>JALLLS010000001.1:0-1417576 GCA_025094145.1 Spinellus fusiger | reverse complement strand
AGATAGACAGGTAGATGTCTATTGAACTATGCAAAGATAAGAGTAAGAATAGAGATAGAGATAGAAATAGAAATAGAAATAGACTATAGAAATAGACTATAGAAATAGAATAGAGAAAAGACGATGAATTACACTGGACGTATTTCTACCAAGACAAGGAATTGGACAGCAGCAACAGCAACAGCAACAGCAACAACAACAGTCAGAAAAGAAGAGAAAGAGGAAGAAGAGCTCAACACAACAAAAAAGGACTTTCAATACAAGAAGAGAGAGAAAAAAGAGAGAAAAAAAAGAAAGAAAAAAAAAAAAGTGTCTTCCTCAGCGTAGTTTATTTCTTAAAGACACCTATTTCTGTACAGACAAGCATTTAAAATAGGCCACATCCCTTTTTACTAAGAATTCCTATCTCTTGGCACAGTCCAGGCATGGTAATTGATATAAAAAGAGATAAGAAGCAAGGGTCGGAATTAGTCACTCTTTCGCCCAAAGAAACAGGCAGACCTTCTTCCCTTATTGTGAAGGCATGGTAATACAGAGTAAATACTCCACAAGGGAGAATGGTTTTCGCGCCAATGCTTTTAAATTCAGTGTCCAATTTAGGAATATATAGACCCCAAAATGGATAAGATTTCTATCCTCCAAAAATAGATAGGATTTCTAATACCCAGGAATAGAGATGACCATCTTATGAGTAATATTCTTATTGCTGATATTGGCTGATATTTTCTGCCCTTGTGCTTTCTCTTATCTGAATCAGTGTGATTCCCCACACCCACTTACATATAAATTCATACACAAATCCATAGAGAAGGATAAACATGGATTGAGTCACCAGAAATCCAAGTTCACAGTCCTTCTATTCCCTTTCTCCTTGAAGCCAAGTGATCTCTTTTGGAGTCCTCTTCTATCCTTCAGAGGATATATATTTTGCTCATCTTCAAACACACCCCTTGAGACTCCGCTATTCTCTTCTCCTTCTCCCATTTTCACCATCCAGCAGGGTATCCAGACGATCCTTTTTCTTTTTGACTCGTGCTAAGAGGTACAAATAGACAGAATATAATATAATAGGAGATATTCCATGCCAGAACACTATTTTTACTTTTGTGTTTAGAACGTAGACTCTTCATCATATTCCGACATTATCTCATTTCAGCCAAAGGGCATTTAGTAGATGAGATAGTGCACATCTCTCGTCAATGCATCATTACAAAAAAGAAAAAGAAAAAGAAGGTGTTGTCTTAATATCTATCCCTTTATCTCATGTATTATTATTGGATAATAGCATATAAAGTGTATCTATGACACTATAGGGTACACACCTGAAGATTCTTGGGATATAAAAGTAAATATACGGACAATAAAATAACACTATTTCTATAATTGGCTAATGTGTTTAAAAAAGGTATTTTCAGAAAGTATTGGTGCATCTTTGGAGGAAATAAAATATAGTATAGAAATGTAGTATGGTTCAAAAGAGACTTACGTGTATCTTGGTTTAGTGCAGGGATAGCTACACTGGATTCTTTTCTTTTTTTATGTTTTGGTGGGTCGGCTACTAGCTAGATGTTTGTCTGATTGTTGATGATCAATAAGACCCAAAGGCTTCATTTTACGAAATGGGAGTAAACCATTGGCATTCTGGTTTTCCACAGCAGGAGTATCTTCATTTGAATAATTAGTTATGCAATACTGGGGTGACTCTGGCTCTTTCCTCGAGGTATCTTGCAAACCTTTCACAATTGACTGTTGAAGATGTATGTCCTGATAGAGACAACTCGGCTGCTTTTACTGTATCAGGCTTCAAGTTCTCATGGAGCTTCGTGGACTTTCTTGACTTGTTTTCAACTGCACCTTGATTGCTAGTGTATCGATATGTTCTTTTGTTCTCTACAGTGCCATCTTCATGCATGCAATAAAGTACATCATGACGACCAGGGTCAATCAATACACACTTGCCGATACTAGCTGCTAAATCTTCTTCCAGACGAAATGGCTGTTTTGATTCTACTGCATTGTCAACACATCCTTTACTGCAGCTGATACTTCCATCTCTGTGTGCCTTTCTTCTTCATTTCATCCTTTACTGTCTTGTTCGTTCATTCTTCTTCAAAAGTATGTTTAATAACATGCGTAGATTGTTTCCAAAGTGTAATGAGACACCATTGAGGTACGCTGTGTTTATTTCCTTGCTTCCTGCATGGCTATTTGGTAGGCATACTTTAAACCGGCTGGCTCATATAAACTGTGTTGAAAGTAGATGTCTCGATGGCTGTTGATAAGTTCTCGGCTGGTTCTTGACTTTGAAGAATTTGCTTGTCTATTTGGCTTGCAACTCTGAAGAAGCGACAAAAAAACCACTGTAAAAATCAACATTGGCAAAATCCTCCAGAGCAAAGGCAGGGCTATTTTCCAATTCTTGAATGAATGTATACTTAGAAAAGCGAATGTATGCGTTACAAGAATATGGACAATAGATACAAGTGTCTTGAGTGGCAAAAGATAGTGTGGCTTCCATCCAATACCAGTGGTTGAACTTTTCACTGCTATAATCTTTAGAGCAGGCTCCATGAAGAAAATAAATAAATACGAGTTGACCTTTTTCTTTTATATTATTTCTGTTTTATAACTGGTTTCCACATGGCATTGATTCAATCTGTGATTTGAAAAATAAAGGTACATCTATCAGTCTAAGATGTTCATAATAAAAGGTTCATGAAATAACACAGGATTTGGAATAGTTGTTCTTTAACTGATTGTCTACATTTTATTATAAAGATATTGCTCAGTGCTTTGTAACAGAGTCTTTATTCTTAATCACTCTAGTCGCTTTATCATTGCCCACAAATGTAAAATAGAATTTGTCAGACCAAACAACCTTGTTTCTACATCATTCATATTTCTCAAATGAACTGTAATTGTTTAAATAGGGTTTCTACGACTAGACAAGATGATTGTCAGTTTTGAAGTAGATAAGCATAATTGATCAAGGTAATGTGCCATTATTAATAAAGAGAAACAATAGGTGATAGACGCTACCAAAGACTATTCTAGTGATAAAAAGGTAAGCAGTGCCTTCATCTGGGCTATGGCTTATTCTAATGTACAAGACACTCAGTGTATTGTTATTAGGCAAGTAAAGAATCCTTTCAAGTCAGTCTTAGGTGGTCTTCTACAAGGTCAATAATGTCTAGGGTATACTCCTGAGCATAGTTATCCATCTTCCAAGGATAAATCACAAGGCGTTTAGGGTATATATTCTATTTCTATGAAGGAATACACCTAGAACAGTAGTAGCTATAGTACATAATATAGTATCAGCTATACTATTATAATAAACAATTTCATTCATCAACACTTATTGATAATACAATTTGACATTGAGATATACTACAAAAAGAAATAATAATTTGGATATCCGCAAACCTTTAATCTTAATCATCTTTCCATAAAAGGTGTATTTTTCTTTTACGTAAAAGGAAGAATATATCACCGTTTAAAGGCCAGAAAAATCTTTGGGTATGTAGTAATAGATGAGTTTGTATATGAACCTATTTTCTGTTACTGCTGTTACTGCTGTTACTGCTGTTTTGTCCATTGTGCCTGATAGAATACTCCATCCCCCTGTTTGGCTGTCTTATTGATCTGGTAGTGCTGATCACGAGTCACAATTGTTTCTAGCACTTCTCCTGTTGCTCTGACACGCCTATATCATACAAACATACACATCATTCCTCTTTCTTATTGGTTTATCTTTCTGTTCTTACCTTGTTCTTCCTGTCTGGGGATCATACACAGATCTGATCACAGATCTTTCCTTATCATAGACTGCTTTTGTTTTGGGGGTTATAGCAGCGGAATGAGAAGTTGTTGCTGTTGTTGCTGTTGTTGCTGTTGTTGTTGCTGTCTCTTTGTTGTGCTTCTGTGCCAAGGCCTTTAGTTGATCAATCACATTCTGAGAGGTAGTCTGAGAGGCAGTCTGAGAGGCAGTTTTCTGTCTCTCTTTCTTTGTGTCTGTTTCTCTCTTTTTCTTTGTGCTCATTTCTCTTTCTTTTTGTGTGTGTGTGTGTTTACGCTTTCTTTTGTGTGGAGTGTCTTTTTTACTGGCAGAATTAGAATAACATGTCATTATAAGATGGGGTCCTGTGACTAAGAAGAGCACAAAAGTAAAGAAAAAGTGCAGTTATGACAAGAGATAATAAAATAATGGGTGCTGTTATTTGGACTGCAGAATAATTTGGGGAGTGTATTGCCTAAATAAGAACTAAGCTGATTCACTGTGAAAATGAGAATATTTTGCACCGTAAATCCAAAAACAACAAAATAGCCTTTTTTGAAATATAAGTTTAGAATAAAGTGACCCTCAACAAGTCACCAGAAGTATTCAGATGCAGATTTCCTTTTTGGATTTATACTTTATCTTAATAGTGTTGTATCTTTGTGAATTCATTAGCCAAAGACATAGAACTTGCAATCGATACATAGAAGAGTGTTTATAATACACAGCAGTGGTTTTTATTATAAGGTTGCTTAGCAACCACCCTTATCCCTTGGCATATCCGCCCTATGCTGGTAATGAGGGTGTCTGTCACTATTGATATTTCGCCCCATTCCAGCATCAAGGCCGCCTTTGACTTTTGTTTGGTAAAATAGACCCTTCTGTTCTCCCTAATAACATTCAATTGAGTCTACAGATGCTCCATTGGATTGAGATCAGTAGTGTAAGGACTATTAAAGAGCCATTAACGTACCAATGGCTACTCTCTCATTGAGTTGTTCTACTTGTATAGGGTCAAGCATTGTTCTTTTGTGGGCAGTGGCTGACTTCAGGGTTTAGAGTAATGCTTGAGTTCAGGGCAGTAGACTTCTCCCAAGACAGCAATGTACTTGTTGGAGTTTATCCCACTCTCCACTACGATCCATCTCCCAACACCCTCCTCACTAAATCAACCCAACCATCACTCCACCGCCTCCAAACTTACTTGTTCATAGTAAGTTATTATGCTAAAAGGCTGTACCACACTGCCTGATAACATTTATGTCCAATTCATAGCTCATGAATCCAGTCAACATGCTCACGGGCTCAATGGAGCCTTGCCCCCACATGCTTCTTGGTGAGAACAGGCTTCATCACTGGATTAAATAAATGAAACCCCATTTCATCAAGGTACTTCATCAAGGTATCAGAGAATACCTTGATGGCCATGCTTGCCCTAATAGCTTCCTTGGTCTAATGGGAATCACTGACTACTGTTTTTCTCAACCACCGGAGGGCCTTGTCATTCAACTTTCTTTGTTGGCCACTTTTGGGAGAAGGCACTACCAAGCCTGTTTCCTTTTGGTGCTACACTATGTCTCTCAAAGTAGAATCATCCACGTTACACATGTGAGATGCTTTGGTTTGGGCGGTGTTTATGTTCAGCACCTCATGCAAGATAACTGGGCAAGTCCCAAAGCTGGTCTATTTCCCATACATCTCAGAGGTCTTGGTGAAGATGTTCATGGCGTTGGATGAGTCAGACATTATAAGAAAGGAAGTGCTATGAACAAAGAAAAGAATATTATATGTTATTTTTTTAGTATAGAAATAGCCCGGGATTTGAAACCCCGGTTACTTTTGTCAGGTCACTTTATGTTTCCGAAAACTTTGGTAGAATCTCATTCCATAGACGTTTCAAATAACCTTCATTGCGTAATTTGTCCAATGATGGGGTCAAAGCAGAGAAGTTTGGTATATGTGCTCAAAATTAATTCACCAAGCCTAAAAAGCGTTGCATGTCTCTACCTGTTTGAGGAATTGGCCATTCCAGCACATTTGTGACTTTTCGGTGATCAAGTGTCAGCCCTTGACTACTCAGTGTGAATCCAAGGATGTTAATAGGAGTTTACGCAAAATGACGCTTATCAGCATTAAGAATCAAATTTGTATCCGTCAATCGTCTAATAACTTCAGACACACATTCGGCATGGATCTTGGCATTGCCAATAGTAGCTACTGTGATATCATTAATAAAAACAATAACATATGGTAGATCATAGAATATTGTAGTCAGTGATCTTTAAACTACTGAACTAACAGGGGACAATCCAAATGGAGCCTGTCTGAATTGATACTATTGTCTATTGTATGTGAAGGCAGTTTTACAGCGATCAGATTCACGAACCTTGAGTCTATGAAAGGCTTGTTTCAGGTCCAACGTAGTGAACCATTTTGCATCACCCATCTGAGTAAACAAATCATAAATCAAGGGTAAAGGAAATCGATCCTTCTTTGTAAGTAACTGATTCATGTGTCGAGGATCAATGCATGGTCTGACATCATCATTATAGCTTCCATTAGTATCCTTCTTCTTCACAAAGAGTATGAGTGAGTTCCACTCTGTGTTTGGAAGAGCTAATTCTACAACACCATCAGCCAACCACTTGCACATTTGCTCATCAAGCTTAGGCTGAAGTGCAATAGGAATGGGATATTGTCTTCTAAATGCAGTGACACCATAAACGGTATCCAATGTCACAACAGCACCTGGAAGTGAACACAAAGATGTGATTGGAATTCTAGCATTTGCCTCAAGATAGGGATAAATAATGTCCATCATTGCATTACGATCTGCTTTGCTACCTGAAAGAAAATTATTTGGTGCAATCTCATGAGAGTCAATGGGATCAGGAATTCTTGGACCACTTGGGCATCCTCAAGAAGTTTCCAGATTAGAAATACACATTTTATGTTTTCTCATAAAATCAAGTCCAATACACACTGGGACTTTAGAGTTAAATTCGAATACTTCGAAATCATGCTCAAAATCTTTTCCATTATACAGTCACACTCAATTGAATTTAATACTTGCCGAAAGTTTAATTAAAAAAAACCTTTTTTTTTGCATAATACTCCTCTTCTTTCCAAATAGTGTTAAACCGACACAACATGTCAGATACATTTTCAGAAACACACACTCGTGGATAATATGATAAAGCAGAAGATAAAAAGCTATGGGGCATTTATTACCTGTTGAAGGCTGGATTAAAATTGACTATCATCTCAACTACGTTTGCGATGATAAAGCCCACAGTTCAAAATAGTATCAGAAACATCAAAGAACGTGGGTCACCATTGCGTTTAAAGAGTCATGGAAAACCTAAGAAAGCCAGTGAGAGGAACCTCAGATACCTGGAAAAGGTCATTAGAGAGGACCCATTTGCCTCATATAATCAGTTGAAATTGGGAATGTTGAAGATTCAGGTGGATGTGTGTAGAAACACCATTATCAGCTACTGCAATCAGTTAGGGTTTGGATCTTTTTCTCCAGCTCACAAGCCAGCCTTAACTGAAAAACACAAAGAGAAACGGCTTTGTTGGGCTAAAGAACATGTCAATTGGACAAACGACCAGTGGAAAGGCGTTGTCTGGTCTGATGAGTCCAGGTACACCGTGAAAGAGAACGATGGAGGTGCTCGTGTTATCAGAAAAGTTGGAAAAAAATATGATCCTAATCCTATTGTTCCAACAACAAAATTTGGTGGCGGAGGGGTCATGCTTTGGAGCTGCCATTAGACTGATGGATTTGGCCCATTAGTCTTTGTTGATGGCACTGTAAAACAAGACAAATATATCAAGATTTTGGCTGGTGAGTTCCATCCTTGGTTCATGGAATTGCATCAGAAAGAGGATAGGGAGTTTCTGTTACAATAAAAGAGTGCTAGTTGTCATACTGGGGCCTATGCCAGAGGGTGGAAAGAGACGCATCAAATTAGGGGCTTTGAGTACTGGCCCTCACAAAGTCCTGACTTGAACCCAATTGAACATGTATGGTGGGCCTTGAAAAGACGAATTGAGGAAAGAAGGGTGTCTATTACCAATGTTGAAAGTTTGAAGGCTCTACTTGCAGAGGAGTGGGAAAGGGTTGGTGTTGAACTTGCACAACGATGAGTTCTGAGTATGACATATAGATGCCAGGCTGTAATTGATGCCAAAGGAGGCCATGCAAAATATTAATTATATTATTATTATTTTATTTTCTATAATTAAATATGTTGAGCTTTATTTTGTGAAAGTTTGAAGCTTCTAGATCAAATGTAGTGTTTTATCTAATGTTGAACATATCCTATATATTTCGTCCTGAAATTTATTTTCAAAAGTATTAAATTCAATTGTGTGTGACTGTAACCAACTTTAGTTTTACTGAGACTTCCAAGTCTGGGAATGGTTTTATTTAAACCGCCAAGAATAATGCTACCCTTGGTACCGAGAAAAGAAAGAGCCAAGAAAGAAACAAATTCTGGTTTGATAGCACTGAATGTATTACCACAATCAACGAAAGCCCAGGTCTGGTAGCCTTCTATTGTGATTGGGACAAGGATAGAGTCATCTTCAGTTGCACCATCCATAGGATTTTCGGTGTACTTGCATTGGCTAGCCAAACGGACCAGTTCAGCTGAGCTCTCAACTGTTCCAATAAGTGCTGTTGTAGTGGGTACCACAACAGGAGAATCAAATGCCATGGGCATGTGAGGAGCCTGACCAGCCAGGTCAATAGCACCACCATTGGATTGCCAGTCCATGGTGTGGATATGCTGAGTCTCAGCACCCAAGTTAGGAGAGGGAGGAGCAATCATGTGTTCTACATTCATTGCTCTGTGGACTAAGAGAAGCATTGAACTTGTTGGACCAGTAAATTCAACTGAGCAAGCCGAGCACACATCCTTGTGTCCAGGGAAGTAGGGACTTTTACACTTACCACATGTGTTAACTTTCTTAACCCCATTGGATGAGGTACTAGCCGACCACTTCTTCTGAGTGGCTATCTTGGCCGCAACATCTTTCTTGGGCTTGCTGCATTAGACTGTGGGAGCAGCAGTAATGTCAAGAGAAGCATTGGTGTGGGTTGACATGTTGTTGATGTTGATGTTGCTGAAAGAGTTGTTTAAAAAGAACTTGTAAAAAAAGTTTTATCCAAACTAAAGAATAAAGAGACTGGTAGATGACAGGACTTTATCCAAGAAAATAGAGTGCTTTTATTTAATCGAATATACAACTCTTCATATACAGTATTTCTCGAAATTATTCACGCACTTGACGAAAAAAAAATCAAGCATAAATATAAGAAAAAATTCAAGCACAAAATGAATAAATGAATAAAAATTCGTGCAAAGTTAAAATTACGCTTGCTTTGCTTTTATTAAGAACAACAAAATATCTTTGAGATGTCAACCTTTTATTATGACGATGGCGAAGGGATGTTGACGGACGAAAACGGAAATGAAGTCATTGAATACGAGATGGAGGTTGACAATGAGCAATATCCTCTCACTTCAATAACTACTTTTACCTCTTACCTGGATCTCAAACCTCCAGAGAAGTCACTGAAAATGACTAAAACCAAAGAAAAACCTTCCAGCTCGAAAGAAACCAATTCTGATAAAAAAAAAGGTAGTACATACCGGAAATACAAAAAGGAAGACATGGAAAATTTTTATTTCTTGGTGTTTGAGAAGAACATGTCTATTCGTGGCGCTGCTAGAGAGTTAAAAATACCTCCGGGTACTGCTCAAACATGGCATACTAAAGGAGTAGAAAGTCTAGAAAAAGGCGAAGATCTATGCTTAAGAAAACCAGGAAGCGGTAGACCTGTTGGGAGACCATTGAGGATAAACTCTGAACAAAAAGAGTATCTTATAGATCTCATAGATCAAAAGCCGAGCATTGTTTTGGATGAGATGATGGAGGATCTTACTAGTCGTTTTACAGATCTGGAAATATCAAGATCCTCTCTCCACAAGTTTATTACTACTAAATGCAATATATCACTGAAAAGAACTCACTTCCAGCCTGAAGAGCGCAATAGTGAAATGAAGATAGAAGCTAGATTCCAATGGGTTACTGAGATTTTGAAGACTGATATTGATTATTTGAGCAATTGCGTCTTTATCGATGAGTCTAGTTTCAACATCAACATGAAGCGAAGTATGGCATGGGCCACGGTAGGAGACATACCAGTAGTGTAAGTTCCCAAGACAAGAACAAAATCGCATACCATCATAGGAGCTATATCCCATTTAGGCGTGATAAATATACAACTGAAGACCCCAAAGGTCATAGCTCCTTCAAAAAAGAGAAAAGGACCTGGTGGAGCTACCAAAAAACCAGAGAAAGGAAAAAGAGGAACCGTAACTGGACATTATTTCAACTTTGTGGCTGAAACAATAAGTATTATGAATCAATACGAAGAGTTCAAGGGACATTATCTAATAATGGACAATTGTCCTATTCATAACCATGGTGATATCAGAAAGTATATTGAAGCTCATGGCTATGGCTGCATTTACCTCCCGCCCTACTCACCTGAACTCAATCTGGTTGAGCAATTTTGGTCAGTATGCAAAAGTAAAGTGAAGAGAGAAACACTCTTGGAAGAGGAGACACTATCTTCAAAAATTAGAGAGGCTTGCAACCAAGTACTTACCAGTGACCTACAAGGTTTTTGCAGATCTTCGGTTGCAAGATTCAAAGATTGTTTAAACAGAAAGCCGATTTAATAAACATCAATGCACGAATTTTTATTCATTTTGTGCTTGATTTTTTTCTTATATTTATGCTTGATTTTTTTTTCGTCAAGTGCGTGAATAATTTCGAGAAATACTGTACTAATCAATTTCCATAGTTACACTTATCTGCCTGTAGTTAAGTCTACACACATGAACCTAATTAATTATCAGTGTTAATGCAATTGATCGGTGCTACTTGTATTTGACATGTCTCTGTATTGACTCTGGATACAATAGAAGAAGAGGAATCATGTTTAGAAATCTATAAATTATGGAGTCGTACACTTTCTAATTTTGTGTGACTGTATCAAGATTAAGTATAAAACTAAAAAACAACATCTGGGTTTTGAAATGAGTAATTATTCTTTATGTCACTATATTTTGGTGTTGTCCATATAAATCAACCATTGAACATTAAAGAGTATATAAATAAGAGTGTCTTTTTTAACCAACTCAATCTATTATTCTATATTCCATCAATGAGCTCCATTTTTTTTTCTTTCCTTCAAAGTCAGTCTTATCTGGCCAGTTTTTTGAGAGAATACCCTCTTCAAAGTGTAGGCGTCGTGACTGGTGCAGTCTTGTGTGCAATCTATTCTAGCGCCAAAGACAAAGAAGCTGACGGATTTGACAAGCTACCTATGCCAAGCGAAAGATATCCCTACCTTGGTAACAATTTAATTATAGTGGACAAAGTTTTAACAGGAATAATGTATAGGCCATCTACCATATCTTGGTAAGAATACATCTTTTAAACTGTACGAGTGGCATAAAAAACTAGGTAAATAATATTCTTAATCTTGTTACAAGAATAGTTTTATTGGATATTTTCTTATTCATGCCTATATAGGCCCTCTCCTTCATATCAAAATGGGTGTACAAGACTTTCTATTTGTCTCTGATCCTAATATTGCACATGAAATATTTACCGTCAATGGCAGTATAACCACTTTACGACCATCTAACAAATTCAATGATCATTTCTATAACGTCAACAAATGGTAGCTAAAAATCATTATGATGATGCTATTAAGTGACTTATTCTGCCTATTATCTATACTTAGTGGAATAACATTTGCTGGAACTAAAAGCAAACTAAAAGAATCAAGAGCTGCCTGTAAGTAATAGCAATAAAAGATGATAAGTAAAAATATTATACTAACTCATTACCATAGTAACTAGCTACGTGTCAACCAGGATTATAGATCAATTACACGAGCCAATTCAATTTGAAACAAATTATCTCATTGATCAATTGATGAATCATGGAAGCATTGCTGAGAGAATTGATCCACTCTCATTATTGACATTCAGGTCTTTTAATATAATGTCAAGAATATGTCTTGGCACTCGTTTTGAATCGCTAGACGATCCAACTTTTGTGAAGTTTATAGATATCAATCGTCTATCAATGGAATACCAAGGCATGTCTGAGAATATTGATTCATATATTCCAATATTAAAGTATATCAACTACATTCGAGACAATGACAGAAAAAAACGTGATTTTACTAACAATCTGCGTACACCTGTCCTTAAGCAACTGATTGTCAACTCGATTGAAAAAGACGAAGATTGTATTGTAAAGAGAATGCGAAACTCAAAGGACTCAATTAACTATGATGATGAAGATATGCTAACGATTCTCAGTAAGTTATATATCAGCAACTACTGGTAGCCAGGAACCAGAATTGAATATTATTTTTCTATTATTCTCTTAGGTGATGTGATGATTGGTGGAACAGATACTCTTTCTGTGACTCTTTCCAGAGCTTTTTTCTTCTTATCTCATCACCCAGAAGTCCAAAAAAAGATATGTAAAGAAATTGACGTCTTTATTGCCAAGCATAAGCGGTTACCAATATTTACAGAGCGTGAAAATTTTCCTTACACCATTGCTGTCCAAAGAGAGATTATGCGTCTCTATCCTACTTCTCCTTATGGAATTCCTCACATTGCTGAGCAGGATTGTAAGCTGAGTTTTATTTGAGGTTTTTGGCATGAATCTAATCTATACATTTAGTTGTAGTGAACAATTATATGATTAAGAAAGGGACAACACTAGTCAGTGATATGTATAGCATACACAGGAACCCTGATATATATCTTGATCCCGAGAAATTCATTCCTGAACGCTTTATCACAAATAACTCTAAATTCTATGCATCTGCTATCGGAAAACCAACAGAAAGAGATCAGTTTAATTTTGGCTGGGGAAGGTAAATAATTAGATGATTTACTATAGCTACCCATGAGTATATAACCTCATCTTTTGTGTATTTTTAGACGGATATGTCCTGGAATTTATTTGGTAGGTCTTTCATAATGCCTTTTAATACAGATATAACTCTTTAAATTAATGAGAATATCTGAATTGGTTCCCAATAGGCTGAGACTGAGATGTTTCTTACATATGTTGATCTTTGGGCATGTTGTACCATTGAGCCAGCACTTGATTTCAAGGGCAAACCTTTGTATGCTGATATCTAAGGCTTTGCTGAAAATGGCCTAGTTTTCATGCCCAAGCCTTACAAAGTTCGATTTGTTGAGCGTCCTGATAGACTTCTTTAAAGATTTTTATCAACTCAGTATACCCACAGGCAATTTTTAATTATTTGTTAGCTATTATTTTTTTAGTATCTCACACTATTTTAAATAAATCTTCACAAGCTTGTTGTAAAGACATTCTCTATCATTAGATTTGTTGCCTTTTTTTTTTGGGAATGATAACTCCAACTATTAAACTGAGAAGGAGATGCCATCGAATTCTAATGGATGATGATAGTTGGTAATATTTGATAGCATTCTTGAAGCTAAATACTTGTAGTATAAAAGTATAAAAGACATAGAAATACGAAATACGAAATAATAAACAGGAAAGTTTAGCCACCCGTTAACTGATCTAATTCCCTTTGGACAATTTATTTGTTTTGTCATAAAAACTAAAACTTGAGATCTTTTTTTATAGCTCACTGTATATGTTTTTTAAAGGAGATGTTGATCAGGCCAAAAGCCAGGATTGCACCCAATATTGAAATAGTATTCATTCTTGCTGTTAGTGCCTTAACCATTGCCTTTTTTTTTCCTTCCCTTGGGCACTCAGCCCTAAGTTAGCCTCGGATTGGTGTGAGAGCCAGTCTTATCAATAAAGACACAGTTTCTCATAGAGTCTATGGTTTTCTCTTTAGCAATTCCTCAACCTATTTTTTCCTTCCTTCAAATCTCTTGGGTGCATTCCTCTCAATAGATTCTAGTTCAACTGTTTTTTTTTCAGCGTGAAACCAGATAAATCATGCAAATAGCGATAAACTGTTGCCTTTGAGATCAAAGGATTTTCAAATTCGCCAGCTGATTGATAAGTACATACTTCTAGTGTAGCAGTAGCATACTTGAAATAAAAACCAGAGACTAGTTGCTTGGTAGCTAGATCAAGCTCACACTCAAGTTCGATGATGTGGGGTCTGCCAACTTTCTTGAACATAGAGTCTGGATCTTCATTCCGAGCTTTATGTCTTTTCTGAACATTCCTTGAACGCAAGTTGAGTCCTAAGGCAACTGCTCCTGGAGTGTTCCTGGGGTCAATGTCGACTGGGTGAGTGACATGAGCTTTTAATCCGTCTTTAGCGTACGACTTTATTTTGGTTTTTTCTTCTTCTCGACGCTCTCAATATTTTTAGCCACTTTGTCCACTTGGCTGATTTCATCAATAAAAGTGTGCACTCTTTGTAACAGCCCGAAAGCTTCTACTCTTACCTCAATGTAGAGAGTGTACAAAGACAATTCCTCGAGTTTAAAGGGATTCTCATGTTCAATCTCCATTGGATGCCTACCATTTTCTTCAACAGTGTTTCTCTTCTCATCTTCAGAGGAAATGATAGATCATTTTAATTGATGTAGATCATGATCGGCATTTTGAGGAAATAATATAACAGTTACAATCCCTGTGGACGGTTCCAACCAAAGGGTGCGATACAATTCATTCGCAGTGTCATCTTTGGGGTTTTAAGCCAAAGGTATACGGAACATTAGAACGTGTAGTTAAACTCTGTTGTTTATTGAATGAAATGACTACGTCTTTTATACTTTTCTAATGGTATATATTCAGGGATTAACTATCGAAAATACTGTGAACTATCGACATCCCTTAATATTTAATAAAGTCCTCTTCTTGTTTTGGCAATGAATGAGTTCTAACTCTCAAGAGAGTGATCTTTCTAAATATGGCTAAAAGTCTTCACGACAGCAAAATGCGACATATTAAATCTTTAAAGTGCGATAACATTTTAAGAGCAGTTTTGGCTTATTCCTATTCTTATCCTTGTTCTGTAGTATTATTTGAATGCCGACACTCTCTCCGTAGGAAGGGCTGTCCTGTCAGCAGTAAAAGGCAGCAGCTCCAATGCAACACAACCCAAAACACTATACCTAATCTTTTCCCGTTATAGAAATGCTATTCTCTTCTCCTCTATTGGTATTGATACTGTTATTGGTAGATATAGATTATAGTCACCATAATTGTTTATTCAAAAGACCAATAGAATCTATTCTTACCTGTCCAATTCAAAGAAAACCTTATCTTATTGGATGTCTATGGAAATGCATGGGGAACATGACATCCACCCACCAAGAGCGGAACCAAAAGGTTCAATAATAACATACAAAGCACCTACCTTTTGTCTCTTTTTTGTTTTTGTTTTATTGTCATAGCCACTATTTCTATGGATATTGACTCTCTTCCTTCTTCTGATCCTCTTCTCTTCTCGGAGACTGTCGATGTTCCGCCTAGAATCCTATCTACGCCTCTTTTGCATGTCAGTCCAAACACACCACAACTCTCCTGCAGTCAAGACACTCTCATTACACAGTCCATTCATTGTTTTGAGATGCCAGAGTCATTTCTCACTCAACAGATATATACCCAGCCTCCTGTCTACACAATCACAGGAGAACAGTACAACACTCTACAGAGTATGTTCTCCACTCACCGCCTGCCTGACGACAGCCTCTTTCCATGGCTCCATGGTGTAGACGGTCACTCTTATCACCAAAACCTGTTCTTTGGTATACGTCGTAGTCCTGTTCCTTGTTACCGTGGTGTTCTATTGGTCCATGCTGACGAAGAACACCCTTACAGCCACCGTCTGATGAATTCTGTTCTCTTGAGTGATATATTAGCACCCACTTCTACAGAAGGAACACCCACCTTCTTACATGCTGTAGAGAAAGAAGCCACTATCAATTTACGCAATTTCAAGATTCAACCAGGACGACTGGCTACAATCAGTGATATTATTGTCTATGGATCTACAGCAGAAGCAGCAGCCTTAGAGATTAGTACAGCACAGATCCATCTAAAGAGAGAGAGAATGATTCAATTGGAGCAGTTAAAGAAGAGTTCAGGCAGCAAAGCCATTCTTAATGCCAATACATTTGAATACAATACATTTGTTATTCAAGGTAAACTTTTTGTTTTATTTTGTTTTCATTAGAATGCACTTTTATTAGAATGCAAGGGAAGACTGAATACAGGGTGTAGAGCCATTTGATACCTTTGAGAGAGAGTATCCAGAACTAGTGGCCCATGATTCGTATGGAAATCCTGTCCATTACATTCATTTTGGAGACAAGGAAAAGAAGGAGATGTTGGAGATGAGTGCAGCCACTGAAATCACACCCAACTTATGGGTAAATCATCTAGAGCTTAGAATCTATAGCGTTCATCATGGGCTTTTTTATTTATTTATTTTTTATTTTATTTTATTTTATTCTATATTTATTTTTATTTAGGTAGGCAATACACAGGACACACCCGTATCCCTGTCCTTGCCAAGTCAAGAAAAACACCAAGATGCTGGCACCTACTATGATAATCCCCACCAATTCTCTATCTGTATAGAATCGCATGATCTTGCTGATATGCCTCATCCCTCTACACTTGCATTAGCACAACAAGCACTTGATGCACTGCCTGTGGATCAATTGCCCACCGAGTTGGTTCATCTTGATGTCTATTCTACAGGATCTTCTATAGATTCAGCAACATTTGATGTATTCAATACACGGTTAATACCACTGTTTGAGTTTATGGAGGCACAGGTCATAAGAGGAAGAAGAATATTAATCCATTGTTCAGATGGCTATACAGAAACCAGTCTTATTGTTCTGTCATGGATTATGTACAAGGAAAAAATACGACTACCAAAAGCCTATTTGTATTTACAGCAGAGACGCAGCTTCTTTGTATATGCCTGGGATGTTATGACATTAAAACAAGTAGACTGGGATCTTCAAAAGAGACTCATCACACACCGGGATCATAAACGAAAGAGACAGGATACAGCCAGTATAGAAGACACAAGCACCAACCTACTTGTCTATACACCACAGACACACACCAAGGAAGAAGAGAACCCCCACTTATATGACACAGTGAAGGAGAACAGGACTCTTCATGATGATGCCTACATTAATGCCATTTCCAATGCTCCTATTGATACTCATCCCATACTCTCTTCTAATATTGAGGACATTACCTCTTGTTTACAAATATCTTCTGCCTATGAGATTGATGAGACGGTGCCATGTAATCTACTGACAGAAGCCACCAGCGAATATGAGGCACAGGACAGAATAAACTACCCGTGGTTTTATTCTTCTAGATTTGAAGGGTCTTTTCCCTCTCGCATTCTTCCCTTTCTCTACCTTGGGAACCTTAACCATGCCACCAATCCAGACATGTTGAATGCATTGAACATTACCCATGTGATTAGTGTGGGTGAGGATACTCATTTGGATCCTAAGCATTTCCAATTACTAGCATTGGACCCTCTGTATGACAATGGCATTGATTCTATTCGTATGCATTTCAATCAAATAATCCACTTTGTAGGTAAGGCAGTGCATTGATGGAGAGAGTAAGCAATGGCTCACTATCCAATGTTTATTTTCCATCTTTTTATTGATACAAAAGAGGATGCATGTCAAAAGGGATCTCGCTGTTTGGTCCATTGTAGAGTAGGTGTCAGTCGCAGTGCAGCTGTTACGATTGCCTATGTAATGCACCATCTTGGCCTTAATCTTGTCGAGGCCTATCTATTTGTCAGAGCACGACGACTGAATGTCATTATCCAGCCTAATCTGAAGCTCATGTATGAGATATTGCAACTAGAGCAGCATTTTTTAGGGAAGACGATGATAACCTGGCCAGTATTAGCAAATGAGATTCATTTATTGAATGCATCCTATCGCGAAGGATGATGGAGTGTTTAATAATAGCTATTACAAGAATATAAAGCAGGGAAAATGGCTGGTATTATTGTCTCCTACAGAAGGGTCAGTGGTGGTGTAGTGGTGGTGCAATAGAGTACGACGCCTTTTTGCTTCTCCCCTTCCCTTTGGAGACTCAGCAGCAGGCACTTGTGTAGGCTGAGCAAGGAGCCTTCTTAGGACGGAAGGTGAAATCCAATATGAATGGACCAGTTGGTATCTTTCTTTTTCTATTCCAGTCCTACTCCCCTCCCATTCTCACTAGCCAAAAAGGCAGCCCATGAAAGAGGGGTAGTATTGGTGGCAGTGGTGTATGTGGCGTATTCTTCCTACTCAAGGCATAAGACAAAAGTCCTTAGAATAGATGCGTTTTCTATTCTTATAGTGCTCATAACATACTAAGAGCAGTTCCTATGCACTCATTTCAAGGAAAACTCACCAGTGCCTTGTGCCTAATGCTCCCATTGGATGTGCCTTTATTATTCTCTCTCTTATTTTCTTATTTTCCTTATTTTTCCTATTTTTCTTATTTTCCTATTTTCTTGTTTTCCTTATTTTCTTGTTTTCTTATTTCTCTCTTTCTTCTTTCTTTCTTCTTCTTCCTTCTTCTTCTTTCTTGCCTTTCTGGCTACTTCACTTGTCTGTTTATTTTTCATAGACAAGCTATATGCAATCTCTATAGACAGACAAAACAAAACAAAACAACAGACATAGAAAATACAGCGCATAGAAAACAATGACAAGCCCGAGACAGTTTAACCCCAATGACTATCCCGTTGTCATTGGTATTGATTTTGGTAGGCAGTCCTGGCAATGTATTTAGAGACATCATCTCATTCAAGACGGGAATAATAGGTACCACTTTCTCTGGGTGTTCTTACTCTTTTATCCACAATGAAGAAGTAGTGGACGTTGTAAAATGGTAAGGGTTTTGGGTGTTCCAAGACAGGCGACAAGAAAGCACAATACAAACACCTTTTTTCTTTTTTTTCTTTTTTTTTCTTTTTCTCTCTCTTCTTCTCTTCTTCATCGTGTAAACATAGGCCCAAGCAGAACAACAATGTCTATCCAAAGGTAAACAGACACAAGAGACATGCGCCTAGTAAATAACCCTATCTACCCCATAATAAAGACACCTACCCTCAACTTTTACCAAGGAAGTTCCAGTCAACTTGCTCACTGGGGAAATGCTGCTCGTCTAGAAATGCTTCGTCCAACGTCACGCAACTCGGTGTTATTGAAACAATACAAACTCTACTTGGATGAGAACATCGCCAAAGATCTACCACCTCTTCCCAATGGATTAACCATTGTGGACGCTATTGCTGATTACCTTCACGCCTTCCATGAGCATGTGGTGACGGAGTTGAGAAAGGGATTTGCACGTAACTATGGTCAGCATCAGTTCCGATATGTAAGTGGTGTTTTTTTATTTTTTATTTTTTATTTTTTATTTTATTTTTAATGGTTCCTGGGGTGCTTCTTTTTCTTATCAAACCTCCACAAGCACAAAAGGAATGAACTCTTTCTCTCTCTTTTTTTTTTCTTTTTTCTTTTTCTTTCTTTCTTTCTTGTAGTGTCTTACGGTTCCTGCCATGTGGTCTGATAGAGCAAAAAGTACAATGAGAGAGGCTGCCATTAAGGCGGGTTTGATAGAAGAAGATGACCACCGTGATCGGTTGATGTTGATTTCTGAACCAGAAGCTGCTGCATTGTACTGTGAAAAGAAGTGTGAACAGTATAATCTCGGTCACAATGATCAGTTTATGATATGTGATGCTGGTGGTAAGAAGAAGAATACAATACAATAGAGCTCTGTTCATTCGATAGCTCACATCTCTTCTGTGTAGGTGGTACTGTGGATCTTATTGTATTCCGTATCGATGAACGCAGTGGACGTAAACTAAGAGAATGGACAAAGGGACATGGACAGTCGTGTGGTTCAGTCTTCTTGGATCGTCGTATGCGTAAACTACTAAAGAAGAAGTTCAAAGAGTATCTGTCCTCTATTCCTGCTTCTGCCTTTGAGACAATGATGGATACATTTGTGGATCTGATCAAGCCTCAGTTTGATGGTGTAGAAGACCAGTTTATCTCTCTTCCTGCTTCTATGAACTTGGAATCACTCAACAACCCTGCCATTGGTCTTGAAGACGGAATGCTTTGTATCAGTGCAGCAGAATTAAAACAGGAAGTGTTTGAGCCTGTCATCAAGGAGGTGTTGGCCTTGATTGAAGACCAATTGATGAAAGCAGGCTCCATGCAGGCTGTGTTTTTAGTCGGTGGTTTTGGTTCTTCCAACTACCTCTTTGATCGTGTTCAGCAAGACTTTGGTTCTCGTGTTGGTCTTGTTGCAGTACCGCCTCGTTGTGAATTGGCTGTAGTAAGAGGTGCTGTGTACTTTGGTCTTAATCCCCGCATTGTCACTACTCGTATTCCAAGATACTGGTATGGCATTGATACTACTACTACTTTTGAAGAAGGCGTGGATCCTCCAAGCTATAAGATTGTGAGGGCCGATGGAAGTATACGCTGTGATAATAGATTCTCAGTGTATGTTGCAAGAGGACGTCCATTAGGTAAAGAGACTATACATTCTCCTGGGCTATCTCAGTACTTTCTCTACAGAATACTAGCCCCTGTAGTGTCTTTTATATTTATTATTACTGTCTGTTAGATATCGACAACTGCATGTCCAAAGACTTCTTTGCCTATTATCCTCACCATACCACATGTACATTGTATGCAGCAGACACTGAAGAACAGCCTCGTTATATTACAAGTCCCGGTGTGCGCAAAGTAGCCAACTTCACTATCCCCATGCCAGCATTAACAGGTGTTATGGAAGGAGAGAAAGTGGACCTGGCCATTAAAATGTACTTTGGTGAAGTTGAACTTCGAGTAGAAGGTAAGAATCATCATACCTTGAAGAGGCTTATGGATGTTCTTTCTTCTATGGAATAGCTGTGATTCGAGGCAAGACCTATGGAACAACCTGTACTTTTGATACTGATTAAGCTGTTTTTTTTACTGTCTATATTTAACGAGTGATTGCTGAGAGAGAGAGAGAAAAGAAAAGAAAAGAAATATAGTATCCAAAGGCACTGTCCTTATTAACATGTAACTTGCTTTTTTGTGATAGAAGATAGCATGGGAGCAGCACTTTTTCTCTTAATGGATAGATTCGCAAGCTGTATTTTATTTTATTCTCTTCTAAGTTTGATGCTTAGTGGTAGCTGGCAATGGGTTTTGGGCTGTTGTTGGATAAAGTTTCTTTAACTGGAAAGCATCAATAATAGTAGACTATAGAGAGGAGATTACAGAATAGATGAGAAGTTGATATATATTACTATTACTATCACTATCACTATTACTACTATTTCCAGTCAGTACTTACAGTGTTTTTAGCCCAACCAAGACGTGTAATCGTATTCTTGGCTTGATTTGCCTTTGATAACTTTGTTCCTGAGCCATCTTCCTTTGCTACTGTCAGTTGCGGTAATCTGCAGCATTCTACTCCATCTTGAAGAAGCAAGAGAGTTGGAAGGTCAAAAGAAGCTGGATCACGACTGACTCCAAACTCCTGTGCCATATCAGGATAGATGTCAATGTCAATCTTACCTATACGCAAAGGTTAGATCTAGAAGAGCTCTCTAAGGGACCTATCTTTTTTTAAAGGAGAAGAGGTCTTGGTAGTTGAGGGGAGAGATGTCTGTACTTTACCAAACTTAATATCATCACAGTCATAGTCCAAGGATACTTTGGCAAGAATCCCCTCAAAGTTAAGGCACGACACTGACCAATTCGCATAAAGCATTACCACCCAATATTTGGCAGTATCAGTCTTCGTCTCTGATTCTTTGGGTTCTTCTGGTTCTTCTCCATCAGAAGTCAATTCTACAATACGAGGGCCTTTGATGGTGTCTGTGGAAGTGTAGGCAGGTGCTTTGCCCTTTTTCTTCTTGGATTTCAGTTTGTCTTTGAGCATAGACTCAGTGAGTTCAATGATCTTGGTGGAGCCTTGGTACCATGGCTGCGGGAAGAAGGTGGAAAGAGCTGAACAATGTCAGTTTGAATAGTATGAAGAATGGTGTTCCCTGTAGGCTATCTTTCTACCTTTCTACCTTACCTATCCAGCCAAGACAATAGAAGATCAATCTCCATACACCATAGTGCCAATACATAACCAACACACTAAAGAACTTTCCATACAATAGAACCACATTGGTCAATTCTTCTGCTGTAGAAGCCACATAGCTCTTCCAAAGAGTCAAAGCAGCGAGAATACTGTAGGCCTTGACGTCGTTGTCCTAATACCCTTGTCAGTCTATAGTTACAAGTGCAAACCCCAAGGCACCCACACTTGCCTGTACTTCACTAGAGAAGAGACCCCCCGAGATTTGGTAGTAGAGGTTTATCAACACAAACAATAGGGCATAGACACCGTGCAATACATAATAGCGGTGGAAGAGTCGCTTGTAGAGTTCTTTCATTAGGCTTTCACTCATCACTAAGCACTAAAGTATGTCACGACTGCCTAGTTGCTGTAGGGATCCTCCCGTAAAACACGTGATAGTTGAGTAAGTGATCTCGTTGGCTCTTCTTATTGGAGACACTGCAGGAGGAGGAACCACCGATGATTCTGCAGGGAGAGAAAAGGGTCAGTCTATGGACTCTAGGAAGTGTATTTGTTTATTTTTAATCTTATAAACAGCTACAGGTGTCTTCCATAAGGTACATGTCATTTCTATCTGCTTTACTTGGACTTTTTTATTTGTAAAGACAGGCTATGATTATAAGTACTAACTTAATCTATACAAGGCTATTGCACTATTTACACTCTTCTCTTCTTACTCTTCTTGGCAGGCTCACTACTGGTACCTTTGGATTGTTCTGCTGCCTCATAATACTGAATGGACTTGTTAAGAATCTTTTTCTCACTAATACGACATGTCAAGGCATAACGATGTCTAAGATGTGTAGTCTGGAATCTCTCTATTAGTATAGACACTAGAATGTAAGTTGGTATGTACCTGATCTCTTGTCTTAATATCTTCTTCTACAGAAGTACTGCTGGTATCCTCCGAGTATTCATTGTATCTCTGTCTTGATAACATGCTGCATACTTGGTAGACACGCTTCTTGGCCATGGTTAATTGCTGGCTCTTTTTGGTCTTTTTACTACGATTCTGTCCATCTTCTGCTACTGTCTCAAAGTACTGGATGGCCTTTTCAATATCTACAAAGGTAGCAAAGGTGGCTTCACTGACAAACATCACATGCAGCAGACACATAAGGGTATCTTCATAAAGACCCTCTTCATTCATAAAGTAGGGACGGGATTTGACATTTTCCACATCCTCATCCACATCCTCATCTTCACCACAGCAATTGCCACTGTGTTCGTGGCCATGCTCTTCTCCTTCTCCCTCTTCTTGCTCCTCTTTCTCACTGTGCTCATGGTCACCAGAATCACCACAACAGCCACCAGAACCATCCTTACAGCAGTCATCTCCCTCCTCATCCTCATCCTCATCCTCATCGTCGCCCTTGGGACAGAGGATATGTTCATTCGACAAAAAGAACTCCCAGCGAGGACGTGTAAGTTCAATGGCAATCTTCTCCAATGCCTCATCATCGCCCTTTTCACCCTGTTCCTTCACTTGTTCCTTGGTAACAACAAGACAGGCATCAATGACAGCATCCTCACTTACAGAAACATAGTCATTCTGGTTATCATCATAGCAGAAACCATATTTGCTCAAAAGAACAATGTTGGGATGATCCCCATAAGTGTTAAATATCTCTTCTCCTTTCTTAACAGCACGACTCAATACCATATCGCATGTATCCTTTGCTGGCTTCTTTTCGCTCTCTTTCCATATGTTGATGCCTTGTTTCTCGAGTTCTTCCAGATCCTTCAAAGGACCCTCCTCAGAATCAGAATCAGAACCAGAATCAGAACCAGAATCAGAACCAGAATCAGAACCAGAACCAGACATAGGCTCTTCCTCCTGCTCTTCTTCTTCCATGTCCTCCATGTCCTCTACATCACTCCATTCTTCATTCTCACTGGTATTCCCATGTTCATTGGCTTCCTTTTCTTCCTCACTGTCTATTTCCAAATCATCCAGGTACTGATGTCCACAATAATCCAATGCACCACACGCATCACACACTTCAAAATCAGTCTCAAAATGGACATGTTCATCTCCATCCCGATGATTAAACAGATCCGCAAAAGGCACCATGCCATTCTCATGGTAGGTATCCACTTCAAATGATCTTGAAGAAATAAGAGTTGAAATAGTACAGAACTTGTCCAAGGTAAAGAATTCATCCACAAGGGTCTCTGTGAAGATGTAAGGATATTTGGCAAACAAAGGCTTCACAATCACGGTGTAATCCTCCTTGAGATCATTCTATCCAGCCCATCATCACCACCACAAAAAGAGAGAGCATTTTTCAATAGAAGCTCAACACAACACGTCTTACCAGATCATTCTTTACTGCATCCTCCATCTCTGTTCCCTTGAGCCATGCCTTGTCTTCCTCACTCCAAAAGATAGGCAGATCCTCACTTGAGGGTAGTGCCTGGAGATAACCAAACCAGGGCGATTGTTTTCCTTGGGAGAATTCGTACATGACAGCCAATGTAAGAGAACAGCCACCTTCGATCTGTTCATCCTCAAGAACATTGGCAATGCCTGTTGATTTTGCTGAGAGGATAGCCTCCTTGGGAATCTTCACCACTGTACAAAGAAGCAAGAGAGACAAGATAAGTGGCTGTTCCTTTTCTTTCTCTTTCTTTCTCTTTCTTTCTCTTTAGACGAGACGAGACTCTACCTCTCTTCTTCTTGGGCATGTCTTTACGGGCATAGATACCGTACCCACTGCTACTAGGACGAATCTCGATCCACTCTTCGTCCCACTGAATCTCCTGCTGTTTAAACCAGTCCACAAGAAGTGTGAGTTTGTTATTTAATGTCATGGCGAAGAGTGAGGAAGAGTAGAAAAGATGCCCTATGTGTTATCAGAGTCCCTATTTTCTTATCACTTTCGAAAATATGAAAATGTGACTGGCACTCTCTGCGCCCTTTGAATTTCAATCTCTCTCTCTTTTTTTTTTCTTTTTCTTTTAAATAAAAAAAAAAGAAAAATAGATAAAAGATAAATAGATAAAAGATAAAATAAAATAAAATAAAATAAAATAAATTACTTTAGGCAATATTTTCAGGCACAACCGGCACGCTGTTCTATTGTTCTTGAAGCAACTAAAGAGAAATAGGGAAAGAGAAGAGGGAAAGAAAAGAAAAGAGACTGCTCTGGAAGGACTTGTTATTTTGATGGATGAGAAATGGACTGATGCTCATTCTGCAAGTGTGTTGGCAGTGTCTCTCTGGGAGATTCATTGAACAAGGCAGACTCTGCATCCTCCCGTGTTCTTTGGGAAGAGAGGGTGTTGTAAGCAGCCGACATGGCGGCGGGAGGAAATCGTACTTCAAAAGGAATTCCGCAATGCAGGTTTCCGAGTGTGGGGTAGTATTGACGGTAAGCAAAGTAGGCAGCCGATAATCCTAAGATGGAATAGGTCCAATGTAAGCCTCCTTCGCTTGTCTTCCATGGAGCCACCTACCAAGAGCACCTCCTACCAACACATCCTGCCAGTGGTGGCGGTAGTCGCGAGTGCGTGAAATGGCCACCAGAGCAGCTCCTGCTAATGGAGCAGCAAATACGAACCCCTTCCATGTATGCTATTGTTATTGTTCTATGGCTTAGTATTCTTGGATAGCGCAGGGTCTTTTTTCTTTTTCTTTTTCTTTTTCTTTCTTACTCCACGTTCATCAAATAGGCCTATTTTTCCTGCCAAATAGAAGGAAAGAAATCCAAGTCCAGCAAAAGAGACTAGGATTGTGTGAGTTGTTTTCTTTCTCTTTTTTCTCTTTTTTTCATTTTTTCTCTTTAGTATGAATAGATCGACTTACAGGAGGAATGGCCGCTGGGGAAACTCTTGAAGCCATCCATCATAATGGCGGAATTGGCAGGTGTAGTACACACAGTATAGTCTGTCAGTCCAAGAATAGGATCGGTGGCACCTAATAATGGTTGACAGCGATCCAACATATCGGGGCGTGCTCTTCCTGCTGTGATCTAATGGGCTGCAGTCAGCTGTGATCTTTCTACTATGGCCTATACTACCTATAGTGTGTTACCTTTATAATGTCAGTGAGCATGATGGTCAGTGAGAGACCCAAGCAAAGACCTACACAGCAATGAGTAGGTATCCTCTACAGTATTGCAGGAATGAACCTACCGAGAATACCACTGTGAAAGTCATACAGAGAACGACGCATTCCCAGAGAGATACAGGCAATAGTGGCAATAGGAACAAGGAAACAGACAATCTTCACTGTAAGAGACAATGCACTTCCTCCCCTGGTCTACCTACTACTAATAACCACACAGGCACAGTTTCATGGACAGCATAAGGAAACATAATGGTCTTGTCTTGTAGAGAGAATTTGCGGTGGTAGGGTGGAATGGCATCAATAGCAAAGAAAACAGCAGTCATAACAATCACCAGCAGCCAATCCTTCATATAAGAAAGAAGAATACGCTTTGCTTCGGGTGTTTTCCATGAAGACCCCGTCATGGCCATAGTGAAGAATGAAAGAAAGAAGAAAGAAAAAGAAAAAGAAAAAGAAAAAGAAAAAAGAATCGTTGCTGTTCCTATCTACACACCCACTCCTATTTGTAGTGCTGCTGACAGACACTGACGGATTAGTGTTCCGCCTGTGCTTCAGTCATTCTGCTGTGTTGATCTTGGACACTTTTCATTGGACACTTTTCATTCAACCTCTTTCATTCAACCTCTTTCATTGGATACTAGGATTCAAAGGAGAGATACAATCAGTACAATGGAAAGGGTCTTTTTCCTTCATTTCTATTTGCTATAGAAGAGCAGGAACGGTAAAAAGAAGAGAAGGAATAGAAAGGATAGGAAAAGATCTGTGACTGTGGCTGCCAAGTAGGGGAACAAGGCGTGGGAGGCTCCAGGACTTTAACCTAAAACAAGACAGCTGCGATCAACATACTAATTTACAGGACACGTAGGCAGAAATGCAATACTCTTCACTCTTCACTCTTGTATTTTGGATGCATTCTGAATTTGTAAAGAGACAGCACCTATAGTAATTATACTACCTATGCCCACCTATGCCCACCTATACCAGCAGGGGTGGGTGGATACGAATAGACTCTTAGACTGCTCTTTCTATTCTGTCTGTAGTCTTCCATCTACAAGTGTCTCCTACTAGAACAAACAACTGCAAACAGTGCTATTGGTGCCAACAGAGTGTGTTTCCTCTTCCTCTTCCTCTTCTTCTATTCAAACGAGAAATACAACCCACAATCATAGATGAAGAATGAAGAGTGAAGAATGAAGAATAGTATAAAAAGAGAGATCTCTTGATAGGATCAGAATAGACTCTGCTTTTATTTTATTTATTTCTGCTTCCATCCCAATGCATGCACTATTGTATGCTGTCTAATGTTCTCTGTCTTGCTACTACCTAATGTTCTTTGTCTTGGGTAGAATGTCCATTCATCAAGTCACGAGATCAACAGGCTACATCGCAAGTCCATAATGGAAGACTCGTTACCATCTGCTAAGCAGGATGTGTGACGGCTGGATTCTCCTGAGCAAGAAATAGTCAAGTAGGAATGGATGGAATAGGACAGGCTTTATTAAGGAAAAGGTCACCCCCCTTAGACTCCCAACACCTTCTTCACAATATCACTCACAGTCTTCTTGTCTGCTAGTGATGGATCCACAGTCCATGCCTTCATCACTTTACCCATATCACGTGCACCCACAGCACCTGTCTCTTGGACAATGCGACGAATGTGTGTCTCAATGTCATCGGCTGTCATTTGCACTGGCAGATAGCCCTTGAGAACCAGTAACTCCGCCTCTTCTTGTTCAGCCAGGTCAGAGCGACCACCAGCAGCATACTGGGAAATGGCATCCTGTCTTCGCTTGATAGCCTTATTGACAAGAGACACTACAGTGGCATTGTCACTCTGTTCAGCCACAGCATTCGGTGACTTGATATAGTAGGTGTAGTCACTGAGAAGACCCTTGACTACGTTGAGTTCAGGCTGTTTCTTTTCACGCATCCACTGTTTACGGTCTCCCTTGAGTTTCTCGAGAAGAGAGTCTGTTGATCAGTCTAGTGCTGTTTCCTTGTTCCCCGTGTACCTTGAGAAACACTGCTGTACCATCTCTGGACTGTGATCTGGCGCACATTGGCAGCCGCTGTCAAAAGGGATCGTTCGAGACGTAGCATAGTCAACAAGTCAACAGGTAAAAGCACTGTCACAATAAATAACATCCATTCAAACTCCTCCCATTTCACTCACTCTGTTCTGTCTCTGTTGGGAGGTAGCCAATGAGAAAAGGGAGACTCTTCCAAAGATAATGCTCATTAGGGTCATAAGAATATTACTTTTTAAAAAAAAGAAAAAGAAAAAGAAAAAGAAAAGAAAACAACAGCAACAGCAACAACAACAACAACAAAAACAACAAAAACATGCGAATAAATGCTCTATTATGGTACAGTGGCCCCTGCCATTTGCAAGACTAAAATAAATTGTCCTCTTCACGAAGGTATTCTCCAGCATCTGCTTGGTGGAAAACAATAATATCGGTGGGTGCCAATTTCTTCATGTCGACAGTAGAACGTGCAGTCACACCGAAGCCCTAATGAGTGGATCAGTCGAGTGGACTGGATAAGATGGACTAGTAGAGTGTAATTTAGCCAGGGACTTACCAAAGGACTGTCTGACATGGAGTAAATCACTACGCCTGTGTGTTCGGGAGTATCATCGGTGATTCTACCGAGATGGGCTTTAACGACGTGGTTGCCATAGAGGAAAGGCATTTCACCATTAGGCTTGATCCATATCTTGTACTTTATAAAGGCGTTAGTCTCTTTCTCTCTCTCTCTTTTCTAATAATAATAATAATAATAATAATAATAATAATAATAATAACAACAACAACAACAATGCACTCTCAATCACCTACCTTGGCATATTGTCCGAGATGATCAAGAGCAGTAATGTGCAGTTTGAACTTTCCTGTTTTGGTGAACTTGCCAAAACATACACCTGCAGATCCAAGCTGATCACGTCCAACACTAGCAGCAATGCGCATCATAGCCTCACTAGAAACAACAGTCAGGCACTAGAGAAAAGGGACATGGACGTACCTCATGTAGTAGACTCGGTTGTTATGGAGACGGAAACAGTAGGTCTCATCAGGACGATCGATTAAATGTTTGATATTGGCACCAATACTTTACAAGGATGAGTGGTGTTTCCAGGGACATGCTTACTATTTGGCCAATTTCTCAAATAGAGTGGTGGTTTCTTCGGCTGTAAGAGGTCGCATAAGTGGAAAGGAGAAAGAGAAGGAGAAAAAAAGAGAGAAAAAAGTCAGCTTGTGAGAATCAGCAGTGGGAGGAGAGCATAAGCCACAGTCCATACCAAGTGACGCCCTTTTTCTCCTAAAGAAAGAAAGATGAATAGTAAAGGCAGTCTCTTTCTCTCTCTCTTTTTGCGTGTGTAGTGTGTGTAGTGTGTGTAGTGTGTGTAGTGTGTGTGTGTAGTGTGTAGTGTAAAGATATTCCTACCTACCTTGTCACTCTATGGAGAATAAACACAGTCCAATCCAGTCCCCACCACCACCACCAGCAGCACCACCACCACTGCACTGCTCCTTCTACTGTTGTTATCTTATACGGTCTTTGGACACTCAACACACCAACAGAACTTATGTCGGCTCCACACCCAACCCTCTACGTAGACTAAGACAGCACAATGGAGATATCAGCCAAGGCGCCAAAAAGACAAGAAGCTACAGGCCCTGGTATTCTGTCTAGGCGTGGTTCCCACTAAGTCTCTTTCTTTCTCTCTCTTTCTCTTTCTATGGTATTATAGGGAGTTGGTCATGTTGGTGCATGGGTTCCCTAATCCACCCTGTGCTCTTGCCTTTGAAAATGCATGGCAACACCCACTTGTGTCCCGTCACTTGAAGCGGGCTCAACAGTACACAGCACCCAACAGTAGCATTGGCATGCGCAGTCCACAGCACGCCTATTTACTACTGAGTAAAATGAGAGCTGTACACGACGTACTGTCTACCAAGCCATTTTCAAGGTGGCCACTTCATCTGCACTTTGCTACACCTGTCTGGCAGTACCTGTTCATGGCAGAGGGAGCGGCTGTGGTAGGGAAACCACTACCTCACCATATGCTGTCCACAGTAGGCGATATAGACAGCTTCTATTCTGCCATGGTTCCTAAGCAACCGAGTCCCACGTGTCCACTGTCTCTTGTCTCACAAACACCAGTGTGTTACCAGTGCAAAAGGGATATTTGTAGACAGGTAGTCCATTACACACCAGGAGTCGAAAAGTGACTCGGGAGTGGAGAGAAGGTTGGAGGAGGGAGGGGTTGTCAAGGCAACAACGCCATAGACTAAAAGAGTGTAAAGGAGTCACTAAGAAGTCACATGTGGCTTGCTTAAAAGTAGAAGAGGGAAACTCCCACTGATGAAAAGAGACTTCCATAGAGAAGCTCAAGTATGGAAGAAGAGTTAAGATTTTCCTTTTCTTTTTTTTTTCTTTTTTTTTGTAGGCAATCAACACTTTTGTCACCTGTTCTGTCTGTGCCATTGCATTTCATTTGACATGTCTGGCACATGTATTTTTAGGCTCGAGTATTGCCCTTGTGCCTGTGGATGGCCAATGCCCAAAGTGTGACAGCCATTTACGTTGGGGTGACTTAATCCAAGCCATGACACTGCGCCTAGAATGGCAAAAGAAGAATCAAGAGCAATAAAACTATGACACTAAAATAAAAATAAAAAATAAAAAAGTGACTCTTTAAAATGAAGAAAGTGAAAAAAAAGATAGATAGATAGATAGATAGATACAAAACGGGTCTCCAAAATAAGCACTGCATTGAATGTCCGAGGATGCTTCAGCCTTCCTTTATCCAATCATATGCCCTTATTCTGCTAGTGAAAAGTCTTCTACCACGTCACGGATCTTCAATGACGGCACAGTCATAAACGTTGAAATATTTTCTTGGTAACAGCAGAAAAAGGCTTCCTTCTCTCCTTCCACCTACATTCATAAAGGGATAACATGTCTGCCATTTCAGCCTCCAAAGCTAAGCGTCTTGCGGCAAAGGCTGCCAAGGGTGGAAAAGACTCTGGAAAAGACTCTGGAAAAAACACACCTATTTCCGCCAAGGCTGTTCCTACAGAAGATCTTATGGACAAGCTGAAGATCAATGTCGATCGTACTGCTACTGGTAACTACTCTTCTCAGGAGAGAAGCAGAGATATCAAGATCGAGTCCTACTCCCTCAACTACCACGGTCGTGTGTTGATCGACAATGCCACTATTGAACTTAACTTTGGCAGACGTTATGGTCTGTTGGGTGCCAACGGCTCCGGAAAGTCCACCTTCCTGGCCTCTTTGGCTGAGAGAGACATTGAGATTCCCGATCACATTGATGTAAGTGTTGAGAGTATGCTCTATGCAAGAACATAAAAAGAGAAAAAGGTGACAAACAGCTCTTTACTATGATGATAGACCTACCTTTTGAACCAAGAAGCTGAACCTTCTGATATGAATGCTGTTGAGGCTGTCATTATCCATGCTCAAAAGGAAGTTGCTCGTTTGGAAAAGCAGGTGGAGGAGCTGCTCAGCATGGACGATGGTGCTGATAACCCATTGTTGGATGATATCTATGAGCGTATTGAGGCCATGGATCCCTCTACCTTTGAGGCCAGAGCCTGCTCTCTCTTGTCTGGTCTCGGCTTCAACACTCTTCAGATGAAGAAAGCCACCAAAGACATGTCTGGTGGTTGGCGTATGAGAGTGGCTCTTGCCACTGCCCTTTTCATTAAGCCCACCCTCTTGTTGTTGGATGAACCTACCAACCATTTGGATCTCGAGGCATGTGTGTGGTTGGAAGAGTACTTGAAGACCTATGACCGTATCTTGGTGATTGTGTCTCACTCCCAGGATTTCTTGAACGGTGTGTGCACCAACACCATGCACTTGACCCCCAAGCGCAAGTTGGTCTACTATGGTGGTAACTACGACATGTTTGTCAAGACCAAGGAGGAAAACGAAGTCAACCAGGCCAAGGCTTACGAAAAGCAGCAGGAAGAAATTGCTCACATCAAAAAGTTCATTGCCTCTGCTGGTACTTATGCTAACTTGGTGCGTCAAGCCAAATCCAAGCAGAAGATCATTGATAAGATGGAGGCTGCTGGTTTGATTGAGAAAGTCGAGAAGCCCCACGCCTTCAAATTCACCTTTACCGATGTCGATAAGCTCCCCCCACCCGTCCTTGCTTTCCAGGAAGTGTCCTTTGCTTACAGTGGCAAGGTCGCTGATTGTTTGTACCGCAACATCGAACTTGGTGTGGACATGGACTCCCGTATTGCTCTTGTCGGTCCCAATGGTGCAGGCAAATCCACACTCTTGAAGTTGATGGGCAACGAACTTGTCCCTACTGAGGGTCGTGTTCAGCGTCACACTTCTTTAAAGCTTGGAAAGTACTCCCAGCACTCCAACGATCAATTGGACATGGACTTGTCTCCTATTGATTACATGAAGAAAAATTTCCCCCACGAAAGCACCCAGACAGACCACTGGCGTCAACAGTTGGGTCGTTATGGTTTGACTGGTGCTCACCAAACCTCTCCCATTGCCCATCTCTCTGACGGTCTCAAGTCCCGTCTTGTCTTTGCTGTTCTCGCTGTCCTTCACCCTCACATCATCTTGTTGGACGAACCTACTAACCATTTGGATATGGAGTCCATTGATTCACTTGCTGATGCTATCAACAGCTTCAAGGGTGGTGTTGTTCTTGTTTCTCACGATTTCAGATTGATTTCCCAAGTGGCTAAAGAGATCTGGCTGTGTGAGAATGGTGACATTGTTCGCTTCCAGGGCTCTATTGCCGAGTACAAGGAGACTCTTAGAAAGAAGGTCAAGCTTTAAATTCCTGCTATATTGTTTTAGACATGGGTGCATTTGGTTTGTTGCAAGGTAGTCCTTGACCAGAACAGGGCAGCTCTTTTGAACAGTCCAATGAACTCAAGATAGAGTAGAGAAAGAAAGAAAACATAGTGACAAAAAAGAAAGAAAGAAAGAAAACATACACAAAACAACTTTTTTAAACATCAACAAAAAGCAAAACTTAGTTTACACTATTTTACATGTTTTTGTGGTTTACAATCAGTAGAGGATGAGTGGTGGAGACATAATGAATCACAAAGGTTCAATGAGAAAAGTGTATGTGTGTACATTGGGTCTGCTTATCATGGTACTATTATCATTGACACCGTCAATAAACTCTATTCTTATTAGAGAGTTAGTAAGGGCATGGTATCTGTGTGTATTGGAATAGCGACCATGGTATCAAGGATTCGCAAACGTAGAGACTCCTGTGGTCGTTGCTAAACCACCGTCATGCATTCTGCAGAGACCAATTAGTCTTGAAGCAATGGAAAACTAACCAAACTAAATCAACGGCTGCTGATAGGGCCAAAGGGAGTGACTAGCCACTTCCGCTTGGTGGACTGATATGCACATAAGCCCTAGTCTGAACTCAACTTGGTGTCTTTTTACTTCTGAGAAAGTATTGCATGAAAGGAGTGTCTTTTTCTGTTAGAATAAAGAAAAAACAATCATGCCTCATAGACAGTATAAGACATCTTTAGTATTATCTCAGCTATCAATATTGGTTTAAGATGGATGCAATGACAGAACATGTTTGGCTTTGATCCTCTGAAAGTAGGAGCCAACACACTTTATCTTATTCTTTTTCATTGGCAAGTATAATTCCAAGTTTAAAGAAAGATAGTTTATTAATTGTGGATAAAACAAAAACTCTATTAGCCCTTGGTCAATAAGAATATACATGCTGTTGTCTTTACTATTATTATTGAATGGGTCAGTGCTTAAAGAGAAGCTGTTAGTAGTAGTCATTATCGTTTCATTTAAAAAAGAACTTGTTCTTTATATGTTTTGCTTATTAAATATTTGTGTATCGCATCAGCCTTTGCTTTAGATTCTACCATCTTTATCTTATAGTAATTTGTTATTTTTAGATAATAACAACAATAACAATGATCTATGATCCCATAAACCATAAACGTATTAACACTTCCATCGCAAAGATTCATAACAGTAAGATTATATACATACATACATACATACATAGTATGATGACAGATTACCATATACCTCTTTCTATGCATTAGCTAAAGAAATCAGCCCTGTATATGAAATTATACTACTTTGTAGATTTCATAATAAAGACATACTAAGATACCTAGAAGAGTTTGAAGAATAGAAGCCATAGTAGTTCAAAATGAGGTCTGGTTCTTTTAAAGTCAATAAACAGATAATTATTATTTATAAAAATAAAAGAAAAATAAAAGAAAAAGAAATGAATTGGGAACATAAAAGCAAACAAATCCTGAAGGGAGTCTGAAGGATCTGACCAAAAGGACCTGGACATCCCTTGCTTTTGTCTTGTAATAAATAAAGTTAGTTTCCGTGAATAAAATAAATCAAACGGTCGTTGAAGCTTATCTCATGATCGGACGTTGTAAGCTATTTACTCTTCAAAAATATATCGTTGTCATGTCCTAAGCTGACTATAGAGTGTAGTTTTTTATGCATGTTTTTCTTTTCTTTTTCTTTCTTGAAGCTTGAATACTTATTAATTTCTTTATCACTGTAGTCATTAAAGATAGTAAACTGACTTTATGCTTCTTTATAAATGTTTATAGATAGATACACACCCAAAGATTTTTGGGATATATAAAGAAATATCCTGAGAATAGAATCTCAATATTCTTATGATTGGCTAATATGTTTTAAAATGCTTTTTCGCTGTCTAAATGGGCTATTTCAAACTCTGCTTGCCTGTTTAAGCAATGGCTATTGACTTTGCAATTAAAAAGTATAGAATTGGCTGTAAAGACAAGAAATAGAACAAGAATTCACTTAATATTACAACTCAGTCACTGCATTTATTGTTTAGCATAATGTGTTAAATATAAGCCCACAGTATCTGAAGTATGCAACTAATTGATAAAGTTTTACTATAAGACACACACAGAATTGACTCTAGTGGTCATTGTCCATAAAATAGAACCAAACTTACTTACATTAAGAACAGTGTATTTATTTATTGAATCAATATCTATAATCACCTCAATTATCTCATTGTAACTGGTATTAACAATAGTACTTAGTGAAAACAAGGTATTGTTTCTAATACTGTCCTTTAGGTCTAAGGCAAATAGAATGTGAATTGTTTGACTTGTGAATTCTATGAGTGGAGGCTAGTGTATACATTACCAGAATAGAGAAAGAAAGATTATTTGTTTTGATATTCTCCTATATTTTTTTATTTCTCACACTGTCTATACAACTTAATATTTAAGTACTCGTCAAGATGAGCATAAATAAGCAAGGTAATGTGCCATTATTAACAGAGAAACAATAGAAGGAGGTGATAGACACTACCAAAGGCTATTCTTGAGATAAAAAGGTAAGCAGTGTCTTCATCTAGGCTTGAGCTCATTGTAATCCACAAGACACTCATTGTATTGTTATTAGGCAAGTTAAGACTCCTTTCAAGTCAGTCCCAAGTAGTCTTCTATACTATCTAGGATGTCTAGGGTATACTCCTGAGCATGGTTTTCTATCTCCCAAGTATAAAACATAAGGCTTTTAGGGTATAGATTCTATTGCTATGAAGGAATACGCCTAGAACAGTAGTAGCTATAGTACATAATATAGTATCAGCTATACTATTATAATAAACAATTTCATTCATCAACACTTATTGATAATACATTTTTACATTTAGATATACTACAAAAAGAAATAATAATTTGGATATCCGCAAACCTTTAATCTTAATCATCTTTCCATAAAAGGTGTATTTTTCTTTTACGTAAAAGGAAGAATATATCACCGTTTAAAGGCCAGAAAAATCTTTGGGTGTGTATAGATGAAAATATTTAAAGTACAAGCATGTGTGTAGTGAGTAAAATCCTTGCACCTCAACCCATTTACAGATGAACCAAGTTTGACTTATAACTCATATTAAGATACCTTAAATAATATTAAAAAAACTACTTGTATATTGGAGAGGTAATACGTTACATGAAAATTCATGTTTAGTCCAATGACTTTCTTTTTCTCCGAGTTCTTTGCTTTTGAGCTTATCTTATTTTCTCTAAAAAATAGTTAATAGAACTTAATTCAATTGAATAAAAGTCTTACAATCTTAATCACTTGAGATAGAGTGTATAGTTATTTATTAATTCAGACAGCAGTTATATGCATTATGTTGCAGGAACTTCTTATAGTATGGTGTCAATCTTTTAAAGATAAAATTTAGTCTATAGCCACTACTCTAAGATCAAAACAGAATAATAATAAAAGCTTTGTTTATGATATGTAATGATTGCTGTCTAGGCTCTAAATAATGTATTACATCAAATGGGCCCAAGGGTTTACATACACATGAAATTTATATTTGATCAACACAATTAGTACACCCGAGTTTTTTTTTAGAGGACAGGTTTAAAATACAAGCGAAAAAGCTCCACAAGAGATTATTAATAGAGCTTCTAGGCTTTTTGATATTAGTTTGTGATTTGACACGTAAAATCAATTAAATTATAAAAAGACAATCACTTTAATATTTCAAGTAAACAATGATTGACACTATGCTTTGTTTTCATGTCACTTGTATAATATATATTTATAACATTTTATCGATAATTAATGGCCTTGATGGTATGGAAACGTTTTTTGTTAATTTTTATTGAGTAAAATCTATTAATTCCTAGTATTCCTTTTATATAGGTCTTCAAGGTTAATTGTACTTATATGCAAATATTTAAATAGGTGTGTAGACCATATTCAAGGAATCATCCATTCTCCGAGACATAGATTTTTATTTATTATTCTGGACAAAGCAAGTAATAATATATTTATTTCTGTGCATTAGCCAAAATTACCATGCTTTGGATTTAGAAACTGATGACTAAATTTAAGAATAAAAATAAAATAAAATATTATGCACAATGTTTATGAGTAAGATTGTTTAATAGATAGTAATATTGTGTGTGTATGTGTGTGTGTTTTTTAGGTTAAAGAGAATATACATAAACCAACTGTTCAATTCCAAATTCATGCATAAGGCTTAATGGCAAGTGGGGACATTCGAGCAGTAGATTTATAGGATATCTTTGTATTCTAACTAACATTAGTATCCATCTTATTATTGTTAGTAACACTAAAGTATAACTTAATTTCAGTACCACCAATTGATTCTATTTCTTATATTGATTTTATGTACACATGTAGAAAGTATTTTTATTGGATTACTTTCCTAATAGCTGGGAAATAGTAATTATTATTCATAGAACTTTTATTTTCATGCTAAGTAAAAACGCTATAAGAATCTAGCATAGTTTTTTAATTGAATATATACAAAAAAAAAAGAAAAAAAGTATATTCTGGCTCATATTGCCTATGAAGAATATAATATTTCTAATTGATGCTGTGCTGATATCATCCCTATTTATTTCTTTTGCAGTATTTAGACCGATATTAATATCTTTATATTAAAAAACGAGAAGTTAGAAGTTAGCAATTTGTAGAAAATACAAATAAAAATAAAAACAGCTATAAAATCAATGGTCTGGGATGGAACATCTAAAATAAGCTGTAGTGGATTTAAATGCAGTGGATAGATCTTCTAAATTATGAAAATACAACGGCCTGTGATAGAATGTGTGCCTTTTAGTGGTAAAATCATTCTACCTGTAGTAACAATTAAAGTAGAATAGAAGTATAACAGAATAACATAAAGTTGAATAAAAGAGTAGAGTCGATTGTATGTTAACTAACCAAAATACCTTTGAACCCAAGAAGCCATTGATGACACTATCACATCCATGGGTGATATATAGTAACTGATGCTATTCAATACTATTATTAAAAATAAACTGTTTATTTCCCCTTTATTATTCTATTTCCATTTATTTCTCTTAACAAAGAAAGGATTCAAGCCTTCTGGTTCATCTCCATCCTTCTCCACAGTTATCGCTGAAGTTTCGGTTGACTAACTGACTGAAACCCATGATACAGGTAAACTATCTAAAAGTAATAAATTGTGTTTTATTGGATTTATTTAATGCAAAAGACATTATAATGTCTAATAGAAAATTGATATTAATGCTAATGTTGATATTGGTATTGATAAAATTGTCATCATTGATATTGATAAAATATCCAATCCAACGATATTCATAAATACAGATGTAATATACTATTATAACTATGTACCACATATTGATCATTAATAAAAATAAAATAAAAAAGGAACACTTGACATCATCACATGTATTTAACAATGAATATATAGCCGTAAAGGTATTTTTGCATATGTACTTGCACCAACAATAAACATTAAGATTTTTACTTGTACTTGTTATATCCTGACATCCTCCTTAAATTTCTTTCTTCAAAGTCAATAAGGAGCAGACATACTCAGAATACTTCCTGTAATGTAAAAAGGGGTGTCTTTTTTTTTGGACAAGTGTGTAAAAAAGTAATAAATACTCTGTCCAATCCCTTCATCTTTTATCTCCTTTTTGATCTTTATGCCTCACGCACGACCCATCTATAAAGTAGTCTCGAATAAATGTGCTCCTACCGATAAATCACACACTGTCAAGTCACCTTCACACACTGTCAAGTCACCCTCACATACTGCTCGCTATTCTTATCAGCCTTGCCCACTGTGTTCACAGCCTTTGTTAGTACGGATCCATGGATCTTTTGTTTATAAATGGTTAAACAATCACTTCTCAGTAAGTGATATGTATGATTATAGTTTACTAAATTTTAAAGAAACACCATCATGAGTTTATTCATCTTGTTGTTAATCTTCACCCTACCAACTATTAACTTTTGTGCATCTGACTCTACCGGCGACTTTTTACTGTTAAGTCTGTATAAGACTATATACTTTTTCTTTTTTCTTTTTAGTCATGCTTTACTTATATTGCTCCATGTTGAATATTTATGTCTTTCGTGAATTATGCTTATAGAACTATTTGTAGTGTTCTTTATGTTTATTATCATTTACTGTTTACGTTTTACTACTTTATATATTTATATACTTTCTATTTTCTATTTTCTATTTTCTATATTTTTTTTCAGGGCAACAGAATTTGACCCAATTTACTCGAAATTTATTCTTATACAGACGGATGAATATATAATATATTTCTTTTGATATAAATGCTATAGTTCACTTTCATATAAAGAATCAAACCTACCAATGAATTAATTAAAGAAAGTTACTTTGTGTCTCTAGCCACTGTTCACTATTTTTCTTTCTTTCAATATTATTACTTATTATTATTGTCTTTAATGAACTCACTGATATTCTATTGTAAATCTAATATAGTTTCATTCTCTTTAACATAATATCTATCTATTGATTAATATTTCTCAGAATACTAATAAGAAAATCTATTTATCATGCAACCAATTTAATAATTCAAATAGAATACATGAAATTGAAAGTTATCAAACTACACTTCTGCTATGGTAGTAGTAAATTAGCAAGCTTTTCTTTTTATAAAATCCTCAATAGTGCTATATAATATATTATTTTATATGTACACCAATCAACAACTACGCATTGTAAATGAGAATGGGGTACTTTATAACTATTCCTTGATTATTGGTTGAAATCCATCAATTCATACTGCCTCTGACTCACTGTAATGAATATGTATGTATCAGATATTTTATATCAGAAGACTTATTAAGCCACTTTGCCTCTAATATGTTATTGTAAATAATTATGGAATTGGCTATTTTCATAATTTTAATCTATTTTAGTAGAATGCATGTAAAGGTATTGAAGAGAATATAAATCAAAGAATATCATTTATACTTTAGTAATTCGTACACTATGCAGATAGATGTGAATAAATAAAAATCACTAAACTATGTTGGAGATATTTGTAAAAATGTACGCACTTGGACTGGTTTAGTATTTATGTTTAAATATTAAGAAAACTTACTTTCTTTTTTTCTTTCTTTTTTACCATCAGGGTATTTGATTCATACTTCTATGATCTGTTGAATATATTTTTTAATAAAAAGATATATTTAGATAGTTTGACAAAATATACCTTTATTATTTATCCAACAGAATATAATATCCAAATGATAAGATGTAATGTCCTATCTTGAATGGCTTATTCTATTCATTCTACTCCTATTTAGCAGTATGATAAAATACAAATAATAGGTGCATATGATTAAAGAAAATATACTGTTTTAGTCTTAATTTATTAGTTCATTCAAGATAATAAAAAGATAAATATTTCTCCTTTGTATTTATAAAATATTACTTCATGTATTTAGCATTATGACTAATCATATCATTGACTATTTTACTTTTCACTACAATTTTTAGTCGAAAATAAGATAACTCAATAAAGGTAATAGTCATAAACACATTTGTATTCAAAGACTTAATTTTGTAACTTGGATGAGTGTAGTCATCATTGCAGAAGGAGAGATTTGTTGTGGGTGGACTATTGCTAGTGGATAAGGAATCCCCTTTCTTATAGCTAGTAGAGAGAGTCTTTCTATCTGAGCAGAAATCGTGCAGGCTTGTTTATTATTCATGTTATTGTCATTGTCTATTGTATGTCATTTATGAATTGTAATGTTAGATACTGAATTATCTGTAAAATACGTTAGGACAAAATGTGCAGTGATGGGTATTGGTTCTTTATCAGAGTTGACGAGGGGTTCTTTTACAACTGGTTACTTTAGGCACAGTCACTACAAGGCCAATAACACTCCATGAGCACTTCACCATTTTCTCAATTTTATTTTAATCTTCAAAAAGAAAGAAAGAAAGAATTCTCATTGCTTTATTCACTTGTCTCATTTTATTTTATTTTGAAATATCTCATTTTAGACTAAAGCACTGTACAAAGATCAGAAATATCTCTGGGTGTGTAAAAAGGCGAAAGATTTATCCGATCTGATTACAAGACAAAGGCAATCATCTCTGGGTGTGTATTTAATTTTATCATTATCTGAGTTTATATTTTACCTATTTTAGATTTCAGTTGAAAAATGACAGGAATTAAGTAAAAGATAATCTACACTCATGACAAACCAACAACCGACATTCACTCTTCATGACGGAACTTTTCTTCCAAAGTTAGGCTGTAAGGCATCCAAAGTTACTCCTGTAGATGCTAAACGAACTTCTATTCAATGAAAAGTGGGAACCTACCGTATGAAAACTATGAAAGAATTGAGACCTGTTGTAAAAGAAGCTATTCGAACTGGCTACAGGCTTATAGGTAAATAGCAAGTACTCTACCTCTACCATCTAACTTGATCTCTGTAGATTCTGCCTCTGTCTATAGAAATGAGAAAGGACTCGGAAATATAATAAGAGAGATTCTTCAGGATGAATCCTTTGGTGTTCAACGCAAGGACTTGTTTATCACCTCAAAACTAGGTAACCTCAATTCAAAGAAGCAGTCGAGAGGTTTCTGCTTTATTATATAGAAATGGAATAGTAACAATAATGAATACTTCTTTTATTTCCAGCCCCAAAAGACCAAGGGTATGATGCATGTTATAATGGTAAAGAAAAGAAAAACAGAATGAGGAATGCAACCTCCCCCTCTTTTAATAGTGCTTAAGTATTTGCATTTGTTTAGCGGTTATTAGCTCACTCGAGAAATTTGAACTTGAATATCTTGACTTGTATTTGATTCATTGGCCAGGGTAATGTCTCTTAGTACCTATATGGTTTGCTATTCATCGCTTTATAATTAACCTATCAGTCTATTAAAGAACATCAAAGCTCAAACTAGACAACCCAAAAAACCAAGAAAACAGAACAAGAAGCTATCAAGCACTCGAACAGTTATATAAAGAAGGAAAAATACGACAGATTGGTATATCAAACTATACTATAGGTCATCTGCAACATCTCATTGATACATGCACTGTTCTGCCACATGTACACCAGTTTGAACTGCATCCAGGACTTTACCAAAAAGATCTCATTTCTTTGTGCGAGAAAAATCACATCCAAGTGCAGGCTTATTCTAGCTTAGGAGAAGGAAAACTTGTCAATGGAAAAGTGGATATTGAAGGACTAGACCAAATCTCAGAAAGATTGAATGTCACAAAAGCGCAGGTGTTATTACGCTGGGCCATTCAGCATGGATGGGCGGTTATACCAAAATCGACTTCTCCGGAGCGAGTCAAGGTCAATGGAGATATCTTTTCTTTTGATCTTACAGATCAGGTAAGAAAATGACAATACTATACTAATAAAATAGTATGATGGTCAAATACTCTTATTCTGATACTTATCTTTTATTACTTTAAATCTATCATTAAAGGATATGAATTTACTGGATGATTATCATACATCAAAAGGCAAACGTTTTTGTTGGGATCCAACAAATATTTATTAATAATAATAAAGATGTAAATCAAACCCCCATCTAACTATCTGGTACTAGTAATAGGTAGATATTTAAACATAGAAATATATTTATTCGCAATGTATATATAAATATATAGCTATCTACCTAATACTCTAATGTACTAAAATAAAAATCATAGGGAAGGTGTATTCTGTCTCAAGGAAAATGCTAATTTAACAGTTTAAGAAAAAAAAAGGGGGGGGGGAACTCGGCTTTCATCGCATTCATGGTCTTTTAAACAATTTTTATAATAAATAGCCATTTATTAGCTATAATATTTATATTAATACTAGTTATTTGATGTAAATCCTCAAAATCTTTTATCCTAATAAGGTTGCACTTTATGTCTAACGAATATAAGAATCTTTAGTATACTAACATAAATATGAGTAGATGAAATATTGGTATAATTTGCATGGTTATATTGACTAATAGTGTCATAAGTTGAATACTTTGACTATGAGCTCATCCTGTACTTTATCTTGCTGTTATGGATTAAGTATAATTATTTTATGTTTACTGAATAAATAAAATAAATAGTGCATCTTACGTTATTTGAATAAACAATATATGTCATTGCACTAGGTATGTACTTTGAAGTAATACTAAAAAAGTAAGCGTATTAGATTGAGGTATGGTGCAGGGAAAAAAAGAGTATATTAATGGGATAGCTTTATTAAATAACGTTCTAAATTTCATAAACATATCTAGTGTCGTTTGTTTGGCTTTGGTTTTATACTTGGTGCAGTATTAAATAGCTTAAAAGAAATAGACTATTACAGAGTAATTATAATAAGATATATGATTATGTTAATAAATGTAGCAAACTAGATGTCCATCAGGGTATTAAGCATGCTGTTGATAAACAATGAATAGACAGAAATAAGCTATAATCGCAAACTATGTTCAGTGTTGACTAACACTATGCTAATTGTTTGTCAACTTTATGGATATCTGCATAGTAAGGAACAAATAACACAACAACTACCTTGCTCACGATAATCTATCCAATAGTATACTATGCCATATCCAACTCTATGGAAGAATAGGACACTATTGTTTATTTATTTGCTTCGTTGACAGACATCAACTTTAGCCTATTACCATGCATGCAAGCAATTGTCAGTTTTTATCTTTATCCATTGTCCCTAGGGCTATTTTGACCTGTTTAGACTTATTGTCGAATTAAATAAAAAGGAGAAAACATATTTTGAGTTTATAACAATTCCAACAAAGAGTTGTCTTATTTTCAATGGTATCCATTACAAAGCAGAAGATAATGGAGAAGACTCCAATAGTGGTTGTTACATGAAACAATTGAATGTTACAACTGAGATTGAGATTGAATGTCATCTTTACTTGCTAGCAGTAAAGGACGTTTAGAGTGTTTATACTTTTGCAAGACAACTAGTACAACTAACGTCATGGTGCTTCTTGTGACTTTGTTCATACATGTCTGAAAGTGGGATTCAACACAGTACTTAGACTATGGGAAGCACTATCCTTGGAATCAACATGTAGGGACTCCCTGTAATTTTGGTACAGGTAGTTCAGGTTTCTCTATTCAGGGCTGTTATTTTACATGTAGGATACTACATTAATATTCTATAGTTACAAACTTAATAATAGCAACAGCTTAAAAAGTGTTTTTTTTTTATTTTTTTTATTTTTTAAAAAAAAAGTCTACTAAAATGATTTAGTTGAATGGGCTTTTACACACACAAATGACTCTTATAGTTACATAAGGTCTGTACACTTCTACTTTACCAGGTTTATCATTTGCAGTGTACTAATACTAATGAGTCTATGGAGTACAGATCCATTTTATAGGATTTATGAGAATGTAAAAGAGAATAGTGATTCTAGTATGCTTGGTGTGTATTCAGTGTTAATCCCTCAATTGAGGGAGTGTTCAATTCCTTTGTCTTTATGTGTGAGTTTTATGTAGGTGTGTCGAGTGTATAGTATTTATTCTATAGGAAAGAGAGAAGTAGTGATGTATGTGTCACTTTATGGAATTAAGTTCATTGGTGCCTTTGTGTTGATAAGGTGCATTTGGATTAACAATAATAATAAGTCGCATTATTATTATTATTGTTTATGGCGACTACTAACAATGCCTTTTTCTTCTTATTCTTCTTCCAACAATGGACATACCACACAACCTTGCTTAAGGATCAAGGTTAAGCAGTGGATAGCCAATGGTTTATGCTGTCTATCACTTGCCTGACTTGTGGATTGAATATCGCTTGTCTGTATGTCTTTTTCATGTGATGAGAATGATGTCTCAACACACCTGTAGATTGAAATCCCTTTATCTGTACAAGTTTATTTGTTTTCTATGACTGATTCCATATCCGTCCTATACCTTTGGAGACACTGCATCAACAGCTCACTGTGCCTGTATTTCAATGAATAGAATAGTTCCTTCCAACAAATGACATCTAGAGAAGATAGATGGTGTAGCCTGTATTTCATAATAAACACAGCAGTACCAATAAAAGAATAAGAAGACTAATCAGTGCCTGGGTATCTACCATACGCATGACTTTCTCTTCTTTATTCAAAACATTGACTTACTCGTCTTGTTTGTGGTTTTATAATTAGCATTGGTGTATCACTTTTCTAAGAATAGCGGGCCTTTAATAGTTATGTCTCCGTCACTTGCCTCGGGCCAAGACTCTTATGCATCTAATTCCAGCATTGCCAAGTATTTCTTCACTCAAATCCACTCTGATAGACGCCTATAAAAGTACAGGTTTTTCTGAATTGACTGTTTGGCTTAATACCAGTGCTATTTTATATTTTTATATTTTTATATTTTTATATTTTTATATTTTTATATTTTTATATTTTTATATATACATTCTCCCTCACCTCTACAATAGCTATGGGTGGTGGTTTAGCTTCTTCTTCTTCCCTCTCCTCTGTGCACTACAGCCCAATGCCCCTATCTCTACCCTATACCCACCATGCTGCCCCTCTATCCCACCCAGTGCCCTTTCATCATGCCTCCCAGCCCATAGACAGGCCTGTACTTGAATATCGCCCTTATCCTACTTTTAATACAATTGCGTCCTCTTCTCCCACACCGTCTTCTTGCTCTCCACACCACCACCAACCTCGATACCACCACCACCAACAACAACAACCTCGATGCCAGCAGCCGCAGCAACCACCTAAAAGCAAAGTAAGGCTGATCTATGCCAAGTCGGGATTCTACCTCAGACCAAATGCGCCAATGGAGAATCATACTCAAATCCATGGACTATTTGCCATTGTATTTAAGAACATTGTAAGTGTTGATGTGTTATGAGATTTAAAGATCATGGACTCACCACTGCCATTCTGCCTTTGCATCTCTAAAGAGGGATATACAGCCTATTCTTCTATGGATACCCGAGGATGCCATTGATTCTTCTGACATCCACTCTCTTTCTGCTCTAGATGGATTAATAGCCTCTGAACAAGACTTCCCCTACCTTACCATTGACCTGAACGGCAAGGATATAACTGCCATTGGACTGGAGTCTGTTGACTCACTCTACCTACGACCCCCTTCTACTGAGCAGGGTGCACTTATGATCACCACAAGAGCAGGTGATTTATTAAAGACACTCTGGTATGACTCGAAATCAGGACAACGCCAATGGCCAGGCTACAATATCATTGATATTCTAGGGATATTTACACATCTTGAGAGGGATGTAGAAGAACATGTCCTAAGAGTGCTACTGCCCCATGAATACAATGAAAGATTAGAAGCCTCAAGAAGGAACAGCTCAATCTCTCTACCACACACATCCCTACAAGAATCCATTCGTGGTGAGATTGAGTGGACAGTTATGGAGAGACTTGCTAGAATCACAGAGATATCCAGAAGCACCTCTGCCTACTTGTTTGAGGCCCCCTTGGATTCATCCGTGGCTCCTAGTACATCACATGCCTATAGCCTTTTGACTGATCATGGCACAGTACGTACCACTATGAATGAGTACAGTGTGGCAGGCCATTACTTGAGCCAATGGTAGGGTTTATCCATGCACCCTATTTGTTTATTGACTCTTCAGGATGTTCAGTCTCTCCTCTCCGCCATCAAGAAGGGATCATTCTAAAAAAGACTTGGATAGTTTACTTGTTGATATGCCTGAGATGCAAGAGGTAGGCTGCGTAGAGAACACCCACTTTGTTCTGTATTTCATATTCTATATTCTATAGTCCCTACTCTATAGTCCATAATACATCATGCAAATAATAAGCATACTTCTTGGTTACTTTGCTAACATGAACACATCTGAAAACCAAATATAATCCAATTGAATAGCCTTTACCACCCCATGACCGCCACCACCCCATCTCACCCGAGACATGGGTTGACCTGTTTGATACTCATGGAAGACTCAAAGTCACTGAATCCCAAGTACGTGCTATGATATTCCAAGCCGGATTACACCCCGATGTACGTATTGAGGCATGGAAGTTCTTACTAGACATCTATCCATGGGACTCTACTTTTGATGAGAGAGAGGCCATTCGAGAAAGCATAACGTGAGTAACCTGAAACATACCTGTCCAATTGTACAAGTGACACTGCCTATAAAATCAAGAGAGAGAGAGAGAGAGTCTATTTTCTTTTCCATTGTATTGACAGCCAGATTTATTTTATTAGTGAGGAGTACCACAAAATTAAGGCCAAATGGTTCAATGATACAAAAGTCAGGAATTCAAAAGAGTTCTTGGAAGAGAAGCACAGAATAAGTAAGATATTTGTTACTATCTATTCTCTATTCTCCGTTACAACGGTCTCTCACTCACCATTGCAATAGACAAAGATGTACATAGAACAGACAGAGAGATTGTCTATTTTCAAGGCGAGGATCTCCCTAACCCTGACTCAGACATGAGTGTGGGCACAAATGCCAATCTAGAAATCATGAAGGATATATTGGTGACCTACAACTTCTACAATACAACACTTGGCTACGTACAGGGCATGTCTGATCTTCTAGCACCTCTTCTGGTGGCTATGGGAGATGAGGCCATGGCATTCTGGGTGTTTGTTAAATTCATGGATCGAATGGTAACGTTTCTTTTTCTTTTTCTTTTTCTTTTTCTTTTTGTACAAGAGAATATAAAAAAACACTTACCATGGCCTATCATAGAAATTAAACTTCCTAGTGGATCAATCTGGAATGCACGCACAGCTCAAGCGAATGGACAGTCTCATTCGTTTTATGGACCCTGCCCTCTATGAACACTTTAAGAAGACAGAGACCGCTGATCTCTTCTTCTGCTTCCGTTGGCTGCTTGTATGGTTTAAGCGTGAGATGGAATGGGAAGATGTTATCAGACTGTGGGAGGTAGGCTGAGTTTTTCCCCCCTTTTTTATATTTTATTTCCCTTATTTGTTATGACAGTTCTAGCTGATACGAATGCATGGGTGTTTTCTCTTCAATAGGTGCTATGGACAGACCACCTGTCTACGCAATTCATTCTCTTTGTTGCCTTTGCTGTCTTGGAAGAACACCGACAGACTATTCTTGATGACACACACCAGTTTGATGAACTTCTTAGGGTAAGGAAATGGCCACAACAATGCGTATCTCATGTGAATACTAGTATATCAATGATCTATCAGGCACTCTTGACTTGCAAAGAGTATTGGAGCGTGCTCAGAGACTGTTCTATCAATTCCAGCGCAAAATGTCAGCCCTCAACCGCAAAAAGACCTACCTGCGTCAAATAGCACACCAAACAGGTTCAGAGAGAAATAGAGAGGAATACGCCAATTTACAGGCATCCCTCCAGACAGTGTGTGTGGATGCTAATCTACAGGGTCTCCTAAAATCAGCCTCTTGAAAAGGCCAAATTCTCTTTGCTGTCGGTGGTTTAATTTCTGCTGTGTTATTTTGGCTTTTTTCTCTCTTCTTTTTTCTCTCTTCTTCTTCTCTGCACATTTGCACACATATCCGCCTGTTCTTATTTACACCCGCACTTGTTTTTGCACACCCTCTTGTATACAACAACAACAACAACAACAACAACAAAAAAACAGTCCCTAAAAATCCCCCATCCTCTTTCTTCTCTCTTTTTAGTCCACACAACAAAACAATCCCCTTTCTATAAAGACAGAATATCACGTAAATATATACCCTTATCCACTGATTCTTCCCCCTGTATCAACTGCTCATAAAGTGTGTGTTTTTTTCTCTTTCTATTTCTCTCTCTTTTCTCTCTCTTTTCTCTATTGAATCTGCCTCTATTCTATTGGTCTGCCTATAGAATCCACTCTCTATTAAACGTATGGATAGAAATACAAGAGGCTTGTATGACACACTGGGTATCCAGAAATCAGCTACACCAGAAGAAATAAAAAAGGTGGACTATTGTATAGACATTTATTGATAGACATGAGTGTTGTGTTGTGTTAGCAGTAAAGAGTATTCACTCTATTCATAGGCCTACAGACGTCTTGCCCTTCGTTACCATCCCGACAAAAATCCTGGTAGCACAGACCAGGTAAAATACCCTATAGGATAGTGAAAAGGAAAAAAAGGGGGAAGGAGAGAGAGAGAGAATCCATGCCCACTTGTCTCTTCCTAGAGTCACTCGTCATTAGCCACTCGTCATTAGCCACTCGTCATTAGCCACTCGTCATTAGCCACTAGTACATTAGCCACTAGTACATTAGCCACTCGTCATTAGCCACTAGTACATTAGCCACTCGTCATTAGCCACTAGGTGTTGGTTACTGGTCTGTCAATTAACCCTTGCTATTATTACCTACAGTTCAAGAACATTAGCCATGCCTATGAAGTAAGCACTCCAACTCCACTCAACTCAATTCATCCTATACCATTCCACCATGGAATAACATCCACTCACTCTACTGTTCCCTCATCAAAAAGGTACTAGGAGATGAGAAGAAGCGTAAGATCTATGATCGCCACGGCGAACTTGGCCTACAGATGATGGGCACAATGGCAAGCCCACTGTTTGATCCAGAGATAGAAAGCATGCTATGCACCACTTTTACACTCTTATCCATTCTCTTGGCTCTTTTTATCATTTTCTTTGCATTCCTTACTGTTCGTGTGGATCATATCACTCTATGGAGCTGGAATGTCGTATGGATTCCTCTATGGATTATTGATGCAGTAGGAACCATGGTAACATTTCAACAAGTGCACCGCTCTCTCACCCAACCCGACAATGAAGACGACGACGACGACGATGACAAAGACGACAAAGACCCACAGCACACCTCAACACAAACAGCACAGGGAAAAAGAGCTGCACGAAGACGCATGCGGTTTATTCGCAACCTAGTGTACCTTATCTCTTGGCTATTGTTTGTTGTTTTCCAAGTGTTTATTGTTCTTCGCCTGGACCAAAGAGTCGCCTGGAGTGCTGTCATTGTGTTTGCTCCCTATTTCGCACTAGAAGGAATCCACTTTCTCATTAGCATTGTCAGTCTTGTCGTGACACTCTTGAGCCTGATGCGCATTGCCTCTCGCCATCAGGAGCCCATCAATGCCCAAAGGGTGCTTGGTTTGCTCTTTAGCCAGTACTGGTTTACTGTTATCCGAATCGCCTGGTTTGTTCTTATGGCATTGAAGATTGATAATCGAATCACCTGCTCATGGGCAGTTGTGTTTATTCCAATCTACTTGATTGGCGTCAAGTATGCTGTAGAACTGATCCTAAGCTACCGTAAATACAGTCTCCTGCCTCAACCTGAAGTGGCTCGTCAAGGGAAGATTACCACTATTGTGGGTGCCGTTGCCTTTTCTATTGTCGCTATTCTATTTTATACTCTGGTGGGGCTATTGATCCGTCGCTTGGATGGTACTGGTTACATAAGAATGTCCCATGTATTTGCCCCTATCTTTATTGTCTTGGTAAGTCCAATAGCTGATGTCTGTCTGTCTGTCTGTCTTTAGAACTAACAAGTGGCCTAGTCTTTGTTTATTTGTTGTACTGGTTGCTGTCTTCCTTGCATGCTTCTTGTTTCTTCTTCTACTGAGATGGAGGACTTGGAACAGCAACAACAATTGGTCGACCACAATAGAAGAATTACACAGTCAGGAGAACCTAGTTATGTGGGCTCTTCCATGCACAGTTAATCTATTTCTATAGATGTTTATGTATACGCATGTGTATATAACTTATTTACTTTTATTTATGCCATAGCTAAACTAATTCTGCCTAATTCTTCTTTTTCTGCCTTGTACTTTATGACATATCCAGCCTTATTCTATTCTAAACATTCAATTCTCAAGAGAAGAGTAACCTATAATTGTATGAAAGTGTTTTCACTCTCTGCTTACCCATTCAATAGAGTTCTGGTATAAGATGGACATGAGAAAGTAGACACTGAGAGCTATACAGTACCACTCTTATTTTTTTATATTAAATATCTCTGTTTACTAGCTACACTCCATAATGGTATAGAATGAGAAAGAGAGAAAGGGTGAAAGAGAGAAACATAAATAGACGAGCTCAGAGGTATTGCAGTAGTTCCAATTCAGCTTCCTTTTCTTGTACTTGGCGAGCATTGCCATCTTCTTCGCTCACTTCACGAATATCAATAAGAAAATCACGTAAATCTGATTGGAACTTGAATAAATCTTCACTGTATTCAAACATGCCCATGACAAGAACATCTATTTGATCCCTTGTAGAATCACAAAAGCATAAGTATCTACAATGAACACTCTTCTTATAACACCACTTACTTTTGTAAGAGTGGAAATGCCTCACTCAGGAGCTGCTGAACATGGAGTTGTAAGAACTCTGTATTGGACATTAAAGGATTCTCCACAGTTGTAGGATCAAATAAACGTGTATAAATATCGCCTTCTTGTACAAGAGATAGCATGGTAGCAAGTACTTGGCTTTGATAATTAAAGCCTAGAAATATGTTTAGTGAGTTATAGCACACAGCCACAGGATAGAAACAACACATAGACTCTCTTTACTCTCTATTACCATTAGTATAATCTGGATCAACTAAGACATTAATGATTTCTCGAAGAATCCTAACATAGAATGCTTCATAGAATGCACTTGCTTGATCCTCATCTTCCAATTGTCCAATATTATGAATTAAATCTAGACATGTCTGGAGTGCAACTTGAGAAATATCACGGGTAGTGTGTTTTGTACCCCAAAGAATACTCTCAACAAACAACTGGAATGTTTCCGGAGAGCTGCTCAATAGATCTAGCCCTCCATTCATGAGTTCATAAGTCTATTCGGTTCTAATGCATCTTATTACCATGAATACATTGCCGATTCAATACACGAACAAGACGGTAAAATCCATGACGATGGTCAGGAAAATCCACAAGGTTTTGACTAATCATTGACAAGGTGGGTTTAAACAGACAAGCAATGGTGGCCTCTAGTAACCCAGGCCATATGTGGTTCTATGCATTCATCATACAGATATAAAAATAAAAAATAAAAATAAAAATAAAAATAAAAATAAAAAAAAATCGTGATATGACCATAAGAGTAGTAACAGCAACAGCAACAATAGGTGGGCAAGGATCAAAACAAAAAAGTCAACTTACATTCATTTTCTCCAATACACTTGTCATAGCATCGAGCACTCCCGATTCTTTTACATATTCAACCGAGTGCTCATAGTCTTTCATAATGACATTCAATAGTTGGGAAAACAATGCATTGTCTTGATCTAGTTTTTCACTTGCTACCATGACAGTCTCCACAAGGGAAAGAATTTCGGTCTTGACTCGGCGTAATGATTTCAATACTTGTGATTTGCCCTGTTGTTCTAGGACCACAGGTAAGTCAATGCATTTGAAGGACTTGGATATAAAGTACCTTGCACTATGATATGGAGAATCTGATTATTTACATTACGATAAGTAGTAATTAAACCAGGGAAAATAGAGTCCAGCTGTCCCCAGTAGCTAGGCCCCACTGAAGAACAGGCAGCCGTATTGATTTTAATAACATTGATAATCGTCCTCAATGTAGCTGCTGTTTGAAGAAGAGTGGGGTTGGCCTGGACTTGTTGTAGAACAGTTCTATACTATAAACCAAGACAGTGTTAAGAAAGTTAAAGGTTAAAATTTACACCAGGCAAAGACAGAGATCACTTACTGCTTCATTGGGTAGACTCATCCATGGACTGATCAATCGAGTCTGGTACTCAAAGGGTGCTGTGGATAACACATGTCCAATGGACTCGTACACAATACATACCTAATGACACGTACATAACATCTCATCAACAAGGCTTTTCCTACACTCTAGTCTCCTCACCTGGTTAGAACCAAGGTCAGAAGTCACTCTTTGCATATCCAGAATAAGAGCTTCTACCATAGAGACTTGATTGTCAGGTGGAATGGCCGTCAGCTCTTGTTGACATCCCTGGCATATCTTGAGAAAGGTGTTGCATGCAATGTCTTGTAAGCATACTTCAGCATCATGAAAATAAGTCATTATCTTGTCCATCACAAATCTTAAGAAATCTTGGTGTGTTTTGAGAAAGTGGAGATAGTGTTTGGCAAGATAAAAGATGCAAGAGATGACTACATAGGTTTGATCTTTGCTGTGGGTACTTGTCTGTAATAGTCCAAAAAGAGACTGTGTTAGGTCTGTCAATAGCTGTTCTTCTTTTGATTCTTCCATAGAGCCTGACATTGCTCCTACAGCCCAACATAGTTTGTATAGCTTCTTCCAAGCCCATTCAGAGGCACTTGTCTACATCGCATTGAATCCATCCAGTCATTCATCAATAAGAGTATGTCAGATAGTAGAGTGTAAGATGGAGGTTTGAGGTAATGATTAGGTGGTTTACCAAGACAGTGAGATTCTCACATATACTGAGATGAGCACCTTGGACATCAAGACTGGTGAGTGAGCCAAAGACTTGATGCATGGATTTATAGAGAGCAGAAGTATCACTTTGCTGTATAAATTCACGCTTTATTTCTCCTTGCTCTTCTGTTATTATAAGCACCTATATACCATATTCTACAATGAGAAACACCCTCCCTAGTGATAAGAAGCTCTACCTCATCGGGTTGCACTATATTCTCGATAATAATGTAATTCAACTCTTTCAGAATATCAGCATAAAGCATGTACGATGCTTGTGTATGTGAAGGTGTAGTGTTTCGACTTGTCTGTTCTCTTATTTCATAGACCTTGGTGTTTACAAGTCAATGATACACACCGAAGAGAACGAGCTCTTACCATTTTACCCCAGTATTCAAAACAAATCTTCAGTATCTCTCTCTCTGGTACTCGAGACAGCTTGAGTAGATAGTTATGAGAGTCAATAGCCATTGTCTTGTTGACAGTATTCTCTACAAGCTATGTTCAGAAAGTCAGAAGAGACAAGGCAATAAGAGACATGACTAATTACCCCCAAATATTTCGATAGGAAAGTCGTTAGAAACAATGCCAAGTCCTGGACAAGCTCTTGATCATGCGTGTCTGCTGTCTGGTATAGATCCGACACATCTACAGTATAGAAGAGAGAAGGATGAGGAGGTTCTGTTGTTACTCTACTTATAAAAACAGAATAAACTACTCACTTGAATTAAAAGGGATGATCTGGCTTACTATCTTTATAACAGACTCATACAAGCCAGTCAATCGCTGATGGTAACGGGGAGAGACTTCAATGCCAATGATCTCAGTGAAGCATTTCAGTGCTAAATTACGCTGTTTCTTTTCTTGTAGCAGCTAAAGATGGCTTTTGTTTTTAGAATGGGCTACAAAAGAAGAAAACAACTCTACTTTTTATTTGTTTATTGTACCCTCTTACTTTGCTTTGAAGCGTTTCTATGAGATCACTTTCAAATATAAACCGCATAGGAATCCAGCTTAGAATCCGTTGTAGTGCTTCAAGGGTGGCTATAGTCAACCCTGCAGTGACATGTTGACTTGCCACTACCTGCCGGCATAGCGCAAACACATCACCAAACTCATCGATCATTTGGTGCTTAAGTTTTCGCATTTTTGTTTGTGTCATATGGTCCCCAGAAAAATCAAATATCTCCTCACTTGTCTCCCATCATTCTTTTTTTATTTCTTGTCACAAGTAAAGAAAGCGTCTTTATACTACAACTTACCTTAGTAGCTTCAAGATCTTCATGTTGTTTTCACATAAATTCAAATCAGTTTTACTAGAGGCAATGATTTCTGGGATAAACAGAGGCCAATGCTGGGGCCATTCTTTCTTCAAGATCTATAGAGTAAGTTGCAGTGAAATGTCTGTTGTATGAGTAGACTATAAGAAAAACAGTCAAAGCCTCCATCACTCAACCTGTACTAGTACAACATTCAATTTGTTAATGAATGTCTTTTCCTGTGTCTCTTTTGCTGGAACAGATGTAAGATTGACAATGATTTTGACGATATAGTCTCTAATGGCTGATGAAGAAGAATGGATCAGCAATCAGTTCTTATTTCTCTTTGATGATCCATAAAAGAGAATGTCTCTACCTAGGCGTCTTTCCAATGGGAGTGTATTCCACCGCACAACCACAAAGTTCTCAAGAATACAAAGACCAATGAACTTTATAGATGGATAGATAAAAAGATAACAAGGTGAGTAGTGTAAATAACAACTCTCTCTCTAAGGATTCGTTTTGCACATGCATACCTTTGCATATAAATTGTGTGATTTCTCCAATATCTGATCCACCAACTGCCAAGAACTTGGGTGGTTCTGGAAACTAGTCAGCATTTCCTGTGCCTTTTGTCTCTGTTCCAGTAGAAATAGAAACAAAAAGATCATTTCATGAAACACATATAAGAGATAGATTGTTATTCTTTGTTCTTATTGTTGTTTTTATTATTAAGTCAAGGAAGCACCTTCCCTTCCCTCTCACCCTACCGCAGCTGTATTGCCATTGTAAAATGCATCGACAGTGTAGTCCAATACACCCACGTCAAATGAACCTGAATAGTCCAACAGAGGCTAACACATACACAGAATTAATATCCAACCATAAGACTACACTATAGAATACAACAGGCCATAACACACATTGCTCATGAGTCTTGTGCGTAATAGGACAAGTCTTTTTATACTGACAGACATCCCTGTATTATATTTGACAGTAGTATCGATGTTTCAATAGATTCCCTTTTATGGTGATTTAGACATCTTCTTCCGCTCTTTCTCTCCTCCGTCTCTTTTTGGTTTCACTAGGCAACCACCTCTTTTTCATTTTATCCAATAAAAACAAACATCTCATCAACGCCCTACAGAGTGTGTTCTAGAAGAAGAAAGAAGAAGAAAGGAGAAGAATGAAAAAAGAAAAAAGATAAAGAAGATTGCTATAGTTACAGAAGTGGAGTTGCTCTATACACACCAGGAGATTTTTGGGATATATAAGGAAATATCCTGAGAATAAAACCGCAATATTCATATGATTGGCTAATGTGTTTAAAAATGCTTTTTTGCTGTGTACACACCAGGAGATTTTTAGGATATATAAGGAAATATACTGAGAATAAAATTGCAATATTATTATGATTGGCTAATGTGATTGAAAATGCTTTTTCGCTGTCTAAATGGGCTATTTCAAACTCTACCTGCCCGTTTTAGCAATCGCTATTGACTTTGTAATTAAAAAGTATAGAATTAGCTCTAAAGACAAGAAATAGAACAAGAGTCACCCCAAAATTAAAACTCAGTCACTGATATTCTTCTCTTAACATGTGTTATCCTTAGGCCCACACTATTTGCAGCATAATACTGCTTAAGAAAGATGTTTATTATAGAACACACTGAATCAACTCTAGTGGTCATTGTCCATAAAATAAAACCAAACTTACTTAAATTGAGAACAGTGTATTTATTTATTGAATCAATATCTATAATCACCTCAATTATCTCATTGTAACTGGTATTAACAATAGTACTTAGTGAAAACAAGGTATTGTTTCTAATACTGTCCTTTAGGTCTAAGGCAAATAGAATGTGAATTGTTTGACTTGTGAATTCTATGAGTGGAGGCTAGTGTATACATTACCAGAATAGAGAAAGAAAGATTATTTGTTTTGATATTCTCCTATATTTTTTTATTTCTCACACTGTCTATACAACTTAATATTTAAGTACTCGTCAAGATGAGCATAAATAAGCAAGGTAATGTGCCATTATTAACAGAGAAACAATAGAAGGAGGTGATAGACACTACCAAAGGCTATTCTTGAGATAAAAAGGTAAGCAGTGTCTTCATCTAGGCTTGAGCTCATTGTAATCCACAAGACACTCATTGTATTGTTATTAGGCAAGTTAAGACTCCTTTCAAGTCAGTCCCAAGTAGTCTTCTATACTATCTAGGATGTCTAGGGTATACTCCTGAGCATGGTTTTCTATCTCCCAAGTATAAAACATAAGGCTTTTAGGGTATATATTCTATTGCTATGAAGGAATACGCCTAGAACAGTAGTAGCTATAGTAATAGTATATTATTAGCTATATCACTACAATAAACAATTTTATCCATCAACAATTTTATTCATAAACAATATATTCTATTGATAATATAATTTGATATTAAGGTATCCACAAAAGGAAATAATAATCTAGATACTTGCAAACCTTCTGATTTTAAACACAGTACCATAAAAGGGTAGAATATTTTTGGTCTTAAAAGGAAGGAGATATCACCGCTTAAAGGCCAGAAAAATCTCCTGGTGTGTACATCTTAATTTATTTTCGCTCCTCAAATCGACTTATCATTTTTAAACAATTGTAGTTTGACTATTTCCTTTTATATCCTAAAGATCTCCTGGTGTGTAATTTAGGAAGAAGAAAAGACAGCAAGCCACTCCGCACAGGAAGAAATCCACAAACAGAAGGGACTGCTTATGGGACTCTCTTTGTGCCTTGCTATTTCCCAAAGGGACCCCCCTTCCAACTTACCCCTTGCTCTATAATGACAGGACGCACAGCCACCGGATTCACCGAGGAAGGTGCCTCTTCTTCCTTCAACCAGTACAGCAAAGCACCCACCACTACTGCTACACCCCACCGCTGTAATGAACACCTGGAAGATGTCTTGTCAGGTCTGTCTACGCTGCCTATGGAGGTCACCAAGCCCTTTTCAGTCTTCTTCAACTGTTTAAGATCCAAACCAGGTAATTATTGGATCTCTGACTCAGTCAACTTAGCTTTCCTATTCTCTAGGCCAAGAACCCACTCTTTACCGTACAACCAAAGCACAGGAACAAGACCAAAAGAAGAAAGAGCTATAAAGAGCTTATTGGGCCATGGAACAAGTGGGACGTACCTTATATTCTACTTCTTACTGGCTGTCTGTATCTATGCATCTATAAAGGTAGTTCAATGAATTCCCATAAAAAGAATACACTTTCTCTTATTCTCCTTGCATAAAAAGAAAAGAAAAAAGAAAAACTCATTCTTTTGCCAAGTCGTTATTCTCACAGCGAAAGAGCTCATTTCATTTTGAAGGTCCGTTTCTATGGGCCTTAATCTCTCTCTATATTTTTCTTTCCCTTCAGCATAAAATATCCATTGCCTAATTAGACCTGCCCTTTTTCTTTCTTTCTTGAAAGAGTAATAATAAAAACCCGAATTCCCTTTTTCAGTACTAAGCGTTACTACTTTCTTATTGTCCTGCCATTTCTTCTTTCTCTCGCTTTTTTCTTTCTTTTTCTTGTCAAGTCTAGTGCAATATGAAACGACCTTTCATCAGCAACCCAAACAAAATAATTCCAGAGACAATGTATTTGCACGTTTCTGAGAGTGCATTTGTAGTCGTCAAAGGCAGTCATATTCTCGAGATTAGCTTTGAGAATCAACGCATAACAAGGCTAGGTAAGAGAAAGAAACAGAAACAGAAACAAACTCTTCTTCTTTCTTTCTTTCTTTCTATTCATTTTCTTCACTCACACATACTGGTTGGTAGATACATATGAAGCAACAAAAGAGACTCGTGTCTATGAAATCTACGGTCTTCTCGGTATCTTGGAGGGTGTAAGAGGTAGTGTCTCGGCCCTTATTAGATTTCTCTCATATAAAGATGTCTTTAGAGAAATACCTAGTGGTGATCACCCATGTGCAGATACGAGGATATTTCCATGAAAAGACGGTCTATTCTATTGAGAAAGTGTCGTGTTTGAGTTTCCACTCACAAAAGGCAAAAGATAGATTAGACAGTAGAGTAAGTGATTCTTCTGTGGGTGGAAATAGAGAAATACAAGGAATAGTAGAGATAAAAGTGGATAAGAACTGGAATCTCTTGGGAAGGAGAGTAGTGTTGGTATGGAGTGGGATGTTATAGACATTGACTCAAAGACAACAGAGGAGCCTATCTTTTTTATAGTGTAGAAATGATATATATATAAAGAATGAAGGAATAACACACTAAATGACTAGGCAAAGGCTATTCAAACATTGGATGACTCTGATTCTGAGCAAGACTTTCAAGAAGACATCCATAAACACCCTGTTTCTTTGGATCCAGAAGTATTGGTGGATGACTCTGTCCCTGTTGAAGAGAACAGTGCCTCTACTTCTTCCGTGGTGCCCGAAGATAACCCTTCTCTTCCCTCTCCTCCTCCTTTGCGTCGTTCGAGCTCACTGATGACTCGATTCAGAAGATCCTTTGGAAAGAAGAAAGAGGAAGACACTCCAGTAATAGAGAATGATGAAGAAGTGTTAGAAGAGACAGTGCCAGCATCAACAGAGACAGTGACTGAGCAAGAGACACTTGCCCATAAAATAGTAGACATGGAGGAAGAATTTAATGAATGGATATTGAATGAAGATGCTGCTTTGGAACATCGGTTGGTCAGCCAAGTCACTGAGCTGTTTGGACGTTCGATGTTTCTTTTCTCCTATGATCATGGTAAAAGAACGCCTTATTAAGAACAGAAAGAGAGAACAATAACCTTGGATCTATAGACATCACCAACAGTTTCCAAAATACTTCAGAAAAGAACAAGCTAGATCCTACAAGAAAAGATCTTCCTCTCTATTTACAGGTAATAAAAATAAAAATAAAAAGAGTATTCTAGTTGATCTTTCTGATACTCATGGATCTCCTCTTTTACATACAAAGGTGGACAAGAGATTCTGGTGGAATGAACATATGCTACGTGATTTTATAAAAGAAAATGTAAGGTCCAAATACATAGACAGCCGTTGTTGATCTATCTATTAGCTGGATGAGTGGATATTACCGGTGATGCAAGGAGCAATGCAACTAGAATCATGTGAAGTAGATGGCTATCCATTTGAATTTATTGTATTATCAAGGAGAAGTCGAGAAAGAGCAGGTGGGTTATGCTTCATCATTTTTTATTTATTTTTTTATTTTTTATTGTATGAATTGTCTCTGAATGACATGAAAATAGGCATGCGTTATCAAAGAAGAGGCATCAATGAGGATGGATATGTAGCCAATTTTGTAGAAACAGAACAAATTGTATTCTTTGAGGTAATTATAAGCAATGAAGATATGTAGAAAAAGAAAAAGAAAAAAAAGAGGGTGGATCTAAAGCCAACAGATGTTTATGACACTAGAGAGAAGGAACTCAACATGTAGTCTCTTTCTTGCAAACAAGAGGATCAAGTAAGTATCTGTAGGCCTCTGTTTATGACTCACTCTGCTTCTAGTCCCTGTGTTCTGGAGTCAGTCTCCTTATAGCCTGCATCCTGTGCCTGTACTTGAACGAACAGAGGCAGAAAACGATGCTGCTTTTGCCCTTCACTTTTCCCAGCAAGAGAGACTGTATGGAAGACAAGTCTCGGTCAATTTGACTGAATTGAGTGGACGTGAGGCTGTTGTTGGTCAAGAATACAGAAAACATGTAGAACACCTTGCTGATCCCAATATAAAGTTGGTACATGGATGGCATGAGTAAAAAAAGAGCACACTTGTTCTGATACTTGTATAGATATGTTGAATTTGATTTTCATCGAGAAACAAAAGGCATGCGGTTTGAAAATATCAGCAAACTAAGCACAAGTCTTTATGATGATTTGGTGAAAACTGCGTAAGAATACTTTGTATGGGAGGTATACTCATCTACTCTAAGATACTTCTGGGAGGCTCAATCGTCTGATATCGATTTGATTTGCTGCAGACAAAAGGGTGTCTTTAGAACAGTAGGTCTTGTTTACTCACTTGGGATCTTGTAGAATTGACTAAAGAATTGAAAGAATTGTATGGATTGTCTTGATCGTACCAATGTAGTTCAGGTATTCTTTATTACTATTGCTATTACTAGGATAATAAGGCTAATAGTAGTATTGTTATAGAGTGCATTTGGACGCACCATCCTTCACCTACAGTTGATGCGCTTTGGAATCACAGAAAGTCCAGACAAAGGATTGCACTTTTATGAACAGTTTGAAAAGAGATTTAATAATGGTAAGAAATGATAACAATAACAATGATACTTATGTTATCTCTATAGCATGGGCTAATAATGGTGATATGATATCACGTATGTATGCTGGTACTAGTGCACTCAAAGGAGATTTCACTCGGTAAGTCATAGAAACTAGTATAGAAACAGAAGACAGTGAATGACTATATTCTTTCTTTTTTCTTCTTTTTTCTACTGTCTTATCTTAGTACTGGCAAACGCAATATTACTGGCATGATGAATGATGCCTCCAACTCTCTTGCACGAATGTACTTTAATACTGTTAAGGATTTCTGGAGACAAGCAACTGTTGATTTTGTATTAGGTATGTTCCATCTCTTATTGATGAAGAGAGTGCTATTCTATGACAATTCAAAAGAGTAACCCATAAGGCTATCATAAATTTGAGATCTTTCGCCATGTACCCCAAGCTACTCTTATGTCTGCTGAACCAGGCATTGAGAGAAGATGGGCAAAAATCAGATCAGGAGCAGGTAAAAGCTACCCGAGGCATGTTCTTTATTACTCATTATGTATTGCTACTACCTTTTGCAGTGGATATCAGCAGTGAGATTGTTATTGCTGATGATGAGGTCAAGATTGCTGGTTGGACTCTCTTGTCTCCTGGAGAAGTACAGAAACTGTAAGTGGATGCATATGTTATAGTACTGCACTCTTGCTTATTGGACTGGATTGAATTAAACTGGATTGTATACAGTACGGCCAAGAAGTTTGAAGAAAAGGTTGTGTTATTGACAGAAAAGGCCTTGTATGTCTGCAGCTACAACTACAATCTTGAAAAGGTGATCCAATTCAAAAGAATAGTCTTAAAAACCATTCTCCGCCTACAAATGGGAGAATACATCCTCTCTTCTTTGACACCTACTTCCAGACGGCATGACCAGAACTATGGGTTTCGGCTGTTCTATCGTGCCAATGGTGAGGTCGTTCGTTGGAATACAGGCAGCATCCAGAACCAAAACCTGGGTGACTTAAATATTGAGCCACACGAGCCTGGATCTGCTACCAAGAGTGATGTTAAGGGGGAGCATAATCATAGCAGTGATTCACCAGACAGTGAAGAGACGTCGAATATGGATCAGGGAATGTGGATAGCGTTTAAAGCTGTACGTTACAATAAACTTGGCGAGTTATCAGAGGACAAGGTGTTGAATTGCCGCGATCAAGTTAAGGAAATTGTGGAGAAGATAGCAAAGGCCTGTGGGTACAGTTTAGAAGACGATCGCTTTGTTGTACAGAAACCTGTAATAAGGTAATTCGCTTGAATAAACATGGATATCTTACTAACATGTTTTATTTAGCCTTGATGAAGCTGAAAAGACAGATGGGATATTTAAGAAGATGGGATATAAGATTAGAAAGGCTATTTGGATATAGTCAACGTAATAATCATATTTATAATAAATACAGGCACTTATAAACGAATGCTCTTGAAACAGAACATTCATTGGATGATATTGGATGCCGTTGGGAATTTTTTGTTTTTCTAGTGTAGTGTATAGCTATCTAGGAATACTTCTGCAGTTGAATGCGAGGCAGGACCGTTTTTATACATGACTGCTGCTTAGGATGCACTCTATTCTACCTGCTCAATTTCTCACTGTACACCCTATGGTGTGGTAGGACTTACTAAGCCAAGCATTTCTTAGTCTGTTTAGGAAAGAAATGAATAGAGTCTCGATACTATCCATTCAAAATAAACACACTGAATCTGTGCGTTGCTGTAGATTGCTATAAGTTACTGTGAATTTTTATAGACTACTCTGTGGGTTTCTATGAGTTTCTATGGACTGCTATGGATTTGTTGTGTTCCAGTGTAAATATAAAGTAGTATCCATCATTGCTATTGAAACAAAGAGAGAATGATACTCTTGTTTCTATAGCAATAATGAATTGGTATGATAATTCTTGATAATTCTTGATAAATGACCTCTCATCTACTCACTTTTACCCACTTATTACTGCATCACTATTTCTTATATGAAGAAAATATAAGAAAACAATAGCAAGAAGAGTTCATTGGGAAGACACCAACTACTTTTGGTTTTGTACCTGAACGTTCTTTGTTACACAGACTCGGGGCAAGGCCAGACGGGTGATAAAACCTGACGCCCGGAGACCGAGTCCGTTTCTTTCTTTCACAAGTAGAAGATTAGCAAAAAGAAAAAAGGACAGCCATGGCGATCTACTACTCCATTACATTTGGTATCTTGGTGATTGAGGCAAGTCACTAATAAACAAGACCATAGCATAAGAAGGGTGACTAATACATAGACATACAGATGATTATATTTGGTATCCTTGTGGTAAGAACAGTGTTTTGTGTAGACACTCCTATTTCTTACACTCCTACTCACTCTCTTTTTGCAGGTACCTCTTCCCTCACGTTGGCGTAGGGCTCTTATGAAATTTGCTTCTACCTCGCCCCTGGTAAGAATCATCCATGCCTCTTGTGTTTCTTCTAGAAAGAAAGAAAGAGAAAATACGCGAGAAATTGATAAACAAGGATAATAAACACATGGGGTCTGTTTGTACTTGTAGGTCGCAAATGCACTGTATGGATTAAAGATTGTATTTGCGTAAGTGTTATTGATGTGTATTATGGGCTATAATAACTAATCCAGTGGGTGATAGGTTTATTTTTGTACTCTTTATTGGTAAATTAGGGAGAAACCTATGTGGGTTCTAAAGGACTCACGTCTCCTTGCTATAGACACTGTGAACCGCCTACAGCGTATTGAATCTGAAAACCACACAGACCATGGCCATGACTACAGTTATGAAGCCAACCTCAAAGCCAAGCGATTCTATGCCCAGCGTAACCTGTACTTGACTGGCTTTACTCTCTTTTTGTCTTTGTAAGTCTGCACTGCAGAGCACACACTATAAAACACACACTATAAAGCACACATTAACACGTCAACATAGAATCCTCGAAAGAACAAGCAAACTTGTCATGGATATGTTATTACGCGAGGAGGAACTGGACAAGGTGAAGAAAGAGGTAAGAAACACGGGATGGCATGGAGTGTATCTCATGTCTGTATACAGTCTGCAGTCATCTTGAAGGATCAACAGCGCATCATTGACTTGGAATCCACCTACACACAACAAGTCACTGAGTTAACACAACAACTCAAGGAGCTGAAGAGAGAGGAGCGTGACTTTGAAACACTTAAGAAACAAGTGGGACAGCAGACAGTGGAATATAACCGCCTTGTGGATGAACGCAATGCTTTTGAGCTTAAACTAAAGGGAGGCGTAGTAGAGCCTAAAAAAGACAAATAGCTGGCCAATGAAGGAGTATATAACCCTACTCTCTGCCATCATGCCAAATAAAAAAAGCATAAAAAGATCTATATTTTATTCATGCATGAAGAGTGCATTTTTATACTATAGATACATTGGTCGTATTGTTTTATTTTTGTTTTTATGAGAGAATATACATTATAAGAGAGAGAGAGAGAATAAGAGAGAAAGAGAAAGAATAAACACACACACACACACACACACAGATGCTTATACAATAATGGCTGTACCCTCCACTTGAAATGTAGAGGCTTCATCTTCATCCGCAAATTCATCAGGGTCATAAATCACTCGAATAAGCAGTGAGCAGGAAGGACAGCGAGCAACATCCTCACCGTCCTTTAGATCATCCTAATGGAATATCAGTCTTACTGTAAAGGACTTCTGTTCCAAGGGCATACCAAGTAGATAACAAACTTATCACCACAAGGACAGGGATAGGTGTACATTTGCTCATCCTCATTAAACTCCATATCTTCAATCTCGATCTACAACCATAATAGGATAGTCAGCCTCAGATTATCCAAGAAAGAAAAGAGAAATCCAAGGCAAAAGACTCACTTCATCATAAAAGGATGTCATGATGGCCAAAGTTCTCTTTACAAAAAAAAACAGTCCAAGAGAGCAAAGGAAAAAATAAAGACTGAAGCTCAGTGTAGCTCTGTTGGCTTCTTCCTGTGACTGCTAATGGATCCAACAGGTAAGCTCAAGGGACATGGGGCATGCTATCACTATATCTGTGTTCAAACTCAGATGGTAGAGTCTTATAAAGAAGCCAACAGGAAATAGAACAGTAAATGACATTGATTTACTCTTTTTATTACTATATAAATAATGGTACTGAGTGTTATGAGAGAAAGAAAACGGGCTCATGCAGTGACTGTTGACTGTAAAGAACTATCTTGCTATTGAACACAAACATCTCATTGGACACTCTATCTCAGAGTAATTGTATTATTATCAAAGACGACATCCCTCGCACATTGGGCATAAAAAAGGCATCCTATAAGACTTATCTGGCTATATTTCTATTAGATCCAACCTTGGAAGTTTGTGGAATAAATATAGATATATACATTATAAGAGAGAGAGAGAGAATACATAAAACAGCAATGCAGGCGTAAGTACCCTGAATACGACATTAAAGAATGACTCATTGATGGCTATTTTGAAAGATACATTGATGCTATTATTTATTTATTATTGATAAGAAGCGACTCTTTATGTATGGAACAAATAGTCTCTTTACACACTTCATCTCATGGACCCTCGTCTATGCAACAAAGCTCCAGCTTCCTCTCATTTGACAGCGGGATATTACATGTGCCACGGTGGTAATAGATTTTTATTTTCCGTATGTTCTATCCACATTCTTACGGCCTAAATAGTATTCCTCTTTTGTGCTATTCAGCAGAAAGATGACAGAAAAGGGTCTGTTGGGAGATGAATATCTCTTGTTCTTGTCAGAAGCATACACTCCTTTTTAAAGAGGGTTATAATAGAGATGAAAAAGCCATTCTGCCAAATATATTCTACTGAAAACAGACCATGATTTTATTTTATATTTAAGAATAAAGAAAAAGGGAGTGGAGAAAGTCTTGGTGTGGGTGTATATAGCGTTGTCTTGAGGTGGAGATGGCATAATACAGTGTATATTGTCAGTAAGAGTCTTGTTTACAGTGCATATGTTCTCTGAGTAAGCAGTTTCTCTGTTCGATACTGTTCATAGTAGCGCTCTGTTGTTTCAGCCTTTAGCATTTCTCTGTGTGTATGCAACAGAATACCGACAAGACTGTACAAATCACAATCCTTATCGCTCAGGCAATTGATGGTGCCCCAGCCATAATCACGTCCAATTTTAATAGAACTGTCTTGTGTGCCTAGAGGTTTGCCTGTCAATGGATCTTCCTCATAAGAAATTAAGCCAAATGGAATCCGCCTCAGATAGTCCAAAAGAGACTGTGTCTCCTCCTCTTCTTCTTCATAATCAAACTGGTCAAGGAATTCTGATAGACTCGAGGCCTTCTTTTGGTTCTCTTTGTCTTCATTGTTGTCGTCCACCTCCTCATCTTCTGGAATACCATAAAGAGGAATTGTGCTCTCTTGGTTATAAATTGATTTGAGAATGGCAGGTTTCAGCCGCCGAAGTTGTGCTAATGTGAGTGTGTCTGCTTTGCTGATAACAGGAATAACATTGACTCGCTTTGAGAGTTGAGTGAGGGCTTGAATATCGTAAGTGTCTAACTGGGGCTTTGATGGGTCGATAAAGTAGAGGCAGGCATGGATTTGTGAGTCCACGGCCTTGGGATTTCGCTTGACTTTGCTTTCCTAAGCCATTTCATGAGTCTCTGATGTCTAGTGTCTAATGTCTAGTGTCTATGGCCATTTACCTCGGTCAAGGTCAAGTCAAACTGATGTTCAATGTATTTGAGCAAGTCATTGAGCTCATTCTCCATTGCATGACCTGTATGCAGCCCAGGTGTATCAATTAGCCTCAGGACTATTTTATCTCCTTCAGAGTCAATTGTCACTGTCATAGTTGTAGCTTGGGTGGTGGGTTGTAATGCACCTAGTTCATCATGACTGCATGATGTTGTGTAGTATTGTTGGAGTGCTTCGAGAAATGTGCGTATAAAAGCAGTCTTACCCACGCCTGTAAGTCCAACCATCATCATATTAAACTGTGACGGGATATTCTTCTTTGGACGAGGCGACATGGTATTTAAGTAAGTAAAGAAGAGTAAACGAAAGAAGGGCAGTAGTGGAGTGGTCTGATCATTCATTCATCTTTTTGATCTTATTAATTATGTTATTCCAGTAACTGAAACCATGACAACCGAAGAAAGTCTCTGTCGCGTGCTGTATTGTCTGTTTCTTGCTATTTGTGTAGCCATGAAATATAGGTTTAAATTAAGCTCATCATTTTGCCACATGTTTTTGTTGTGTATATCTCTGTCAGCACACTGGTATTATTCCATAAAAAAGGACTAGCAAAAAAAAAAAAGTTATCGTCTGTAAGAATAGAGCCTGCAAAAGAGTATACATTATATATAAGAGTATGAACTATAGAAAGATAAATTAGATAACAACCGAGAAATAGACAGGATAAGCAAGATAAGCACTTTGGGCGTCAGAAATACAAGTGACATTTAGTCAATAACAAAAAAGAGGTGGCCATCGTGGCGCTTTAGCTGAAGAGTCAATTCATTAAGGGGGTTAGAGAATAGAAACATGCTAAGATCAAAGGTAGCATAAAAACACAGACCAATGATAGCTACTTTGGTACTTTATGTGATAGATTAGTACAAACAATAGAGAGGGCATATTCTGATGCAGAGTATAATTAATTAGGCTTGTCCTTCCATGCACATATCTTCCTAGACACACGGACATGGATTGATGAACCAATAATATTGTTTTAAATGACTATCTGGCCGTAATCCTTGAATAGATAAATGATCATAAGTTTCAGCTGAAGAGAAATCTCTTTGGACAAAACATAGATAGGTGTGCTGCTTCATAAGAAATGTCGCAAGAGTACTAATAGATAAACTCAATTAAGAATTCAGAGTGGAGTATAACTGTATCTAGTCAATATCATATACTCTTCTACTCATCTCTACATTGTAGAAATATAATATCAAATCAATAAAACCTCGACAGCACTTGGTGTAATAGGGAGAAATATAACAAGACATGATGTGGTATAGTGGTTATTGAAAGAAAGACAGTTCATGGGCATTAATTAAGCATTTAATATTAAATTGATAATAACAAGGCCTTTTTATTGAGATGCTATTAAAATAAACAAGGGATAGGCAATTTACAGGATGTTATTTGGTGGCATTGGCCAATTGTTTTTGAGTGCTATAGATTCAAGTGGAGAATAACAGAAAATAAAACATTTACTTTAAAAAACAGTTTAGTGATTAAATATTCTCTTAATAATAAAACTTCCTCTACCCACAGACATAGCAAACACAGAAATATATAATAAGATTACATTTCTCTTGTTCTGTAAAATGTACGACTTGGGTATCCATTGAGCATCAATGGTTCGTCAGGAACACAGTCATTATAGAACAATGGCTATTAAATAACATACAATTAAGGTTTTGTCATCGAAGTATGTTCTATTGAAACCGAGAATAGATTTTATCCATAGAAAATAAAATACTTTTTTAGGCTATTTTGAGTGTTCTTTAGATATGATTTTTATGCTGATCCACAGAATAAAATCCCTATATATCAAATATGTCTTTTTCTTCTTTTTCCTTAGACAAGTCTATTATTTTGTCATTTTACACAAAATGGCTTTTCTCTCTTGATTGAACAAAAAGAAACTGTAAGATTGTATAAGATAGATAGACTTCTATCTACATTTATATATATAACCCCATTTTATTTTGGTAATTTTATATAAAAGGCTGCTTAAGAAACAGATCCGCACCTATCTAAAGGTAGTATTTGGGTCTTACGAGTCTTAAATATCAAGCATCATACTATAGAAACAGATGCAGACATTTTACAATGATGTAGTGAACACAAGGCGAAATACTTTGGGGGAATAATAATGCTTCTTTTTTGTTTTTTTGCTAAGGTATTTAATAATATGGAGTATAACACAAGCTATACGTATATTGAGTAGACTCGATTCTTTATCGTTGTGTTATAGTAGTTTTCTAGTGTGCGTTAAGTCTGTTCTCGGATGCAGGCTGTCCTTCTGTAGCATTTGGCTTGGCGCTTGACTGGGGATACCCACTCTGAGATGTATAGTATTGATGATTGGCCATTTGTTCATCGTAAGGACCCGCACTGGCTTCAGTGTAAGCATGCTGTTGGTCCATAGGCGTGGGTGGTGCTCTGTGTCCATCAGACGGAAGACCTGAGGCGCCACTGTAGTTCATGTTGGCTGCAGAGGATGGTTCCTGGTGGCTGTTTTGAAATCCATGGCTATAGCCTGCTTGGTCTGCGTACATGTCTTGTTCTACATTGCCATAGTGATGACGATCGTAAGGCTGTTCTTGGTAGTAACCATCATGGCCATAGCCTGCGTTATAAGCATATTCATCGTAGTGCCCTTGGTGCTGTGGCATAGAAGGATCGGCATAGCCTTGGTGTGTCATACCATGATTGTCGTACACAGTTGCCCCTTGAGCTGCTACTGCTCCAGGTACTCCAGATGGCGCATTGTGGTATCCTTGGTAAGGGTCTTGATGATCATAGTTCTCCTGGTAATAAGCATCTTCTTGTTGACGATGAGGGTCGAGATGTTTCATTGGAATACCAGCAGCAGTAGCAGCAGCAGTTTCTGGGCTTGTATTAGCAAGACCACTATAATTCATGACAGGTGATGTAACTCCAGCAAATGTCTGGTCACTTAATTGGGGTAGGTAGGTTTGAGGAGCAGCACCTCTGTAATTATCATTGTAGGCTTGACCATGGCCATTATCATAATAGTTCATGTTTTGTTGATGACCTGCATCGTATCCCATGCCCCCGGGTGCATTATTTGCGTATTCTGTAGGCATTGAGGCATCTACAGCTCTTTCTGTAGGTCTAGGGGATTCCCATGCACTAGCTGTCTCTTCATTGCCATAGTTATAATCCTTGTTTCCACTCGTGGGTGCAAATATTTCATCCATAGTACGACTTGCTCGTGTGTCTCTAGCACGGCTTTTTTTGCGACGAATAAAAGCAGTAACAGCTGCTAACAATAGCATTGCACCCACTACAACACCCACAATGGCACCGATAACACCTCCATTGATACCTTCTGAATGGCCGTCATCAGTAGAAGCGGGGGCCGATATAGTAGGCAGAGAACCAGTAGTAGTGGCTGTTACCAGAGGATTTGTGGGGAGGCTTGTGAGACTATTGCCTGCGGTTGTTGTTATGCCTGGTGCTGCAATAGGTGCCGCACTTGTTGTTCTTGAACTGGGTGGTGGGGTGTTGATAATTGGAGCAACTGGTGTAGTTGGAGCGGCTACTGGTGTGGTAGGAGCAGCAGCGGGAGTGGTAGGAGCAGCAGCGGGAGTGGTAGGAGCAGCCACCGGTGTGGTAGGAGCGGCTACTGGAGTGGTAGGAGCAGCAGCGGGAGTGGTAGGAGCAGCCACTAGTGTAGTGGGAGCAGCCACTGGTGTAGTGGGAGCGGCCACTGGTGTAGTAGGAGCGGCCACTGGTGTAGTAGGAGCGGCTACTGGTATAGTAGGAGCAGCCACTGGAGTGGTAGGAGCAGCCACTGGAGTGGTAGGAGCAGCTGCTGGAGTAGTGGGAGCGGCTACTGGAGTGGTAGGAGCAGCAGCAGCAGCAGCTGGAGTAGTGACAGCTTGTGCGTTTACAGTACCAGTAGGCTCACTAGCAGCTACTTTATCAACTAGAGTGGCGTCTCCAGAGGGTTCAGCAACCAAGACAGCCTCTACTTTGGAAACTCCAAATGCTTTGTTTTTAAATGCATGTGCTACTGTATGTGGATCTTCTATGTCATAACTGTTGGCATGGTTGCTTTTAGGCAATTTATCTTCAGGTGTATTCATTGTACCTAGAGGGGCATTATGATTAATTATAGAGTCAGTTGACATAATAAGGAGCGAGAAGAAGAAGAGATATCGAGAGGTATTTAAGCAAGAACATGTTAAATATATACCAATTGTGCAACATTGCGGTGTAAAGGTTTAAATTGAGATGGGCTATTTTCAGAGGATATGAGCGGTCCTGTACAGACAAGTACTGTTTTGCCGAAGGAAAGCAAAGATAGATATATAATGATATATTAGCTAGGCCCATATCTATCCACTAAATAATTTAATATGAATGGATGGTTAGTATTACATTTATTACTCTTTAACACTATAAAAGAAGAATGAGTCTATTCATAAGACATTTGTTAATTGTGATTTATCTCTTAAGTATACCTGGATTATCCTATTCATTCATTCATCGATTGTAAGCCCGTTTTTATGTGTCTTTGCTTTTAGTATAGCTTTTCTTTCACAGTTTAACAAACATATAAAATGGATATTCACTCTTCAACTTTAGGCTGTCATGACAATAGATTAATGACAATAGATTAAATTGCAGCAGTGCTACACAAAAGAAGATCAAACCTTCATCATTCTACCAACCATTATTCCTGTCACTTGAGAAATGTAGACTAAAACATATTTGTTGAAAGCACCCCTTTATGAGTCAATATGGCTCTCTTTCTCTCTCTCTACTCAGTTAGCAGACCGAGTGAATCATGGTGTTCTGTGATCTTTCAATTATGCCAATGCAAAGGAAATCAAGTAAAATGTCTGTCTTGTCAACCAAAGATTGAACACAACAGAAATGTAAATAAGTGTCAGACAGGTTTTAATCGTCTTTATCCTCTTCTCTGATATGTTACAGAATGTAGTGCTACTCGGAAAGAAAAGAAACAACTCACTCCTCCACCGGGCATAAAGTGTATGAGTTAGATCAGAGTAAACTCCTTTATCAGCAACCATTGAAAGATCATTAGTCTGACTGTTGCTGTCATGTTAAAAGTATTCACAGCACTATGAAAGACCTATTGTAATCTAATACTGCTTTCAGTCCAGTTCTCTTTCTTCCCTCTTTCAACAGTGTAACCATCCTAGGCAGGGGTAAAAAAAAACTCAAGTGTATGAATAGTGAGAAACAGATTTAAATCCGCTTTCGAATGATATGGTAAGGGAGTTAAAATATTCTATAACGATAGATTATTGGAAAATAAATAAGTCGCTAATAAGATTAGCGCTCTATTTATGTCAAACAATGTCCCAACTTGGTAACAAGAGGAGAAGGCGATAATGAGTTGATATTACGCCAGTTCCACTGAAGTGGTTCCAGGCATACTGCTTGTAATTCCGCACATTGGCACATTATATTCAGAAATCATAGATAGCCTAAGGTCAAATCAGTTCTATTCCTTAATAAAAGCACGACTCTTTGTTATACTAGACTTATGTTTATATTGTAGACTCTTTTCATAAGAGAACTCTTTATTTTATTCTATTTCTATATTCTATCATTTAAGTCACCGATATAATGTGTGTTTGTGTATCCAATTAAGTTGTATTCAATTTCAGAATACCTTCTATATTCATCGATACATGATGATAGGCCTATAGATAAGTAAACTGTTTATATTAAAAGATACAATAGAATAATAATATTATAGTTAATATAATATAATTCACTTATAATCAGTTCGTCTTAAATATTATCTATAAAAGCATATCATACCAAGATAGGAGGAAGAAAAAAACATAGTATTAAAATAAAAAAAAAACTTAGAATCAAAATATGTTTTATATCTAAAGTTATAGAGTAGCTCCAAAGTATACTATTATTTCATCTATACTAATCATTTCTTAGAAATACAGGGACTCTTTTCATTCCATCTTCAATACTATAAATAAGGCCAACAAGTGAGCAAGATACAATAAAGAGTGTGTATGCTATTTTTTCTGTTTAAATTAATCTTTTGTCATTGTTTATGATAAATGAAAAAAGCCAATGATAGATAGAGGTAAATTCATCTTCTTAGTATAATAGTGAAGAATGCAACATTCAATATTAATGAGCTCAAGGGTGTCATCTATAGAGTTCATTGTTCTATAGTTGAATTCATCCAATTCTATGCTTATTTGCTGAATTCTTTGAACTAAGATTATTTCTGTAGAGTCAGTTTCTAGTATTGCCATTTTGAGTGTATCACTTATTTCTTATAAATGTCATTTCTATTGGCAGAACATTTCCATATACACCTGTGGATTGGATTTATCTCTATGATGATAAAATGCTATTTATTAGCATGTTAACTAATATATTATCCTCTTCTTTAAAAAAATGTTAATATCAATATGTAACTAGTAACCTTCAGTGATAGAGTAGTGGATCTAATTCCTTGCAAACAAGAGCTCAACAGATAATGTAATGTGACTGCCTTTTTTCAAAGAAGCCAATAAAATCTACAAGGCATTCTCATGTGAAATCTTCTATAGCATCATGGTCCTGTGTAAATTCTTCCAAGAAGGTCGATGTCAACGTGGAAACAATTGTAACTTTGAACATACTCTACCCAATGGAGTCAAAGGAAAGGCTTCAGGTGCTGTAGCCACTGAAAAATATAAGTAAGGCAGTTGTGTTGGAACTATATCTCATGAGCTTCCAGTGAGAGAGTCTTCTCTACAAGTCTTAACGAAGAAAGACCTGTGTGGAGACTGAGTGTTTTTGGTCCAGCAAAAGAGGAACCCAACCTCATTGTAGGCACAGATAGAAGCCAGGAAGAAGACCGTGCACTGTATTATGCGAGTATGCGTACTACAGGCAATCCAAATCAATTTGTTAGTGAAAAAAAAGAAAAAAGAAAAAGTAGTTTTGCATGCTTATTTATCTTGTTCTAGATAACGAATCACGAAGAAGCACTCAAGGCCATGGAAACACAAGTGAACGCTATTCTCAGCAATACTAAAGAAGCATTGAATCACTATGAAGCTCAGAAAGCTAAACATACAGGCGGTAGTTTTGGTACACCCACTACTCAGCAATTTGAACCATTTGTTGGTTCTACAGGAGCTTTTGGACAGCAAGCCTCCACAGGAGCTTTTGGTAATACAAATGGTTGTTTCGGTAGTTCCTCATCAGCATTGGGAGGAGCAGGAAGAGGGGCCTTTGGACAGCCATCATCCATGGGAGGAGGAGCCTTTGGACAACAACCTACTACCAGTGCATTTGGAACAACATCAGCATTGGGAGGAGGAGGAGCCTTTGGACAGACATCATCCATGGGAACAAGTGCCTTTGGACAGACATCATCTTTAGGTACAAGTACTGGAGGAGGAGCCTTTGGACAAAAACCCACTGCCAGTGCCTTTGGAACAACATCAACATTGGGAGGAGCAGGAACAGGAGCCTTTGGACAGCCATCAGCAATGGGAGCAAGTGCTTTTGGGCAACCATCAACAACAGGAGCAAGTGCTTTTGGACAGCCATCAGCAATGGGAGCAAGTGCTTTTGGGCAACCATCAGCAATGGGAGCAAGTGCTTTTGGACAGCCATCAGCAATGGGAGCAAGTGCTTTTGGGCAGCCATTAGCAATGGGAGCAAGTGCTTTTGGACAGACATCATCCATGGGAGGAGGAGCCTTTGGACAAAAACCCACTGCCAGTGCCTTTGGAACAACATCAACATTGGGAGGAGCAGGAGCAGGAGCAAGTGCTTTTGGACAGAAATCGTCCATGGGAGGAGGAGCCTTTGGACAAAAACCCACTGCCAGTGCCTTTGGAACCATATCAACATTGGGAGGAGCAGGAGCAGGAGCAGGAGCCTTTGGACAGCCATCAGCAATGGGAGCAAGTGCCTTTACACCACCTCAGTCTATTGCACAAACACCAGCTACTACTAATACCTCTACGCAGCCTAATTCATCGATATCAAGCCAAACAGGTCCATTAGCCAAAAATGATCCTGCATGGATAGCTTTTCAAGCATCTGAATTCGAAATGGGACAAATTCCAGAGTTAGAGCCTCCTATTGATTGTCGATAGTTTTATATTCATATGAATACAAAACAAAGCAAAGCAAAGCAAGTATTGCATTTATCATGAGTCCATAGATGTTTATGCCTATGTAGATCTTACTATTGTAAGAACAAGACAGGCCTCTCTCTCTGTATCTATCTATCTATATCCATCTATCTATTCAATGGAGCAACAGGTATTGTCTTTGTGCGAATGAATTGATCTTTTCAAGGTTTATAGCACTCAATGAACCTGTTGTTATGTTGTTATGTTGATTGTTTTTTTTTTTTTTTGAATATTGAATGTTGAATTGATAAATGATTGTTGATAAAGTACCACCTATATGAAATTAGAGTGAATGTCTATAAAAACATTTCACTAGATGTGTAAGAGAATATTTATCAGAAGAACAAGTTGAAAAATAGAATATAGAGTAAATGTCTGTAGGAATATCCAAACATTTTCATATTCTTCTATTTGTGATTGACACTACAGTAACTTATTTTCATAGAAACAACCTGTTCCTATAGAAACACTTCACCCACCCCTTATTAAACTATCTACGACATATTCAAACAAAACATGTAGCTTCATGTACAGTGCAATGCAATGCGTGGATTACATTAGAACATTTTCATTATAGAGTTTCCTGAGTTCCCGTCTTTCTACGCTCTATAGCCTCCAACATGTGCTGTCGTCTTTTCTCGGGTGTTAATGTATTGAGTTCTTCCACTGACATTTCCTCAAACACAGACTCATTCTTTGTGGTGGTGTCTGCAGTGGTGTCTGCAGTGGTGGATAGGATGGGTGGAGTGCTAACTGGAGATGCTTTCTCTTTGTTCTTTCCATTCTCCATCTCAGCTAGCCGCCTAGAAAGTGTCAGCAGCCATTGTGTGTTCTAGGCATTCTTCATCTTCACTTACTTTCTTGCTTGGAGTACCATAAACTCTTTTCTCTTTCGCAGCATTTCCTGTCTCTTTTCAACACTGTTCTCCCATACTTTAGGTGGTTCTATACTGTCTTCCTGTGGTTCGGCCTTTGTATCCAACTGATACCGCTTGAACAAATTCGTATGTGTGGGTGGTTTGCGTGCTGTAGTAGAAGAAGAAGCAGCTGCGGGAGAAGCGGGTGCAGGAGAGGGAGAGGGAGAGGAAGAAGGAGAAGGAGAAGGAGGCTACCGTCCATCTCTATTAGAATACATACTACGCTCTAATGTACTTACCAGAGGAAGACCTCCATTACGTAAAGCATTGTCTACTGTCGTTTCCACTGCTCCTGTTCTCTGCAAGTCAGCAATAATGGCAGGAACAGGAATATTAGGAAACATAGCAAGTACCAATTCCACCTATAGACATGATATGACATGACATGACATGTTATGTTATGTTATGTTATTCTCTCCTTGGCTGTCTTGCGTACCATCTGCGGCGTCACTCGGTGCTGTCTTCTCACTGTTCTTGTCTGTTCAGTCTGGGAAGAAGACCCTCCTAACTTGTTAATGAAATTAGGGCTTTCTTCTGCTCCTACCTAGCATCCATCGCAGTGCCACGAGAATAAGAAACACAGCTACAATAATCGACACACCGTCATTCATGCTTCTTGTCAACAACCTACAAGAAGCAAGATCCGGAGATCGAATGACAAGGAAGATTTGACGTCACGCGAGACGGTGCATCCAATACCCGCTCTCCTTGGCCATGGTCTTTTCTGCTACTCCATCTCATGAAGCCCTCATTTGACACAGAACTCAGCCAATTAAGGATTCCTGAGCCACTACGGAAGAATGTATCGTTTATGAAGATTATCGCAGCTCTGTTCTATCACGGGAACCAACCCATGAGTGCTGCCCAACTTGTTGTGGCAGTGAGGAATATGCGTTTGTTGGCTCTAAGGTAAGAGTGAGAGAGAGAGTGAGAGAGAGTGAGAGAGTGAGAGAAAGTCAACAAGGAATCTCTTTTTCCTATTCCATTTTCCCTCCCATTGACTTTGTAGCAGAGGTGAAACTCCGAAAAGCACAGTGCAAGGCATCATCTCCTTTTCACGCAAGACAGCCCGACACTTGGAAGAAGAAGATCCCTTTGACATTGATAAAGATGAATCTGGACGATGTGTGACTTACCGTATTGCTGCTTGTGTTCTCAACAACACCACCCTTCCCGCCATGCAAATTGTCCCAGAAGAACCAGTCACATCATCATCACTGCTGGGGAGGGACGGTCTTGTTACTACCAAGCGTCTGCGCAAGTCGCCCGTCTTTTATGAGCCAGAAACTACAGTGAGGACCGATCGAAGACGGGCAAAGACCCTCAAGACACGCCCCAAGCCACCCAAGCCTGCTGTCCCTCCCCCCTTGTAAGTCGCTATACTTGATTGAACTAAAAGATATATAAAAAAAAAGACCTCCGCCAGAAATCCCCACCGACGACACAATCCACAGCTGGTGCTCTTCTTTGCTGACAGACTCACCCACCCACCCTTCTATTGACACCACCCATGCCAACTATTCTTTGGCCTCTCATTTTGCAGTGTCACAGCAAAAGGGCTACTCTTATCCACGGTTCAGATCCCAAGAAAAGATTAAAATCCCAAAAGAACACTGTGAGGATATGTTCAGAGTAGCAGAAGTGTGTAGTCCTGGTGCCTGTGTAGTAGGGAGGATGTTCATCCTTGCCGATGGACATGGAGGACATGGCTGTGCACAGTTCTTTGTAGAAAAAACACCGGCAGCAGTTCAGCAGGTTTGTACACACTACACAGCCGACCAATTTGATAGTCAAGAAGTGCATTTACGGTTTGAAAGGGATATTAAGCTGATGGTAGATGATTTGGACGAAGAGTACCTGGCTCTCAAGCGCCGTCAATTGGAAGACCTACAGACAGTAGAGAATGATGGGTGTACGCTTGTCATTAATCTGTTCTTTGGAGATTGGCTAGTCAATGTTAATGTGGGGGATTCCCGGTCCATTGTCGTAGCCAGTACACAGAGTAAAGACTGTGGGATGGACATTTTATTTGCTTCCCAAGACCATAAACCGTACTTGGAACACTTGGCACGCGAGATACTAGCGAACGGCGGTGAGTTTGTTGATGCGGTGCAGAACCGTGTGATCAAAGTGGAGTTGGAGACACTCAAGGAAGATGGAAATCGCTACACCAAGCGTCTTGCCCTTAAACACGCACGAATAAGGCCCAGAGACCATCCCATGCTCCCCAAAGACCACTCCATGCTCCCCAAATCAGCCCATCACAAAGTCCGTACGAGAGAAGCACGTATTCCCTCCCTCAATGTCGCCCGTTCCTGTGGGGATTTGGACTTTAAAATGAAAGATGGAAGCAAGATTATTTCATGTGAGCCAGATGTGACCTTTGTAAAGGTGTGTCCCAACCAAGGACAGTTTTTGTGGATGAGTACAGACGGAACATTTGATTACATGTATGAAGAATTGGCTGACCGACAGAACAAGGCCATTGCACGTAGACTGGGTTCTATGGCATATGAACCCACAAAAGATGTGCTTGTGAATACATCTCGGTTCTTTGTTAACAGAGAAGGTGTCCATGGATTCTTTGCTTCTAAATTGCAAGACTACGATGACTGTACTGTGCTTCTTGTGCGCATCTGAGAAGGAAAGAAAGAGGAAGAGGAAGGAGAAGAGAAAGAGATTTGAATCTGAGCTTGTACATAAATTCGTGATGCTCCCCTATTATAAATATCACTGACTGCTGTGTGTAGATATGTCTGTGTGTGTGTGTGTGTGTAAAGATATGGGCCGATGTATAGATGATTAATTTTAGTGTAAAGAATTAGCCCTTTTCTTTCTCTTTGTATTGCTTCTAGGGATGGATTACCCTTGGGATGTCTCTATTTTTGTGGGGTATTTTACTGTCATTGGCCTACTTATCTGCTGCATAGCCCCCACAATAGTCAGGGCACTCGGACACTCTTCCCATCATCCATGCGTGCTCTGTGCTGTAGCTGTGGTGTCATTGGCATCGACATGGACTTACATGTTCAAGTACTTTTACGAGAGCTATGACGCATGGTACAGTATAGACAGTGCTGCCAAGGCCCCCTTGACTGGACTCAATGTATTGGCCCACTGGCTTCATGACACCTACCTGTTTGAAGACGCATGGAGAATTGTCAGCATAGGTCCCTTTCCTTGGCTTTGGAGTCACCAAATATGCATGTTCACTGCCACTGTGTTGACTACGCTTATGGCAGTAGAAGGTATTTTTGTTTTTTGTTTTTGTTTATCTCCATTCTCTACTGAGTCGTCATTAGGAACACGCCGTAGAATACCTCATACATGGGCCTTTATGTTATTGGGACAGTTGGTGGCTATTTCTGTCACTACCAGTCTGTTTCTTGCTGCCATGAGTGTCTTCCCTGTCACTCATGTGTCTCCTACACGCTCCATGACATGTCTTTTACTCTTTTGCTGTTTCGGTGGTCTGGCTACTATTCTTATGGCTCCCCAGCTAGTAGACACTGAGTACTTTCTGCCTAATCTAGTGATCATGCATGGTCTATTGATTCTACCCCTACTGAAGAAGAGTCCAGTGGAAAACAGCACCAAACAAAGTCAAACCGAGTCTTCGGCTCTTCTTGGCCTTGTCTATCTCCTTACAGCAGGAGGCAATGCTGTTCTCTACATGAGTCAGTGGACAGCAGCCATCCAATCATTGTCAGCAGAAACACCAGGCGTGGCTCTTTGTTCTTTCCGTGCTGTTGTGAGTCGCTGGCTGTGGACATTCTTCAACACAGCAGCACAGGGCAGTATTAGTTCTGATGTGGTGTGTATTACTCTGGCTACGATGGTGTGGGTGTGGATAGACAGTCCCAGAACACGATGGACAGTGTTATTAGTAGTTCTTACGCCTATTGTCTCCTGTTCAGTGACATTGCCTGTGTATTTGGCCATGAAAGAGTTACAAGACATATGCAAAATAAAGCCCCAGTAGAATAAAGAGGTGTTTATAGGGTAACAAATAAACGCCATACTCCTTGGGCATATTGTACTATTTCTGACACTCCCATCTTACTCTCTCCATAAACACGGTCTACAAACGTAATAGGGACCTGACCCACACTGTAGTTGAACTGTCTTGCTCTGACAATCATTTCCATTTGAAAAACATAGCCCTTGGCTACTGTAGCCTGGATGAGTTGTGTGAGGCAGTCTCTCTTATAGAGACGGAAGCTCCCAGTAAGATCCGAGGCATTGGGACGGAGAAGCAGAGAAGCCAAGTAATTAGCACCACGGCTAAGATAGAAAAGAGGCCCTGCTGTTAGTCATTGAATCCCATAGGGCTATTGGAGTCTATTTATTTACCTGACGAGTTTACGCTTGAGATCCCATCCATACACACCACCGCCTGTCTGGTAGCGAGTGCCACTGACAATATCATAGTCATACTGTGCCTGTAGTCTACTCATCACCCACATCTCTTATAAGTATCTCCTCAGAACACCCTCAGAACACCCTTACCTTATCATCTCAGGAATAAACTTGGGCTATGGACCTAGGCCATTAGAACAAAAAGAAAAAAAGAAAAAAAGAAAGCCCCCTTCTCTTCTAGTGGTATCTCCTCCAACTTACATGATGAGAGAAATCAGCATCCATAATAATAATATAATTACCAGTGGCAAATTGAAGCCCATGCACATAGGCTGTACCCAGACCCAGTTTGCCTGCTCTTGGTCGTAATTGCTAGTCCATAAGGCCACCGTCACAGTCACACTCATACACTTACAATACGATCCTTATACACTTCCTGCAACTGTTTGGCTACTTCCTGTGTGCCATCAGGACTGCCATCATCAATAATGACTATTTCCCAGTCAATGTTGTTTTCCACGAACATTCTAGCCAGTAACCAGGTGATAATGGGCAGATTCTCTCTTTCATTGTAGGTAGGAAGAAGAACAGAGTACTTATTATGTGACATGGCAGCAGAAGAATCAGTGTCTAGAGTAAGAATAGCATGCAACGGTAGACTCATAAGCGACAGGCGTCTATTTTGTGTGATGTTTATATATTTTTTATTGCAGCCAATCAGATCCATGCTAGGGCATGTCTTCTCGGAGTCCTAGGAAGAAAGGCTGTCTGTGGGGGTGAAGGCCCCGTCTTCTGATAGGTTACAGGTAGACATAACACTAGTAAATGAACAGGTAGAGACATTAAACCGAAGTCTTATATCTTCATAGCAAGGAAGGAAGGAAGCATTGCAGTGTTTTTGGCGCACAAGTCTCTCCCAAGTGTCATTCTCCGCAGTCTTTGTGGGGCCGTCTCTCTTCTTACTCGTCTCACTCTTCTTACTCGTCTCTGTGTCTGAATCAGAGATTTGGGCAGGGTGCTTATGATTTAATGAAGTAGGGGTTTCTGATGTGTCAGAGGGAGAAGTGGAAAGAGGGCTGATATCAAAGACATCAAACTCATGGCCTCCATAGAGCTCTCTGCTGGTTTCTTTGGTGGGTGGAGGGGGGCCGTAAGTGGTAGGCCGTTTTTCACCAGTGCCTTTCCATAAAGACACTTTCCCGGCATGTGCAAGGCCAATGCCTGCCGGATAAGGTTGTATTTGGCTGCTGTGAGTGCGACAAAATTTATCTTTGCACATGGTGGATGAGTCTAGTAGGTTTCATATAAAAGAAAAAGACCTTTTCTCTCCACTCATCCACTTTGTTACTTTTCTGTTTTGTCCATTCAATACTCCGAAGATGAAGAAAAGAAGAACCATGATTGGTCCATGGAGAGTGGGTGTATAAACGAATAGCAGTAATAGCATTAATATTATGATGCCTATTAGCAGTAGCAATAGGCTAAAGAGAGAATAGCTATATATTTATATATCTATCTATCTATATTTATATATTTATATATCTATCTATCTATATTTATATATTTATATATATATATCTATCTATCTATAAAAAGTGTTCTTGTAGAAACAAAACAAAACAAAACAAAATCTACCTGCTCTTGGGCACTGCATTTCTTGCGGTGTGTTTTTCATATTTCTGTTTTCAGTCACTTTGTCATGGAAGGAGACTCATAAATTCAAGACAGTGTGACTTGCTCTTCTTCTGCATGGACAGCCAAGCACCCAACTCAGCCCACAGCGAAGAACACTTTGAGTTTGTCGATTACACTTCAGTCTCCCACTTTGAACGTCTTGTCAATGCTATTGAAGAGACACTCTATGCATGGGGCTATAAGGAAGAAACAACAAAAGTACCTTTCTTTCATGAGGACTCTTTACATGAAGTACTTGCTGTGGGACAAGACACCTATGCTATGGCCTACTATCGCTCTCCAGTGACAAGAAACACAACAGATGCTCCTTTAATGATGGACGACTTTTATTTGTTCTCAGAAGAACAACCCCACTTTCTTCATCGTGCTACTGGGTTTAGTGAGCTGTTGGTAGTGAGTCTTCTTTCTGACTCATTAAAGACAAAGTTATTCTCTACTGGGAAATCAATGGTGGATTTGCAGCTGGCAAAGACATGTATCTCTGCATGTGCTATTGCTATGAACAACACAGGCTGTGGTCTTCCTGTGTTTGTGCAGGTGGGCCAGACACGGCATGCACTGTACCTTGGCTATATGCTGCAGAAATCATTAGGAATTCAAGTCAGATTCAACACTACCCTTGTTTCATTTCTGGATTCAAGCTATTCATCTTTAGAAGGACTATATACTCTGTTTAATAAGAAGTTGGAACTAAAAAGAGAGCATCAAGGTAAGAGAGCCAAATATAGGGTGCAATAGAGAGGCAGTATAAGCACACTGCAAGTACCTAGGGAGGAGGGCTGATAGGTTGGATTGTAGGATATCATCGCTCTGATCCAATAGGAGATGTTAGTGCTATGGCTGTAATGACCTACTGCTTCAAGAGCTCTTTTGATGAAGATTGGAAGGATCTCAAGGAAGGTGTTCATTTCATAGACACAGATAAAATCTCCGCCTCTTCCTTCTTGCCTACATTGCTGTTTGGATCCTACAATGACCCTCTGCGTGGCCTTACAATAGAAACTATCTTCCCAATACTACCCATTACAGAATATACAAAAAGCAGGCTATGTTCAGAAATGGATGCATTGACAGCAAAACGTTGGAAAATAAGCCATGAATTTGCTCCTTGTAACCAACAACGCACTTTTTTATCGAGTCTTGTCCAACAAGTAGTGAATTCGTGGATCAAGGACCCTGCTAACCGAGATTACTTGGCACCGTATGATCATAGCAACAAGGGAGAAGAGCAGGAAGGTGAGGGACAACAACGAAGACTAGTCCAAACCCTATGGCATGCTATGGGCCATTCTTCTTCTTTGCCACAAGATACCAATAAGGGTAGAAGAGACTATGTAGCACAGGCCCTACATTTAATCTATGAAACAAACAAACTGCATGAACACACAACTCCAGTTCTGTCTCAGTACATTGAAGGGTATCAAGGCACAGAAAGTATCTATAGTACTCACGCGTACGGACTGCGTTTAAAGCATGGATCCACCGTTCCCTATCGCTCTTTTCTATGGGTGTTTTTAGTCCATTCACTATCGAGGTTTTCAGATGCATCTAAGCCTCAAGTATTGTCAGACTATATTGTCTTTCTTCGTATGTTATGGAAGGAAATAGTACGTCAATTTCGATGGTACTGGGAGCAGTTGATTCCTATTCCCAATGTATCTCCCTATATGTTTGATTCTCAAGGAAATGAAGAATATTTGGATGGGGGCGGAAAGACTGCTTATTCTGACTCTGTAAAGAAGACTTTGGGCATTGATCTACGATTCAATAGAGTAAGTAGATAAATTGGAGGGTGACATTGATAAATTCTAGTTGCATCAAAAACTAGCCATGATCAATTGTTGTATTTATCGACGCCAAGAGGAAGATGAAAAACGATCGTCTTGTTCTAGAGAACATAGAGGAGTCACGGTAGGTATAGATGGGTGGAATAAGGGAAAAGTACTAGGGGAAATGAGTAGTGATGAAGTACCCTTTTTTTTTGCTCTATGTACTGAACATATCTGTATAATATATTATTATGTAGGAAACTAGCCTATCTGGGGTAAAAAAGGCAGAAGAGTCAATAACAAGTGACAGTGAGACCTTTTTTGATTCTATGGATGATTTTCAAGATGCACAAGGCATGCAGGAACCTGAAACCATATATAAAGAAGAAAAGGAGCAAGAAGAACAAGGTCATGCTTCACCACGCTCTGTTCATTCCACAGTTTCTTCCAATTCACATGTGTCAGTAATAGCATCTCCTCAGTCTGTGGCCGAGTCATTTGTATGTCCTCTATGATAAGTATGCATCAAGCACAAATACTCATCAAAAATCTACTGAATAGCCCTTTGAAGGATTCTTATCAGATGAAGAGGTCATAGGTGAAAAAGAATACGAAACAAACGATGAGTCTTTCTTTGAAGGAAGAGACTATCAACATCCTCATCTGCGTCTTATTAATACTGACAAGCCCATGTGGATTCCACTGACACAGGTAATGTGTGATGTATAGTCCAACTGCTGACATGAAAATAGAGTGCCGGTTATATGACAGAAGACATGATTGAGCAGCAGGCAGATGTGTTTGAAAATTTGGGCACTTCCCAAAGTGCAGCTCATCTACGGGCCAGGTTGCAGTCAGGGCAATTATACTCCGATATGCAGGCATTTAAGGCTGCTAATCCGTACTGCATTCTGGAGGACTTTGTGCGTTGGCACTCTCCTAAGGACTGGATGAATGACACTGAAGATCCTTACAGTACCAAAGGCCGAATGAGTGCCAGAATGTCAGGATCCGGAAATATATGGCAAGAATTGTGGAAGGTAGAATGAGTAAGATTATTCCACGATGTATTGATCATTGTAGTGTTCTCGAAGAGTACCTTGGGATCGTCAAAAACCTTTGTTTGACACTGTAGCTGAAGGAGAAAAGGTAATATACTTTAGGTGGATCGATGAATGGTAATGGACTTACTCAACACACACACAATTTATATGGCTAGGCTCTTCATTATCTTGAAAGTTTATCAATTCATGAAGTGTTTTCGCTGTAAGCCTAGATATATGGCATAATTAAAGACAACTCATATATTATATTTAGACTTTTGTCTACGCTGGGACTTATATCCTATGATACACTTGCCTTACATCCTATAACAAAATGTATACCCTCTATTCGGCAAGGCCTGACAAGACTTGGTAATGAAATTGTGAATTTCCCATGGGAAGAATTACGGTAAGCAGTGAAATTGCATTCTATTGAACTAACATTCTTTCCTAGAAATGGAAAATATACTATGGATGGGTTTATTATGAGCATCCGAAGACAAGAAACATTCATGTGCAATGCTATTTCATTATTAAGAAAGGTATAAATGAATGCATCTCCTGTGCTTTTCAAGAACTGTCATTGACAATAGACATACCCATGTCTATGTATTTTATTAGTTTCCCAAGCAATACGATTTAGTCAATAGGCTATTGGTATCTCCATACACATTTGTACAAGATGGTCACGAGCGAGCTACTGTCTTTAGATTGTTCAAAGATGAACGTATGTTATTACAAAAAAGAAGGGAAAGGGAAGGAAAGGAAAAAAAACTGACTTTTATTTAAAACTACAAAAATGTAGAAGGGGCAATTACCACCCCTACAATACAAGAGTATGTATTTTACAATGACGGGTCTGCATTGGCTATGCCCGGAAGGACTATCCCAGAACGCCAGTACGCGTTGATCAAAGAAGATGAAATAAGAATCATAGAAATGCACACAACTGACATTATTTATTCTTAATAGTAGCTGAATTAAAAAAAAACACCGAGACTCATTGATATCATCTTATCTATCATTGTGGATCTATGGTTGCTATCATTAATAATAAAATTGTTAATAGTGTTTATAATCTATGAATACTTTGGCAGCTTATAGGCTATGTTACTTTGTCTGTTTGTTAATTTGTTTTAAAGTAAATACTTTGAACAACCTTTGATTGTCGGAATGTATTTTTATGTGATAAGTTTTATCGCCTGTGAAAAAGAATATTTCGTTTTGGAAGGAAAAAAAACTCCAGTAAAAAGCAATAAATGTTATTGAAGAAAAGAAAAAGGGTATTGAAATACAAACAACTAAAAAATTAGATAAAATGTATGAAAAATAGTCGGGATTTTTAAACGTAAGTTTTTTCTTTTTAGTTTGATGCTTTATCTTGATACTCCTATAACTTTATAAATTCATAAGATATAAGCATATAATCTTCAATAAAGAAAGAGAGATTTATTGATAATACATAAAATAAGTTTTATTACAAGGTCATTTAATAGCCACTATGGCCACCCTTGACACCTATCACTGCCTAGCATCTCAGCCCTATGTTGGCAATGAAGGTATCTGTTACTTCTTTAGATATTTTACTCTATTCCAGCATCATGGACACCTTCAATTTCTATTTGGTGTAATACACCATCCTGTTTTTTCTGATAACTTTCTTGAGATGGTCCCATAGATGCTCAACTGGATTGAGATCAGTATTCTAAGGGCCAGTAAGGAAGAGTTTCCACACTCTTTGCTGCCTTCCATTCGCGAGTTTCCTTGCTCGTACGGGGTCTAGCATTGTCCTCCTGTAGGCGATAACTGACTCCAGGGTTTATGTGTGTGTGTGTGAGAGAGAGAGACCCCCGAGTTCATGGAAGTAGACATCTCCCAAAACATCAATGTACTTGTCGGGTTTTTCCTACCCTCCACTACGATCCATCTCCCAACACCCTCCCCACTGAAACAGCCCCATAACATCACTCTACCACCTCCAAATTTCTTTGTTTCTAAGACATTCTTAGTCTCAAAGGCCGTACCAGACTGCCTGATGAATTTTAATTCTCTGTCATAGCTCATCAGTTCCACTCTAAACTCATCGGACCAGATGAACTTCTGCCATTGTTCATAAGTCCAATCAATGTGTTCACAGACCCACTGGTCTGAAATAGTGGAAGCCCATTTCATCAAGGTACCTCTTCAGAGTTTTGTCTGATACCTTGATGGCCATGCTTGTCCTAATGGCCTCCTTGGTCTGATGAGAATAGCTGACTACTGTTCTTCTCAACTATCGGAGAGCCCTGTCGTCCAACTTTCTTCGTCGTCCACTCTTGGGAGAAGATACTACCAAGCCTGTCTCCTTGAAGTGTCTCGCAATGTCCCCTACAGTGTTGTGAGGAACATTGAACATACGAGATGCCTCGGCTTGGGTGGTGTTCATGTTCAGTACCTCATGGAGAATGGCTGAACGAGCCTCGAGGCTGGTGGATTTCCCATATATCTCAGGGGTCATAGTGAAGATGTTCACGGTGTTGGATGAGTTAGACATTAGAGAAAAAGAATTTTTATGAAGATAGAAAGAATAATGATTATTATTTTTGGTATAAAATAGCCCGGAATTTGAAACCGTCGATTACATTTGCCGGGTCACTTTAGTAGTGTTAAGCGGCAACAAATCAATGAGAGATTCAATAAAAAGAAAACATCTTACGTACTTGATTGTCAATGTCACTCACAATCAGTACACACAGTACACACAGTACACACAGTATACACAGTATACACAGTATACATAGTACAAATAATACACTATCAAATGCATCTATCAGATTTACCAACGCACATTTCTCGATTTGATCCGTGCAAATCAGAGCCACATCAGACAGCCCATATCGGGATCACGTATAATCAACCGGCTTCAAGACGCCATCAAAAGATAGACTCAATATGAGGTTCACTTTTGATGAGTATGTCTATTATGTTACTGTTAATAATTTTCATTTTATTTATTTATTTTGCCACCCCTCAATGTAGGCAATGGACTGGGAAAAAGAGCAATACCTTAAAATCCCTTGGAATATAATAATGAAAATGACTTGTCACTGTATCTATCAACCTATATAAGTCTCATATAGAGTTCAAAGGAATTTTTAAAGAGATAAGAAAAGAAGAAGAAAAAAAGAAAGGTGAATTTTGATCGCCTATTTATAGTTTTTGAAAGGGAGTCTGGCTCTTAAATCTGTGGCTCTTACTCTTCCAATAAATTTTTTTCACTTCAGCTGATTGTAAAAAAAATAGACAATCTCTGTAATTTCTTTTTCTTTAATGTATAAGTGAGTGTCTGATTTAATTAGATCAATATATTTTAAAAATTAGCGAAAGAATAGAGGAAAATTTAGAATAAATATGTATATCTATGAGGTATATTTAACAGATATGAGAGATTATGTCATGATATTAGTTCGAAAGGAGCTTCCAGGTATATAGTCGGAGTAATAATTGTAATTGCCCACAGAGTACTAACGGTGGATACGATCAATAGCATTGTCTTTTGCGCTTTATATGTCATTTATTTTGTCTTGATACAATTTTAAACTATCTTATTTAGTTTGAATTTATTTTATACTGATTATAAACGTAAATAATATCAGATAATCTTAATATACCATTGTTATAAAGACTTAGTGTAGATAATAAGATCAAAGAGTCGGCGAAAGAAATATCTGCATTGATGTAAGCCTACAAAGCCAACAAGACTATTTTATTACTTCTACTTCTCATACAGTTGCCCAAGCTCAATGACTGGTTATTATTCAATAAAAAAGAATATTGAATAAAATAAATAATCCAATTTGGTGAAAATAATAATAATTTGAAAGTATTAAAGTATTACTGAGGAAATAGACTTCTATTCATTCAGTCCAGTGGTGAAGCTTCTTATTGCAAAGAAAAATAGTCTTGATTCTGGTGGTCCCAAGAACATAATAACTGGACTTATGAACAATGGCAGAAGTTCATCTGGTCCGATGAGTTTAGAGTGGAACTGATGAGCTATGACAGAGAATTAAAATTCATCAGGCAGTCTGGTACGGCCTTTGAGACTAAGAATGTCTTAGAAACAAAGAAATTTGGAGGTGGTAGAGTGATGTTATGGGGCTGTTTCAGTGGGGAGGGTGTTGGGAGATGGATCGTAGTGGAGGGTAGGAAAAACCCGACAAGTATATTGATGTTTTGGGAGATGTCTACTTCCATGAACTCGGGGGTCTCTCTCTCTCACACACACACACATAAACCCTGGAGTCAGTTATCGCCTACAGGAGGACAATGCTAGACCCCGTACGAGCAAGGAAACTCGCGAATGGAAGGCAGCAAAGAGTGTGGAAACTCTTCCTTACTGGCCCTTAGAATACTGATCTCAATCCAGTTGAGCATCTATGGGACCATCTCAAGAAAGTTATCAGAAAAAACAGGATGGTGTATTACACCAAATAGAAATTGAAGGTGTCCATGATGCTGGAATAGAGTAAAATATCTAAAGAAGTAACAGATACCTTCATTGCCAACATAGGGCTGAGATGCTAGGCAGTGATAGGTGTCAAGGGTGGCCATAGTGGCTATTAAATGACCTTGTAATAAAACTTATTTTATGTATTTTAAACACTGTTATATATATCTATTGAAGGTTTTATGCCTCTAGCTAATGAATTCATAAAGTTATAACACTATTAAGATAAAGTATGTAACCAAAAAAGGAAATCTGTATCTGAAATGGTCGATTACATTTGTTTGATCACTATATGGGGAAACGCCATTATCAGTTACTGCAATCAGTTAGGGTTCGGATCTTTTTCTTCAGTTTACAAGCCAGCCTTAACTGAAAAAAAAATAGAAACGGCTCCGTTGGGCTAAAGAACATGTCCATTGGACAAACGACCAGTGAAGAAGTGTCATTTGGTCTGGTGAGTCCAGGTACACAGTGAAAGGGAACGATGGACGTGCCTGTGTCATCAGAAAAGTTCGAAAAAGGTATAATCCTAATTATAGTCTTCCAAAAACAAAGTTTGGTGGTGGTGGGGTCATGCTTTGGAGCTGTTTTTGGGTGGGTGGATTTGGTCCATTAGTTTTTGTTGATGGTACTATAAACCAAGACGAATATATCAAGATTTTTGGCTGGTGAGCTCCATCCTTGGTTCATGAAATTGCATTATAAAGGAGAATAAGGAGTTTTTGTTACAAGAAGAGGGCACTAGCTGTCATACTGGAGTCTATGCCAGAGGGTGAAAAGAGACACATCAGATTCGAGGCTTTGAGTACTAGTTCACACAAAGCCCTGACTTGAGCCCAATTGAACACGTCTGGTGGGCCTTGGAAAGACGAATTGAGAAAACAGGGGCATCTATTACCAATGTAGAAATTTTGAAGGTTCTACTTGCAGAAGAGTATGAGAATATTAGTGTTGAACTTGCATAACAATTAGTTTAGAGTATGACAGATAGATACTATACAGTCATTGATGCTAAAGGAGGCCATACAAAACATTAGCTATATTATTATTGTTCTATTTTCGATAATTAAAGATATTAAGCTTTGGTGTGCTTAAGTTTGAAGCTTCTAGTTAGATGTGCAGTGTTTTATTTAATGTTGAACATGTCCTAAATATTTCGTCCTGAAATTTATTTTTCAAAAGTATTTAATTCAATTGAGCGTGACTGTATTCACTATCTTGTGTATTGCTATGCCAGGAACAGAATACTTTCCTATTTACAATAGGACAAAGAGTTCAGACTGTATCTCATGCCATGTGTTATTATTTTATAATATTTATTATCAAACACCTTATACTTATACTTATACTTATATTTATATTTGTATGTGTTGACTGACTATATGTTTGGTCTACATTCGAATAGCTCACAGTGATAACTTCAAATTAAATATTAAAAATCAACAACCCTTCGGAGACTTAAATACAGGTATCTGGTATAGGCATTTAGCAAAGGTTTCAGAGCATTTAAAAACAGAGCTTTTCTTCTATATCTTTTCCCGCTAATCAACTGATAACTCAATTGACTCAATCTCTCCTTGATTTCCCGGTTTTATCTTCAGTATAAAGAAATAGCAGTTTATATTATCAGGCAAAGAGATATCTTTTGCCTACTTTTTAGCCACTTTTTTTTTTCTTTATAATCGCACTCCGACAGTTAAACGACTGCTATAGGACTGCTTATGATTATTGTGAAGTAGGTAAAAGAGTTTTCAATTCAGTTACAGGAGAAAGCATTCTTTACTGCTAAACATGTTTTTGCCTCGTCTTATCCGCTCCACACAGTTGTTCTCTTTCAACATTGCTAAAAATGTTCAGAGTGTATCAAAGGTAAATTTGTTTCTGGTAATAGCATTGGCTTATATTCTCTTAGCTGCCTGCTTTGTCGCCAAGCATGATCATTGCACGATCTCACTTTAGTGATAACGGTGAACACTCTCATGATGGAGAAGAACGCCCCAAGAGAACCGAGCGTTCTGAAGATGGACAAGAAGAAAATGGTGCTCGCCGTTCTTATGACCGTGGTGACCGTCCTCCTAGATCCTACAACAACGACCGTGGTGACCGTCCTCCTAGATCCTACAACAACGACCGTGGTGACCGTCCTCCCAGATCTTACAACAACGACCGTGGTGACCGTCCTCCCAGATCTTACAACAACGACCGTGGTGACCGTCCTCCCAGATCTTACAACAACGACCGTGGTGACCGTCCCCAGCGCACCTACAGAAATGACTACAATGACCGTTCTTTCCAATCCAACTACAACAACCGTCCTGCAAGATCCAGCTTTGGTGGTGACCGCAGCATGGGCAGCCGTGAAAGTAGCAGCGCAGAGAGAAGCTTCCGTGAGGGTGACTGGACTTGCCCCACTTGCTCATTCCACAACTACGCCAGAAACAGAAACTGCCGTGAGTGCAGTCAGCCATCAACCGTAGAAAGACCCATCAAGTTGGGTGACTGGGTTTGTCCCGGCTGCCAATACTACAACTTTGCCCGTCAGAGCAGCTGTAGAGAGTGTGACGGTGCCAAGCCAATCACACCCGAGGGAGATGAAGCTGCACAAATCTAAAGTAGTCATAGAATAGCCACATTCATATAAAAATATATGTTTTACGGACAATAAAATTAAGTCACTAGCAAAAAGAGCAAAGGGAGTAAGAATAAGGAGAGTCATGTAATCTAACCAATCAAGTAGCATATATCTTGTTCATGGCGTCAAACGTCACCTGGTATCATTCCATGGACTGTAAAAAGTAGGATGGAGCTGGTGGGTCCTCTTTTTTCCCATCGAGTCATCACTCGTGAAATGTTACGACCAGCAAAGTTATTTGCGTCTTTTCACCAGTTTCGGCACTATCTGCACTGCAGAGTCACTGAACTGGTTCGTCCAGCTACTAATATACAACAGTCCATCTCTCATGCTTCTGGACATGAGCCAAAGTATCTACTACAAACACTCCAGCAGCAGCAACAGCACCAACAGCACCAACAATCAATAGCCTCACTCAAACACTCCACTCCACTGCATAGGCCAGTCTCTCTCTACTTTAGTAAACCACCACCCCAGTGGCAGCAGTTCAGGTCAATCGTCTCCTGTAGCACTCACAGCGGCACACCTGGGCCATTTTCATGTGGATTGCCTCGTACAGCCACTGTAAGCTATGGACGGGTTCCTTTTGCCAGTCGCCAATTCTCCACAGGCCGCCCTTGTTGGGGCATGCATCCTCCCCAAACCAACAGTGTGTTTAGCTATGTTCCCTCTCGTATCTTCTCTCCCGTCACTCGTATTTCTCCCCCCAGAGAACAGACAGAGGTGTGCAGTCGCAAAAGGGAAAAGAAAGAATCACCGGACTCCTACCGTGTCTTTTCTCATGAAACCAAAGGCATATCTGAGCTTGTTCACTATTCATCCTCATCAAAACCAGGTCTTGTTCATCGAGATGTGGTAGCTCGACGAGGCTCGGATCCTAAAAGAACATTTCAAACCACGATCAGAGTGCTAGAAAGCAGCGTCAAAGCCAAAATCCCAATGCTGTGTTCTTTAGACACCATGTTGGGGAGCTCTTTGGGAGATGCTTCGGAGGGCTCACTGGAGAGGTCCATACGTAATGCTCTGGAGAGTCCACTAGGTAGCAAAGGACCACCTGATGCAACTAACAGACTCAGGGGGATGTGTGCCCCTGACAGCTCCATCTATCTCTCCATCTCTCTTGATAGCTCTTCTTTTTGGCAGGAGGCATTGACGGAGCCTCTTTTGTCTTTGGAAAGAGTAGCCTCTCTTGGTCGGGATTACCAGGTCCACCTTGATGATGTCTTTGATTTACTCCAACATTTGCAGCAGCATGGTGATTTTAAGAGTACAATAGTGGGCTCCCAGCTTAAACTATTCTTCCCAACAAGTCTACTGGGGCCATTTCCTACAAAAGAAAGAGTTCACCACTGGCTAAGGTCCATTCATATTGAGCCTGAAAGTCATGGGATTGAGATCATAGAACAGGCCAAGAGTGAACAAGTATTGGAAACCATGGGACCAGAGTATTTCAGAGGTATTCAGCAGTTCCTGGATCATGTCGATGATTTGATAGAAACAAGTGCTGCCTTTGTACGTCAGCCACCCTTCCAGTCTACAGAGAATATCTGAACAAAACCATACGTTTTATTCGCTGATATTCAGCACTTTTAATGACAATGTTTACGTCTCTTTCTTTTCTCATTGGAATAATATATATATATATGTATGTATGTATGATATGATATAAAGTATAAGAAAGAGTGTCATGTTTGGAATAAGGCGTGCTATGAGTAAGAAAGGCACCAACGCCAGAAGCCTGCTTAGGGCGTATAGAGAAAGGAGAAAAGAGAAAAGAGAAAGCAAAGAATGAGGGTATGCGATGAAAAGGGGAGGAAATGAGATTAAGCACTATGAGCTTGACAGCCATAGGTGAAGCGATTGGCATAAAAGTGGATTGAGGCCAAATAATGAAACTAAACCCACTTGTTAGCATCCTCTTTTCTCTTGTTTGTTTATTTTAACTTACATAAATACCAAGACATACAAATATATGCCAAATAGCATGGCTTGTCATTCCAGCAAAGTCAAACTTTCCAGGATATATTTTCTCGGGAAATCGGTTGACATCTACCCATAGAAATAAATCAGCCTCCTTACTCAACTTAACCTTCATCCCCCTCCCACTTACATATCAAGACACCAAAGATATACATTGCTACACTAACAGCAGCAGTTTCAAGAAAATCCCAAGTAGCAGAAAACCCATTGATCAGGAATAGGTGGAATACAGGCACACAGCTAGAAATGGCAATGGAAAGGAAAACAGCAATACGAAAAGGTCTCCATTCACGAGTATCCCAGCATTTGAGAAAAGGAGTAAATATCCCTAAAGAGCCAACAATGCTGGTAAAGATCATGTAGCGTGCCTGAATTGCATGTCGACAGTAAAACCCATAGTATTCTGTGACGAGAATAGATGCAGTGATTAAAAAAGAAATGCCCATGTAATCGAGGGTGGCTGTGAATGATTTAACCGTGTGGTGAGAGTGGCAGATGAAGGTGTGGTAAATAGACGAGCAAAAGAGACATTTTAGAGCTGCTAAACAGAAAGTCATAAAGATCGTTCTGTCGCTGAGGGTTGCATCTGGGAAATGGCTCTAGAAAATAAGAATTCCTTTAGTATCTGATCATAATAGCCTTTATATAGATAGATAGATAGATAGAATGAATGAATGACAGGTAGACTTACATGAAATCCATAGACACTGAGGCAGGCAAAGAAGATAAATCCAAGCAAATGACTCCAAATATTCATTGTTTCGTTATGAATCATAAAGATAGACCTCAGGCAGGCTCTGCTGCTTTGGTAGAATCGGTATCTGTGCAAAACACCACGTTAGTTACTTTTGCACTCTTTCTTCCTGTATCCCTACCCAGAGTGCACATATTCATTTTCCTGCCATTCTACAGGCAGTTCGTGAAACTGTAGTAGGCGTTGTGCACCTACAACTGCTGCTTTTGCCGTGTCCCATGTCTCTGTGACCTGATCATCCATGTAACGTAAGAATCCTGTAGTATCAGCATCCTCGATCTCTTTTATTTTTGAGTTGACTGAGGCTATGAATTGAGTAGCCAAGGGAGGAGAACAAGGAAGGGAAGTGGAGTGGGACCGGAGACGAGGCTGTGTTAGGTTAAATGTACCAGCCAGTGAGCTTGTAACTGCTGTCGATTGAGAGTGTCGACGGTGAACAGGCGAGGCTGGATACATTTTAAAAGAGTGAAGAAAGATACAGATAAAAAAGAGCCACGGGAATCCAGGAAATTTTTGTAGCCATAGCAATCGCACATTCAACCTCCGATGACTATCCAATCGGACGCCGACACAGACCCTTTTCTGTCAGGACAACGTGTCACACAAGTGGGAGTAATTGTATAACCTCGTGGTGTGAATAGATCAGTCGAGTGAGCCGTAATGTGTCTGTTTTTCTCTTTCTCTTCTCTTTCCTATTTCTCCTTTTGGACTGCCCTAGTAACAGTGCTTGACTGAATTCCTTGTATTTTGTAACCATGGATTCTGATTTTGACTGTATCAACCCATTTTATTGGAATCAAAGCTGACTTGTTACTCCACAAGGATTATAGTTCTTTTTGCGTCTATTTCTATTCAGGCACCAATAAGGACTGTCTTTTTTATGGCTCTATTGCTTCTCCACACTCCCTTTTTGTCAATCTATCCACTACCCATGGCTATACCATAAGAATAGAATAGTATGTAGTGGTGAATCTATAATACAAAAAAAAAGATACTAAACTGCCTTCCAATAGAAAGAACTACCACACAAGTCGGAAGAAGAGCGGATATCAAACACTACAAGAACACAAACATTGACTTTTTCTTTCCTCATCTTGTCAGGAAAAGAAACTCCATTATATTTGAGAACAATGAGATTGCTAAACCTTGCTTCTTTCTCTTTCCTATATTTTCTCATGCCTAGTACTTTAAGTGTAAATATAAATGAAAATAGAGATGTGAGTGTAGATATAAATACACATAAATATACATGTACATGTACATATAAGCAAAGACCCCGGTTATAGAGCCTATTCTCGTTCTCTTTATTAGCCATAATTGATATTTACTTTCAAATAATAAAGAACCTTTTCAATTTCTATACCAGATATTCCGTAAGATACCACAGGTAGAGCCAGATAAGAGAGAAAAGTAGAAGAGTAGGGCTAGAATTGGCTCTGTTTTAATCTAATAAGATGAGGTGATGTCGATCTCCGAGAATTGATTTTATTTAGGATGGCAGACAGTAAGGGTTTTGCACAACACCAGTACCCTTATGAATACATCAAGGGATATCAGGCAGTGGTGTCTTTATATATCTCAAGGCTGATACTGCTATTATGTGTTGTGAGAACAGGAGGGAGTTACAGAATGGGGTAGTGGGGCAATAGCTATTGTTGAGTTTGCCACAAGTATTTTCACATGGCAATAATAGTATCACTCGAATTATTACTCAGAAAGAATGTAATAATGATAAAATAGAAAGTGGAGGGTTTATGCTAACATTCATTGGATATTATTTGAGATCTGCTATGTGATTCATACTGCTCTATTAAATATAGAGCAATGTTGAAGCTCAAATGTCTTTTTATTCACAGTAGAAGACTGTACCTCTTTTGAGTAAGCACTGTTGACTTATGATTTGTCCATTATGAATTGATAAAGGACAGGTTCAAGAACAGGTCTTGACAAAGATCAGCCAACAAAACTTCTAGTGAGTCTTCTTTATGGGAGTCTTTCATTTATTAGGTGTTTGGATTTAGAATGCCATGGATCTTATTTTATTTTTCAGTCTAGAGTAGCCCCTGTTTTGTACTCATTGAAGATCCCAAGAATCGGTAGCCTTTAGATATCACCTCTTTTTATTTTCAATTCATGTTACTTGTGCTCCTGAAAGTGAAATTTTAATTAATGCAACCAACATCTATTTCTCATAGTACAGACTATGTATTGGAAGATAGGTGAAGGTGTATTCTACTTGTGTGTGCCTGTTTCATATGTTCCTGGCATACACAAGGGCTGTATATTAGGGGACCCTTTGGCTATCCTACCATGAATCACCCATGTTGATTGAGCTACTACTGCTTATTCTCGTAGCTTAATTTTGGACTCATGGCTAAATACATAATGTGGAGTGCTGTGGGGCTTATAAAACTCTCTTAGAGAAAAACATCTCTCTCCAGGTATATCACTCCTAGTACTAACATGGGTTTATATTCGTAGCAAAATTACCTTCTATTCTACGCTTATTTTATATGTTCATCATACAGTGAGCTATTTTTAAGTATTCCTCTACTAGACATTATAATGTCTTTTGCACAACACAATTCATTAAGACAAACCTCATCATTATTTTAGATAGTTTGCCTGTATCATGGGTTTATATCAGTGAGTTAACCGAGGCTCCAGCAATAATTAGGGAAGAAGGATGAGGATGAACCAGAAGGCTTGGATCTTTTCTTGGTTAAGAGAAAATATATAGAAATACAATAATAAAAAAGAGATAAACAGCATTGAATAGCATTGAATAGCATCAGTTACTATATATCACCCATGGATGTGATAGTGTCATCAATGGCTTCTTGGGTTCAAAGGTATTTTGGTTAGTTAACATACAATCGACTCTACTCTTTTATTCAACTTTATGTTATTCTGTTATACTTCTATTCTACTTTAATTGTTACTACAGGTAGAATGATTTTACCACTAAAAGGCACACATTCTATCACAGGCCGTTGTATTTTCATAATTTAGAAGATCTATCCACTGCATTTAAATCCACTACAGCTTATTTTAGATGTTCCATCCCAGACCATTGATTTTATAGCTGTTTTTAACAATTTTATAGCTATTAACTTCTTGTTTTTAATGTATAGGACCCAAGATAACAGTATTATTTATACTGATTAATGTGTCTCTTCTCAGTGTGTCTTGATTATGCTGTATGAAATTCAGTCAACCTTGTTCAATGTTAGCCTATACTCTATACTAATGAAAGAGCTCTCCAAATAAATGCAAGTGATTTATTTTTCTGTACATTCATCTGAAGCAGTAGTATTTCATTGTGCTTATCGTAACATTTTTGGTTATTGACTGAACATGTATTCATATTCCAACCTAACTATCCTGTAGGAAGAAGTACTTATGTCATAGGATTGTATGAATGATTCATCTCACTCATTCTAGTAAGCTGCTATTTCTTGGTCTTATCATAATGTCACTACTTTCTGTCTGGTATCTATCATTATTTAGACAGCTGTAATGTTTTTTGTGCAAATGGTCATATCCACAACAGCTTGTATATCTATCCTGAAGATGGTTCACTCAAATAAAAGTTATTGGATATATAATTAAGATTAACATATATGTTAATAAAGTGTGTTTATAGCTAAACCCAATTGAATTGAATACTTTTGAATATAATTATCAGGACGAAATATTTAGGATATGTTCAACATCAAATAAAACACTCCACATCTAACTAGAAGCTTCAAACTTAAGCACACCAAAGCTCAACATCTTTAATTATATAAAATAAATAAATAAAATAATACAACTGGTATTTTGTATGGTCTTCTTTGACATCAATAATTGATAGATTAGTGTATAGTATTGATAGACTATTTGTTTAAATGCGTATATTTAAAAGATACGTCCCCATTGAACTATTACTAAAGTATTAGTACCCCTGATAATAGTCTTGTATGGTATCATATCAAATTCATTGAGTTTCTCTTTTCTTATATATATATAACATAGATAACATAGAGATAAGATACTCTACTGTCCTTGTATTGATATAATTTATAATAGTAAATACAACTAGTTCAAGAGAATAAAAAGAAAAAGGTGTAGATAGCTCTCAGATAACTCACCACAGCCAGCATTACAGCTGACGTCAGTGAAATTTTGAAGGACTTTTTCAAAGGGGAAAAATTAACTTCTTTTCTGTTGAACTTGCTGTGTACACTATGGACGAACAGCAGGAACAGTCAAGCGTACTTAGCTGGCCAGAATTTATACGGACTCGAGTCTTGACAAATATAACACGATCCCATGTCCACGAAAGAATTGACTTTTTAAACAATGTTCTTATTATTCGGCTGCGTCGTAAAGGTAACAACAATAACAAAAATGGCGATCTAGTGCTTTTGCCTGTCACTTTTTGTATATCTATAAAAGACAAAAAAAGACACTTTACAGTGACAATAATATGACACTAAAAGACAATCTCGGGACAGAACAAGGAGATCGCAGCAAAAAAAAGAAACGAGATAAATCTAACGTTGGACTTTAGATATGCCTGTTGAGATGCTTCCGAGCCTACTACTGCTTATCTTCTTGACCCATGCACGCTACCAGGACCGTCCTTCTCGTATTGCTATTTTGCAAGTACTTAGAGAAATCAATCACTGGAACGCAGAGCTATTCCAAAAGGCAATGGTGGCTCTCCTTGTAAAAGAGGCTGATAAGGCTGTTGAACCTTCTTCCTACAGGTAGATGAAGCATCCTACATTTGCTATTGGCAGTGGCTTAGTAAGAGTATTGCAGAGTTCTAAATGTATGAACTGTATAGACACTCCAATGCTGCAGACACTACTCCTCCATGCCCTCTTAATGCCTCCAGTCGCTTTGTAATGTTGTCGTGGATCAATTTAGTCATTACATTGATTGCAGAGTCTGCAGACTCCACACAGGATGACTTGAGGGAGTCTCCTGTCTTTGCTAAAGCTGTACAGATCCAAGCCTTATTACTCTACAGCTTGAGATTTGATACAAAGAAGACAATGATTAACAGTGCTTATACTGATACTCGACGCTGCATTCGTGCTACTCGGAAGTTCATTCCCACCTACTTTTCTCTTCTTTTCTCTACCTCACAGACATGCAATCCTCTCTACCGTAATGCAATTCTCATCAGTACAATTGTAGATACCTGTTTTCGCTTAAGACCCAAATCCTTGGGAGAACAATTGGTGGAGGATGTGAAAAATCAACTCTCTGACTATTATATCAACACCATCATTTCATCCAAGACAGATGTGCCTACAGTCATTGTCACTTCTTTCTATGAATTCTTCAATAGAATGGTGTCTGAGGAGATGTTTATTAAAGACTATGTACCTGTGCTTGACAAGATGCTGCTCCGATCTCCAGATACTGCATTATCAGGTAATATGAATGGGAGAAGGATCCACCTAACGCCCTTTATCCATAGTATTGGCTTCTACTGTACATGGTCTGTCTTTTGATCCTTCTTCTCTCTTTGCTGATAAATGGCTGGATCCTCTCTTGAACCATCTTTGTTCTACGGCACTCTCTGTTCGCTATGGTGCTGTGATGCTATGGGGAGAACTCGTCAAGACTTCTCATCAATTAGAATCATTGAGCAAAGTAGCTACAGAAACCAATAAGGTACTTTTGAGTGCAAAGGCAAACTCGTGGGAAGTACGTGATGTACTCTATCAGATGCTCTCTCAACTTTCTGATATCAATGCTCCTTCTGTGAGTCAAAAAGTACTTGATGGATACTTCACCATGATGAGCAAAGAATCCAATGAAAAGGCCACGTCTTCTGCCGTTCAGGGAATTGGCAAACATTTAGCAGTATTAATCCACAACGACGAATATGCAGCTCAGCATAAAGAGAGCATCGATAAGGCTATCAAGGTGTCTTCTGATGGACTGTCCACAACAAAGGCACAGAACAGAAAGGGATGGGCTGTGGCTGTAGGAAGTACTTTCTGGGCTCAGAAGAACGCCAGCAAGACCCTCAACAGTAATGCTATCAAGTACTTACAGGCTCTTTTCACTACCTTTGATAAGATTGCAGACAAACCCCTTGCATGGAAAGATGGTCCTTTGGAAGCCTATATATTGGTGGCAGTTGTTTCTGGCAGAATTGAACAGTGGTCCAACATACCTGTGGCTATTACCGAACTACTGAAAAAGCATAAATATCCTTCCAGTCTTCAAACAACTACTCCCAAGCCCAGCTTCTTGTTGTGGGATCGTATTTTTACTAAAGCTGTTACTCCCGAGGAAGGTCTTTGGCTTGTAAGAGCACTGACAAGCTCCTTCCTGAATGAATCTCAAGCTACACTAGAAAAGACAAGTGCAGGTTATCTCTATGCACAGGCATTGATTTGGACTATGACGAGTCATCCAGAACACACTATTCGTAGAGCTGCTTATGAAGAAGTATCTACTGTCAGTAAACAAAAGCCAGAAATGTTGTGTGCATTTATGAAACAGGCATTGAAGCAATGGCTCTTGGATGTAAGTGAATAAAGGAATAACAACAGAGTATTGATTACTTTATAGATTGAGCACAAGTCGAAAGACTCTACTGCTGTAAATGCTCGCAGTGGAGAAGATTTCAACATTGAGCTTGCTACCTACCGTCTTGCCAGTGTTTTGAATGGAATCACTAGTTTTGATGACACTATTTCTAATGAAACAAAGAATAATGAATTAATTGAACTCATGGTATTGGCTCATCACAAATACATTGGTAAGACTATAGAATACTGTAGTAGAATAAGAAGAGAACTAATGTTTTTTTATATGTATATAGCCTCTCCCACCAATAAATACAACTGGATTACAATGATTCAAAAGGTCAATGTAGATCCAGGCAAACTGGTGAATACTCATTTCAGCCAAGTCCTGGAGATATTAAAAGATAGACTTGCTGCCAGGAAACAGGTAAAACACAGCAACATGAACTTGTCCCTATCTCATTCCTTCTCTTACACAGTCTGAGCTATTCTACCAAGCAGCCTTATCTTCTATTTCTACACTGGCATTTATTTCACCTCAATGCATTCCTACCTTTGTAGATTTAGTCAAAACTCATTTGGACACTAGTTTAATGAAAGGCATTACTACATTAGAACATGATATATGGAAGACACCCGAAGACCAGGTCTTTGTGGATGGTAAGTGACTTATGAAAACCTAGTTTCTTAGTGCATCTCATCTCATTATTGAAATAGTTCTCAAGAAAAATACAACTGTTTCTGAGCACCGCAACAAAAAGGGATATGCAGACCAAAAGTGGGAAGAGGAACTTCGTGCTGAATTAGCCAAGAAGAAAGGAATCAGCCAGACTCAGAAATTAACAAAAGAAGAGCAATTGGCTCTCGATACACAGCGAAAGAAGGAGCGCGACATTCGTACCCATGTACAGAGTGTCCATGATAAGATGACCCTGGGTCTCCATGTTGTTCGTGCTCTTGTAGTGGGCAATGTCGAAACACTCTCGGACCATCTTTCTGTTCTTGTACCTGTCTTACTTAATATTGCTACCAAGAATGCAGGACTCCTTGTGGGTCAAGAGATTACAGACACTTACATTGATCTTGGACGCTGTATCACACACACAATTGCACCTATACGTGAGGCTATTGGTCTAGCTACTCTACGTGTGAACAACGTGGATCATATTCCATCTCAATGGTTGGATGAGCCCTTGGGTGATGTTGTAGCTCGTGTTTTGTATCGTCTGCGCTTCATCACAGAAAATCAGCCATTGGATCCTTCTTCTTTTGCCTACTGTCTTCCTCTGCTTCATCAGGCTCTTTCTCAGGGTGGCATTGAGTGTGTTGATGCTGAAGATGATGAAAATGACAGTGTATTAGATCAGATAACGATGGTGATTGACATTATTAGCTTCCATTGTTCTGAAGGAAACTCCAGCAGTCTGCCTAGAAAAGATATGATTGAGAGTCTGCTGTATAGTATTAAGGAATATCCTCAGTGTAGCAAGAGTGCAAAGTTAGCCTTGGTCTCTCTGTGTGAAGCTATGTCCACTACTGTCACCTTGGAAGAGATCAATGTATTATTGCAAGGTCTCTTATCAGACAATTCTATTGTGCGCCATACAGCACTACAGGGTTTGGAGGTAAGAAACATATATTCTATCCATGCATATATGTCTTCTTTTATTTATTGTTTTTTTTTCATTGCTAGTTCTTTGACTTGACAGACATTGATTATTCTCCAGAACTCTGGCTTATATGCCATGACACAAATGAAACAAACGCTGAACTAGGAAGATTGTTATGGGAAGAGAATGCTATGGAAGTGGAAGAAACTTACAAGGCACAACTTCTGACTTATACAGGTAAATTAACACGGAAACAGGCACCTATTTTCTGATAGGATCACTCACCTATGTATTGCTAGTGTCTGAGTCTACCTTCACCCGCACTGCTGCAAGCAAGGCGATTAGTGAAGCCATGAAACTCTATCCTGATACAATTGTCGATACATTAGAAGACATTTATAAGCTGTATAAGAAAATGGTAATGTGTTTCTTATGCCATGACTTATTAATCTTTCTCTCTAGGCTGCTCCTCTTGATCCCAAGTTTGATCAATATGGTATGGTTATTCAAGAAACATTGAACCGCCAAGATCCTTGGGTATCTCGTAGTGGTTTAGCAACTGCTCTCAAAGTAACAGCAGCCCATGCTTCCCTTGAACATGCACTGAGTCTTTCCGAGTTCCTTGTGAGGGATGAAGCACTGGGTGATAGACACGAGGGTGTTCGTAAACTCATGGTGGAAGCTGGTTTAGCAGCTATTAACACGCATGGCAAACAGTCAGTGCAGGAATTCCTCTCCATTTACGAAAACTATCTGAATACAAAAGCACCCAACAATCAGACCCACGACTTTATTCGCCAGTCTGCTGTTATTCTTTATGGTGGTGCTGCTGGTTATCTCCAAGAAAGTGATCCCAAAGTACGCACTGCTGTCGATAAGCTAATTGAGACACTCGATACTCCTTCTGAGGTTGTGCAAAGTGCAGTAGCAGAGTGTCTTCCTCCATTGATTAAAATGATCAAAGAAGAAGTACCCACTATTTCTGCCACTCTCCTGCAAAGATTATTTAAGAGCAGCAAGTATGCCGAGCGTCGTGGTGCTGCCTATGGTTTGGCAGGTCTTGTCAAGGGCCGTGGTATTGTTGCTTTGAAAGAGTGCAGTATTATGGCACAGTTGAAGGAGGCTATTGACTTGAAGCGTTCGTATGAGTACAAGCAAGGGTCTCTCTTTGCCTTTGAAACCCTTTCCGCTACTTTGGGTCGTCTGTTTGAACCCTATATCATCCAAGTCATTCCTCTCTTGCTTGTTTGCTTTGGTGATACCAACCTGGATGTCAGAGAAGCAACCTCAGATACTGCCCGTGTTATTATGAGCAAGATCAGTGGCCATTGTGTTAAGCTAATTCTTCCTTCTATTCTCACTGGTCTGGATGACCGTCAGTGGCGTACCAAGAAAGCATCTGTAGAACTCCTCGGTGCTATGGCCTACTGTGCTCCTAAACAACTTTCCGTCAGTCTTCCCAATATCATTCCCCGTATTACTGAAGTCCTGGCAGATACACATCCTCAAGTCCAAACAGCTGCCAATCGATCTCTTTATCAGTTTGGTGAAGTCATTAGTAATCCTGAAATCCAAGAACTTGTCCCTGTTCTTTTGGAAGCCTTGAGTGATCCCAACACCAAGACTATGAGTGCCTTGTCTGCTCTTTTGCGTACTTCTTTTGTTCACTACATTGATCCACCTTCTCTTGCTCTTGTCATGCCCATCTTGGAGCGTGGTTTGCGTGAGCGTGGCACAGAAGTAAAGACCAAGGCAGCTCAGATTGTAGGCAATATGGCCTCATTGACAAACCAAAAGGATCTTGTTCCTTACTTGCCTCTTGTCTTGCCTGGTGTAAAGGCTGTGTTGACGGATCCTGTTCCTGATGCCCGTGGTACAGCTGCAAAGGCATTGGGTTGTCTTGTTGAAAAGATGGGTGAGAGTAACTTTGTTGGTCTTGTTCCCGAGTTGCTGGACACTCTCAAAACCGATACAGGAAGTGTGGATCGTCAAGGTGCTGCTCAAGGTCTTTCCGAAGTATTGGCAGGTCTTGGTTTGGAGCGATTGGATGGTCTCTTGCCTGAGATTATCTCTAATTCAGACAGCCCACGCGCTTATGTTCGTGAGGGCTTCATTTCTCTCTTGATCTACTTGCCAGCTACCTTTGGCACTCGCTTCCAACCTTACTTGGGCAGAATCATTCCTCCTATCTTGGTGGGTCTTGCTGATGAATCTGAGTTTGTGAGAGAGGCCTCTTTGCGTGCTGGTCGTATGATTGTCACCAACTATGCTACCAAGGCAGTTGATTTGCTGCTACCAGAGTTAGAGAAGGGTCTGTTTGATAACAACTGGCGTATTCGACAGAGTTCTGTTCAGCTTGTGGGTGATCTTCTTTTCCGTATCACTGGTACTGCTGGGCCCAAGAACTCAAAGGCATTGGGTAACTTTGATGAGATTAAACCTGAAGATGATGGCGATGAAGACTTTGGTGCTGATGAAGGAAAGAAGAAGCAACTCCTTGATCTTCTTGGTAAAGAAAGACGCGACCGTATTTTGGCTGCTCTTTATATTGTTCGACAGGATGGTAAGTTGTGTTTACAAAGGATATGGGTGTATGGACTAACGATCTATATACTTTAAGCTTCTGGTATTGTTCGCCAAGCTTCTCTTCTCGTTTGGAAGTCACTTGTGGCCAACACTCCTCGTACACTCAAGGACATTCTCAGCACTATTATGTCTATGATTATTAAGAATTTGTCCAGTGAGAACTATGAACAGCGTGCTGTGGCGGGTCGTACATTGTCTGAACTGGTGACTAAGTTGGGTGAAAGTGTGTTTACTGAGACACTTCCTCTACTTGAAGAAGGCATGGTGTCTAGTGACGAGAATATCAGAACAGGTGTTACTGTTGCCTTTAGTGAAGTGATGGCCGGTGCTGGCAAAGTACAGGTATTGGACTTTGCTGATCGTATCATTCCTACGATCAGAACAGCATTGTGTGATCCTTCTGATGAAGTGCGTGAAGCTGCTGCTCAAGGTACTTGTCTTATTTACAGCCATGACACTTAACTAATGACACACTCTTCTTTCTTGTAGCATTCGATACATTGCACCAGAATGTAGGTGCCAAGGCTATTGATGATATTCTACCCTCCTTGCTTCATCAGCTCCAGTCTTCGGACGATTCTTCGGCATATGCCCTTTCTGCCCTCAAGGAAATTATGGCTGTTCGCTCTAATGTTGTTTTCCCTGTATTGATTCCTACCCTCTTGACGGTTCCTATCACTGCCTTCAATGCACGTGCTTTGGCTTCCTTGGTGACAGTAGCAGGTCCAGCATTGAACAGACGCTTGACTACCATTCTGTCTGCTCTTGTGGAATCTAGAATCATTGAAGAAGATGAAGAAGTGATTGAGCAACTCAAGAATACACTCAAGGCCTTGATGGCTTCGATTGAGGATGAAGAAGGTCTTGATACACTTATTACTTCTCTTCAAGACTACGCCCGTGATGGTCTTCCTGAGAAGCGTGCCTATGCATGTGAATTGGTGGATGAATTCTACAGCGATGGCTCTGTTGATGGCACTGAATATGTATCTGGGTGGATTGATACTCTCACTCTGTTACTTGGAGATCGTGTGGCCAAGGTAGTGCCTTTTGCATGGAGTGCATTGAATGCTGTTACCAAGTCTGTTCCCAAGGATGAGTATGAGGAGTTGGTCATCCCCGTAAGAAGAGCCATTCTCCGTGCCAGTGTGCCAGGCTGTGATTTGGCAGGTTTCTGTTTACCTAAAGGCATTAGCCCTGTTCTACCCATCTTCTTGCAGGGACTTATGTATGGCAGTACCGAATCCCGTGAACTCTCTGCTCTTGCTATTGGTAAGTCCATGTGTTGATATCTTTATCTTTATTTTTTGCTTTATTTATTTTTTACTCATTTTTACTTGCTAACACTAGGTGAACTTATTGATCGCACCTCTGCTGATGCTCTCAAGCCGTTTGTCACTCAAATTACAGGTCCTTTGATTCGTATTGCTGGTGATCGTCATCCTTCACAAGTCAAGGCTGCCATTTTACAAACATTATGGTATGTACTACTTTGAATGCAGAAAGAAAAGAAAAGATACTTATTTATTCTCTATAGTCTACTTCTCACCAAGGTGCCAATGTACTTGAGACCCTTTATGCCTCAGCTTCAACGTACTTTTACCAAGGCTATTTCAGATGCTACGGACGATACAGTGCGCGAACATGCTGAAGAGGCTCTCGAGTTGTGGAAGAAGATTGGCTCAGCAACAACACGGCCTGAAAAGAAGTAAACTGCTTGGTCTCTGAGCAGGGTTACCCATCATTATTATTTTTACGCGTTTCATATTTTACTATAGCTATAGCCCCATGAATTCTATAAGCATAGACCAAAAATCCTCTATACACAAAGAAAAGAGTGTTTTGTACTAATCAATCAATATAAAAAGAAGAAAAAAGAAAGAAAAAGAAGAAAAAATGAATATTTTGTATCAACCAATAAAGAAAAGAATGCTTTGTATATTACCTATATTGCCTATAGTTTAGAGTACAATTAAACGAGTAAAGAGGATGTTTGTCTTGGCATCCTTTGGTATCTCTGCATAATAGCAAGTAGATGATCTGTAGATGCATTGGATAATGTATATTCTTACAGTAGAAGGACTGTAACTCTTGATAAGAAGCTATTTCTCCTACTATTCAAGACACTTCTCTTTACAGCCCAAGGGTGCTTTATTAGGTTAATATTGTATGTTGACTATTAGAACAATGCTCTACATTGAATTTGTTTATAATTAATAAATAAATAACAAATAAATAACAAGTAAATAACAAATAAATAACAAGTAAATAACAAGAACGTAAATGTGTGGGGTCTGAATAGGATGTAAGTAGGTGAAAAGGTTTTAGTAACGAGAGTATATTTACTAAAAGATCACTACTGAATGTGAGATGGTAAGGCACTCAATCCACCTCAGTAAAATACAAATCATTCTAAGCGTAGAGTGCACTTTTTATGATTTTATTGACTTGTGTTTTAATGGATACTTTTGGACAATAAGAAGAATAAGAGTCTATTCTAGAACAGTTCTTTTGTGATGATTTGGAATGCAGTGTACTTGTTGCATCTATAAACATACCCAAGAATACTACATTATGGTTATATTAAACGAGTGTACATTTGTATAAACACACAAGTAAGAGAGACTAGCACAGTGTCTTGTGATAGTAGGACACGATGTTATTCAATAGGAAGAAACCTTGTTCTCTTTTACAGGTCCTCTGTTTGAATGACTTTAAGCCAACGATCAAGCCAACTGCAAAACTTCCATGGCTATCTTTCTAAAATAAAATAAGCTTTGAAACATAACTGGGGGCGATGTATAGACCCAATTCTTGTTATTTTCTATTCTCCTAAAAAAGCACTACCATTGCAAGTTTATTTTTCTTCCTACAAGCACATGTTAATGGTATTTACGCTTGATGATGAGTGTACATCTATTGAGTTTGAATGATGAACTGTTAGACTATTGCCATTGGATGTGCTTGACTTGGTGGAAAGAGAGGGATATCTACACTCTATCCAATAAGAACAATGACTGTTCTTCTCAGTGCAATGGTATGGATACAAAGATACATGACAATACACGTTGTGGTATTTACAATTTGTTTGGATCTGTCTTTGTTTGTTTGTATGGACTGTTCAGTGTAATGTCTATCACTAACAGACGACTCTCTTTTCTTCCTTTATCTTTCTGTTCTTTTGTTTGTGGCTTAATAAAGAACACCAAGAAAAGCATGGGGAAGGAGTACATTGTATTCTCTTTTTGTTATTCTATTTTTGTTATTGTTTAACATGTGAATTGACATGTAAACAAATAGACAGGCTTGTCACTCTTCGTAGATACTTGTATGGATTTAGAATGATCAATTTTCATGCTCTATCCGTCCCTTTTTATTTTTTATTTTTATTTTTTATTTTTTATTTTTTAATTTGCTAGTGTACTAGCACTGTCGAATGTTAAGAATAGCGTCACTTGTTTTTATACTCCACCTGTCCTTCCTTGTCTTTCTATTTCATTGTTACAGTGTAGAGACTCAACTGTCTACAGTAGTTCTCAGCAAAGGGACCGTGCACGTACAGATATAGTCAGGCACCATGTGTTATATTAGAGTGGGTTTTTGTGTATCTTTTCTAATTCTTTTCTTATTTCAACTGATGTCATCCATGTAAGATTTCTATTGCATGAAGGACACTTTCAAGAAAATCAAGAAAAATCACCATGACCTGCTTATAAGAGCATGAGCAGTTTATCGATACTAACCTGGCATCAGGAGTAAAGGGGGTAAAGTGATTGTCGTGTTCTGGTTGCTAAGGCAACACAGCTGATGTTCGGAGATGGTATTATTAGACAGATAGTGTGACAAACAGGTTCCGAAGTTGCCGAATCCTCGATTCTCTCATAAAAAATGGAATGAATTGGTCAGTAATTATATTATATACATCAACCTTTTATAAATATATAAATATATAATTTATAAAGTCCTCTATGTTTTAGAATAGACAAAGAAGTACTAGGTTGCTATAGGAGATGGAACCTCAGCCTGTTCACTGGTGGATCCTCATGGACTCATAAAAGAGAGCAACAAAAGAGAGCAAATTGAGCAGAAGAAACATATTTCTTAGACATTTGGGGGTATGTTCTTCTTGGCTCTGCTTTTTATAGTCTGTTGCCATGGGTGGACTGTGATTTCTTCTCACAATTTCATCAGATGCAATTCTGTTGATGACCATGACCATGTAGAATTCAGTCTCTTTTGCTACTCTCCCATTGAATCAAAGAGAATGACTACTTACCAACAGGTTGTGGCAAGACAGTAGATGGCTATTGTGATTGGACAGTGAATGGAGTTAGAATACAGGTAATTTAAAAATAAAACAGGTTGGCCCGATCTCCCTTTTATTGGCCATGTTATTTCAACGGTTGGAGAATCACATGTTAAAATAAGAAATGCCTGGAAAGGGAATAAAATAAAGTGTTTCTCTTGCTTTTTATTCTTGATTTTATACTAGAGAGTCTTTTGTGAATAGGGTTTCTCTGGTTCAATTCATGGTTTCTTTTGTCTCTTCCATCTTCTATCCTTCAGTTAGTGCAGTGGACAGGATGGTCTTTCTTGGAAGATCCAACAGAAGCACACCTGTGTCTAGCAAGGAAAAGGAAACTCCACAGTGTGTCAGAATGGCCTTGCATCCACCCGCCCCTCACTCAGAGCCACTGGGTTATCCTTCCTTGGATCCCTCTTCTGATGAGATAATGGCGATTCCACCCCCTCCACCCTACACCACACCCCAACAGCAATCCCCACCCCACCTTTCCTCTTCCTCTTCTTCCTCCTCTTCCTCTTCTTTCTCTGGTGGTGCATGGATATCCAATGTAGGCACTCTTGTTGACAAGATAAAATACTATACAACCTCCATGCCAAGTAAAAAGCAGGCTGTTCAGTTGGACAGACGCAGTATTGACCATGGCATGAAACTTGTCTCTATTGCTGCTGACGAATATGACCGTGGCAATGAAACCAATGCCCTGAACATTTACTTTGCTGGATTAGAGAATATCCTCATGGCCCTACCAAGTAAGTGGGACAATGGCTTGGGAGAATATCAGTAGCCCCTGGGATATTTATCCAACAAGGGTACAATAGACACCATGGACATCAAAACAAGACAGTCTCTACGTGAAAGACTCTCCAGGTAACCTCTCTTTTCTTTTTTCTTTCTTTCTTGTCTCTCTTTTTGCTAATACATCCATGGAATACTAGTATTGAACAAAGAGTGGGTCTTTCAGAGGCAAGCTCCCTCCACTCAAGACAGCAGCAGAATCAACGGGACAATGCCCCCTTCTCAAGGAAAAGAGCTCCACAGCAACAAATACAGCAGCAAATGCAAACAAATCCACCAGCACAGAAGGAGAATGCGTATTTTGATGCAACACTCTTCTCTCGGCTCTTGACTGCAGTGAATGGAATCAGTAGCATCAGAAAAGGCACTGTCCATAAGGAACATCACAGGGATAACTATTATCCTCACACTCAACAGCCAAGTTCGTATGCTTACCCGTGTCATTCCTCCCACGGAACAGCTACTTCTGATCCTGTCCATCGCTTTAAACGACTAAGTCAGACAGTCATTCATACTTCTGTTGCCTGTGCTGTTGCTGTGAAGCGATCTCCTCTGCCAGGTAAAGAGATAGAGATAGAGAAATGGATCTACTGGCTAATAGAATATAGATCTCTTGTACTTTATGTTTGGCTACTTTCTTCAGTTTCTGGTGTGGATGGATACACAGTATCATCTCATGCAAAAAGCCCAATATTTGGGGATTGAGTTACTAAAATACTTTATTGAAATCAATGAAAAATACCGTCTACATGAATACCTGTCAGAGATGTTCTATATGTTACTATCTGCCAGTCTCAAGGCAGCCATTGCTTATAAAGAAGCACCTAGCTATGGACAGGACCCAGCAGCACAAACAGTGCCTCTGTCCAAAGAGCACAGGCAGTATAACTACACCCCATACACCCAGTGCCATGAGAACCAATATCAATATGAGAACCGATACCAAGACCAGTATCCATATGAGAATCAGAAGCAATGCCACCCTATAGACACTCCCACTAGTTATTACACCTCTCCAACGATGCCACCACCTCCTTCTAATTCAACATGGATGAAAACACTTTGGCAAAGGAATCCTGCTCTTTAGATTCTTGTTTTAAATATCTTTTTCTTTTCTTTTTCTTTTTCTAAGTGTATTCCTTAGTATGTTTTTATTCGTTGTTGTTGTTTTATATATATATATATATATTTGTTTTTTATTATTATTATTATTTATATATTATATTTTATATATATTATATTTTATATTTTTCTTGTATTCGTACCTTGTTTCCCCCTTCCCTCCTTCTCCTTTTTCTTCTCTATTTCCTTAAGGATCCTTGTTTCTTTATCCACCACTGACACTAGCAGCTGCATCTGTTGACGATTGGACCCATGAATAACCCCACTCTTACCACCACTGCATGGAGTCCATAAAGTCCATAAAGTCCACTGATACATTATTAGTACACAAACCCACAAAGCCCACGAGTCCATCCCTCCACCAACAACATACGCTTTGAACGCATTGCTCATGGGTCCTTTTATTATTATGAAATGACACCGTTCTTGCTCATGACATCAATGAGGTCCTGTAATGGCTGGGTCTCTTTCTTCTCTAGCAAGTCAAACTCTCTAGCAAACGAAATAAAATGTGCAAACAATGAATTGAAATGAGGTTCTTCATGCAATGACAGGATCTTGTCATAATGGTGGTGGTAGATGTGGGCGAACAAACGGAAGAGTTGACTAAACACTTTTCTCACTGCAGCTGGCATTTCACGCGGGGGGAAGTCTCGGCCTGAACATTACTTTGGAGTGTTTAAAAGAGCGTACCACCTACCTGCTTTTGTTGGAAATAGCGATTCATCATTAAGGAGGTTTTGTATGCTGGCTGTCATAAAATCGATGTACTGGGATGCTGGCAGCTTGACTTTCTTGGACACTGAATCTGACCAAGTGTATTCAATGCTAAAGACAGAGAATCCTTAGGAACACCCGCATGTAGGTCCTTACCCTGGTCCTGCTGACATGGAGGGGCAGCTCTGGGCTGTACAAAAGTCAGTGATAGAGCCATAGACTAGGTTGAGGCAGTTGAAGAACTCAAAAGCTACAATGAACAATAGAATAAAAAGAGTTGGTTTTAAATAATAATAATATTAAAAAAAGTGAATGTGACCATGCTTCTTGTAATGACCTACTGTTGAACGCAAGCCATTCATTGATATCAACATATTTGGGGAGTTCTATGATGGTTTTGAAGTTTCCCTTGACAAGCATATGCGTTACGTAGGGGTAGCATAGGAAGAGTGGTTTTATATGAGAAGCACTCGATGATTTGCTCTTGGCTGCCTTATTGCGCTTTCCACTGAGACTAATGAGTAGCAGTCAGGTAATCTTGTTTCATCCAAAAAAGATACTTGGCCCTCAACCTATCCATTAAGGACTCATAAGCCTCTTTACCTAAAGTTAAGAAAGCTCATGGTGACAGTGGCTGACAGATGAACTTGGACAGGCCGAGAAATCACAGGGCAAGAAAATGAGAGGGAATCATAAACTGTATTGGTGTGATGCGACCTTTTTCTCTTTCTAATCCCGCTGTTCTGTTTTGGACCATAAATTGCCTATTATGGACTACTTGGAGGAAGCATTGGATGTGTAGAGATGGTCAGGTTTCCATGACACACTACAGTCACTGTTCATATTATGAAACACAAACATAACAAGGGCCAAGGGGATGAAGCAGTCACCCTAGGGCTTGCTATTTAGTATTGTTAAGAATAATGGATCCTTTAATAGATATTGAAGTTCTTATCATCAGTTTGTTGTGTGCCGTTCTCCATAGCAACCCACCCAAAAGATAGCGTACAAACCTAACAGTTTACCTTTTCTCGCTGTATCTGTTATTGTTCTGTTCTGTTGTCCGACTCTGGTTTTGTTCCGGTATCTGCTCGATACACATTCTCTGCCTTTCTTGTGGGTCGTTGTTGTAGGCCGCCCTTTTCTGTTCGAATCAAGTCTCTGTCCAACCAAGCCTCACATCCCATCCCCTAAATTGGTCAACGTTGTGTTCCCTCTGTGTCAGTAGCCCTCCTAACAGCGACCAATGTGCTTTATTAAGATCCTCATTGCCCGACATTATAGATGTCTTTATGATTCATATTTACGTAGATAAAAGAGTATTCAAGAGTAAATTCATGCATTGGCAGTGGATTGGCAGTGGGTTGGCAGTGGAGTTTATGGGTAACAAAGCCCATTGCCAGTAAAAACAATAAAATAAAATATAAAATATAAAAAATAAAAAATAAAATAAAAATCCATTGCCAATAAAAACCCTCACAGCAAATAGGCCAATGGATAACCAATTTACAGGGAAAGAACAGACATTGGAGAAGAAAGACGTGTCCTTTAGGCAGGTCTAATCCTTCCTACTATGTATTGTAGGCTTGTGTCTGCTGATTCTACAGTTCAAAACAGACACATCGACACATCGACAAAGAGAAGCTCATTGAACTGTTACGTCATAAAAGTGGATCGACAGCCCCAAGAAATAGACTGTGGACTGTTAGTTTGGACTGTTAGTTTGAGATTCACGCTTCTCTCTCCATGACACTGACACGAGGTCTTGTTGACTTTATGATGGTAGCAACGGCAGCCTCCAAGGTGGGCTGTTCGTTGCTGAATAGCCAGTCAAGTGCACTTGCTCACCATGTCAAGGTATCCGCAGTGTCTGTAGTGTCTAAAGTAGAGCACTCTTCACAAGAAACTTTGTCAACAATAAACACTATTACAGCAGAACCTCATGTACAGCACCCAACACCCATAGACACACCATCAGTGCCAATAACACCAATAGAACAGGTCCCAGTAGAACAGGCTCCAATTGAAAAAACACCAATTGAAAAAACACCAATTGAAAAAACACCAGTAGAACAGACTCCAGTCGAAAAAACAACCATCATTGAAGAATCTCGGGAACATGTCTCAGCACAAGTGGGTAGAAACTATACTACCACTACAACAGACTTGCTTATTGACTGCAGGAGCCAAGGAAAAATCTCAAAGAAGCACACATACCAACCTCAAGAGTAAGCAGAATGTGGCACTATGGTACTCTAGCTACAAGTCTTGGCATGGGAGCTATCAATGAGTCCGTAAAGCGTGCTGTGGGTCTTTCTGATAACAGTGGAGGTAAACAAGAAGCATGTATTTGCATTTGACTCAACTGGCTCTAGGATCTGTTATGATGAGTGAGAAGAACGTGGATCGTCTTGTAGATAAACTGTCACGTATGAGAGGTGCTGCCCTGAAAATGGGTCAAATGATAAGTATCCAGGGCATTCAGGCTGCTGGTGGTGAGAAAAGCGTGATGCCATCCCAATTAGAACAAGTCTTGCTACGTGTTCATGACAGTGCAAACTACATGCCCAAGGCACAGATGGAGGTAGGCCTTTATGCATTAAGAAAAGAAAAAGAAAAAAGAACAGGGGCTGATGTCTTGGGATGATTAGAAAGTATTAACGCAGGAATTGGGACAAGACTGGAGATCATACTTTGCCGAGTTTGATCCTATTCCTATAGCTGCTGCTTCCATTGGACAAGTCCATGCAGCTACTCTCGCTAGTACTGGCCAACATGTAGTGATCAAAATACAATACCCTGGTGTAGCCGAGTCCATTGACAGTGATCTCAGCAATTTAAAGGCATTGATTACCTTTAGCAACCTACTCCCTCCTGGTCTTTATCTGGATAATACGATCAAAGTCACCAAACAGGAATTAGCATGGGAGTGTGATTACCATCGTGAGGCAGACAACGCTCTACGGTTCCATGATCTACTGAAGGATGATGCAAGGTACAAGGTACCAGTGGTAATAAAGGACCTTTCTACTGAGCGTATTCTTGTCTCTGAACGACTGAAAGGACGTGTCTTGAGCAAGGCAGTAGATGAATCTCAGGCAATGCGCAACAAGGTAAAAATACTCTTTTTCTTCACTTTTTTCTTCTTCTTCCTTTTGCTTATATCGGAATAGCTTGGAGAAGGCATTTTGCGCCTTTGTCTTCGTGAGGTCTTTTCATTTCAGTTTATGCAGACAGATCCAAACTGGTCCAACTTCTTTTACAATCCTCGCAATGGACAGATCGAGTTGCTTGATTTTGGTGCTTGTCGTGCATTTCCTGATAAATTCTTGGCCCTTTATGGTCGTATTTTAGTCTCTGCTTCCAAAGGAGATCGTGAAGGTGTCTGGGAATACTCAAAACAGCTTGGATTTGTAACAGGCTACGAGACTAAAATCATGCAGGATGCTCATATTGATAGTGTCATGGTGCTGGGTGAGCCCTTCCAACAGACATCACCTGATAACTATGACTTTGAGAAACAGACCATCACTGCACGTATAAGAGATACAATTCCTGTCATGCTTCGCCATCGATTAACCCCACCTCCTGACGAAACATATGGACTTCACAAAAAGTTATCAGGTGCATTTTTGTTGTGTACAAAACTGGGTAGCAAATTCAATACCAAAGCTGTGTGGGATGAAGAAGTGTCTCTCAAATTTAGATAATCCTATTCTGAAAATAATAAAACAATTGGTCACTGCATGTGTATTTTTATTCTGTTATTCTGAAATGCATTCAACCCGTAAAAATAGCAGTTTGAACTAATACTATATCATCTACAATGTTTTGAATTGTCCACAATCATCAAGACCCCAAGATAAAACCGTCATGTTTACAGTCCCAAGTAATAAACGAGTGGATGGCAAATTCATTTTCTTATTCTTATTCTTATATTTATTTATTTATTTTGAAAAATAAAAGTCATATCTATCAATCAAAGATGTTTATAATAAAAGGTTCATGGAATGACATAATGTTTATAGTTGTTCTTTAAAGGACTGTCTACATTTTTATCATAAAGATAGTGTTTAGTACTCTGCAGCAAAGCCTTTATCTTTAATCATAGGGGAGCCCCTTATTGGAAGAGCATGGTCTTATTGAGGTTCTCTTGCAATTTTTGGAACCAGAGAGGAAAGTATTTAGTAATTACATTGACATACTTGTCTTGATCGATTGATCTCTTCAAGAGTACAAAAGGTCCTACACTCCCGCGCCAAAAAGCAACCCCAAACCATGACTGAATCCTTGCCATCCTTGTATTTTTATTGTGTATACTATTTCTCATACCTTTCACTTATCTTCCTGATCTCTCTAGTCCCTTAATCATTGCCCACAACTGTAAAACAAGGTTCATCATACCAAAGGAAGTTACTCCACCTCACCACTGGCCAATCAACCTTGTTTTTACACTATTCCAATTGTCTTTGCTTGTGAGTAAATGTCATACCATGTTTTCTTGATATTGAGCATGAAAAAACCTAAGTTTATTCATGTATTTTAGAAATGTACTACGGCAAATATCCACACATACATCATTCATATTATTCAAATAAAATGCAATTGTTTGTATAGTGTTTCTACAAATAGACAAAACAATAGCCAGATTTGAAGTAGATGACACCTTTTCATGTCTTCCTGTACACATTTTAGGTTGTGTTGTGCCTTTATTTTTATACAATAGGACGATCTTGTCTATTGTGTTCTTTGGGATATCAAGATTGTCATCAATCTCTTGATAAGTAGCATGTCTTTTTCATTGTCCTATAATTTGACCTCTAATAAACATAGCATGCTCTCTTCTTATAATGGGACTATCTTTATGTGCTTGGCTAAGACTTGGCTGATTTTCATTGCTTGGTGTCATCTTTTGATTAAGTTATAAAAGGAAAGAAAAAGACCTCTATTTTATTGTTGAAGAATAAAAATGGGCTCTCTGTCCACTCATTTATTGTATGGGGCTGTATGTATTTGCAGTGGTACTAGGGGTGCAAATTTTATGTACAGTATTTCTTCCCATTAAGTGGAAATTCTCCAATGACTAGACACCATTCTAAATCAATAAAAAATAATTATGACCAAATAATGACTTTATTTAGTGAGATGAAGAAAAACTTATGCATCAAAAAGAAACATTTTGTCCCACTATAGTATGAAGTATGCATGCACAGATTTCTATGGCCAATCGTTGTCACAAAATACACAGGGTCCTGTCTTTGTAGAGATCGGCCAATTAGGAGCTTAGTTACCCTGAGTAACATCGTTCTTGCGGCTGTTATCAGCAGCAAAACCACCCTTGAACTTGTTGTTGAGCTACAGAAATTCAGTGTGTAAGTATAAAAGAAATCAAATAGCTTAAAGAAAGCTTACCAAGCCAGATACGGCACCAGTGTTACCGATGCTATCAGCTTCTTGGCTATCGAAACCAGCGGAGACAGTGGCAGCGAAGACAGCGAGGACAGCGAGAATGTAAGAGGCCTTCATGTTTAAGATGTATTTGTTGATTAGCGAAGATGAGCTGGATGAAGAACAAAAAGAGAGACAAACCATGTCCTTTTTATATCAATCTCTCAAGTCTTTTTCTCCACTATAGATTATACATGGGGGAGGGGGGCTCTTTTCTCCCTGGGTACAACTGCTCCCTAAAGTAATTGTTAGTTCAAACAAACCCCACCCACCGTTTCTAAAGGACACTATTTTATTAATGCAAATTACAAATGTATTTAACAGGTAAAAGCTTTGATAGAATAGAGCCATCTATCAATTGTCTTACTCAAAAATAATACAAGATAATAAATACACTACATTATAGAGAGTGCAAGTAGTTTACACTGGATATTTCAACATACTGTTTGTCGATCCACCCTGCATAACCCAAGAGTTGACTCCATTTACTTGACTTGGAAATTGTAGATTAGAGGCTACCCCCTCATCCTCCCTCTTGATTTTCTTGTGTATGGATTTTCTTTTATTTTGAAGCAATACTCCTTTGGGCCTATAGAAATACACTCCTAAAATTTATAAACCATGTTCACGACTACGTAATGATCTAAGCTATCATTAAGGAGCAGAATTTGTAAGAAGAATTACATATTCTAATGGATTTTTCTTGAACACATTATTGAACGTAGGGTACTGGATAGTAATGATATCTTGTTGTTATTTCATATACTAGATAAAGATATCGAATGATACAGAACTTCATAGAATAACAAATACTACCGAATAGTAATATACTAATACTGTACTAATTGATTTTCGTGATAAAATAACTTTTATGAGGACAAAGTAATGGGTCACAGGACTAAACATCTTATCCCCGTAGTAAGATACCCCTAGATATTACTGTGTCTATAATATCACCCTCTTTAATACCAGCTCTTTTTTTTTAAAAAAAAAATTCAAAGGCTTAATAAACGATACACAGTTCATAAGTCTCTGCTACGATTATTATGGTTATTTTTTCAGTTATTGTAAAAAATAAAATAAAATAAAACAGGGATTGATAAACGTTTAGGTAATATCATCTATTAAAATAAAGCGGGAGCAATCTCAAAACGTCTAAATACAAAACTAGTGAAACAGTTATAATAACTTGTATCTGGAGAAGTGTCTCTGTCAAGATCGTATATCACTCCTTGCAGATTCCATGTAACATTAATTACACGAATACCTAAAGTACTATTGAAACTATAAAGAAAACACACTGTTCCTATTTGTGCATATATGTTACATATGTTTTAGTTCTCAATTCAAGGATCAAACATCATAACATAGCTATTGACAGGGTATTTTTATTTTTTTATTTAGTGCTCGATTTCTCAGTTGAATATACAAGTATTTCTTTGGGTAGATTTAATAGTAATGTGTTAAAAGATATACAAAGAATGACAAACACCACTGTAGCTTGTGTTTCTTTTCGTAGTGTCTCAGTTATTTTCTCTTTTAAAATACATATAGCTTTTTTACATTATTATTTTACAAGATACCTAAAATTCTTGTAGAAAAACTAAAACTAAAATTAATGTTATTATACTGATAATACTATCTATTTTGAATGAACTCAAAGTAGTAATGGTTTTATAAATGGCTTAGTAGATTCAGATCTTTTATTTCAATCAGTATGATTGTAGAATATAAACTTATCAATCTAATGACGAATAAGTCATTAGATTGGATAGATATCTTTAACATGCACTAAAGCAAATCTCACTCTTTGTTGATCCAAAATAACTCCTTGAAAATAGGTACAAATCTAGCTATATATATATATATATAAAAGAATGATGTTCAATGTTAAGATTACTTGGAACTTGAATCTAGATTACTGACTTATTCAAATGTTTTATGTTTTTTCTCTGTAATATTGTAACACTAAGCTTTTATAAACATAGACATCTCGTATATCCCCTGATATGTGTCTCACTGCATCAAATCAGAGCATCTGATGGTGAACACTAAGCAAGGGCAGTGGAACAATGTATCAATGTAGTCATTATCAGATAAGTTTTTATCAAAAGTCAAATGCTCAAGTAACACCACATGTTCCAGACATTTGATAGTAAGCCTATGAGTACAACGCTTTAGGCAAATAATGATAATGATGACTTGCTATGGGTATCAAGAATATCTCTTTATTTTACATTTTTTAACCTATTAACACTTCTTAATAAAAATATTTCATTTACAAACATGTTTTTCTTCACTGAATATGAGGAATAATCAAAAGTCTACATACATTACCAATATTTTATTGTTTTGAGCTTAACAAAAAAGAAGCAATATTTACATTGAAAACATATCAACTGTTTCTGTGTACCAAGTATTTTTTTATTTAGCTTGAAGGAATAACTTGTGCTATAAATCCAAGACTAATCATTGCACATATCTAGGCAGTATTCAAGTCGATAGTTTTGTTTTGAACTGTTTACTATCATATATTGATGTCTCAATTGACGAGACTAGAGAAAAACATAAAATCTAGGTTTTTGATAGTGCAATACTTCATTACAAATAAATAAAATAACAAATAGCAGTTGAGGCTCTGAGAGAAAGAGCCTTTTAACGTGGTCATATTCTTTTTTCCTTCTTTCTATCTTCTTAGATGTAGACCTGAGGCCTCCAATACATGATAAAAGAAGAAAAAAGTATTCATAGTAAAACAGAATAGTGTTTTTCTTCATTATTTCGAGAGAGAGAAAACAATAGCTTACATTTATGTCAGTTATAACAATAACCAGAAATATGAAAAATTACTTTCTTCATTAGTTGATAATAGATATAAAGTCATTAAGTTATCACCAATGTCTGCTGATAATATTAAAGCTAGAGAGAGAGAGATGCGGAAAGCAATACAATCCATTTGAGCTATGTTTCATTAATCATTAAATATAAGTTCTTATCATATCAAAATTAATTCTATATTTTTAGTCAAGCATAGAATTAAATGTTTGAAGGGACTGCAAAACCCGTCAGTCTTTCTTTTTGTTTTTACAATCTGACCGTACCAAAAAGGCTAACAGATTTGTAATTATCGTAAATATGGTATTCTGATACTATCTAAAGAATGTCTCCATTACTCAAACAGAGCCATTTATGTTCTTCAGTGTGTCATCTATTGTATAAAAATCATTCTCTTTATCTTGTCCTGCTGAAGCCCCCAGGACAATCACCCCAACGCTAAGCTCATAGTATAAATCATTGTTATTCATCAAAGCATTACATTTTCAGCTTATTTGGGATAGAGATTGATACCAGTAACAATTTTCTGAAGTCGTTTCTTTTGCTAATATGGACTGTTGCTCTACCTCTACTTGTAGTTTGAGATCCACAATCTTAATTGATTGAAAGGGAAGAAGAGAGAGGCAAACAGGGTTCATTTATATACCAAGATAATCATCCTTTTCTTTTACTATATAGATATATGCGTCTATGTCTCAGTGATTTTCACTGGTCGGACGACCAGTAAATCCAAGACTGTGTGGTATTTATAGATATTTATAGATATTTGTGAATATTATATAAATATATATAAAATACCATTTAAAAATAGTATAAAAGAAAGTAACTTTACTCATAAATTTATACTGTTCTTTTAGTCAAGAGAGATACGAATGAGAGGGACTTCAGATCAATAATGAGAGAGATCAAGCCCCACTTTTATTAGTAAAGGGTTGAATCGTGTGCTATGGGGTAAAGCATCCAATGAGATGACAGACACTATTTAGATTATAGGATGGAGATGGTTGAATATTTTTGATAACAAAAAGGGGCCAGACCAAGTATAAGATTTTACTCTAAAAAGAGATTAATTGTATTATCTTTTATACAGTATAAGAATTGTTTCAAGATGGTTTACCTGGAAAAGTATTTTTCCTAAAGAAAGCCGTATTCTTTGAGTGAACCATCTTCAGGATAGATATACAAGCTGTTGTGGATATGACCATTTGCACAAAAAACATTACAGCTGTCTAAATAATGATAGATACCAGACAGAAAGTAGTGACATTATGATAAGACCAAGAAATAGCAGCTTACTAGAATGAGTGAGATGAATCATTCATACAATCCTATGACATAAGTACTTCTTCCTACAGGATAGTTAGGTTGGAATATGAATACATGTTCAGTCAATAACCAAAAATGTTACGATAAGCACAATGAAATACTACTGCTTCAGATGAATGTACAGAAAAATAAATCACTTGCATTTATTTGGAGAGCTCTTTCATTAGTATAGAGTATAGGCTAACATTGAACAAGGTTGACTGAATTTCATACAGCATAATCAAGACACACTGAGAAGAGACACATTAATCAGTATAAATAATACTGTTATCTTGGGTCCTATACATTAAAACAAGAAGTTAATAGCTATAAAATTGTTAAAAACAGCTATAAAATCAATGGTCTGGGATGGAACATCTAAAATAAGCTGTAGTGGATTTAAATGCAGTGGATAGATCTTCTAAATTATGAAAATACAACGGCCTGTGATAGAATGTGTGCCTTTTAGTGGTAAAATCATTCTACCTGTAGTAACAATTAAAGTAGAATAGAAGTATAACAGAATAACATAAAGTTGAATAAAAGAGTAGAGTCGATTGTATGTTAACTAACCAAAATACCTTTGAACCCAAGAAGCCATTGATGACACTATCACATCCATGGGTGATATATAGTAACTGATGCTATTCAATGCTATTCAATGCTGTTTATCTCTTTTTTATTATTGTATTTCTATATATTTTCTCTTAACCAAGAAAAGATCCAAGCCTTCTGGTTCATCATCATCCTTCTTCCCTAATTATTGCTGGAGCCTCGGTTAACTCACTGATATAAACCCATGATACAGGCAAACTATCCAAAATAATAATAATGAAGTATATCTTATTGATTTTTGTCATGCAAAAGACATCATAATGTCTAGTAAAGACAGTTACTTTCCTATTATCATATTTTAGTTTTACCAGTAAAGCTCTTTAAATTACAGGCTCCCCAAACTTACTTTCCATAAGATGTCTATACCACTCATCTTTTATTACTAATATAGAGACTTAATAAACTATTTGATCAATGTGTTATTCTATAATATAATAATATAATAATATTAGATAATGTATTCAATTTAATGTTTTGTGAATAGTACTTCACAATAAATAAACTGAAGTAATAAATGTTGCAATAATAAACATATCTTTTTACAAGTTACTTCTATGTGACTGCTAGAATGTACTTCACAGAGAAACCTGGTTTGATAAGAACAAAATGACCAGTGTAAAAATGTCAAATACAAGCCCATCATAAAGAGAACTCTTCTGTTTATTATTCATCTTCTTGATCCCATTTCTTTAGGACCATTTTATTATCCTATAAAATCATATAGATAGAATGCGTTTATTAAAAAGAGACTTGCTGTTAAAACTTATCAATGTCTACCTATCTCTCTCTCTTACTTTGGTGTTGGTATTCCTTGCCCTGACAGGTAACCTAATTTGCTCTTTATTTTCAATATTATTGACAGCCTTAACTCTTGTGGTTCTGTCTTTATTTATACTACCGATTCTTATCAAGAAGGTATCGAATATTCAAATGGCATTATGGAAGTATCACTGATATGCTTTTATATCTCTGTTCCTTTCCAATTTAGGCTGCTGTCATTGACTTTGTATGTGTGCCTCTCATTGTGACGTGCAAGCAAATAAAATACGAACCGAGAGTCCTCTACTAAAAAAAATGGCAAGAGGAGCTCGACTTCTTTAGTATGCCTCATCAAACCAACCTCGAAACAGTTTTAGCAGAACTCGACACTTTGGACACTGAGATAAAGAAGACTTCAAATTCTAACCTTAAGGTTATAGTCCAGTCTCTGAAAACTCCACTCGAGTGGCTTGATCTTTCCCAAGATGCAGTTTGTACTCTACCTGCTGGTCAACACTCCCAGCTTATTCACGACGCAGCCTGGAAAAAGCATATATGGATAGTATGCCAACATATCATACCTCAGTGGGCTTTCTTACTCGAGCCCTCCAGTGTCTACAGACCTCTTCTAATAACAACCTTTATGGGCAACTCAGACTGTGAACCAAGCATTTGTCTTGCTATGGCTTTAACGAGTCTCCCAGTAGTATTGGAATGTCTCTCCATAGAAAATAATGTGTCCATCAGTGCATTGGAAGTGTATGCTCAGCTTCTTAAGCATTTCATCTCTTCAAAATTACTGTATATTTACATGTCCACAGATTATACTACACCTTCTCTCTTGATGAAACGTGAAAGTCTTTGTTCCCATCTCTGTTCTATTTCAGCACGTCTGGGAAATACGTTTGGTATAGACTACCACATTAGTGATTCCATTGAGAAGGAGTGGTATCTAGACAAACATTTCTATCCAACTCTATCTCGGCATCTCATTCAGACAATCATTGCACTAGAGGAAAACAAAGTGCCTCGATTTTATATCGGATTTGCAGCAGATCTCCTTGCCAAAATGATACGCCAGGGCTATGCTGGTAAGTTATTTAAGAAAAAAGAAGAAAAAAGAAGAATAGCCATCGTAGTGAATGTAAATGGAAAAAAAATAAAAATAAAATAAAAAAGCTTTGTATCGGTACCTACAAATACACCTATTTATACATTGTTTGTCTTAGAAATATGTATTAAAGCTATGTATCCACCTGTATTAACTCATGTCAAGCAATCAAAAAATCAACAAGCCTATTCTCTATGGCCTAGTCTTTGGGACAAGAGCGAATGTATGTCTACAGTGCATGGTGTATCAAAAGCCATGCTCTATTATCTCAAAAATAGGCTGGTAGAAGCAGACAAAAATACATCCAATGACCCTTCTTTGATCCAATCCTTGGCTTTTGACATGGCAGCCGTATACTTTGGATCAAGCAACGATTCAGCAGAAAGCATGAAGAGAATGAAGGCATTTGTCCACTACAGCATTCTTGATCTTGCGAGTGAACGATGGGCAGATGTTAGAGTGTTGCGACTGACACTAGCAGCTGTAGTGTATGCTGCAGGGGTTGGAACTGATAAGGAGCCATGTTTATCAGAAAGAGCTCTCTCTGTTTTATGCTATGCATTTGAAACAGCAGCCAACAGATGGAAAGAGTCTGTTTTTATTGAGCATAGCAGTGAAAAGGAAAGAGAGTGTAAGTTATAGGGAGGTATGTGCTTGCATTGATCTATGACTCTGAGTAGATATTTCATCTGCATTGCTTATTGTGACAAGCTATCTTGATAAGGAGACTCTAAAGGAGAGTGTGGCAAAGACATTTCTTATGGGTGGTATTTCACATTACTTTTCCAGTGCAGATATTAGGATTGCCAAGTTGGGTGTGGTAATGTTGGTGGAAGAGCGGAATGATCTTTATCGACTGATTAACAAAGACAATAACATACATAAAAGACAGTTGCAGAAGGTGTATCCGAGTGCATGGATGATCCAGAATCTCGGTTTGTGTGTGGGATATTGGACAAGGAGACCGACCATCATTTCTTTCAAATCAAAAGCCTAATTACTGCAAAAGATGCCATATGTCAATGTAAGTACTACAAAACCGTCTTATTTCCTCCTATTGACTGATCTTTGTGAATGCTTAACAATGTTCTTATATGAACAGTGGAGGAGCGGGAGATTGATCTTGATACACGGGCAGCTGAAGAAGAAATTGAGGATGAGGAACCTGAAGATGCCAAGGAAATGGATCCAGATGCAAGAATGGAGGCCGAGAGTGGTAATTTATAATGGAAAGAGTGTCTAACTAACACACCCAAGACTCTGACTTGGAACCTTACCTTATGGAGGAAGAGTCTGATGAAGAAGGGCACAAGGAAAAGTTAAAACCCCCAGCGTAAGTATATTATCCCAAGACATAGGCATTAAATAAATGCAGATATATGCTGGATCTTATTGGATACCTTGGAGACCATGATGACCCAGTAAAACTAGACATTGGCTTAAGTGCTGCTGAAGCAATGATTCGACAGAAGACTGGCCTCGGAAGTGAGATAGGTAAAAACATGGAGTCCTTGAAGCGGAGATGGCAGTTGCTCAACATACTTGTAGCGGAAAACTCAATCCAGGTGGCATCCTTGCTTATTCGATTGCCAGAAACGTACCAGTTAACAGACTTCAGAAAACGACAGCAAGGTGCTCTGGTGGCTCTTATAGCGGCTGCACCAGAAACACTGACTAGGTGGGCTATAAGATGAGATTCAACTTGCTTACTTGACCTTTTCTCAGTTACATTATCGACCAAATCTATGATCGGAATACCTCCAATGGACAAAAGCAAGCTTTACTTATTTCAGTTTCTCTTGCAGCACGGGAATTAGCTGGGTGGACACAAGATGGGGTAAGAGGATACTAATGAACATGGACAGTAGACTGATGGAGTCTATGTGGATAGAGCCCACAGACACTTGATACACCTTACATTGAAAACACTCAATACCCTATAGACACTCACAAGATGATCAAACCCATTGGTAAGGTCCGAGTATTCTCTCATAGTAGCGAGATTGAGCAAAAGCGTAAACGGAGTACCAAATCAAATAAGTTGAATGGTCTTGCCCATACAACTTTCTTCTCACCTCTCCTTCTTGGCTGGTGGGAAGGTGTACAAAGAAAACCAAGGCAAGTAGCACATAATATAAAATTGTCAGATTAAGTTATGTTAGATGGTGGGTTGGCAATGACAAGATGCTGATGGAGAGATTTATCATGGCACTGAATGTGATCATGGACAGTGCAAGTAAGTAGTCCATAGTAAAGGAACTTAGTTTTTATCTTCATTATCTCATCTTTATTAGCCAATACACTGGATAAGCGGCAGATTGTTGCTGATTACTTTGAGTTTTGCTCCTCTTTGCGCCATATCAATTCCACACAGGGAGTGAAACGTGCCCTCTTACTGGGCTTGGACATCATTATCAATACAAGTTACAGACAGCAAGAGAGTATTTTAGTAGATCTATTCCCGAGACAACTGGCAGAAACTCAAGGATGGCTACAGAGTAAGTGACTATGCATTAAATACTGCTAAAATAGCATCAGATATTCTTGATAACTCCAATGAGGATGCATTGAAAGAACAGGCCATTCGATTGTTGACAAGTATTATGACGCTCTCTCTTAAGCTAGATAAAATACAATAGTCTATAATAAACAACTCTTATCCTCTGATACAGAGAGTTCTCTCTATGCTTCAGATGGTGTAAAGGACACAATGTGTGTTTAAATTAAACTATTTAATTTTCTGAATTCTATTAGGGAAAATACCTCTAATTGTTTGTTCATAAAGTGGATTGGACTCAGATGGATTGCCGTAAACAGTAATAATTAAAGACAGATGGGATCTAATGCGTTTCTATCTGTGTGGCCTTGGAGTAGAAAGACAAAGAGTGCATGCCATTTGCATCTCTTTTTATGTATAGCACTTCTGCTCATTGGTTGCGGATAAATACTAACATTTTCCCCTTTTTATTTTTATTTTGTTCTTTGTAGAAAAATGCTTTTTTTTATTGCTAAGACAGCCCTTGAGTAGAGAATCATGATACTTGCAGGAGAGTAAGCTTGGTCATTCTTACACCCGTACCAAATAGTCTTTAAGTTTTCATGACGGAATCTTTATTATAATAGAGATTCTATTTTCTGTTACACGTCATGAACTGTTAGTTAATTGCTGCCTTCTCCACTTTATGTAATGGCAAATATAAGTACCGAGGATATAACAGACCCTAATTATTCCATGCTGACTGTCATTCGCCTACTTTAATTCTTTATTAATGAGTCATCCTATTGGACAGTCATCCCATTCATACTGAATAGACTATTGAAAGTAAAGTTAAGCTTACAAGCTACTTGGATCTATTTCTCCAGGTTCTTTGACTATACCACCCACCCATGGTGGCTGTACTACATGTAGCGTTTTGTTTATCACTTATATAAGAGAGACTTTCTCTTATATTAGGATAAGATGTAAGACAGCTATTACTATTATATTTTCATCTCGTCACTGTTTGTTACATCTTGATAAGTGTTATCAAACAAAGTCCCTTTTTTTCCGTGCATATAAGATTGATCATCAACACTTATATTTCGTAGAACAATAGTATCATCGCTTAAAGGTATAATTCTGAAAGTATCCTTATCTACAAGATAAGTTATGAAACAATGAACTTGTTTTTATGGAATATACACCAACAAAAATAAGAATAAGAATGAGAATAATATGACACACTTCTGGGGAAATTAGTTTAGTCTATTCTTCTTATGTGATTCTGTGTAGGGTGTTCTCATTGTCCTATTCCTCTTTATGGATTAAGTGAGGGTAACCTATTTGACAATGAAAGTTTATTCTTGTTATTACTATTACTATGACTACTATTATTATTAATATATTTATCACTATAGTTATTATCACTATGGTTACTATCACCACAGTTACTATCACTATTATATTTATCACTATTATATTTATCACTAGTGTACCCTCAACTACTCTTATTGTTGTTGTTATGACTTTAGAAACTAAACCTGCCCCGTTATAGCTCAATGTTATGATTGCTATTGTTGTTCTCTTGATTATGATTATTTGTGACCTCTTTTTCTTTTACTGTTAATTCAATCTTTTCACATGATACTAGGTCTATCTCTTCTTAACACGTGGCTTTGCACTCAGTACTGAGATATACTCTCTTTTTCTTTCAGAGCAGCATGTCTATCATTTCCATAGAAACACACTGCCTGTTTGTTTATCTGTTGGTAGAATAAAAAACTATCCGATAGAATATTCTATAACTAAATCTTCTTATATTTGCTCAGCGGGGTGATAAAAAAAAAAGGTAAAGGCACTTATTAACCTACCACCGGCCATTCACGGAATCATCGGGCCTTATAAAATTGACTCTGGGACAATGGTAAAGGCAGTTTCTTTGCTACACCAAACATCGATTCGCTATGCAAACCCATCATGTCATTTTATAGACTTATTCTCAGCCCTTTTATACACTGCCTGGAGTTACTGACTGTATTTATTCATATAAGAGTATTGTTTCCTAGCCATTACTCGCAGATCTACATCATTCTATTACTCCAAGTGTCACACAAAACCCCGTCATGGAAGATATTGCTATTTTGCGCTCCTTCTGAATTCTTACCTTTATAACCGTGCATTTTCAACTGCTTTGCTCTGTTGAACTCCACTTTTTTTTTCACTATTTTTTCATCTCTCTTTTTATTTACACTCCAGCCATTCCCTGTCTGTCGAATCCACTCTCTTCTCACATCTTTTTAAGATTGAAAAAAAATAGTCTAATTCACGACCATTGCATGTTTACCATTTTGCCCTCATCTGATTGCGATACGGCGGTTGTCCCTATTTGATCACTCGTATCCTATTCTTGGCGTCACATTTAAACCCTTTTTTTCTTAACGATTCTAATTTCTCTTTCTCTTCTGCCTCTTGTTCCTATAAATGGACTTCTGCACAACCACTCTTCCCAACGCATCCTCTTCTTTTGATACGTTACACTCTGATACTCGGTCACCCACCTCACTCTCTCTACAAGAACTCATTAATACGCCTGCCAGTGCAGAAAGTCTTTTGGACCGCCTCACATCGGATCAGATCTCCCTTATAGAACAGACAATTAAAAATGTCAAGAAAAGAAAACTCAATGCCAAGACTGATAAGGAACAAGAGAGCGTGTCTCAGACCTCTTATCCTGGAAAAATGACAGATTCAATGGAGAATAGCACGTCAAATCCTCATAGACAGAAACAGAACATCAATGCAGGGTGTCTTGCTAGTACATCTACAGTCACAGCACCTGTAGCTGTGCCTCTCCTGCCCAAGACTCTATCTGAAATGACTGCTTCTACGCGTATACATGCTCTGAGTCCATTGGATTCACTCGATCCATTGAGTCCATTGAATCCATTGAATCCACTGAGTCCGCTTAATTTGATGAATCCACTGAGTCCACTGAATTCGCTGAATCCGCTCTCTAGTACATTCTCCCCTACCGTCCCTTCAGGTGTCTTCTCCAGTACTCCTGTGGTAACCAATGAACCTACCATACAGATGAAGGACGGAATTGAGTGGGTCTCTTTTGTCTATTCACACAATCGTACCCTCAAGCAGTATTCCATTCGCACTGATATCACTCATATCTCACTAGTTGGGATGGATGATAAGTTCAAGACCGATAATTGTGTAAGTATCTTACAAAACGACACGTGAAGACTTCACAGTTTTCGCTGCCATGACTGAGACATCGACTCCGCAATGAGCGGCGCCCTCACATAGCGTATTGTCATTTCTATCTTTCATTTGAACTCATCTCATTGACTGCTGTTGTGCTGCTGCTTAGGTCTATCCCAGAGCCAATCTTACCAAGGAAAACTACAAGGGAAATCGATGGGGATATGAGACAGAGTGCAATATCCTAGGATGGAAGCTCGCCTTGTTGAACAAGAATGAGATTTCTGGTAAACGTGGGCTAATACAGCGTGCGGTAGACTCTTATCGAAACCGGTATCCAAGCATGCGGTCAAGACGAGTGGCGCGTCAAGAGAAGCTACTCAATGGAACCCTCCGGAAAAGAAAACAGCGCGAAGATGAGTTCAGCTTGACTGATTCAGCTTCACCTCATCCTTCCTTCAGCCTAACTCCTCTCTCTACTGTCATTGTGAAGCCTGCTCACCACTCAAAGACCCTTTCTATTGATGATGTGGTAGCCAACATGCGATACCGTATTAAAATTGATGTGGAGAATGTTGATCTAGATGACATTGATCTTCCATTCAGAACTGCCAACTGTGTGTTCCCCCGTACTATGAATGTGAGCCAGAGTCAGTCTACCAATGGCTGTGCTCGGTGGTTGGAAGAAACACTCTGCAATGAATTGGGCTGGAAGTTGGTAAGGCTATAGAGTGTTGGCTATAGAGTGCGGACTGTTTGGTAACTCATGTATCTGTTATTTTACTTTATTTATAAAGGCATGGCTTAATCAACGCTATCTTGAAAACAAGAAAAATCTCTTACAACGTGTTTTGGATGTGTACTGTACAAAGTTCGTTCCCTGCCTTCGTCCTCGCAAGAATTCAACGCGCACAGCACCTATTCCACCTTTGACTCAACTCCCTGAACCATTGGACAACAATATCATCATGTCAATGCTGCCTGCCATACCCCTTACAATCTCAGCTCTTTCTGCTCAAAATGCTCGGTTTGCACAGGACGAAGGTGTGCAGCCGGGTTCTCCAGCTATTTCTTGTACAAGTGGCACAACAGAGTCGCTTGACTTTGGTGATTGTTTCTCGCTGGCCGATGAACCCACCACTGCTCAACCCCATTCTTCTTTTGTATTGCAGCCATTAGAAGTGGTAGATCCCATCCCATCTCCCTCCTACTCATCTTCCTTCTGTGACATGACAAATGAGTCTGTATCCTTCTGCCATTCGGGCGATGTTCAACTGTTTTCATCTTTTGACGAGTCTAGTACCATCATCAGCAGTCGCACGACCAGTACCAGCAGCTCCTCAACCACAAGTGCTGCTTGCACACCCAGTCCTCCTAGCTCCAGCTACTTTATAGGTGACAGTGACATCTATGATACGTTTATGCTGCCACCTATCATCGATGATACATTCTTGGATCTCAGCCTATCCTCAAGTGCAATGATGGATATAAGCATGAAATTCCTTGATCCACTTTCTTCCTCCTTCAGTAACACTGTACAGCAGGACACTGTGAAGATGGAAGAAATTGAAGAGTTCTCAGCTGCACAGTTTTTGGATCCTCTCTTTTAACCATTCTATTATTCTATTGTCTACTCTTATTTCTCATTGTGTGTAAATAGGTCTATATTATTCTCTTATTGTAGTTGTTTTCTTTCCCATGTTTATCCTATCATTTTAACTCCACACTCCATATTCTTCAATGACTGTTAAGACAAAAACCCCTATTTCAATTCAACATTTCTACTGCTGCCTTTTTTCATCACTACTAAAGCAAAGTATATGCATGACTAACCACTCTATATATTTTTTATTATATCTTCAAAAGCAAAAGAGTAAACTCTATAAAACCTTTTTTTTAATAAATATAAAGTAACCCGACAAAAGTAATAGAACTCCTTCAAATTCCGGGATATTTCTACATTAAAAGATAACATACACTATTTTTTTTTTCATAACACTTCGTTTCTTATAATGTCTGACTCATCCAAAGAAAGTCCTAGAAACAAAGAAGTATGCTCATCAATTAGCTTTATATGAAACAAATAAGATGGTTACTGCTTATATTAACGGCATTACGCTTCAATTCGGAAACAAGCACCACATATTTTTCAACCTGTTGTTCAAGAAGAAAGAAAAAAGCTAGTTATTGGAAAAAGAAAAAGAAAAAGAAAAGAGTAAAGAAGAAATTGCGGCTGCTAAAAAGGAAATCATAAATCAAATTCGCAAGGCCAACTGTTTCATCAAGAAGAGTAGAAGATATATGTAGGGATTTTCTTTCTGAATCTAGTGTAGAGATGATCCACAACTTTTTTTCATTCGTATGCTACGGTCTATAAGTTCTCAAAAGGATCTATAGATTACAACTCCAAGGCCAACCCTTTGAAGCATTTAGAAGCGTACTACAGATTCTCGAATATATGCCTGTAGCTTCAAGACAAGTCTTTCAGCTGCTTTCCTTTGAGAAGAACGTTCATACCAAAAATATTTAAAAGCTATGACTGATACTACAACTAATGCTGCTTCTGGAGGTTGTCTTTGCCATTGTGATTGGAATAAATATGTGGTAGCTGCTTTAAACTTTCGATATATTCTTCATGGTTTACATGAAAATCAGAAAAGATACTCAATGTAGTGTAGAATTATCCAATGGCTTCTAAACTACATCTTTAGCATTGTTCTATTAATTTATCCTCTGTTGCCATGTGTCAATTACTATTCAATGTTTATTTATTTTTATTGTTACAGTTAGACTATAATTAAACATAGGAAATCAGTCTTTCCTTTACAAGCTCAAAGATCTTACTACCAGAAATGGCACTGTAGATCAATTCAGTGTTTACCATTACGTCCCATGGTTGGGAAAGCATTTTTGCTGATTTATTATCAAGATTAAGCATTTGTTTGTGATGTATTGTTTTATTGTTTTATTTTCTCATATAAACTACTATTGTACTCCATCGCTTTGTTATGAAAATATCAATGTATAGAGATATGCACTATTGGATAATAAAACATTCTCTTTTAATGTATAAAGTACACACGAAAGAGAGACAGTATTGACCAAAATTAATTTAAATAAGTCTATTAAGTAATGAATGAGTAAAAGAATATACTGAATAATTTAATCTGCTATTTTGTGAATGCAATGCTATTTTTCTGCTGTTTTGCATTGAAAATGGCATATTATCTCTTATTAGTAAGAATGTCTTTCAGGTAGAGTAAATACCTTTCATTTTATCATTCAAAGGATGAGTCTGTTGCATGTTGAATAGATAACGTTTCATTTCCAAGCTCATGTTACTCCTTTGCTTCTTCATATTTATTCTTCTTCAGAGACAAAATATTCTTTTGTTCTATTCTTTTATTCATAGAAAAAGATGGGATATATGGAGAATTGTATTCTATTGCAATTATCTTTTTTTAGCTGTTCACAAAGAAATGGTGTTTTTCTATGAGTAACTTTACACTTGTACAAAGTAGATTTATAAAGACTCATATTTTAAATAAATAACAAGTTCAACATTTTCCTATAGTTTGTTTCTGAAATAGCATTCAAGTGTATACTTTTAATGAGAAATGATATGAGAAAAGATAAGCTATTCTGTTCAATTAAAATATAATAAAAGCTTATAGGATATAGGTACCTTTTGTTTGACATTCACTGATTTTGATGGCTTGATTTTACATATTCGTTTGTCACTATAAAGAAATAAAGTGTATTATCATTATCATTATCATTATCATTCATTATCATTATTATTGTTGTTATTGTTGTTGTTGTTGTTGTTGTTGTTTTCAATCTCTGTATTGGTTGAGGCTTATTTTCCTTATAGCTATTTCATTACTTTGAAAGATGTTTCATTCATAGTCTAACTTTTAATCATTTGTCATAATGCCAATGAACTCCTAACGTTTATTTAAAAACAGCACTAGTTCTTTTTCATTATTTAGGGACATATAAAATCAGCTAAATCATTATGAGATTGAATTGGCTCCATCTCCAAGTTACATATCTCAGTATATATTCAGGAACACAGAGATTAGGATGCAAAGTGAAACGTACATAACATAACATAGCATAACATAACACAGCAATGTCAGTCATTTGAAAGATCTTCGATTTATCCGATTCACCCTTGTCAAGGAAACAAATAAAGAAGACAACTCACTGTGATACAGAAAAAGAAAAACAATCATATTAAAATAATTTAGTATTTTATTCGATAATTAGATTTATTACTTGAATTTAATTAAAATCTTTGACAGTATATGTTCTCAATAAGATTGAGTATGTAAGATTGAATGCACGATTTTCTGCAAACGATCGACTCTTGATAGAAATAATAGAAATGGTAATAATTTATAACTTGATGTTTTCTCAATGACAAAGTTATTCGATCAATACAACATGGTTGGGCCTTCAATGGACGACGATAAACATTTTTCTTCTTATACAATGTTTATTATATAGTATTTATTACTTATTATATAGTATTTATTACTTATTATATAGTATTTATTACTTATTACACAGTACTTACTATCTATTAAACACACAGACTGTAAATAGTAACAAGTGCTATAAAACACTTTATCATTGTCTTATCCCCCTCCATAGTCTATCGTATTCAATGGGTGTTTAAATAATACTCCTTGTCCCAAATATCAAACACTTCACTTTTACCCAGCCCACAGCCATTTTAAGAATAACTCTTTAAAAGAGTCTATCTCTTGTTTCCATAACAACCTGCTTTGTGACCTATACAATTTTGTTCCACGTGACAAAGGAGAAGTAAGTGATTCATTTCTATTATCTTGTGTGAACCTTATCTCGGCGGAGACATATTTTAAGCTATAAAGCCTTTACTGCAACTCCCCTCCTCATGACAGTTTTTCTCATGTCTCAACCTCATCATTACCATAGTACCACTACCACTAAAGAACCAATTAAAGACACTAAAAAAGCTAACCAACATTCTGGAATTGATACTCCTGATCAATGGATACCTCCTGTGCTAAGACGACAAGATGCCTTTCAATTAGACCACGGAGTACAGGCGTCAGACCTATTCCAAGCTATTGCCAATGGATATTACCGAGAAACAGACTCAGAAGATGACAGTGATACTACACATGATGCATACGCAATAGATCCTTTGGGATGTCGTCTTTGTTTCCAAACAGTACCCAATGACACTATGCGCTATATCTCACCTGCACAGTGCCACGCCTCCAGGTGAGTTACTCTTTTGCCAAAATAGCTAAAGGATGACAAGAGGCTACTACGTACATGAACGATGCCTGTCCTATTTAATTCATCTTCCCCGAGAATCACCGTCCCAATGGAAGCGTGTGTGGATAGTTGGTGTGCTTGTTGCATTATACAGTGCTGGTCTTGTTTATCAGTGTACCCATCTCCCTACAGATTCGATAAAAGACAGTCCCTTGTCTCCGTCTGCTTCATTCATGCTTGTAAGGTCAACAAAAGCGCAGTAAAGAAAAGCTTATACCCACAGCTAACCATCCCTTTTATAGCAGATACCAGAGACATCATGTTATAACCTCAGCTTGATGAGATCTCTTCTTGTGGCACTGTTCACCCCACATATTAGTCTTGTATTGGCTATTCTGTGTGGTTCTGCCCTCTACTATCTTCATCACCTTAGTTCTCTGTAATAGTATGCCTCGTGGAAAAGAAGAGAATTGGATACTCCAACGTTGGTGAAGTTCTTTAACGGTTCTATTTCACGCCATGTCATTTAAAGTACGGATTTTCATCTAAAGTAGATAGGACACTACTATTGATACTCTATTGATACTCTATTGATATTCTATTGATACTCTATTGATATTCTATTGATATTCTATTGGTACTCTGTTGATATTCTATTGGTACTCTGTTGATACTCTATTGGTACTCTGTTGATACTCTGCACTGTAAAAAGGTTAAAGAATTATAAAAATATGTAATAATAGCAGTGATAAGATGTGTAATAATAAAAATAATGATAATAACCAGTAATAATAACAGTTATCACCCTAATAATACCACTTATTACCTCACCACCACCACTGATAAGACAATCTCATACAAGTCTACTCTTACCAACACACACGATAACCCCTCTTTTCTGTCCATCTCTTGTTTTCTCACTCCTTTTCTCTCTGTAGATTGACTGTGTAAAATGAGAAAGTAGACTGTGGCTTGGTGGGCCTCAATGTAAAAACCACCTGCTCACTCATCCTATCGTTTATTTTCAGCCTGTGAAACGCTTAAATAAGGCACATCGAAACACTGTCCTGCCCTAGCTGTTTTTCAATTCTTTCTTTCTCTCACTCATCGCCTACTTACTGATTGCATCTATAAACGCCTTTACCACTGTTTTCTTTTCTGTATAGGTAAGCTAGAAAAGGACATGGACAGAATAAACACTCAACTCCAGCAGTCATGGCAGACCACTTGGAACACGACAAGGAACAGCGTACACTGGCCATGCTAAAGCCAGACGCGCTAGAGTACAAGCAAGCCATTCTTGAGTTTGCCCAGACACTCGGTCTGCACCTTGATATTGAATTTTCTTTGAGCTTATCAGAGAAAGACACTCTTCACTTGTTTCCCGATTGTAGCCCACAGATGTGCACAGAGTGGAGCAGGTGAGAATGGAGAGATTAGAGATTAGAAAGAGGGTTGGAGAGATAGCAAGAGAAGCAACCCTTGTGACCTCGGTTGTCGGACTCACCTCTTCTAAAGCCAGCCTATGTATGCATTTGTCTTGGAAGGTCCTGATGCCTTGAACCTATGGAAGACAGCCATAGGCCTTGATCCTTCTGATACAATCAAAGGAGTCTGTAGGTAAGACAAGGCCTATCTCTTCTCCTGTCTACTCTTTAATCAACCACCGGTCTTCCTGTCACTGCTTATTAGCGAGCAATTTGTTTGTCCTGCTATGCGTACCCTCTGTCTTGCCAGTGCTTCGGAACAAGAAGCGGAACGTCAAGTCCGCTACCTGTCTCGCTTATCTGCCCAGTCAAAGCTAATGGACAATGCACCAAAACAACATAAAGAAGAAAAAATGCAGAAAACACAGAAGCCGCAGAATCCAGAAACAAAGAATACCAGTAGAAAGAGTGCGACAGGCACTACAGCCCCTGGACAGTCCAAGGGGCCCGGGAGAGGATCCGCTAACAATGCAACACCAAAGCAAGTAGTAGCACCCAAACCGTCTTCTGCACAGCGTCCGACATCCGTCCGACCCGCCTCTGCCCAGCGCCCAACTACCAAACGACTGAGCCAGCCCACACAAAAGACCACACCTCCAACAGCACCTCCAACAGCACCTCCAACAGCACAGTCTGGAGATCGAAAGGCAAAGACTCGTCTTCATCGTTCTTCCATTGATGCTAGAACAGAAAGCAACTTGTCTCGAACACAGTATCCTGTAGGTTTATTTTATTTTTGACTAGTACTCACCTATAAAGTCCTCTTCACCAGCAACATCAGTACGCACAGAACAGAAAAGAGCAAGCCTAGTCACCAGCAAGCCAACCCTCACATCAAAGAGATTGTCTTCCACTGGCGGTGTTTCTAAACCTCCTCTTTCAGTCCTAACAGGTCGGACAAGAAAATACAGTAAAGCAGACAAAGTTCCAGAAGAAAAGACGGCCATTATCATTCCACAGACAGCGAGTACTGAGGAGACTACGACCAGTCCCAGCCACCACAGTGAACGCAGTGATCTCAGTGATCTCAGTGATCTCAGTGACCTCATTGCACCCGTCCCTGATGCTACAGAGAGCTTCACCTCGGCAGGCACACTCAGTGACATTGAGCCATGGATAAAAGACAATCGACATGAAACGTACAGTGAGCAAGATGCAGAAGTAGCAGCAGCCACTGCATCAGCAACAGTCCCTCTTCTTGAACGACCCTCTTCTGCCAGAGCCTCCTTCTCTCCCAGCAGTATGACTTCTCTTCCTAGACCAGCAACACCCGAGGTAGACCAACTCAGACAACGCTTTGAGACCTTGGCCTGCACTACCAATCCTTATGAGAGGAAATCACCAGGACTCTCCTTTGAAATGGCATCAAGAATCAAAGACTTGAGACCAAAAGGACCCACCGGCTCACGTGTAAAGAGCATGGTCAGCTTCTTCATGGATGAGAACTTGCACAAATGGGAATTCTAAAGGCCTCAGCAGCAGCAATAACAACTCCACTAACAAACACTCGTTACTACTCCAGCACTCCTTTTTCTATATTTTATGCTGTTCACTTGGCTATCCATTCATTCATACATCCATCCATTCAACTGCTCACTCATTTACTCACTCATTCATTACCCAGCCTTATTATGGGAGTTCCTTGGTAAACATCCAGACCGCCACACTCTTTCTTCTACCCTCTGCCCCCTCCTTCTATTTCTATTTCTTATCCAAGGAGTAATTCTCCAAACTGTTTACCATTCTTAAATGACCCGATCCTATCTGTATACACTAGAAATCAGAACAAACTATGTTCTCACTATTGAATTGACTTGGAATCATGAGAAATGATCCAATTAGGTAAAATAAAGATATTCTCTACCCCTCTTCTGCCCCTTTCTGTTTATTTATTTTCTATTTGACTAAATTCTTCTCGACAGTATTTACACATACTTGCATCGTTTTTGTTCTGAAATGAAAGACTAATTAAATATCAATGCAAGTGTAAAATAATGCTTAAAAATGATGCTTAAAAATACTACTTCATGGACTATATAAGAGCTGTTTTTCATTCATTTTCAACATTAGAATCCCAAGTCTTTATCTCTTATTATCTCTCTGTTTTCAAATATGAAGCTCCAACTCACCTTATGTCTTTCCGTCTTCCTCATTGCCTCTTCTGTCATGGCAAAAAAGAACAAGCACGGGGCTAAAGCAGAAAGCACTGTTAATGTTGATGATCAGCTTCATTTGACAACCTGTCCTGGTACAACGCCCTCTATCACGTAAGTCTTCACACTCTTGTCGGAGCAATGCTAATATGAGTAGCATCGATACATTAGATCTTAGCCCCAACCCACCCAAGCCCAACACAGATTTGTTAATCAAAATTGCTGGTGACTTCAAGGACGGATTGAAGCAAGGCACTCAATTAGTTACAAGCTACAGCAAAAAGGGTCGTGTTTTGCTCAGCCAAACCTCTGATTTCTGTGATATCATTGATAAAGAGGATCCATCCCAGTGTCCTCTTGCTGCAGGAAACCACTCTTTGGTGGCTATACTTTCTATGCCTCGCTTCATTCGTAAGTACACTATCAACCCAAAGAAATATGACAACTTACTCTCTTTATTTCACCATCTCTTTATTAATATTAATTTAAAATAATAATCCATCATTATCATTGGTGTCTGTGACCAACAAACAGCAAAGGTAATCTATTGCTATAACTCATCTTCATTTACTAACTCATGGCATTAGGGTACTTATGATGTTAAACTCAACCTTTTGGATTCTTCTGGCGTCGAACTTACTTGCTTGGAAGGATCTACCACTATTTCTCATTAGAGGGGTATCCGTTCTATTCGTGCACATTTAAAATACCCTCGATCATAATTATAGTTATAATTATAGTTTTAAAAATAATAATAGCAATATCGACAATAGCAGTTATTACTTAAATAACGGTAGACTGGAATTTATGGAATATTTAGCTATTTTCAAATTCCAGGCTTCTGTTTTAATGAATAAATGTGTATGAATTATCATAATCTATTCAACTCAATTTCTAAATACCTGTTAGAGAGATTTCCCCCTTAAACATTCATAACATTCACAAGTCAGCCTCATCCATAGTCTACTAATCAATAGCACAATAAAAAATAATTACTACTATTTCCTAGGGTGTATTTTATATTCAAAACAATGCAAGACATATAAACTCAATCGATCGGTCATTGCAATGAGAAAAATGAAAAAGAAATAAGCATCGGAAGCAGCAATGCAACTTCACTTGTGGTAATATGGGTCAGAACCGATTTTGACGCGTCATGACAGTTTGTGAGATACAATCTGTCTTTCAATAATATTGTAAGGTTATCTTTACTACACACCAGGAGATTTTTCTGGCTTTTAAGCAGTGATATCTACTTCCTTTTACGTAATAGATCAATTCACCTTTTATGGAAAAATGGTTAAAATTAAAGGTTTGAGGATATCCAAATTATTATTTTCTTTTGTAGTATATCTTAATGTCAAATTGTATTATCAATAGAATATATTGTTTATGAATGAAATTGTTTATTATAATAGTATAGCTGATACTATATTATGTACTATAGCTACTGCCTAAGTAGATTCCCTTCATAGAAATAGAATCTATACCCTAAAAGCCTTGTGCTTTATTCTTGAGAGATACATACCACTAGAGAATGCACCCTAGACACCCTAGACAATATAGAAGAAAGAAAAGACTACCTGAGACTGACTTGAAAAAGAGTCTTTACTTGTCTAATAATAAAAGAGTGTATTAGTAATAATTCAATCAAGAGAGATAGTATGCTTACCTTGTACTCCATACTTGTCTTGAGAATAATAAGCCATATATCATCTATTAGTAGAATCAGTACTATGTCTTGCCTGCGAGAACAGTGAACTTGATAAATTCAATAAAGTGCAAAACCCAAGACCCTTCAGAAGAGAGAAGAGCCCTACAGTGACATGTCATGGTCTTTAAAGGTAAAAAGTTTATATATATATATGAAAGTCAAAGAAAAGACCAATAAGTTTATTATTATTATTTTATTTAGGTGCAAAAACCAACAATGTTTGAGGATCATGACCAAAACTGTTGGGGTTTCTGATGAGATGATTTTTCAACGCTTTTGGAATCAGGACATGGCAGCAACATTGAACTTTCGTCATGTTCTTTTTGGACTACGAGAAGAAGGTAAACGACCCAAACGCTTTTGTAGATCCAAGACAGTACAGTCTGTTGGTACCAAAAGAAAGGAGTCGCCTTTAGCTAGTGGTAGCCGACCCACCAAAACATAAAAAAAAATCCAGTGTAGTTATCACTGCACTAAACCAAGATACACGTAAGTCTCTTTTGAATCATACTACATTTCTATACTATATTTTATTTCCTCAAAAATGCACCAATATTTTCTGAAAATACCTTTTTTAAACACATTAGCCGATTATAGAAATAGTGTTATTTTATTGTCCGTGTATTTACTTTTATATCCCAAGAATCTTCAGGTGTGTACAAGATTAAAGATCAGAACAAAAGATTTATTGCTCATATTATCCTCTCTTAGGCACTTTTGCTGCATAACATTATGCAATGCATCTTGAATAAATTCAGTACTATAAATGTATGAATTAAAAGTAACCTCAGACAAAGGATATTACAATGTTCTTAAGCTACTATAGGCCATAGAAACATTTGTGTATTAAATAAATGATATAACTAAACAGTGAATGACTTTTCACATGTATTCATTAGTACATATTACCATAAGAAAAACAATGGCGTATAAGAGCAAACATGGATTTTATCATATTTCAGACAATATCTACTAAACTGTTTTTGCCCTAATATCAACACAATGCTTTCTATTTTGACTGATACTATTCCTTGCTCCATCCAAGCGATCTTTAGGGTCCATTAGGAACTGCATAAGTAAATTACGGTTGGATACTGTAAAGAACATGATCAGGAAATATGGTCATGTTACGTCCATGGTGAAAAAGACCACCTTCAGGGTGAATTTTCCTGGTTCTTCCCCTTTGAATTCTCATACAGCAAAAAAAAAACAAGTAGGAGGAAAAGCACAGGCTTTAGTGGATGATGAATTGTACAGTCTCAGAACTAAGATCACTTTTTACACAGACTTCCATACACTAACCCCTTCTTAGGACTGTCCCCTTTTTTTTGTTCATCCATTCATCACCATAGCCACTGTCCTTACTGTTTTCTTGATTCCTGAATCAATTCATTGCTGAGATAAACTTAGATATTACATTAAAAAAGACACTTTTATCTATCAAATCCTAATTATCTCAGACATAATAGAAGTCATGTATCTCTGATAGTTTATTATGAATCATACAATGGACTATACATTTAATTTCCATGTAGAAGAGAACACATAAATACTATAATAATTTCATTATAGCTTCCTTTATGCTGTTAAATGTACCTTTTATAAACCACAAGGATGATAATACCAAAGCTTGTTCTCTTGTTTCTCACAAGCCATTGATCAGAAAACAGTAGACCCAAGGTAAGATCTCTTCTGAATAAGAATTACATGCAAAGAAAGACTCGAATGAGATCATAAAGAAATAAATGATAAGGAGTAAGAAGCAAAAACAGTAAATGTGTGTACTAATAAAATAGAATATACTTCTTTTTACAGAGACGTTCTTTTAATTTTATTTTAATTATACCAAGAAGTTTAATGAGACAATCAACATAGTATAGAACAGTTTTATATATATATATTAGTAAAGACAGTGTTGATGATATGTGTAGAGAGTAAACCAATAAAGGTACACTGATGCTTTAGAGTATTTTTAGCTGGACTTTGAAAGACGCTTATTTTTAAATCCTTAACCCAGAGTTTACTAGCTACAGGAGAATAGCTCCAGCAGCTACTCTAGTAATAAGACGAATCTTTAGGAGGCACACACTGGTACTGAAATCATACTCTAATGGTTAATACGAGCCCCAGACTCAAATATCCTTGATTTTGTCTAGATATGCTTGAAAACACTATCTGTAAAATGGTGGGTCCATCGATCACATACATAGAAACCAAAATAATATTTGTGTGTGTTGTATGCGCTCAATGGCTCACTTATATCATAATGAAAGATTAAGTCAAGATTGTAATTCCCAAAAGATAATGCTAATAGTAAAATAAACTCAAATGCATATAACTTATTTGTCAGTGGTTAAGTAGTGATAGAAATGAACTGTCATAGCGTTCACCTAGTTATTTTATGGTGTATTTACAAAAGATAGCTTATGTATTATTTGCTGATGTTAAATAGAAATAGAAAATACAACATCAACTTTATACAGATAGTTTAGACATACAAATACAAAGAGAATAGCCATTAATTTTTCTTTTCATTTACTTTAAAATAAAAGGGAGTTAAATGTCTATTGTTGATAATACACTAGAAGCGTTGTACATTATAGGAGACACCTTACAGCTTAAGCATTTAATTGGATTTGTTGTTATCTTCCGATAGCTTGGTTTTCCAGAGATCCTCTACATCACTTTCTAAATCACCAAAACAGGCCTTGAAAACATCCGAGTAATAATCCACAGGGATCCCAGTCATGCCCTGCTTAATGTGCTCAGGTAGTTCTTCCCAGTCTGCTGTGTTGTTCTTAGGAAATAGAATAGTAGTGACATTGGACCGTTTGGCTGCAATTGTCTTCTCCTTCAGACCACCAATCTTTAGTACTTTTCCAGTCACAGTAAGCTCTCCTGTCATGGCAATAGTGGGGCTCACGGGCTTCTGAAGAGCTAAAGAAAGAAAAGAAGTGGCCATGGTGATACCAGCAGAGGGACCTATACAGATGTATTAATACAGGGTGCATAGTAATAATAATAATAAGAGTAATAATAATGTTTACCATCCTTGGGGACTGCGCCTGCAGGACAATGCAAGTGTAGACGTGCTTTTTCAAAAAACTTATTTTTAGGATATTGGGTGGCCATTAAAGACTTGGCAAATGTATATGCAATGGTAGTTGATTCCTTCATAACATCACCCAATTGACCTGTAGAAGACAGATGTGCGCTTGATTGTGGAGTGAGAGAGCTTTCCAGCACAGACTCAATATAGAGTGAGCTTCCACCTAAGATATATCATTATCTTTGTACTGTTTCATGGCAATACTTACCCATGTTTGTCCATGCTAGACCCATCACAACACCAGGAATTGTTCTTTCGTATAATCTATCTGTATCAAAGATGGCTGGGCCAACATAGTCTTTCAGATTGTCCACGGTTACATCTAGAACGACATCCTTTGGCACATGCATGGGCTTTCTCTCTACCTGCACTATGTGTTGCTCTGTCTTTTCAACTTCCCCTTCAAGGACAGTCTCCTTGTTTTCTACGTCTGTAGCACCAGTGCCTTCCTCAAGTGTCTTGGAAGAAACAGTTTTTTCATCTACAGTTTCTCCTAATTTCTCAACCACTTTGTAAGCTGCTTTTCTAAACACCTTGTCGATATGCTTCTTGAGATTTCTAACACCACTTTCACGGCAGTAGTTTTTGATCAATACATTCACAGCCTCTTCTGTAAGGTTGACATTGACATTTTCCAAACCAGCTGCTATTTTTGCTGCAGGGGCAAGATATTTTGACGCAATGGCGGATTTTTCTTCTGCAATGTACCCTGAAAGCTCAATTACTTCCATACGATCCAAGAGGGGACCTGGGATAGTATCAAGTACATTGGCAGTGCATATAAATAGGATCTTGGAAAGATCAACAGGAACATCCATGTAATGATCCAAGAAACTACTATTCTGTTCAGGATCCAATAGTTCAAGAAGAGCTGAAGAAGGATCTCCTTGGTGGCCACGTCCAATCTTATCAATTTCATCAATGAGCACTAGTGGGTTCTCTGTCTGGACTTTCTTGAGTGCCTGGATGACCTTTCCTGGCATTGCTCCTACATAGGTGCGTCGATGGCCCTTGATTTCTGCCACATCTGTCAACCCACCCACAGAGAAACGGTAGAATTCACGGTCCAAAGCACGAGCAATGCTCTTTCCAATAGAAGTTTTACCAACACCAGGTGGGCCTGACAAGCAGAGAATTTTGCCTTCTACTGTGCCTGCCAATTTGCCTACAGCAACAAACTCAAGAATTCGATCCTTGACATCCTGGAGTCCGTAATGATCTTCGTCCAAGACCTTTCTTGCATGACCAATGCTGTAGTTCTCATAAGAGCGCTTTCCCCACGGCACCTGAGTAAGCCAGTCGAGATAGTTACGGGTAACACTGAATTCAGAGGCGGCGGGTTCAAGGTGAGTTAGTTTGTTGATTTCTTCATCAAACACTTTCTTGACACTACTAGGCATGGCAAGCTTCAGTGCCTTTTCTTTAAACCCTTCCACTAGTTTATCTTTTCCATCACTCTCCAAGCCCAATTCCTTTTTAATCCCCTTCATTTGCTCCATAAGATAATATTCACGCTGACGTTTGGCAATCTTGGTTTCTACTTCTTTGGAAATCTTGTTTTGAAGTTGAGCATTCATAAGCTCCTTTTTCAAAACAACAAGGGACTTTTGAAGACGATCTTCAATAGAAAGTGTTTCCAACACTTCTTGGATTTCTACTTGTTCTCCTGCAGAAACAGAAGCAGCAAAATCAGCCAACTTGGCAGGTTCTTCAAACACATTGCCAGCTGATTGAGACATGGAGAAGCTTGCGATTTGATCTCTGAAGAGTGAATTCAAAGAAGCAATTTCCTTGAACACAGAGACAATCTCAGAGGTAAGTGCTCTCACCATAGGACTCTTGTTGGAGAAGGGCGCGTCTATTAAATTCTCAACAGTAGCCAAAGACACATTATAGTCTTGTGCTAAGAAGGAAGATGCATACTGCAGTTCCTGTGAAGAGTTGGATTCTGTCTGTTCCTGTGCCTTTTCCAATACTTCTTCCCGAGTTCCCTCTAATAACTCCTCTTGTGTTCCTACTGTCATCTCTGTATGTGTGTTCCTGTCTCTTGTCTCTTCCATTGTTCCATGGAGCAGTTTCTCGTGTTTGCCCTGGTAAGATTCATCCTCTACTCTCTTGACTGTGTCTTCTACTTTCTTGGCTGTGTCCTCTGTTGTTGTTGTTGCTGTTGTTGCTATTGAATTTTTTACTGTCTCCATGGCCTCTACCGCAGCAACACTACCTTGCTGTCTTGGTACTAATAATTCAGTCATCTTAATACGTCGGTGGGGATAGAGAACAGCAGTAAGTCCAGCTTCTTCTTTTCCATCTTTCCCTGAGGATGCTGGAAACACGCTTGTTATCTGAGCAAACACGCCTACAGGATAAACCTGATCCACAGAGGTTATTGTATCCACATCCAATGTTTCATCCTTCAACATAAACGCACCAATGTAGGGCTGGCCTCTCTTTAACAGCTCCTTAATAGCAGATGTGACTTGGGGATCTTTAATCAGCACTGCCTTGTAAAATCCAGGAAACAAAGGACGCCGAGTGATGGGCAGAGCAAGGACTTGTGGATACACATCAGGGACCGTTGGCTTTTGCAGTTGATTGTCTACTTCTGGGGCGGGTCGATGGGGTTTGCCGTCGTCCCAGCCATCGTTGTGATCGCCCTGTCCACCACTGCTGCTACTTCCTCCTTCTGCACCATTCGTATTGTTGCCATTACCACTATTGGAAGGAAGGCTGCCGTCGTCAGAGGTGTTCTCTTTCAGGTGCATGGAGGTGGAGGCACGGCTGAGGTGGTGGACTCTTCTCACTGCAGTAGCACTATGGAGGGGCTGTAGAGTGAATAACACAGATCGAGCACCACTGGCGCGTAATGACTGTGCAATGGTCTCTCCTCCCCACAAGGCAAGTGAGGAGGTGGAGAGGGAGCGTGTTCCTAGTGTGTTGGCAGGTGCGGTGAGTTGGGAGAGTAAGCTCTGGTGAACACTCGATCGAGAAAGTGTCTTTGATACATGGACAAGAAATGAGTGACTCATGAGCACACGAGAATGGAGAGAGAAACGTAAATAAAATTAAAATTAAAAAAAAAAAAAAAAAAAGGCACCGAGCTTACTCATGCCCTAGTTGAATAAGAGAGGAGATTGACTTTTGATTGGCCTATTTGCTACTAACAAAAGACCCTGGTGGAATGGGTAAGAGGGGGGTCTTTTTTTTTTTTTAACTTTATTTGAGCTTCTGTACAAATGATATACAAACAAGGGTTACTTATTAAAAGTATCCGGGTGAATACTCCTTTCTTTCCTGGGAAGTAGGATAGGCATTGGGTCTATTTGGATCGACCTGGTCGCTAGAAGAGAGGGCAGAGGAAAGAGAAGGCATAGGTGCTGGTAAAGAGGAGGATATGTAAGAAGGCGCGGTGGCAGTGGTTGTGGTAGGAGGAGGAGTAGTAGTAGAAGAAGAAGAAGGAGGAGGAGTAGAAGAAGGAAGAGGAGGAGTAGAAGAAGAAGGAGTAGTAGTAGTAGTAGAAGAAGAAGGAGTAGTAGTAGTAGTAATGGTAGTAGGATTAGTAGGATTAGCAGCAACAGTAGTTGGTTCGCTCAATGGATAACCAGGCACAAAAAATGGACTGTGACCCTCCTTTTGATGATTCCTTAGATAAGACATCTCAAACACAGGCTGGGGTGGAGTGCCCTTGTCCTGAGCAAGTGCTTCCAATGGCATACTGTGCATGGTGTGCATAAGAGGACTTGTCCGTCGGTCGTCTCCATACACATTGGACTGGTGAGAACGAACAGGGTGGCTGGGACTCTCGCCTGCTAATGGATCTTCTATGCGGCTATCAAAAGTATCCGAATAAGGCATGAGCAGATTCCTCTCTTCTTCACTCAATCTTCGTTGTTTGTGGAGAAGAATACGCTTCTTAGCCAGAACTACAGTATTTCCTCCACACAGAAACACACTCAAGAGGAACTGAGGTACAAAGGCAAGGAAACTATCCGCAAAGGCATGGACATAGCCATATCTGTCTTCATCCAAGTTCTCCTCACTAATCCGCAGTCCAAAGTATCTCTCCATAAGAGCAGCCACAACCACCATAACAGCACAGATAAGGAGGACGTAGTAACCATTCTTGATAGCCTCTGCTGTCCATACAGTGCCTCCATGGGCAGGATGGCTGTCGTGGATGACCTCGAAAAATGTCATAATAGAGAGGAGAATATCACCAAAATAAAAGATCACCATGATAGGACCCTTGACACACCAGAACATCCCGTGGGCCCTAATATTGCCATGCTTCCATTCTTCATCAAATACAGACAGATAGGTAAACAGGGCCATAAGAATGACAGATAGAGAAATGAAGCTGATAGTGGCTAGATAGAGATAGGCACCATGCGTTGTAAATTGTCCATCACAATAAACACCTTTGATATGAGTAAAGATGGAGATCAATGAGGCAATGATGTTCCTAGAAAAGATAAATAGGCTGTACTGGCATGGAAGATGGACTTACCATATGGGAAACTGGTAGACAAGCATCTCGATAATCACACGGAAATGAAGACCCCATTTCGACTGTCTATGTTTACAAGTGAGTTGGGCTATTCTTTTCCATGTCTGCTGAGGGTACAACCAAGAGTACAGGTAGGGTAGACTTACAGATGAAATTTATAGAATCCCAGGACCTTGGTGACAGACTCCACCTTGGCACCTTCGTTCTTCTGGCGATACGGGGCCAAGTAAGCCTGTAGACAGACATACAAGTTATAGACAGCAAAGGACTCTACTATCTTGGCAAAGAACATGATCAGTGTTGCATAGTCATATTTCAGATAGGTGAGCCAGGCCAGAACAGCGTAGGCAGGTGGATAGGCCAGGACTCGCACTTTATGGCGCTGTATGTGGGGTGAGTGGTAGTGAGTGAGATGGCGGGTGATACTGTGGGCTGCTATGGTAAATGATCCCAAGGTAAGGAATCCCGATGCCAACCAACCCCAGACATGCATGTTGGAGCTGTAGAGATGTGAGTTGGGGTTAGGTTGCATTGGACTTACTCTGGATCAAGAATAAGCTGCCTCAGGTCGAAGTCTGGGTTGCTACAGGTCTGTCAGTAGTTGGAGTTGCATTCTATACCTACAATCCATTTGTAGCAAGACCACCAATAGTTGGACACGAATGCCTGGATGACATTGCACTCTGAAAGCAAACACTTCAAGGACAGGCTATTAATCTGATCTTTCCCTGTGTTACTCTCTTAGATTAGACCACGTGAGCTTATGCAGCAAAAGTAAAAGCCACGTTGGGTTGCTATGCCATAGGAATGTCACTAGCCAATGAGAAGAGAGTATTTCCCTCCTATATTTATGGCATTCTATTCTATTCTTCCCTGCGCCATTATCTACACTTTCCAATAGTGCATTTGAGCCCTACTGCTATTTTGTGTTGTATTTTATTAATGTCTGTAGGAAGGGTGTTTTCTATTCTTATTATTAATGTTACAGTTACTATATATAGTATTAATATTACTATTTTTTCTCTTGTTCTCTCTCTTGTTCTCTTTGCCACTGTTAAGCAACAGAGGATAAGCCTTATTATTTTTACATTCCCCAGCTCATTGAAATGGTGGCCTTTGTATTACGAATGATTCATGTAATCTTAATAACAAAAAAAAATAATAGACTTTTGCAGAATTTCAGTTTCTATAGTATTATTATTATTGGACCAATATTAAAATGCTTAATATAAATTTAAAATGAGATAAAACACATTGGGGATAACTAAGTCTATTAATGTTGGTGTTTACAACCTATTGGTGTGTATGAGAGGTTTAGGCTGTTCCTCCAATGAAATCTATAGGTTTATGTCATCTTGGTAGAATGGGGATGACAGGCACATTCTATTCTGAACCTTTTGAATTGAGCACTTTGTAAACACACTTCTCATTCTCATACTGTTAACTCATTTTCCTCTTCCTATCATTCAACAGGAGTATGTTTACTATTATTATTTGATATTAACACGTTCCAACTACAGCCATTAAGAGGATAACTATTATGGCACTCTATAAGAGCTGCACATGGTCACTGGGATAGGGTAGGTAAGGAGTTCTAAACAGAATGGGCTTTATGACAAAGAATATCACCTTTTATATACCAAGTTCATTTGAAAGGTATCCAAAAGGAAGAAAGGAAGGAAGAAAATGAATCAACCTGTCTTCTTGTTTTGTTCTATGGGTCGGGTTCTTGCTCCTGCTCGCTTTCATAGTGTACCTTCTTACAGGTCAGCTGCAAAAGCCACATCCATACGCTAAGGTACAACCTGTATTATTATTCTGAGATTTATAAGCCAAGGAGTTCTTTATTCATTACAACATTACGTCTTTTGTTAGAATAGGTACTCCTGCTCTTTATTTAAATAGAACTAAAGCACCGTGTCATCAATACCACAATTTCAATTGAATAATAAACAGTAGACAATGCACGTATGCCAAAGCAAGTCTCTATCCTGTCCTGTTCCTTAGTGTTAATGATACCACTCTAAATGAAAAAACACTAAGAAGCAGTAGGGGTTTTATCTTTGTTCTCCTATTGTGTTATTACTAACTGCTTATTTAAAATAAACAGCTACTGCAGAATAGAATAGTAGATGTATTTCCATTTAGTGTTTCTTGAAATATATGTAAATATAATTTTATATAATCTATATCTATATCTATATAACATATAACATATAACATATAAAATATAAAAGCTGTGATATAAACTGTAGATGGTGGATTATTTATTATTTATTATAAATACTTAATAGTCAATTATACACCTTTTTCGGAAATAGATGGCACACACCCAGAAAATGATTGCACACTTGCTGGATTTACTTGGCACGTTTTCGAAATAAAAAGTTGCTCAACATTGAGATTAGCCTCTTTTTTCTTTCACTTTATCTCAGTAGAAAATGACCTTTCAAGTCTTTCAAGAAGATGGTTTTGGAAATGTGTTTGATGAAAATGGAAATCAACCAGTTGAAATGGATGTTGATGATGTGAATTTCCCTCTTGAAAACATTACAAACTATGATTCATATATGGATCTTAAGCCACCAGAACGAGAAGTAAAGATGAAAGATGTTAAACTGGAGGTAGTTTTAGGCAGTGAAACAACTTCAAGAGTTTATACGAGGCACAGTAATGAGAAAAAGTATAATTCTTTTGCGCTTGTCTACGATCAAGATTACTCTGTTGCTGCTGCTGCAAAAATAAATTAAGTATTCCTCGTAGAACAGCTTATAATTGGTATCAGAAGGATCAGGACACAATCTTGGAAAACCAGATAAACATAAATAATCCAGAAGAAACCGTAAAGAAAAAGGTTGGTCGTCACAAAATTCTGAGTGATGAACATAAAGTATTCCTGTTGCAAAAGTATGGTGATGATCCTCAAGCTACTGTACAGGAAACTATGGAGAGCCTTATTTCACAATTTGAAGGCTTGAAAGTTTCAAAGACTACAGTCTATGAGTTTATGACGAAGGATTGTGCTTTGACAATGAAGAAAGCACACTTTGAGCCCAAAGAAAGAAACTCGGATCAAAGTATTAAGAAACGATATGACTGGGCAGTAAACATTAGAAACACTGATATGGATTACCAAAGTAATTGTATCTTTATTGATGAGTCTATCTTCTACCATATTCACCAGAGCTCAACCCAATAGAACAATTTTGGTCTATTGTTAAAAGCAAAATCAAAAGAGAAAAACTTCTCAGAGGAAACTCTTAACTCCAGAATAGTTAATGCATGTAACCAAGTCTACCTTGAGGATCTTCAAGGATTCTGCCGCTATTCAGATTTAAAGCTTGAGGTTTGTTTAAATAAAGAACCTTTATAAAAGATGGCACACCTGTGCAAAAAGATTGTGCAGTCTTTTTTTTTTTTTGAAAATGTGCCATCTCAAGATTCTATTTGTGCCCAGGTTCAAATAAGCACGAACTCTTTACGTACCAGCCACACAAGTCTTAGCCTAGTATGCTTTTCTCCCACCTCCTGCTCTCTAACACTCAGATCTACCCCGGGCAATTCGGTACACTTTGTTACCATGTGCTCACTTTGGGGCCTATAATAAATAAAATGAAAAATATTTAATCGTATTAGTAAAATAAGGAAACCAAAATAATTCCGAGAATTACGATAAAATTCTGTGAATTCTGATAAACGCTGAAATACCCGTCATTTGAATCTAAGAAAACATAAGAAGCGGGCTCTAATTTGTTGTCGAATTTATTTATTCAGACGGTGTGGTGCTCTACGTCGTCCTTTTTTATTTAAGCTCAGTCTACGTCGTCCTCTACGTCGTCCTTTTTATTTTTTTTGAATACTCATGGACATTATAACACGCGAGAAGGCGATCTGCATGCTCTATTGCGAACTGTACATCAAGGATCGTGCTATAGATCTTATAAATGGAATAGAAAAATTGGCCTTGATGTTTGCTACAGAGACGATCCAACAGAACCTTTTTTGTACTCATCTGTAAATTTTTCTCATTCTGGACATCATCGGTATCCAACTTTGCTTAAGAAAAGCAAACAAAAGCAATACACATTGCTTAAAGAGAGTCTCTAATAAGGGCTCGATATATAATACATGCATATTTTAATAAACTATTTTGAACGTTGCAGAGATCTTTTTCGACATTCAAATTCTTTCAATTCTTTCTCATCATTCAAAAGTTCTTCACTAGTATACAGTCACACAACATTAGAAAGTATACGATTCTCATTTTTTGAAATCCTGAAAAAAAGCATGCTTTACGGATATAAATGTTACGACCTCAAAACACATACTAATGACTTCAAATTCAACACAAAGTTAGTTTAACATATTGTCTATAGTAATATAAATATAAAAGTTTTTATTTAATATTTTGTTGGGCCACCTTTAGCATCAATAACTGCCTGGCAGCGATCCTTCATTGAGCCAACTAAACGTTCGGCAAGATCAACGTGGATATTTCCTCAAGCTTCTTCTAAAGCTGTCTTGAGCTCATCGATATTTTTGATACCGGCCCTCTTGTTATCAATAAGCTTATCAAGACAGCTCCAGAGATGTTCGATGGGGTTGAGATCAGGACTTTGGGCAGGCCAGTAATCAAAGCGCCTGATTTGATGTGTGTTTTTCCACCATGTTGTATAGCCACCTGTATGGCAGCTAGCCCCATCTTTTTGGAATATAAATTCCCTGTTCTCTATCTCATTCAATTCAATGAACCATGGCAGAAATTTTTCTGCCAAAATGTTGACATATACGTCCTGATTCACAGTGCTATCAACAAAGACCAAAGGCCCAAATCCACCCGCCCAGAAACAGCTCCAGATCATTATGCTGCCTTTCCCCCATTTGGTTGTAGGTATGATATGAGCAGCCTTATACCTCTCGCCGATCTTTCGAATCACTCTGGCTCTCCCTGGTAACCCTCTACTTCAAACCGTGACTCATCAGACCATACAATGCGTCTCCAGTCCTCAGGAGTCCAATTGACCTGTTCCTTGGCCCAACAAAGTCTTTTCTTCATATTTTCTTCAGACAACTTTGGTTTGTGTGCTGCAAAGTAGGAACCAAACCCAATCTGATGTATTTATTTGATGATTATTGCTCTACAGATGATTATCTCATGAGCCTTGAGTTCCAAATTTATGAAGTTATAGGAGACAAATGGGTTGCCTTTTAGAATAGCCTCAAGTCGTCTGAGGTCTCTCTCGTTAAGTTTTTTTGGTGCACCAGAACTAGGTCTTGGTAGAGGTGTACCATTAGTCTTTATTCTACTAAGGTCTTTTGGATAGTAGACTTGCTAATGCCAATGACCTTTGAAATGGCACCCATGGAGTATTTTTCTTTTTAAAGCCAACAAACACCCCAGTACTCTCTTTCTTCAAGCTTATTATAAACTCTAGAGTTTTTAGTTGAGGATTCTGCGTTTGACATCTGAGATTGCTTAATGGAATGTGATTCAGTGGTAAAAAGAAGAAGAATCATGTTTAAAAATGTATAAATTATGGGGTCGTATAGTTTCTAATGTTGTGTGACTGTATATTCTGGCTTTGTTCTGGGTGTTAAATTCCAAGAAAGAATATCAGACTCAAAAACAAGATACTTTTATTAAAACAATTGACATGTCTATTTATACTAAATAGACAGGTGACTGTTATTGAGAATAATCTATTACTGTTTTAGGATACTTGATAATAATGGCCTGTACATTAGACTTTAATATGCAGTGTCTTAACTATGAATTACGTTGTAGAAAGGAGACGACTTAATAATCGATCTGTGACTGCTACCGTTGTCTTCATGATTACAACACTGGGATAATATGAGGTCTATAGCAATTTCTTTGATGCTGCTGTAGGTGCTATTTTTGCAGTTTGTCAGTAATAGTTTTTTTTTACAAGCTTTTGGTTTACATTTACCTCAAAAAGCTTTTCATGTCTTCACAATTGGTGGTTAAGCCCGCATAGTCAATAGCAACAAGTATTATTTTCTTCTCTTTATCAGATATGTATCTTAACATATCTAATCAACAAGTCAATATGCATTCATAGTCAACAGAAATGACAAATCCTTTCCTTACCTTGAGTGTCTCCATTTGCAATTATGTGAGACATCAACTCTTCTCTTTTCTTTTCATCTCTTTTGTTAAACGGATCGCCTGCCGACAAATTTGGACTGACAAACACTCTATCTGCCAGCGATCTTGTCTTCAGTTTTTCAACCATTAGGTTCAACAAACATATTCGCTTCATGTCGTCCTTTTCACCTTTCGATTTTCTAGCATATCTAATTACTTCGTAGCCAGCTTCTTTCATCTTCTTGAGACTGTCTTGATATCTTGGCAAATGCATTACAATATCTTCTAAAGCTGCTTCTAGAAAAGTATGATATTCTTAGCACATATATGTATAACATAAATATATGTATGTAATAGAAAAAATGGTTCTTACCAACAAATTTGTTCTTGAGGGCATAGACGAGGCGAGTTACAACTTTTTGTCCCGCTTCATTCATTTTTCTTTTTGAAGTGGCTTCCATTAACTTTAATTTTTTATGGCTGCACCATTTACTGAATCCATTGACAGTTTTATCATCAAGAACATTAGTAATTTTCAAGACATCACTGAAAATTTCACTGAGAGATAGGCTTTTAGGCTCATATAGATCACTATTGTCCACGTCAAATGGTAGATATTTTGTATTAAGAAACTCCACGAGTTGTGCTTGATTGACTGCATAAAAGATATAAGCATTCAAGACACAAAACTATATTTTCTGATTATCGCCTATTTTCTGCTGTATTTCAGCTTCTGCTTGTTTGTTTTCATTTGTTGTACTTTCATTATGGTATCTTTTGTTCCTGTATGGGTTTTGATCAATTGATTTCACGCAAAGTACAAAAAAGGTTCTGTTGGATCGTCTCTGTAGCAAACATCAAGGCCAATTTTTCTATTCCATTTATAAGATCTATAGCACGATCCTTGATGTACAGTTCGCAATAGAGCATGCAGATCGCCTTCTCGCGTGTTATAATGTCCATGAGTATTCAAAAAAAATAAAAAGGACGACGTAGAGGACGACGTAGACTGAGCTTAAATAAAAAAGGACGACGTAGAGCACCACACCGTCTGAATAAATAAATTCGACAACAAATTAGAGCCCGCTTCTTATGTTTTCTTAGATTCAAATGACGGGTATTTCAGCGTTTATCAGAATTCACAGAATTTTATCGTAATTCTCGGAATTATTTTGGTTTCCTTATTTTACTAATACGATTAAATATTTTTCATTTTATTTATTATAGGCCCCAAAGTGAGCACATGGTAACAAAGTGTACCGAATTGCCCGGGGTAGATCTGAGTGTTAGAGAGCAGGAGGTGGGAGAAAAGCATACTAGGCTAAGACTTGTGTGGCTGGTACGTAAAGAGTTCGTGCTTATTTGAACCTGGGCACAAATAGAATCTTGAGATGGCACATTTTCAAAAAAAAAAAAAAGACTGCACAATCTTTTTGCACAGGTGTGCCATCTTTTATAAAGGTTCTTTATTTAAACAAACCTCAAGCTTTAAATCTGAATAGCGGCAGAATCCTTGAAGATCCTCAAGGTAGACTTGGTTACATGCATTAACTATTCTGGAGTTAAGAGTTTCCTCTGAGAAGTTTTTCTCTTTTGATTTTGCTTTTAACAATAGACCAAAATTGTTCTATTGGGTTGAGCTCTGGTGAATATGGTAGAAGATAGACTCATCAATAAAGATACAATTACTTTGGTAATCCATATCAGTGTTTCTAATGTTTACTGCCCAGTCATATCGTTTCTTAATACTTTGATCCGAGTTTCTTTCTTTGGGCTCAAAGTGTGCTTTCTTCATTGTCAAAGCACAATCCTTCGTCATAAACTCATAGACTGTAGTCTTTGAAACTTTCAAGCCTTCAAATTGTGAAATAAGGCTCTCCATAGTTTCCTGTACAGTAGCTTGAGGATCATCACCATACTTTTGCAACAGGAATACTTTATGTTCATCACTCAGAATTTTGTGACGACCAACCTTTTTCTTTACGGTTTCTTCTGGATTATTTATGTTTATCTGGTTTTCCAAGATTGTGTCCTGATCCTTCTGATACCAATTATAAGCTGTTCTACGAGGAATACTTAATTTATTTTTGCAGCAGCAGCAACAGAGTAATCTTGATCGTAGACAAGCGCAAAAGAATTATACTTTTTCTCATTACTGTGCCTCGTATAAACTCTTGAAGTTGTTTCACTGCCTAAAACTACCTCCAGTTTAACATCTTTCATCTTTACTTCTCGTTCTGGTGGCTTAAGATCCATATATGAATCATAGTTTGTAATGTTTTCAAGAGGGAAATTCACATCATCAACATCCATTTCAACTGGTTGATTTCCATTTTCATCAAACACATTTCCAAAACCATCTTCTTGAAAGACTTGAAAGGTCATTTTCTACTGAGATAAAGTGAAAGAAAAAAGAGGCTAATCTCAATGTTGAGCAACTTTTTATTTCGAAAACGTGCCAAGTAAATCCAGCAAGTGTGCAATCATTTTCTGGGTGTGTGCCATCTATTTCCGAAAAAGGTGTAAAACTACCCATTCTAAGGATTGTAAAGATCATGTTATTGTATTTTTTAAAATAAATCGGTGGCTCAGCACGTGTCTTTTTAATACGCACGAAGGCTCAGACTCTACTATAAAAAGTCGGTCAAGAGGATCAATACAGGGCCATCAGAAATAAGACCTATACTCATAGGAGCATCCCACATCTATCTGGAGGATTCTGTTGGTTGATATATTATATTATGTTACACGAGTATAAGAAATAAGACATTATCAAAGGCATTTTCAAGTGCTTACTTCATTCATGTCCAGATCACTGTTAAAAGAAGAGGATTTCTACCAACCATCACGTGATAATCGTCCATGACAACGACTCATCTCTGTTTTCTGCAAGTAGATCTGTCATCCTTTTGGATAGGTTTTCAGATGATGGGATGGTAACTGTTCTCTCATAGTCATTCATCAGTCAGTGTCAGAATGATGTTTGGACCCAGCACCTAAGAAAGAGGAAAATGTCAAGTATTCAATTGTGCTGCTGCTAATGTCGATAATATCAACTCAATTGTTCGATATATACTGTATAAAATACAAAGATATCAATAGTCTAGAAATACACTGTCCATGAAATAAACCAAATGGCATGTCTTATTTTTATTTTTATTACTATTGGTACACTGTAGAATGCAGTCAGACATCCTTGGACCACACTAGCCAATGATTGAACTATGAAATATTATCCAATGGAAGAGCGAAAAGAAAGATAAGGAGCGGAGAGGTAGGGTACATTGGTTTTACTATTAAATCTCCTGGTGTGTACGTTATACAGAAGATTCCACATTTATCAGTGCCTGTTTCCTAAGGAACACATCACAAGCCATTCAATTGCTATTGAATGGCTTGTGAGTGTCAGTACTTGGATAGACAAGCATGTGCATAGGATAGACATGGATGTTATCGTGTAGAGAGTGTAGAGAGTGTAGAGAGTGTAGAGTGTAGAGAGTGTAACTATGTCTGTGTAGAGAGTGTAAATATGTTTTTTTTTGTATCCACCATGATCAAGGGTGTGTCCTACTGCAAATCCAAATAGTTTGCCCACAAACCCCTCTTGTGCTACATTTAAACACTGCTGTCAATTGTAAGATTATAATAAAAGAAATCCTAGACTGCCAAATTATCACTTTACCAGTCTCTTGCTCATTTTACAGTCTTTGATACCATGTCTCGTCTAAATTTACATATTAATAATGCTAATAGAGTGACACGACGAATCAATGCCTATTAATTTTGAAACTATTGGCTACCACTTTACCATCTGAGTGCCATTCGTGTTTATTAGGCGGTGAGTGGTTTATTGACCTACTTTATGAAAGAGATATATTTCTTTTTTTTCTTTTTTTTAACCTTTATCCCCTTTCATCACTTGGTTTCTGTTATTATTATTATTATTATTATTACTACTACTATTATTACTATTATTATTATTTTTTAAAAAAAAGTAAATACTATATAGAAAAGAGAGTTAAAAAAAGAGAGTTAAAAAAAGAGAGTTAAGAAACTAATAACGTATTCTTCCATCTCATCCTTCAGACTTATTCTTGCATTGAGCCATGTACCAAGAGCCCTATAAAAGTGATTATGGGTTTCCATTACCCACACATCCACCACCAGTATCAAGACAGAATGCAGATTATCATCCCCTTCAAAATAACTTCCATACAGGACAGCCCCAGCCCCAACCTCAACACCAGCCAGTATCTATGTCTGATAGATTCAACTCACCTATTGTTGACAATGGGATGAATCACAATGCATCTGACAAGCACTTTGAGACTACAGAAGCACCTCTTAATGACACATCCAACTATCCAGAAGCACCACGGCGACAGGCACGAAGATACAAGACAGGTAACATCCTACAACCCACCTATCAGATTCACTCATCCGCTCCTATTCTTTAGTCCGAAAGGTGAAACTAACAAATGGCAACTTGGTACTGGAAAACCCCGTACCAACACGCTATCTTAACAGTCTGGCTCGCACGGATGGCCAAGAGTTCACCCACATGCGATATACAGCAGCTACCTGTGATCCTGCTGATTTTGCTAGCGAGAACTACAGATTACGCCAAAACCTAATGAATAGACAAACAGAACTTTTTATTGTCTTGACAATGTACAACGTAAGAAAACACAAACATATAGATATAAAAAAAAGAGAAAAATACTGGAACTGTCGAGACTAAAATAATAGCATTGATACACAAAGGAAGATGAAATTTTGTTTTGTAGAACAATGCACGGCGTCATGAAGAATATTGCTTACATGTGTGCCCGGAAACGCTCAAAAAAATGGGACGAAAATGGCTGGCAAAAAATTGTCGTTTGTATCGTATCTGATGGAAGAGCCAAGATCCATCCTCGTACTTTATCTGTGTTGGCTGCGATAGGTGTTTATCAAGACGGCATGGCTAAAAACGTAGTGGAAGGGAAACCAGTAACAGCCCACATTTATGAAGTATGTTTTGCATTGATGATGACACATCACTTATCTTATAAAGCATACCACACAAATATCAGTAGATCCAGCCATGAATTTCCACAGTTCTGATAAGGGAATTGTTCCATGCCAAATCCTTTTTTGTTTGAAGGAAAAAAACCAAAAGAAGATCAATTCGCATCGCTGGTTTTTCCAGGCCTTTGGACCCCTCCTAAGGCCCAATGTCTGTGTTCTTCTTGATGTGGGTACTCGACCAGGAAAAAGCTCCATCTACAACCTATGGAGATCTTTTGATATCAACAAGAATGTTGCTGGTGCTTGTGGTGAAATCAGAGCTCTTGTGGGAACAGGTGGAGTGGCCCTTTTGAATCCTCTAGTGGCATCTCAGAATTTTGAATACAAAATGTCCAATATTCTTGATAAGCCGCTCGAGTCTGTTTTTGGTCATATTTCTGTACTTCCCGGTGCCTTTTCTGCCTATCGCTACGAAGCACTACAGAACGATGTGAATGGCCATGGACCTCTTGAAAAGTACTTTTTGGGCGAGAAAATGCATGGCAGTGATGCAGATATCTTTACAGCCAATATGTATTTGGCAGAGGATCGTATTCTCTGTTATGAATTGGTAGCCAAGAAAAAGGCAGCCTGGGTACTACACTATGTATCAAGTGCCTATGGAGAAACAGATGTACCTGATTCTGTGGCCGAGTTCATCTCCCAGCGTCGACGATGGCTTAATGGCTCGTTCTTTGCTGGCATCTACTCCATGGTACATTGGCAGAAGGTGTGGAGTTCAGATCACAACATCATAAGAAAGATCATGTTTATGTTTGAGGATCTTTATCAACTCTTTAATCTTATATTCTCATGGTTTGCTATTGTAAGTTACATTGCTAATAGTAAATAGACATACTTGTCTCATTACTTGTACTTATCTTATATTTATTAGGGAAACTTTTATTTAATCTTTTTTATCATGACCACGGCAATGTATTCCGATAGCTTGAACCCAAAGCCTTTTCCTTCTATTGTCGCTCGCACTCTTCACACTATCTTGAACTACTTGTATAGTAAGTTATATTTATAGGGAACGGTGATACATTAAGATGGAGCTAATAATGAACTCCGTTCTATAGTTGTTCTTCTTGTTGTTCAGTTCATTATTGCTATGGGCAATCGTCCTCAAGGATTCAAATGGGCCTATATGCTTATCATTATCTTCTTTGCTATGCTGATGGCCTACATTTTATTCTGTACTGTTTGGATTACATTTGTGGGTGTCAGAATTGCTGTTGATGCTGCTGATCAATCCGAGAATGTGATTATGGCCTTACTAAGTGAAGATACCTTCAGAATGGTCGTTATCTCTGTGTGCTCAACTTACTTGATGTACTTTGTTTCCAGTATGCTCTTCCTGGACCCATGGCATATGTTTTCAAGTTTCATTCAGTACATCTTTATGTCTCCTAGTTATACCAACGTACTCAACGTCTATGCATTCTGTAATACTCACGATGTGTCGTGGGGTACTAAAGGTGATAACTCTGTCTCAACGGATCTTGGTGTTGTTAAGGCCAAAATCGACAAGGATGGCAATAATACAGTCGAGGTGGCCCTTCCTACTGAGCAAAAGGATCTTAATGAACAGTACGAGGAGGCCTGTGTAGATCTCAAGCGCATAGTAGTGGTGGAGAAGGAGCATAGAGATGCAAAGACCAAGCAGGAGGATTATTACAAGTCATTCCGTACCTGCCTAGTACTGGTTTGGATTATTACCAATATGGCTCTGGTAGCTGGTATTACGAACAGTGAGACTTTGAATTGGTTTGGTACATATGAACAACGCAGTGTTGCCTATCTTGGGTTTATTCTTTGGTCAGTGGCAGGTCTTTCTGCCATAAGATTTACAGGCTCCATTCTTTACTTGTTTATGAAAATATTTACTGGGTAGATATGGAGCACCTATCTTTTATTTATTACTTAATATCTTATATAATAATAATAAAAAAATCATAATAAAACGAGAAGCTAACAGCTAGCAATTCATAAAGAACAGCCTCAATGGTCTGGGATGAATCATCTAAGCTGTAGTGGATTTGCATGTAGTGAATGGATCTTCTAAAATATGAAAATACAACGGCCTGTGTTAGTATGTGTACCTTTTGATGGTAAATATGTTATATTTGGTAGTGATCTCTGCCAAGTTCTTCAAATAACAATCCAATGCTCAACATATCTGAAAAAATGATTGTGTATCCTATTTTGTCATGTAAAAAGATACTACGCTATCTAATATACGTTATTTAACCCACATATTAGTATATTACTGTAGTTATAGAATGTTTAAAGTGTTTATTGAAGCCTAATTATGAAGCCATGGACATTATCTCAATATCATGGAATAGTTGCATCAACTCTAGAACTCTCCAAGTTCTTAGCTACCTACGTATCCATTACTATTTATACACTCTTCTCTGTCTTATGCCTATCTTCAGCTGCTAAATAACTATGCTATTGATGTAGCCGATGTTTTCTTTTTACGGATAATAGAGAGACCGTCAAATATAGGCATCACCACTACCTCTACTCTTTCTTCAGCCAATACATGCTCGTTAAAAGCATGAACCTTTTTAGCTATATTTTTGATATTTTTAGAGGCATCTATTGGCTGTGGGTCATGATAACCTGCCTCACGATGCACCTGGCCAAAGAAGAGTACTATAAATAGAGCTCCGGTGTTATTTTGCACTGGACAAGTAATTTTTCTCTTATTACCATTATCTACCAGAATCAATCCACGTTCTGATAGTAAATTGTTGTTTATAATCTCATCAAAATAGTGTATATAGCCTCCTTTGTCAGCATCTTGAGGAAAACCACACATCAGTATAATTCAAATTAAAGAAGAGATGAAGGATTTACCGATAAAGATAAGATCAAATTGGATGTTCGGTGTCTGTTTTACTATAGAAAGAAGACTAATAGAAGCAGTAAAGAAGACGACGACGAAAAGAGGTGTTAGGAAATATCAACTATCAGAAATAAAGCCCGGGTTTTGCTTGTCTATTTCTCACCTTTCTTTAGCTGGACCTTGTTTCAACTCAATCTGTTTACACAAACCAGCCTTTTTAATAAAGTCACGAGCCACAGTGGCATGATTTGGATTCAACTCAAGTGTTATTAACTGAGCTGCGGGCAAAAGTGCAGAAGCCATAGCAAGAGTCGAATAGCCTGTAAATGTCCCAATTTCGAGAATACGCTGAGGACGAAGCAAATCCACCCATTGGTGGAGTAGTTTGGCCTGTGCCTCGCCCACCATCATATGGGCATTTTCAAAGTCACGGACTGTTTGGTTCGAGAGCTCCTTCATAACAGAGTGTATTTTGTTTGACCATGGAGAACTCATGGCAATGGCGTACTTTTCTTCTTCTGGTCTTAAACGGTTGTCATTGTTGCTTTCAACATTCTCCATCATAATAGACATCGGCCTGATGTGTTTAATGGAGACCATTGGCCCGGGAATAAGGCGAGAGAAGGTGCTTTTTGTAATATTCCGAAACATAGTAGATGCTATAGACTAAAGAAGAGCAGCCAAATCTCAACATGGCTTAAATTTATCATGTTTACCGCAGTAGCAGAACCACCTTGTGTCTTTTGTCATAAGACTTTTTTTCTTTTCTTTCAAAAATAGAAGTTCATTAAATGTAATGCTGTGCAGCCAGAAAGGAAGGGTGACCGCCTATGCTGGGTACTCACAAGGGACATCACATTAACACACCCCTTCTAGTGTTGGAAAGCCCAAAATAAGTAAATAAACCAATAGACTTCTCAAGGTTATAGGGTATAAATTTGAGGCTACTTGTATATGCACTCTTCATAATCTATAAGGATCGATGTTATACGACAGCATCCTCTTAGTAAATTCAAAGGTAGTCTCTCCTCTCTTACTCTGTGTACGTCTCAGGGGAAGAGAAATCTTCACATTTATAACAATAACATTGACATCTCTTGCATTGTATTACCAGAACGTATTCCTTCTATTATTCGGAAATAAGAACCCACTCTAGTAAACTATACGTACATTTGCATTAGATAGAAATAGTTACCCCTAAGACATGGAGTAAGTAGGTGTATAGGATAGCAACTAAGCTAGACATTTGTATCTTTAACAAATATACATAATGCTAAGTATCCTCTTCTGCCTCTGGATTCTTAACACTATCACAAGTTATCATTTTTTTATATCAGTAGAAGACAAGTCTGTAATGGAGTGAATAAATATCAGAGTTTTAACCACACACTCACTTGGCTGTATCCTTTTTGATACCAAGATCAAAGACGACACTACAAATTTACTACTGCCAATGACTTAATATTTAATGGACGCAATCTGTCAGTAGAAGAACATCACCTCAGGAAGAAGGATAGACAGATGAAATGGGCAGTCCTAGCCTACATGTCTTGTAAACAATAAGAGAAGAAGGAGAAAAAGAAGAAGGAAGCAGTTCTATTTCACTAGTATAATACATTAAGCACCACTACAGAAAGAGTCCATTCTAGGCTAGTCATTAGAAAACCACACCTTTCTTGTACTGTGCCTACAAAAAACACATACATTCCATAGGCTCTACTGTCAAGTCCATAAAGTCAAGTAAGAAAACCACTAGGATGAGCTCCTAAGCCACCACTTGCTTCTCTTCCTCTTCTCATTACCAACCTATACAGACATGACAATCCACACAGACGTATTTAATCAAGCCAACGCAGCCCTTGATAATCTGTCAAGTGTATGGGATGCTATGATGGCTATTATTCAAACCACAGCAGCAGCAGCCTCAAATTCACTCACTAAAGAACCTGACCTGATAGCCCTTCAAGGTGCACGCAAGACCTATGAGACGTTTATAAACAACCTCACACAGAACACAGAGTGGCTAGAAAACAACATGGATCTTATGCCAGCTGGAACTCCAGACACCGAGAACTCTGATACGCCCTATAGAAGACAACTGCTAAGAGAGCAAGAAGAGTTACGTAAAGTAAGAAGATTCCCCCCTGTGGAAATGCTATAGATTACTACCACGATACCATTCATACACATTCTCTATAGGAATCAGAATCTCTCTCTCAGAAACTTCACAAACTCCTAAGTCAATCCTATGCCTTGCAATTCCAAATAGATATGCTCCTCTCTTCTTCTCATGAACAAGCAATAGACAGCAAAAACTGATGTCTGTATTTGTACTCTATACGTGTTTGTTTGTTTGTTCTTTCTTTCTTTCTTTCTTTTTATTCATCCTGTATAGGGGTATGGCCTACACTTGTTCGGGTCTCATATTGGCACCTAGTCTGTCATACTTGATACTTTTGGCAATTCAAGATGTCCTACCAAAAGGCGAGATAGCAGGAATAAAACAATAGTAAAAATAATAAAGAGCTCAGAGATACAGAAATGACTGATGGTTGTCCCAATCTCAAGCCAACTACCAGAGTCCTTTACAAAGTAAAAGAAGTTGATAGTTTGGACATCAGTAATACTCATCACTGCAAGAATCAAACTAAAGGGAGACAGATCCAGACTAATACTGAGGACTCCAAGTACAGCAGAAGCTACAAAAAAGGGAATCAACACCTTGGCTATCAATAGTGTGCCCATTAGAAAGGGATTGAAAACGGTAACAAAACGATAGACACTCTCAAGTGAGAAACTGCTCATCGATGCAACATTGCCAGTGCCAAAGAAAGCGACACAAATAAAAAAGAGAAACATAAGCACTGCTCGACAGTCATTAACTTGGAGAGAGCGCTGTTGGGTAGGTCGTCGTTGGTATTGGTAGAGTGCACGTTCTGTCTCAAGCCACAATAGTACTGTGATGCAGAAACAGACGTAGAATAGCATCTCATAGGAGATACTGAGCAGGGTCATCAGAGGAGCAAATGCTAAACAGATCATAAGCAGACGCGCCAGGTAGTCTTCTTGACGAGAACCACGGTAAACAAAGGGGGAGATACTAGAAAAGGCTAGTAAAACACAAGATATGTTATAAAATATAGAGTGGATGTCATCGTATAGAGAGTATCCTTACCAATAATGATCCAGCTTAATAGCTGGTTAATGACAGGAAGACCTTCACGCTTCTGTAGGCTTGTGGAGGTCGAATAGACAAGGAAAATACTAAGTGCATTCAGTAATAGCTGATTCAGCAGGAGAGAAATGGGTTAAATATCCTTCTTTCTTGTCATCATCTATGTTATATGAAAAACTTACCTGTACTTTCATAAAGAGAGCAACATTACTTCCAATACGGTGATGGCGCTGTAGATAGGATAAGACAAAACCTCCTGCAATGGCGCCTGCAATACCACCCATAACACTAGATATATCATAAGATATAAACAAAGGATTAGAATCTCCTACATACTCACTATTACTCAAGAAAGAGAATGTATCTTCCTATAGTTTATGTGGTACTTACACCATAGATATATTTTCACCCTTTTCAACTGGTAAAAGAGTAAACACACTCGTACATAAGCATAGAATACTCCATGCTCCCAGGAGACTGCTATGATGTCTGCGCAAACGAGCGGGCATCCATAATGGCCATGCAGAGAGCAATAGGAAGCATACAGTGAGGATTTCACGATAAAAGTAGCTACAGACCTATTGATTCATTATTAACACTGAGTAGCCAAAGGCATAAAAATAATTACCAGTGCTTCCAATACTAATAATGAACCCACACAATTCCACAGTGGTCTACTCCATCCATGACGAGAGATGGTATTCAGAAAAGCAACAAAAATAGAGGTATTCTGTAGAATCTGACGCCAGAAATACACAGGGAAGAACACATAGACATAATACATTCCTGGCATGTCTTGTATCCAGAGCATAGAGGATAATGCACCAAAGAGTGTAATACATACTCCATCTATCTGGATTTCTTTTGGATTTAGCTATTGTAAAGATTAAATCCTATTTTACTTACCACAGGAGAATATCTTTCTACTACAGCTGGATATCTAGGCTCCAGTGCAATATAGTGACGAATAACATACTCAAGACAAAAGATACACCAGCCTACATAACCAGCAGTAATAATGCTTCGAAGGAACAACCAGTCGTATGTTTGGAAATAGCGAAGGCCATCGAGACATTCCCTCATGAGTTCTTTGGAAAGTGTTTCTGCAGCAACATAGTTCTGTTGATGAATCAATGTTTGGATCTTTTCTAGGTAATGCTGAGGATCTTTTGTGCCTGACAATGGTTTGAAAGATCTAAAGAACAATTCCTTCTCTTGTTTTGTGTCTATACAGTAGAGTATCAGAGCGTCTGTTCTTTCTCTATCCTCTGAGTCACTTACCATGTTTAATTCTATATTGCTCTGCTATTTGGCGTGCATTTGCAAATGCAGCCTCTGCTTTAACAGACTCATCTCCTTCCAGGTAATCAAGTGGAAGTTCTCCCACAGAGTTCACAGGCAATGGCACACCAATTAGATGTGCCATTAGGGGAGCAATGTCTGCCTGTAAAACATCATCTCTTCGGATATCAGATAGTCCCCAAGAAGCAGAAAGTTCAGTATGGCCTTTGGATCCTTTCACTGGTTTTCTGATACCGGCACCCCATGCAATCAATGGGGTCTGTGTATTATCAGCATGGCCATCTCCATGAGCACCTAATCCATTTCCATGAGCTTCTGTTTGATCATCCAACTCCACCCATCCCAACAACTCACCTCGATTGTTCATTCCATGGTCTGATGTAAACACATAGCTTGTCTTTCCATCATTACCATAGAATGTGTTGATCAAAGACACCATTTCTGAGATGCATTTGTCTACCAGTCGAATGTTCTCAGTATACTCCTTGGAATGAGGACGGAATCCATGCCCATTCGTATCCAAGCCAAGCAAATGAAGGAAAAAGACATTTTTAGGCTTTCTTAGTTTCGCCTCCAAAGCAGAGTCTGTAGCTGCTCTGTCAAAAAGATCTCTGACATGATCAAATACCCATGTGTCCAAATGAGAAGCCTCTAAAGAACATCACTATGAAAATTTTTTCTCTCCCTCTCCCTCTCTTTGGCTTCTACTCTATCGTAGTATACTTACCACCCGAAAAATCCTCATATTCAGGAGGATACATGACAGTATCAATGCGATGAGGATCACTTGCGCCTTGTTGGAACATTGGCAGAATATCAGGAGATCCAAAAGACCATGTATGCTCAGACTGATTAAAGACAGAATCAAAGTTTACAGGATTCATAGTCCATCCTATAAACACATTACATTAGCACAGTTTCTGTCTTATGGCCTAAAGAAAGAAAGAAAAAGAAAGAAATGTCCATTACTGTACCTGTCGTTACTGCACTCACATCTTCATAGAGTCCGGCAATAATAGCCACATGACCAGGCCTTGATTCTGTAGGCACACGAGTATGCGAAACACCCCAACTACCTTGTTCTTGGATCACTTGTCTTAAGTAGTGGGCACGAGAGTTGCCCTGTTCATCCAACTCTAGCAATTTGTCCGCTCGAAGACCATCGCCTATTCCATAGTCAGCTCACAGTCAGAAAAAAAAATATCCTTGGACTATAGACTATGGACTAAGCTATGTCACTTGCCCACAAACAAGACAAGGCGTTCTGCTGGTGCTTTCAGAGGACTCTTGTGAGGAGTCATGCCATGAACAATAGGCGATGTAAAGTAGATATCAAATATACTGAGAAGATAGGCTATGTGGAACACTACGCCAATCACCAGTAGACCTTCACGCGACATGATGGACATGCTGAACATGTTGGACAATGTAAAGTGTCAATGCTCATGTTTTATAGTGGCGAGCATTGAGACTTCCAATATTTGAAAGTGCGCCATGAAGCTGGTGAATGTAAGCCACCAGTAAAAAGGAATCCAAAAGGCTCTCCATCAAGAAAGATCATGCGTGTCATTGTCCGGCCAACACGCCATCGACGTGCTATTGCCCATGTATCATTTCCACAGTGGCATAAGCTCCAGCTTCATACAGGACAGTGGGCCCGTATTGACGATGGATTCAAAGTAAGCTTAGGTTGACAGATTGGCCTACAGATTGGGTTCTCTCAAACCCACACCTGTCTCTAGTCCTATTACTGTTCGTTGTGGCCTACACATGGGCCTGAGGATCTTATAGTGGCAGACGATTCTATTCAATGGGAAGAGCCTAGTCCATGTAAATTGTACTACAAGGGAGACATGTGTCGATTGATCTATTAAGCCTACCTATCTACACCTTTATCTTCATATCTATACACATCTATACACATCCAATCGCATCCATATATGCATATAAACAATAAAAAGTGCCAGTAAAGATCACACCCATGGCACCCGCTATAGCATCAGAGGCATCTGTCCACATTGATCTCTTAGAATCCACCGAGGAAGAGCAATTGGCTGAATTTGGCTATCTATTCACCAAGGCATCTGAGCGCCAGAAGCTGCAAGTAAGCACTCATGTCTATAAACTCTCTATTGAGTCCATTGTAGACTGTACGCCACTGTATGGAGGGATTGGTGATACGTTCTGGAGTGACATTTGCTAGTGGATTAGGAACCTCCAAGCTTATAATCAAGGTACTCTTCTGCCACTTAGTATCCACTATCTTTCAATGATTCACAGATACTGTCTTAGGTGGTATCCACTCTTCCAGACAACGAACCACTGATCTTTACTGGAGCCACACGTCTCTCTATAACAGAAGATGGCAAGGAAGCTGAGAAATCTTCTAAAGAGTTATGCTACTCAATGGAGGCACTCTCTTTGTCTCCATTTGCACCCATACAAGCAGAAGATCACAAACCCAAGGGACTAGAAAAGGCTTATGAAGCACTGTTTGAGGTACTGAGCTATCCATTTCTTTACAAGGATTGGATAGCACAACTCTCAATCGAGTGTCCAAAGGGTGTGCTTCTTTATGGTCCTCCTGGTGTTGGAAAGACCTATCTAGTATCTTCTATAGCCAAGGTCTGTAATGCAAAAGTGTTTGTCCTGCATGGTCCTGAAGTGTATGGGCCTTTTCTTGGTGAGAGTGAAGAGAAACTACGGGAGAAGTTTCACGAAGCTCAGCAATGGGCTTCTGAACATGACACGCCTGTTATTCTCTTTATTGATGAGATTGTAGGTTGTTTAGGTGCATAGAAAGTGAGTCTACTTACTATGAGATATAGGATGCATTAACACCTCATCGTGACCGTGCACAATCCCATGAGAATAGAGTAGTGGCTCAACTATTGACACTAATGGATGGTGTCAAGTCTAGAGGTCGTTTGGTAGTGATTGGAGCTACCAATCGTCCAAACTCTATTGATCCTGCTTTGAGACGTCCAGGAAGGTAGACAGGACCCTTTCTTCTTCTTTTTTTAATGCAACTTGTGTACATGCTTGTAGATTTGATAGAGAAATATCAGTAGATGCCCCTGATAAGAATACTCGACTGGCTCTCTTCTCTTCTCAATTGAGTGCTATGCCAACGGATCCTTTGCTTGATTTAGGTAAGCAATATGAGCTCTACTGTATGTTTATTGGATTCTAGACACTCTAGCAACAATGACAAATAGTTATGTTGCGGCTGATATCACTTCATTGTGCAGAGAAGCTGCAATGCATGCTGTTCATAGAGTATCCAAGAACTCTTCCATGTAAGTACTGTATGTTCAACAATAACATCTCACGTCCTTTTAAAGAAGCATGCATGTTACCATGGAGGATTTCATGGCCACATTCAGCTTGGTAGGCCCTTCCATGCAGCGTGGTTATCAAGTACAAGTAGAAAAAACAGACTGGAGAGACATTGGCGGATTAGAAGAAGTGAAAAAAGTACTCCTAGCATAACCAAACAATGTAAAACTGACCTATTGGCCAACTTAGAAATTAAAACAGGCAGTGGAATGGCCAATTATATACAAGGACACTTTTCTTCGTCTTGGGCTTAAACCACCTCGCGGAATTCTTTTGCATGGACCTCCTGGATGCAGTAAAACAACTCTCGTCAAGGTAGATCAAAAGTGAATGTGTTTCAACAGATATTAACTCATTAGGTTAGGTGATTGCCTCTACTTCTGGTGCTGCTTTTTTATCCATTAATGGTGCACAGCTCTATTCACCTTATGTTGGTGACTCTGAGAAGATTGGTAGGTTGGATCTTTATTCTCTATGCCTCTTATGAGACTGATGAAATACAAGTGAGAACGACATTTCAAAAAGCACGAGCCTCTGCGCCTGCCATTGTGTTTCTGGATGAAATTGAGGCTATTGTAGGCAAACGCAACATGGGGAATGGTGACTCTGGAGGTGATAGTGTTCAAGAAAGAGTACTATCCACTTTATTGAACGAGATGGACGGTGTAGAGACATCAGACTCTGTACTTGTTGTTGTAAGTCCCTAATGATTTTACCTTGGCCAACCTCTTCCAGGGTGCTACCAATCGACCTGATATGTTGGATGCTGCTCTTATGAGACCAGGCCGATTTGACCGGTTGGTCTATGTGCCTCCTCCCGATAGAACAGCTCGTCATGAGATTCTTAAGATCCATACACGCAATACACCCTTGTCAGAGGATGTAGATCTTGAAGTGATAGCCAACTGTGTAAGTTGAGTGAAATATCATCTACACTAGCTTAACACTTTCTATAGACAGATCATTATACAGGGGCTGATTTGAAAAACGTGTGTCGTGAGGCTGCTATGATTGCTCTTCGAGAGCAACATTCTGCACAGCAAGTGGTAAGTAATGCCTGTATTAAACTTGTTAACAAGGATTATCCAGGAAATGGAACATTTCTTAGAATCACTTGCGGTAATACAGGCATCGCCTAGCTATCCCTCAGCAAGTCCAACATTGATTGGTGCATGAATAGAGATAACTTGCGTCTAAAGCCATTGCATTTAGCAACTACATTTTAAATAGTAGTTTATAAATATCCAAGATATAATTTATTCAACCTACTGTTTTATAAAAGATATAAAATAATAATAATAATATAAACCCTATTTATATGTTCATTAAAAATAGTATACTTTTTTTTTAAAAAAAATAAAATAAAATAATCCTGGCTGGTGTTATTTTATTTTATTTTATTTTCGGTTAACCAACCTCTTCTACACAATGCAAAACTACTTATGAGCGTATGTTTTCCTCGAAATCTTTCTTTACAGAGTGATAAAACTTGTCACTCTTGAACACTTCAGCAGCAGTAAGAGCTATTGCCTGGCATGCTCTAAGTGTGCATTCATGAGCTTCGACTGTCTTGGCTGCCTCTGTAAATCCAACAGTGTGATTGGCAAAAGTGGTGTTGATGTTATATCTACACAGTAAGTACATTTCGTTCTACCACTTGACTTACAAAGGGTGAATAGTAGGCACTTCGTAGCTGACATTTCCCATATCAGTGGAGCCACCTCCTAATTTATCTTGTTCTGAACGATCCATAAACTTCACACCAAGGCGCTCCATGTTGTGAGCGTAGTTTTTAGCCATCACATTATTCTGGAGTACATCTAAGCCGAGTGAATAAAAAAAAAGTTGTGCTAATAGACTCACCCTTTGTTTCGCCAATCTCCCGCCATTGCCACTTGACTTCGCACCCAGTAGCCAAAGCAGCAGCCTTAAAACAATTCTCGAATTTCTTCATGACACGACCCAGCTGATTTGTCTTTGTGGTTCGAATAAAGAAAAGAGCTGATGTATATTCAGGAATGCTATTGGCCTAGAGTTGGATGAGTACACACAGTTCTATGACCTTGAGCACTTACTGATTGTCCACCATCAGAGACGATACCGTGGACTCTACCATTTTGAATGAGTGGATAGTTCTATTGAATGGCTTACCTGTCTGTAGGCTTCAACTGTTGACGCAGCATGCTGACATTGTTCCATAGCTGCACCATGGCATCCAAAGCATTGACACCTATTATTTAAACACATGAATATACCATTGACATTGTCTCTTAATGTCAGTCCATCTTTCTATAGACATTACCATCCCATGGAGTGCCTATCAAAATTACATTTATTATTTTATGTATTTTTTACACTTCACTATGTACTTTCTTACCAGAAGCGTGTGTTGACTTTCCAAAGAACTCTACTTTAACATCATTGATAGCAATCAGACTTGCAAACTGAGCATCATAGTTTCTAGAAAACAGGTGCATATAAGATATAAGTTTTAGTTGTATTGTGTGTGATATGCACATACGAGGGATGTAACATCATGCAGACATCTACATTGTCTTGGAAAGCCCGTTTATCAACCATGATAATCTTTCCAATAGACCTTTCTATAAAATTGATTAGCCTAGAAATATTAAAGATATTACCTTCACCGGGTGTACCAAACAAAATGACCTTTCCAGAGATCCTTTTGCTGTCTAAAAGAGCTTTGACAGCAATAGCTGTAGCCACACCACTAATAGCAATCAAGTTGTGTCCACATGCTTGTCCAATGCTATTATTTCAATACAATGTAAAAATAAATAAAGAGAGAGAGGGGGGAGGGAAGATTCAGCTCGAATCGTATTCATATCCATATTAAAAAGTTTCATGTTAGGATTCGATGACTTACAAGGGAAGGCCATCATATTCAGAGCAAATACCAACACGTCTACCAGAACCACGACTGTATTCAGCCGTAAAAGATGTCTCCATGCCATAAGTATGACGAGTCACAATGAATCCCTTGGACTCCATATAGTCGGTCAAGACATCATGGGCATGGAATTCCTTCATACTTATTTCCACATTCTTATGGAGCTAATGGAATTGATTAGACTATTGGATACCATTCTATCTTACATCCAAGCTAATAGCACGAAGCTCAGCCGAAACACCCTGAATAGCCTTCTTTACGATCTTCTCAAAATCATGTTCCTTCTTTAGATCAAAATAATCAAGGGCCTATAAAATAGTAAAATTAAGCATATGCTGCTTTGGGTCAAACCATACCTCGTCTATACACTCTTCATAGGCAGGAAGTTTCTCATCCACAGAGAATCCAGGTATATTTGTGTAGGAAGAAGAGGAAGGTCCATTGAATCCTAGTCTTGAAAAAAGGCTACCTAGGCAACTGGTGGAAGAATCCTGGTGCAGATTGTTGGCCATTGTGAAGAAAGAAAAAAAAAAGCAAATTATTCACTTTATGTCAGGGTTTATGAGATATTAAATCACCGACAATTAAAAAATACATTTTTAGGTATTATTAGTCGCACACAAGGAAGCAGTCATCTCATTAATGCTTGAAAATAATAAACGAGAGGCGGAAGTTGGAGTTTAACGAGGACACTTTATGAATCTATCACTCGGTGTTCCTGCTCTACTTATCTTTGCATAAAAATCAATAGAATTGAGTCTTTAATAGTGTTGGAAAATAAGAAAATCAACAGTAAATATCACAATAAGAACCCACTCTATTAAACTATACGTACATATACATTAGATAGAAATAGTTACCCCTAAGACATGGAGTACACACCAGGAGATATTCGGGATATATAAGGAAACATCTTGAGAATAAAGCCGCAATATTCTTATGATTGGCTAATGTGTTTTGAAAAGGCCTTTTTCGCTGTGGAAATGAGCTATTTCAAACTCTACTTGCCTGTTTTAGCAATGATGATTGACTTTGCAATTAGAAAGTATAGAATTGGCTGTAAAGACAAGAAATAGATCCAGAATTCACTTAATATTACAACTCAGTCACTGCATTTATTGTTTAACATAATGTTAACTATATGCTCAGTATCTGAAGAATAATATTTAAAGAATATTTATTGTAGGACTCACACGGAATTAACTTTAGTCATCATTGTCCATAAAATAGAACCAAACTTACTTACATTGAGCACAGTGCATTCATTCATTGACTGAATGTCAACTGCTTCTACAACAACTACATCATCATAGTTCACCTCAACAGTGGTGCTTAAGGGAAAGAAAAAATTGTTTCCAATTTTATCTTTAAGGCCAATGGCAAAGAAAGAGGAAAAATTGTGAGTTTCTTTGGCAAAAGCCAGATGTTGTGGTAGTGGGTGTAAGGGTGAGGTTTGGTCAGAGGCTAGTTTGAAGTTGTATGGCACAATGGTGGCCATATTCTTTTTTTTTGTCAATGGAAGTGATCTTACCAAAGACGGGAGAAGCACCAGAAGAGAAAGAAAAGAGACCAGCCAGACCAACAACAATTCTTCTGGAGCTGCTGCTGTTATCTGCAAGCTCACAGGAGATAACAAGAGGACAGAACTGTTGGAACAGCCTAACCTTGGCTCCAGCAGTAAAGAGACCACTATAGCCTGGTACCTGCCAGTACCCGCCTTGAAAGACATGTGAAGACATGTACTTTTTCCCAAAGGAAATAGCAACATCTCAAGAGGGCGACTGTTGGTTGGTGAAGATAATTCGTTCACGAATGAACTTATTAAATTGCTCGCCTCTTTCTGTTTCATAATGAATGGGCGAGGCAAAGCGAGTAATGTCTTCACAAAGATGACCGAGCAAATGCAACTTGAGAGTGTTGCCAATGGTTGCTTTCTTTGCAGACTTGCTGGGTGCTGCCAATGCATCGTAGTTGGCAATTGATCTCTTCAATTCTGTGACAATACATCCCACATTGTTCAAATAAACACCCAAAGATGCCTCAATTCTTTGCATGTATAAGAGAGACACAAGAGAACCGAGCTTAACAAAACAATCAAGAATGATTGCCTTAGAATAATTGTTGCTGATGAGTCGTTTTTAAATTAATTGATTCAGAATAGTGGGCATCTGCTGCACAATTATTTTGAAATCTCTTCCAAGATAAGAACCACACAGGCGGAATGGGGTGTGGTGCTTTCTTGAGAAAGCCTTCGAGTCGTACTGAAAGAAGCTTTCTTCCAAGTGCTTTACCTCCTTTTCAGTGTAGTAGGGTACCATACCAATCACAAGGTATTTGGCAACACCAAGGAGGATGGTATGCAAGATTTCTACTGGACAATCCTTGGAGGGATACCACAACTGGAGGGACAAGAGGGCTTCACCACCAGTTAGCTTGTAGCCAGTGCTGGGGTTACTTCTTAGGCCGGTGTTATTGGGGTTGTTGTTATAGTGTTGGTACATCTCCACCAACTCCTCTCTTCTTCTGGCAGGGGCACTATCCACTACTGCACTTCCACTTCTCTTCCTCCAGAAACACTTTCTGTATGGTAGGTTGGCACTTGCACCGAGACTACATGCCACAGCCACATGCATAGGATTGTCTGCCATAATGAGGTGAAGAACACCAACAACAAGGACAGACTCACCAAACTCAACGTCAAACATCTCCACACCTTGCTCTAACGCCTTGAGATCTTCTAAAAGCTCCGGAAGCATCTCCATTGCTGACAGTTTTTTACTTGTACAGACAAAAAACATATTTTCAACTCTGTTCTGTTCCTTGAATGCCATTGCGGCAGGAGACATCACCCAACTCTCAAACTTATTCCACTTCTTGGTGGTATTTCCACTCTTGTCATCTGAGAACAAGTTCAGAGGCACAATTTTCACTGGCATGAACTGTCTATTGGGGTTGGTGGTGACTCTTTTAAGAGGGTGGTGGGTAGTGAAGTTGGTGTAGGTGTTGAGAAAAAGTCGAACATCTCTAATAATGTCAAGAATGACAATGTTGCTTACAAAGAAACTAGGTGTTGCTTCATAAGCTTCAGCCATTAATTTATCACATAATGTGAAAAAGGCGAGCTTGTAGGTTGCTGTTGTTGTTGTTGTTGTTGTTAGTAGTGGCGGTCTTGCGCATGGCAATTACAACCTCACGAAGGCGAAGACAGTGCTCAGTATTGTGGGGAGCCCACATACTGTTGCTGGTGGTGGTGGTAGCAGCTACCTCTTTGGCGGCCTTCTTGGCAGCACGTTCTGCCTCAGCAGCAGCAATCTCCTTGGCATGCTGTTCAGCAGCGGCTTCTTCAGCAGCCCTGGTCTCTGAATGAGAGGGGCAATCCAGGTCATTGGCCTTATGGCTAGCAATACCACAAGTATGGCAGCGGGTAACAGAGACAGGACGACGAGGGCAGTCCTTCTTCAAGTGTCCTTCCTGGCGGCAGTACCGGCAGTAGGGAGGGAGACCCTTGGCACGGATCTCAACTGGTGTTGAATATTCCACCCAGGTGGAGGAAACGACACAGAGGGCGAGGATCATCTACAGCAGAGACATCCAAAAAGACAGAAGCTTCACCGTGGAAGGTCTGGTACTTGTCATGGTAAGCCCAAAGGTGCACCACTTTGCCAAATGGTTGGAAGGCCTCCAAAACAAGGGCCAAAAGGTCCTTGCCGGGAAAGCAGACAGGGATATTGTAAAGGTTGACCTTTACTAGGTTGGCCTCTGAGTCAAACCCAGCAGAGGCAACCACCCGAGAGTTGTTGAAGGACACGCCTTCAGAAGTTGCCTTTAGGCAAACCTCAGACTTTTCAAAGAGAACCTCAGCGATGAGGTCCTTGGTGCGGGTGTGGCGAGTGGTGATGACGACCACCCTACCCAACTGAGCTGTCAGAATAGGGACAAGCTCCCGGGACTTGGCATTCTTGCCAAAGTTAAATACAACGCTCGACGGGTTCACCGTACGAGCCCATGCTAAGGTGACAGGGTCCACTCTCAGCATTGCATCACAACCAGGGGCTGTGTAGATTGAGATCGTCTTGTTGGGGCGACGAATAATAGGCTTAGCGCCAGTGACAGTTCTATTGACGCCATTCCATGGCCTAGGTGGATCTTCCGAGGAGGAAGATCAAGGAGGGGATATCATTATTGTTTGATTTTTTGTTGTGCTTGTTGTGCTTGTTGTGAGTTGAATGAGTGCTAAGCGTGTAGAGTACTAGTGAAGAGTGTGAGTTGTTTGACTTATGAGTTTTGACTTAATTATTAGATGTCAAGTTATTTCTCACACTGTCCATACAAGTTGATATTTAAGTACTCGTCAAGATGAGCATAACTGAGCAAGGTAATGTGTGGTTATTAACAAAGAGAAACAATAGAAGGAAGTTGTAGACACCACCAAAGGCTATTCTAGTGATAAGAAGGTAATCAGTGTCTTCATCTGGGCTTGAGCTCATTGAAATATACAAGACATAGTACTGACTCTTCTACTAATAGATGATATATGGACTATTATTCTCAAGACAAGTATGGAGTACAAGGTAAGCATACTATCTCTCTTAATTGAATTATTACTAATACACTCTTCTGTTATTAGATAAGTTAAGACTCTTTCTCAAGTCAGTCTCAGGTGGTCTTTTCTTTCTTCTATATTGTCTAGGGTATCTAGGGTGTATTCTCTAGTGGTATCTATCTCCCAAGAATAAAGCACAAGGCTTTTAGGGTATAGATTCTATTATTATAAAGGAATCTACTTAGGCAGTAGCTATAGTACATAATATATTATTAGCTACAGTATTATTAGCTATATTGTTATAATAAATAATTTTATCTATCAACAACTTTATTCATAATGTCGTCTTTGGGTTCTTAGGCCAAAGGTATACGAAACAGTAAAACATTTAATTGAACTCTGTTGTTTATTTAATGGAATTACTACATCTTTTATACTTTTCTGATGGTATAGATTCTGGGATATTCTCTCAAAATACTATGAACTATCGACATCCCTTGATATTCAAGAGTCCTCTTCTTAGTTTAGTAATAAATGAGTCCTAATTCCCAAAAGAGTTATTCTTCCAATTATGGGAAAAGTCTTTACGACAATAAACAATATATTTTTATTGATAATATAATTTGATATTGTTTATGAATAAAATTGTTTATTGTAATAGTATAGATAATACTATATTATGACTATAGCTACTGCCTAAGTGCATTCCCTTCATATCAATAGAGTCTACACCCTAAAATGATAATGATTTATCCTTGGGAGATAGATAACTATGCTCAGGAGTATACCCTAGACATCCTAGATAGTATAGAAGACTACCTGAGACTGACTTGAAAGGAGTTTTTGCTTGCCTAATAACAATACAATGAGTGTCTTATGGATTACAATAAGCTCAAGCTCAGATAAAGACACTGCTTACCTTTTTATCACTAGAATAGTCCTTGGTAGTGTCTATCACTTCCCTCTATTGTTTCTCTTTGTTAATAACCACACATTACCTTGCTCAGTTATGCTCATCTTGACGAGTACTTAAATATCAACTTGTATGGACAGTGTGAGAAATAACAAAAGGAGGGGAATATCAAAACAAATAATCTTTCTTTCTCTATTCTGGTAATGTATACACTAGCCTCCACTCATAAAATCCACAAGTCAAATTCACGTCAAATTTACAAGTCAAACAACTCACACTCTATTTGTCTTGGGTCTAAAGGACAGTATTAAAAATAATATCTTGTTATCATTAAGCACCACTGTTAATACCAGTTACAATAACATAGTTACTGAAGTGATTATAAATATTGAGTCAATGAATGAATGTACTGTTCTCAACACAAGTAAGTTTATCTCTCTCTTTTGGACGATGACTACTAGAGTTAATTCCGTGTGAGTCCTATAATAAACATCTTTCTTAAGCAGTGCTATGCTGCAAATACTGTGGGCTTATGGATAACACATTATGTTAAAAGAAGATCAGTGACTGAGTTGTAATTTTGGGGTGATTCTTGTTCTATCTATTGTCTTTACAGCCAATTCTATACTTTCTAATTGCAAAGTCAATAGTGATTGCTAAAACAGGCAAGTAGAGTTTGAAATAGCCCATTTAGACAGCGAAAAAGCATTTCAAAACACATTAGCCAATCAAATAAATATTGCGGTTTTATTCTCAAGATATTTCTTTATATATCCCAAAAATCTGGGTGTGTAACTTATTCTTGTACTTTCTATAAAAGGGAAAATAGACTAACACTGTGGTCGGAATTATAAATAATATTTAAAGACCAGAAGAGCCTATGAGTGGAATATAAGACAGTAACAAAAGGTATGATTGGCTGGTGAAAAAATAGAAGTAGGTGTATGGTGTGAATAGCTATTATCGGACATAAATAATGTGATCGAGGTTGATATAATAAAGTGTATTTCTCACTGCTATTACTCCATTGAGCAAAGTGTTTTCTGTTATAACAGCCCTTTTCCAATTCTGCAGCTTAACACTTGAAAACCAACTTGACGGAAATGAACGATTTGAAGAAAATATCACAAACAACACAAAAGCTTAAACGACTAAGGCAGGCATGTACTGTCTGCCGAAGAAAAAAGGTAGTCTACAAAACAGGTTGCTTGGAAAACACACTCATGCCTACCCTGTCTTTATTACTAGACTAAATGTGATGGCACAAAGCCTCATTGTAATAACTGTGTTCGGCTAAACCAAGAATGTTCCTACGTAGAAAGTGCCAAAAAACAGAGCCGTCAGAAAGGCCATATTAATATAGAGCAACGTCTTTTGAAAGTGGAAACCCTACTGAATCGCAGTAATTCAGCTGAACCTGAACTTGAACTGTCAGCCCAACCTTCAACAGACATATCAGAGAGCAGCTTTTCATCGCTGAATTTCGATAAGCCCTTCAACTCAGCACCGTCCTATGGCTCCATAGAAGACATAAATCAAATACTACTCATATCCCCCAACAACCCTTTTTCAAATGAAGAAGAGAATCTAATAGAAGCATGGGAGAATGTCATATTACCACCCCTTGAAGAGATTCTTCACCTGGCAAATATGTTTCTTGTTAATCTTCAACATTTCATACCCTCAGACTTTCGAGATGCATTATTAAGAAATATTCATTCGAGAAGATGCTCGGATTTTTACATTTTGTCTATATGTGCCATCTCAGCAAGGTAAATTGATCAGACAAATAGACAAGAAAGACAGACAAAAAAAAAGAGACTACCAAGAAAGACTAATCCAGAGTTTGTTTGTCAAGGTTTTCAAATTGGCCAAGTATAAAAAAGACCCCAGCATGGCAGTCAGGAGAGAAATATGCCTTGAGTGCAAGCAAACTCTTGAATAGAGTACTCGACAACCCAAACGTTGAGAATTTACAAGCACTCTTATGGATGTCATTTTATTTTTATGGTTGTGGAAAAGGACCAAGGTATTGTTCTTTTCGGATATATAAAAAAAGAGAGAAAATCCACACACTTATCACAAGAGATTAGGTGTTGGATGTTTACTGGAATTGCAATAAGGTGAGTGGATTAGACTAGGTTAGAGTGTATTCTTCAATGGACCAATCTTTTCTTTGTGTATATTTGTGTATTTATTAAGAATGGCGTTGAATCTTGGCTTGAATACTGAAGTCATACTAGAACATAATATTGGCGAAGTAATAAGTATTGAAAAGTGGAATGAGTATGAGACACGCCGCAAGGTATTCTGGAGTGTGTTTGTGCATGATAAGTGAGTTGACTTGACTATTGCCTATTCTCAAAGAGAGAGAGTGATGATTCTAAACTATTTTACCAGAATCTCTAGTTTCTCTACTGGAAGACCATCAGCCATTCCTCCAGAAGATTGCGACATACTTTTATCGAGTGAAGATGATATCCTGAAAAATGATAGATTCTTCATTGAGACTTTGGATAGTGGTGTGGGTGTAAGCTTCGTTGTACATAGAGACCATTATGGAGTACCTGTGGGCGTAGCCATATCAGAGATATTCAACTCTCCCAAAGAAAGACCAATGAAACAATATTACAAACAGAATAACTGGAGGGCTCAATTCATGCGCATGATTGATATCCTGGGGAAGATCAATAACTTCATCAACAGAGACACACATAAGAATATTATTCTAGGGTTCACTGACCCCGAATCTGTATTTTCACAGCTTGACCTTCAGCTAGAGAGATGGATGCAACAACTACCACTCAATATGAAGAATACAGCTGCTAATTTTGAAAGGGTTCGATCAGAAAATACAATACATAACATACTGTTTATCATTGTAAGTCATCCAACATGGAACTACGATTGAAAATTAACAATGGCCATGACAGACACACATTATGTATAATTCAATGATTATCTGTGTACATCGCCCTATTGTGGTGCTATCAGAAGCATTTGCTGATGATATTATACAGCATGAGATGCGTGATGGTATTCAAGCTAGTATTGAAAAATGCAAAGCAGCATCTGACAATGTAACGCTGATGTTACGGGAAATCAACATGCACATAGACAGAATGCCCCCTTATTTGGCATGTTTGACTTATGCGATGGTCACTAACATTATTAAGGATTGCTTTTCTAAAAATCCTCATGAAGTAGAAAAAGCAAAGGCTGCTTTAAACGAGCATTTCCGCATGCTACAGGTAAGAGTGTAGCCTTGACATAGGCTTTTGGGCCGACTGAACCTGTAAATGATACTTAGACCTTGAGAAACTATTGGGCAATGACAGACAAAATCTACATAATGATAAGAGATGTCTATTCAATACATGCATCTATGAGCAAGAATGAAAAAAGAATAAGCACACAAAGTGAAAAACAAGCGCCTATCCTTGAAAAGAAATCAGGCACAGATTGGTCAGACCCGGGTCTGGATATTAATGTGTCAGCACCACAGCCAGAAATATCTCAATTGTTTGGGGCACATCCCAGTGAGTGCGTTATAAGCACCAGAAGCGTGAACGACCTCAATACCATTCAGCTAGACGCCAATCACTCTGCTCTTTCTTCACTACAGCAGAATGTATGGGACTTTTCTCCAGCCGATTTCTCACTGCTTCCAGTTGATTGGACAATATTGTTTAATTTCCAGAATACAGATGAGAGTCAGCTTTATGCAACAATGCAAACTATAGAAGCACCAGGAAATCAGTTTGATCCTTCATTTCATGTACAGACTACAGAACAAAATGAACCAAGAATGAACTCAGTGGAAACATTCACCTTAGGATGGCCATCTCAATGATTTTTGTTTTTCTGAAAACTTAACTTATTCGTGCTTAGAAGTCGGTTCGTCGGATATAGACCGTGTTCGATGCCCTGCCAAATCAATGTTTATATACTTTTGCGTTCTCACAGTCACTCATGCCATTCATCAACTATTCATTCATCTTGGTTACGCGTCTTTTCTAATCTATTACTAGCCCGTCTTTCTCTATGCTTGGCTGTTATTTTGACAATAATGATAAGGAAATACGCCCATTAAAAAATGTATCTATATAAAATCAGTTTTTATTTTTTATTTTTTATTTATTTCTTTTACTTTCTTTTACTTTTCTCTTTCTTTCATGGATTATTCTTCCTTTTCATTGGAACACTCCTACCTGAATCATTTATACGATGAGATAGAGAGAAATAGTCGTGTACCAACACACACTCCTGTCTTCTTTGATAGGCCTTTGGACACAATAAAATCGTCTCTATTAGAGCGCACAAACAAGAACTGTGCGTCCATATGGACACCCGAATCCTCCATCTACTCGGATATCTTTAGTGTACCATTTTATCAACCACTTTTACCACCAACAAAAGTATTGGATGGAATCAATGATGGTAATTATTATAGATAAATACATATAGTAAATCAAGTGTATAATGTGCCAATAGATTCTTTGCCTATGCGATGTTTGACTATTTCTGTCTTCAGACAGCATGTAAATGTGGATCTATTGATTCATATGATAAAGGTAATAGATAAATAAAAAAATAAAAAAGAGTCTCTTTTCATGCCTCCAACTATTGATCTCTGTATTCTGGTACACACTACCTATCTATTAATTGAATGATCAGACCAATACATACACCTAGTGGATACTAATGCTGCCTGTATCTATCCCAAATCATAGAAATCAGGAGACACAAAGGCATTTTATTTCGATCATTTTGCATCGTATGGCTATTTCAGTGTGTCATTTTACAACATAAGTCACGCTGTTCAGTGCTATCAAGACATTCACAGATATCTGGCAACAGCAAACCATGAGAAACTTGCTACTATTACCTATGTATCAGAAAGTCAACTATCTCAGTTTTACAATATGTTGCCAAGTGAAATAAGTCACCCATCTATTCTTGTAACATCCTACAGTACATATAATGCGCTGGACAACTCTAATTATTCAGTAAGGTTTAGCTATTTTATAGGAATTATTTCAAGTGCAATTCATAGTGTACTATTATTCTATTATCTACAATTCTATCATCTACAATTCTATCATCTACAATTCTATTATTCTATTATTTCATGTTGACATTCAACTGCATTCATCTAACCTAACCTGAATTTACATGAATTCAAGAAACTATTTGAAACATATGGGCGTATTCTTTATTATTCAGTAATAGAAGAATCAATCCATAGAAAGGTGGCCTATATTGAGTTTTATGACGAACGATCAGCAGAACAAGCAAAAAACCAACTCCATAGGAAGACAATCATGGTATTAATAGGATAGACTATGCTGACTCGGTTGATTCTCTTTTTCTCATCTCTCTTGTCTGTTCAGAACGTTGTCTTTGAGGTATGCTTTTACACAAACACCCCAAAAGAAACACTCCAATCTCTTTCACATCTGTTGAGTGCACAGACCTATGACAAGAAGAACTATTGCAAAGAAAACTCCATGCTATATAAAAAGGGCCTCTTCAGACCCTCTTCTTCAGACCCACCACCCCACTTTGCTCTCTCTAGCAATCACCAAAGCCCCTTATTCCCTGATACAAGTGCACTGGCAACTGTGCAAAGGACTCCACAGACTCACTCGCGTTTCGTGGGAGAGGAGTCTTATTCTTCTTGGTCATCTCAGTTACCTGTAAATCCCTTTTCAACCATGTGTTCTTTTGACAATGACTATCTGGGGCTATTAAAAAAGACAACAAGGGTAGCCTCAACCGCTTCTTCGCCTGTCAAACCAACCACAGAAGATAAATCACCACCCAAGGGTCCCAGTGCTCATGGCATATCTCCTATACATCAAGACATACCTACAGATAAGTGGGGAAGCAACAGTACTCGAGGAAATTCAATTGCCTCGAATGATTCTTTGCCTACAAACTCCACCTCGTGTAGTCTATTTATCGGTGATCCTTTCATAGGGCCTCTATCTCTTCAATTATCGAGAAAAAACACTTTATCAGACAAGAAAGAGACAGAGACCGTAGGAGAGAAAGTCTCTGAAAAGACTCCACAGCCTCAAAATCCCCACTCTCCAAAGACATCTAACAAGGCTATACATCTTTCATGTGAAACTCTCTCTTCTGTAAATGACTTTGATATAAATCCTATAGTATCAGGCAAAGATGTACGAACAACCTTTATGATTCGTAATATCCCCAATAAATACACACAGGTAGGTGGGTTTAATGTGAATTTCTTTTATTAAAAGGACACATGTTATCAATGATAGCAAATGCTTATCGAGTGCATTGATGCTACACACAAAAACACCTATGATTTTCTCTATCTGCGCATTGACTTTAAAAACAAGTGCAATGTAGGCTATGCCTTTATCAATTTTATTGATGTCAAGTAAGTCAAATATAACTATGTCTTGTTATTTCTCGTATCCTTTGGGACTTTTCTCAAAGGGATTCTCTAGGTCCGTGATTAGCTTTGCTAATGAGCACGTTGGAAAACGATGGTACACCCACCACGAGTTTCTTGCAGGCTATTCATTACTTTTCTTCTTAGGAATCGTTTTAATTCTGAAAAGCGATGTACGCTTTCCTATGCAAATATTCAAGGAAAAGAAGCCTTGGTGAATAAATTCAGAAACTCAAACATCATGGAAGAAAATGAAGCTTACCGTCCTAAAATCTTTGTTTCTTCTGGATGTCACCAAGGTCAGGAAGAGAAGTTTCCTCTGCCTACTGTCTCTCTTGAGATTCAGCGCTATCGACAGCAGATACGCAATCGCAGAGAAGCAAATTACTTGACTTGTCATACTTCTCTTCAACCCCGTAAAAAGTAGTTTGGGGCTAATGTGTATTACATGTCTATCTATACTAAGAATACCACTGTACTTTGCTTTGCACTTTCCTATAGTGTTCATTTGTTCTATAATCATTAGTTACACTTTAATTATTAAAACTAAAAGTATCATTAATATACTGATATTGCTCGTTTATTTTTATGTGGTGATAATAAATAAAACAATGCAAAAAAATATGTAAAATATATTTATATTTATATTACGTTGTTTGTTTATAAAATCCAAAATAAACTATAGATCGTATTCAACTTATTCCTCAATATTAGTCATAGATAACACTGATGAACTATCATTAATAGATCCTATGTGAAATGGGTTAGTATTTTTTGTACTAAGAATAATATAGAGAAAAAAAACCATCTTTTTAAATTCTTCTCATCAAACCATATTTTCTACATTATTATAGACCTTCTCTAGTGTATTGTTTTAGTCTAAAAATAAGAATAAAAAAAACAGAACCGACTTTAACATTTTGAAAATTTCTGTTGCCTTTGTCACTGTCATCCCTATTTTTCATAACAGGCTTTTAACATAAAATTAGACCGTTCAAGAAAACAAATTAAACTGTCTGAAACTACAGTCAGACAAGTCAATATTTTGTAGACAAGTGACAACAATGACATTAGATAGTGTGTTGTCTTTGGCATGAGGGAGTGTAGGACCTCTTGTACTCTTGGAGGCGTCAGTTGATCAAGAGAGATGTATGATGAAAGGTCTTAATTTTTGGCTTGTACAAAGTCTATATCTTAACCCAATTGAGCATGTATGGGCTTATCTTGAAAAGTAGATTAGACTATGTAAAAAAAAACATAACTGATACAAAAAAAGCTTGAACGATGCTTGTCTGAAGAATAGGAGAGGTTTTCAAATGAATTTCTGGAAATTTTAGTGGATGGTATACCAAAGAGGTGCTTCACTGTAATAAAGAATAAAGGCTTCACTACAAAGTAATAAACACCATCTTTATAATAATAATGTAGATAATCATCTAAAGAACAACTATAAATCTTGTGTTGTTCCATGAACATTTTATTATGAACATCCTAGACTGATAGACATGCCTTTATTCTTCAAAATAAAATAATTGATTTTTTGTTTAGTCGCTTATTGCATTGGACCGTTTGTCCCGCATTTGACTATACGTAAATTCACTGTTTATTTTTTGTCATTTGATTCGTTTTCATGCGTTGTTATAATATACAAAAATAATAATCAATGTTAAGAAAAAAACAACCAAAATAACAGCAACTTTATTGGTCCAAGATAGTAATTGATATAATAATAATAATAAAAACTTAGTGGTAGTAGAGACATATTAATGTATGGAACTATCAGCTCCTATCTATTGCGATGATAAAGTGACCCGACGAAAGTAATCGACGGTTTCAAATGCAGATTTCCTTTCCTTTTTTCTTTTTTCTGGATTCATACTTTTCTTAAGGTGTTATAACTTTATGAATTCATTAGATAGAAACGTAAAATTATCAATAGATACATAGAAGAGTGTTTATAATATAGAAAAAGAAGTTTTATTTTCAGGCCACTTAATAGTCACTGTTAGTCTTTGGCATCTATGACAGCCTGACATCTCCATCTTATGCTGGCAATGAGGGTGTCTGTCACTTTTTTTTCCCTTTCTTATATATAGATATTTTACCCGATGATAGCACCACAGCAGCATTCAACCTTTCCTTAGTAGATTATAGAATCTAGTTTTTTCCTAATAAACCTCTTCAGGTGGCCTCACAGATGCTCAATTGGATCGAAATTCGAGATCTATGAAGGCTATTAAAGAGTCATTACTATACCATTAACTACTCTCTAATGGAGTTGTTTTACTTGTATGAGGTCTAACATGGTCTTGTAGGCAGCAACTAACTCTGAGGGTTAAGAGACAAAGAATTACCTGAGTTCATGGCAGTAGATATCTCCCAAGTACATTGATGTACTTGTTGGAGTTCAAATCACCCTCCACTGCGATCTATCTCCTAATACTCTCATTGTTAAAGCAACCCAACCACCACTCCATCACCTCCAAACTTCTTTGTTTCTATAACATTCTCAGGCTGGGATGCCATTCCATACTGTCTGATAACTGCTCAACAAGATGTATCTTTTAGAATTATATGTTTCTATTCATATTGTAAATGCTAATAAATAAAAACTAAGTATTCCTAGACTAAAAGAAAGTTACTATTGTAAGTCTTCATAAAGCACTCAAAGGACAGTAAAACATAAAAATAAATCCAGTGTATCCTTTTTTAGAGGTTTATCTATACTTTCAAACCTACTTTCAGTAAGAATCACAAGTAGTATGCTTGCCTACTCTGGATTGGAAGAATAGACTGCAATAGTTGAATGATGAGATTTGTGACGACTTTTTTTTTTTTCTTTTTTTTCGAGAAAATCAATAGGACATCACTCCTTGAGAAAGCGCCCTGAAAAGGGGAGGAAAGCCAAGAACCAAAACTTTCTTTCTTAACTATCACTGCAGGACACTCATAGTACAGAAAAAATATGAAAACATCAGTGGATCATTTATACATTATTTTGACTTGTCTAATTTCAGGTGAAAGACCTCCTGGTGTGTAATAAATTACAGATGGTAAGGGGGTTCCCTGTGTCTTTGTGTCCAACTAAAAAGTGCAATTTTAACCTTCACTTTATGTTCAGCTCATCTACTTGCATTGAATTCACTAATTATCATTTTAGTATTAATAAACTGTTGATTCCTCAGTTATGAATTAAAAGAGCAAAGTCCTCATGGAGAGAAATAGCACTCTCTTGCTTACACAATCCCCATTGCTCTGTACATTGTCTGTTGTTAATAAATAACCCTATTTATTGTATGTGTGTGAAGAACTTGTATTTCTACAAGATATACCAAGACATTATTGGATACCTACAAACACATTTAACCATGAAGCAGATGCACAAGACAAAAAAAAAGAAAAAGAGTGTCCATGAGAAATAGAGAATAGAGAAATAGAGAACAGACAGAGAACAGAGAGAGAACAGCAGACAGAGAACAGAGATAGATCAAGGGGGTAACAAGCAAGCCAATTAACTAGTGTGAGGTCTGCAAAGGACTTTACCCATCTCCAAACACCCATAAGGATCAGAAAGAGTGACAAAAGGTGGACAGATGCAAAAAACAACTACACCCGATGTCTGATGGTCAACGTCCACCATGAGTTCACCGTCAAATGCTTGTTCTCCCTCTCGTACATCTGTGCCTGTAATGGCTATTTCCTGGCCTTTTATCGCACAGCCAAGAGAGACTGTCTGCTCTACAAGCTTCTGTATTTTTGCACCATAATGCTTTCTTACATCAGGCTCACTCTTATCATGTTGGTAAAGAAATGGAAATGCCTTGGAGAGACCTCCATACAAATACTTCCAATTGCTCTGCAGTGTGTCATGGAGTGCTTTATCAATGGTGTTGTTTTGGCCCTTTTTCTCAACCACCACCAAGGCAAGCTCTTGTCTTAGCCGTATCGAAAACGCCTTGTCATGCAATTCAAAAAAGGTGCAGAGTTCCTGATAGGCCTCTGTAGCCTCATGACTAAGACCAGGAAACACATTTGAATTGAGGTTTTGCACCAGCACGTCCATAATAAACTTCTCAGTCAGCATATGTATTCGGTGAGGAGGGAGAAGCCTGTCAGGACCCTTGAGGGCGTGGATAGAGTCAGCAAGGTTGAGCCAGAAAGTGCACAGTGCCTGGGTTGCTATGACTGGATCTGCATAGGTCACGAGCTCGTTGGTGAGATGTACAATGTTTTCTTTCAGTAGACGTAGTTTAGTTGCAATTGAGTCCACATCATCGCTGGTGGCACGCATGGAACAAAGATGTTTGTCGTAGTTCATCTTTAACTGGCTCATGTCTGTATCCCGCTGGTCTCTCTTTAGCTGTAGTTTTCGAATGTGCTCAGTAAGTTCCTGACTCTCTTGCTGGTATTGGAGCTTTTCTAGTTCCAGGTTCTCAAGGACCTGGCACTGTTTGGTAAGGTGTGTCCTGAGTGCAGCAAGAGATCCATTGGGTTCGGATAGAGTGGCGTTGGAGGGTCTTCGTGTTCCTGGTCCTGGTCCTGGTGAGGGGTGAGTGGGTTTCAAGTGGGTTGACTCTGAGGGTATTGCCTGGGGTGGCTGTAGAGATTGTTTTGAGTAGGTGCGCAAAAGATCGGAAGAAGTGGACGCTGTTGGCTTGGGTGCTGCTGGCTTGGGTGCTGTGGGTTCTGCTAGACTGAGATGACTGGCAGTAGATGATGAGGTAGTGTTAAATAGCAGTGGGTCTGTTGTGGTATCTATGGTTCCTTGAGAAATACATGGACTTGTGAGTTGCCATCACGAGAAGAGCCTGTAATGGGCTTCATTACCGCTCTCTGGCTTGATGCCTTCTCCTTTCAGTAGGTTGGACGTTGATGAGTGGGACTCGGTGGACTCTATTGGCTGTAGGAGGGACCCACTGGCCATACCACTGAGGCCACGGCGCATATGCTGGCTCTCCATCATGGGATGAACATCAGAGACGGGTGATAGTTCAGAAGAAGCAAGGGAGAGACTGGAAAAGGAGCTTGTAAGAGAGATAGGGTGGGCCTGCGTCTTTTTCTTTGGCTTCTTTTGAAATAGCCTCGAGATGCGGTCCATGCTCTTCTTCTTGGGTGCATTTTCTGCATTTTCATTGGATTCCAGGCTTTGAGAAGATGGCTTGAGCCAATTCGATGGGTGCGTTATCTCCCTTGTATAGTGTGCTTCTTCCAGCCGAGCCATAATAAAAGGAGAAAAGCACCCCATCGACAGGTCAAGGGACTATGGCACACCATTTGAACCTCCGCACATGGCCGTACAGTTGGGGTTGAAATGTCCTCATGGCGCTTTTGCTTGACTTGGATACGCCACCTTTGCTGTTTCCCAAGGATGCACTGTGATGGGAGAAGATGTGTGGTAAAGAACGACCACTCCATGCCTAAAGGACGGTGATGTTTTCTTTCTCTTTTCTTTTTTATTATTATTATTATTATTATTATTCAGTTCATAGCTACCAACAAAACAGGATGGATTGGTTGGTCCTTTGAAAGAATGCGTCTGCAAGGAGAAGAAAGAAAGAAAGAAGAAAAAAAAAAAGCAAGCGTCGAGTGTGCTGCTGTGGGTGGTGTTGAGGAGGTAAAATCACATAAAATCGTCAAAATCATCGTAGTTGTTCTCAAAGGAGTCCATGTCTTCACGTGTAGCTGTCTTGCCAGCACCTGTCAACTGTGGTTTTCCTTTCTTCTTGGTCTTGGTGGCCTCCTTGGCTGCTCTCTGCTTGTCATTGGCCATGGCAGTCATAGTAGAGGCAACCTTACGCACATCCATGTCTTTCATGGGAGTGGCTAATTCACGGACAAGTTGATCCACAAAGTTAGGGTAATTGATACTTTTCTACCGTACAAAAAGACAGTGAGAAGGAAGGAAGCTTTTGTAGGCAGTAAAAGTCCTGCACACACACACACAGAGAGAGATGGAGAGAAAGACTTACAGAGTAGACAGTAATCATGGCTGACAGACGCTTGTAATATTGCTCGAATTCAACGCGTGTCTTTGGCTTTAGGTCTTCAATAGGAGTCTCGGCATTTTCCTCTAATGTTCAGTGTCTAATTCAGCCTTCAAACAATGACCCCATCTACACTCCATTACAAAAAGAAAGAGAACCTTACTGGAAATACCAACATTGCTAAAGAGATCAGTAGCATTGTTCATGTCTGCCTCCAACTCCAATTGACGCATACGCTGCTTACGGTCAAATGCATCTTCTTCTGTCTCCTCCTCCAATGCCTTTGCCTAGTCCCATCAATACACTGCACAGAAAGGTCCTGTTCTTACCAGGGCAGCCTTCTTGGCTTCCAACTCCTTCTTCTTCTCTTCCTCAGCAGTCTTCTTCTCAGCAATCTTCTGGGCAAGGGGCACCTTCTTCTTCACAATAGGCTGGGCAGCCACCTTTTCCTCCTCATCAGAGTCTTCCCAGGACTCCTTTACATTATCCTCTACGTCTTCGTCATCCCATTTCTTGTTTACAGGAATGGAGACTTCAATCTCCTGTTCTTCTTCTATCGTCGGTATAAGTCAGCCTGTCCCTTTTCTTTAACTCCTATCCATCTACTGCCAATACACAGCAGCAACAACAACTTGCCCCAGTCGCTCATGGTGGTGGTGTTTTTATATTTATAGTTTTAATAAAATAAAAACAAGTGGAATTTTGGAAGGGGTCGACTCAAAATTTTCATTGCTATTCTCTCTCCCCCTCTCCCTTTGCTGACATCAGCCGGACTTTCTTTATTTGCTCTACTTTTTTATTATTTAAAAAAAAAAAAAAAAAAAGACAGAGACAGAGACAGAGAGAGAAAAAAAGTCCAATTTACAGTGACCTTTTTTTTTTTTTTTTTTTCTCTTATTTTCTACACACACTTCTTTATTATGTGGACACATCGCCTGTGTACACTCAAAGTACAAGGAAACACCCTTGTGCGTCGTTCTTCTCTAGTGAGCAGACGGTGGCTGACAACAGAGAAAGAAGCACCTCCCTTATTAACAGAGCATGTGTATGGAAGAACACGCATCTACACCAGCTTATCCACCATGAGCAAAGGAAGAGCAGGCACTGTCAAGGGAAGAATTGCTGCACCCGTTACTGATCGTCTTACTTGGGAGTGGCTGCAACCCAGCGACACAACAGCCCATGACACTCCTGGTGTTCCTAGACAGCAAAAGAGATACTCTAGTGCTGTGTTCAGTGTAATGGACTCATTCAAACAGAGCACACGAGAAATGTTCCTGCCTGTAGGGTGAGTTCTTCCTTTCTTTCTTTTTTTCTTCTTAAAGGGTGGAGCTGACAAGGGCCATGAAGTTATCCAGAGTCAGTGCATAGCTGCTATAAGCGATTTCATCTGTGGTTGGGATTAGAGACATTTGTGGGATCAGCGGTAAATAAGAGACACCCACTTTATTGTATTCATTGTTATGGCATCGTATTGGCATCGTTATGGCATCGTTATGGCACTAGATTGGCGTACTGTGCTCTCAAGCCATGTTAGCTTCTCTCGGACTGGGGACAATGGAAGCCACAGGAGGTGCAGTGGCTATCCAATGGTAATTCGACGCACGTTCAACAGCGGCTGATGGCCTCTATCTTAAGGGTTTTGAAGGATGGTATTGGTGAAATTGGCAAGTTATTCTTCATCAAGCACTTTGCCAGTTCATTTGACTCCCATCCAAAGACATGGAAGTTTGTAAGTGCACAAGAGACAACCCATGCCAATCTCCTTTCTCTTCTTCTTATACTTCTTTCTTTCTTAGGTATCTGAAATACTGTCTAGTGTTGGCTCTTTTCTCCAGTTATGCACGAGCATTGCCTCTCCCAAACTGTTTCTTCCCTTGGCTGCATGTAAGGAATTCACTATTCAACGGACTCTAGCTCATTGACCGTTGGTGGGAGGTGTAGTGGGGAATACCTTTGAGCTGGTCCACGAGAGCATTTGGATTGCAAGCCATATGACATTCACAAAACATTTTGCTGCAAGTATATATATAGTCCACACCCACTGGACATGACAAGAAACGACAATTGACATATGGACTTGTGCATTATGGTAGATCTCCACAGCCTATGGGAAATATTGGTGATATCGTAGCCAAGGACGACGCACAAATGTCGAGTGCTCATTTGCTGGGGATGCTGTCGGGAGTAGGTCTGATCAGTGTTTCCCACTCTCCCTTGTTCTTGTTTGGTGTCTTTGCTGTTCTCTCTCCACTGAACATATGGACCACTGCCAAAATGCTGAATGCTGCAGAGTTTGAGATTCTTAACCAGGCCAAACTGACATTGCTCAGCCGTACTTTTATTGATACGGGCAAGGTGGTGGAGTACGATGACCTAAGAGACCGTGAAATTGGATTTGGGGAATGGATCAAGCCCTATGGTGCCAAGGGAGGCGTCTCTCTCAAGCTCAGACTGGGAGCGAGTGCTGAGAAGGCCTATGGCTCAAGTGGAGAAGTGGAAGGGAGTCTCAAGGTCATGAAGGTAAGAAAAAAAAAAGAAAAAAATGGACAGTGGTGGTAAGATGGGCTTGTGATTAGAATGAAAACTACTTGCTGAATTATCACAACGGCACTCTGTGGGTGCTGTTCCATGAACAAGCCGTGTCCAATGATGTGATCAAGGCCATTCTCCATGCCAGTAAATTCCATGATATGCTAGTGCAGCAGGAGATCCACCACCAACAGGACTGGGACAAGTACAGCAACGCCCTCCTTACTAGCCTGGAGTGGAGCAAGGACAAGTATCCAAAGTTTGTGGCTGAATTAGATTCAAAAGAATGGCAGAGTGATGCTGTTTACTGGAATGACAGGTAAAAGAAAGGGGGTGTATGATCTCACTACTAACAATAACAAAGTGGGATGCGATTGACATGGGGACAAAGAGATCCAATGGCATAAGCAAGCCCTTTTTGTCTCCTTTGTATTGACAGTAAGACTTAGAATCATATCATTGCATTAAAATGAGCAGAAGCATACTCAGGGTAGCGTTCTTGTATGGTTGTGATAATGCTATCCATGTCTTGGCACAGTGTCTGGATCCCAGCATCCCACCTAACAATCTCAAGCATGGACTGCTGGACTTGCTGATTAGGTTGAGTCGTTCCGTTGGCTGCTGCTGCTGCTGCACTGATGCTATTCTCCTGGCTGCTCTGGTCAAAGGTAGCCCCTCCAGACTCAAAGAAGATGGTATGGTCTATCTGATCAATGCACCCCACCATACGATTCTCACCAATCATATGGGATGCCACCTGTTCTGCCTGCTCACTGGATACATTCAGAAGACTACCCAACTCATCAAAGGAGATATTGTTATAGATCTTGGAGGCAGACAGGAGATTGTGTTCAATCATGGCACGCTCAAATACAGTGGTATTACTGGTGAGACGAGCGAGATGGTGAGGCTTGAGAGTGGCAGCAAACTCAGAGACTTCATTGGCACGGATGACTCTCTCTAGATAGGTCTTTTCGAGAATAGAAAATAAAGCAAGGTGGTGGGTTCTCTCGTCTTTGTAGAGGGTGGCCAGACTACGGGACCGCAATGGACCTGCTCTTGCTAGCACTGCACACTGCACAGCAGCCATTCTATGCAGGAAGGGTGGGTGAGTTGTTTTCTTCTTTTGTTGGCACTCACAAGCAACGAAGACGCTCTTCTTCTGATAACTGTGGCACATAGCTCAATTCATGGTATTTCTGGCATGCCTCGAGGAAACGACGCTTAGCATCGAGAATGCGTGCTTGAGACAGCTTAAATGTCAGACCAACGACAAGATCTGGTGTTGTAGGCAATAGCAAGGCAGCACGGTTCAGATAAGCCTCGGCTGCCACTGCTTCCTCTTCCTCCAGCAAAAGACGAACAATGCGAATATAGATGCCCAATTTGTAGTCATCTGAGATAGCACTGGTGGGAGTGTCTCATGCATGAGTCCTACCTATCCACCTCTCTAGATCTCTAGATCTCTCTAGATCTCTCCCCATCTGTGTAGGCACTTACCGATGGCCAGAGTCAAGTGAAATGCCTTGAAGTGTTTTGGCAGCCTTCAAATAATCATCCTCTGCCTCATATTGATCTGCTAATGTCTCCCGCATATGAGAGAGCTATGCGAAGAATAAGCCTGCTTTTCTCTTTTTCTCTTTTCTCTTCTCTCTTTTCTCTTCTTCAAAAGACTGTTTTACCTGCTCTTCAAAGCTCACAGCACGGGACTGTGCCTGTTGGATAGTATACAGCAATAGTGTCTTCTTGGTGTCACTGTCTGTAATACGCTTATTAAAAAGACCAATGAATTCAGACAGTAATGGGCGTGCAATAACAAGTCCCACTTGGTCATCTAAAAGTGCATTGACATGGGCTTTCAGGTTATCCATCTGTTCTGTCTTGGAGGAGGAGGCAAGAATGTCTGTCAATACACCTCTGAACGCATCTATTTTGTCTTTTTGCTGTGTCATTGCCATACATTGTTGAAGGCGTGCAACAAGACTCGTCATTTCACTCAAAGGATAACTTGTTAGGATAAGATATGAAATATAGAAAGAAAGAAAAAAAGGCACGCGTTAATGTGTGACGTTTATTGGTGTATTTTATCATTGTGTAGATACAATTTTGTCCATGTGTAGAAAAGTAGAGTATATAAGGCATAAAGTAAGTAGGCAAATAAGGATTAGAAATCCATAGAACGAGAAGATTCATCTGAAAAGAGAGGTGGATTTAGAATAGAAGAATAGAAGATGCGTTTAGTATACCTCTTTTTGCTCGTTGTGTGTCCAAGAGAACACTTTGAACAAACTTCTCAAAGTGTTCAATATAGGGTGCAAGAGAAGTCTTTTTGTATTCTGTTGGATGTATCAGTAAAGACAAGCCTTTCTTCTTGGGGTTGTTCCCTTTGTAACTTACCAGGTATTCTGCGCTCTCCTTCGCCCTCCTCCTTACCGTGCATCTTGTGGTAAATGTCTCTTTCTCTTGACAGATCAGAAAGAGTGGGGACTGTGGAGGGATTAAAGCTATCACAGTTCTCCACAGAGATAGGAACACAGACACGCTCTATAGAAAGAGATGAGAAATGAGAGAACATAATAAGACAGGCTCCTTACGTGTTTTGGGATGAATGGAGAAGGGACTCTTGAGCAAATGTCCAATGGTTGTAGATACCTTATCATCAAGACGAGGATAGCAATACTGGAGAATAATCTCCTTTAACCATTTCTCTTTTTTCTATAGTCCATTCATCAATACATACAGTCTCCTGCCACTACAGATCCACTAGGTACTTACAAAGTAGACACCATTTATATGACTAGAATCATCCAGTGCTTTCTTCAATTGCTCCCATTTCACTCTTCCTGACTTGCTGAGGTTCTCTCTCCACGCCTCTTCAATCAGCCCCCTACACCCTTTGATAGTGTTGATATTGGTGGTGTTTGGGATGAATGGACTGGTATAGAAAGTGCACACTGTGAATAGACATCCTTACCTTCTTCAGGAATCAGAGCCAGCATCTTTTGCCATGTCTCGGGTGTATCCAGTGTCTTTTGGGCAGTGAGTACCAATGAATCAAAGTAAGGGAGGATGATCTCCATAGAGCGACTATACCCAACAATGTTAATAAACAAAAATAGTCTATGAAGAATAAAAACTACTACTTGCGTAATGAATGGATGGTTTATGTTGAATACATTGACTTTTCTTATAGAATCAGCACCGCCCTAAGCACACAAGTATAAATACATCTCCAGTATACAATCTAATCACTCATATCAAAAAGGTCAGTGTCCGAATGAAGATTACCTTGACAATTTCAAGGTAGCTGACAATGGCTTTTCTGCTAGTATTGTCTAATTTACGAGCACGCTCATCACACACCCAACAATGTACACCACGACGACCAGAGTAAATCCACAGACGATGTTTAAATCCAAAGTCATCTACGAATACAGTCATGTTATGACTATAGCCATGGACAGAACTCTACTTACCACGGAGTGCTCTATCAATGACTTTGATAGCAATAGTCATGTAGGTCCAGCATTTACTGCACACAGCACCTCCTCTTTTATTTTTATTTTTATTTTATAAATAATAAATAAATAAAAATAAAAATTACACACCATTAGCTTCCATTCAACAAGACCATGACAAGATGCCTTACATGCAACAGGTTCTGATATCATCGTAATCTGTCATATCAATATCAAACACTAGCTCCTTTTCTACTGGACGGAATACTTTATCACTGACAGTCTTCTTGTCTTTTGGCTAGGACATGAAGAAATATAAGGGACTACATAACATGGGATGGTTCTTACTTTAACAGTGTAAACAGCACCAATATCAATCTTGGAGGGTTGCATTCGTTCAATCTCCTTTTTCAGATCCTCCAAAGACATGAATGAGTTGTAGCGCACATAGATATCAGAAGCCAATGTAAAACTGAATTCTCGGTGTGTAAAGTTCTTTGTGAGTGCTATACAACAACCAAGCAATCAACAAAGGCTTATCAGTGGCACTGGGCCATGTGTTAATAGTGTACCAGTGTCATAATTAAGCCATTTGAAATAGGACTTGTAGGGGAAAAAGTATTGATAGTAAGCTCGCAGTAGAAAGTAGTGCTCATCATACTGGGACTCCACTGGACTGTTTAGATAAGAGAGAATAGAGTGAGTCAAGTAGAGTGGGTGGACACTCACTTGAATATCGGGATTCGTGTTGCTCCATAGGGTGGTGAGTCCATAAAAGACATAATCCGGGTTATATTTCCGTCTCTCTGGGGTGTTCTTAGTTGGACATTGGCCATTTGATTGTCCATGTTATTCACATCCAGTTCAAGGGACTCACAATCACTGAACATGTCAATGTCAAGACCCTCCAGCTCATCATGAACTAGGCATAGAAACACAGGGCGAATTAGCAGGTGAGCAGCTGTCTAGGTGTGTATTCTTCTCTTCTTCTTCTTTTATTATTAGTAGAGAAAGGGCACCTTGTTCCTGATCTGACATGGAAAAGAGAACAGTAGGCAGAGACAAATACAAAGACAAGGTGTGTCTACTAATTTACAGAAAAAGAACCTCTGCCCAAGCCACACTATCGATTCAGTACAGTAGTTTTCATGACTAGACAACTCAACAGGTGAGGATAAAGTGGGTGGGTGAGGAGTGTAGGCATAAAAGAATAGTAAAAGAGGATATTCTTTTTATTTTTTATTTTTTTATTTTCCTCAATACTTCATAGGGTAAATTAACCAGACCAATAATAAGAAGAGATGAAGAATAAGAGATGATTTAGGCTTCAAGTAGGATTCATTGGATTACATTCAATGGACAAGAGTGGAGATGAACCAGAAGACCTGGATATTTTCTTGGTTCAGAGAAAATAGATGGAAAATACAACAAGAAAGAAGGAATAGATAGCATTGAATAGTATCAGTTACTATTTATCATAGATTAATAGGGCTATGCTGTATGAAATTCAGGCAACCTTGTTCAATGTTAGCCTATACTCTATACTAATGAAAGAGCTCTCCAAATAAATGCAAGTGATTCATTTTTCTGTACATTCATCTAAAGCAGTAGTATTTCATTGTGCTTATCGTAACATTTTTGGTTATTGACTGAACATGTATTCATATTCCAACCTAACTACCCTGTAGGAAGAAGTACTTATGTCATAGGATTGTATGAATGATTTATCCCACTCATTCTCTATAGTAAGCTGCTATTATTATTTAGACAGTTACAATGACTTTTGTGCAAATGGCCATATCTAATGACAGCTTATACCATCGAATACTCTTTAATGTGTCTCTTTCTACCGTCTAGCATAATCCTTAGTATAAAAGCTATCACATTTGCACAGTCAAGTCATTTCTCCTTGTATTTTCTCAATGAAGGCTGGCTTGTGGTCTACAGAAAAGGATCCAAACCCTAACTGATTGCAGTAACTGGTAATGTTGTTTCTACACACATCCACCTCAAACTCCAATATTTCCAATTTCAGCTGATTGTGAGGCAAATGAGTCCTTTCTAATGACCTTTTTCAGGTGTCTAAAATCCTTCTCACTGGCTTTTTCTTTTCTTTCATGTTTTTCATGACTCTTCGAATGCAATGGTAATCTACACTTTTCAATGTTCTTAATACTATTTTAAACTGTGGGCTTTATTACAATTACACTCACAATCATAGTCAACCTTAATCCAGTCTTCAACAGGTAATAATATTCCTCATAACTTTCTATCTTATTTCTCACAGATGTCAGTTGCTGAATATCTATCTGACATGTTGTGTTGGTTTAATAATATTTATAAAGAAAAAAAAAGAACTTCATACTGAAAAAAAAAAGAAAGAAAGAAAGAAAAAAGAGTGCTTTTCTTATCAAGTTTTCAGCAAGTATTAAATTCAATTGTGCGTGAATGTCTATTATTTATTAGCCAATCAAGAAGGGCGCATTGGCCATTCTTAAAAAGTGATTTTTCAGTAATTACATAGTAAAGTAATTGTAATAAACAATTATTGAATTTGTTGTTGCAGCCATGCATTCAATTCATGCAGTGGTATTTCTGTTACTGTGTTCTTTTCTCCTTTGGTACGTTTATGCACTTCAACGCTCTGATAACTGAGCGTCTTTTGGCCCACAACAGCAATGTAAGGGTATCCAATTAATTCTGCATCCTTCATTTTGCTACCAAATCCTGATTTCCTGTCATCAATTGTCACCTCCTTCTTCAGTAACTCCACTGTCTTCAATTGATCGTAGATTTGATTTGCTAATGTCTGGAACTCGGTATTCTTATCATGCGTAGGAATAATACAAAGACGGTAAGGGGCAATGCTGAAAGGCCATACAAGGCCACGGTCATCACAGTGCACCTCTGCTACTGCTGACAGCAACCGGGATACACCAATACCATAACATCCCATTTGAGCAGGTACTTTATCAGGAGAAGCAGGTGTTTTATAGCCACAATTGAGAGCAGAAGAGTACTTTGTGCCGAGATAGAAGGTGTGTCCTACTTCAATGGCTTTTACACTGCTGAGAGGTGTAATACGTTCTTTGCTGTAACATGCATGGCACAAGTCACCGGCCTCAGCACAACGAAAGTGATCTGAAGAATGAAGAAAAGTGGATCCAAGTGCATCTTGGTGTGGAAGAGTGCATAATGGCATAACAGCATCATCCAAGAGAAAGTGGACATTCTGAAGAGAGGCTGGGTCTATGGACTGAAGAGCAGTGGGGGATAAGGGTGCATGGATTTCCACATTGCCATTGTCCTGTAGGAGTTGTTGCTTCTCAAGATGGCGACGAATCGATGCCTGCACTTTTACTTCATTGACAGTATAGCCGTTTGGAATAATAACAGCTGCATAACCACGCAAGGCTTCTTTGTCTTTGTTCAGATATTTGTATTCCATGAAGGAATAATCCACAGCATGCTCATTCTGATGCATTCCCAATGTCTCTCGTGTGTATTTTACCAGTGCATTTTCAGTCTTGGTCTCATCCAAAACTTCAACAGACAGTAGGGGTGCTTTTAGATGCGCCACTGCCAATTCTTCATTTGCAGTGTATCCACACCCTGTACATGTCAAAAGTGTGTCTTCTCCCGCTTAGATAAAAGAAGAGAGGTAAATATCCTCATTCATTCATCAACTTTTCTTCTTGTGATTCTATCTATCACAACTTACCAGAAGATACAAGATGATATTCGTGTGATTTGGATCCACCCATATTACCACTGTCTGCTTCTGCCTAAGAATGACTTAATGAATCTAGGCCCTGTGCAGAGTGTTCATTACCACTACAAATGGAGTGCCAAGACGACCAAAGATGGCCTTGTAAGCCAGAGTCACTTCTTCATAAGTAGAATAGGCGTCCTGTAGAGTGGCATCAAAACTATAAAGATCCTTCATAATAAACTCCCTGCCTCTTAAAAGACCGGCTCTGGGACGAAGTTCATCACGAAACTTGCGACCTAGTATTGAACAGGGAGTCAATTTCCTGTACAAGAGAGTGCTTATTATGAGGAGCCTAGGATGATTCATCTACCTATTTGATAAAGACGGATAGGAAGTTGCTTGGTGGATCTTAGCTCAGAAGCCACAAGCTGTGTAATTTCCTCTTCATGGGTAGGAGCAAGTAATAGGTCGGAATCTTTACGATCTTTAAGACGAAAGAACTGTACAAGAGAGACATTTTTTTTTCTTTCTTCTTAGTACTGGGGTTTTTTAGTATCTCTTGTTTATTCCTCACCTCTCCCTGGGCACCCCTCCATCGACCGGTCCTTTTCCAACTTTCGGGAGACAATAACAATGGAAGTTGTAGTTTCTGACTGCCTGTTATCAGACCCAGTAGCAATGAATATCAAGATCGATTATCATTCTGATACGAATAAGGATCTTTATAATGGTCCTCACTCTCCAATGACCTACCAATGGCCTGCATCTCCTCATCAATAATATTTTCAATCTTCTCAATAGTACGTAGACCCATAGGCAATAAGGAATAGATGCCCGAAGAAGACTAGTTGTGGGTGTTATTCATCTGTTTTTTTTTTTTTTACATATATATTTATATTATTACACTGTACCTGACGAATGAATCCTGCTTTTAATAACAGTGCGTGGCTTTTGTCTCCGTGCCCAGTGGCAATCGTGTCTTTGGTAAGAGGCATAAACCGAGTCGAGAGTCGAGTACGTCCCTGAGAAAGAAAAGACAGTTGAGCCCAAACACCCTACAAATACAATAGAGGCGTCTTACATCCAGTGTAAAGTGTCTCGAGTGGACTGTCCAGGGGCTGTGAAGTGTACGACAGGGTGAACGTAGGTTGAGCATGACGTGAGGAATGGACATGACAAGAAATGAGTGGCTGCCAAGCATGGATGAAAAAAGTCTTTTGTGGATATACACAGTGACACTGGAAATCCCCGAAAACAGCGCCTACTAACATATACAGTTTTGTCCATGAATTGCCTATGAATTAATTTTGTTTTATTGAGGAAAGAAAGAGAGAGAGAGAAGGAGAGAGAAGAGTATGCATGGTGTTGTTCTAATATCCTATTGAGCTCAGTCACAGAAATAGAAGGAAGAAGAGGAGGAAATGTACATTGTGAAGAGTATAGACATATCTACAGTGAAGTCTAACCCAGTGTGTGTTCATCTGCCTTTTTCTCGATAGAGGTAGTTGTGATGGCAAATAGACTTTCAAGGGAGACTGTGGAGGATGTAGGGTTGTTGCTGCGATTCTCCTCATCAAAGACTGGACTGCTGTTGGCAGTGGTGTCTGGACTGAGGACAGAAATACTCGTATCAATGCATGGATTGGGTGGAAGTACTTTTTCAGCCTTTGGAGTCATTATTTCTATAGGTGGTTCAGAGGGAGACATCGCCACTCTAGGGGAAGATGCTTTGCCAATAGTATCACCCACAATCCCTAATTGCTGTGTAGTATCTGCCAATGCACCCATGCTAATACCATAAGTAGCTTATTATAAACATCTTCTTTACCTTGCATAAAACATTTGCAATCTTAGACGCAACATTTCGTAATACAAATCCAACATGGATCTTCCACTGTAGTAATTCTGTCTTATGTTGCGAATGAACATATAAAACTCACATACAGCCACCAATCGATCACGACAAAAGCGATCAATACACGCCCAGTCATCAAAATAGGAGACTCGAAACCGATAAGCAAGAGGAAGATGGGTGTCACACCTTCCACAGGCCTGACATTGACGAAGCCTATATGTTTCTGTTCCATTCAATCTTTCCCATAAAAGTGTCTTGGAGGCGGACAGTTTAAGAGTCGCATCCACCATTTGGGCTGCTTGTTCATCAGCAAACCCAGCAGGTGTGTCCTCAATAAAACAGGTATTCATAAGAATAGCCTCATTCAACTTCTTTACAGATAGACGGGAGTTGGGTCCAAACCGAAGACACTGTTCAATGCTGTCTGACTGGCAGTATTTGAGAAAGGGCAAAGAGTGGATTTTGCCAAGGGGTAGCATGGGTGAATTCTTAACACAGTCTATGAATGTTGCCATCATCAGTGGATCCACTCCCACCATGGTATCGGTATTATCCACACCAAGCTCTGCTGACATGAGTGCAGCAAGATCACGAGTAGCACGCACATTGGAATCCTTGATGGTTGGGTAAGAGGGATGCGTACTGGCCTCTTGGTCTTTTTGGTGCTCAATCTCATCCATCGTGGACATGGCTTGTCTTAGTTCATTCAGCTGCATTTCTTCAGTGGACAATCTCTCCTGTGTTTCCTTCAACTGTCTCTGTAGCTTCTGGTGAGCCACTTCAAGGTGGAACTTCTCCTTCTTTTCTTTTGCTACCATCCCATTGGCTTCTTCAAACAGTTTCCTTGATAGCTCCTCCAGTTCATTTTCAACTGCTTCTTTTGCTAGCTGGAACTCCACTACTCTGTCCAATTGTCCAATATATTTTTCATTCAAGTTCTTAATGTCACTCTTTAATGCACTGATTTCTTCTGATTTAGTCTGAATGTCGGCAACGAGTTCTTCTGACTTTTTATTCAAGTATTGGATGACGGCAGCTTTTTCTTCCTCTTTCTCGTGTGTCTGTTGAATCTCTTCCTTTAGAGACTGGATTTCTTTCTGAAGAAGTATTTTTTCTTGGTGGATAGTCTTTAGAGCAGGAATACTATTATTGCATAGAGAGCAGAGGAAAGTAGTCTCTGATGTGATAATATGACGGCAAGGACACTCGGGTATGCTTTTTGCCTCTGTTTCTTCTACTGTAGCTGTTTCTTCTACTGTAGCTGTTTCTTCTACTGTAGCTGACCCTTCTACTGTAGCTGACCCTTCTACTGTGGATGTCTCTTCTACTGTGGATGTCTCTTCTACTGTGGTCGGCTCTTCTTTAGGCTGTTGAGTAGCGTCTCTGCAAGTACCGAGTCCAGCTGAAAAATGGCCTGGAGGTATAATATCCTCACTTGGAGGTACAGTGCCATGAACATTGCTAATGACATTTTGCAGGTGGGAGTATAGGTTGGCAATGTCCTCTTTAGTGATACCTTTCTCCCTTATGTGACTGTCGATATTGAGACTGGGTGTTTCCATGGTAGCGAAGAGTGAAGAATTTCATTTCTTGTCTTTGGCAAGGTAAATAATCGAATGGTCTCTGTGCTTAAGATTGTCGGAGAATAAAAACAACCAATCAATAGGGAGAGTGGGATGAGACAGCATAAATGGACTTTTTCCTCTTTCACCCTGACTCCATAATGACACGCAGTTGACCAATTTTGGAAACATTTCTTCATTTTGTAGACCCGTCTTTGCTTGCCTGGTGTATTTTATCACGTGATGGGTCGGTAAGTTTATCAACATCCACAGTCATCGCTTCCACACAACAGTCCTTGTTTCTCTTTAGCTGGTGAAGGGTGTGTAGTGTAGGAGTATAAAATAGACTCAGCAGAAGAATAAAGGAATTCAGTGTCTCTTATACAAGGGTGTTCTATGAGGAGACTTATTTAGGCTCTACTCTACGACTTGCTATAGAATGACTGTTGAATTAGAAGCAAACAAATCCATTGTGCTTGTTTGAAGCAGAAGAAGGGAGAAACAGGCCGATTTGCTTGTCTGTCTTTGTCTATTCTCTATTGAGTACATACATGGTTGTTGATGTTGATATTGGAACAGAGTGAAAACATAAGGTTATTTTGGTAGTTTATGTAATACGTGCGGTGTCTTATAAGTACCACTACTTTCTCTTCTTGTGTTCTCAGGGTCCAATGCAAGGTTATATTGCTTTAATTACACTATGCCTATCTATCATTAAAAATAAAGGCAAACTCATCTCTTTACGTTTCTCTCTCTCTTCTTTCTCTCTCTTCTCTCTCCTAAAACTAATACATAAGAATGTCTATTAAAAAGGAGATCGGCCAACTACTCATCTATGGGTTCCATGGAGTGACACCTACAGAAGATATATTAAACCTCATTCGCAACCATAATCTCGGTGCTATCATCTTGTTTTCTCGGAATATCGAATCTCCTGAACAGATACGAGCCCTTACTTACACTCTTCAGCAGACAGCCCATGCATCTGGCCATGTTCGTCCTCTTTTAATTGCTGTAGATCAAGAGAACGGCGTCGTACGTCGTTTGGGTCGTAGTGGTACCTATCTTCCTGGTAGCATGGCTTTGGGTGCCATCAACTCCACACAAGCTGCCTATGATGTAGCAAGCGCCGTAGCAGATGAGCTTCTTTGCCTTGGTATCAATTGGAACTTAGCACCTGTCATGGATGTGAATAACAATCCCTTTAATCCTGTGATCGGTGTCCGTTCTTTTGGAGAAGACCCTGATCTAGTTGCAAAGTTGGGCATTGCACAAGTCGAGGCCTATCAGAACAAAAAGGTAGTGACCAGCATCAAACATTTCCCAGGCCATGGAGACACAGCCACAGACTCCCATGTGGGTGTACCTGTTATTGACAAGAGTTTGGAAGAATTGGAAAGATTTGAGTTGAAACCCTTCAGACAAGCTATCCAAAAGTCCAAAGGAAATCAAGTCCCTGCCTCTGTGATGGTGGGCCACATGTCTCTTCCACAGATTATCAAGGAACCACGGCAGGTCTCCAGTCTATCCCCAGAAATTGTGCATCTACTCAGAAAAGACATTGGTTACGAAGGAGTCATTGTCACGGATTGCCTTGAGATGGAAGCAGTCAAGGAAACCATTGGAACCCCCACAGGTACTGTGGTTGCCCTCCAAGCTGGCAATGATATTGTCATGGTGTCCCATACCTATGCGTTTCAATACGAGGCACTTCAGAAGCTCCACACTGCCATTGACCATCACCAACTGGACACAGGGGCACTGGAGGCATCTCTCAAACGCGTATCTGATCTAAAGGACAAGTACTTGACGTGGGAGGATACCTTGGCACACAAACCACTAGTAGTGGGCTGTCCCCAGCATGTGGCACTAAGTGGTACTTTGTATGACCAAATCCCGACAGTGGTACGCAATAGCCAACAGCTTCTTCCCATCAAGCCAGCACAGCAAGACAGAATTCTTTTTTTGGGTGCGCAAATTCCTGTGACACTTGCCATTGATTCTGAAAAGGAACCCTTCAAGGCATTTGAACTGGCACTGAAACAGCGCTCTACAGAGGCAGAATGTATTCTATTCAATGAAGAGACCAACACCTTGGAGGAAAAGATAAAGCAGGCAGACTGGGTTATTATTGGCACAGGCAATGCAAATCTCTATCCATTCCAGGCTGACATGGTGCGTCTTGCCCATCGCCATGCTCGTCGTCTAGTGGTGGTGGCTGTGATGAATCCCTATGATATTATGGTGTTCTCAGACATCGATGCCTACATCGTCACCTATGAGTACAACCCACCTGCCATGGAGTCTGCTGTCAAACTGATCTTTGGTGAGATAGAAACCCATAGCCAGCTGCCAGTGACTATTCCTATCGAATCACATAATACCCTGCCAGTGACTTGGGAAGCATGGACAGTGGAAACTTACACTCCTGAAATGCTGGAAGAAGTGTGGCAATTATGGACAGTGACTTTCAAGGCACTTCCTCTCTCCTTGGACGTTTTTAGGAATGTTTTGTTACATTTGCAATCACCAGAACATTGCGTGGTGAAACATGAAAACAAAATTGTTGGTTTCGCAGGAAGCCAAGTGTTTGAACAAACAGGGCAACTTGCTCTCTTAATGGTTCAACCAGACTATCAATCACGTGGTATTGGCACAGTTCTCTATCAACATACCATTGACACACTGAGGCAGAAAGAAATTGTGTCTATTCGCATTGGCTCTACCTTTCCACGTTTCTTCCCAGGTGTCCCTAATGATGACGATGTGAATGGAAAAAAGGCACAGGCTTACTTTGAACGCAGGGGATGTCAAATGGGGGAAATTGTCTGGGATCTTGTAGGAGACCTAACACATTACAAAACTCCTACAGTGATCCGAGACCGCATGAAAAAAGAGGGGCTGTGGTTTGGAAGACTTTTGCCACATCAGTTGAATGACCTTATTCAGTTTCAATCAAGATACTTTCCATACTGGGTTTCTACTTATAAGCACCATACTGATTTGGGTGATTTCCAAGATGTCATAGTAGCAAGAGAACAGAACAAGGATGGCAATATTGTGGGTAGCTTGATCCTTCATGCTCACCAACAGTCTCACCCAGACCGCAATGATTTAATTTGGACAGATCCTCTGTTGCTGGGTCCCAAGAGTGGTGGTATGGCCTGTGTTGGTGTATCAGAGGAAGCCCGTGGTCGTGGCATTGGATTGGGCATAGTTGCCTATGCCAATGAAGTACTTCAGGCTCGTCACATAGAAACATCCTATGTAGATTGGGTGGTAGCAGTTGATTTCTATAAACGCACTAGCTATGAGGTTTGGAGATCGTATCGCATCTGTACGCTTAATAAATAACGACGCTTCTCGTTGTTGTTGTTCTATTTTTAAAGTATTTTCTCTTGCTATTCAACATGTATTATTGTTTTTTTTTTGTTATTTCTCATTAAAGTGTTCATTTGGTTGATGTTTTACACTTATCAAACCCAAGTTTACCAGTGAATGGATATATATATCTTCTTTATCCCGTTGCATAGTATTTGTTTATTCATACTACATGTATCTTTTACCATACCTTGTGACAGATACTAATGTTTATAAAGTCATGACTGTTCTATTTTCCTGAGCTATTTAACTTTAAAATATGCAATAGTAGTAACTAGTATTATGAGATAGATTTATAAAACAGAACAAATACATGCTACTATAAAAAGTTGGTATACAGTATTAGTTATTATTTAGCATTGATAATTCACATTAGCTATTAAAAGGCAAACCAGTTGAGCACTAATAAATATCATGCATATCAACAGAAAGACTTCCAAAAATGACTTTATTCAAGATATACTTTTATAGAAACATAAATGTTAACGATCGATGAAACTGTCTATTATAAATATAAATATAAACGACCCTCTTTGGTTTGGTATGCCTATTAAACATGGATAAAATACACACCTTGTGTCTGATGCAACATTAGAGATGCTCCCTTCTTATAGAGAGACTAGAATTTGATTCTTCCGAGAGACCCTTTCTATAGCTATACAAATGTATGGTATTATCTTCTTGGAGTCGTTCCTCGGTGCATGGGCTCATAGCGGCACATCGGTAAATGTTAATAGCATATGCTTTTTGAGGCAATACTATATTCTCAAATGTCTATATTGACACAAAATGGTTTTCCTTTTTTCTTCTTTTGTTCTGTAGAGCTTTCTTGTCCGTGTCATAGTGTATAAGGAGGGCATTAAGGCTTTATTAAGCAAATGCAACGACCCTTTTTAATAATAATAAAAATCTTTAAATTATATTGATACAAACTATTTGTGAAAATTTAAATCTCTCTTCATTGAAACAATCCTATAGAATAATACTGCTAGTTTGAGAATTATTTGTAAAAGAAATGTACTATGGATAGAAGATTGTATTTTTTATATTTTTATACAAATATGTAGAAAGATGTTATCCATCTTTAATAGAACAAACACATAGATCATTGGGTTGAAGAGTAGAGTAGTAGTGTCCATGTGTTGAATAGACATGTTTAAAAACTTAATTCAATTCCCCATACATTGTGATTATCAAATAATAATCACCTTTATAACATTGTTACAATCTGTGCTTTTTTCTTTTTTTTTAATTTATTGGGCAGAAATAAAATAGACACCTTGGTTACTAGTTTTATAATGATACTAATAACACTGGTTTGAAAGCAACCACATTATATTACTTCAAAGTGATTTTGAATTCTTTTGTTCATGTTTAGTCATTATACTTTATCATCTCTGAATACAACCTATGTTCTGATAGTATAGTTTTGAGATACCTACAATAGATACAGCCCGTGTAGTTTATCTTTATATCCGTGTCATCCAATGATAGACAACGATCAGTACTGGTTTAGATCATTTGTTTTATTCTTAAATTTATTAAGATTTTGAATTTCATTTCATTATAGGCATTCAGTGTACATTAGTATTTTCAGTAGCATCAGATCTCCATGCTATGGACACTATTGTGATATCTATCAATGTTAACTATAAGATAGGTCAATGACACTCTTTACTCATCCTATAGTATAAACTGGCTGGTGTTTTAAACTAAAAGGCTCATCTATGGCACTAGAATATGAATGTTTGTGTAATGGGTATAAATACATAGGGCAGATAGAAACCATCGATCCAGCGGCCTATTTGTGATATACCCATTAATATTTAAATGAGACAATAAAGAAATGGAAGAGCTTCACCATCGATCTTTTTTGCTTTCTTGAAAAGTAGTAGAATAGCTCACATCTAGGCTGCTGGACCTAGGCTTTATCTGGTGATCTTCTCTTTCTGCCTGTGTTCATTTTGCCTGATAAACCACGGCTTTTATTATTGCGTCTATAGTTTATATTACTGTGGAGGTAATAGAGTGTACAGAACATGTGTCTATAATGAGATGAACAGGGTAATATGACGTAAATTGATTTCTTAGTTCTAGAGTGATAAACGCTAAAACAAGCTTATTTACAATAGTACCCTGTTCATCATTGTTTATAGGATTGACATTCATTTTATATACTCTATTATTGGTTCAGAAAATAGTTCTGCTGTAATCATCAGGATTGATTCACTCAAAATAATTTACGAGATGTACGACCCTGAGTTATGCAAATGCAATTATAAATTCAATGGTGTTTATTCTATAATGTTCTATTTTATTTTGATTTCTTTATTTAAAAAAAAGTATCGTCTTGTCGATACATATAGAAACTCAAATGGAGTGATTTCAATTGAATCTATTGAACCTTGGTAGGTTTATAAAGTAATTCATTTTAATTTTCAAACTACCAATCAATGTAAACTTATTCTATCTATAATGTTTGCCTTGAAATATAAATCAATAGACTATTGATTTAAAATATAGTTTACTGATCAGTGTACATGACATGATACAAAGTAGCAAAAATAAGACTCATCCTGTCTCTTTTCTTTTTTTTTCTATTTTGGAAGAGTAAAAGAGAGAAAGAAAAAAGAAAAAGTACCAGCATCGTATACTAACCAAATAAAATATCTTATTCTTGAGCTAAAAGCTATTAAGAAAGAAAGTTAGCTGTAACATTGTACTTCCGTGATGAGAGAATATGAATGTGAAATCAACATTTATTCCAAGAACTCAAAGAGAATTCCAAGTATAATCATTGTTTTTTTATTTACTTTATGCTCTTCGGGATAGATATATTAATCTATACTTTTATAAAATAGGTTCATGAATAGCATGATTGGATGTCCTTGGTTAAAGACAATAAATAAATTAGATAAACTATCAGTCATTGTTTTATTTTATTCTGGACATTATTAATATGTTAATCTATAAAATGTGGACATTTAAACATTTACAGATCTTAAGCTCAAAGCTGACATAAGTGTGCTTGTGGAACTGTCTTTCTTAGGATGAATTCCGGGGATCTCATTCAATAATCTTATTCATCACAATGTTCCACCAAACTATGCAATGGTAGAAAATATCATGGTTTAGCAGTAATAGTGTTCTATAATCCATGTGTATTTGGCCAAGATGGAAATAGTTTATAGGAAAAGCATGCAGTGCTTTCTGTATTTTATATATCTATATATTTACTCATGTATCTATGTAGTTATGTGTGTCTGTGTCAATAGGTCTATATGTCAATAAGATCGTGTGCCCTTTTCTTATTCTAAACAGCTACAATAGATACCTGCCACTATTTTCTGATCTCATCGTTTATAGATAACAAACATTTTTTGATATACTTATGGATAATAATATAGAAAAAGATGGAAGTTCAAGAAGCTCTATCAGGTTGATAGGGGCTTAATCGAGGCATTTGTAGTGTATGACGTTTCACTTGTATTCACTCGATGCATTTCTATGCAATACTATTCGCTAGCAGTGGCCATTCTACATCCTTCATCGTTAAAGTCCTATTCATAATACTCCTCTATTGAACAAATTAAAAGGAGATTGATATTTATGGCTATTGATGTATTTGTAGAAATATTGATGGATGAATATTATTGTTTTAGGTCTTTGACTATCTTTCTTTCTCTGAAGAGACTGTTCTCTATGCTTGAACAAACACTGATTTATGCATAATCTGACACTTAAAAATATAGAATTGTATCAGCTAACGCTCATAAAACCAATCAGGAACTTATGTTTATAGTTCTCCGTGAGTTGCCTATCTTCATGGAGTTCTGCTATCACTCATTTCTTGTGCTATCTATTCTATTTCCTTTTGGGCTATCACAAACATTTGTTAGCCTCCAAACACACCCTCCTTATAAATTCAATGATTTTCCATCTAAAGTTGCTCTTCTCCCCTTCTCTTTCTTTCAATCTTTTTCTTGTACATGGCAGATCCACTTCCTTCCATTCTGAACACTGGAGACACGGCATGGGTTATGGTTTGCGTGGCCTTTGTTTTTCTTATGGTAATAATAGACATAAAATAAAAATAAATAAAAATAAAAAAGATAGAGTTTTGTTTATCATATTTACGCTTATTCGTATTCATATACTAATATAAATAAAAAATACAAATTGTTAATTTTCTCATTGGCATTCTTTAGTCGCCTGCATTAGGATTTTTCTATGCTGGTTTAGCACGAGCTAAAAATGCTTTGTCCTTGATGTACCTAACAGTTTTATCGGTTGCTGTGGTTTCCTTCCAGGTAAGTAGCAAAATGAGTGCCTAAGATTCTTATGGTGTAGTGGTATTTGATAGGCTATTCTCTCACCTTTTCACCGACAGGAGGGAGATTTATTGGTGATTCAGGTACATTCATTATTTATTCAATGCCCATGGTTCATGTCGTTTGTATGATTGTTAGCCCACTTCCTATTGCGAGATGTTGGTCAAAAGCCTCAATTCGAGACTCATACTATTCCTGCATCTGTCTTTATGATTTTTCAAGCAATGTTTGCATGCATAACTCCAGGTATGGGCATTTTGGTCTGGTTGGCCATGTCATTTGGATATGATCTGCTGGAGACTAATTCATATTTTCACTTTTTCCTTTTTCTTCCTTTTTCTTCCTTTTTCTTCCTCTTTTTTTTTAACTTCTCTCAGCGCTTGCATTTGGATCAGCAGCAGAGCGCATGTCGGTAGGTTGAATCATCCATTTTGGTATTCCTGTTGACGAAATTGAATAAATAAAGCTTGGTCCTGCCATTCTGTTTGTATTTGTATGGACTACATTGGTTTATGGTAAGCATCAGCAGATGACTCGGGCTAGATTCTTATTTATTATTTCTAGACATAATTACTTGTTGGGTCTGGGGTCCCAATGGTTGGCTTACTTTATTAGGTGTCATGGATTATGCAGGGTAAGTTGAACATAACTGTTCTATCGCAACCTATTTCATTTCTAGTGGAACACCTGTGCACATCTCAAGTGGCTTGGCTGCAGGTAAGCCTATGCCCAGTATTTAAGTCCTAGGATCTTATTAACAGACCCTGATTAACACTATTCTTAGTTGCTTATGCTGTTGTGCTTGGGAAAAGAAGAGACTACAACCAAAATGTAAATGCACCCCACAATGTTTCTTTTGTATTTCTTGGCCTGTCTCTCATGTGGTTTGGTAAGGAGCTTTTCCTAGCCATCTTTGACGTATATACTCTACAGGCTGGTTTGCTTTCAACGCCGGAAGTGCATTGTCTGCTAATGCTCGCAGTGTGAATTCATTGATCGCCACTCACATGTCTGGTTGCAGTGGTGCTATTGTGTGGGTCCTGATGGACTACAGACACACTCGCAAGTGGAGTATCATCGGACTCTGTACAGGAGCAGTGGCAGGCCTTGCCACAATCACCCCAGGCTCTGGATATGTCACACCAAGCAGTTCATTTGCCTTTGGTGTTTTGGGCTCACTAGTTTGTAATTTAGCTGTACAATACAAACACAACTACCGTTTTGATGATGCATTGGATGTTTTTGCAGGTAGTTAAGGATGAAAAGAATTCATATTGGAAAAGAGACTAAACTGATTTGAGAACAGTGCACTACATTGGTGGTCTAGTGGGCCTTGTTTTGACAGGTGTCTTTGCTCAGAAATCTGTCATTGCTCTTGGTTATCCAGAAGGCACAGATTGGAACACTATACCCATGGGAGGATGGCTTGATGGTAACTGGATCCAAGTGCCTATTCAATTGGCAGCTATCGGTGCAGTCTCGGCATGGTCTTTTGCTGTCACGTAAGTGCCTTCTCCATCCATGCTGACAATCGTGCATGTTCTTAATTAACATGGTCGGATCCACCTTAAATAGATATATTATTCTTATTGTTATCAACCTCATTCCTTTCCTTCGACTAAGACTAAATGATTCTGATGAGTTGGTGGGAACTGATTGGGCAGAAATGGGTGAACGTGCCTATGGATATTTGCCTTTTGATGAAGAGATTAGTCGCTCTCGCTCTGATAGTGAAGCCAGCGAGAATCCAGAAATTACTCGCGATAAAACCAAAGTTCAACTGTCAGATAAGAAGAATAAATTTGATCAGCTCAAACGCCTAATGTCAGTCAATAGTGCACCAACCTCCAATCAATTACAAGACTTAATAGAGCAGCCTATCATGCACTTTGAGCAAAAAGATCTTGGTGCTGGCAATATGAATGAACTCAGATTAACTGAGAACTTAGTGAGAGTGGAGGATATGCACGATAATCAACATCTTCAGGAAAAGGGTGATTTACCGCAGCTTATTCAACTGTCTCGTTCTGCCCTCTCCACCGAAGCTTCGCCGGGTCATCAAGTCATGAAAAATGATCATGCCGGACACATGCCAGAGAATAACAATAATGGTAGTAGCGGTAGTAGCAGTAGCAGTTGTAGCAGTTGTAGATAGAAAATATCAATCCTCCACAAAACCCAGAGACATATTTTTGCACTCTTTCTACTTTAAACTGCTGGATTGCTTGTACAGCTAAGCAGAGCATTCCGTCATTCTTAATAACTGTAAATTCCCATCTGCATCTCATTATTGCTCCCATGGCAATATTCAAATAAATGTTTCTTTATCTTCAGGCATAATTATAACGCTAACAAAGACAAGTCTTGACTGACTTCCTCTTCTCTTTATCCTTCTCTTCTTTCCATCTTCCCTCTTCCATCTTCTTCTATCCCCTTACATTCATTTTACATTTTTTGACTTATGGCTATTGTAGAAACTTACCTTCATTCAACTGTTTTCACGCCTTCCTTATTCCCCGAACTTCCTACTACTCTAACACCAGAAACCCTCACATTGACCCGTGAAACAACAGTAACTCTTCTTCGCCCTACCTACAGCTCTGTCTACAAAGCCATTGAAACCAACACAATGACATCCCACTCTATCCCGCCCTATCCTCTCCAACACTTGAGCCAAGCCAAATACTTATGGCCTGTACTATTGACTTTTGCTATTTTTGGAATGTTGGCTATTCTAAGTCTTCTTGTTTATGGATCTGTACATCTCTGTAGATATCTCTGTAAATCTCCTAATACATCTCTCAACCTATCTATTCCCACTCTATCTTTCCACGAAAAACACATATTTAGACAGCAGGACCAACTTCCCCGGACTTTTCCATGGCTCTCTCGATCTTCCAGCAGCCATGAAACACTCGCATTCCAAAACTCTGCTCGTGATTTGATAGCCAATAAAGAGGCCTATAAGGCTAGTATGGTAGACCACCGATGGCTTTCACGCTTCCTGCATCGTCCCATGGCTCCACCTACAGAAGTCAATCGATCTTCCAGCCCCACCATTCAATTTGTGTCTACCTTTGTTCCTATTGATGATTCACCACTGACACTCGTACCGCGCTCTGATATTCTTAATGATCCACAAAGAAGACGCGGTGTGGATGAAGTGGATTTATGGGAACAAAAGCAGAAGAAAAGTGTTCCTCTCTGGCGATTCCCCTCAAGAGACTATCCAGAATCACCAGAAGTAGGTCCTTCTAGTTTTTCAGCACTCAGTGGAATGCAATTGAGTGCCGACCCCCCTTATCCACGCGCTAAGATTGCACTCAAGACCTATATTTCTTCGGTAAGCTAGTCCTATGTCTATAAGATAAAATGCTCATGAATACTATAGACTTCTCATGGATCAGATCAGACCATTGCACTGTCTGACAGCCAACGTATTCTCTCTTCCACATCCCAACTGAGCATTGATGAAAGATCATTTCCTAAATTCATATCTACTGCACTTTCTTCTAATGCACCTCACATGTCTCATCCTACGAGTGATGTAATGATAGCACGGGAAACACTCAAAGCAATAGAATCAAATGACAGTAGTCATCAATTTAGTCCTTCTGGGAGCAAGAGTTTTTTTTAAACAACAAAACAAAAAACAAAACAAAAAGCCTATCTTCTATAAAATAAATTGTACTTGTTTCTCTTTATTTTATTTTCTTCATGAATGACTGTCGTAAGTATTTTGAATGATATATATATATATATATATAAACACCAAGTTCTATGACTAACTATTCTCTATAGAGAGAGAACAAGTCTCACCAGAAAGACCCGGTCTGTTGGAGAGTAGAGAAAGATTGAACCACGTTGCTTTACAAAGCCAACTAGAAGCATTGATTGAGCATCGTAATCATGCTATTGAAAGTAAGTTGTAAATGCCAAATAACAAATACCACATGTACTGGTAGAGGCTATTTCTATTACCAATACTACTAACGTGCATATATTAGGTTCTATGGACTCTATTGTTCAAGCAGTAGATCACTTAACGAGTGTTATTCTAACCAATGTCAATGAACAAGATGCTATTATACTTTCCACTTGTAATGATGCCTTTGATGCAATTGCTTCTATGGAGGAGCAACAAGGCAAGTGTAGTGCGCCTACAACCACTTATATCTTGGATATATTTTTATTTACAGAAAGAATAAGAGATCAACTGCTTCGATTCATGCGTGCCACCACCTCTTCTTTTACTCAAATATTTGAAGATGCATCCCTATGAGCAGTCTATTCTTCATTCAAAACAGACACAATTATAGTCTATTGTATGTACTGTAGTTTATAGCACCATATTGTAGTATAGTATATTATAGTATATTGTATCGTATCACATTATATATATATCACTATCATATCAGACATCTTTATTACTAATCTTTAAGTAAATGGGGATACGTATCCCAAAATGTCTGACCAATAATATCATCATTAAGCACACAAGGAACTAGTTTTGTGCGTTCTACTGGCTGATGTGTGTTGGGTGAGATGGAAGTGACTTGAGTCTAATTCAAGAGTGAGTTTCCACTCCAAACACAACCAATGTATACCTTTTTACGAAGAATCGTCGAGCCTTTCTTGTAAATATTCTCAATGGTGTTATAGTTTATATTGTACTGTGAGAAAAGAATCTCATGCTTGTCCTTGGAGAATGTGCCCTGAAACGTATGCATTTAACTACAGACTCTTTGTTCGTTGACCTACACGTAATATCTCTTCCGACTCAGTTTCTGTCTTTCCGCCATGAACAATAGCCCAGAAGGTGGTGTTGTATAAGTTATTAATATGGCCTATTTAATTATTTATTTATTCATTTATGCTGTTAGTACTTTTGTCAGTGGCACTGTTACTTACAGTCAGCCTGTCTCCAGCTTAAATAATCACGCAAATTCTGATCGCTAGGATAACATACAACACGTGAATCAAAGCATGGTGCATATTGAAGTGGATCTTCGCCAAAGAACTGTTTCCAGTGCATTACATAATTAGCAGCAAAAAGACTTGCTACTGTAGAAGCTATTTTGCTAGAACGTCTTGAATACAAGTGACAGGATTTTGACAGTACAAAACTAACAAGAGAAAAGAGTGAATAAACACTCCTATTTATTCTCTCATTTATACACTACCTAAATTCATCACTTTGACCATAGGCAAGGAGGATATCCTTCATATCCTTCATCACTTGTATAGCAGAGTGGTTCATTAAATCAATAGCACGTCTGTCGTTGGGCTTCTCAAAGTTGTGCGTCTGAGAGAACCTATGGACAGTCTGTTCACTCTATACTGCAGAGACGCAACACTTTACCTGTGGAATCCTCGACCATCAATTCTAACTACAAGCCATGTGTTGGGTATGAGCTTATCGACGGTCTCAAAGTGTCGTACGTATTCATATTTTGAGTTTGCCATAACAGTCTAAATCTTTCTTTCTTTTTGTGTATGGATTTTCTTTTTCTTTTTTTTGTATGGAGCCTCTGACTCTGAGTTTATTTAGTGAGGATCTTAAAGATTAAAGAGAGTCACACCTTGTTTTTGGCTTTTCTAGTTTTCTATTGTTTTTGTATTTATTATGTGGATTGAGAGCGGGGAAGAAGCACCGTGTCACTCAGTTTCTAAATCCAATTCAGCTTGAAAGCCGGTTCATCTTAATAGAAGAGATTTCTTTGTCTTTTCTCATGGTAAGCATGATATACTGCGCTTGTCATCAACAATGTTTATATCCTGGTAGTCCTATTGAATTTTCAATTGTCTCATTTTAGGATAAAAGACTGTAAAAGATCAATGAATCCACCAAGTGCACTAAACATAACAAACATCATAGGCTATCTCTTGTGTGTACATTCGTATTTGTCTATTTCTATCTATTTGTTTATTTGTCCATTTGTAGAGCGAGATATGTTTGTTTGAATTTAGGCTACATAAGAATTCAATCGTCACACCAAAAGCAAAAGATTAAGTCCAATACAACGTGCACTTTAAAGGGGGCGTTTAGGAAAGTTGAGTGAGAAGAAATTTATACTGCTTTTTAATAGTGATACACTGACAAGCAGATGTGGTAGAAAGACTATAAGTATCTGTCTTCTTCTCCTTAGAATACAGATGCCACTATCAACATTCAATTTATGAGAGCTGCATTTAGTGTATAAATATGCTTTCTCTTCTCATTGGTAAGGTGCATTAACTACATGGCAGCTCGAGCTATGATGCCTTTAGTCTTACCAAAGAACTCGAGACATACGTGACTTGTTATCTTTTTAAGCCACCACAATGCAGACCTTACACCAGTGCTTAAGCAAGAGGTAGAGATGCTCAGAGAGACTACCCCATGAAGATACAGTGTATAGACAGACTAGGGGCACCACAGAATACCTTTTTGGTCAAGATAAGACATCAAACTGTTCTATTGAACTGTCCTATTGAATGTATTTCTCTGAATACGTTTGTTCGTCCGCCTGCACCCCTCCCACAGCCCTCATCACTCGTTAATAACCTTGCGTCTATACTGTCGAGTTATGGAGAAGGTGAAAAAACAGCACAAGATACACATTACTCCCTAAGAAGCACTCGTATAGACAGCTGCACAAGTCGCTGTGTCTTCAGAATAGCTGATTTTAGTCTGGTGGATATCAACAGTATTGACCTTGTGCTTATTACGCACTCCGAGCTTATGCTTGGACTTCCCTTTCTGACTGAGTATTTGGGATACAATGGAAAGATAGCTGCCACAGAACCCACAATTGAGTTTGCAAGGTGAGTAGATACACATAGATTTTATTTTTCTCTTTCTATCCACTCTACAAGTCCATAGATCTATAGATCTATAAATCCATATGTTATTCTTACTCTTATCATCTTTATCCAAATACAAATATAAATATAAATACACATGCAAATACAAATACAAATACAAATACAAATACAAATGCAAATGCAAATGCAAATGCAAATGCAAATGCAAATAAATCTTCACAAGGCAGCGCATGGAAGAACTCGTCGTTTATCATGGACAGTCCAATGTCTCTGTTAGTCCTCATGCATCTACCCACTTCTCACAACTGGGTACCATGTCAGACGAATGCATTGAGCAGGGATGGCGCTCCCTCTATACTATGAAAGAAATTACTTCCTGCATTGAGAAAATCCAGCCTGTACGGTTCACAGAGACATTGGTAAGTGACTATAAGAGATCAGCACAATAATGCTGTACAGTCACTGTTCTCTACTCTTCGTTTGGTACCTTACAGCTCAGGGTATTCATTGGGAAGTGCCAACTGGTCATTGGAGACTAGTTTCAAAAAGGTTGTGTTCATATCATCTTCCTGTTTGATTGAAGGCCTTCATCCTCTCCATTTTGATCCTTCCATTCTAAACAATGCTGACGTTATTCATGTCAGTGATCTCAATACAAACCAAAAACCTCAAGATCTTTCTTTTCAACGTTCAAGGAATAAGATCATGGCTTATTTGGGTAATCAATTACATGCTACAGATCCATAGCTGATTCTTTATTATGTCTGTGTCTATATCTATCTGTGCAGGAAGAGCACTACAGGCGAGACACAATGTTCTTTTTCCTATTCCTACCATGGGCATTGTATTTGACTTGATAGGAGATATATGCCAGTACTTGCTATCCATTGGTATGGAGGTAGGCACAGAATCACACCAAATATCTCTTTATATGGTTGGACCCATGGCAAATCGAAGTTTGCAATATGCCAATATCTGTGGAGAATGGTAAGTAACATTGCTTATGCACCTAAATCATGATTATTTACTGTTGTGTAGGATGACACCTGAGCTTCAGGAAAAGCTCTATATGCCCAAGACTCCTCTACCCCATGGCCTTCTTCTCAAATCAAATGCATTACAAGCCATTGCATCTGTTTCTGCTGATACAAAAACAAAAAAGAGCTTTAGAGAACCATGCATTGTATTTACGGGTGACTATGCATGTTCTAGAAATGGTCCTGTTGCATGGTTTTTAAAGGAGTGGGGACGATCTGATCAAAATGTTTGTATTTCTGTTGGTAAGTTGTTGGATGGTATCCAGTGACTTATGCATGGTGTTCTGTAGATCCCAAAGTATATCCATTGGAGCTGCCTTCTGGAAGTCATATGAATGCCTTGTATGCTCCTTTGGACACTCGTATTGGCTTTTCTGAAGTGAGTCGTCTATTGAACATTCATTGGAAACCCAAAGAAGACACTTCTCCACGACACATTATTGTTCCCAAATGTCAGGGTGCCACTCTATTTGAGGAGGAATGGAAGCAGCAAAAGGCTGAAGTTCACACTTACATCTCGGGAGATATTCTTGATATTGATCTAAAGCGTAAATGGGAACCTCTGTCAATATCTGAAAAGGTATTTTCTTTATTCACTAGAGAAGAAAAAGACTATTTAACTTGTTTTCTTAATGTTATGGACTCTAGGTTGGCAATAATCTGCCTCTTCACTTGACTGGAAATTCTTTGTCAGGAACATCAAGCTATACTTTGCCCATTTCAGGCTCTCTTTGTCTTCATAACAATCGACTGTCTTTGGAGAATATAGAATCAGGTCCGAGTACGCGTGTTATTACACTGCATGAAGGACGTACTCCTATGCTACCCATGGATGCCTTTTCTATTATGAAGCGACTTAAAGAGGTAGGTCATTTCTCAAGTCAACAGATAATAAACTCTTTAGGTTGGAATTGAATATGCTGCTCTAAGATTGATACGTGATCATCAAGGAAACCAAACACTACTTCTCCCACCTGATATGGAAGCAAGCATTGTTTTGGAGAAAAACAGAACAACTATTATTACTGATAATCCACCAGTTCGAGCTCTTTTATCTGCTATTGTTTGTGGACATCCACTGGAAACTTAATAAGTGCACATAGTATTTATATATATATATATGAGTATGGAATACAAATAAAATATCTATCAACATAATAATAGTTTATGATTAAACTCTTCTGTTTGAGTGATCATACCAAGATGTCTATTGTATCTATCATGATTCATTTATTGACAGTTTTTTAAAAAAAAAAAGACTCTCTATAAGCAGTGTATCTGGGATTAAAGAGGAGTAAGACAATGAATGTTGGTCGCTATTTGTATCAAGCAACCGCAGCAAACACATCTACCTTAATACGTTTAGGATATGTATAAGGAAGTAAGCGGACCATTAAAATATACTATTATTATTGGCTACGGTGTCTAATAATATATATTCGACGTTTAGATATAGCATTTCGAACTCTGTATTACTGTTTTAGTATCAATACTTGACTTTGAAATTGAACATTATAAAACTGGCTATAAAAGGAAGAAATAGAACCAGAACCATCTCAATATTAAAATTCCGTCATTGGTATTCTTCTCTTTTTACTATTTCACATGTTAACCAACATTTTAACACTTCATCACTTGTCAAGATATGTATAACCAAGTCAGTTAATATGCTATTATTAATGAGGCAAAAAGAAAAAAGAAGTGATGGACACTACCAAAAGTTATTCTTGAGATAAAAAGGTAAATCATGCCAACACCTGAACTGCGGCTTGTCTCACTGTAAAAAAAAAGAATACTTATTATATTATTATTAGTCAAGTAAAGACTTTTTTTTAAAAAAAAATCAATAATAATAATAAGTTAAAGTAGTCTTCCATACTGTTTATTATATCTAGGATTTAGTTTTTAATTTCATCTATCACATTAAAACAATATATTATAATTTTAGGGTGTAAAATCTATTGCTATAAGGAAATGCACTCAGGCAGTAATTTGCAGATAATGCAATCTGATAATGAATATTTCCATAAAAAGAAAATAAGATTTAATGCTCGCATACTCTTGATTTGAAATATTGTTTTATAAAATTAAAGTACGCTATTTTATCCTTAATAAGAGGACGGTGTTATCTATTTAAATACCAGAAAATCTCCTGATGTGTAGGTGTTAGATAATTCAAACTCCTAAAAGACTGGGCCACATCAAAGAAAAGACATTAACTCAGCATCATGCATACTGTAGAAAGTCACAGGCTCAGTATCAGTTACAAGTGACAGCTATTTTTACTGTCTAGAAGAAATATTCTGACTGCCTTTCGCAAGTAACTCTTGTTGTTTTATTATGCCTGCTATTAACTCTACACAACTCTCGAGCCTACAGAAGAACACAAAGAACATACGAAATATCTGTATTCTGGCTCATGTAGACCATGGAAAAACAACTCTGTCAGACTCTTTGCTGGCTACCAATGGTATTATCTCCTCAAAAATGGCAGGTAAAGTGCGTTATTTGGACTCAAGACAAGACGAGCAAGAACGTGGCATTACTATGGAATCCAGTGCTATTAGTCTTTATTTCAAACTAGTCAAGGCAAAAGGAAGCCAAGGTCAGTCTAAATAGAGACGGATGCTGTAGGAAAAAGAAAAGCAAAAACACACATTCTCATTCATGTTAGACGCAAGCAGATACAACACCCATAACAAATGAATATCTTATCAATCTTATTGATTCACCTGGTCATGTTGACTTTTCCTCTGAAGTATCCACAGCCTCACGTCTCTGTGACGGTGCTCTTGTGCTAATTGATGTAGTGGAAGGTGTCTGTACGCAGGTAAAAGAGAGAAAGGCCCCTGACCTAGAGTAGTACCAGTAACTCACCTTTTTATATCCAAGACCATCAATGTATTACGCCAAGCATGGATTGATAAAGTGCGTCCTGTGCTTGTATTGAACAAAATGGACCGTCTGATTGTTGAGTTAAAACTCACGCCTCAGGAAGCATACCTTCATCTTAACAGAATCCTCGAGCAGACCAATGCTGTGATGGCTACTTTTTTTACTGGTGATTGGATGGAGGATGAAGGAAAGAGAGTCAAAATAGAAATATTAGATGAAAAGGAAAACAACGAGAGCAAAGAAAGAGATTCTACAACAACCACCTTTGACTGGAGTGTACAAGAGCGTGATGATTCTGATATTTACTTTGATCCTTGCAAGGGCAATGTTGTTTTTTCAAGTGCTGTGGAAGGTTGGGCTTTTAGGTAAGCACAGTAACAGTAACAGTAAAAGAAAAGCAACCTATCTCATCTCTCATCTCTTATCTCTCATCTCTTTCTCTAAAGAATCCAACAATTTGCTGGTATTTATGCCAAGAAACTTGGATTTAGTGAATCTGTATTGCAAAAATGTCTTTGGGGAGACTACTATTTTGATCCAAAAACAAAGCGTGTCTTGCAACAGAAACATCTCAAGGGACGTTCATTGAAACCTATGTTTGTTCAGTTTGTACTGGATAATATCTGGGCTGTTTATAATAGTGTGGTCATTCAGCAGTAAGTGTTCTATTCACAATAGAAAGAAAGAAAGAAAAAAACAAGAAGCTTGGTGTATTGAGAAAATGAAAACCTTAGAGACCGTGAACGTACAGAGAAGATAGTCGCTGCTCTTCAACTCAAGATTCTTCCTCGTGATTTAAGATCGCGCGATACACACACACTCTTATCTGCCATTTTTTTCCAATGGTTGCCTCTGTCCACATGTATCCTTCTTGCCATTGTAGGTCAACTACCGCCTCCCAAGGATGCACAACGTATTCGACTACCAAAGATACTTTATCCTAATACGGAACAAAAAGACAGTGAGCCACTTGCAGCTACTAATGCATTAGAAAAGGCTCTCTATACCTGTGATGCCTCTGAAGAAGCCCCTGTAGTAGCTTATGTGAGCAAGATGTTTGCTGTGCCTGCTGATCTGCTACCTGAGAACCGTCGTCAGCCCATGTCAGCAGAAGAAATGCGTGAAAAGGGTCGACAGCAGCGTGCAGCTAGGGCACAACAAGCCACGGAAGTAGAAAAGGAAGAGGGAGTACCATGGACAGATGCAATGGCTCTACCAGTCCCTGTGGAGGAACCTGAACCTGAACCCATCAAGGATTTGCAAGGAGAGCATTTGGTTGGATTTGCTCGGTTGTATTCAGGCACACTTAAAGTAGGACAGACATTGTATGTATTGGGTCCAAAGTATGATCCAGCAACTCCTCATCAACACATATCAGAAATCAAAGTACAGAGTCTGTATTTGATCATGGGGCGTGAATTGGAATCATTGAATGAAGTGTCGGCTGGCAATGTGTTTGGTATTGGAGGATTGGAGGGACATATCCTGAAGAATGGTACTCTGACAAGTACATTGGAGGGTGTCAAGAATATGGCGGGGGTGCATTTGGAACAGGCACCTATTGTGCGTGTTGCTCTTGAACCAGAAGATCCTAGTAAGCATGAGTGGGATAGTTATAGTGTACATCGTTTTAATCATTGATCAAATAGCTGAAATGGATAAACTCGTCGAAGGTCTTCGTCTCTTGAACCAAGCAGATCCATGTGTCCAGGTTCTGCTGCAAGAAACAGGAGAACATGTCATTCTAACAGCAGGTGAATTGCATCTTGAGGTAAAATAAGAATAAGCAAGTGCTTTTTATTAAGGTCTAGTTATTTACTCTTTGTCTTTTCTTTTCTTTCCCCTTTTTAGCGGTGTCTACGTGATCTAAAAGAAAGGTTTGCCAAGATTGAGATCCATGCTTCAGAGCCAATTGTACCTTTCCGAGAAAGTATTGTTAGTGCAGGTAAACAATCAACAGAAGAAGAAAAATATATATTTATAATGCAACGAATAGATCTTACTGCTACTAAAGAGAAAGACGGTGTGATGGTGCCTCGTGGTACTTCTGAGGTTCGCATTCAGACAAAATACGCCACTCTGAAGTTACGTGCTGTTCCTCTTCCTGGTCGTGTCACCTCTTTTCTCACTAGCCATGCAACTACTATCAAGGCCATTGTGGATCGGAAGACAGCCAAAAAGAAGGTTCATTCTGTTGTGAGTGGTCATGATGAAGAATCAGACATCAAAACAGTAGGATCAACACCCATTGAGTCAACAGATAAGATTCTATCTGCACAAGAATTCCAAAAACTACTTGTGCATGAGTTTGATATGGCACGCAAAGAAGGTGGGCCTTTTGCTCCATTATGGGATGGCATTGTAGACCAGTAGGTACCATAGCATACTTTGATAGATAGATAGATGCACCTACACACACACACACATATATATATATATGTGTGTGTGTGTGTTATTTATTTATTTATATTGATATTGGTGATAGAATCTGGGCTTTTGGACCTAGAGATGTAGGTTCTAATCTACTCATCAACCGTATTCCTGGCTATGTTCGTAAATCATTCTTCCATGTGGATACTCTGGAGAATAAATCCACTGAACAAGATATACAAGAAGACCAAAAAGAAGCACACACAGAAAAAGAGAGGGATGATGCATTGAGTATCTTGGACATTGATTTCCACCTTCATCTTGGATTCCAAATATCTACACTGACAGGTCCTTTGTGTGCTGAGCCACTTACTGGTGTTTGCTATATTGTCCAGGATGTTGTTATGAATAAGGAAGAGATGGTGGACTCTAATGGTGAACCTATAGAAGGTAACTGCCTGTGGAAAAGATGAATAATAACACAGTGTATAGTTAAATCCCGTCTTGGACATATCCAAGGTCAGATTATTTCTGTCATGAAAGAAGCATGCCGCCAATCCTTCTTGGACTGGTCTCCACGCCTTTGGTTGGCAATGTATACGTGTGATATTCAGGCTTCTGGTAATGTCAATTGCTTTTACTCTTTCTTTTCATGATGCTGTTTCTCATCATGGAAGTGGTATATGTGTCTAGCTGAAGTGCTTGGTAGGGTCTATGGTGTTATTTCCAAGCGTAAAGGAAGAATTGTATCTGAGGATCTCAAGGATGGAACTCAGTTTTGGCAGATTCGTGCACTTTTGCCCGTCATTGAGAGTTTCGGCTTTTCTGATGGTAATTCTCGGTCTGTGGTGTTCAGTTGAATAGGGAAGGAACTCATCACTGTCTGTGTTTGTTTAGAAATACGCAAACGTACTTCTGGTGCTGCTAGTCCCCAGCTTGTGTTTAGTGGGTACGTAAGATGGCTCATGGTGTTAGTGAATGAGGGTTGTATTAATTGAGTTCAAGTTTTGAGATGATGAACGAAGATCCATTCTGGGTGCCAACAACAGAAGAGGAACTCGAGGATTTGGGTGAGAAGGCTGACAGGGATAACTTGGCAAAGAAGTATATGGAGACAGTGAGAAAGAGAAAGGTAATTTATAGACAGTTCTGTATGTAAATAAGGCACTTATGGTTGTTGTTGTTTTAGGGTATGTTTGTGGAGAAGAAGTTGGTAGAGCATGCCGAGAAACAGCGTACACTTAAGAAATAATGGGAAGATATGGGCCCTACAGACAGCATTTGTTTTTACTCTATGGATGCTATTCTTATCACCAGGATAGAGTCTTATTAATATATCTTGTTGCTCTTTAATAATAATAATAAAAACATGATATACCCTCTAGTATCAATACAAAAGAATATCATTACAACTGACGTGAGGATTTCATGGCACTCCTTTGTTTATTGTGCTTGTCACAGGAGATGCCTTACACATTGGGGCTGTTATGTATAGATAGCCAGTGTAAATGTGCCTTCATTACGAATCATAAGTTTGCTTTTAGCCAACATCAAAAGTATTATACATAGTAGTAACATGGATTTCATAGATTTAAAGTACCCAATATACCATCAACACCAACAAAAGATCATCAATGACTGACCCAAATGGACTGTTTTGACTTACTGGTGTTCATACTCAATATGAATAGTCGGGCAGTGGGCTCTATCACGCTCTACTTTGTTACTAAGTTCAAAGGCTGCGTTTGCTGTCGATACAATAAAAGCAGCAGCTGTGGGTTTGGCAATACCACGCACTGTTTGTCATGAGTGAATGAGGCATGACATGACATGACTTTACCTCCTAAGCATAGACCCATCTCATCTGCCAAAAGAACGCCTTGAACACCCTCTCTCATGGCGCTGTTGTGAAGAAATGTTAGTACATACTATAAATATGTGTATAGGTTGTGTACATGCTATCAAGGGTTGCCATTAATTCTGCATCCATACGAATAGTGATCAATAGATGAATATCAAATCATAAGCCATTGAATTTCCACTGTAGAAATGGAGATAATTTTAAAAGTCATTTTTTTTAATGCAACCACACGAAGTAGCAGTAGCAGTCATCTCATCATTCTATATCTCTTGCTTCTATCTTAACTAGATCAATGCCTGTGTTTATTCTACTGTTTTTATATAAGAGAGAATAGAGAGTAGTTGCTTTTATTTTTATTTTTATTTTTATTATTAAAAAGAATAAAAAGTATGATTTACAGAATGTATAAACAAAGGAGTGGATAAAACAAAATATCCAACACTAAAAGATAAAAGATAAACACACTTTTCTTCTACTGCTTAATGCGATGAGGACGAAGCCATGAAATGAGAAGAGGAAGACCCACGAAATAAATAAGACCCACCCAAAGGACACACCATCGAATAAAATACCTTTCAATAGCATGAGTTTAGTACGAATAGAATAGAACTTACCAAAGATCAAGGCCATGGGTGGAGGATGGTGTCTCTTCTGAGAAGGAGTGTCTGTTGGGAGAATGGAGTGTAGAAGGAGGAGAAGGAGGTATAAATGAGAAGGCTGTAAACATAGCCATGAACATAGCCATGAACATTTTGCCTTCTTCTTTCTTCTTTGGCACGGGCTTTCTTGTCTTTTTCTTATGAGATTGGCGTTCTGATGGAAGTAACAATTGAGCAAGAGCTGCACGCTGAGCTGCTCTTTCTTTAAGTATACGCTGTCGTTCAATACGATCATTCTCCATCTTTAGTTTGCGCTGTTGCATAAGCCGCTCGTGTTCTGCCTTTTGATGGTCTCTTTTTTGTGTATGGAATCGGTAGAGTGCATTGTCACCTCCTGGCATTTGGGATATTATCTGTTGGAGAATATAATTTTCTTTTTCTATCTGTTGGTTTTCATGTTGAAGCAATTGAATGTAGTCGGTGGCCTTGCGTAGAATAGTAGCTTTGCTGATTTTTGATGATACAAACATACCATCGATCTTTCTTTCTGTTTCACTATTGTCTTGTTCATCATCTGTGTGTATGTGAGAGTCGTTATGTATGCTTGATTTTGAAAGAGAAGGGATGACATTCTTAAGTTCGCATATTCTGTCATTGATATTATTTCGATAGCGACGCTCAATAACATTGTGGGCTACTTTTTTGAGTTGTTGAAGAGGTTCATATTCTGGATAGTGATTGTCCTGGCTTGATTCTAGGCGTAGATATCTAGATGTGTGTTCATAAGACAAAGTATCTAATAAAGCCCATAGAATTAATAGCAGTAATAAATAGGAAAACGGGACATGAATGCATTACCATCAGGCGTGTTTTCTGTCTCTAAAGACATACTCTCTTCTTTAACAGAGGGAATAGCAGGCAATGGGGAAGGACATGGACAAGGAGAAAGCGTGTAGGACATGTCCTGTGGGTATTCTGAAATAGGTGTTGCTGGAATAGTCATTCCTAGACTACCATTCATAGCAGATAGAGAAGGCCTCAAGATGGGAGCATTCGACTGTCTGTTTGTAGGAGATACTTGTGAATAGGTAGGTATATCACGGGAAATATACAGTGGAGATGGAGATGGAGAAGAATGAGAAGGGGAATAGGTATGCATTTCTGAGCTCATTGTGTAGGGAGAGGAGCGGGAAGAGGGATAAATGTGTGGTTCAGTAGGCCAGCCAAGTAGATCAAGATCATTTCTTTCTGCCTGTAGCAATTCAGGTATGTCCACTGGAGAGTAGTAGACCTGTGATGCATTCTCTTGTTGATGTAGGCCTCCCCATGGCTCAGTGGTATTTAATCTTTCCGCCATTGTTACTTGATAGAACACAGGAGGCCGCCTTAACTGCATATCTTCTGAGTAAACATCAAAGCCTGATACTGGTATTGATCCCATAGTATAGGAAGAGTAGTAAGAAGAATAGATTGCAGGAAGAATAGCAGGAGAAATTGATAATAGGAGGAATAGCAGGGTTGAGTGAATATTCAAACCAGAAAAACAGAACAAGTGTTGGTTACTGACGAAACAAAACGATGGCCATGCCTGATATACCATTGCCTTGGGAACAGGCCACTTTTTGACAGGTAGGCTCTCTTCTCTTTTCTCTATTGTGATTGGCTAATATGTCTCACCTCATTCTGTCTCATGTTAAAAATAACATAAATCACTTTGTGTGCTGAGAAATAAATGAGGAAGAATCTCACGCCACACCATGTCTGGAATAAATAAAGTAAAAGTGTAGTATTTCTTCTGTTCACTGGGAATGGCGTTCTAAGCAGCGAGTTCAAGCAGGTCTTTATAAATATATATTCTATTGAAGGGTAAATGAATAAAGAAAAGAGAGATGTCTAAAGTGGAATAGGCGTAGGCTCAGACAGGCCTGTGAACTATAATATAATACAGTAAGATGAAATGAATCCAATAAGGTTCAAGGGTGGTTGAGACGAGTATAGAAATCATCGGAGGAAATGGCCGTTTACATAGAAGGATAATAACATTTGGCAGTCTGTAGATGTTTATGGCCAATATCACCCATGGATCATAATAAAGGGTCAATCATGGACAGTACAGATACATTTTTATAAGACTGTGTACCAAGGACTGACTTGTTTGCCGTTAACCTACACAAGGACATGGTAAAAGAGATACTACCATTAGATGTAGAGTATGAATACCTTAACATATTCACATAAACATTCTATTAGAATGTTAGTGGTGTTATCAGCTGATACTTTGTATACTATAGGATTAAACACCTCATAGAGTATGAAAAGTGAAATCCATGTTTAAATTAATGTAATAAGTATTCTCTTTATTGGACCTGTTCTTTGTTGTTATTCTCCACCTGTTCATTCATTTTATTCATCCACCATCCACTATCCACTATCCACTACCAGTGGTGAGTGATTAGTTATCAAGGACTAATAATTAATTATCAAACTACTTATTATTATCAAATGACTATCACAGTGGCCAAAGACTAATAAGATCATTGTCAGAACTGTTCTTTATTAAAAAAAACTACTAGAGTACTATTAAAGATAGAGATAGAAAAAACTCTTACTATGATTTGATACAAAGTGATAATAGTAGTAATAAGTGATAATAGTAGTAATAAGTGATAACAACAATAATAATTAATAACAACAATAATAATTAATAGCAATAATAATAATTAATAACAACAATAATAATAATTAATAAAACAACAATAATAATAATTAATTAATAACAACAATAATAATAATTAATAACAACAATAATAATAATTAATAACAACAATAATAATAATTAATAACAACAATGACAGGTCTTATGTAGAATTCTACCTATAAAATAGACATCCCTTTACCTGTGAAATGTGGATTTCTCAAAGCCTCCTTACAAGTCAGTTGATCTTCTAGTCTATTCATTGGCGATGATGAGTCGTAGTTCTAATTTTATGCTTTGCTGACAGACAGTACTACACAAAGACAACAGAGTGTAGAACAATATCTGTCCTATAATTGGTCATCTACCACATGATTTATGTACACGTCATCAGTATTTTTTCTCATCAGTGCCCATCGAAAAAGACTTCGTCACTTTCTTTCTTGACGACGTCGACCCACCCTTCTTCGTCATCAAAACTGTTCTGAGAGAGATTCATAGCCCGAGCGGAATCCTTAAATCAGATATCAAGAAACGCATTAAGCAGCAGGAAGTACACAAAATACCCTTTGCTATTATTATCATCTTTATTTTTGTGCAAGTTCTGGGCCCATCTTCTTCTTGAGAAAGATCTTCCAAGCCAAAAAAACAAAAAAAACAAAAAAAAACAAAAAAAGCAAAGAAAACAAGACAAGCAGAAAAGAAAGGGAAATAGTACAAAATATTAGTCCCTTTGTATTTTCTGAAGCCTATCAATCCTTTCTTCTATCTCTGCACACTCTACCGTACACACCCCACACGTCCCAGCATCCCTATTTTTATATCTGTTACTCTCCCCCTGATTTTACACACCCACCCACACACCCACATTCTCCACACTCTCTCTACTCTCTACTCTCTACTCTCTACTCTCTCTTATATAGATAGATAGATATAGATCTATAGATACATTTATAGATATCCTTTTCTATATCTCATTCATTCCATTGGTGAATTGCTCTTTATTCCTCTCTATTTGCCTTGATTTACCTATTGTGTGACACTCGCCATGGCCGACACACCCTCACCCGACACTTTCAGCACGCCCTTGTCTGATGATGTTGACAGTTATGTAGAAGGCCTCGCCAGTCCCACCCAAAGCGAGTCACAGCAAGGCGTCGAGAAGAGACCGGCGCCTGAAGCACCCGAAGAGAAAGAATCCAAAGCACAAAAGACGGAAGAAAAAGAACCCACAAAAGAGGGTCCGCCCAAAGGAACAAAGAACGGCCTATGTCCACCCAGTGTAGACCAGGTCAGCACCACTCTTCTCAGCATGCCAGCCCACAGCCAAGGCAACAACAACCCCCTTGCCTATCTTACAGAGCAACAGCACCAACAACTCCTGCAAACATACGCACAGGCCAGTGGCCAGGACCTTGCCAACCTCACTGCCTCTTCTCTCGCACAAGCCATGGTATCTCCTATTGCAGTCCCTGGCCTCACTCAGAACCTGCTCCAACACCTCCAGGGCGGCAATGTCATTACTGCTCTTCCAGGCCCACCACCACAGATTCCTCCTGTCAACACGCCCAACAACGATGGCATGTCATCAGACGATGGACAGTCAGGCAAACGAGGACCCAACGTGCGTAATATGTCCAATGATGAGAGAAGACAGCGACGTCTGTTAAGGAACCGTGTGGCTGCCAAAGAGTGTCGCAAGAAGAAGAAGCAGTACATTCATGAGATGGAGGAAAAGATTCAGAGACTGGAGGATGAAAACGCCCGTCTGCATAAGGAAGTAGAGGAACTCAATGCAAAACTCACACTTGGAGCCATGCAGGGTTCAGAGAGCTATCGACTCATGAAGGAGGTAGAGGAGCTCAACGCTAAGCTGGGCATGGGGCACTTACCTGGTGGAAGCAGTGCGTTAACAGCTGCTGTGATGGCGGCTGCACAACAACAGCACAATCAGCAGTCACAACATGACTCCATGACTAAAAACAAAGCAGAGTAAAATAAAGGCATTTGACGGTCGGTTGTAAATAGGCACACACTTTGATAAAGGGAAGGAGCGTCTCTCTCTATGGAGAAAATTGGTATTCTGTTTTGCTGTGGTGATGGTAACAGTCATAGCCATAGCCATAGTCATCATCATAGCCATCATCATCATAGTCACAATCATAGTCACAATCATAGGGGTTGGTGGGGGCATTCTTCCCTTTTGTGCTATTCTTCCTGCTCTCTTCTCCCTTTCCCTTTTCTGTCACTTTCTGCTACTGGTGGGTGACAGAAAAGGGAAAAGGGAATTTCCTCCAGCATAAAACAGACTTTGTCTACTGCTGATTGAAACAGCGACGGTCATGCGTCTGTCTGTCTGGAGTCTGTACCACCCCTTCAAACACACCCTTTCTGATCGCTGATACACTGTTGAATAAGAAAGAGAGAAAAGCCAGGCCGTCCTTGGAAGAAGAAAAATAAATAATAAAAAAGTCACTTAATAAATGGAGGAGAACAGGGCAGAGATGTCCTTTGTTTTCTTTCTCTTTTATGGCACCTCTCACTATCAGACTTAAGCTGGCCAATACACTGGCTACTGTTCTACTAGTAGCAACTCAGGCACTTTATTATTCTCACTGGTAAGAAGAAAGAAAAGAGAAGAGAAAAGAGAAGAAAAGGGCAGTGGGTCAACACGGGAGATTAGGTTTCCCAGCCATCCCAATGAAATACAGGCAAGAGACTCGCTGTTCTTCTTGCTGGTGTGCTTGAGCTGCTCTTGATTGGCCTTTCTATCTACCAGTGGCTTCCCAAAGCACCCAAAGGTAATTTTGTACTAGAACAGCAGTGGACAAGGACACTTAGTCATCCTCTGTTTCTTGGGGACACAGATACACTCGAGGCAATTGGCTACTGGTATCTCTTGGTGACAGTGCTGAATGGCAGTGCTGTTCTTTTATGGGTAAGCAGGTAGAAAGGAAGGACATGGTGGGATCGTAGGCTTATTAGGAATGTATAGCACTACAACCTCACTGTGTTTGCACTGGTTGCATTATTATGGCAACTGGCTACTCTTTTGTTTGTTTATCACCATTTACGTGACTACCCTCCCCGTAACAATCTGGACATGGCCTTGGTGAATGCTCCCTTTTCCATCTACACAGCCTTTACTCTTTTCGCTGTTTTCTGGCAGCTGGTCCAATGGTATCCAATGGACAGAGGCCAGTCTCTTGTTCCTGTCATTGTCCTCTCAGTGATTGGATTTGTGGCTCTTCATTTAGTGGATTACTCACACCGCCAAGATTGGGTGTGGGCACTCACCACCGTATGGTAGGAACATGAGAGAGAATAGAAGAGAAGAGAAGAGAAGAGAAGAGAAGAGAGAGAGAGTAGGGTTGCTCATCCAGTATTTATACATGGCTTAGGATTCTTCTTGGTGCTGCTGTATTTACACACGGCCTGACTCATACAGCAGCACTGGTTATTACAGGCATCCTTCTAAGCGCCATTGCTCGTGTATTGATACCTGGATGGTTGGAGCATCTTAATCGATCTTTTGGTCGTTGGACACACCAATTGGGTGAACGTACTCCTCTTCTATCCCACCATTAGTCTAAAACATAGGGTTTTGTTTCTTCAAAAATGACTAGTAAAGAAGGATGATTTATTCATGAGTTGACATGAGCCATCCACCCTATAAAACAATAAGAGCAAAAAGAGCAAAAAGAGCAAAGAAAACATTTATTCTTGCTTATGGGATAAGATAATATATATTTCTAGTTTTTAATATAAGGAATAAGTGCCTGGAGTCGTTTTACAGCTTCATGCAAAACATCTTCTGTCTTGCAAAACGCAAAACGAGCCAAATACTTTGCCATGTCCCGGTGTGCTGGTTCATAGAATTCAGAGGGAGGAATGGCACACACACCAATCTCCTTGGTCAACCAGTAACAGATCTTGAAGTCTTCTCCACGGTTATCAAGTATAGCAGGGAAGGGATAATCCTTGGGATACTGAATCTTGGAAGTATTAGCAAGAATGAAATAGGCACCCTCAGGCACAGTGTAGGGCAGACCAAGCTTATCAAATCCTTCTGAGAGAATAGCATATCTGCTTGAATAATCATCAATCTGCTTCTGGAAGTAGTCTCCCTTCAAGGATTCCTCAAATCCAGCAGCAACTGCTTCTTGGCAGGGTGAGTTGACGCAGAATATAATACGGGTTTGAGCAGCCAAACAGTGATTTAACAAGTTCTCAGGACCAATGATCCACCCAACACGCCATCCAGTAGCAGCAAATGTCTTTCCACCTGAGCCAACAGTAAGGGTACGGTTCCAGAAGTTCTTGAGGCTGGCAATACGGGGGAGATGTGTGTAGGGAGGAAAGAAGAGACGATCGTACTATAACAAAACAAAACAAAAATACAGTAAGGAACCACCCTCCATAGAACTATAAAAAGAAAAGGAAAGGTAGAAGATAGTGTAGGCATACCACTTCATCACTCAAAATGATCAAATCATGCTCTTCAGCTACATCACCAATGGCAATCAGCTCTTCCTCAGTAAAGACCTTTCCAATGGGGTTATGAGGTGTGTTGAGGACAATGAACTTTGTCTTTGGTGTAATTTTGGAGCGAAGTTCGTTGATATCCAAGCGCCATTCCCTTGCAGAAATATTTCTCTCTGATGCATAGGAAGGGGTTCTAAGAGGAACATAGGTAGGTACACCGCCATTCATAGTGATATTGGGCTAATGAACCGTCAATACACACACACACACTATTTTTTTTCTTTTTCTTTCTATGGCCATTTTCCTTACAATGTATTGGTCAAAGAAAGGCTCCATGCAGATCACTTCATCCCCCTCGTTCAAGAAACTAGCAAATATAACAAAGATGCCTTTGGGTAGGAATCCCAATGTAATTGAGTGGGTGGCTTCCATTGTAAAGAGATCCTTCTCGGCAGCTCACCTTCATTGGCACCTGCAGTCACAACAATCTCTGACTCTGGATCAAGCGCACGTCCAAGCTCCTTGCTGTAAGAATCAGCCAATGCCTTTCTCAGTCTGATTCTTCCACGAGGATGACTAGAAGGGAGGATGTTCCTTTAAGTAGTGGCCACTTTCCCCATTGTGTTCTACTTCACTCTCTTCCAATTTACCTGTACTGGTTAGCATCGGGGTCCTTGAGTGCCGCATTGGCTGCCTCCTGGACAAAAGGCTCAGGACCAAAACTAGTACATGTAAGTCATGTATAGCACTGTCTATGCTTACTTCATAAATCCCTGTCCCAGGTTGATTGCATTTGTCTCAATAGCAAGAGGACTAAAGATAGACCACACTAACAGCACATGAGTCTCTCATTTGAACAGGTAACTTATACCATCTCTTTCAAAGTGGGCCACTCGTGAAGAAGGTTCGAGTCCTCTAGACATGACAAGAGAAGAAGAGTGGAAGAAGCGAGAGAGTCGAACTGAACGCTGAGAGAATAGACGTTGGAACATATAAATATATATATTTTATCTATAAAAATAAATCTTTCTATTTTTGCTTGCTAATTCTACAGTGTGACTCTGGGCGGACAAAAGAGTGGACAGAGAAACAAGTCAAGGCCGAATAAAAAAGGAACCGCATTTGAAAACAGATCCAATGAATAAGAACAAATCCAATGAATAAGAACAAATCCTATAGAGAATGTGTCATCCAAAAGCCCTTCTTTATTGGACTTGATTTTATCGGAGAAACCAAAAAAAAAAAAGGTTATTCTTTGATATTCAGTATAAGGTCTAGCTCAATAGGAACAGTCTTTGGCTGACAAGATGCCTTTTTGTTTTGTAGGATGTTCCTTTGTTTTGTATTCTTAAAATAAATAAAAGCTATATCCGATCTGATGATAAGACAGAGGCAATGTGTATTCTTAAGAAAAGAAAAGAATGAAAGAAAAAGTACTAGTAGCCAGTCACTTGCCCTTTGTAATGGGCCATGACTGCTAGCCCTCATAGATCAAACCAATGCTTATCAGAGTTATGAGTTTTACAGTTGATATATAACAATGTGCTAGAATGTTGGTATTTTATTATAGATTAAATATAAGAAGAAGTGTATGGACCGAGAACTAAAGTACTTTTATGTAAACACTATTAGCAATAGATCTACCTTCTCTTCCAGGTATCTGAGCTTTGAGAATCCAAAAGGGTTTAAGCCCCACTCGTGACTGTTTTTGATATCGAAGATTCCCTACACACCCCTCACCGTGACGTACAAGCAAATAAAATGTGAGGCTTCGACCTCCACCTACAATATCTACATTTATACATATTTATAAATATAATATTCTTAAAGAGAGATACTAAGAGGCCTTCTTCTAGGATCAAAAAAATAGTCACTTATGAAGAAGTAATGGTAGCGCTTTGAGGAGGTGTTTGTGTCTTTCCCTACAATTCTATTTATTAGGCAAGTGTAGATCTCTTTGATTAATAATTCTAATATTATAAAAAAAAATATAAATAAAAAAAAGTGTCCAATCAAGAGCAAAGAATTAAGGGAGAAGAGTCATTCTTACACATTTGAAAGATTTTACACACCAGGAGATTTTTCTGGCCTTTAAGCGGTGACATCTCCTTCCTTTTTGGACCAAAAATATTTTGCCCTTTTATGGAACTGTGTTTAAAAATAAAGGTTTGTGGATATTCAAATAATTGTTTCCTTTTGTGGATACCTCACTATCAAATTGTATTATCAATAGAGGTGTTTATGAATAAAATTGTTTATTGTAATAGTATAGATTATAGTATAGTATGACTATAGCTACTGCCCAAGTGCATTCCCTTCATAGCAATAGAATCCACAACTTAAAAGACTTGTGCTTTATCCTTAGAAGATAGATAACTATGCTCAGAAGTATACCCTAGACATAATTGACCTTGTAGAAGACCACCTAAGACTGACTTGAAAGGAGTCTTTATTTATTAACAATGCAATGAGTGTCTTATGGATTACGATGAACTCAATACCAGATGAAGACACTGCTTGCCTTTTTATCACTAGAGTAGTTCTTGTTGGTGTCTATCAATTCCTTTTATTGTTTCTCTTTGTTAATAATGGCACATTACCTTGCTCAGATATGCCCATCTTGATTAGTACTTGAATAGCAAATTGTATGTGCAGTGTAGGAAATAACAAATATAGGAGAATATCAAAACAAATAATAATATTTCATCTATTATTCTGGTAATGTATACACTAGCCTCCACTTATAAAATCCACAAGTCAAACAATTCACACTCTATTTGCCTTGAGCCTAAGATACAGTATTAGAAACAATACTTTATCATTAAGTACTATTGTTAATACCAGTTACAATAAGATAATTGAGGTGATTATAAAAATTGAGTCAATGAATGGCTATAAAGTTCTCAATGTGAGTAAGCTTGGTTCTATTTTATGGACAATGACCACTAGAGTTAATTCACTGTGTTCTATAATACATCTTTCTTAAGCAGTGTTATGCTGTAAATACTGAGCATAAAGATAACACATTATGTTAAATAATAAATGCAGTGACTGGGTTGTAATATTAAGTGGATTCTTGTTCTATTTCTTGTCTTTACAGCCAATTCTATACTTTTTAATTGCAAAGTCAATAACCATTGCTAAAACAGGCAAGTAGAGTTTGAAATAGTTTATTTAGACATCGACAAAGTATTTTAAAACACCTGATCCAATTATAGTAATATTTTAATCTTATTCTATATTTATTTCCTTATATATACCAAGCATCTTTGAGTGTGTAGTTACATTCTTTAAAGGAAAGAAGTGTTACCGTTTAAAAGCCGAAAAAAATAATCCTTGGTTGTATAGACTGGTCAATTATCTTTATTCTTCTGCAACACAAAGTATATTTGTCTTTAAGATCGAACTCCACAATAGCAGCAATTAGATGATCTGTCTACATTGATCCGGCATTCTGTAGAGACAACTTCTCTTGTAAACTAGACCAGTGGGTTAGTATAGGGTTCAATGTCTTTGTTATCTTGAAAGAGATCTTTATTCGCCTCTCCCTATCCATTCTCCAGTCTAGTCACTAGTGTTCTTTGGATGATAAAAGGCTAAGCAATTATCAGATAGTTTGTAAATGATGAGAGGATTTTTTGGAGAACAGAGAAAAAAAAAGTGTATAAGGAGGGGTTGAAAGATGTGCCTGGAAAAAGAAAAAGCAGTAGAGACAGAGAGAAGAATCCACCAAATGCATACGACTAGTGTTTCTATTGTCTTTTGTCTAGAGAAAGTCAACTCATTTTCTATTGTTGGTATGTACAGTGACAGAGTCAATAACGTAAATTGGTGTTACTTTGGCTGATCCATAAACACACCACCCTGCAGAGGGGTGAAGTGGCCAACAGCAAAGAATGTTACCTTTTTATAGAGCGTCATTACTGCATGAACTTATTAGGAGATGCTATAAAGCTGGATTATAGAATGTATTATAGAATGTTGTGGACTAAGCTATAGGAATAAATCTCTCAGCCATGCCTAGTATGTTTATTTCTTGGCGAGTGATAGCAGGATCATTATTACTAGCATAAACTTGTGGTTCATAGTCATTAACCAGGGATCTGCACCAAGAAAAGGCAGTGGCATAGATAAGATGTTGTTGGCTCACCGTTTGGCTCTTTCTGTTATGGACTGCTAAAAGGGCGATCATGTCTCTCCTATCTACATTTTTATAAACTATTTCTATAGGCATAGAATATTACTCCATATATGGGCATCTCATGTCTAAAGGGAAAAAAAAGAGAATATTTCACCCCACAAAAGAAAATGACTTATTTTCTTTCCTTCTTAATAAGACATGTCCATATCCATATCCCACTTCCATCTTCCTTATGGCTACCAGGAAGCACCCGCATGGCCAGCACTCTATTGGCCTTTTACACAGGGATTCGACCCTTTGGATATAGTAGCTGACATTCATCATTCCATCTACTACCTCAGTGGTGAGCTCATGAGAAGAATAGCAAGATGAGCTCACTGACTGACTGACTAGATTGACTGGACTGTTTTCTATTAGACATTTGGAGATTTACTATGATTTGGTCTGTTTTGTTTTCACTTATTGTCTATCTTCCTGCTGGTCTCTGGGCCTTTGCTACACTAGCGAAATCTCGGACATTTTCATGGAATATCTTATTATGGATTCCTATTGTATTTGTTATTACTGGTTCAATAGCCTCATTTGTAGTAGGCAGTATTCTAGGTAAGAGAACAAAGAGCTCAAATGAGTGCACATAGGTACTTACCCTGACTCATTTAAAAAAGGAGTGGCGCTTGCGTTTGTCTATAATGCAGGCTTCTTTGTAATGTCTTCTTGGATTCCTTTTTTATGGGGATTAATCCATGTTCTTGCTGTGGTGATTGGCAGTTATTCCACCATTACTGCTATTCTTTGACCATTTTTATCTCTCATTTTTTATCACAAGTCAGCATCGTCTGATGTGTGCCTTAGTTTTTACCTGTGCACTGACACTCATTTGGGACCTCAAAAAGAAAAAAAAAGCACAAGATCGCTGTTATTTCATATTGATATTTAGAAAGTGGCATATCTGCCTCCATCATGAAGAAAGAAGCAGTGCCAAGATGCTGTCTTTATATATACCTCAGCAGTGTGTTCTTTGCTACTGTACTATAGCTTATTTACAAGGCACAAAATAACCCTATCAATAAAATACAAACTGGGGGGGAGGGGAGGGGAAATAGTCCCTCTATAATACATATCTCTATTCACTGTAGATTCTTCAGGATAGTTCTTTGTGTATTTCTACCAATAAAAGCGATGTTCTTTGCAGTTGATGACTCTTGCCTCTAATGACTCCTAATAAGAAGAAAAAGGGAGATAGACACTATCAAAAATAGAACTTTTTATACAACAGAGGCCAAATAACATAGAAAGACTTCAAATGGGGGTGATTTGAATAACTCCATTCTCGATAGAGTACAGTCACACCTCTACTGTGTCATGGAAACGCATGGCTACACGTGCTGTGTTTCACAGGAAGAACTATCACTGTCATGGCAACAGGAGCCTCCACTTTCTCAGCGGAAGAAGAGCGCTTATTCTATTTCTAGCCAATCAACAACAGATCTTACAATGAGCCACACTCTATTTGAGTGGATAGCAAGCACCCCCATCGATACCCAATGCTGACACGAAATGAATCATCTTTCAGCTGCAGTCACATATAAATTGGGTGAGAGTGAGTGAGTGAGTGAGATTCTGTCTCTTCTTGTACTTCTGAATCCTATAACACACCGTCTTTCTTCTCTGATAAAATGTTGATACCTTCTATTGACGTGTTGGATGATACACAGCAAAAACTACAGACATCTCTCAGCTACATTGGTTCTGTTCTATTGAAAAATTGCACTGTGGAAAATGCCAAGGATAGTATTCGCACTACCGAGTCTACACTCTATTGGGTCTATTGTAACAGTAGTGAAGAAGCAATTCAGCTGTGGGATGTGGGTGTATGGAAAGTAGTGTTTGATGCTGAAGTATATTATGCATTGAGACACGAATTAGAGGCTATTCCCCAAGAACGTATTGCTGTTAGCATTTCTCTGCAACATCCTCTGCTTGAAGAGTTGCTCAGTACGCCCACAGGCATCTCTACCTTTATTATTCAAACAACAAGAGCTCACGCCATGGATCCTAGCTTAGGTTCTTATGCCAATACCTTTAGCAAAACTCTCTTACCACACGGAGGAGTAAGACGTATTGTTCTTGAGTGTGAAGATGCCAATGCACTCACCCTTGACGATATAACACACTATAATACCAGTGCTATGGATGTGATGGTGCCTGCTTCTCATTTAACAGTGGATCCCTCTGTTCAAGACAAACTCAACATTGGACAGGCCTTTCTATCCAATGCAGTCACAGATCGTCCTGATGGATTGTATGCTACTATTGTTGTGGATGAGCGCAATACAGCCCTCGGTCTTGTTTACTCTAGCCAAGAGAGTGTCAGTGAATCCATTCGTACTGGACAAGGCGTGTATCAGAGCCGTAAACATGGACTGTGGTACAAAGGTGCCACTTCAGGTGCCACTCAGACATTGATTCGCATTGACTATGACTGCGATGGAGATGCATTGCGTTTTATTGTGAAGCAGCATGGGACAGGTAAGTTGTGAGCAGCACAAAACAGAATAATAACCAGGGACATGTAGGGTTTTGCCACTTAAACACACGTACCTGTTATGGGGATGCTACTGGACTCACCTCTCTCCAACAAACATTGCAAGACAGAAAGGTCAATGCACCCAAGGATTCATACACTGCTCGTCTTTTCAATGATGCCTCATTACTAAAGTCAAAGATCATGGAAGAAGCTGAGGAATTATGTGATGCCACAGAAAAAGAAGATGTTGCATGGGAAGCAGCTGATTTGATCTACTTTGCACTTGTAAAATGTGTGGGTGCCAATGTATCATTACAGGACATTGAGAAGAATCTTGATAAAAAGGCACGCAAAGTGACACGCCGTCCTGGTCATGCGAAACCCAAGTGGACAATATCTGCAGAAACGCCTGCAGAAACGCCTGCACCTGCTTCACAAGATAGAATCAAAATGATAAAACACAATGCATCCGACATTTCCATAAAAGAACGAGCCAATCTCCTCTTACGCCCCATCATTGACTCTTCTGAAATCATCAACAGAGTCACTCCTATTATGAAAGATGTCCGTGAGCGTGGTGATGCCGCATTAAAAGACCTCACAGCTAAATTTGATCGTGTACACCTTAACCATGTCACTATCAAAGCTCCCTTTTCTCCAAAAGACATGCAGTTGGATCCACTGACAAAGGCAGCAATTGACCAAGCTTATAGCAATATCCATGCATTTCATGAAGCCCAAATGGATCGGGATACACTCGTAGTAGAAACAATGCCTGGTGTTGTTTGCTCCCGTTTTGCCCGTCCCATTGAGAAAGTAGGCTTGTATGTCCCTGGAGGAACTGCCATTCTACCCTCTACCACTCTCATGTTGGGAATTCCTGCCAAAGTAGCAGGCTGTTCAGAGATTGTCATTGCTACTCCCCCTCGTGCAGATGGTACTGTTGTGCCAGAAGTCCTCTATGTAGCTCATAAGGTGGGTGCTTCTCATGTTGTCCTGGCAGGAGGTGCTCAGGCAGTGGCTGCCATGGCGTACGGTACAGAGACAGTGCCAAAGGTGGATAAGATCTGTGGTCCAGGAAACCAATATGTTACTGCTGCTAAAATGGCAGCCCAAAATGACACTTCTTGCTTGGTGGCTATTGATATGCCTGCAGGTCCGTCTGAAGTACTTGTAATTGCTGATAGTACCTGCAAACCCTCCTATGTGGCAGCAGATCTTCTATCTCAGGCTGAACATGGTGTGGATTCTCAGGTGGTGCTTGTTGCTGTTGGTATGGAGGAGAGTCTATTGAGTGAGATTGAAGACTGTCTTCATGAACAAGCCATGCGTCTTCCCCGTGTATCTATTGTCCGAGAAAGCATCTCTAAATCCTACACTTTCTGTGTGGGGACTATGGAAGAAGCCCTCAAGTTCTCCAATGACTATGCACCAGAACACCTTATCCTTCACATGGACAATGCCTCTCGCTTGCTTCCCTCTGTCCAACATGCAGGCAGTGTTTTTGTAGGCCACTACTCACCAGAAAGGTAAGCCATAGTGTTACTGTTTATTGCTCACAGTCAGTATGGGGGATTATGCATCGGGTACCAACCACACACTGCCTACATATGGCTACTCTCGCATGTATTCTGGCGTGAACACACTGACATTTGTAAAACACATCACGTCACAGGAACTGACAGCGCAAGGACTGTATAGCCTTGGTGATACAGTCATGAGGTTGGCAGAGATAGAAGGTCTAGAGGCCCATCGTCATGCTGTTGCTGTTCGTGTTGCTGACCTGAGGTCTTCTTCTCTTCGGGTATTCAAATAAAAGCTACGTCACATACAATTACGTGGAATGCCCACAAGTGCATGTAGCCATGGACGCTTTCTCTTGTGCCTATAAGTCTCGTCTCCTACCTATCAATAAATATAAGCATAAGCATAAGCATAAGCATAAGCATAAGCATATCTATATAAAGACTTGCCCTCCACAGCCATAATGCTCTGTGACTACAAGTATGAGTATTGAATCAGAAATTTCCAACTCCACACCCATCCCTAGATCTCATCGAGCCACTACACCATCCCAAAAAATAAGTCTTACACGCATTGTAAAAGCGCAGGTCATTCTGCTTGTGTCAAATCTAACCCAAGAGAATTATTCAAGAAACGCCACTGAGATCAAGACAGTAAGTGTCTAGGGCCGTGACTTGACTTGGAGGTGTGACACGGCTTCTCTGTTCGTCTCACTTCCTCCTTTTCTCCTCTTTTTATTTTCTTATTTATTAGCTCATTGAGACGTACGGAGAGGATATTCGTCAACACTTATTAAGATTCATCCTTGCAGAACACTACAAACGAGGTCCTACTGAAGATTATACCGTACCTCATTTTCAACTTTTTAAAGAAAACGTCATCTTACACGGCAGAAACAGACTAGACTCTATCACTGGACTCATTGAGGCTCTTGAAGTATTTTGCAAAACAGACTTATCTCTTCATCTCGACCTACACGTATTCTTCAGTGAACTAAAACTAGACGCGTTTGAACTCTTTGTGTGTGTAGCGCGTCTTATTCCAACTCGTCATCAGCAAATAGCAACTCAAGGTAGGCTGTGGTTGGCAGGCGTCATCGTAGGAGAAATTCCCATGGTTTACCCATGGACTGCTGTTTTCTCCTCCTCTCCCTTTTTGTTCTTTTCTTCATTGACTCTTTGACTCTGACTTTCTTCTTCTTTCTTTCTTTCTCTAGCCACAAAACTCGCTGCTCAGTTCATAAAACCCGCCCTTCTTGTGCTAGCTAAACTTGACGCTATCCCCGACATCCTCCTCTTTTGGGCATTTCAGGCACTACAAAAAAGTCTCGATCAGTGGCACTTGTTTGAAGACAAAGACATTCAGGAATTTGTGTCACTTTCTGCTGATTATTATTCTGACAAGACCATCCCCCAGAAAATACAGCAGTCTCTCACACTCAATATGCATGAGTAAGTCTACTTGGTAAGCTTCTATTAATATATCAGAACGGGAGAAAACGACCAAGGCGTCCTCTGCAAAATGGTACTGGAGGCAAGTTACGAATGCTGTTCTTCTGTGGCCTCTGTAAGGGATTTGCTATCCAAGATGAAGAAAAAGGTGGACGAGAAGGAGGTGGCAGAGACACTGGGCTGTATGGCAAGAACCTACACCAACATGAGTGGCGTAGGTAATGGTACAGCCTCTGGATCGTCCAATTGGAATGTTGAGAACTTTGTTACGGTGGTGAAGGAACTGGTAAGGGGTGGTGGTGTAATACGTGTGGCTGATGGTGACTCCATGGGTAGGTACCTGAAATAGACTGGGAAAAGGTCATTGAGTATCTCGATTATGAGCACTTTTTCCTGTTTGATTCAAAGGGCCTTGATATTATTATTCGTGCATGGAAGGAAAGTCCAAAGGTACACACACACACACATAGGGAGAGAGAGAGAGAGGGCGAGAGAGAGGGCGAGGGGAGTAAAAGGAAAACGCGTGGTGTTGATATCTATGGTGGCGTAGGGAGATGCCCTTTTTCCTGCCAACAAGTTCTTTGGAAAATGGCACAATCTCAAGGGACAGTTAAGCGCCTTGTATCAAATGGCACGAATGCCTTGTGATGTTCTTAGCCTTGTTGTCTTTTCACAGAGGAAAGTGATTGAATTGGATGATTTTAGCACCTCGAGTGCTCATATCAAAACAACTGCTTCTCAATTGATCAATGATCAACTCAACTCCCTGGACTTGATTGAGTGTGTATTGGATTTGGCAGACACTGTAGTAGCAGAAGATGTCAAAGTATTCCTGGAAGTCATGATTAGTAGAACACCAGAGTTGATATTCTTAGGACTGGTTCAAGTACAGGTACGCCAGGATTCTCATAGTCAAGTGCTAATACTGCACGGCCATAGCCTATGAAAACACTGATTCATAAAGACTTGCTCGGACAATTGTTGGTGATGTACTTGACAGGACATCCAGGAAGTACTTTGGCATTGACAAAGTTCTGGCAAGTCAATTCACCATTCTTTATTAAGAGTGTTCTTGAGTTGTACTCTGAAGATCCTACTTCATTAATGCGTATATTAGACTTTACGCATGAATTAAAGGTAAATACCAGACCAGAACAGAATAACCCAATAGTTATGCTAGATTGTTCCTCAAATGCTTGAAGTTCAACCATTCCTGTTTACTATTGATTTGGCATCCTTGGCATCACGCAGAGAATATTTGAACCTGGAAAAATGGCTTCAGGACAAAATAACTGAGCATAAAGATGTGTTTATACGTGCGTGTTTGGATTTCTTGGGGCAAAAGATTTCTGCAGAAATAGCTCGTCATGATGTTAACCAGGCACCTTCCACTGTTCCATTGCATGTGGATGTGCTTGGTGTCTTTCTCAAAGTACTTCTGGAAAGGTAAATAATGGAATTATATAGAGTGGTTTGCATACTTACTCTCTTTTTTTTGTTTAGTTCCATGACACCTGAAAATGCTGAACTACTAAAAGAAGTCCAGAGTGTTTGTTTACAGACCTATCCCAAGTTAATGAACATTCGCACCCAAGCAGAACCTGGATCTACAGGTGCCGAGGTTTCATTCAAACCAGACATTGAAAAAGAATCCAACTCGAACTATGAGCGTATCTACAGTGGAGAGCTATCTTTGGAAGAATACATTGAGCGACTCAAAGCATATAGTATGTCAAAAGATACTCGTGAGCAAGACCTTTATGCGTGCATGATACACAACCTATTCGACGAATACCATTTTTTTCCTAAATATCCCGACAAAGAGCTTGCCATTACTAGTGTTTTGTTTGGCTCATTAATCCAACACCATCTTGTCTCGTATGCACCTTTAGGATCTGCCTTGCGGTGTGTTCTAGATGCCTTGCGCAATCCACTAGGCTCAAAGATGTTTAACTTTGGTCTACAGGCCTTGACTCAATTTCAATCTCGTCTTTCTGAATGGCCCAAGTACTGTGCTCATCTACTCCAAATTCCCCACCTCCAACAAGCCAACCCAGAGCTTATACGCTTTATCAATGCCTCCTTACAATCAGCTCAGCTACAGCAGCAGGAAGAACCACCAGCTCCAGAGGCATCAGTACAACCTGCAGAACTGGCACCACCTCCAGAGTCAAAGATAGCTGTACAGACCGCAGCATTCAATACTTTGCGTATTCCCCCTGTACCAAAAAATAACGATGCTATTCATTATGAAATACCTCCAGAGGCAACACAGGATAAGATTCTCTTCATTATCAACAATCTTGCACGCAATAATTTGGAAAACAAGACAACAGACTTACTTGGTATATTGAATGAATCTGCTTACCAATGGTTCAGTAACTATCTTGTGGTTAAGCGTACCAGTATTGAACCAAACTACCATGAACTTTATCTCTTGCTGCTTGATGCTGTAGAGAGCAAACTGTTGAATCAGCATGTATTACGCGAGACGTATGCTAATATTCAGATTCTGATGAATTCAGAGAAAACTGTGTCTTCTTCATCAGAAAGAAGCCTGTTAAAGAACCTGGGTGCTTGGTTAGGTGGAATGACATTGGCAAAAGATAGACCTATCAAGCACAAAAACATTGCGTTCAAGGTAAACATGGCACAACAGTGTATACATATACATATACATATAAATATAAATATATACTCACAGTTGTTTAGGAGCTTTTGTTGGAAGGCTACGATAACAACCGTCTTATTGTTGTGATTCCATTTGTTTGCAAAGTATTAGAGCAGTGTAACAAGAGCAGTGTGTTCAAACCACCCAATCCTTGGTTAATGGCAATTTTGAAGCTTCTGGTTGAGCTTTATCAGTTTGCTGAATTAAAACTAAACCTCAAGTTTGAGATTGAAGTACTATGCAAAAGTCTGTCACTGGAATTAAGTGGTAAGGATAAGAATTTAGCCTACCATAATACCAAGCATGATAAAGAATACGATATACTAATGCATGGACTCTAGATATTGAGGCTACATCAGTGTTGAAGAATAGACACCCCAAAGACAGTAGAACAGCTATTGCAGAATCTCTTACCCGTGACGAATCTACATTTGTGAATCGCGGAAGAGTGATGTCGGGAAACCAAGCCTTCCAGCCTTCCATACCAGATACTGGATTCTCAACAGAAATGGAAGAATCACTTATGATCACTTTACCTAATCTTGCACCTTATATTACATTTAACCCTCAAATTGTCCTGTATTCTACGCAGCCAGGTGCCAAGCGTCTTGTTTTACAGGCAGTGAATCAGTCTATTCGCGAGGTAATTCATATGGACTGTTATTGTAGACCAAGTACTTATCTATCTCATAATTATTCCTCTCTAGATTATTGATCCAGTAGTGGAACGTTCTGTTTCTATTGCTACCATTTCTACACGGGAACTCATTACTAAGGATTTTGCCATGGAATCAGATGAGCTGAAGATGCGCAAGGCCGCCCATTTGATGGCACAGAACTTGGCAGGAAGTCTGGCCATGGTAACATGTAAAGAGCCTTTGCGCTTGAGTTTAACCACCAACTTGAGAAATATATTTTTATCCAGTGGACTGACAGAGGCAAGGAAAAATAGGAGACAAAAGACATCCCATATTGACAGTGTGTATAGGCTGTGGTAGAACAAACAGTGCACCTCACTGTAGCAGATAACTTGGATCTTGTCTATGCTGTCATTGAAAAGGCTGCTATGGAAAAGGCAGTCATTGATGTAGATGAAGCCTTAATGAATGCTTATACCTCCAGAAAAAAGCATCGTGAGCAGCGACCTGGACAGCCTTACTTTGACATGGAGATATTCTCTGTATCAAGATATCTTATGACATTACCTGAACCTCTTCGTTCAAAGCCAAATGATCTTCAACCTGCCCAGCTTCGTATTTACGAGGACTTTGCAAGAATATCAAGATTGGCTCCTTTGACCAACCCACCTTTTGAAGCAGAGAGAGGTTCACGTGGAGTGCGTCCTGAGGGACCTTTTGGCTATGGCTATGGTAGCAATGGTCAAAATGTACCTTCTATTGGTAACAACGGGGGATTTGAGGGACTTCCAGGACAGCCAAGTGCACACCAAATCCTTGAACGCTTTGGACAGTATATTGTGGAGCTAGACAAGCTTATCAATCAAACCAATGTATCAAGCTTTTCTGTTTTACCATCCCACCATGATATTCGTGCCATTATCCGCCAAATACCCCTGTTGGCTTTCTCTAGCTTTGACAAGGAAGAAGCCGCCCGCACATTTGCTCAGAAAGTAGTTCAATTACTTTACAAAAGTGAGACTCAGTTATCAAGAGAAACCTATGTTGTTGTTCTTGAACGCCTTTGTGAGGTTGCCCCTAATGTCGGTACTTTGGTAACCTCATGGCTCACACATGCTGATGATGAACGCAAGTACAATGTGCCTGTAACAGTGGCACTTATCAAGTCTGGCCTGATTCATTTGCTGGAACAAGACCAAGAACTTGCTCATCTCATTGATAGTGGACGTACAAGCGCAATTGACTTTACAGCACGTTTAATCCGTGCATGTATGTTTAGTGAAACACCACTGGCTACTCGTCAAGAGTTCATGTCTTCCTTAGAGGCCTTGGGAAGATTGCGTGGAAATGTTCCAGAGAGTGTTTTAATGTTAATGGAAGATATCCGTAGATACGCTCAAAGTCAGGCCAAAGATATCCAGGATATTCGTAGACTGACTCAGAATCAAGCAAGAGATGGGCATGATGAGGAAGCAGGTCTTCGTGGTCAGCTTGAGTACCTATTTACCGAATGGGTTCATATTTACCAACATCCTTCTTCTTCTGAGAAAACACACAACGCATTTATTTCCCAGTTTGCACAGCAGAGTATCTTTAAGGTGGAGGATATCTCCATGCTTTTTTACCGCGTCTGCATTGAAGCCTCTGTTGAGCATGCTATTAAGTTCAAGGAAATTCCTGGACAATCTCCTGGCCTTGCTTATCAACCCATTGATGCATTTTCAAAATTAGCCGTTGGCATTGTTAAACTTCAGACAGACCCTAACAGTGCTAATCAAAATGCAGTTAAAGTGAACGAGTTTAATAAGGTGACCTCTGTTATCTTGCTTATTCTTGCTCGTCATCATGAACAACGACAGCAACAATTCAATCAGCGTCCTTTTATGCGCCTATTCACATGCCTGTTGAGTGATTTGCATGCGGCAGAACATCAATTGCAATCAGTGTACATTTCTCTTCTCACTGCATTGAGCAACTCTTTTCATATGCTCCAGCCTTCATATTTCCCAGGATTTGCATTTGCATGGCTCCAATTAATTTCTCATCGACTATTTATGCCTAAGCTACTACTAACAGAGAATCAAAAGGTAATACAAGTGATTATGATTGGAAATAGACATAGTTTGGCTCATGGCTCATGGAATATTTGTAGGGATGGTCTACTTTCCAAAGACTTCTTATTTGTCTGTTCCAGTTCCTTGTGCCTTTTCTTCGTAATGTTGAGTTAAGAGATACGACACGAATGCTCTACAGAGGCACTCTTCGTGTTCTACTTGTGCTCCTTCATGACTTCCCTGAGTTCCTATGTGATTATCACTACAGCTTTTGTGATGTTATTCCATACTCATGCATTCAACTTCGAAACCTAATCCTAAGTGCTTTCCCTCGCAATATGCGTCTCCCAGATCCATTCACTCCTAATCTTAAGGTGGATCTACTGCCAGAAATCAATCAGTCACCACGCATTCTATCAGACTATGTAGAGCCATTGAAAGCAAATGACTTTAAGCAGCAGATAGATGAGTTTATTGAGTCTCAAACACCCGAGACCTTTCTATCAGAACTTCAGTCCAAGTTACTGTTGAACCAAGAACAAAAAGAGGTCTCCAATGCTGCAACAAAATACAATTTACCTGTGATCAACGCGCTTGTATTTTACGTTGGTGTCATGGGTATTACACAAGGCATACCTGTAAACCAAGGTGCACCCATGGAAATATTCCAGCACCTATTAAATGGACTTGATTCTGAAGGTAAATAAGCGTGTTGATATTACATCGTAGCTTACCTGTAGAAGGCCGATACTTGTTTTTAAGTGCCATTGCAAACCAGCTGCGCTACCCCAATAGCCACACACACTACTTTAGCTGTGTTCTTCTTTATCTCTTTGCGGAGAGTAACAAAGAAATTGTAAAGGAACAAATCACTCGTGTCTTGTTAGAACGTCTGATTGTAAATAGACCCCACCCGTGGGGTTTGTTAATTACATTCATTGAGCTTATCAAAAATCCTCGGTACAATTTCTGGAACCATTCGTTTACACGCTGTGCTACTGATATTGAGCGCCTTTTTGAGAGCGTTTCTAGGTAATTTAGGTAGACGGCTGTTGATAATAATTATACGACTTATTTCTTAATGTGTTGTGTAGATCCATTAATCAAATCTAAAAATAATGGGGATTGTTATTTCGACGCCCCAAGTCACATAAGTATATAATCCCAATACATATCACTAGTGCCAGTAATGATAATAAACATACAAACAACACTCTATTTTATTTTCTCATCTACTTTCTATTCTATATTGAACTACATTTCTGCACTTGTGTGCATTGCGTCTCACATGCTGATACAATATATACTCTTTTGCCACACACTCACCTTCCACTTACTCGAAAGCTAAGGGGTATTTGCAAGTAGATGTATTATTCTATTACTGTTCTATTTTGAGTGCTAATCACTCAAAGCATGGTCCTGTTGCTTATCAGAGACCATTTTATGATTTGTGAATGTTTCATGGCCAGTAAACACTATTTTTACAGAGATATAGAGCTTTACTGTTATGTATTGTTCAAGGTAATACTTTTTATTTAAAAATGCAGTGAATAATTAACAAGGAATATGGAATTATTTATTATTCTATAACAACTCTCTTTATCTATGACATGATTGTGTGTTTGTAGCAAGGCAACTACATTTATTGTTTATTATTTGTGAATATTGGGTATAAAAACTGTATTTCTGTGTTTACAGGGATTTGTAGGGCCAAAGTGTGATGTCTTAATCATTGTAATTCCGATTGTCATTTCTATTTGTTTAAACTCAGTGCTGTGGATAGAGTAGATTTGGTGTCGAAATAATACCTCTTATGGGCTTCATTTCTTGCCCAGGGTTGTACAATCACTGCGTGAACACGATTTCAATTTCACAACTCTTTGCCTTGTCTAGTTCCCATAATAAATTATTATTTTTTCATTAAAGAAATATAACTTATATTTTTCTACTCTATTCCTTAGGAAGAAGGCTACACGAGAAACAAGATATGTTATTGATAAAGCATTAGGTCTGCAGTACTTAATCTCATCTGGCATGTCTTGTGATAATCCTATGGCCGTACAACATAAAATAGTATCTTTTGAATATTCATTGTTGTTATAGTTAATACTTGGTTTGTTTTACTGGCCTAGAAGGTAGTTTCTTAGTATATTATAGACTATTGATAGATGGGTGGAATGTGAAGTACACAAGTAAATATCTATATACAGATACAATCAGTTTTATGATCTGAATCTATGAAGATACCGAGGTTTGCTTTTGTAGTTTCTTTCTAACTCCACGTATAATGCCGAGTGTATCTTTACTACTCGAGAAAATGAGTATAGAGAAAAAGAATAGATGTTTGAGACTATTTAAAGCAAAGATCCAAATCTATATATAAAAAGAACTATTAATACAAAAATCTTTATTTGCTATTGCTAAACCTCATCTCGGCATGATCTACTTACCTACAAAAATTAATTAAAAGACCTGCATCTATAAGAGTAGTTGACTTGTGTAGATTTCTCAAGAATGATATCTACAGTCATGCCTACTCTCTCTCAAAGGAAATACCTTAAGTATATAAGTGTTCATCTCCTTGGAGACTACTCCTTCTTAGGCTTTGTGTTTATTTACTGACTTTTTCTCTTATTCTTTCTACTCTAGACATGAAAAAAAAATAATCTCGGCTATGTCATATGCATATAAGTGTGTAAGTGTCTTTAGCTGCATCTATTAGATACATATATAATTTACTAGATAATTATAAAAGCATATCACCGACTCTCTTCTTTTATTTCTACTCTCATAGATATGTCACCCATCTCTTTTACACCACCTGCTGTAGTGGCGCCAACACAAGACGTAGTAGTCTTAAACTCCACTCTGTTACCAGAATCGATTTTACTTCATGAATCAAGTGCTTATACTGTGTATATGCCTACAATAATGGTCTTTTTTTCATCCATCTACATGTGTATATATCTCTATCGTTGTCTTTTCTGGTTCTGGTCAAGGCACCAAAAACATGTACAGATCCAAAAAAAATATCAAGTGCATAGACTCTGGATAAAATCAATGATGAATGAGCAGATGGAGCTTCAACCTACTCTTTTTCAAAAACCATCTCCTTCCATCAAGTCATCATCTTGCGCTACACAACATGTCTCTGTAGATAACCTATGCTTTATGCAACCAAAAAACATAGAGAGTGATCTTGAGCAACTATCTTTTCAATCACTACCTATGACCTCGGAAGACTACAAACATCAAAGCATCCATGCGTCAAAAGATTGTATTCTCTTAATGAATGAAGAAAACATGCCACCAATAGAACTCTTTGATACTCTAACATTGGCCACACAAGAAGACGCAATGGAAAAGGAGTATTCAAAAATACATCGGTGGTGGTTTCAATACTACCCCAAATGCTTAGTAAACTATTGGAAAGAGAGAGAGAAAAACAAGCAAGCAATGGCACTATGGTATTGGTGTGTTTCTATGGGGTACTGTCATTATCAGCATGGAAAGATTCTTGATGATTATATTCAAGATCTTCAAAGAGACAGACAAAGGAGAACACTTGTAGAGAGTAGTCAACATGAGAAATAGCCTTTTCAATATATTTATTTTCAGTAGTGTTTATTAATGTAAATTGTTTTTGTATGTGATGCACTATGGATATATTATTATCAAGTATATGCATAAGAGATCTGCTATTGAGTGTACCTTTAGTGTTGGAGTCAAAAATATATAAGGTTCAATAGAATACTGAATGAGATGGTTGAGGAGATCATGGTGAATCATGAAAACAGAGAAATAATATACCAAACTGCCAGGGTAGCTCTTTCGTATATCAACTATTTGATGTACTTGATATCAAAGAAGGCTTATTCAGATTCATGTACAGCTCTGTCAATAGACATGAAGAAAGTATTCAGTTTACCTCATTGCATTACCTATCACATTTATCTCTGCAGCAAGGGGCCACGATTTGGTAAGATGAGTTTAAGGTTTTAAGCCAATGGATTGAACATATTTCATCAAACTGTAGTTGTGCCGTCTACAGATGATCGGCATCAAAAGCAGCAGCAGCAGTCTATTTTGTTTATATCCTCATTTATTTATACATATATGTATATATGTATATAAATATAAATGAGGATATATAAATATCCTGTCATTATTTGAAGTAGTCTATACATTGGCATAGGTTTGTCATTGAATACACACATTAGTAAATATAAAAATGTTACATAAATAAAAAGTGTTTTATTCTTATTTAGATGCTTTGGTGATATATACATATTGGATTTAGAAGTTTTCTAATTATATTGTTATGAAAATGGGACTAGATATACTATAAGACATCAGATTCTATATCAGATGAAATGAGGGAGGGGCTGTTAATTTACAAATAGATATATAAGTGATGTGGGTGGGTCAGATGTAGGGAGAACTAAAGACAGAAAAAGAAAAAGAAAAAGAAAAAGAAAAGCAAGAGAAGAGCCAGAAAAAAAGAAAAAGAAAAAAGAAATAATAAGCCCATGTTACCGAGATACAATCCGAGCACTTGCAGATGGCTACCAAACCTGGTAGGATGCCACTGACATTCGATGCATTATTACTGCCTCTTCATTCTGTAAATTGTCACCAGACTGAGTAGGAACAAATGTAGATACATTGCTGCTGCTACCACTATGAGCAGGAAGCACTGTCATACGGGTGGGTATTCTATAGTAGCCTGCTCGGTCCTCTTCTCTTTGTCGAGCCAGCGACATAAGAATAAGATTGTCACCATCACAATTGGCAGTAGAGAGCTTTCTGGGATAGCTGTAATGAGTTGTATAGGAGTATCCATCTTCAAACACTGTACTTTCGTCTGCTCTACTGCATTTTCTTGTAGAAGGAATCAGTGGCTTTGGTGGATGTTGGAGAATAGAAAAAAATACAAGGTCGTAGGTGGGTGAGGGTGGTGCTGGAGCTTTATAGACCTGCTGAAGAGTCCATTTTAGTTTTTTGCGTTCTGTAGTGGATTCCTCGATGCTGCTACACGATTTACTTTTTCTATGATAAGAACAAAAGTACCAAAGGATAAGTGTGATGGCTACACAAGAGAGTGTGCCCAAGACGATGATGATGATAGTGATTGAGGATAAATGCTCGGAGATTTTTGAATGGCTTTTGTTAGGCAGAGATGAGGGCGTTGGGTTCATTGGACTGCCATTAGGAACCAAACACTACGACTTGTCTTGCTACTGCTCTGATGCTCTGATGCTACTTTGTCTTTTTGTATTGTTTTATTGCTTTGATATTACAAATATATATTTATATATTTATATATATGTGTGTGTATATGTTGTTGCTAAGCTTTCTATTGCTTGGATCTCTTTAATCGCATGTATCTTGGCGGTTATAACAATAGAAAAGAAAGAGAGAGAGAATGAAGAAGGTTATCAAACTCAAGTTGGAAGAATTTTGAAGGATCTGCAATATAATTACAACCAATATGTGTAATCAATCATGCTCCTGACTTTACTCTTTACCTTTTTTTTTTACTATTGCTACAAGACAATCTTGGTGCTCTTTTACTCTCTCTTCTACTCTTCCGCTCTTGCCTTTGTTCGCTCTCTCTTTCGGTCTTTTTCATATCCACACGTCCACACATATCCACACACACACACACACCTCTCTCTCTCTCTCTCTTAAGGAATATTGATTCATAGTGCTGCTTTCTAGCTACTCTTATTAAAATACATTCTAGTCATTGAACCATCTGCTAATTCAAAGAGTGGCCTAGTATTACTGTTCACCTACTTGGTAGGTATGTCCTCATTCGATAACATAAAAACTACAAATAAATCCCTGTAGATCGAATTACAACCATTATGCCCTTTTTTTATAGTGCTAGTATTATGCACCCAGAGTCAATCTTTAGAATCAAACTGATCAATGCTTTTTTCTTTCTCTCTATATAAGGTGTGCTAGTAACAAATATTTATTTTTAGATTCAATAGTAAGAATGGAATTAGAGCCACCGTCGAAAGAAGCTATTAAGGCCAGTCTCCTTAATGTGCCATCGTTCCGTCTGATTCGTTAGCGTTTCTAAGCGTTCCTCTCCCTCTTGCCTATGTTCCACCGCCTGCGATGGGACCGGCTAGAGTTTTAATCCATAAGAAGGCATGTCACAACAATAGCCTCCCTAGAGTGCTGTGACATCGCGTCTGTTTACCTTACCCACCGTGTCTTCTTGCGAATTATTCCCATCAGGATTTTCTCCTTCACCTCCTCTTCTTTTTCTTCCTCCTTTTTCTTCCTCTTCTTCCTCCTCCTCCTCCTCTCCGTCTTCCTCTCCTTCCTCGCTATCATCCTGCCCATACTGAGGCCGCATTCTAAGCCATTGCATTCTGGGGCCTATGGGTGCCATTTCATTTACTTTGAAACCAAAAATACGAGGCTGGTATATTTGTTGTTTGGGTGCAGGCACCAGCTCAGGATAAGCAAGGAACATAAGATGGTGATAGGTAGAACCAAAATGTGCACCTATGAAAGGACTGTAAGATAGGCATTCCATTAAACCACTTACCATCAATACACTGGTGTATTAAGCTGGGTGCACTGTATAAATCCATACAACGAGGACAGTACATGCGAATGCTCTCTTGTCCAGTTTCTTCAAAACGACCACAGGGCAAGATGGGGCATTTTCCACAGAATACACGAGGACAGACACCAAACTGTCCCGATGCATAGCGCTCAGCCATCACTCTCTGTCCATTGCGTGTCAGTAGATAGCGTTGGTGAATAAGCCCATACAACATGACTGCATAGGGCTCTACGAGTCGAGGCTCCACACGCCCTTTCTGTGTTCTGATGCTGCGTTCTCTCCAAAACCCGTCTTCCTCGTCTTCCTCCTCCTCGTCTTCCTCCTCCTCATCCTCGTGTTGCAGCATGTCTTTTTCGTCATTGTAGTCTTCAGGCTCTACATCAAGGATCATCTCTAATGCCTCGTTATAGTATGGGACTAGAGCAGACAGGCCAGTAAGGTTGAAGTCGTCTTCAATGAATTCTTCTGGTACTTCTGCATAGAACTCATGACCCGACAGCGAGCAGAACCAGCCAATCCAATTTTGCAGCGAACTACTTGAATTCGTAATAGAGTCATCTTCTGCTTTTAACGAGACTATGAGCATTGTGTTTCTTGTGTTTTTCTTTCTTTCTTTCTATTCGTTACCAAATTTGAATTCGGCCGCATTATCTGTGGTGGTCGCTGTCGAGAAAAACCTGTCCATGTCAGGTAAGGCTGTCGTGAAAGAAATAAGCAAATCAGAGAAAATGGGAGGCTCAAAAGTGTGACTGATAAAGGAAGTTTGATTCTTTGGTAAAATCAAACAAAATCAAAATCAAAATTAAGAAAGTGGATTGAATTGAATCCAATTCAGCCAAAGCAGGCTGGACTGCTAAAGGTGTCGCATTGTCATCCTTATCAGTGGAGGCATCTTTGGCATTCTACACACCAGGAGATTTTTCTGGCCTTTAAGCGGTGACATCTCCTTCCTTTTTAGACCAAAAATATTTTGCCCTTTTATGGAACTGTGTTTAAAAATAAAGGTTTGTGGATATTCAAATAATTGTTTCCTTTTGTGGATACCTCACTATCAAATTGTATTATCAATAGAGGTGTTTATGAATAAAATTGTTTATTGTAATAGTATAGATTATAGTATAGTATGACTATAGCTACTGCCCAAGTGCATTCCCTTCATAGCAATAGAATCCACAACTTAAAAGACTTGTGCTTTATCCTTGGAAGATAGATAACTATGCTCAGAAGTATACCCTAGACATAATTGACCTTGTAGAAGACCACCTAAGACTGACTTGAAAGGAGTCTTTATTTATTAACAATGCAATGAGTGTCTTATGGATTACGATGAACTCAATACCAGATGAAGACACTGCTTGCCTTTTTATCACTAGAGTAGTTCTTGTTGGTGTCTATCAATTCCTTTTATTGTTTCTCTTTGTTAATAATGGCACATTACCTTGCTCAGATATGCCCATCTTGATTAGTACTTGAATAGCAAATTGTATGTGCAGTGTAGGAAATAACAAATATAGGAGAATATCAAAACAAATAATAATATTTCATCTATTATTCTGGTAATGTATATACTAGCCTCCACTTATAAAATCCACAAGTCAAACAATTCACACTCTATTTGCCTTGAGCCTAAGATACAGTATTAGAAACAATACTTTATCATTAAGTACTATTGTTAATACCAGTTACAATAAGATAATTGAGGTGATTATAAAAATTGAGTCAATGAATGGCTATAAAGTTCTCAATGTAAGTAAGCTTGGTTCTATTTTATGGACAATGACCACTAGAGTTAATTCAGTGTGAGTCCTACAATAAATATTTTTTAAACATTGTCATACTGCAAATACTGTGGGCTTATGGATAACACATTATGTTAAGAGAAGAACATCAGTGACTGAGTTATAATTTTGAGGTGATTCTTGTTCTATCTCTTTTCTTTACAGCCAATTCTATACTTTTTAATTATAAAGTCAGTAGCTATTGCTAAAACAGGCAGGTAGAGTTTGAAATTGACCATTTAGACAGCGAAAAAGCATTTTAAAACATATTAGCCAATCATAAGAATATTGCGATTTCATTCTCAAGATATTTCTTTATATATCCCAACAATCTTTGGGTGTGTAGAGCTACAGATGCAATCAATTAATTGATGTTGAGCATGTTGGATAGGCAGTTGAACAACAAAAGCTTGACCAATTGTCTTTATGTGGTGCCGACCCTGAGCGAAATCATATATTTACTGATGCATACAGGGGAAACGGAGCAAACACATGATATCAGAGGATGCTCAACAAAAGAATATTACACAATGACTGAGTCAGTTCGAATAACAAACAACAACAACACAAAGAATGAATCAAGAGAATTTGACAGACGTTTAGATAAACATCCCTACAACCAAAACCGCCTCTATAACCTCATACTTGGGTTATGTATTCTATATTTTCTTGAACTTGCAGCAGATACTAGCCTTCAACAACAACAACACTGCTGAGACACGTCTCCATCTATATTAAGGCGTACAGAAAGCATATGAAGAAATAGCCAATATTTTAGTGAATGGAGGCAGAAAATACGATAAGTACAAAGGAAAGAACAAAGAACAAAGGCAAGAAGGCGCCAGTGAAAGGGTAATACGATACACACATATAGAGTACATTAATACATCTCGAGCTAATTATTTTTACTGTTTTATTGGTGAGAAGGGGTTTTGGCACCTAAGAATATTGGAGTATGATCCTACCAAGCTGCCAGTCGTTTCTTATGGTGCAGGAATAAAGGTAAAAGATGCTGCCAAGTTTAAAGGTCATCGTGTTGGTTTGACAAGAATATTATATCAATCACTGAAGAAGAGACAAAAGGGTGGAGATCTTCTTGTGGTTGATATTGATGAGTTCCTTACATCAAAGGTAAATGTGATTGACCTCTCACCTAATATAAAAGGCTCTTTTAAGTTACTTTGTCTTCTTCTTTTGTTCTCAAGATCTGCCACACTTATAACACAAATATTCTCACTGAGGTATTAATAAATTTCAACAATATCCACGCTTGCCAAAGTTGTGGAATTGTTTGGAACAGAAATATGAATGCATCAAAGAATATCTATACAATTGCAGAAAAAGGATTAAAGGGTCACTACAGACCAGCTCCATTGTGTCGAGAAGAATAGATATTCTTTGATGCATTCATATTATATCATATCGTTACATCGAAAGTGGTTTCCTCCAGGATTCAGATATTTACAGGTAAATCAACATAATAATATTTATTTAAAAACTAACATGAATACATCTCAATTTATTTTTGCTCCTTTTCAAATCGATGTCATTTTTAAACAATTGTATTTCGACTATTTCTTTTTATATCCTAAAGACCTCCTGGTGTGTAGACAAGGAAGAGAAGAAAGACAATACAACATAATAAGGTGTTTACTGTTGTTGTTGTTGTTGTTGTTATTATTATTACTAGTGTTATTATTATTACTAGTGTTATTATTATTACTAGTGTTATTATTATTACTAGTGTTATTATTATTACTAGTGTTATTATTATTACTAGTGTTATTATTATTACTAGTGTTATTATTATTATTAGTGGTATTATTATTATTAGTGTTATTATTATTATTATTATTCAGGACAAGAGTGGCTTGGAGAATCCTACTTGAAAATGACCAAAACTACTGTGGCCATTGCGCCAGTTAGTGAGGGTGGTATAGTGACATTGCACTCTGAAGATTATAATTGGTTAGACACACTCTAAAGAAAAAGATAAAGTAGCATTTGTATTTATTCTTGATAAACATACAAGGAAGAAACATACGACTACTCAACTCAGATGCCGTGTAGTGTTTGAACAGTATATGGCTAAGAAAAAGAAGAATACTATACTTCTTTTTTTTTTAATATTATCTACAAGATGATACTTTATAAACGATAACATAGAATACATAACATAACATAGAATACATAACATAACATAGAATACATAACATAACATAGAATACATAACATAGACACTACACACTGTATTCTTGGATTAAACAAAGGAAATCTAGCCAGCAAGATGTGTAGTTCATCTCTAATATAAAGTCAATTATACACTCTATTCCATACCCTACCCTGTTGACGATGAAGACATTCAAGCTAACAATGCCTTTTTCATTGAATACATGGCCTTTGTTTATCCTGTTTGTTTATCATTTTTAATCATGTCCTTTTGCTGTAGTACTGATGTTAAGGTTGGATACTTTTCCCTTTTTTTTCCCTTTTTTTTCCCTTCCTCCATAGGCAGGACTTGAGGCTGTACATACACTTTATGGGTCAATTGCAATGCTGCTTTGGATATGTGTCTTGATAAGGGCCACTCTTCTAGAAGAAAGAACATGGAGCACCCTATAGCATCCATCTAACAAATAGGAGTGACCCACCGCCAGTGCAAAAGGGGAATAGCCTTGTCTTGAGAGAATAACGTCACCCAAGGAGTTTCACCAAGATAAAAGTCCCATAGAATCTTTTAGTGACTAATCCGGGTATAGAATTTGTGAGAAACTGCATGAATCATCTAGCAATTTCTGTATAGATTGTAATATAAAATAATATACCAACTCCGAACACAAAGACTCGTCATGCGTAATGGACAGCCAACCAGAGTTCAGATTGACTTCTGTGGATTTCTTTTCTATTCTTCCCCATTGCATATAAAATGGCATGCGAATCTGCCACTGGACTTATTTCTTTACCTTTTTTTCTAATTATTATTTCTCTCTCTTCTCTTATACAACCCTTAACCTGAATCAAAATGACAAAAGCCGTTGGAATTGACCTTGGAACCACCTATTCTTGTGTTGGTGTATGGCAGAATGACCGTGTGGAGATCATTGCCAATGACCAGGGCAACAGAACAACTCCCTCCTTTGTGGCCTTTACAGACACTGAACGTCTTATTGGCGATGCTGCAAAGAACCAAGTGGCTGTAAGTACAATGCAACTGTTATGTCAAATAAGAATGGGCCATCTCACTCTCTCATCTTTCATAGATGAACCCTCATAACACTGTTTTTGATGCTAAGCGTCTCATTGGTCGTCGATTCAATGATAGTGAAGTCCAGTCTGACATGAAGCACTTCTCCTACAATGTCATTAACAAGGATGATAAGCCCCACATTCAAGTCCAATTCAAGGGAGAGACCAAGGTATTCACACCAGAGGAAATCTCCTCCATGGTTCTCATCAAGATGAGAGAGACCGCTGAGGGATACCTTGGCACCAAAGTAGACAGTGCCGTCATCACTGTCCCTGCCTACTTCAATGACTCCCAGCGCCAGGCTACTAAGGATTCTGGTGCTATTGCTGGTCTCAATGTCCTCCGTATCATCAACGAGCCCACAGCTGCTGCCATTGCTTATGGACTGGACAGACAGGCCAAGGGAGAGCACAATGTTCTCATCTTCGATTTGGGTGGCGGAACCTTTGATGTCTCTCTCCTGACCATTGAAGACGGCATCTTTGAAGTCAAGGCCACTGCTGGTGATACCCACTTGGGTGGTGAGGATTTTGATAACCGTCTTGTCAACCACTTTGCTCAGGAGTTCAAGCGCAAGTACAAGAAGGACATCACTGACAATGCTCGTTCTATCCGTCGTCTCCGTACTGCCTGTGAAAGAGCAAAGCGCACTCTGTCTTCTTCTGCTCAGACAACTATTGAAATTGACTCCTTGTTCGAGGGTGTTGACTTTTACACCTCTCTCACTCGTGCTCGCTTTGAAGAACTCAACCAGGATCTCTTCAGAACAACCATGGAGCCTGTGGAGAAGGTTCTCCGGGACTCCAAGATCGACAAGGGCTCTGTCCATGAAATTGTCTTGGTGGGTGGATCCACTCGTATCCCCAAGATCCAGAAGATGGTCTCTGACTTCTTCAACGGCAAGGAGCCCTGCAAGTCCATCAACCCTGATGAGGCTGTTGCTTATGGTGCTGCTGTCCAGGCCGCTATCTTGACAGGTGATACTTCTGAGAAGACAGACTCTCTGCTCTTGTTGGATGTGGCTCCTCTTTCTCTTGGTATTGAAACTGCTGGTGGTGTCATGACTGCCTTGATCAAGCGTAACACGACGGTTCCCACCAAGAAGTCTGAGATCTTCTCTACCTATGCCGATAACCAGCCCGGTGTCTTGATTCAAGTGTACGAGGGTGAACGTGCTCGTACCAAGGACAACAACCTGCTTGGCAAGTTTGAATTGACTGGCATTCCTCCTGCTCCTCGTGGCGTTCCTCAAGTAGAGGTGACCTTTGATATTGATGCCAATGGTATTCTCAATGTCACTGCATTGGACAAGACGACTGGCAAATCCAACAAGATCACTATTACCAACGACAAGGGCCGCCTTACAAAGGAGGATATTGAGCGCATGGTGAACGATGCCGAGAAGTACAAGGCTGAAGATGAGGCTGCTGCTGCTCGCATTTCCGCCAGAAATGGTCTTGAGTCTTATGCTTACAACCTTCGCAACACTCTTAATGAGGAAGCTGGCAAGAAACTTGAAGCCTCTGACAAGGAAGCCCTGCAAAAGGCTGTTGATGAGGCTATCCAGTGGCTTGATAACAGTGCTGAAGCCAGCAAGGAAGAATACGAGTCTCGTCAAAAAGAACTTGAAGAAGTCGCCAACCCCATCATGACTAAACTCTATGCTGGTGCTGGTGCTGGTGGTGCGCCTGGTGGTATGCCTGGCGGCGGATTCCCTGGTGGTGGATTCCCTGGTGGTGGTGCTGGTGGTCCAGGTGCTGAATCTGGTCCTACTGTTGAAGAAGTAGATTAAACCAAACACTCATCTCTTTCATTGCGTATACTTTCTCTTCTTCTTCTACTGCTTCCCATCTCTGTGTGTTTAATCCCCTCCTTTTTTCCTTTCTCATTCACAGATTGAGAGATAGTCTAGTAACCTCTTGTATATTTCAACTGCTTTTATTTTAACTGTTTCAATAATGGACAATAAAGCCTGATCACTTTAGCTCTACATGTGCATGACTGTACAAAGATAGATTTCAACTCAAGACAAGAGAATAGGGGAGGGATAGAAAAGAGTGGTGTATAAATCATTGACATATTTCTTGTTTGTTGAACTTCACCTCTTAACAGTTGGATCATTAGGTAATAAAGGCCATCGTCTTCTTCACTTGTCTATCTAAACCTACGTGTAGGTACGCACACATGAGAGCTAACAGTACTTTTCACTATAAGATAAAGTGCAATATTCACTTTTGGTTCTGGTGTGTGTGTGTTCTGGTGTGTGTTTGTGTTTGTGTTTGTGTTATTTTTCCAACTTAATCCATGTAACCTTTAGAGTACTGGGAACATGGAGAGCGGAGTCCTTGTAAATCGATGCTTATCCCCAAGCAGTATCAACAGGTCAATGATCCGGAGGTGATTCCCGAAATGGCAGCACTCTCTGCTTCTTCACTTCTCAACTGTCTATTTTATCTCCCAAAGATGCCGCTTTAAAGATGAGACATCGTTCTTTTTTCTTTTTTCTTTTTTCTTCTGTACTTTGTAAACATATGTGGCTGTAGTGTTGAAATCAAGATAAACTTCTTCAATACTACCTACGGAGGGTTGGTTTGGCTGAGCTATTTGGACTGTGTGGACGCATAAAAGTAAGAACGCTATTAATATCATTGTATTGGGTAGTGATGCTTCCATGATGATAATTCCTGTCTGTACTATCCTTTTCTTCTCCAGTAAAAGGTAGTACATGTAGTCTACTGTTGCACCATTACACCACGACACCTTTACAGTAAAATGTATGAAAATCAATTGCTATTCTGCTATTTTAAGATGAATGGCAAAGAAAGAAATTCACTCAACATTAAGATAATAATAATAATAATAATAATAGTCAATCAGCCCACAAGTGCTATATCAATAACATACAGCACTCCCTATGAAAGAAAAGAGGCTAGTCAACTGAATGCATTAGAATATCAAGCGAATGAACATTTAATTAGGAAAAGCATTTGATAGCTCATAATGTATTTTATTTATATGCTTCCATGCAATATCCTAGTGAAGTGATGAAGAATGCTCTGCCTACAACATGCAATTGAAATCATTGACCAAATCCATTGTCAATGGATAAATACACACACTCCATCCCAGTGTATCAACCATTAGAATTGAATACTTACATGACATCCAGTTGTTATTTAATAAAAGACTAAGCTATACTATTACTCTATTTTTATATAGTAATTCAAAGATCGTCTGTACAATCCGATTACTCGGAGGGAGACACAAAACAAACTTTGAGTGTATGCTCACATGGCTGCTATGTTAACTGACAAATTGTCTAACCACTTTCCATTGCATTATGATTCTTCTCTGGTTTATGAATAATAATAATAATAATCAGAAGAATATTTCAAAGACAACTCAATATCAAATAAAACAAATACACTAACAATAGATATGGCTTTAATCAACAAAAAGATAACAAAGAATGTATGTTTGTGTCTATACGTAATACATTAGGCTGAAATAGATTCCTTACTAAACAACAAAGCCAGTTATATTTGGAACATGGCATCTACCCTACATGAGAATAGAAATAAACAGCATGTGTTGGCAAGTACTCTATCATTATCGCTTCCTTCAAATGAATCAAGCTTAGCAACCAGTCGAGACCTCATTTCAGTGATACAGACCCAATGACAGACCTGGTTGAATACCATTCTCTAAGACACTTCCTTCAAAGACACTTCCTTTTGCCTTGTTGAGTCACTCAATGTGTACACTTTCTTCTCGTTACTCTTACCCCAATAAAAAGACATGTTATAGTATTTGCTTGGTCTGTATTCTTCCTTTTTAGTCATTTGGTATATATTAGTAAAACTTGGTTAGCCAATCATACTCTCTTGTCTTTTGAAAGTGTCTTGGCTACACTATCATCTTGTTAAACCACTCATTGTGGCGTGTAACTAGGTAGAGACAATAGGGAAATAGATTCTAACTCTATCAAAATCAATCATTGACTAGAAGAATGGAATTCATAAATATCTTTTAGTCAATGATTGATCTTTACAATCCTCAACCATGACAGCTTTATTTTAAAATAAAATACACTTTAAAAGGGGTGACTGAATGTCCATAGTGTTTTTGTTCTTATGTTGGTTAAGAATACTTGGTGGAAGAAGTCTTTTTTTTTTCTTTTCTTTTCTTTTTCTTCCCTCAGCTAATGATGATAACGGAGTACCATTTGTTCCTCTTGATCCATCTGTGTACCTGTGTAGCAACAATAGATCGTGTTTGAAAACCCTTTTGTTCTGGTTTTCTGTTCTTCTTATCACTACTAAGATATTCCAAGGCAGCTACAGAGTGGAGATCAAGGACAGTCAAAAAGCCTAGGAGTTCCTGTCCCTTGTTATTGCCTCGAGCTCCTGTCCCTTGTTCTTGTTGAACTTTGTGCATTCTTTTTCTTTGTCCCTAAGTAGTAGTAGGCTTCATAAAGCACTTACATTATTACCTATAATAAAATATAACCTCTCAACTGTGTACTTGTGTGACAGCAATAAAACACTAAGAAACAAGGCTCAAAACAAATATTATTTGTGACCCACCCATCTCACTTGTCGTAACTCACCTGTCATAATTCAACAGTAGGACACTTATAAGGTTTTCTATTTGACATCTGATCGATAGTTTGTCTTTGCCCTGGACGATCAATTCTAAAATGTGAAGTCTGTCTATAATTTTATCCATGGATGTGTCGTGTCTGTTATTAATAGTTTGCGCCCAGCTTGTTGAAAGATTGATATAGGCACTCTCTATTTCTCGTTTTCTCTTTCTCTTTAGATCTCTCTACATCTGTATTGGTGTAAATGTTTATACACGAGTATATCTATATATAAACAAACAATCTTATTACTATTAGTATACTGTACTTACTCTTCTAACTGAACACAGAACGTAAAATTTGTTTTGAAAAATCAACATAAGCTTTCCTTGTCTTTCTTTGTTTGATTATTTTAGAGAAAGAAAAACCCATTTAAAGCTATAAAAGACATCCATCCACTATAGTTTATCTCATTAAAGGCATAAGTGTCATTATGAGTCTGTAAATAGTTGTGTTCTTTACAAATAAAAGTACACTGTGTAACATTAGCCTTCATTTATGATTGTTGTATTGACAAGACATATTAAATAAATAGAATCGTTAATGTTAATAATAAGCTATAATTATTTATACTATAGTCTATAGTAACACTGTGAAATAAATACCATTGTCTTGTAATGAATAGATTGATATTAAAGAAAATAAAGAAAATAAAGAAATGGTCTTTTGTGTAATGACTCTTTCATATTCGTTAGGCTTCATCGGTTGACTCTATTTTTAAATATACAAGCAAGAGAAAAGTGTTTACATCCTTTAGTAGTATAATTTAATGAATTCTTTATGTTGAAAAGAGTTGGAGTGAAACGTATACGACCATAAACATCTCATTTTCTTGATTATTAGATACACCACTATAACAGTACCAAGTTTATCCTATTATTATTATTGATAATCTTACTGGTCCAGAGGTTTTGTTTATTTGTCTGAAAAACGATTAAAATGATTCAACTCTATGTTTTTATAAAGAAACTTAATATTTCCTTAAAATGAAAGTTAAACACAAAAACCATATATCATGACAAGGCACTTTATGAACAAATAAAGGTAGTCTTATGTCTCATCTATTTGCGATGCACCCTTGATCATAGGTTAGTTTTATTATTTATATAGAATATAGAGTGTTTCGAATAAAATGTAACAAAAGATAAATGATAGAGCTCTAATAAGACCTCACGGATACATTCCGCAAACGTGTAGATCAAGGCAATAGTGTTTTATGAAGGCTCCGATTATGGAAATTTGCCAGTCAAAAATTATAAACCTTATTTCATTCTCAATAAAGCATTTCGGTTTTTACGTAGATTGAACACGCTGCACATCAGAAGATTCTTTATGCTCAAGGTTTCAGGGATCAAACCCAAGGTAGGTTAAGCTATGTGCATGATAAATAGTAGTTGGTATGGTTACTTGTTCATCTTCATATAGACCATGAACTCTATAGAAGCCTATAATGTCATTGAGTTACTATGAGCACTAGTTAATAATAATAAAAAGGCCATCTACTTAAGCATACATTGTAAATGGAGAATAATATACAAGCCATTCGCCATTCAATTTTAAGCTTAAACCTTTTCTTAATAAAAACCAGCCTTTATTTTATTTTAAAATCAAAAACACTACACGCTCATGTCTCATAGTGTTTATTGAGATAGTTCAATGATTTTATCTGTATCTTTCTTTTGAGTTTTATCTCTCCTGGTCTTTCTTCTTTGATACTCTAGTATGTTGAATTAAAGGATAGATCATCCCAATAATAATAATAATCAATCTATGCTTTCAAAGAATACTTATATATTTCTAAAGCATGTTTATATAAAACATTCAAACATTCTCTTCAAAAAAATGCACGGACAGTATTCTTTCTCTGACTCGATTGTAATAAAGGGGTAGACTATTTCCTCATTTGCAACGTTATCTTAAAATATTTGTCCCAAAAATCCACCTTTAATTTACTTATAGACACTATGTTAATGACCATTAGGATGAAAGATAGAAAGTGATATTTTATAAAGACTGTATTCTCCTTACTCACTCATGCCAACAACATTTGTCATGTCTAAAAAATGTACTATATTAGCTATATTAGATGTATTCACCAGAATAACTGACACAGTAAAATATAAATTTCCAAGACACAGAAAACTGTGGATACAAGACACAAAAAACTATCAAACTATTATTTGGAAAAATACAAAAAGGGAATAAGCTTTTATATTCTGTGAAATTGACCATTATTGAATTGCTTATATCTTTACCATAGATGAAAGCTATTCTTTTAGTACTTTATAAGAATGTCAAACGTTACCTAATGATATATGTTCATGACGTGCAACCATTCAGAACGCCATGTAACACTGAAATAGTTTCGAGACGCATGTATCGGGCGTGCGAAGCACACGCTCTTATATGTCCAATGTATACATACTTTTGCCCGATGCCAGTAAGTTAATGTTTCTGTTGCACAGCTGTCAAAACAGTATAGCATTTAGTTTGGTGGCATTTACTTAAGCGTGTAATAAATGTCAAGTTGTCACACCATGAACCGATCTATGGGGGTGACTATTTATTCTCTTTGAGTTTATTTCTTTTATCAGCCCATGAATCCAATCAAGAATATTATGTCTGTAGTATCCCATAGAGAAGTAAATAGCCGGAAGACTATTCAATACTAACTCGTCTGATCAGCTTAACCTTGAGGCTTTATTTTTATTTTTTTGATGAAAAAATTATTTTAAATTTCGTTATGATCTTAGACTACAAAATTGTTATAGGCTTCATTAGATTATTCTTAATAATTAAAGGTTTCACTAGAGGTTGTTAGTAGATTATATGTATTAATTATCTATTATTTTACACATAGAGAATAGTTATGCTCATTCATTATTATCAACTTTAAAGATATATCTATTGTAATCAACACCATCGTCGATTTGTAAGGCACTATATATTTAAACCAGAAACAGTATCCAAAGTCTCCGCTTGTCAATCTATGATGAGTACTATTTATTCATCAGCAGGAAACCTTATCGTACAGGGTATTGAAATGCAAAAGATTGCTATTAGCTTCTTAGCGCATATCGAAGTCGATCATCTTTGCTCCCGACTTATTAACAAGATATCTACCATGCGATAAACATTCAAAAGTCCGTAGCTGGATTCTATTTTAATATATTTGATGCTTTGCTAACATCAGTAATAGAACAGATCATCAGTGGCTTGATAGAGCCATATGCCTTGGAAGATGTATTGAATAGAAAGAGATTTTTTTCTCTATTTTATTTATTATATAATTATTTGATGATGATAATAATAATAGTAGTAGTAATAATAATAGTAGTAATAATAGTAGTAGTAATAATAGTAGTAATAATAGTAATATTTGTAATAATAAATAAATAAATCTATAAAATAGTGTCTAGACTGTTGTAATTGAAGAAAACATGAAACGACTCTAGATAACATTACTAAAGTTCGCCCACATCAACACTTTATAAACCCCAAGTTAATTTAACGGAGTCAGATTTGGCATCAGTTACTGAAGTGTTCCAAAATAATGATAAACTTATTCTAATTGTCCATTACAGACTTGCATCCGAGAAGGGATGTGGGAGGCTTGATTTAGAGTGGATACCATACATTGTTTAAACACGTAATACAAGCTGTCATATATCCACCTATTTCTCGTAATAAGTTTCAACATTTATAGCAATATTACCCTTTCTTTATTTGAATCATGCCGTCTTAGCATTCTATTTTGATCCCGATGAGTTCAAAGGTATAAAATGCATAAGTTTTCTTAATTTGTTTCTTTACTCGAGTTATCTCTCTTATACCAAGCTCTTATACCAATCTATCAAAGATGCCTCCCGTTAGAACTAGCAAGCCTCCACTTCCTAGACCTTATCCTGCTCCCGTTGTCCGACCAAAATAAGCAGTCGATGACTTTACCAGTCTTTCCCATCCATTCATTCCTCTACCTTCCCCTCCGTGGCCCACGTCTTAACAACTATCAAGTCAAATGTTCATTACCATCACCCTGCGAAAAATCAAATCAACTCAAACATCTTTTTGGATTTTACCCGTTCTTATCTATCCTTCTCTGTCTCTTTACTTCATGTCAATTTTTCCTAATTGTATATATTTCAACCTCAAGTTTCAATGATTACAGCTTCCGGAAACTAATGGAATGCATATGGCACCACAATTTCAGTAGTATCCCTCTTTTGATTCTTTATTAGAACACCCCCAGATAATCTTCTGTAAAATAATTAATAAGCATGTCTCTTATCTTTTCTTTCACAACAATTTTTTTTTCAAATAGCAGAAAATAAACATTATGTCTTAAACTATCACGTGATAAATCACACAGACCTAACGTGTACCAACTAGCGTACTTCTTGCTCAATCTGGCTACCAACAGGGTTTAATTCCGGTCTTTTTTTCGGATAAGCTAGTGTTTGGTACAAATGGCCTATACTTAAGTTACACTCTACTCTTTAAACAACAACGGAGTTGGTGCCTTATCATCATTTAGGGACACGCGGGTCAAACGAGATGTCAGACTCTGGCGGATTTAGTTGAAATGCTTATTTGATAGTTATTCCTCTTTTGTATTTTCTTTTTTCTTTTTTTATAGTCTGGCATATTCCTTTTTGAATGTATGAATGTATGTTTATCAATGAACATTAGTACATAAATGTACATCTATGTTACCTGTAATGCATCAAGTGCAAAAAGATATGTAAGTTTCACATTACAAGTAACTCTATATTATTTAATTTCTATCCGTCTGATGTAGTGAACATTGGCTTATGATACTTCTCTCTTTCTTCTCATTTCTTCTCTCTTCAGTAAACAGTGTGATATTAAGATTTTAACTGTTTCACAGTGAAATGGGGCTATCAATTTAATTCCGGTGTTCAGTCCCGAAGAATATAAGCAAGTGTTAAGTCAGATCGGTGTATCCGTCTCAAATAGTAATATATTCATGCGCCACTATACAAGTGCCTTTGTGTTGATAAATTAAGTCTTTTACTAAACAACTCTCAATAAGTTTTCTTCTATTCTTCGTTATCACTATTGGCTTCTAATATTTTCATTACAATATTCGTTGTTCATTGATAAACTGAGAAGAACAATCGTCATTATTTTTCTCTACTTTTCATTAATAATATAGATGCTATTACACATGCCAACGCCTTTTTCCTATATGTATATTGTTTGGTATATACTATAGCGTATTATTTTACAGTAGGCATAATGCATTATGACTGAGATTATTTTATTGTTTTTATTATTATTATTATTATTTTATTTTATTTTATTTTATTTTATTATTATTATTTTTATTTTATTTTATTTTATTTTATTTTATTATTTTAAATAATAATAATAATAATATATTAGATCATTCACCTTCTTGTTTGACTGACCTGATTTCTTAGTACTTAAAGCTGATGAACAACCAAAAGTTTGAGTTGGATCTTTCACTTGCCTATTCCAATTCATCAAAAGATTAACAGTTTATTATATAGAATAGTGTGCTTATTTTAGCCAAAATATTAACCTTTCCATTACTAATTAATATAAATAATAAATAATAAATAAATAAATAAACACGTTTAATTACCATGGATTCTTTTATTATCTTAAAGTTTTTATTATAATAATAAGTAGTTTGGCACTCATAATGACAAACCTTTTTTTTTCCGAAAGTTGTGGTGCATGTAAAACTTAGGTCTAGAAAGCTCTATTAATATTTAATAACTCTATGCATATGCAAGTCGTTTGGTGAACGATAGGTAATGCTCAGTTACCTCTCTTGTACTCTGTTAGCGAAAAGAAAAAGAGTATATTTGCTAACTATATACTTTATAGGTTTGACAAATATACTATATTTTCTATATACTATTTACATAAAACGTATTTTTATGCTATAACAAGTGGACATTATTTCATCTGTCTTATTTCAGGGATATTACATGATAATCAATAAACAAAATGAATTGTTCTAGTATATATTTATTATTATTATTTTCCTTTCTATAACTAAGACCTAGTATGCCACAAAACATGGATCATAACAAGGAAAAAAAAGGATAGTGTAAATATTTTATAACTGTGGGTTCGGTACTTTAAACTCTAAAGTCGAACTTGCTAAAAAGATATAGTACAGTTTAATATTCGGTAGAATGAAGGAAATCATTAAATCAATACACATATAGAATAAATATTATAATAGGCTTTTATTCATTGGATAAATCCGTAAGGAGAAAGATCTAGCCCTCTTTTATAAGAGACCTTGAGAACTAGACACTAGAAAAACATCGGCAGTACTATAGACTGGTTAAAATACCTCTAGGAACCTAAATATGGGATAGCTACCTTACCCTGCCCTACCCAATTTCAAATTTTAACTCATGTTACAAAAACTTATTTTTCCATGGACTTAAATAACATGGCGTTCTACATAGCTTATACTGAATAACGTTGATACTCTATCTAATTAAGATTCTGATTAATCCACGTTCTTGTACATACTATTTCTTCTTTCTTCCATCAATAGTTGATACAAAACGACTATGATTTTGATTGATAGATAAAATGAGAATCTATTCCTTGTCTTATATTTAATTACCCTAACTACACTTGTTTATTTCTTAGTCATACTCTTTAAGTACAATGATTAGCGCTACGTCCACCTTGTAAAAGGGGTTTTTTTTTATATCACCACTGTTTACATTTTCTTGCATTACAATACATATTTGTATAGAATACCGTATGTGTTGAGCTTTATAAATATAAACATCTTGTTAACAATCGCAAATATTGGCTTGGGTATAGTTCAGTAAAATACACTTGAGCAAAAATAATAATTTATGTGACATTGGTGTATTCTCTTTATAATATATTTAATCAACACTATTAGAAATATGTTTCAGAATATGTATTTTTCTTTTATTGATATTGATGTAAAGTTGACCATAAAATTAAAGTAAAGAGAAAGAAGTGTTTCAAGAGAGAATTTTCTTTAACAACAGATGGAGCGAAAAGAGAGAGAAAGTGTATACATGTATACGTGTGTACATGTGTCGATAGATATAATGTTACATCTACTTTTATATTAGGTTTTCTCACTAACACTTTTACTTTGACTAACTTTAATTGTACAGTCAACGCGTACAGCACAAAACCCGTACACATTTAGATATTTCTGTGATATATAAGTAAACTATCGTGTTTTTTAATTATTGTCTCCATCTTTATTGGCTGAAACTATTTTCTCAGTTTAAATAAACAAATAATGGATTCTATTGGCCTGATGGGGCCATGATGAATTGTCTTTGGATTTTATTCAATGGTTTCTCAAGCCTTGGTTGTGAAGCAATACTACAGAAAATATAAAAGGCAATTTAGGAGAAGCGGATACTGTCCATTATTATAAGTCTGCCAATGACTTTAATCTTTAACATAATTTGATATATATATTTATATTAGAAATAGTGGATACTCTATAGGACTGGAGATTAGTACAGTGAGTTTTGTATTAAGTCTGTGAATGAAAAGATAAATCATGATAATGATGAAATATGAGATGGAAACCACTGTTTATTTGAATTGATCTTAATGCAAATGACAGATTGAATTTATAACTGAGGCTGAAGTGAGATGTGCCATTATCACTATCCATTATGTATAGCTTATTATTATTTTAATAGATACTCTATGGCTCTTATTACCGCTGTTCAGTGTGTTTAGTACAGTGTAGGCTTATCATTTTCATCGATACACTTGTAGATAGTATTCTATTCTATCACTAGGTAACTATGCATCATCTCAACTAAGACTATACTATCTCTTTTCTGAAGTGTAACTGTTCTATTCAATAGTATAAATAGTCCAATGTTCTATACTCTTCCCCGAGTAGCCGTAGCTCAAGCCGCATGGATTAATAGCAAACCTTTTATTATTTTGTAAATTATCTATCTTTTTGCTATTCTTTAAAAATAAATGGTTTGGTCATTTAAAACAACGACATAAGGAGTGTTTAAAGGTCAAAGAGTCTCCTGGTGTACACTCCATTTAAACATCACAATACTACTTCTGTAATGGCCTTGACAGTAAGCAAACAATGAAATTTCACTTGATCTATCCCAAATCACCATTCTCTAGTATTGAATCTTTTCATTGATTTATTTAGCTAATTCATATTGGCCCATTCGTTCAATAGTTATTGTGAGTATCCTAGTGTCAGTCTGCTGAACAGAATATTTTATCACTCACGTTTCATAGATGCTCCGATAAAGGACGAATAACACTGTGCATCTCAAATTAAATTCCAATTATTTGTCTTTCAAAAAAAAAACGCCCATGATTATGTCGATATTTCATTTAACCAAAATATTTATATTATCTCATAGACCAAATTTTATTTGTAAAACATAACACTATAGAGAATGGTACACTGCTGAAGATTAAGAATTGATTCATTTGGCTATGAATATTTGAATGGCTTATCGTCTGTTTGGATAGTAGTCTATAATAGATGTTCGGAACATTTTTTTTTAAAAAAATTCCAAGGTCAGAGAATACGAGTTCAAAACAGAAAGTGAGCCTGTCCTACATTTTGTTTACTTTTGTCTACTTCATTCAGGACTCTACAAGAATAGGTAGATCTTATGTTATTGATACTAGTACAAAGGTCGACTATGATTTCATTACTATCTACATATAACTGGTGTGTTTATGTGTACTCTTGTCAATCGTGGGGGTTAAAGATGTAAAATTCAGAATGTAAAACAATTGTAAAATAATTTGCTATTTTTATCCAGAGAGCAAAAAAGCATTATGCATCACAAATATAGCTGAGAGCCTATTGGTATAGAGTGAAACGGCTGCATGACGAGAAGTAGCACTGATAGGTTTCATTCTATGCTCTTCTAACAAAAGGAAAAGAAAGAACTCTGTTGTCATAGCAGCCTTGTGATGAGTCTAAAAGAATGAGAAGCCTCCCATTGATGGTTTAGAATGTATATCATGAGACAAAAAGAGAGAATATATTTCATAGAGTTTGGTTTTATTACATTATTACACTATATAATTACTACGAAATACTCTTTTTAAAACTACCTATTAAATAATAGCAATTACTGATCAAATTAGACATTTTTATTTTTATTTTGTTATCAGTATAACTAAGAAAATACATAACAGAAAGAGAATAAGAGAGTAAATAGGTGTATATATATATAAATATATACGGAAAAGAGAAGAGGAAGGGGAAAAAGAAATAGCTTCTGATATGGCCTTGGAATACTTCTGAAATACAGTATTGTACAGTACAACCCAGCTTATGTGAACAATTTAAGAACAAGGCTTGAATCCGGATTAGTGTTCTCATATCATAAAAATAGTACTGTCAAGTATCTATTCTTGTTTAACACAACAAACAAATAAAATATAAACTCTATTTATTCTTTTGGGTAAATTAAGCCATCAGTTTACTCTTTTTTTTTTTTAAAAATAATAATAATAATAATAATACATTTGATCATAAACAAACCGGAAGAGATCTTGTTAGTATCATTTCTCATTTGTTTGACATCTTTTGTACATACTTTTCTGTGTATACAACAAAGAGTACATGTACAAGTAATATATCCCTATTTATATCTTATATATTAAAAAACGATAAATGAGTAGCTGGTAAATAGTGAAGAGACAGCCACACAGTATTTTCTTTTCTTTTCTAGTCTGGGACAAAGCATATAGGATAAGCTGTAGTGCATTAGAATGTGTGTGTGTGTGTGTGTGCCTTTTGGTGGTAAAGTTGTTATGTTGGGTGGTGATTTCTGCCAAGTTCTTCAGATAATAGACCCAACATAGTAATGACAATCAAGCCCCCTTGAAGTGATCCTGGTTATAGGTAGGAACAGTCACCTACCTTGAATCATCCAGTGCACACTGTCCATACCATAGTCTATTCTATGTACATCTTGCCATAGCCCACTCTAGTGTGAGGATGGCTGCCAATATACACTTTGTACTCTAATAAAATGACTAAATGTTCAACACATCCTACATCCATACTATGATGTCTCACTATGGGCACTATCTATGAGGGAAAATAACACCCATCTAGAGTGCTCTTGTAGATATCACAAAAGAAAGCACGACACAAATGACACAACTAGAACCAAGACAAAGTCCAAGCCTATTGGTTTATCTTCCTCTTTCTCCCTAGTGATTTCTGAGGCCTCGGTAGAATGACTGACGGAAGCTCATGGTACAAGCAAACCATCTAAAAAGTAATAGTGTGTCTGATTTGATCTTACTATGTAGAAAGTATTACACTGTTGAGTAATTATAAAGAAAGCTATGTCTAGTACTACAGGAGTTAGACAGAAAGAATATCAACAGAAAAAAGGTAAAATGAGCCTGTTGATTAACAGAGTATCCGTGACGTTATTCTTATTTCATGAGGAAGTAGACCGTTTGTTTATACCTTGTGATAAATGTATCTTGTATACAAAGAATAGCAAAAAGCAAAAGTAGTACCACAATCATAGCAGTAATCTAAAATGTGTGTATTACACATATCTGCTAAGCTATATTCTATAGCTTCAGGTGACAAGAGAGGTACAAATTAATGAATTGATCAGTAGTGCTATCCTTCTTCTTAAACTGGGTTCTCAAAGTATCATTTTTCCCCTTTATTTAATCCATATCAATTCATTATTCTCTTGGTTGTTTTATTTTCCTATTCCATTGGTCTATTCAACCACAGTATTTATAATACAGAAATAGAGGGGAGATACTTCAATGTCCAAGTCTTTTTCATTCGTATTCATTAATATTCATTTGTATTCATTCGTATTCATTAATGTTCATTAATATTCATTAGCATTTATTGTTCATTCAATTATAGACGTAAAGATCATCAACACTACTAGAATATTGTTTTATTCTCTTCCTAGAGGCATAAATAACTGAAATTGAACCCTTTTTATTTTTCTAGTTTCTATGAGTATCATCTTTTTATTTTATTTTTGAAAATAGAACCTTCCTTACCACCTTCTTTCAAACGACAACGCCATTGATATAGAGCCAATAATATTCCTTCTTTCCACCTTACTCTTTTAAAGGGACACATCAAATTTTTATGTCGGAGTTTTAAATTGAATTGTGCTTGTCTCAAGGCGTTGTGAAGAATAGCAAGGTGAAAGTTGTCCTATGAAGCTCAAAGAACTCGAGACGATCTTGCAAGATTGTTCAGTGTTCTGTAAGTGAACTGAACCATAACAATGAACTGATAGAGTACTAGCGGATCCCAAGATACAGTATGAGCAGTACCCCACTACCCCTCATCTCGCTGCACGTATGCTCTACACTGCTGATACGGTGTATGATGATATAGAGGGCAAGGTTGTGGGTGATTTTGGCAGTGGGTGTGGTATTCTCAGTATTGCCTCTGCTATTCTCGGCTCAGAGTAAGCCTCTTGTTCTTTCTCATAGTGTTCACTGACATTATTAGATACAATATAGGGTTTGATATTGACCCTGATGCCATTGCCATTGCTCAAGAGAACTGCAGTGACTTTGAAATTTCTATGGACTTTGTGTTGACAGATCTTGGCCAATCATCGCTCGACCGTTTTCGTGGCAAAATAGATACGATTGTTATGAATCCACCGTTTGGTACTAAAAATAAGGGCATTGATATGGTGCTTCTAAAGAAGGCAATTGAGGTGAGTCATGTGACTCTATCGAATGGACTCATCGACAGTACAGTTGGCAGGAACAGCTGTTTATTCACTGCACAAGACATCCACACGAGAGGTAAGAAACACGACAGGACAGGACAAGAAAGAACAAGACAGAACAGAGTAGATTCCTGTAAGCTACCTACACTTTCCTAATATGGATGAATATTAGCATATTATAAAGAAGGCTAAAGAATGGGGTGTTGGCTGTGAAGTATTGGCTGAGCTCAAGGTAAACAAATAAGAATGTGTTGTAAAGCAAATAAGAATGTGTTGAGGACTTATTTGCTGTTTAGTTTGACGTGCCTATGATGTACAAATTCCACAAGAAAAAGTCGGTTGATATTGCCGTGGACTTTTTACGGTTTAGCAAAAGTATCCAATAATTGTCATTGAATTCCTATTCTCAACTACAAAATAAAAATAAAGGCTGTGCTATTCTTCCTTTCTCTCCTTTGAGTAAAAGCGGGGGACAGTCTTTCAGCAGTCACATCACTTTCATTCTCTTGACTTAGCATCCTCACCATTCCAGTCCATTCTTTCTAGTGTGTTGTGTAGGCATTCACGTCACAGCATGCCTAGTTACCATAATAGGAAATTATGACCTTGGAGTGACCCTCCGCACTTACCTTTCTTCTTGTGAATTTCGCGGCCTTTTCTTTTTTTTTCCTCTTTTTGCTGCTTATAGCACTTGCCTATAGCCAGTGGTTTCTATACATTCCTTTCCTTTTTATTCGCTATACACTATTCTAGTTATATATTCTTCATTAGTTCATTAGAACTCACTGTTAATACTGGTCAGCTCTTGTGACTCTGTTTGGCCGTCACTCAGCACTCCACAGGAAGCCGCAGATTGTAACTCTGTAGGATGAGGCTTTCAAGGGAAGAAGAAATTCAAGCAGCAGTGTTTGTGGAATGGGTAGGCATAACAAGTCCCCTACTGTCCAACTCACCCAATAGATCAATTCGTTCCATATCTCACACCACTGCAACTACATTACTGATCTATCCAACGGTATCACCTTATTCGAAGTATTGGCAGACATGTAAGGCCTCTCTCTCTCTTTCTCTCTCTCTCTTTATATATATTACTCTATTCTCTGCTGCTATTAGCTGCAATAATATCTAATGACTGTTTCAAGTGATTCCAAATGGTTCAAACTGATACGCTCGGCTGATGTCGGTGATAATTGGGTGCTCAAGATCAACAACCTCAAAAAACTCCATAAACTACTTTCTCGCTATTTTACGGAAGTCCTGGGGCAGGATCAAGACAATATGCCTACAATTGACCTTACTAAGATTGCCAAGGATGCTGATTTCCGAGAATTGCATAAGCTATGTCAGTTGGTGCTATATATTGCAGTCCAATGCCATAACAACCAAATATACATCGAGAAGATCCAAGGACTATCACCACAAACACAACATGCACTCATGATCAATATTGATGAGGTGGGTCTTTTGATAGTTGTTTCTCTTCTCCATGCTTGGATTTATAGTTATCCATGGATTCAATGGTATAGATGATGAACAGAATCAACCGTGGTGACAATGAAAGTGACTATCAAACATCATCAGCAGGACACCACACACCCCGAAGTGCCTATACTGAGTAAGTTGGTAGTGTGAAGAAGAAAACATAGCTAATGGTCAGTGAGGGGCCCTATCGAACACAAACAGAACTATCAAGAGCAGTGTATGAGAAGGAGGAGCTAGAGGAATCTCATAAGAAACTCATTGAAGAACATGCACAAATGCGCACTCGCTATGTAAGTTGGACTGTGTTTGCATTCATTCACTCAGGAATCTAGGATGAAATAGAAGAGGAAAAGGAAGATTTGCAGCTGCGTCTTCGTGAAATGGACAAGGCAGTAGCGCAGGCCAATGAAACAGGAAGAGCCGACTTTATTATGCGTACAGAGATTGAACATCTTAAGCAGGATTTGTAAGTGAATGGACCCACCCGAGATGAAAGAGGAAGAATATTGATAGAGTGTAGACAGAGGAGTGAAGACAGACGCCAAGAAGTAGAAACCCTCCTAGACCACCAGACAGCCACGATTGAAGACTTGACGCGCAAAGTAAGCTAATGTTGCATTGGCTGTGTTCTAACAGGGCGGGTTTCTAGGGTCAAGATCTAGCAAAACAAGCAGAGAAGGCTACTCGCTTAAAAGACCAACTGGATGAGTATCGACATGCAGCAGAGAAACTGCAAAAGGCAGAGAATGTGATTGAAAAGTACAAGAAGAAGCTGGAAGAGAGTGCGGATCTGAAGCGACAAGTCAAGGCATTGGATGAGCAGAACCACTCTTTAATGGATCGTAACCAGCAGATAGAAGATGAATATCGTAAAGTACTTGCCTTTAAGACTCTTATGGATTCCTACAAAGACCAAGTGGCTATGCTGGAAACCAAGAATAATGAATTGTTAAGAGAAAAGAACAAACTCGAGTATACAATCCAGCAACAGAATAAGAAGCTTGAGTTTCTTGAACTGGAAAGAGCAAGAGATTCAGACCGTATTCAATTGTTAGAAGATAATTTGGAAGAAGCACAACTTGGAGGTACCTTTACCTATAAGAATGAATGAAAGAATGAAAGAAAAGTGGTATTAATGCCCCCCTCCTCCTCTAGTCAATACAGTCAGTCCTGCTGTCTTCCGTGCAGGTGAAGTCACTCACACTTCAGATGACATGGATTTGGATGAAGATACTTTAGGTGACTCTCTGGAAGACACACTCAAAGAGTCCAATGTGACAGAACTGTAAGTACAACGGAGTAGTTCTGTTGGCTCATCCATTAGTAAAATGTCCAAGCGTCGTCTTGAGCGTCAAATCAAGACACTGCAAGAAGAGAGTGCCTCGGGTCGTAACCAAAAGGCAGTGGTATTGCAGCATCTTCTGGACGATGCTAACCGTCTCAAGGCACAATTTGAAAAGGTACTCTTGGTTCTTTATCCGTACACATACTCAATTGTATAGAACTATCTGGAAGTGTCTCAGGAGCGTGATATTCTCCAAAGTGATATGGCTCGTATTCGTGAGGGCATTCCTGATGCTCTTCTCGATCAGTCAGAACATACACTTTCTCTTCGATTGCATATTATTGATCTTGAGAAGAAGAGCAAGACATTGGGTGAGGAGATGACCAAGATGGAGTCCAAGATGCTGGAGGGACGCTTTAGTCTTGGTGAAGGAGAATTTGATACTTTCAAAGTCAAATACCAAGACATGGAGCAACGGACTCGCTACCTGGAAGAACAGACCAAGAAGCAGTTGCAGGACATTAACAAGTTGCTGCTTGAGAAAGACATGCTACAGAGTCAGAGCATTGAGCAAAAAGACCTGCTATTAGAGAGAGAGCGCCAGAACAGTGAAATGAAGGCGTCTCTTGCTGCTCTTGGTGCCAAGGACGACGAGCCATTGAAGCAGCAGAATGCACAGTTACAGCAGCAGATTATTCAAGTTCAAGAACAGCTGCATGAGATCCAGATTAAGCTCAGAAAGGCAAAAGAGGTAGATCTCTTTCTTATTTTCTACATGATATTGACTATGTATAGTTTATTAAGCAGCAGGACAAGATGCTCAAAGAGACTAAATTGGGAGAAGGCATTGGTAATTATGATGAGGCTGTGGCATCTCTCAAGGCAGAATTGGCTCTGCGGGACGAGGAGAATGAGAAGTTGAAGAAGCAACTCCATGAAGTGCGTCTCCAGGCCAGACGGGAGCAGCAATTGATTATTTCTGCCTGGTACGATGTGACACGCCGTACGCAGAGAGAACTAGCCAATTCCAAAGTGAGCCCTAATTCATGGCTTGGGCAGCAGAGAAGGACCCTTGACAATCAGCTTAAACGTCGATAAGCTTATTTTTAATTTTTATTGATCTCATTAAATATACTGAGTTGAATTCCTTAAGTGTGACTTGTATCTGACCTCCTCCAAGGTAAAGTAGAACACCCACTGTCCATCAGCCTCCTCTTTCACTTGCAGATAGCCACTATGGTAAACCAAAGAATAGAATCAACCATCGATGGATGAATACAGATGGATTAACGCCAAGGATGGATGCACGTCACAATAGCCTTCTAACAAGTCATTCAGAACCAAGGTTAAGCTTGGAAAGGCCCAGAAGCAGAACCGCCCTCTTCCCCATTGGTTCCGTCTCAAGACAGACACCAAGATCCGGTAAGCTATGGGGATAGCTGTAGGGATGGTGGTGGTGGTGACTGTCATTAAGTTACATTACACTTCTACATTACATTACACTGCCACATTACAAACACTCACTCACACATACTTCTCTCTTCTCTAGCTGGAACGCCAAGCGTCGCAACTGGCGCCACACCAAATTGGGTCTCTAAGTTGGTTTTATACTTATATTCTTTATTGATGTATAAACTAGAAAAATGATAAAGAACCACCTTGAGAGTGCATGAATTCGGCTTGGGATTGGTTTCCATTAGGATTTCAAGGGGAAAGAGAGGGGGTCAAGTGTTAAGAAAGGGATTTGTACATGAAGAGAAAGGGGGGGAATCACACAAACACACTTATACACACAAACACACACGGACAGACAGACACACAGACAGACACACAGATTGATAGGCAGACACTTCACACTTATCTCCTAACAAACTGTGCCTGCTTTAGAGTCCAAAGGTGTTTTCGCCTGAATATGTAATGTAGAGGAATCCGTCTTCATCCTTATGTTCGTCATAAATAGCACTCATCAAAGCTATACATACATACAAGACAGTTGAGATGTGTCTTCTTGTGTGGATTCTATATAGAGACTTCATTTACCTGCAGTGGGTGGCAGAATTTCATTCACAAATATGAAAATAGCCTTTTCTGGGCTTAATTTAATACGCTTTCGTATGACATAGACAAACTGGCCCACAGTGAGGTCTGCTGGCACCAAGTACTTTTTCTTATCAATAGTAGGAATATCACTCTTTTCCACTTTTTCACAGATGACTGGAATGCGGTCAGGATACTTTTGTCGAATACGCTCAGCCTCAATCTTGCGTTTCTCTAGAGTCATGAATGAGTTTTCTTTCATTCTACCGCAGTTAGTCTGTGGAGAGAGCTGTAGACACAGTCCAGTCACATAGAGCCGTCTTATAGAACTGCAACTGCATCTGCATCTGCAACTGTAACTACAGCTGGAATAATAGCCTACCGTAAGGGTGTTCGTCTTTAAATTTGGATCGCATGGGAAAGAAGTGTGAAAGAAATGGAAAATAGGAGACAAGGGAGGAATAAGACTACATATTCATGTGACCATAACGTGACTCTGTCTCATGATGGTCAACAGGGTGCTTTTTCATGCCATGATTTGCTGCGGTTTTCTCCTTGGTTCTCCCCATGATATTATCGACAGAGTGACTGTCTATAGGAGTGCCTACTCACCAGGAGATTCTTCTGGCCTTTAAGCGGTGGTATATCTTTCCTTCTACGTCCCAATAAAAAATTCCCTTTTATGGAGCTGTGTTTAAAATCAAAAGGTCTGCAAGTATCCAAATAATTGTTTCCTTTTGCAGTATACCACACTATCAAATTGTATTATCAATAGAATATATTGCTTATGAATAAAGTTGTTTATTATAATAGTATGGCTAATACTATAGTATTAATATAGCTACTGCCCAAGTGCATTCCCTCATAGCAATAGAACCCACACCCTAGATGGTACAGAAGACCACCTGAGACTGACTTGAAATGAGTCTTTATTAATGACAGAAGAGTGTCTTGTGGAATACAATGAGATTAAGCCCAGATGAAGACACTGATTACCCTTTTTTTACTTTTAGAATAGCCTTTGGTGGTGTCTATCACTTCCTTTTATTGCTTTGCACTGTTAGTCATAGCACATTATGCTAAACAATAAATGCAGTGACTGGGCTTCAATATCAGCTTCATTTACTCCTTTTATATCCAACTTTATAGTGTTTTTTTTTTGCAAAGTCAATCATCATTGCTAAAATAGGCAGGTGGAATATGAAAATGTTCATTTAGACAGCGAATAGCCTTTTTAAAACACAATAGCCAATCACAAGAATGTTATGATTTTATTATCCGTGGATTTCCTTATATATCTCAAAATATCCTGGTGTATCACTAGGGAGAAAGAGGAAGATAAACCAATAGGCTTGGACTTTGTCTTGGTTCTAGTTGTGTCATTTGTGTCGTGCTTTCTTTTGTGATATCTACAAGAGCACTCTAGATGGGTGTTATTTTCCCTCATAGATAGTGCCCATAGTGAGACATCATAGTATGGATGTAGGATGTGTTGAACATTTAGTCATTTTATTAGAGTACAAAGTGTATATTGGCAGCCATCCTCACACTAGAGTGGGCTATGGCAAGATGTACATAGAATAGACTATGGTATGGACAGTGTGCACTGGATGATTCAAGGTAGGTGACTGTTCCTACCTATAACCAGGATCACTTCAAGGGGGCTTGATTGTCATTACTATGTTGGGTCTATTATCTGAAGAACTTGGCAGAAATCACCACCCAACATAACAACTTTACCACCAAAAGGCACACACACACACACACACATTCTAATGCACTACAGCTTATCCTATATGCTTTGTCCCAGACTAGAAAAGAAAAGAAAATACTGTGTGGCTGTCTCTTCACTATTTACCAGCTACTCATTTATCGTTTTTTAATATATAAGATATAAATTCACTTGTGGCTATTCTCTTCAAAATCTTTCCAATAAAATGAATCGTCTTCAATGGTATTCATCATAAAGTACTTTTTTTATTTTATTAAATACAGTAACTACTCTGATAACTAACTATATAACAATATACCTTATAAAACAAGTCCCTCTTATAAGAGGCATGAATTTCCCGTGATACCCCACCCATGCCTATTCCTGATACTAAGACCAATTTTTCCATTAACGTTATTCTCTCCCTCAGAATGGCCGTAGTCTCCACGAGGTCACTTTTAGAATGTATCAAAAAAGGGAACTTGGTCAAAGGGAAAACTGTGGAGCATAGGTCTGAGTTTGTAGTTTGCCTTTATGCGCCACATTCCGCAGACCCCGAAGCACTCGAGGCACTTATATGCTTCCTTTGCTTCGTCATCTTATTGGTTTAGAAGTGCCATGACCATCCACACACACACACACACACACGTGCGTGCGTGCGCTTTCTTAGTGACTTACTTTTTTCAGTCCCTGATTCAGAAACTCCTTTCTGTCACTGCTTGACTTACCATGGTGTCTCACATTCCTCCCATCACTCAAACTGTATCTGACAGTATAGGAAATACTCCCTTGGTAGAATTGACTCTTACTGACAAAGGTAGTCCCCAGTGACATAAGCACATGAGCACAGTCGCTCACATTACAACAGTCCAACTCCTGGCCAAGTTGGAGTTTACCAACCCAACTGGCAGTGGAAAAGACAGAGTAGCAAAACAATGGCTCAAAGACCTACAGCAGCGTATCCAGGGACAACAGAACACTCATAGAACCACAGTCATTGTTCCTACCACAGGCAACCTTGCTATTTCAGTGGCTACTTTGGCAGCAAGACAGAACTACAGAGTGGTGACTATTGTCCCTGAACGCACGTCCAATGATCGTATTGTAATGCTAAAGGCCCTTGGAGCTGAGATTGTCCGCACTCCTAACGACGTACGGCCCGAGGCACCTGAGAGTGCTTCCTCAGTAGCCAGGCGACTGGCAGAACAGTGGACACACTGTGTAGTGCTGGATGAGACACAGCTGCAGGACACAGCTGCCTATGACCAATTGGCAGAGGAGATTCTGCAACAGACAGAAATGTCTCTGGATGCCCTGTTTGTAGGTGTGGAGTCAGGCGCTACGATTAGCAGAGTAGGACGCTATCTTAAGCAGAAGATTCCTCATTTAAAGGTAAGGGAGATATTTTATGGGCTATGAGGTGTCTATGCATAGGAATAATATAATAATACTATGGGAGTGTAGATCTTTGGTATAGAACCCTCTGATTCTATAATGAGCAGCGGGACATCTGCAGGTACTCGTTCAGTAAGTATCAAGAAGGAACAACCATGGGTTGGATGGCTGATCGAGGGAGAATAGGACTGGAGAATAGAAGACATTGGAAACACCCATGTGCCCTCTTCTCTTGACATGTCAGTAGTGGATGAATGGATCAAAGTATCTGATAAAGAGGCCTTTTCCATGGCACGACGACTGATACGGGATCAGGGCGTAGTGTGTGGTAAAAATAATAATAGAAGAAAAGAGGGGCAGCATTGAATACTTATGCTTGTCCATAGGTCCCTCTTCAGGTGCAGTGGTGGCTGCTGCAACACGCCATGCAAATACCATTAGCCAACACACAACCCATGAATACCGTTCTGTTGTTCTCTTGAACGACACTGCACGTAACTACACTTCTACTCTCTTGTCGGATGATTGGTTATTGGAGAATGATCTGGCAGATGAGGTTGTCTTGCGTGAGTTGGAGTATCTTTTGCGGGATCGTTACCGTGCTGCTAGTGTTGAAGATCTTCAACTGCCTGCTGCTGTGACCATTGCTCCTTCTGCTGTGGTGTCGCATGCACTGGATCTTATGTTGGAGCGTGAATACTCTCAACTGCCTGTCATTAGTCCTCGCAATAAGAAATTAGTGGGTTATGTGTCTCTTGCTTCCTTACAAGCCCATCTCGATCAGGGCACTATACAACTCAATAACACAGTAGAAAGTTGCATGTATGCATTTAACAAGGGATCAAGTACAGTTGCCAAATATCAGACAATTACGCCTGATACCCATCTTGCTGATCTTGGTAAGCAGACTCTATCTATCTACCTAACTAACTAACTAACTATTTATTTATTTATTTATTGTGTGTGATTATACTGTGCTACTATAGCCAAGTTCTTTGAGAAGAATGCCTTTGCTGTAGTAACAGATAGTCATCGCAAATGGTGTTTAGGAGTAGCTACAAAATACGATCTAATTAGCTTCCTCCACCGTCGACAGTTTTTATAATCCAGAAAGATGTCTTTTTGCTTTTTTTTTTATTTCCTTTGGTTATGTATATGAAAATGAGCGTATGGAGTGTATACTTATGAAGAAAGAAGAAAAAATCTAATAAATCAAGGTGCTTTGGAAGTAGTAGTAGGAGAAGATTTTAAACTATTGAGAAGAGAAGGTAATACTTCGCGTCTCCACTGATCCTTGCATGCCTTTTTGGCTCTACCTACAACAAGAGCAATCCAATCCCATCGAAATGTAGTCATGTCATCAAGTTCTTTGTCTTGTACGATGGCTTCCAAGAGTCCAAGACGCTCAGCCTCTTGCCATCTTGGCTTGAACACAGCAGGAGACTGATAATCATCTGCAAACACAATAGAACGGGGCTCCTCCTTTTCCTTTTCCTTTTGGTTCTGGCGACGTATGGATAACGTGAGACGAGAAAGGGTATGGGCTGTTCTATTGACTTGACGATCTAGTTTTACAGAATCCCCGGGGCTATGGTTGTGGTTGTTGCTATGGCTATGGTTGTTGCTATGGCTATGGCTGTTGCTGTAGGAGGAACGAGACCAGGTCATTCTGTTTCTGCCTTTGTGGTGCTTTGATTCGCCATAACTACTCATTTCCCCATAATTCTTTGTAGATTCCAAGGGTGTGGGCTGACTGCCATAGTTGAAGGGTGTGGGCTGGGATAGAATGGGTGGCGGATAAGGAGAAGTAGGTGTAAGAAGGATATGGGACAAAGAAGGAAGACGCTGTTGGTCACAGGAGGCAGATGTGTTGGAAGACCAGTGCGGTGTCCATACACCATTTGAACATGGAAGTGCATTAGGGGCACTCTGAGAAGAGCAATGGGACCATAATGACTCACCCGATAATGATTCACTTGAAGAGAGAGAATGAAGTGATGGCTGAGATGAGAGAGAAGCAATTGAGCCAGACACCGGGGATTGCATATAAAAGGACCGTCGGTACGCACCCAATTGAGGAGATGGCCTGTGAAGATCAAGAAGACTCTGTGCAGCATCGGCATCTGTTCTGTTTGCACAGTGTTCTGCTTGGTAAGAAGGTGGGGCACCATAAGGACTGTCGGTCTCTATGATCATGGGGAGGGAAGTTAGAGAAAAGAACTCTTGAACAATATCACTTTTTATAATAGACGATGTTTCTTCATTGTTCTTCTTGTCCTAGTGGAAAAAAAAAGATAATCTTGTACATACTTCAGTCTATTAAACCCCCCCCAGAAAAAGAAAAAGTTACTTTTAGACTATATTATTTCTTACAATGGCTCTTTTATGTAAAGATTTATCAGCTATTCTGTAAACAAATAATTCATTGTCTGTTCTAATTTTATTATGTCTTGTCTTGGAGTGATTTGACACATGAATCTGCAAGTAGATGCTGTGTAGCTTAAAGAATCCCTACAGTGAGAATGTGTCTCGAATTTGTTTTTTTTTGTTTTGTTTTAGTACGTACTTGCTCAAAAACAGAGATAGCACATAGGAAAGCAGAGATGGAAGGGATCCATCAATACAAGACTACAATGAACCCCACAAGATCATATATCATACTCTATGGGGTTGTTTATTTGAATTTATTCTAGCGGATCCACAGAAGAGATTCCACTCATAAATAGTCATCACACATAGAAAATCTTCATTTTCTTGATGGTTTGGATAATTTCTGTTTCCATGGACAAATATTCAAGTGGTTATCAAGACAGTTTGTTACACAGTTATCTCTATAGTGATGCCTAATCTATAAGCATGCTAATACAGTTTTCTCCTTTTGATGCATCTTTATTTTTATCATCCGAGAAATAAAGGCCCCCGGTTTATGGGAGGTTCTTTGACAGCCAAAGCACACAAAAAGATAACAAAAAAAAGATTAAAAAAACACCATAAAAGATTAATAAAGATTAGAAAACATTAAAAATATCCCTTGACAAAAAATAAAAAGCCATTTACTAGATTATTCATTGGTAGTTCATTGGTCTCCTGAGATGCCTTGTAGTAGGTGCAGTAATGTCAATAGCAGTAATGTCAATAGCAGTAATATTAATAGCTGTAATATCAACACCACCACCACCACTAATAATAAAAGAGTATAAAATACCCTTTATTCTATTCTATTCTATTAGACAATAGAATGAAATAAAAGACTAGTCTATACCAACAAAATGTCAAAAGAACATCGTTAACAATGACCATAGCATACACAGCCTTCTCGTTAAAGACTGATTTATTCATGGTGGGTTAATTATTCTTTCTTGGAGAAATACCATCTGTTTTCTGCATCTGTAGCCCAACCAAGAGAAGAATGAGTCTCGGAAATCACAATTGAGGTGATATTCCATCCTACTGCATAGAGATTACTGTTTGTACGAGAGCTCTCCTTGAATCTTTCCGTTTTCTCTCCCTTCTTCCTTTGGGTGGATTACCGTTTGTACGACCTAATGCACTGGCAGACTAAATATATGGGGTCCTCTTGGGGTCCACTCCGCTTACCTATTCATTCTGATCAACATGCCCTGGGGTCTTCTTAGCCAAAGAGTAAGAAACAAGAGTTGCACCAGAACAGAATAAGGAAATGATCATTCTATACTGATAGAAATCACTAAAAGAAAATAAGAAATAGAGTTTGGCTCAGAAACAACACTCACTTTAAGGGTGAATCACCATGGAAACATGGGTAGGAAGAGATTACGGTTGTTGGGTGATCTTAGCGTCACCCCAAAGTGAGTTCCTTCCCCTTCCTTCCCTCTACTCCCTCACTCTTTGTCAGTCACATAGAACCCACTCTCTTCCATCCCCCCCTTTTTTTTTTCCTTTCTTTTCTACTCCCTTTTCCACCCTCATACCAGGGAGAAAAAGGGTGTTATGCGTGGATGTCCACACACTTTACACTCTATAGTGTTATAGCACACTACCATTTAGAATGACATACATGATAGCCTATTTATCATAACATATTTGTCATAACATATCCAACATAGCATAAGAATACAGTCCTATCATGAATATAGGTTTGGGATCTATTTCCCTTTTTTATTTTTGGACAGCTAAAAGGGCACCCGCTTGTTGGGGTGATTGGCTGCACCCCGACGGTAACAGTCACTTTACATCCCAGAAATGCATTATACTAGAGCTAAGGAACATGCACAAGTCCATTACTTTTTATTTTCTTCTTCCCTTTCATACTGTGAGATACTTCTTCACTGCTGGCCCCTTAAGATATTAGCCTACTTGAACCTCTTCTCTCTTCTCCTCCCCTTCAAGAGCCACTGGTCACAGTTTTTTATAGTCTCTCTCTACTCTCTTCTACTACTAGTTGGTATTAAACTACTTATATCCACCTCCACCCACACACCTATACAATAACAATTAGTATGGTTGAACATAGCGGTGTACCCACACAATTCTTAGGTAAAATACCGTCTCTATTTCTATTTCTATTTCTATAGATTTATGTATCTGCTTGCCTACCTACTTACTTATATATATATATATATCTGTGTGTGTGTATGTGCCATACTTACTATCATGGACTCATTAGGCGGTAATTCCGTGGAAAAGGCACCCCAGGGAGTGGTTCGTGATTTTGTCTTGGCTTCTGAAGGACACACTGTCATTAGTAAGGTATTGATTGCCAACAATGGTATGGCAGCCATGAAAGAAATCCGCTCTGTTCGTAAATGGGCCTATGAAACATTTGGAGATGAACGTGCCATTGAATTCACTGTCATGGCCACACCCGAGGATCTCAAGGCCAACGCAGAATATATTCGTATGGCAGATAATTATGTTGAGGTCCCAGGAGGTTCCAACAACAACAACTATGCCAATGTCGATCTTATTGTTGATATTGCCGAACGTACAGAAGTACATGCTGTGTGGGCTGGATGGTAAGCAGTGTTGGGCGTGTCTGTGATCTATCCAGTGGGAGAGTGACTACGCCCCCTCCCTCCCTTCCCTCTTCCCCTTTTTTCTTTCTTTCTTTCTTTCTTTCTTTCTTGGTGGCAATCCTGATCCCATACAAGAGAACACGATGGCTTATGATTCTGTTCTTTGTTGTTTGTTTTTTTGTTTAGGGGGCATGCTTCAGAGAACCCTCGACTACCCGAAATGCTGGCCAAATCAAAGTACAAGTGTGTGTTCATTGGCCCCCCTGCATCTGCTATGCGCTCACTCGGCGACAAAATCTCATCCACAATCGTTGCACAGTCTGCACACGTACCTACCATGGGATGGAGTGGTGATGGTGTAGTGGATACAGTAGCCGATGCCAAAGGTCATGTCACTGTTCCTGACAAGGCCTATGCTGAAGCCTGTGTCAAAACAGCAGAAGAAGGCATGAAGGCAGCTGAGAAGATAGGCTATCCCATCATGATCAAAGCATCAGAAGGTGGCGGTGGCAAAGGTATCCGTAAAGTGGAGGATCCCAGTACATTCAAGCAGTCATTTGCCCAGGTGCAGGGTGAAATTCCCGGTTCTCCTATCTTTATTATGAAATTGGCAGGAAATGCACGTCATCTTGAAGTGCAGTTGCTGGCAGATCAATACGGAAATGCCATTAGTTTGTTTGGCAGAGATTGTTCTGTACAGCGTCGCCACCAAAAGATCATTGAAGAAGCACCAGTGACCATTGCCAAACCAGAGATCTTTGAACAGATGGAAAAAGCGGCCGTACGACTAGCTAAGCTTGTGGGCTATGTCTCTGCAGGCACAGTGGAGTACCTCTACAGCCACCATGACGAACAGTTCTACTTTTTGGAACTCAACCCTCGTTTACAAGTAGAGCATCCTACAACAGAAATGGTGTCTGGCGTTAATCTGCCCGCTGCTCAGCTCCAGATTGCCATGGGCATTCCTCTCTACAGAGTCAAGGACATCCGTGTTCTGTATGGTGTCCAGCCCAACAGTGCCTCTGAAATCGACTTTGAATTCTCCAGCCCCACCTCTCTTGAAAGCACCCGCCGACCTGTTCCTAAAGGCCATGTCATTGCTGTTCGTATTACTGCAGAAAATCCCGATGCTGGGTTTAAGCCATCTTCGGGCATAATGCAGGAACTCAACTTCAGATCAAGTACCAATGTATGGGGTTACTTTTCTGTGGTCTCTGCAGGTGGTTTGCACGAATATGCCGACTCACAGTTTGGTCATATCTTTGCCTATGGAGAGAATCGTCAACAGGCACGCAAAAATATGGTCATTGCTCTCAAGGAACTCTCTATCCGAGGTGACTTTAGAACCACTGTAGAATACATCGTTCGCTTGCTGGAGACACCCGATTTCGAGGAAAACACAATCAACACTGGATGGTTGGACATGTTGATTACCAAAAAGTTGACTGCTGAGAGACCTGACTGTATGTTAGCCGTCTTTTGTGGTGCAGTGATAAAGGCTCATGCCGCTTCCCAAGAGTGCCAGAAGCTGTACAAACAGAGCCTGGAAAAGGGACAGGTGCCTAGCAAGGGCTCATTAAAAACCGTCTTCTCAGTAGACTTCATCTATGAGAACATTCGCTATAACTTCACCGTCACCCATTCTGCTCCTTCCATCTACACCCTCTACCTGAATGGCACCAAAACACAAGTAGGCATTAGAGATCTCTCGGATGGCGGTCTGTTGGTGTCGATTGGTGGCAAGTCACACACAACCTACTCTCGTGAAGAGGTACAGGCCACACGTTTGATGATTGATGGAAAGACATGCTTGTTGGAGAAAGAGAGTGATCCCACACAGCTCAGAAGTCCTTCTCCTGGCAAACTTGTCAGTCTGTTACTGGAGAATGGTGATCATGTCAAGACAGGCGAGGCCTATGCTGAAATTGAAGTCATGAAAATGTACATGCCTTTGGTGGCTTCTGAAGATGGACATATCCAGTTTATCAAGCAAGTAGGCGCTACTCTTGAAGCTGGAGAGATCATTGGTATTCTTTCTCTGGATGATCCTAGCCGTGTAAAGCACGCTCTTCCTTTCAATGGCCAGGTGCCTGTGTTTGGTCCTCCTTACATTAGTGGTGATAAGCCCATACAGCGCTTCAATGATACAAAGCATGTCCTCGAATATGTACTTCAAGGCTATGATAACCAAGCTTTGGTTCAAACATTGGTCAAAGACATCACAGACATCCTGAGAAATCCTGAACTGCCTTACTCTGAACTCAACCAACTTATGTCTGCCTTGTCTGGACGTATTCCTCAGCGTCTTGAACACGCCCTCCAAAGCGTACAGGCCTCTGCTTTTGAAGCAAAGCGCGAGTTTCCTTCTGTTGAATTCTTAAAGACTGTGGATGATTTTGCTCGTGCGCATATCAGCTCCCAGTCTGAAGCTACTGCTTTCAAGACCTCGGTAGAGCCTCTTGTTGCCATCTTTGAGCGTTATCGTCATGGATTAAAGCAACATGAATATGCTGTCTATGTCAACCTTATGGAACAGTACTACGATGTTGAGATTCTCTTTAGTACACAACAGAGAGAAGAAGAAGTCATTCTGTCGCTACGTGATCAAAACAAAGACTCGCTTGAAAAAATTCTTAGTATTGTTCTGTCTCATGCCAAGGTCAATGTAAAGAACAACCTGATTCTGATGCTGTTGGACATTGTTGCTCCTATTTCTGCTACTGGAGGAGCCATCGACAAGTACTTTGTGTCTATTCTCAAACGTCTTTCAGAGATTGACAGTAGAGCCACCCAAAAGGTCGCTCTCAAGGCCCGCGAATTCCTTATCCTCTGCCAACTGCCTTCCTATGAAGAACGTCAGGGCCAAATGCTCCAGATTCTTAAGAGTTCAGTAACAGAAAGTGTCTATGGTGGTGGTGTCGAGTACAGAACGCCCAGCCTGGATGTCTTTAAGGATCTTATTGACACCAAATTCAATGTGTTTGATGTCCTGCCCAACTTCTTCTACCATGAGGATCCTCACATTGCCCTGGCTGCTATTGAAGTGTACTGCCGCCGTTCCTACCATGCTTACAAGATCCTCGATGTCGCCTATAATCTTGAACGTGGACCCTACATTGTTGCATGGAAGTTCCTGCTGCAAACCGCAGGCCATGGCTTGAACTCTGATCAGAGAGTCGCCTCTTACTCTGATCTGACCTTTTTGCTCAACAAGACAGAAGAAGAGCCTATTCGAACAGGTGCAATGACAGCCTGCAAGTCCCTTGAAGACCTCGAAGCAGAGCTACCCAGAATTCTCACTGCTTTTGAAGATGAGCCCTTGCCTCCCATGTTACAAAGAGCAAAAGAAGAGCGCATGGAAAACATTCTCAATGTAGCTGTCTATAGTGATACCAACAAGGACGATGCTTACTGGCGTCCCAAGGTAGCTGCTCTTATCCGTCGCCACACTACAGAGTTCCGCCAAGCACACTTGCGCCGTTTGTCTGTCGTGGTCTGTCGTCCCAACCAATGGCCTGATTACTATACCTTCCGTGAAGGCGAAGACTACAATGAAGATGAGACCATTCGTCATATTGAGCCTGCCATGGCCTACCAGCTCGAATTGACTCGTCTGTCTAACTTTGAAATCAAGCCTTGTTTCATTGAGAACCGACAAATGCATGTCTACTATGCTGTGGCAAAGGAGAATCCTTCGGACTGTCGATTTTTTATTCGTGCCTTGGTGCGTCCTGGTCGTGTAAAGAACTCGGTGCGCACTGCAGACTACTTGATCTCAGAGAGTGATCGTCTATTGAATGATATTCTGGATACTCTTGAGATTGTCAGCCATGAATACAAGAACTCTGACTGCAACCATCTGTTCATTAACTTTATTCCTACCTTTGCCATCGAAGTGGATGAAGTTCAGCATGCTCTCAAAGACTTTATTGATCGCCATGGCAAGCGTCTCTGGAAGCTGCGTGTGACAGGGGCTGAGATTCGCTTCAACATCCAGTCCAAACGACCCGACACACCCATCATCCCTCTTCGCTTTACTGTGGACAATGTTTCTGGATTTATCTTAAAGATGGATGTTTATCAGGAAGTCAAGACCGACAAAACAGGATGGGTGCTTAAGTCTGTAGGCAAGATTCCTGGGTCCATGCACATGCAGTCTCTTTCTACACCTTACCCCACAAAGGAATGGCTCCAGCCTCGTCGTTACAAGGCACACCTGATGGGCACTACCTATGTGTATGATTTCCCTGAACTTTTCCGCCAGGCACTCCACAACCAGTGGACATTGGCTATCAAACAGGATAGTCACCTCAAAGTCCCCAACCAAGTGGTAGAAGCCAAGGAATTGGTGTTGGATGAAGACGAGGTGTTGCAGGAGATTGATCGTGCTCCTGGTACCAACACTGTGGGCATGGTCGCTTGGTTGCTGACTCTCCGCACACCAGAGTATCCTCGAGGTCGACGTGTGATTGCTATTGCCAATGACATTACCTTTAAGATTGGTTCCTTTGGTGTGGAAGAAGACATGGTGTTCTTCAAGGCTTCTGAATTAGCACGTCAATTGGGTGTGCCTCGCATTTATCTTTCTGCCAACTCGGGTGCTCGTATTGGTCTTGCTGATGAGATGATTAGTCAATTCAAGGCAGCATGGAAGAACAAAGATAATCCATCTGCTGGATTCAACTACCTTTACCTTACTCCTCAGGAGTATAGTGTTATTAAGCAGACAAGCCAAACAGAAAGCATTTTGGTGGAGCAGATTGAGGATGAAGGAGAGACACGTATGAAGATTACCGATGTGATTGGTCAAACTGATGGTTTTGGTGTTGAGAACTTGAGAGGCTCTGGTCGTATTGCCGGTGCTACTGCCCGTGCCTATGATGATATTTTCACTATTACTTTAGTGACATGTCGTTCTGTTGGTATTGGTGCTTACTTGGTTCGTCTTGGTCAGCGTACTATACAGAATGAAGGCCAGCCTATTATTTTGACGGGTGCACCTGCCCTCAACAAAGTCCTGGGTCGTGAGGTTTACACATCTAACCTTCAGCTAGGTGGCACTCAGATCATGTACAAGAACGGTGTCTCTCATTTGACCGTTGAGAATGATCTTCAAGGCATTGAGAAGATTGTCCAGTGGATGTCCTATGTTCCTGAATACCGCGGTGCACCTGTCTCCATGCGCATTGGCCTTGACCCCATTGACCGTGACATTGAATACTCACCTCCCAAGGGTCCCGCTGATCCTCGCTTCTTCTTGGCTGGCAAGAAGGAAAACGGTCGCTGGTTGAGTGGATTCTTTGACCACGACTCTTTTGTTGAGACCTTGAGTGGATGGGCCCGTACTGTAGTTGTAGGCCGTGCTCGTCTGGGAGGCATTCCTATGGGTGTGGTGGCTGTTGAGTCTCGTACTGTAGAGAACATTATTCCTGCTGACCCAGCCAATGCTGATTCTACTGAGCAAGTCATTATGGAGGCAGGTGGTGTCTGGTACCCCAACTCAGCCTACAAGACAGCTCAGGCCATCAATGACTTTAACAAGGGTGAACAGTTGCCTTTGATTATTTTTGCCAACTGGCGTGGTTTCTCGGGTGGTCAGCGTGACATGTACCATGAAGTCCTCAAGTACGGTGCCCAGATTGTCGATGCTCTGGTGGCCTACAAGCAGCCTATCTTTGTCTACATTGTGCCTAATGGTGAATTGCGTGGTGGTGCCTGGGTTGTGGTGGACCCTACCATCAATGAGAACATGATGGAGATGTATGCTGATGTTCATGCACGTGGTGGTATTCTTGAGCCTGAAGGTATTGTTGAGATCAAGTACAGAAAGCCCCAACTGCTGGCTACCATGGCTCGTTTGGATGAGCGCTATGCTACTCTGAAGCGTCAAGCAGAAGAGGCAACCCCAGAAAACAAGGATGAGGCCAAGCGTTTGATGGAGGAGCGTGAGCAGGAGTTACTGCCAGTCTACCAACAGATTGCTGTACAGTTTGCTGATCTTCATGACCGGGTGGGTCGTATGGCTTCCAAAAAGGTGATTCGCAAGGCTCTGGAGTGGCGCCATGCAAGAAAGTACTTTTTCTGGCGTGTGCGTCGTCGATTGCATGAAGAGTACTCTATTCGTGATATTACGACTGCCACCAGTGCCAAGATGGATCGTAAAGAGATGATTACCCATCTCCAGCAGTGGTTCTTGGCTGATACAGACGGCGATGTGGATACATGGGAGAATGAAGATGAGCAGGTGTCTGGATGGTTTGAGAAGCGTGCTGAAGTGTTGAAGCAGCGTATTAGTAAACTGAAGAGTGAAGCATTGAAGGAGCAGGTCGAGGCTCTTGGTGCTATTGACAAGGAGGCTGTTATTAGTGGCTTTGGTAAATTCTTGGAGGGAATGAGCCGTGAAGAGCGTAAGGCTGTGCTTCAGAAGTTGGAGTTCTTGAATGGGTCCCTAGACCAATAAAGCATTCTGTCAAGTGGATCTTTATCATTACTAGCATTATTTCAATTTCTTAGTCATTTACTATCATTACTATTATTATTCTATCTTTCTTCCGTATTTTACTATTGTTATAACTTTATTCATTCTATAAGCTATAGACCCTAAACCATCCATCAATAAAGGAAAAAAATAAAAGTGTTTTGTATTATAAAATATAGTTTTTTTATTACAAGTTAGTCAGACACATTACTTGTAAAGATAAGTGACTTGAATATAGAATAGAGATGTACTGTAGAGTAGAGTCGTGGCATTTTCTTTTTTGATGGGATGGATAAGAATACAGTCAAGATATGAAGAGAACAACAAAAAGCAATGACAAGAAAAGACACTTTGAACAAACGATGAATAAATAAATAAATAGATAGATAGATAAATAGATAAATAGATAGATAAATAGATAAATAGATAGATAAATAGATAAATAGATAGATAAATAGATAAATAGATAGATAAATAGATAGATAAATAGATAGATAAATAGATAAATAGATAACTAGATAGATAGATAGATAAATAGATATCTGGCTTCACTCTTCCATGGTCTAGTGTCTACCCAATGTCGTATCATCGGCAATACTCCTCTCCTTTAGTATCTTTGTCTCATACCAGAGTCTAACAAGACCAAGCATTTCGATCATTTTGATATCACTTGCACCATGAATATCTATAAAGTAAATAAGTAAAAGGCCACTTCTGCTTCTAGTGTAGACCCCACTTACCTTCTACATTGTACTGTCCATCAGCTACAATCGTCTCTTTCTCCATGAACCTGAGTGCAGATCCAATCTTATCCAATGCCTGAGCCACCGACTCATTTTGTTTGGACCATGATCGCTTTACTGTCTTTCCACTCAGCCCTTCCAATAAAAATATCAAACTTTCACCCTTCTGGAGATCACTCAACACCTTAATCTTCTGTGGTGAGTGTGTATTGATCCAATGCACCCATTGATAGGACCGCCAATGAAACCAGTCATGTTCTCGAGGGGGGGATGGAAGAGGTTTGGAGAAATGAGGTACATACAGCGTCACTCCACTCTTGTGCAGTGGATCAATCAAGTCCTCTTCATCCTCTTCATAAAATGATTCATGGGCATGGATTCCATGTGTGTGGTGGGCACTAATGAATCCCGAATCCTTTGTAGGAGACTCTGTAGTATTCTCAAACCCCCATGCAGTGTCTGCCAGATAGTCTTTGGGATAAGCATCCTTGTCATGACTGCGATACATGGCGGCATCTTCGGATACTGACATGCGCATGATGGGTTGAGTGACTTCTTCTGATATTTCTGATACAGGACGGTGAGTGAGTGTATGAGGATTCTTTTGTTTTGCATAAAAGAGCATCGAGGGGGGCCGAGGGTTCATTCGCTTGGCATCATTGAGTGAGATGGTGAGCACAGTACTTGATGATTTGACAGGGACTACAATGGAGCAGGGTGAGTTTGCTGTGTCGTTAGGGTCTGTAAAGGAGGGTTGTGGGATGGCTTACCACTGACATTGCGGACAATAGTGGCCTTGATAAAAGCTTTAGTCCAAGATCGCATCATTGCCTCTGTGTCTGTGTATAGGAAAAAGGTGCGCTCATGTTCATGGTGGAGCTTAAAGGCATATTTTCCCGTGTACATATTGCCATCATAGATGATTCTGTATCCCTGCAAATGGATGATACCTTTGATGTGCGAATCCTGTGAAAGAAGCATAGGTGTAGATGTATAAGCAGATGTTTTCTCTGTTCATCACAGGACATGGAGTCCACTTCTTACCTGTGCTTTGTAGTAGAACAGATTAGAGCCTCTTAATGCAAACCAGCGCTTATTCCATGTCCTGTATCTCTCACTTTGCTTATGGAGCCATCCCTGCATTTCTGGCATTGTTTTGGACTCTGATGAGTAGTCCTCCATGCCACTAGCAGGGTGGTTAGCCACCACATGAGCCTCTGCTGGTTGCTTTGCATTGGACTTTAGAGAGGTAAGTATCGATTGATAGCGTCTATAACAAAGATTGGGATCATTGTTGATGGTATTGCCAACTTACAATTTCAAGGTAGAGGAAGGAACAGAGATGGGTTGCGTGTGATTCTCGTGTTGAGATGTGTGTGGTATTGGATAGGAATGCGGTGAAGTAATTGAAGAGTGTGTACTGACTGCACTCTGACGCTGTAGTTTGGCATACTCCTTATCCAAATTTACTGTGTCATTTGAGATGGAGTTTGAGATGGAAGGCAGTCTGTGGCGCTGTACGGGCGTAGTATCATAGACACTTGCAGTATGCATTGAAGGAGGGGCAGATTTAGGTGCTGAGAAAGGGGAGTCGGTTTTATCTGGGAAGAAATGGTCCATAGAGTGCTCAGGAATTATTGAATGCATTCTGGATGTCTGGGTTGGATGGGTGCGTCCATTTTCAATGGATCTTGCTGTTGATCTCCCATGATTTTTAATAGAGGCTGAGTCCTGCATCCAATGTCATGATCCGCACAAAAGAGAGGAGTTTTATTATTGTTGGTATTGTTGGTATTGTTGGTATTGTTGGTATTGTTGGTATTGTTGGTATTGTCGGTATTGTTGGTATTGTTGGTATTGTTGGTATTATTGGTATTATTGGTATTATTGGTATTATTGGTATTATTAGTATTATTGGTATTATTGGTATTGTTATTATCACCATTGTTGTTATTGTTATCAAATCCAGAGAGATAAAAATTAAATAAGAAATTACACCACGCCTCTTCTCTCCTTTTGTAGCTTACCTCCAATGACATTTTAGATCGGTGTGATTCTCGGGAAGAGACAAGCTTATACATGTGTCGTAACTCTCCCAATGCCTGAATCGCATTGTGCAATTTGAATCGTTTACCAAACGTAGTTACATTCAGTTCTTTCAGAGTGTCCAAAGTGAGTTCTAATAGAATATCTCCGGTGATCTCCTGTGCTAAAAAAAACAAAAAAAAACAAAAAAGTTTAGCCAAGAAATGAGAAACAAGACAAATGAATCTGTTTTTTTTTTAAAAAGAAAAAAAGTTCATACGCCCTGTCAATGGGATATATCGTATGTTTTCTCTTATTGTCTTATTTTATTTTGGAGCGGCGTATGTTTTTCTACTGTACCTTTAAATGTATAGGCCACGGTTGAAAATCCTATGATGTCTAACCAAATGGCTACCTGTTCAATAGTCCATTCTTCGGGTGATGTCCCCTGTAGTTGTGGTGCATAGAGTGAATTCAATACAGAGGCCTGTAGGTTCTGATATGAGTTGGAGAGAAGAGAGGGGGTGTGACTTCGAGTGGATGCGTTGGAAGGGATGTTGATGTGGGGTAAAGATAGATGATTTGAGGATATGTGCTGTGTTGATGCCATGGGATGTAAGGAGGGTGTGTGCTGGGGAATTGTTCTTGGAGAGACTTGTGTGGATGTTCTTGGGTGTTTTGGTATTTCCTCTGTGTCTTTGTAGGGATGGTGTGGTGGGAGGTAGGGCGATGTGTAGTTCTTTGGAAAGAGGCCAAGTTCTCCCTTGACATTTTGTCCCTACAGCAATAGAGTATTATGTTTAGGAAAGGAGACTTTATCTTGTGCCTGGCTGTAGTGGAGAATAGGGTTCTTACTTGCCACCAGCCGTCATTGTACTCTTCGTCTGTTTCAAAGACAATGACTGGCTCACCTGCTGCAAATGCAATCTCATCATCATTCTCGGCCTCAAATGTATGAATGGCATATACAGTGTGGAGTTTTGCCATTAGAGTCCTGTAGTGCGACAAGAGAAGAATAAGGAAAGAATGGAGTGAATGAGTGAAGAGACAAGAAAGCAATCGTAAGAGTAGAAAGTTATTAAAAAAAAAAAGAGGGGGGAGTAGAAATGGCTGTGCTTTTTGGACTCGACAGATAAAAATGGACACCACTCAGCATAAAGTGACAGCCACAGGGATAATAAAATGGGTTGCACAGAGAAGAGCCGGGCAGTTCAGTTGTTTCCATGACTGGTGGAGCTGTGCATGGGTTTCATGTTTCTTTGATCTCCTTCAAGGATAGACTTTACCTGTCGAGCAAAGGGTGGTGGTGTATTTAGATACAATTGGAGGTGTGTGACTGTGTCTTTTCTGACGGTGTCTGTTTCTAATGAACAATGAACCCACAGGCAGGCAGATTTCTTTTGATGAAATGCCATCTGTCCAAAGAAGAAGAGGAATTGAACAGCCGCCCATGATAGAAAATGGTAATCCATTGAAAATGAGGCTTTAGTGTAAAAAGCTGTGATTTCTGAGTCCATTCAAGTAGAATGGGTTATTTATAGAAACAGCAAGACAGATGAATGGCACTGACCAATAATGAACAAGAGATGACAGGTAAAGAGCAGGAGATGGAGATATCTATAGCAGTTTATATAGATACACTATAGATACACTATAGATACACTATAGATACACTATAGATACACTATAGATACACTATAGATACACTATAGATACACTATAGATACACTATAGATACACTATAGATATAGACCCTGTTCTGTCCATCCACAACAGTAGCACAAACAGGCCTGGTGCAATGCAGTGACATTTCTTGTTACACATTTCACCTATCAAACACACGTCAACAAAGACAAGTCACTGTAATAAGATCATCCAAGGGCCACCCGTGCTAAAAGGGAAAATAGAAATAAAGGGGCAGTCAGGATGGGTAGGACTGATGTTCCTGTTGGTCGCAGTTTGAATTCAAGGGTTTGTTGATAGACATGTCTCAGGTAAAGTATGAGTCCTTATGAATCCACCTACACGCCTATGGATTCTTATCCTTCCTCATAGATACCTCCCTGCCAGAAGTATTGCAAGTAGGAGCACAATGAACATATCTAATAGCCAATTATTTTGTTGTTGTTGTTGTTGTTGTAGCCTGTGCTATTCAAGAATGCCTGACAAAGAATGACTACCAAGAGTCAAAATGCACAAGGGCCATGGATGCTCTTCGTGCTTGTTGTAAGGATCTGCTAGAAAACAACGGAAGCAGTCCATGCTGTCTCAAGAAGAAGTACAAGAAAACACCAGAAGAAGAGTCCACTCCCCTCTCCAGACAAGGTGCCTAGTAATAAAACACACCTACACAGATACACATCTCTCTCTGTACATTTCTGTTTCCTTCACATCTGTTTTCAATTCCAACACGAACAAAATGCAGTTGGAAATTTAATTTTCTCGAGAACAAAGACAGTGCTGATTTTTATTCTATCTTGTTTTATCCTTTAGTGTGTCTTATTGTGTGTGTGTGTGTGTGTGTGTTTATGTGTGTGTATGTGTGTGTGTTTTGTTTGTGTATATTTGTGTGTGTATCTTCTTCATTCTTCTCTCTTTCTTTCCCGTTGTCATGCAAGTCTCTTCTTTGGCCTTGAACCTCCACTGCTTCTCTACCAACAGTCCCACCTACTGTCCCTCAGGCACTCCTCCTACTGCCAACGAACTCTTGCTTGCCATCTTTGTTCATCTCGACGGCACAACATTAACCCAGTGCAGTTTAGTGTGTAGACAGTGGCATGCTGTTATTCAACATTACGATGCACTTATATGGAGTCAGTGTTCTCAGCGTGATTTCGGAAAGGGCACTCTCCACCGCTTCTGGTCCCTCAAGTTCCCTGACCCACGCACCTACAACGCCATGAGAGCTTCTCTTCTTCCAGTCACCCCCTCCCCTCCCCTCCCCTACCTGCTCAAGAGAACATGGCAGGACATGTATAGAATCACCAGGAATTGGCATACTGGGTACTGTCAGGCGTATTTCCCAGACACCCAGACAGAGCCCATCTCTGGCCAATGGGCAAGTTGTGCTGTGGGGTATCCAAAGGAGGCCTCTTTATTCACCAATGTTACCATAAGTCAAGGAGGGTGTATAGTAAAGTCAAATCCACTCTACCACAATCCCCAGGGTACACTCCACAGTCTCATTCTTCTCCATCCTACAACCGGAGAGCATTCTTACCTAAAGTCAACACAGGACACTGAGCGAAACCAGCATTCCATTCTCTGCCACTATTCTCACCCATCCTCACCCTGGCTGGTAACAGGAAGCATGCATGGGTCGGTGGGTCTGTGGGATGTTAAAACACATCAATTGGTCTGCATGTGGCATGGACACCGTGGCCGTGTCTTGTGTGTGAGCATGAATGACAAGGGTAAGTCATGATGGCTGTGGCTGCGGCTGCGGCTGTGGCTGTGTCTCTATCTTCATGGCTTATTAATGAATGGCGTCTGTATGGTCTGTATGGTGGGTAGTGGCTGTGAGTGGTGGGTCTGACAGTGCCATTCATGTCTGGGATCTAGAAGAGCGCACGACATCAGTCTACACTTCTAAAGAAGGCTATGGTGCACGGCGTGGTAGAATTGATATCTCCTCGTACCTGTCAAGTCGTGGAGAATGGCACCAGGGAGTGGGTGAAATAGCAGTGAATACCCATCTGGTGGCCTGTGCATTAGAGACACAGGGATCACTTCTAGTGTTTTCACTCTTGACAGGATCCCTGGTGTATGAGCTGTCGACTCATTTTGAGGATCCTCAGCGTTGGCCTGTGCATGAAGAGAGTGTTGGACTTTTTAAACTGTGTCTGACGCCCTTTTTCCTTCTTACCAAAGGGAAGATGCGAAAGATAGACAAGAGCGTGCCTGTGTATCCTTGTTCTTTCACTGATAACAAGAGGGAGGACCACCATAATGATGCTGCTGCTGCTGATGATGATAATAATAATATTCATAATAATATTAATGATATTATTAGTAATAATACCAGTACTATAATAGACACCACCATGGAAAGCAATACACCACTCGCCCACCGTAGAGGCAATAGACCCACCACCCAAATGACACCCTATCAGATCTACCAATATTACCGTGCTAACCAAACAACCCCCGAACATGGCATCTTTATGCACTGTATAAATGTATGGAGCCTTCAGACGGGGAAGCTTGTCTATCGTCTTGTTCCCAGATTGAAGGATCAGGCATCCACCTACTCTATAACAGATATCCGTGTATCCTGTGACTTTTCAAAGGTGCTTGCATGCATAGAAGTACGTGGTGGTCTATCCACAGCCCCTTCTCCACGATCCTCTATAGTAGAAGATAGACTCTACTGCTGGGACTTCTCTACCCATTACAACTGGGAGAAGGAACCTTTTGCCAAGACACAATGGACAGCTGCTCAGATTGAATCCCCCAGTCATGGCACAAGTGTGATTCACAAGGCAGGAAGGCTGTGGATGTGCTATATGTAGTTTCTCTGTATCTGTACATACTTCTTCACTGTGAAGTTATTTGTGTTGTGTTTATTTTATCCCTGTTGTTTTGTTTTTGTTTTTATTTTTATTTTTGTTTTTATTTTTGTTTTTGTTTATTATTATTATTATTGTCTTCTTGGTGTAAATTCTTATTGTTACTGTATCGCCTTGGACTCTGAGGCATCCATAGGTTGAATATTGGATTGATATCTTGGCATTTCTCCATAGTAGAGTCGTAATTTAAAGATAGATGAATGCTGATTTACTCTTCATCCTTCTGATTTGACAATATAACCAATACCAATGTAAATAAGTCATGTCAGCCTGTACTTCCCTCTTATATATCTTTATATGTGCAGATGGACTTGTAATAGATAGAAAACAGATACTAGAAAAAAATAGGCTGCAGAATGGGGGAGAACACATCCTGTTAATGTTGTCTTTTCTCTCTCTATTGATTATATTTACTGTTTACTATTTATTGTTTACTATTCACTATTCACTATTCACTATTCACTATTCACTATTTATTATTTATTATTTATCTAAATAATAATAAAGAGACTATGAACGCCCAGCAAGTGCATTTTGGATGGAAGTCGCATGGGCTGCCTCCACGTCTTTCGCTTGGTTCTCTTGATGCGTTTGATTTTCTACAGCCACATTTTTTTGTGCAGTATCATGAAGGATGTTCTTCCACGCATTCATCAGTGTCACTGCAGTAACCACTGTATTGAAAGACTTATGGCCACTAATACCACGACGTACATTCGGTACCAAATTGGTGGCTTTGGATGACTCTGATATTTGGTCATTTCTAATCCATGGATCCAACAAGGCCTCTTCTGCTGTGATACGTTTACTTGGATCAAATGTCAGGAGTTTATCAATAAGGTGTTTTGCTAAAGAGCATCAGTGCCATGAACAGTGAATAGGTAGGATCATCAAACTACCTGGTTGGGAAATATCAGACCAATACTCTTCATCAAAGTCATATTTTCCTGCAATGATGGATTGGAAAAGAGAGGCTTGGTCTATAGTATGGATAAGTACAGCAGCATTGACTCTTCCTTGTTTTGCCTTACCATCACCCCAAAAGGGTGTATATCCACTCAGTAAAGTAAACTAGATACAACTCATGCGTAAGAAATAGCTCCCTTTCCCCCTTCTTTTTATTTATTTATTTATATTTAAAATAAATATAACAATAGTAATAGTAATAGTAATAGTAATAGTAATAGTAATAGTAATAGTAATAAAAAGAACATGATGTGTGCAAGATACACTTACCATAATCACACCAACACTCCAAATATCTACTGGTTTTCCATAACCTGTTTGTAGTAGTACTTCAGGAGCAACATAACCAGGTGTTCCACAAGCCGTCATCAAAATATCATCATGATGCTTAAGGATCTTTGATAAACCAAAGTCTGTGATCATCAGACTAGCATCTTCCTCGGTTGTGTCAAAGAGAGGCTGTGGTTAATACAATAATAAAGAGCAGTTTAATAATGCAATGCTGGGCGACAAGTCTTCATCTACCTGCGTTTTCTGGTTTTATATCTCTATGAACAATCTTCAGAAAGATAGAAACACATTAAGAGTCTGCTTCCCTACAGAAGAAGTTCTCAAGGAGGATGACTTACATCCAGTGTGTGAAGGTAATCAAGTCCTTCGAGCATTTGGCGCACAAGATTAGCAGCGTCTTTTTCAGTGTAATTTCCCTTATTCAACAACTGCTGAAAAAGCTCTCCACCACTGGCAAGATCTGTGACAATATACACCGCCTCTTTCGACTCGTACAATCCATGCATGGATACAATATGAGGATGCCGTACTTGTTTGAGGATGTCTATTAGGACAGGAGTCAGCAGAGATCTTCAATGCAATAAACTACATTACCGAGTTCGCTGTCCAGCATATGCTCCTTGCCTATGAATATTTACCATCATTATTGGTTATTATTTGTCTGTGCATAAAGATACTCATGGAGAGAGAAGGAGTGTCTTCAAGCCCAATCCCATAAGCATTTTGAACTTTAAATAACCTGCAATTGCTTTTTTAAGGATGATTTTAAGTGCGAACGGCTGCTGTGTTATTCGATGCACACACGCCTTAACAATTGCAAAGGTGCCTACACCCAATGTCTTGCGGCTCACTTTGTAGACTTGCTCAAGCTCATCGGGATAGTTGGGCTCCTCTTCCTTTTCATGTGTTTTTTTGAAGAGAGTCACAATACGCTTTACTAAGGGAGATTTGCTCATTGGAATCTGTAGTGTAATACAGAAGAGAGGCCAGTCAACAGGTAGTGCAGGAGCAGAAAGAGTAAAGAAGAAGGCGGTCAAGAAGAGCAGCCTTTCTTATCTGTTCCTTTTTCACAGGGACTCATGCATTCCACGTGACTCAATGCAAAGAAGAGGTCTATTTCAATGCATTTCTATTAGTTGGAGAGTTAAGGAGACAAGAGTTGTAGGAAAGATGTATGCTATTATACCAACATTACTATTTGTTATTATACTAATAAATACTTACCTACATACTTATCTACATAATAATACATACTAGTAAATACTAGTAATTATATAATATATATAATTATATAGATAGATGAGTGCATAGAAGGAAACACTTTTCACCTAATTCTCTAATAATTCTCTATTTTATAAGTGTAACTGTGACATTTAGCAGCAGAGGCTTTTTTTTGTAAGGATTTAATTTTATTTAAATCTTTAGCAATGAGGATATAGATCACACTGAGCAGTAATGCCGTGGGGGGATCTGGTAAAAGAAGAATATCTGTGTAGAACTAGAAAATAGTTATATACACTTAGCCAACAGCGTCTCTTTCTCTGAGAAAGAGAGAATTAGCTGCAAAAAAGAAGAAGAAATAATAGTAGAGGGAGAGAAAGGAATATCATCAAAAAGCAATCGCCAATGAGCACGCCATAGTTCACTAAGCACACTGCCAATAATTTGGGAGCTTCTAATATTGAATGGGTCGGGAGGGAGCTTAAGAGAGAACACATGGGATAGAACATCGGGTTGCTTGGGCTGACAAGAAGAGAAAAAAAATGTGTATAAAGAGCACACCACACAGGCCACTTGGATGGACACTCTACTAGAAAAATGCTCAATAGTATCAGTGGATTGAGAGCAGACTCGACACTGTGGAGACGGAAAAGATGTTGGACATAGGGATCCAAAATCCCAAGACTACCACTGGCCCGAAGAAGACATAGAGTGGCAAATACAATAAGAGAAAACATCCGTTTCATCAGAAACTTGCTAATGATAGACTAAAGTGACTGGAAGAAAGTACAAGAAAAAGGTGTGATGCGGATGACATGCCAAGGGGTAGAGAGAATGAGAGAATTAACAATGGTGGCTCTGCTACTAACTGAAAGGAAACGTTGGCTATGAATGTTGGTGGCTGCTCTTATCTTCCCAAGTAACTGTGCATAGGTAGATTGACATTGCTGTCGAGAACAAATGAGTGGATACCCAAGGTAGACCAAAGCAGTAAGACATGTATTGTCAAACCAAGCTGTTATCCCTGCCTCAATGAGCAATGGCTGCCGGTAGCAAAGGCTTAATGCTCTGTCAACTGCCCTACTCGTGACTGTTTCTGTGACAGTAATAGAGTGTTCAAGGGGAGGCCTCTCTGTTGATAGCACATGTTGGCCAAAACTATTGTCTTTCCCTTGGCACGTCTTGCTCTTACCAGTGCCCGCCGTCTGCCCATAGTCCATGGAGTGTATTCTCCAAGGACATTGGGATTAAGAAATATCAGTTCTGCTGTATTCTCCCGGGTGGTTTTGCCTCGGAGATCCCTTGTAGGCAGCCAAAGTACGTCTCTTCTTAACCTTACTAGAGTGTATGGGGAGTGCATGCAAAACACCTAACCCACTGTATTGTATTATGCTATAGTCCGTACTATGTTTATCCAGACAGAACAAACACCCAACAACGACTCCCTCAAGTTTCTTCCTGGTACTACGGTTATGGGCGCAGGTACAGCAGAGTTTCTTGACGTACGCAGCGCCATGACCTCCCCTTTGGCAAAACAGCTGTTTGAGATTGATGGTGTTTCCTGTGTGTTTTTTGGACCTGATTTTGTGACTATTACCAAGCACTCTACCAGTGAATGGCAGTTGATGAAGCCTGACGTTTATGCTACCATTATGGATCACTTTACATCTGGAGCACCCATTGTTTATAATGAAGAAGAATTGGCCTCCAAAGACACAGCCATTCATCCTGATGATCCAGAGGTGGTTCAGATGATTAAAGAATTGCTGGAGACCCGTGTTCGTCCTTCTATTCAGGAGGATGGAGGAGATATTGAATATTGTGGATTTGAGAATGGCATTGTGAAGCTTAAACTCAAGGGCAGCTGTCGTGGTTGTGAGAGTGCTTCTATTACACTTAAGAATGGTATTGAGAATATGTTACTGCATTATATTCCCGAGGTACAAGGCGTAGAACAAGTCCTGGATGAGAATGAATCCGTGGCTATAAAGGAGTTTGAGAAGCTCGAGAAGAAATTGGGTGAAAAATAGTAGCTGCAAAAGATCAATTTTAATGGAAGCATAAGTGACTAGATATTGTTTTTACTCTCTTCAGTGGTGGATGAGTTGATATATTGATATATCTCCCTCCCTCTATTTATTTGTGTGGGTGTGTGTTTGTGTGATTATGTGTTTGTGTGGGTGTATGTTTGTGTGGGTGTGTGGGTGTGTAGGTCTACTTTTCTTTATTTTATTTTCACTGGGCTGTAAGGTGTGGTGGTAGGCGGCAAAAAGGTTGGAATTAGGGTGAGTTGATTACTCTTTTTCAAGGTTAATGGCATTTCCGAACTTGGCATACAGTGAAGCCTTGAGCTCGGTCATTTTGCCCTGGACAGTCTCCATTTCACTCTGCAGAGAATCCAACTCAAGCTGCATCAGCTCAGTGTCTTTTGCAACGCGTTCTATAGCATCACAGGCTGGCATATGGGCAAATGTATCGCCTACTTTGTAACGCACAGGTTCATCCTCATCCGCTAACTCCAGTTCCATAGATACATCATCCAAGTACTCCTTTTCTTGCTGTATCAATGGAATATGAAGAACAGGTATCAATACAGGTAAAGAAACAACAACAACAGCAATAACAACACCCTACACACAAAAATATCCATGGCCTACCTTCAATTTCTCGTGCTGCTCCTCCAAATAGTCAATCTTTGCAGTGAGTTTACTAAAGGCGTTGATCTTTTGCTGGTCTGCCCAAGAGACTTCAACGTCAGCGTCCGTCTCTTCTTTCTGGTTGAGCTTTTTTGACAGCTGTTAATAGGAGATATCTTCTCTCTCTCTCTTTCTCTTTGTATTCATTTTATTACCATACGAATATTGGACATGTTGAGACTATCAGGGTATTTATTGGAAGGAAAAGTACAAGTGAAGCTTGGCGCTACACGAACACGAGGAATAAATAATAAGGCACTCTACTAAACTTTCATAGTCCGCCCCATTTATTTAAAACGCCGACATCAGCCACCCTTTTGATGTAAAGGAAGAGGTGAGCAAGGGTCTATCGGGTGAAGCTCAATGGATTTTATGCAGTAAAAAGTAAGTCACAAACAGACATAGCTAACTGTAATGGATAAGCTAGTGTTCTCTTAGGACAAGATACATGGCCTTGGATGAACTCTGTGTCTTTGATTTATTCGTTTTCATCTATTGTCTTTTGTCGTTTGGGCTCTTGAAAGGTAGGCGCCAAAGCAGCAACGTCTGCCTCACGTAAAGGGCTGGTGGCACGCACAGTGGGGTCTTGAATACGAGATCCATTGGCTATTACTTGTGCTTCCTTCTCTGGCGAAGGGGTTTTTTGTTGGTAAGAAGAATTATCCATAGAAGAATAAGATGTGACATTGATTTTGTTTTCAATGTTGATTCTATCACAGAAAGCAGATGTCTGTGGATTAAGGAAAACAGGCTCTATTCAATTGCCAATGTATTACTATTAACAGTATCTGTCGACTGAAAAACAACATCACTTACGATGAGAAAAGTCCTTGTTTTTCTGTTGGGGTGAATCGGGTTGGTAGGCAGGTGCAGTAGGTGAGAAGTTATCAGGGATTTTAAGGTCTAATTCTCCACTCTCCACCCTGGTCTCAAGCGCACGCATCTCTGCTTGAATAGATCTTTATATAAAAATAAAAATAGAAACAGAAAATTGTTATGGTGTTGTTATACTACTACAATTATTATATTATACTATTGGACTTACGCTTGTAATGCTTCATCACTGGGCAAAATATTCTGGGATCTTCCAAGACTCATATAAGGGTGCATGCTTCGTGTAATAGCAAGCCATTCCAAGTCATATGTGAATCCTTGAGGCTCCCCTTCAGTAGGAACATCAATCACCTTGAATTTCATAGATTAACAATGAACTATGTATGCTTTCCCTCTTTATAAATACTTACTTGAAGAAAATCTCTATATGGAAGACACTTATCAAGACTAAGGAATTTAGTGATCTTGGGTCCTGATGCTGTCTGGGTAACCTCTTTTTCAGAGTAAGAATCGTCATGGATTAGCTATTCACTATACTCCATTCCACTCTGTTCTTTATATTTACCTGTCTCTAGGGAAATTGAGATATCCTCAGGTGGAGTGTTCTTCTTCTCTTCCTCTTCTTCCTCTTCTTCCTCACTCAGATCAATGGCAATTTCATCAGGATTCTCTACTTTCTCAATGATACGTGCAGGTGATTTTGGGTTTATCCTGAGAATTTTATTGACCTCTTTTGAATACTCCATGGCCTGTAATTTATCATGATCCACCAAGGATGAATAGTAGACATGCAAATGAGCAGAAAACCACAATGAAGGCTGTAGTTTTTTCAATAGATCTTCATTGGCAGGACTTCCTAAGCTATTGGTCATAATCTCCTGTTGGAAGTAGGGCTTTTTTTTAATCAGCTTTTTCATATTGCCAAAGCGCTCAATGCCTCTGGGCCAGTCATGAGAGAGAAAGATATCCATGGGCTTTTGGATCTATAGAAAGTATCGCAGTGAAAGAAAGAAAAAAAGTGAATAGAATAGCTTAAGAGGAATATCTGTTGATGAGTGTATTTCTTTCTTTATTTACCCGCATGAGCTTCTTTACATCGTATTCTCTAACATGATATACACTTCTCATATCACTAGGACTGTAAGGAGCCGACTCATAATGACCTTGGTGGACAAATACAACATCCTATCAGTTTCTCTCTCTTTCTCTCTTTCTTTTCTTTTCTTTTTCCCTATACATGTAGACATATCTATAGAGATAGATCCTTCATTTACCTTTCTTATAATCTCCTGACTTGTAGATGCCAGAGATACCTCCAATGCGTACACCATTGAAGTTGATCACACCCGCATTACCAAGGTAATAAATATCCTTACTCACCCACCCACCATGGTATCTGCCATAAATCAGCAATGTCCTCCTTACAGTAGATCCCTAAATTCACTTACAATTCCCATAGATAATTGCTGGCTTCATGATTTCCTCCTATGAAAATGGTAGGATAGGGTGGTTTAACTGCACCAGAGTAATACTTCCAGAATGTCCCCATCTCCTTGTATTTATCGGGAACTGCCATCGAATTCAAGTCAAATGTGTTTCGAATAGCCTGTAGGCAAGGCGTCTTGTGAGCATACTATCCTAGGACAGGGCATCCTTCTCACCTGAAAATCTCCACAAATCAAGACAAGGTCAACCTTATAGTTTCCTCTCTTTTCCAGCAGGCGAATAGACCCGTAGATCTTGTCGAGTTGACCATGACAGCAGCCTTCAATAGCGATCTAGAGTGCCATGAGGTGAGTGGAAGACAAAAAAGAAAGAAAGAAAGAAAGAAGGGTAATTGTTCTGAGGTTAACAGACTGACCTTCATACTCTTTTTGAATATCACTGAGTATAAAAAGGTACAAGTGTAGCAGGAGTAATTTAGAGCAGGAATACTTCTATCACGGATATCGGGAACGGCCAAATAACAAGTCACAGTGACATGCACAATGATCGATGGAAAAGTGTCCTATGGCAGTCCCACCAAGACAGAACAGTCCTCCTAAAGACAGTAAGGAATCAAAAGCAGAAGTCTTCATTACACGTGATGGAAGAGAAAGAGAGAAGAAGAAAAAAGCCATTCTGTTTGCTCCTATGGATACACTCTCTTATTTATACATCATAATAGCACCCAAAGATACCTTTATTTATCTATTTATCTATTTATCTATTTATCTATTTATCTATTTATCTATTTATCTATTTATCTATTTATATATCTATCTATCTATTTATTATAAAGGACAATAAACACAGAGTAGTTTGTAATGACTTGTCTATTCTATGTAGACTGCTACACACCAGGAGATCTTTAGGATATAAAAGGAAATAGTCAAACTACAATTGTTTAAAAATGACAAGTCGATTTGAGGAGCAAAAATAAATAAAGACTATTATGTAGATTTACCTGTAAATATCTGAATCCCAGAGGAAACCACTTTCGATAGGGTGATATATAATATGAATACAAATATCTATTCTTTTCTACAGAATGGAGCTGGTCTGTAGTGATCCTTTAAAGCCTCTTTTGCAATTTTAAAGATATTCTTTGATGTATTCACATCTCTGTTCCAAACAATTCCATAATCTTGGTAAGCGTGGATATCGTTGAAATTTATAAATACCTCGATAAGGTTATTTGTGTTATAAGTGTGGCAGATCTTGAGAACAAAAAAATAAAATAAAACAGAGTAACTGTTAAAAGAGCCTTTTATATTAGGTGAGAGGTCAATCACATTTACCTTTGATGTAAGGAACTCATCAATATCAACCACAAGAAGATCTCCACCCTTTTGTCTCTTCTTTAGTGATTGATATAATATTCTCATCAAACCAACACGATGACCTTTAAACTTGGCAGCATTTTTTACCTTTATTCCTGCACCATAAGAAACGACTGGCAGCTTGGTAGGATCATACTCCAATATTCTTAGGTGCCAAAACCCCTTCTCACCAATAAAACAGTAAAAATAATTAGCTCGAGATGTATTAATGTACTCTATATGTGTGTATCGTATTACCCTTTCACTGGCGCCTTCTTGCCTTTGTTCTTTGTTCTTTCCTTTGTACTTATCGTATTTTCTGCCTCCATTCACTAAAATATTGGCTATTTCTTCATATGCTTTCTGTACGCCTTAATATAGATGGAGACGTGTCTCAGCAGTGTTGTTGTTGTTGAAGGCTAGTATCTGCTGCAAGTTCAAGAAAATATAGAATACATAACCCAAGTATGAGGTTATAGAGGCGATTTTGGTTGTAGGGATGTTTATCTAAACGTCTGTCAAACTCTCTTGATTCATTCTTTGTGTTGTTATTGTTTGTTATTCGAACTGACTCAGTCATTGTGTAATATTCTTTTGTTGAGCATCCTCTGATATCATGTGTTTGCTCCGTTTCCCCTGTATGCATCAGTAAATATATGATTTCGCTCAGGGTCGGCACCACATAAAGACAATTGGTCAAGCTTTTGTTGTTCAACTGCTTATCCAACATGCTCAACATCAATTAATTGATTGCATCTGTAGCTCTACACACCCAAAGATTGTTGGGATATATAAAGAAATATCTTGAGAATGAAATCGCAATATTCTTATGATTGGCTGTAAAGACAAGAGATAGAACAAGAATCACCTCAAAATTATAACTCAGTCACTGATGTTCTTCTCTTAACATAATGTGTTATCCATAAGCCCACAGTATTTGCAGTATGACAATGTTTAAAGAATATTTATTGTAGGACTCACACTGAATTAACTCTAGTGGTCATTGTCCATAAAATAGAACCAAGCTTACTTACATTGAGAACTTTATAGCCATTCATTGACTCAATTTTTATAATCACTTCAGTAACTATGTTATTGTAACTGGTATTAACAATAGTACTTAATGATAAAGTATTGTTTCTAATACTGTATCTTAGGCTCAAGGCAAATAGAGTGTGAATTGTTTGACTTGTGGATTTTATGAGTGGAGGCTAGTGTATACATTACCAGAATAATAGATGAAATATTATTATTTGTTTTGATATTCTTCTATATTTGTTATTTCCTACACTGCACATACAACTTGATATTCAAGTACTCGTCAAGATGAGCATAACTGAGCAAGGTAATGTGTGGTTATTAACAAAGAGAAACAATAGAAGGAAGTAATAGACACCACCAAAGGCTATTCTAGTGATAAAAAGGTAAGCATTGTCTTCATCTGGGCTTGAGCTCATCATATTCCACAAGACACTCATTGTGTTATTATTAGGCAAGTAAAGACTCCTTTCAAGTCAGTCCCAGGTGGTCTTTTCTTTCTTCTATACTGTCTAGGCTGTCTAGGGTATACTCCTGAGCACATTTATCTATCTCCCAAGGATAAAACATAAGGCTTTTAGGGTATAGATTCTATTGCTATGAGGGGATACACCTAGAACAGCAGTGGCTATAGTAATAGTATATTATTATAATAAACAATTTTATTCATAAACAATATATTCTATTGATAATACAATTTGATAGTGAGGTATACTACAAAAGGGAATAATAATTTAGATATTCACAAACCCTTTGATTTTAAACACAGTTCCATAAAAGGGCAAACTATTCTCGGACGTAAAGGGGAGATCGTGTCACTGCTTAAAAGCCAGAAAAATCTCCTGGTGTGTAGGGAGCTTCTCTCTCTGATGAAATGGGAGAGATGGGATAAAGGGAGGAGTCACGTGTTAAGAATAGAAATGGACTAGTGATGCATGGAGAGTGAGTCTCACAACAACGACAGACGACACAGTCCATGGTAAAGACATAGCCTAAAGAAGAGCCGGGTGTTAAAATATGTCATTGAAGAGTGACAGCAACTCACTTTGTTTATGGTGTATGTCTCTTAGGGTCAGGAATACTCCAGCAACGTCAAGCAAAAGGAGCAGGGAGAGAGTCAGAGAGCCACGCCACCACCCACACAGGAGTCTGTTTCTGAAGGTATTAGTGTGGGGTCGACTATTCAAAGTGATATATAAAGACATACTGACAAAAGGTACTGCGATAGAAGACATTGTGGAAGGACAGAAGAGTAGGGACAGAACATGGAACAGAGAAAGAGAGAGAGAGAGAAAGAAAGAAAGAGGCTAATAGTGGATAGATTCGCACAAGAGAGATATCCATGGCCATAGTGAAGCAGATTCCATTTCATCCTCACCAATAGAAGAGGACATTGTAAGTGAATGAGTATACGTATAGCTTAATAATGATAGGGTATTGTGGAAGTAGTGAAGGATCTTCAGTGGGCAAAAGAGAAGAATGAGATGTTACAGCGATTACACCGAGTTCAAAAGGTATGGAGTGAAGTGGACGCTAAAGATCAGTAGCAATACTAAGGTAGACGATGCAGTTTGAACCATTTCTGAAGGAGACAGGCCGCTCATTTTCATTTGAAAGCTTACTTGGCATGGGGGATGAGTCCAGAGAGATAAGCTGTAAGTAAGCAATGACTGATAAATCCCATCCCTAGTCAATAGTAAACAACACAGCTAATCTATGCTGATGATGAATAGCCACTGCAATGCTCAACCATGAATCCATAACAGACATACTTGTTGGCCTTCAAACTCATATCAATACATGGATGATGGATATTACAGCAGATCAGGTAGTCATAGAAAGTAGAATAGACATGGCTGTGTTTAATCCATGCTGTAGAGATTGTTATTGCAGAGAATCAAACATGTAGATGAAATGAGTGTTCGAGCAAATCAGATTGTAGTTGGTGCCGCTCTTCAATCCAAAACAGTCTCTGACAAACTAAACCAAGGTAACTTCCAAGTCAAAGGGGACCAAGTGACTTATAGTAGGAACATATAGTAAAATCACTCAAGATACAGGCACAGCAGGTGCATCTGCAGACATCACAGCTTATGTCTTCTCTTGCAGTGATTCATAAACACTTCCCAGCTGAATGTAGACTAGAGAGTGCATACATTGCAGAGAAATGGCCTGTACTGACTGACTATTATCAACGCACTCACAGTGTTCTCCTTCCGTGTGAAGACAACCCCAGCAATGTGAATGTCAGTGACTCTGTTGTTGAGGAGATGGAGGATGCCTCGATTGATCCTGCTCTCTATGCACAGTCCATGAAGGAAGGAAAGAATAAGTCTGTAGGAGCACTCTTATTTACACAGTCAGCCACTGTCCATGTCCCTGCACCCGTTGCTTCTGATGGAATGGATGTGGAGAAGCGCCTTAGAACTCTCTCTAGCTCACTAAGCATCCCTGCACTCCATACATTGGCTAACACTGAAGAACATGCAACTGAGAATCCATAAACTACGGGCATTAGAATGGCCCATTTATCTATAATCTCCAGAGATAGTATTCTAAAAGAAAAAAGATTCCATTTCCATTCCTTCTAATATGAACATAAATCCACTCATTCTATTCCTTACTTTATAGCCCTCTTTACTGTGAATCCATACTTTTATTGCAAGTACCCTACCTTTCTATAGGAGTCCTAGGAAAGAGTAGGACTGTGTTTTAGCACTCTTCTGATGACTTGAATGTCCGTTTCCCTGTGCCATGTTCTTTCTCTCCGTCTAAAACCAACATCTTACCAACATCCTCCTTGTCTTTTTCGCAGTCTATGGGATTCTCAATTGCAGAGGGATAAGATGCCACAGCACACAAGATCATCCGCCATCTCTTATTACCTATTCTTCTGTAGAACACATGAGGTGTCTTACAATAGCAGTCACGGTCTATTTACTTTATGCTTCTTCCTCAACCCAAACCACCCACCATCGGCTGCTGAAATAGATCCAATGGCCATGGACACTACTCCGAGATCTACTTTCTCCTTCTCTATACTGACAAAGAACTCCTCCAAATAACAAAGATTTAAATGATCTGTTGAATCTAGTCAAGACTAGTGTGGTGTCAATATTTAATTGTCCACCTACTACAGTCAGCTATGGGCTCCATTTGTATCTAACAAAGCATGTCAACATGACAGATGGCACTATCATTAAGCAGCATAGCTAGTAACATAGCTTACAGATCAAAGGAAGAGTATCATCTAATGAGCCAACAGGGCAACAGTTACATGACTCCATCCTTCTTCTTCCTCTTCTTCTTTGGCCGTCAATAGAACCCAAAGAATCCTCTGTTTATTTTAATTTTAATTTTACTTTCTATTTTTCTTATTTTGTTTATTTATTTATTTTGATCGCCCACTTTCTAAGCGGTAACACTCAGAAACACAGTCCACAAAGGGGGAGGAGGAGAAAGTGAGGCTAGCCTGAATCCACTGATTGGTCATGGCTGAAGTCTCTCGCCTCTCTTTTCTTTTTCTACTTGTCTCCGAGTGGTATTGGCCTGTATGCGAATAGGACGCTTTTCTACCAAAAAAACACAACGCAACGATGAAGAGAATTCACACGGTTTATTGGAGGCCATAGAGCTACAGGAAACATCAGACCACTCATCCATGAGCTCCAGTGACATGCGTGTTGACATGGCAGACTTGGGCTCATCGTCTCGCTCACCTTATCCTGCTATACAACAGTCACAAAAAACTCAATCACAAAACCACCAGTATGAGCGGCTGGAGCAAGAGCCACAGGAAGCACAGGAAGCACAGGAAGCACAGGAAGCACAAATGTCACAGCAAACTCAGAAAGCCCAGCCAAGTCGACACCGCAGACACTCATTTTGGGGAGGACATCCGGGAGACGATGATCCTATTTATCATCCCCAAGACGAATTCAAACACCCTCTCAAACGCACTGTCTATCTCTTATTAGAAGACCCTTCTAGCAGTGATAGTGCATTTTGGACCAATATTGCTGTTTCTTTTCTGATTGTATTTAGTGCTCTTACCACTACTATTGAGACTATTCCGGCTTTCCGTTCCGCAGAAAGTAGTCGTGTATGGAAAGTACTCACTCTGAATTTATTATTATTATTATTATTATTATTATTATTATTATTATTACTATTATTATTATTATTGGTATTATTGGTGTCTTGGTACACTGTATTCATAGAGAGTGTTTTATTTACAGGTTAAATGTGGAAACAGCCATGGTGCTGCTCTTTTCATTGGAATACATGTTACGAATATTCGCTCATTCCGATACATTTGCTATGCTGGCACGCTTTTTTTTGTGTAAGACTATCAGATACTGTTGGATACAAAATGACAACTCACTCTCAACAGCTCCCATTTCCATCATTGACTTTATCTCTATTGTTCCATTCTACATTGAGCTCTTGGCCCAGCATGATACGGTAATACGATATCATTGACTATTTGAAATAAGACACTGAATAACCCATTGTTCTTGTGGATGTTAAAGACTTATGAATTCCGATTTACTATCCTGCGTCTTTTTCGGCTATTGAGATTGTTCAAAACTTATAAATACTCTAGCTCACTGGTGATGACACTAGAGGTCATGATGGTGGCCCTGCGTAGATCAGGGGATGCCCTGTCTGCTCTGTTCTTCTTTCTAGTGACATCTGTGGTCTTGTTTTCTACTCTTTTGTATTTTGCAGAACGCGGCACATGGGATGCAGCTCTCGAGGCGTTTGTTACATCTAATGGAGATCCAAGGTATAGCATCATTCAACTTTCTATACATCCATATCCATATCCATATCCATATAAAGAAAAAGAAAAAGAGAGACTCAATGGGATATCTAGTGATTTTGATAGCATCCCTGCTGCCTTTTGGTTTGTTGTAGTTACCATTACTACCACTGGCTATGGTAAGTTGAGCTGGCTATAGACTTTTATCATTATTTCATTGGACTTTCTTCTCTAGGCGACATGGTACCTGCTACATTCATTGGAAAACTAATTACATTTCCTGCCATGATGTTTGGAGTACTAGTAAATATCTACAAGAAGAAAAGAAAGAATCCTGTATTTATAGGCTCTCTTTTTGTATGTGTATGTGTATATGTATGTTGTAGCTTATTGCTTTGCCCTCGATTATTGTTGGAAGAAACTTCACAGTTGTATGGGAAGTGATGCGTCGCCGTCAGTACTTGGCACAAAGAGCACAAACAAGCGATGAAGAACCTATAGAATCCACACACGTGGAGCGTCGGCCTTCCTTGGTGGATGATGCCTTTGCCAATATGAGACCTCTCGATGGAGGATTTGATCTCATCAACACCAACCATGTGGCAATCATGGAACAAATACAAACATTAGCAGCCCTTATCCAACAGAATCAGTTGGCTATTCAGCAGATTGTTGAGATGCTCGAACAAAAACAAGCACAGAACTCTGTCTCTGATGAAGGACCCTTTGGTATCTAAAAGGATTTGGAGAAGTGTCCATAATGCATTCCATTTGGCTGGATCTACTTTATTCTTGTTTAAAGATTATTATTGGAAAAAAAAAGAAAAGTCTTGTAGAATGACTGATTCATCAACTGATTCTACTTTATTTTGTATATAGCCTATAGAATTATTTTACTGGTATTTTTTTTTAAAAAAAGAAAAAGAAAAAAGAACAATAATGAACGCAGTTTTCCATTCTTCTGTTTGGAATTCCTTTGGTGTTTGTACCTGATGATAAAAGAGACCTGTCAAGTAAAGACGATAGCATTGAAGTATGTGCTGGTGTGGGTTCGGACTCTAAAATGATCAACAAGGCACCCTTTTCAATGATTTTCTTACGCCAGAAGGCAAGTCGTACAATTATGCTTGAGAAATGATAAGTCTGCCTATAAATAGGAAGGGAATAAGGACTAAAAGAGAGACTAAAAATGCATTGATAATGGAGAAAAGCGATTGTCTCATAGTTAAATGTTAAGTAAATCTGTCTCACCTTACGCCTATTTAAACTATATTTTCTGAGAAATATACATACTAGTGTCCTACCAGTGCACTGACACTTATAACACCAAGTCAACTATTCACTCTAGTAACTTAAAGAGCTGTACCTTGTGTCTATTCTGTTTGGATAAAATAAGATAAGAACAGGAGTGGTGTCTATAGGAGGATGAACAGTTGTATACTATGCTAGTACTTTTATACTACATTTATTCTTGTAAGCTAGAAGCCATTGCCTAGTCAAATGTAGCCAAGATAACCATCCTTCATGGGATGTTGAACAGTTCTTGTTAACTCAGACTAGTGTTTTATTTTACTTGTCTATTCTATTTCTCCTTGGTACTGTTTATTAACTCTATGGGTTCTATTCTAATGCACTATCATTAGTGGTAATAGCTATCTAATAGTGAATAACATTAATAAATATAAATAAAAAAATAAATAGCTATCTAATAGTGAATAACATTAATATTAATAGCTATCTAATAGTGAATAACATTAATACTATTAATAGTAATAAATTAATAGCTACCCATTAGTAAACAATAGCTATTCTATCCAACAGTGTATAAAACATACTTAGCATGAATCCCAAGAATCTGTCTATAGAATTAAAACAGCACATTCAAACACCGACAGAAACACAGGTATAGTATAATATAGTATGGTGTAGTGTAGTCATTACAATAGTAATAGTAATAGTAATAGCAATACTATTTACACTGTTTGTTCTATTCAAAAACAAAACCAACCGCTTCCCCACTAATGAATAAAAGACAAAAGAGACAAAATGAAAAGAAGTGTCAGCTTTAGTCAACATTGGATAGGTTGTATTCCATATCCACACTCTATTGGCTAATACCACCAAGCCACCGCTCTCCGGTATCTTCTTCCTTGCCATGATTTAATCCATCCTTCCGTGGGCCATCCATCCATCCTTCTTTTCTCCCTTGATAGAACCGTGTATCCGAAACAATGAAGGACATTTACAAGGATGATGAACTCACCATTCCCACTGGTGTCAATGTGTCTGTCAAGGCCCGCTCTGTCACCGTCACCGGTCCCCGTGGCGAGTTGAAGAAGGACTTTGGTCACTTGAGCATTGAAATCAAGTTCCAAAGCAAAGACAAGCTCAAGTTCGTCGTCCACCACGGTCTCCGTAAGCACGTCGCCTGTATTCGCACTGTCCGCTCCTTGATCAACAACATGATCACCGGTGTGACCAAGGGCTTCGAGTACAAGATGCGTTACGTCTACGCACATTTCCCCATCAACTGCATTATCAACAACGGTGGTAAGGATGTGGAGATCCGTAACTTCCTTGGTCAAAAGGTTGTTTTCCGTGTCAAGATGCGTGAAGGTGTCCTTGTTGAGTCTTCCAAGGCCCAGAAGGATGAGTTGGTCCTGACCGGTAACGATCTTGAGGCTGTCTCTCAGTGTGCTGCCGATATCCAGCAGTCTTGCTTGGTCAAGAACAAAGATATCCGTAAGTTCTTGGACGGTATCTACGTCTCTGAGCGCAATGTCCTTGAGGCATAAAAAGGGTTATAATAAAGATACACAACAGTCCCGGGATTGGCGGCAGTAGTCATCCCACCCTCTTTTTTCTTTTCTTTTCTTATGTTATTAGGTTATTCTTTTGTACAGTGGTTATTATTATTTTTTTAGAATGAACAATATGGATTTTAGTAATAATATTAAAAAAAGAAAGAAAGAATAACGGTAATAGCAGGAGAAGAAAAGAGAAGAAAAAGAAAAGATGCCTTGTTGGATATTGTAGTAAAGAAATACAAAAAAGTGAATACAAATTAAATGTAAAGAGAAGGGGGGATATATAGGCTATATACTATATAACCAAGTGCTTGCTTGCTTGCTTATGTTTTGTTTTTGTTTACTTGCGCTTGCCAAATTTAAATGTTCCAAACAACTTCTTTGTGACATTCACACTGGCAGAGTGTTTGGAATCACCGTCGCATGAGTCTTCATCCTCACGTACACTCCGAGGATAGGATCTGGCAGGAGAAGGATAGCCCGAGGCAGAATCATTGCTTGGAGGAATAGAAGGTGGCCGAGAGACAGAGCCAGAGGAAAGATTTGAGCTTGATGTGTTTCCATAATAGCCAATGCCTGGTACTTCTAGTTCGTTGGGCTTCAGATGCATTGACTGCATTGTACTGGCCAAGTGTGTTGACTCGACTGTCTCAAAGGCAGAAGTGAAGGTGAAGATTCTGTCTCGTATATGGGCCTCAATCTTGATTTCTGTCTGTCCAAAGAACATTTTGATGGTCATAAACACAGGCTCACCCTTCTGTACATCATTGAACTTGGGCATTTTGATAGGGAAGTGGGCCACCTTGAACACATGGTGGTGGGTGGTGAGGCGAGGGACGCTGTCTCCATCATAGGCAAACAGATCTAGAATGCCACCCGTCCATGTCAGTGCACCTCCAGTAGAACAACACACCCAACAACACCCAACAACACCCAACAGCCACGACGCTTACCTGTGTCAGTGTCATTGGGATAGGCAATCATAAAGTTCTTGGAAATGCACTCGTCTCCTTTAATCGCCTGTCCCTTTTGCACATAGACACTGTACCGCTGCTTACAAAACAGACGTCCATCGTCACCCTTGATGCACTGTTCAGGCGGGTCCTGGCGAGGGTCAAACACCATACGAGTCTCTACACCATACGTTCGTCGAGATACACGCTCAGACACCATACGAGGGTTGAGTCCGAAATAGACTGCACCCCTCACAACAGCCAGCTCACCACGAGGCGGTACTCCTATAAACCCAACTCTCTGGGCAAACATCTCTTGTACCCGCTTGTAGAGATAGACAGATTGCCCAAACCCGCCCACTAAGAAGATGGCATCGAGACGTATTCGTGATTGGGAGAGCTGATCATCAATCAGCTGCAGCACCTGCTGGATGACAGGCTCAAACACGTGGTTGCGCAATTCCTGAGCTGGCAAGTGCAGATTGCTGTCCTCTATCCCCGCTTCTGGATCATCCAAGTCTCCTAGCCCCAGCGAAGCAGGCAGGGGCAGAAACTGCTCCTCTTCACCATCGAATTGTGGCTGTTGTCTTTGATTAGCTGTGTCTTGTTGCAGAGCAGGGCACTGGGGCTTACCTTGATGGCCTCTATAAACACCTCCATCATCGACTCCATGGCATTCTCGCTGATGGTGTGGCGCATCAGCCTTTTTTTAAGGTAGTCTCTCATGCGCATGTCCAAAAATGTCGATCCACAAGAATCACCTTGACCCTTTGTCACTTCTTTAAGAGACCGTCGGTTTCCCCCGTCATCAATCTCAAAGACAATGAGATCCACAGTGCCTCCACCCGCATCACATATCATAAAGCGCTGTCCATGCCCCAAATTGAACTGCTCGCTCTTCTTCTCGCAGTAAAGAGCAGCTGCCTCAGGCTCACTGATCAGCATCAGTCGGTCGGGGTGGTCCCATCGATTGACAATGCCTGCCCGTACCGCGGCCTCTCTCATAATGGCCTTTGCCTTGTCAGTCCACATGGCAGGGACAGTAAGACAATATCTGAACTTGGATTGGTCGTAATTAGATGCAAATCCACGCTGTAGATCGGCAGAGACATGGGCGTGGAATGCCTCGAGATAGTCTGTGATCACCTCAAGAGCCGTCAGACCATTGGGAAGGGGCTCCAGGTGGATGTTCTCGTCCAGGTACAGCTTGAAGCGGCTGAGGAGGTGGTCGTGGTTGTTGCGTCGGTGGGACAGCTTCCGAGCTTCTTGTCCCCAGGCAGCAAGTTTGGTGGATCCCTGTCGGTAGAGAGAGACAGTAGGTGTCTTTGGATAAACATTGACCTGCTTGGGCCTGGTGTGGAATAGATGGAGTGCATAAAATGTCACTACAACTTCTGTATCGTTTAGAGTAAAGGACTTACCATCTTGTAATATCAATGATCTCGTCTCCTCCATCCTTGGTAAACGCATAACAACAGCCAGAGAAGGTGGTGCCAAAGTCTATCTACAATAAGTGACGGGCTTCTTTCGTTCTTTTTTTTCTTCTTTTTTTTTTCTTTCTTTATGAATTACCAATGCCAATGACATAAGAATAGTCCGAGAGATCAAATGCCTGAGTTTCTTCTATCATGCTTATAAGAGTAAAATAGAAATAAAGGAGAGCAAGCAAGCAGAAAGAAAGGAAGGATTCACGTAAGGAAACCTCAACAGCAGAAAAAGATGTTTTGCACTGAGGAGACCAGTTCCTTTTTATACAGGCCCAAAGAGGGGGTTGTACAAGGCATCAGGCACCGCTGACATTCAAATTACAACAACGGACCTGTCCCTGGGTGTGGCTTGCGTCTTTACCATGACAATGCGAATCCTCAGACTAGGACCCTTACGACAGATACAGTACACTAGACGTCTCTATGCTACTCAACGGGTTATCTTCATGGACGAAAAGGAGTTGTTGTTATTGGACAGTGAACCAACCCAGTAAGAAAGAAAGAAAAAAGAAAAAAGAAAAAAAAAAGAAAACAACTTGAAAACATGCCTCATCACTGCATAGATCTCGTATGATGGACGCTCCCATGGCCGATCTCTTGACATCCGAACACCATGTCCGTGGATCCCCCGAGGCAGAGTTTGGGAAGAAGAGAATTGGCTGTGTTCACCTGCCAAAAGCACTCTCCCAGAGTATTTCTGACCTTATTGACAGTAAGTGCTCAGGTAACAGACATTGGATCGACTCACACAACAAGAGCAACAGGACAAGCGTTTGATTCGAACAGATGCCTTGAGACTGTATGAGGCCATGCGATCTACAGCAAGACTACAGTCTGAACAGGAGACATCTCCCTCTGCCAAAGAGACTCGGAATACCCAGAAAAGTACTCTGAAAGGCAGAAACAAAGACACTCAAAACACCACGGAGATTCTTGAACCACACAATGTGTCCTATGGCCCTAGAGAATCCATGGCCTATGCTGCTGGTGTGCTGCCTTCCACATATGCAGCTGTGACAAATGTATTGGAGGAAGTGAATAAGCGTATAAAAGACTTCTGTCCCAAAACAATGCTTGATTTTGGCACAGGACCTGGTACTGCCATATGGTAGGGACAAATGAAGTTGGGAAAAATAAAATAGATTAGCTTCTTACTAACTAATGCATGTTATCACAGGGCAGCACAGGATGTGTTTGATATTGATAAATATGTGGGGGTTGATCTTTCAGAGGACATGCTACGTGTAGCAGAGACACTGCAAGGTAATGTATAGAAAGAAAGAAAGAAACATCTAATAATGTTCTAGAGTCTGTCAAGAAAACAGAAACATTGCCCATTGAATTCAAGCGGTACCTTGCTGTGGATCCCAATGTAAGTAGAAGGGGAGAGGGAGGCAAGGTCAACTCATCTTTCTACAGTGCAAAACAGATCTTGTAGTGAGTGCATTTGCCTTGGGAGACATTGCTTCATTGGCACTGCAAAGATCCACAATGGAGCAGCTATGGGAGCAGACAGGGGATGTTCTGGTGAGTTGTGTCTGTAAGCTTAGTATTCACTTACTCAGGTGTTGATTGAGCGTGGCACACCCGTTGGATTCTCCATTGTAGCACGTGCTCGTCAATGGATATTGGATGCAGAGAAGAGGAAAGATCAGCAAGTCCATGTAGTAGCACCTGTAGGTATTCTTTTTGTACTTCAAACTCGTAGTGAACATAGTATGACTAGTGTCCTCATGACCGTCCTTGCCCCCTTCTGTTCTCTCCTCAAGCCAACTTAAAGAAGGCCTGGTGCCATTTCTCACAAAGAGTAGAGCGACCCTCTTTCTTGGTAAGCTGAATGAAATAAGTGATAGTAGTGATAGTAGTAGTAGTAGTAATAATAGTGATAGTAGTAATAATAAAGAGCAGTAGCTAACAATAAAATAGATGAAAACAAAACACTCGAAATTCAATACAGAAGATGCAAAATATTCCTATGTGGTACTGCGAAAAGGACCAAGACCCACAAGTGCCACTGACTCGGAACACACAGGATTCTCGGAAGCTGCTTATGCATGGCCAAGACTCATCCAGCCACCCTTGAAAAACAAAGGCCACGTAGTCATGGACCTTTGTGTTGAGAAGGGTAAGGAAGTCTTTTCTTACCCGCACTACAGCCCATACTGATCCATTCTCATATATTCTGAACAGGAGAAATTCAGCGAACTTCTATTCCTAAATCCCAAGGCAAGATTCCTTACAGAGATGCTCGTAAATCAATGTGGGGAGATCTATTTCCTCATCCCTCCAAAACCAAATGGGTAACGCGTGTATCCCAAGGCACAGTAGAGGAAGAACAGGCACCAAGCCAACAGAAAAAGAAACTATAGAAAAGAGAGAGAGAGACTCTAAAATAGATCATTCATTGAAAATAAGCTTATTTTAATATCGATACAAACTGTAGATACAAAAACAATATGTGTGTGAGTGTGTGTGGGTGTGTGGGTGTGTACATGTGGGTGTGGGTGTACTTTGCTAAATAGAAGAGTAAACTAGCTAGTTGGACTGAAGACTTGTTTTGTATTCATTTAAACGGTCTTTAAGCTGCTGTTCTATTGTATTATCAGTATCCAGCATATCCGAAGGGCTCTGTTTCTGTAAGTCATAGAACATGAGAATGGGGACTTACAGAAACACTGCTGAGTATTTGTGCTTTCAATTCATCTAATATCATACAAAGTGAGTCCTCTATCAACAACAGAATCCCACTTACCAAACTTGGCCTCACTTAGCGAAGAGAACCGTATCATATTGTTATCAGGAACATTATCAAACAAATAAGATTCTGTAATAGACAACTGTGCACACTGCTGGGTCAGTTTAACAAAGACTCCTGTGTCTGCTCGATACCTAAAATAAAAATAAAAATAAAAAACCGCATCCTCCAGCCTAAAGTCCAATAGACTCTAATAGAAAGATAGTTCACTTACATGCGATAAGCCTCTTTATTGAGACAGTGTTTATCCACCAGACTATCCAATACCACTTTTTTGAATGAGTTCTTGATATAATGCAGTACATGTAATATATAATCTTGGTAGGGTTTCCATGTAGGAAACTGTTGGGAAAGAGACATATTGCCACGCACATCTACCAAAGGATGGAACATGTCGGTAAGAAATGTAACAGAAGGTGGAAGATTTGGATAATTCTCGGGAATAGTGATTCGAAACTTAAAGACGCCTGATCGATAGAATCCTTTGTGCACAAAGATCACACCATACCACACTAATATCCAGTAAGAAAGGGTTAGTCAGTGGCTATCCATATAAATAGATGGGCGGAGAGACCTATTTACCATTAAGATTATCAGACGAAGGCATAACATAAACGCCAAGAGGGCAATGCTTTGGGTTTCTTAGGTTGATACTATACATGTCTGTGAATACATAACCCATCGACTGACAGGACTCCTTACAATTCAGTCATAAGCTCATAGTGCTTGAAGTATTCTGATGTCAAACGAGATGGCTGTGTGTCTGTGTCTATGTCTTCTTGATCTTCATAAAGAGCACTGCCTGGTGCTGTCTGATGTGTCTGTGAAGTTGAGAATAGAGAGGCAGTAGAGGGTCGTCTGCCGAAACGCGCAAGAGAAGCTGTACGTGTTCGTGAAAAGAGTGAACTAACACTGGAGCGCTTGGTAAGAATAGGACTACCACTAGGGCTCTGGGTTCTTTGAGAGGTGCTAGGAGAGGTAGGTTGCTGTGATGAGATGATCCAACATTAAGTATTCATAATAACGGAACCAGTCAAACTGTACTTGGCTACATAACATACTAGCCCTACATTATCCATGGTGCAAAGTGATGTCAAAAAGAAAGAACAATCGTATGTCAAAGAAGCCAACAATAGTCTGAGATTCAAAATTCCTGAATTAGAGATTCACTCCAGACATAGTGCGGATTGCAGTGTGGACAGGGGCTGTTCACCAATAGATCTTGTTTTCTATGTTAAACTTGCATAAAAGGTAATACTTCATGTTGAAGAGTCATAAAATACACCATAAATACAGAGATGAAATAGTACTACGTGCTACTGAAAGGTGAACTTCTCCTAAAAAATGCAATATTTTGACTTGTATAGTGCTCAAAGTGTAGACAAAGAAAAATGAAATATACTTTAATACTTTAATGCTTATACAATACAATATAGGACAGGACAGGGCATTACATTACATTATAGTATAGTATAGTATAACATAACATAACATATGAGTCCCCTGATTTTAGATGGAATTTGCAAATCACTTATTGATTTCATAGAACATTATTTAATGTAGTTGAGTCATAAAAACAAAACCTCAATGGATAAGTACTGTCTTATTACAATAGAACTCAACACTTGTATTCATCAGCAAGGGCATCTCTCTCTCAACCAATGTTTATACATTCATACATACATTAAAACACATTGCCTTGTTTTGACTGTAAGGGTTTAGAATGCTATTCATTATTCATCTGGTAATACTCTAGATATAAGTAGCTTACAGATGATAGGTATTCTATTTTATTTTATTTTAGTAAATGTTGAACACAAGTACACCATGATTCGTAGATAAAGCTTTGTTAGTGGATATAAACAGTAATCTTCTTGACTGCAGGATTCAAACCTGCTAAAGAAAAGACAGAAAAAAAGTATTGAATGCTGAAATTAACATTTTAACTGAGAGTTCTCAATTGAATGACTTTAAGTTTCATAGAATAGTTAATAAGTGATTATTACTTAAATGAGTTGACTATATTATTATATAATTACCGAAAAACTACTTTTTAAAAAGGGTGAATCCGGCCATTTGATTAGTTGATGCATAATGCACAATCACCCTCATTGAATTTGTTTAATATTTGTTTGGAAGCATGATGATAAAAGGGAAAAGAGAGACTTATTTCTATTGTATGAAGCAACTTTTTATTTATAGATGTCGTAAGGTCAACATAATATATCATATGGATATTCAGAATATCACATTTGTGGAGAATAGGACAAGACAAAATATGAAAGATTGTGGGGCATTTATTGCCTGTTTATGACTGGATTAGAGTTGGCTGTGATTTTGAGGGAAAAGCCTACAGTTTAAAGTAGTTTTAGAAATATCAAAGAGTGTGGATCACTATTGTATTTGGAGAGTCATGGAAAACCCTAAAAGGTGAATGGGATGGATTTAATACACACGGAAAAGGCCATTAGAAAGGATCCATTTGCCTCATACAATCAACTGACATTGGGAATATTGAAATTTGATGTTGATATGAGTAGAGACACCCTTATCAGCTACTGCAATCAGTTAGAGTATGTATCCTTTTCTGTAGACCACAAGGCAGCCTTGAATGCAAAATACAAAGAGAAACAGTTTTGTTGGGCTAAGGAATATATCAATTGGACGAGTGATTAGTGGAGAGGTATCATTTAGTCTGATGAGTCAACATACATTATGAAAGGGAATGATAGAGATACCTACGTCATTAAAATAGTTAGACGATATAGTTATAATTCCATTGATCCAACAATGTAGTTTGGTGGCGATGGTGTGATGTTTTAGAGCTGTTTTTGGGTGGATTAAGTGGCTGTATTCACACTTTCTTGAACAAGTATGTTTATCCTAATTTTATATCCAATAGCATTATTTGAGTGAACCATGTTCAAGATAGATATACAAGCTGTTGTAAGTATGGCTATTTGCGCAAAAGTTATTGTAACTGTCCAAATAATGATAGACACCAAACAGAAAGTATTGACATTGTGATATGACCAATAAATGTCATCTTACTGCAAAGAATGGGTGAGACAAATCAGTCATGCAATCCTATGAGCTTAATACTTCTTTTTTCCTAAGGACAGTTAGGTTTGGAATATAAATACATACTTATTCAATGACAAAAATGTCAAGATAAACACAATAAAACACTACTGTTTTAGATTAATGTACAGAAATGATTCCAATCACTTGCATTTATTTGGAAAGCCCTTTTGTCAGTACAGAGTGTATGCTAACATTGAGTAAGGCTGTTTGAATTTTATACGGCACAACTAAGACACACTGAGAAGAGATATACTAAGTGGTGTGCAGAATACTGTTACTTCAGGTCTTATACACTAAAAACGAGAAACTAACAGTTAGCAAATCGTTAAAAAAACAGCTACACAATCAATGATTTGTGATGAAGCATTTATGATAAGCTGTAGTATATTTGAATACAGTGGATTGATCTTTCAGAGATAATATAAAAGTACAACAGCCTGCATTAGAATGTATGCCTTTTGATGTTGATTTCTGCCAAGTTCTTCTATTTGCAGTAATCATTAAAGTATAAAAGAAGTATAAAAGAATAACAAACAAGTTGAATAAAAAAGAGCAGAGTTCATTGTACGTTAACTAAACCAAATACCCTTGGACCTAAGAAGTCATTAACGACACTATCATATCAATAGATGATAAATAGTAGCTGATACTATTCAATGTTGCTAATAAAATAACTATTTATTTCCTCTTTTTCACTGCATTTCTATCTATTCTTTCTGAACTAAAAATACTACACAGTCAACAAGATGTTAATGAAGTAAAGAAAACACAATATGCTTATAGAATCAACCTAGGATTCTTACATGTATTTGATTTTTATAATAGACTGATGAAGAGCCTATAGCAAGTTCTTTGGGTGCAAATCATGCCAGAATAATGACAATTAAGACATCTTTACGTGATACTGCTTGGAGTTCTGAATATTCACCTGTTTTACAATATCTGGTCCATAACATCAATGCCATTGTCTTTCATACTTATACATTCTCCAAGTATATTTTGATCCATCTACTCGAAAATGAAGATGGATCTTCTTTGAATGATTGCATAACTAAGGATTTCTTCCGTGAGGTATTTTTGTCACTCATTGATAGGCAAATCAGAGAGGGTAGTGCTTCCGGTAAAACACGTCTCACACCCAAGGTGCGTCAAATAAGAGAGAAGATCAACTCTCTGAAAAATAACTACTGCCAATATGCATCCTACACTCCAATCAAACTACCCAATGCTCAAAAAAATCTATCTATGAAATTACAAAGATACTCAACTACCCTATCTTAAAAAACAAGAGCTATATGGGCTAAGATTTTAATCTTTGGGGTCACGTCGTCAATTTAAAATCAAAGGTGTTCAAACCAAAATTGTACAAAAGAAAATATGACTACAAAGATACAACTAGAACCAAGAAAAGGTCCAATTCTTCTGGTTTATCCCCATCCTTTTCCTCTCCAGTTATTGCTGAAGCTTCGGTTAACTAACTGAAGGAAACCCATAATAAAGGTAAACTGTCAAAGATAATAATAAGGTGTGTCATTGAATTTTGTCATACAAAAGAGATTAGAATGTCTAGTAGATTATAATAAAGTATGTTATTTCTAGTAGATAATAGTAATAGTAATAATGATAATATGGTAAACATAATCAATGGAATAGATGTAAGCATGAGACATTTTATTTTTAATTTGAACCTGAATATTCTACTATTGTATTATTGTAGCTTCATAAATAGAAGACATAGACCAAATCTTCAATAGGTAAAAAAAAAACAATCTTTTGTACAAAGCAAATACTTCTATTAAAAGAATAACTAGTAGTTTGTAGAACCATCTTTAACAGTCATCAAATTCTAATATATTAATTTCTATTATTAAATGAGACCATATATCTATTCCTCAGGAAATGTATCCCATTCCATCATCATCATCATGACAGCATTCTATTGCTATTTTCTGGCGTGGATAACTATATCATTGTGTGCGACTTTCTGAAAATACAACTAAAAGATACTCATTTGAGTTGAAATAAAAACCATTAGGAGACTATTAGGGAAGCATTCCTGTACCTTTTTCTTCCTTCCAATACTGTATTATTTTACTAGTATAAGAGCTTGATAGTTTTCTCCTGTAGGTGGTGGATAACCCTGAGTGAAGACAGGAGAGAAAGAAAAGCTCAGAGCAATAAATTATCCTCAAATTATTAATATATTTTTCAAAGATAATATTGTCCTCCATAAAGACATTTTCTTAACTTATCTATCACTGAAACAGTCATATACTATTACACTGCCATTGCCATTTTGTTGAGCGTTACCAAGTACTATGAGAGAAATTCAATATGCGCCCAATCTCGGCATTGGATTTTATATATAAAAATAAATATAAATACATAGGATTCTCTCTTGGACAGGAATAGACCAAACCTGAATGCAAGTGACTAATGCTTTGTCTATAGTTTTGGTGAGTATAAAGGTAAGAAAGAATGGAGCAAACACAATGAAGGTTTTTAATAAATAAATAAATAAAAAAGCATCAGTAATAGTGGGTATATGTTTATTGATTGAGATCTCAGTAAGAAATCTCGAACTGTACAATTGCTCGTGTACCTCAATTTAGCTTTGAGGTCAAAAAAGTAAAGAAAACAAGAATCACTAGCATTACAGCTATCAAGAAGTATTAGTGGTAGTGATTCATCTCTACTTACCAAAACAAAATTGCCAGTCATTGATCCAACATCGTGTCATTTCATTATTAATTGCTAATTGTACCTTGAACTCTAAGCTTTCTAAAAGCTTTTGATGGCCACAATCACGGCCACAGTATTCTATTCTAGCAGTTATTTGCTTCTGCTGCTTCTCTATGCCCATTGTCCAATCCTTGTTTTCGCTTATCTCTCTCAATGTGGACCTTAATCCGTCCATGCCTTCTGTATAGCTATAATTTACTAAAGAGTCAAACGCCTACCATTGAAGGCCGTGGAATTAATATGTGTAAATGTATCTGAAATATACCTTTAGATCCTTTTCCAATTGCTTTAACTTCTTAGTGTAGTAGTTTATTACTTTCTGATTCGACTGAATACTTTCCTCCTCTTTTAACACTAGACATTGTAATGCTTCAATATCTCTTACAGTATTGTGAAAGGGTATAGTTGAGGAACTATTTTTGTTTATTAATTTAATATTACATACACTACTTACATTTTATTATCATTTCTAATATTCAAAGGAGTAAGGTGCTTATATCTCCATTGTAAAGGGACATCAAACTTCTTCATTTCCTCATGTATTTTCTGTTTGTCTATTTTAATGCATGACCCTGACAGGCCATTTCTCTATTTCTTTGTCTCAATGTTGGAATGCATAATAATTAAACATACCCTTCTCACTCGAGAAACAGTTGCCTTTCCATGCCTGTAAGCTGTCTTTATAGCAATCTTCTTATAATGAAAAAGACCTCCTTTCTTAGCGACTAATCTTTTTGTTGGGTTATTATCCCTTGATAACTTTGATATTGGATGTCTAATTCGAGATAAAAAAGAACTACAAAACAATTCTAATAAGAACGGGAGGATAAAATAATGAGTCAACAATAATCCATATTTAAGAGATCTATTCATCTTACTTCGAGCGGGGGGTTTCTTATTGATCCATAGTAACTCTTCGGGTGAAAGTGCATTAGGAGTTTTTAACTTGCGGACACTATTGAATAGTTGAGCCACTTGAGGCAACAGAATTCGTTTATTGGAAGGTCGTCCTTTTTTTTGTGAAGGTGGTTTGAGTTGTTGTTGACGTAAGTTAGTGTTTATAGCTGGGGAGTGATTTTTCACATATAAGCTCTTTAATGAATCTATTTTTTCAGGCATATAAGTAAATTTATATGGTATAGTGAATAGGAATAAGAAAAGAAATAAGTTCATCCTCGAGAACAAAAAGCATGGTCAATTTATCAAAGTTAAATGTGATGTCATTGAAACAACGAGTTTTGATAAAAAAAGATCTACATTATTGAATGAAGACAAAGAGAGAGAGAGAGAGAGAAAGAGTGTGTAATTCATTAGTAAAAAAAAATAAGCAATACACAGTGAAAAGTATGGAATATCCTATTTTTGAATATTCTATTTGTTCATTCAAACTACATTTGTTCAGGTGCACATATTTATATTTATACATATAGATATATAAATTCCTACTAATCTTATACAAGAAGATATAATTAATTTCATCCTTCAATGGTCTTTAAATCAAATGAACATCTCAGGATGGATTCATTCACTACTTTTCTATTCTGAACTATATATAATAATAGTAATAGTAATAATATAATATAATATAATAGTAATAAATAATATAATAGTAATAGTAATAATATAATAGTAATAGTAATAGTAATAATATAATAGTAATAGTAACAACTCAATTCGTATAAATACTGAGGGTTTCCAACTCTATGAATGGGATACACCAGCTATGCATCCAAACTGCCTGTAATACTTTTCAATTATATACTACCTTTATGTTCATTTCAAAGAGAATGATTTTTTTTACCCTTTCTATTATTCTTATTTGTCTCATTTAATATTGTTTATCATAGTTTCTTCGAGAATGATACTCAATGATCAAGCTATGCGTCACTGATGGCAATGGCCAAAGTGATTTATGAACCTTTTATTTTAGTGATTATAGAATAGACACCAGTAATGTCCTTTATTGTAGTATAGTAAACTATAGAAACATTATATTCAAGATCAATATATATAATATAGAAAAGGCCATTCAAACATCATATTGAGAAAGCATATTGATTCAGGAAAGTTGAAATATAATATCCATTACATAAATTCTTTACAAAAGCACCAATCCATTCTATAGTCATCAAGATCATATACAAACAGAGCCCTGGAAGAGATGTTTAACAGTAATTTAAGTATAATAGAACACATGTAATGAAAAGGTTTTATAAAATATAGTAGGACTATAGCTATCATTCCGCTTCCCTATCACATTCAGTTATTTTATTTGGCTCTAAGATATGTGTATACTCCATGGATTTAATACGACTATATTCCTTCTTTTGGTATAGTCAATAGTGTTTTACATAGTTTCATTTCTATGCCATGCTGCTAGGCTTATTATAAGGATATAAGATATCAACGTTTTCTAGTATTATCTTTCTTTAATCCTTCTTTTTCAATTACATTTATTGAGTCAATGGACCAACCACCTCCTAATAAAGCTTATCCGCCTCCACCCCAAAATACCGGTTACCCGCCTCCACCCCAAAATACTGGCTATCCACCTCCACTTCAAAACACTAATTATCTATCACCATCTCCAGACTACTTTGCAAACAATCCTCACCCATATGATGTTAATGGTACAATACCAGAGAATAGGCAGGAGTACAGTGGAAAGATACAACCTCCAAGTGGATGGAATGATATTTGGGCTATCGTTTTGTGGGTCTGCAATATGGGCGCCTTCATTGCTTTGAGTGTTATTGGATTGAGGACTTATAGCACTAGACGTGGATCTTACAATGGCACATATTCTAATACTATCTACTCGGGCATCACTTTTGATACTGGCACATTCAAGATATTCGGGCTATCTACTGTTATAGGGTTTGGACTTAGTATTCTTTACCTATTCATGGTTAATATGTAAATCACTACCATAATTAATCTGAAACTAACTTGGTACACTAACGCCACTCTTTAGGTTTCCACGTCCAATGATTATTATTACATTTGTATGTAGTATAATAGTCTACTTTGGTGTTACAATTTACTATCTTACACAACACTACTATTCTGCTGCTATTGTATTCTTGATCTTTTCATGTCTTTATCTTATATGCTTTTGGATGTGGAGAAAAAAAATTCCATTTGCAACAGGTCAGTTGATGGTTTGCATCGGGTATTTACACAGAACATTCTATATAGTTATGCTTGAGATAGTAACTTCTATTACACGAAAATACCCAAGCACGCTAATGGTTGGGATGGTATCGCTCGTCATCCAAACAGCATTTAGCTTTTGGTTTATTCTAAATGTCATTGGTGTTTATGAAACATACTACAGCACCTCATATAATAACTCTCGTTTAAACCTTGCAATGGTGTTCTTGGTATTTTCATTCTACTGGACTTCCCAAGTAATCACTTACACAACCCATGTAATACTTTCTGGCATCTTTGCTACGGTTTACTTTATGGACAACTCCATAAAACACCCTGTCCTAGGAAGCGCTAGAAGAGCTCTTACAACAAGTTTCGGTTCCATTTGTTTTGGCAGTCTTCTTATTGCCATTGTCGATTTGATTCGATACTTTATTCATCTTGGGCGTGGTAATGTAGATAGCCCCATTGCTTTATTTTTCCTGTGTGTGCTTGACTGCGTGGTTGGATGTTTTCAAGGATTATTTGTAAGTAAAAAAAAATACATCTAATTAAGCCCTATTGACGTTATTGGAATAGGAATGGTTCACCCACTATGCATTTAGTGGGGTCGCTATTTATGGAAAACCTTTTATCCCAGCTGCAAAAGATACATGGGCAATGGTGAAGAATCGTGGTATTGATGCAATGATCAATGATAATTTGATTGGCAGTGTACTTTTCATGGGTGAGTAGTACTTATTCTAGTGTGAATGCTTATAGAGACTTTTATCCTAGGTGGTCTACTTGTTGGTGTTCTATGTTCACTGTTTGGATTTATCTACCTTGAAGTGGCACGACCAGTTTACAACCAGGGCGGCAATATGACTTCAGTTATAGTGCTTGTATGTTTTATAGTAGGATCCTCTATGTTCTCTACTATTGCTACAGTAATTTCGAGTGGCGTATCAACAACTTTTGTTTGTTTAGCAGAGGATCCACAAGCCTTAAGAATGTATGTGTACTTGCTCTATATTGGTTCTCATATATTCTTTTTCTTCTTCTTTTAGTTCTAAGCCTGAGCTGTTTGAAAAGGTAATTCAAGAAATGTAGAACTTCACTTACATTATTCTGTAGATACGAGAAACATGGCCCCACCTTGAACAGAGTCTCTAGGTGGAACTTTAGAGTCACTCCCCAAATGCATGATGAAATATTTTTTATATTTTCATTATATTTAGAAATATTCTTGGTTAAAAGTAACTTATGCTACTGACAATGCAATAAAGTGGCTTTAAATGGACATGGTGCATGTTTATTATTATCATCTCATTCAGTGTATTACTTTAGAACATTTTTAAAAGAGTATTATCACATAATATCACTAAAAAAAACCCCCAAGAGTAAGATTTATGTGTAGATAATAACTTTATCATTCATTTTCTAAACACGCACACGCACACGCACATATTTTAAATACATTAAGATTCGGCATTTTATGGCTATTTTGCATCCGATTCTCTGTGTGTTATTTTTTAGTCTCTTATATTTCTGAGAAAGATGTTTAGCCCTCTGTTGATCACACCAAATAATAATCTTTTATGTGTATTGTAAATAGGTCAGTATTATTCTTATGTAGTATATATACAATATTTGGTCTAATTTATTGAATAAGTGGATAAGTGTTAGCTTTGTTTTGCTATTGATATATTAATAGATAAGTGTTTCTGCCTCACTTTCTCCTCTTCTTTTATAAAGTAGTTAATAAGAAAATAACCCTTCATCAAATAATAGACCCCTGACAAAAGTACATTTTATAACAGTAACAGGGAAATATCAGTGACTTCAGAGGCTCTTAAATTTCTGAGGTGACACAGAACCCACTCTTCTAAAGTCACGTGATAATGAAGAGTGCGGAGGAAAGAAGAGTTAAGGCGCACTGTGTTCTTGCCAGTTGTGGGTTTTCTTAAGTTTGTCTACTTTCTACATGTCAATGCGGCTATTTTATCTATTATATACTCTATTACCTTTGTGCATCGCCTATGATATAAAAAACCTGGTTGTGTTTGGAGACTCCTATTCTGGCAAGTCTAAAAGTCATAGGCATAGGCATAAACATAAGCATAGCCAGTATAATACCCACTTACTCCACTAGTCAACAGATACAGGCAACCTCCAAAGACTCACTAATGGACCTCTTTGGAGTGAACATCTCGCTGTTGGATGGAACACTACACTCTACAGTTTTGCATTCAATGGTGCAATGTGTGACACAAAGCTTTATTCCAACATATCAAAAGATGCACCTCCCAGCATTAAAGACCAAATCGAAATGTACTATCTAGAAGACATGAACCTTGATCCTCTGGAAACTGTCTACAGCTTCTGGATAGGATTAGCTGATATCCAGAAAACACTACTAGATCAAGGTAGGATGAATTATACTCTTTTCCTAAGCTGAAGCCTTCCCCTTTCTATACTACCTACTCAACCAAAAAAAGAAGAAGAAAGAGACTCAACTGTACCTGATATTACAAAAGTAATTGAGTGTCTTAGTCAACAAATGGTAAGTGTTCCTTAAAATATGACACAACAAAAAGAAAGAAAAAGATAAACAATGAAAAACTCAATTTATGGTGATTCCGTTCTTGTCTTTATTAGCGTACTCTACGCAAGGTATTTGGAGCTAATAAAATAATAGCACTGAATGTACCACCAATGGAGCTTATGCCTTACTTTCAAGACTTAAAGTCAATGGAGCTTTGGGAAAACGCATCAGTCAATTTCAACACACTTTTAGAAAAGGACATCATCAGCCTAAACAGACACCATAGTGCCCTTCAATTAGACAACATCGATGTGCATGGGTTAATTAAAGATATTGTTGATGATCCAACCAGTTTTGGATTCAGTAATGCTAAAGATGCCTATTGGGATATCTGTCAGGGCCAATGCAAACAAGACATTGATACCTTCTTGTGGTGGGACAAAATACATTTGACAGGAGGCAAGCTGATACCATGGATAATACTAGAACACTACTAACCCTGCAGTATAAATGTATTTTTTCAGCTGCACATCGTGTTATAGCCAACAGTATCCTTATATCTGGATCACTTCAATCATCTACTTCTCTAGGGGAAGATGTAAATGTTAAGAAAATACTCAGCCAAACCAAATCAGTCCATCGATCACCTATTTACAGCCCAAAATATAGTTCCGGGATTGTGGAAAAGAAAGCAAAAACTATTATGGAAGAGAAAGAAAAGGCCTCAAAGAATCCTCTTAAAGAAGAGATCGAAGACTATTCTGAAGATGAACTCAAAGACAAAGAAGAGATCAGTGACGGTGATTACGTTAACCAGATCTACATTGGGATGATTGTTATTGCACTCTTTTGTATTGGCTTTGTGTACTTTTCAAAGAAAAGGCGTACTAGCAATCTAGCTGCACTATCAAATCTTATGAACAATAGAAATCAGGGACGTGGCCGTTTTATTCCTTTACGTAGTGTCGAAACTCATCAGTAGAGATGTCTCAGTAGAACCATAGAGCGTTGTTTTATATTTTATATTTTATAGAAGCAATATTTTCTGGAAATAAAAGCAGTAGTACATATATAATCATAAATATCGATTCATACAGTCACGCACCATTGAATTTAATACTTTTGAAAATAAATTTCAGGACGAAATATTTAGGATATGTTCAACATTAGATAAAACACTCCACATTTGATATAGAAGCTTCAAACTTTCACACACCAAAGCTTAATATCTTTAATTATAGAAAATAATAATAATAATATAATTAATATTTCGTATGGCCTCCTTTGGCATCAATTACAGCCTGGCATCTATCTGCCATACTCAGAACTAATCGTTGCGCAAGTTCAACACCAACCCTCTCCCACTCCTCTGCAATTAGAGCCTTCAGACCTTCTACATTAGTGATATATACCCTTCTTTTTTCAATTCGTCTTTCCAAGGCCCACCAGACGTGTTCAATTGGGTTTAAGTCAGGACTTTGTGAGGGCCAGTACTCAAAGCCCCTAATTTGATGCGTCTCTTTCCACTATCTAGCATAGGCCCCAGTATGACAGCTAGAACCTTCTTCTTGTAACAGAGACTCGCTGTTCTCCTTTCTGATTCAATTCCATGAACCAAAAATGGAACTCACCAGCCAAATTCTTGATGCATTCGTCCTGGTTTGCAGTACCATCAATAAAGACTAATGGACCAAACCCACCCACCCAAAAACAGCTCCAAAGCATAACCTCAGTCACAAAACCTCGTTTTTGGAATACTAATATTAGAGTCATAATTTTTTTCAGCTTTTCTAATGACACATGCATCTCTATTGTTCTCTCTCATAATGTATGTTGACTCATCAGACTAAATAACACCTCTCCACTGGTCGTTCGTCCAATTGACATGTTCTTTAGCCCAACGAAGCCGTTTCTCTTTGTGTTTTACAGTTAAGGCTGGCTTGTGATTTACATAAAAAGATCCAAACCCTAACTGCTTGCATTAACTTATAATGGTGTTTCTACATACATCAACTTCAAACTTCAGCATTTACAATTTCAGTTGATTGTATGAGACAAATGGATTCTTTCTTATAACACTTTCCAGGTGTTTGAGATCTCTCTCATTAAATTTTTAAATTTTCTATGACTCTTGAAACTTAATAGTGATTCATATTCTTTGATATTTCAAATACTATTTTGAACTATAGGCTTTTTCATCTCAACTATGCTTTCAATGACAGTTAATTCTAATCTGGCCTTCAACAGGTGATAAATGTCCCATCATCTTCTATCTTTTACTTTTTTATATTCTCCACGAGTGTGTGTTCCTGAAAATGTGTTTTACATGTTGTGTTGGTTTAACAATATTTGGAAAGAAGAGTTTTATACAAAAAAAAAGGTATTTTTTTATTATTAAAATTTAGGCAAGCATTAAATTCAATTGTGTGTGACTGTAGCATACACACCCAAAGATTTCTCTGGCTTTTAAGCAGTAACGCCACCTTCCCTTTACATTTTGAAGAAATCTATTTTTTTACATAGCTCTATTTAAGATCAAAAGGTTTACTGGTATTCAAATCATTATTTCCTTTTGTAAGATGTCTTACTATCAAAGTTTATTGTAATAATTGGCACTGTAATAACAGAAGGATCTACTAGTGAGATGAAGGTGTAGGCTATCGGTCACTAGTAGGGTGACAGGTCTTGAGGACAAATGTAACGCACAAATAGGGTCGAACAGGAGTTACAGGACACAACTACAGATGTAGATGCTTTAGGTATTTGTGCTTCATCTATTAACTTCTTTAATCAAACGACTGCTTCTCAGAAAGTTCAACAATACTTAACAAGCGAAAAACAACTCCTTTAATATCTTCTCATATACGATGGTCTTTTATACCTTTTTCTCAGTTAAAGTGACTAAACGAATGTAATCGACAGCTTCAAATTCCGGACTATTTTCATACCAAAAATAATAAACATTATTTTTTCTATCTTCATAACAATTCTTTTTCTCTAATGTCTAACTCATCCAACACCGTGAACATCTTCACTAAGACCACTGAGATTTATGGGAAATATATCAGCTTTTAGACTCGTATAGCCATTCTTCATGAGGTACTGAACATGAACAACACTCTGGCCGAGACATCTCGTATGTTGAATGTTCTTCCCACCACTGTAGGGGACATAGTGAAGCACCACAAGAAAACAGGCTTGGTAGTAACTTTTTCCAAGAGCGGTCGGAAGAAAAATCTAGACGACAGGGCCCTCCGGTGGTTGAGAAGAACAGTGGTCAGTGATTCTCATCAGACCAAGAAGGCCATCATGGCAGACATGGCCATCAAGGTATCAGACAAGACTCTGAAGAGGTACCTTGATGAAATGGGCTTCCACTCTTTTATTCCAGTGGTGAAACCTCTTCTCACCAAGAAACATATGAATGTATGACTCCAGTAGGTCCATGAGCACGTTGGTTGGACACTTGAGTAGTGGCAAGCAGTCGTCTGGTCCAATGAGTCCAGGGTGAAACTGATAAGCTATGACAGGGGCGTAAAAACCATCAGGCAGTCTGGTGCGACCTTTGAGCCCAAGATCATCCTGAAGACAAAGAAGTTTAGAGGTGGTGGAGTGATGGTATGGGGCTGCCTCAGTGGGGAGGGTGTTGAGAGATGGATCGTAGTGGAAGGTGGGATAGACTCCACCAAGTACATCGAGGTACTTGGAGAAGCCTACTGCCCCGAACTCGAATGTCTCTCACTCATAAACCCTAAATCCAGTTTTCACCTACAAAAAGACAATACTAGACCCTATACAAGTAAGACAACTCGTAAATGGAAGGCAGAAAGGAGTGTGGAAACCCTTCCTTACCGGCCTTCACAAGGTCCCAATCTCAATCCAATTGAGCATCAGTCGGCCCACCTCAAAAGGGTCATTAGAAAGGTCATTAGAAAGGTCAGGAAGGATAGAAGGGTGTATACCACCAAGCAGAAGTTGGAGGCTGCCCTGATGCTAGAATAAGGTAAAATATCAAAGAAAATAGACATCCTTATTGCCAGCACGGGGCAAAGATGCCAGGCCGTGATAGATGCCAAGAGTGACTACAGTGGTTATTAATTAACATTGCAATAAAACTTCTTTTATTTATTTTAAACACTACTATCTTTATGTATTGAAAGTTTCATATTCTTATCTAATGAATTCATGAAGTTATAACACCACTAAATATGAATCTAAAACAAACGATCTGCATTTGAAATAATTCCAATTCTCTCTTTTTCTCACTTTATAATGAACAATTTTATTTATGAACACTATATTTTATTAATAATACTGTAATAAAGCTTAGATATCTTTTTTATAGCGCCTTTATTGTTTATCAAGAGAGCTACCAATATCATGGAAGACAAAGTAAACTAGATAGCTAATAATAAAGTGACCCGACAAAAGTAACCGGTTGTTTTCAAATGCAGATCTTTTGTTTTAGATTCATATTTAGTGGTGTTATAACTTCATGAATTCATTAGATAAGAATATGAAACTTTCAATACATAAAGATAGTAGTGTTTAAAATAAATAAAAGAAGTTTTATTGCAATGTTAATTAATAACCACTGTAGTCACTCTTGGCATCTATCACGGCCTGGCATCTTTGCCCCGTGCTGGCAATAAGGATGTCTATTTTCTTTGATATTTTACCTTATTCTAGCATCAGGGCAGCCTCCAACTTCTGCTTGGTGGTATACACCCTTCTATCCTTCCTGACCTTTCTAATGACCTTTCTAATGACCCTTTTGAGGTGGGCCGACTGATGCTCAATTGGATTGAGATTGGGACGTTTTAAGAGCCCGTAAAGAGTCATTACTATACCATCTACTACTCTCTGATTGAGCTACCTTACTTGTATAGAGTCTACCATTTTCCTACTATAATCAGTAACTGGATCCAGGATTTATATGAGAGAGAACTACTTAAGCTTATGGCAGTAGACTTCTCTCAAGACATTGGCGTACTTGTCGGAGTTTAACATGCAACACTACGATTAATCTCCAAACACCCTCCCCACTAAAACAGTCTCAAACTATCACTCCATCATCTTTAAACTTCTCCAAAATATTCCAAGGCTCAAAGCCCGTGCAAAATTGTCTGATGGATATGAATCTCCCTGTAGTAGCTCATCAGTTTCACTCTGGAATTAGACGACCAGAAAACCCCTTGCCACTACTCATGGGTCCAGTTGACGTGCTCACTGGCCCATCAGAATCAAGACTATGTTTTTCTTGGTGAGAAAAGGTTTTAACTAACGAACTGAAATAGTAAAAACCTATTTCATCAAGGTAATTCATCAAGGTATCAGAGAATATCTTGATAGCCATGTCTGTCCTAATGGCTACTTTAGTCTGGTGAGAGCTGCTCACTACTGTTCTTTTCAACCACCGGAGGGCCCTGTCATCCAACTTTCTCTTACCGTCACTCCTGGTAGAAAATACTACTGAGCTTGTCTCTTTGAAATACCTCAGTATAGCCCATAGTGGAAGTAGGCATGTTGAACATGTGAGATGTCTCGACCTGAGTAGACCTCAGGCTCAGCACCTCATGGAGAATGGCTGTACGAGTCTCAAAGCTGATCTATTCCCTATACATCTCGGGGAGTCTTGGTGAAGATGTTCATGGTGTTGCATAAGTGAGACATCATAAGAAAAGAGGTGTAATAAAAAAAAAGAAAAATAGTGTTTGTTATTTTTAGTATAATAATATTGCGAAACTTGAAAAATAGAAATCCTAATTCTTTTGTCGGGTTATTTTATTTAGTGCTGACATCCTTTGCTTCAATGACAGGCTTGTGTCTCCAAGACATGCTCTCAATAAAGCAGCCTCGAAATTCCTAAGAATACTTTAGACAGTCATCCTCTTTCAATCCTCGCAGTCAAGAATATCCTAAAAGAGCTCTATTGGGATCGAGTCATGACTTTGTAAATGCCGATCCTTCATTATGACTCTGCTCATATTCTTTAATTCATTCATCACTTTGTACATATGGCAAATAACATTATTTTCCTGAAGGACAAAATATTTCTGGGTTAATTTCAGAAAGATGAACCAGCTCAAAAATATATTCCTCTTTCAAGGTCTCAATGTATTTAGAACTATCAATCATGACCTTTACTTGGTATAATCATCTCAAGCCTTTCCCAGAAATTAAACCTCACACCATTACTAAACTTCCTGGTGTGTTTCACATTCTTTAGAAGTGATTTCTCCTTATTTAGGATGATTCTTTCATGAGTCTTGTTAGAGATGAGCTAGTAGCTTGATTCACCGGTTCAGTGGACATAGTCTTTAGCCCAAGAAAGTCTTATTTTCTTGTGCTTAGTGGTAATAAAGAGTCTATTTGTCACTATAAGAAAACAGGCCAAGTTTCTTCATCATGTTGCAAAATATCCCCACGGACACTTTGGTGTCCATGCTTAGGGAAAGCTTTTTTGGTGTCTGAAAAGAATTTTGAGCTACATCTCAAGATACTTCTCTCTCATCTGACTCAGTAAAAAGGGGATTTATCCTGATGTTTCTTTTAGACATTAAATCACTCATTTATCGTATTCCGAAGAGATACGAGAGATGATGACAAGGTTCATTTTAGAACAATTGACAATCTCTAGCTGACTGGTGTTGTTTATAGCTTCTTCATGTACAGTGACACAGATTAAATTTATCAGTATTTATTTTTCTGGTAGAGATAGGTTCTTTTATTTTCTCATTGTTGTTAGATTTGAAAAATATAACTTGTGGAAAAAAACTAATAGAATGAGAGTAAATAAAGAGATTCTGATGCTTTTTTAGTCAGGGAAAATTAAAACTCGAAACCTTTTTTCTCACTCAATGTATATGAATAATAATAAAATAATCGAACCATTATGAAAACTAGGCTAATTATTATAAGATTGATAGAAATATTAAGATTTCAATCTGTATTTTAGTTTGAGGTTTTAGAAATAGGTCAGGACATAACAATCCCTGATATATTAAAAAAATAACTTAGTTTTTATTTATTAATATTACTTTTCTACAGGTATTAATTCATAAGTTATTGGTAATAAGAGTTTAAGCTTTTATTATGTAATGAAAATGGTGATTGATATTTATCTAATATTTATTATTTATAATTCTATAGTCATGAAATGAGAAGAATAAGGTAGTATATAAAAATACAGACAGTATTAAAATACTTTATTTAATTTTGACTATGGTCATAGCTTCAATAAATAATAGAAATATGAAGGTTTTATCATAAGACATACGAGATAAATACTTCCAAGATAAAAAGGAATAACTAAAAGAAAGATCCATGTCAATTGTATACTATTACATATGAAATGAAATAAATTATTTTGATAGTTCTAGGCTTATCTAAAGAATTAGTTATATTTGACTATCTGTTCATTAATTGATTTTAAATTCACACTTTATTCATGTTGCCAGAATACACACACATATTTGAAATTACAAAGATAAAATTATTACAATAATATAAGGCAGTAATTAATGACTAGACAGCTTCTTTAAATTTATGTGGATCTAGATAATCTATGGGAATGTCTAAATTATATTCTCCAAATGATCTTGTATAAATATTCAACTCAGTATAGACAGAAGTGCTTGAACATTTCTTATTGAAATGTTTTATTTAGACCAAATTGATGTATGTTTAGCAATCATATAAGGATTAGTCTTTAATGTGTAACTCCGGATGAGAATTGAAGCGACTATAGAACACATCCCATTTAGAGTTACTGAGTGTAGCAAATCTATTGACATCAAACTAACTCATGGCATTTTATTAAAACATACACACAAACTGATTGGGTCATCACCTGCAGAGTGTTGAATGAGTTGCATATATTTATTTATGTAAAATATAAAAGTTCTTTTTTTATATATAAATATATCTCTTTTTTCTTTTTCGTTGAAAAAAATGGACATTGTCCTAAGAATGTAAATATCAGTAATTATGAGATGATTAAGAATGACAAGTGACCTTTTTCTTTTTCTGTAGTTCGATTCTGTAATACTGATTGAATTGGGTAAGGCGTCTAAAAGCAATAACTCCGAGGACAAGAGTGAAAAATATAACTTTTATAATTATTCGACTATTTGTTATTTAGTGTCCAACTAATTCAGAAACATGGGACTGTCATAAAGTTTGTTTTTATAAATGATTTCAATCAATAAGTAGTGTATAAAATATCTACTTTCACGTTCGTAAAGTAAATCCATTTTACCTATAATCAGCTATGAAGCCAACCCCTACTGAATGTATTACACATGAATACCAAATTATGCCGCCACAATTCATAAGTGGATGTCAAGAGCAGGCTGAAGCCAATGCTAAACTTCAATATTTGCATGATCTATCTCCTATTTTAACAAAAAAAGGCATAACAGATATCTATCCCTCACATCAATATCATTATGAACAGTTTAGAGAAGTGTCCCAAGCACACTTTGCATCCCAGATCTCCATGCACCAACAAACCATTGATTTTTATTACCCAGTAGAAAACCCTATACACTTTTATAATGAATGTACCTATGAAAATCAAGAAATTAAAACATGCTGTATGGACCTTCTTCCTGAGGTCTCTCCAAATGAAATTATAGCACCATATTATGATATTCAGAGCACCACACCAAAGACATTATCTACAAACAACATTGATTATGTTGATGATTATGTCAAATCTGAGCAAGATTTTTATAGTACGAGATTTTCCAGAAACTTATTATCTCACGATGAAGGTAAGCACTTGTATAGTGCATGTCATCTTTATATTATAAAATAACTCTTATTCTAGATACCTTTACACCAGAAATGTCTCAGCCATCTGTCGATACATCCTATCAAAACAAATTCTCTGATGCTATTAGTTTATTCTCTCATACCTTTGATAAGTTCGAAAGTGTCGAGTGCTATTGCCATCGTCCATTTTGTGGCTATAATGAGCTTCGATACGACTCTAAAGATTTTTATAAAGGCGAGATCGAATCTTTTGGTACTAAGCAAAATCATAGCATGAGACTAAACTTTACTGATTCTGTAGAGACCAAGAATGATTCTCAAGATTCATCCTTAGTGTATATACATAAAAAAGATTCTACAAATGTTGAAACTGTAGAGAAATGCTTAAAGCCTAAAACTGATGAGATCTTTAGTTTTATTACTCAAAAAACTCAAGCTGGTCAGCAAAAATCTGCTAGAGTATTCCCTAAGAACAGAACGGCAACATCTTATGACAAAGAAACAACAAACTACCTGAAATCGATTTTCTATACAGTTTACATAAAAGACAAAAGGCTTACAAAGCAGCAACGACAAGATATACATCAAAAGACTGGACTATCTCTTAGAAATATCACATACTGGTTTTCTAACCATAAGCGCCGTCATTCCAAGGCCATTGAACTATTTAATGAAGCAACAAAAATAACCAATGGTAAAATCTCCAACTTTAAAGAATTCTTGCTTTGGCAAAGAGAACAAAAATTAGTACCACACAATACCCCTTTTTAAAAGAAAAAAGAAAGAAAAAAGAAAGAATAACTCACTTGAGAAACTTGGCAATGACGATATTGTATAAAAAATGTTATCTTCAACTATCTGCTATAATAATAATAATAATAATAATAATAATAATAAAAGAAAAGAAAAGAAAAGAAAAGAAAAGAATATGAATGACTGATGCATAGTTAATAGTCGACATTATCAGTGTTAGCTATTAAATGTAGTCTCTTGTTAAAGAAAGGCCATCTTTCATATTCCCTCTTTCTTTGAAAAGTAAAGATAATAGTATTTTATGCTATCTCACTATTTCATGTCAGAATATACTTAGCCTTTTTTCTCTTTTCTTTTTTCGAGAGTCAGTTCTTGTAAGTGTTGTTTGATTGCTTTTCGTATTTTTTCCAAGAAAATACCTTTAAAACAAATCAAAATTTTCTCCTGTTTTTATAGATTATCTATTCTATAAAAAGGAGGAACTTCATATTTGAAATGATCTTATGTAGATAAAAGGCCGATAACTAAAATAACTGTTTTAAATATAAACAGTATAGTGTCGTGAAAAATTTATACCATAATTGGATAAATAGCACTCTCTTGAGAATTAGGATTGATCTATTACCAAACTAGGAAGGATAATCTATCGAATGTTGAGGAATGTCGATAGTTCATAGTACTTTGGTAACATACTTCTGAATCCAATACCATTATAAAAGTATAAAAGACTTAACAATTCTATTCAATAAACAATAGAATTTAACTAAATGTTCTACTGTTCAGTATACCATTAGACTAAAAAGCACAAAGACGACAATAGTATAAAACTTAATATTTAGACAAAGGAAAGATATCGCTAATTTAATTTGACTTTATGTTGTGGCAGACAAGTTCGTTCCATATTGTAATCCCGCCTAGAATTATTGATTAGCATATTTACCATAATAAGAATGATATCACAATAAAATGTAAGGCGTTCTTAAAGATATATGTTATTAATTATCGACTTTACTAAGGTATAGTCTTGGAATGTAACATTGATTTATTGATTTCTTTGAAATGCATTTTATCAATTGATATTCTTATTTTATGTGTCAGATATTATAACATCTCAGTGATGTCAAACAAGTTTAAGCTTTGATAGTTAATATAAAAAAAAATCAGGCTTATTAAACAGACTTCTTGAACTAATACATATTGATTTATGGTGTTTACAGGTAACCTTTATTCTATATTTTTATGATATTTTCATAATATTAACAAACAAAAATGATTTCCGTATAATTCAAACAAAGTAAGTAAATAAAGCACAAGGCTTTGATTCTTGTCATCAATTACCATTTTTTTTCTAGATATATATGCTAAAATCAATAGTTTTTGATTAACCAATCATCAAAAACTTTTTGTCTTATTATATGTAAATAAAAGTGAAAAGGCATCAGAGTCTTCCTTAAAAGACTAGTACATCTATTTATTCATAGAATCATTTTTTTATTTCATTTTTATCACAGAAACCTACCTAAAAGTTTGAGAGATGTTCATGATTCTTGTTGAAACATAATACTGAAAAAATGATAAAGATTCAGTCTATAGGATTTAGGAACATCAAGGCAAAAGAAAGAAAGAAAGAATAAACAGTAGAATATATTGACCTAATGCCACTTTGTACCTTTGACTGTACTAGTCAGAGTATATTTAATACTTATCTAATGACCGCATAAAAATATATGACGTGTTATTGTATTGTATTGTATTTTACAGCAATCATTTTCTATCCAATTTCTCAACTTTTGTAGTTTAAACTAAGAAAGATTGTAGTTGGTAATTGACTTGATCGCACTGTAATAAGCCTTGAACAGCATGTTCATCAGATAAGCCATTACATTTGATACTGGCATCCATTAGCCAATTCATGTATTCATTCTCAAGTAATTGCGCATCCACTTCATTGAGTAAACGGAAGATGACGAGAGTATCATGGCGCAACATGGCTATTCTCTCACGGCTGAACAACAGCTCCACTGAGAATTGATGATGACGAATACGATTCCATTTATAAAAGTCCGTATCAATAGCCGAGCTTGTTTTTGACTTTATGAATAAGCGGAAACTATTCAATACCAATAACAATGAGAAAGAATATATAGTCTCAGTATAATTTGGGGTGGGAGGTTTATTTTTTATTTTTTATTTTTATTTTTATTTTTAAAAAGAAAAAAAACTCACCTTTCTGATTGTGCATAATGAGGTTGAATTCTCGATTTCAATAAACCTTCTTCCAGATCTCGCAGATAAACTGATCGTGAGTTACTTGAGCGGTTGTTTGGCATAGAGAAACAAGAAGCAGAGTCCATGGAAGGTTGAACAGTGGATCCACCACGAATCCAGCCCCACAGCAGCCAGAGGAACACAACACCTCCTATAGCCACCCCTAAATAGAGAGGAATAGCAGTAACAAGATCAATTCCTGTTTCCAAACCACTTTGAAGGGTTTCTCTCCACTCTGTCCATGTGTCTTTGGGTACTTGGACATGAGGTTTGTCTGACAACTTGGATCTAACAGTAACGTGGCGGCGCTTCAAGGTACTCGTAGACTGCAGTCCAGCATTCTTAGATCCATGGGCATGACTTGACACTGCATTGGCTTCGTTCTCCAATAGAGTAATGAATGAAGCTGTGCTATCAGACATGCCTTTAAGCGAGGCCTTACTAATGATACCTGGAGTCCATTTAAAATCAGAGTTGTGTTCAGAGAGTCATTCTGAAATATAAAAGGGCATGTAAAACAACATTTACCTTTTATCATCACACTCTTAATAAATTGAACACCTATATGAACTGCCAATTTGCATTGGGATGGACCCACCCATGTTATACAATAGCGAACAGAAGGAATAAAAGAATCAGCGTAAGGGAGCTGGCCTGCTTTTGTGGTGATATGAACAACATAGCGTCTAGAAGGGTTGAAATGAGTTTTTTTCTCTCTCTCTCTTTTCTTTTTCTTTTTTGCCGCTCCATATTCCCCATTTTCAACTGTTATTCTTCAGTAAGCTCTATACTTACAAATAGTCGTCTTCTTTAAGAACAGATTGATTCTCCACTACTTCTGCCTCTTTAACTTTTACTATAATATACATTAGCTGACTACATTCACAGGGTCAATCCATAGAATACATACCCATTGAATTATTGACAGGTATAATGTATCTCAGTATACGCTGCTGCTTTCTATCTACAGATTCCCAAGAAGAAATACGGAAATCTATGGGTAGGTATGTTCATGCATGTTCTTTTTCCGTGTCTAATTTACCTTTGCATTGTCCCTGTAAAGATTTACGCTCCCAAACACTGTTATTAGTGGAAGGTCCCGTCTGCTCTTCAGAAAACATCAATTTATAGAGATGTTTGGCAGAAATAGGCAACTCTACTTCTGCCTCTAACTTTTCGGGGTGGTCGTCACAATCACAACAACAGGGCTTGGAAGGTACTTGAATATGAGGTGGTAGTGCATCTTGGTGTTCAATATTAGTGAAAAATAATCCATGATTCCATATATAAATATATATGTATATGTATACATCCTCTAATGTACTCTGTCAAGAGTGTTGTTTCAATATACCTTTGTCGGTTGATGTCGGCTGGGATGATTTCACAAGCTCATCCCCCTCTTCATGTTCCGATACCTCTTCCGCCTGAGCATTGCTCTTTTGTGTGTTTTGCCGACGGGCTTCTTCAATATGGGCTACACGGTTCACATCAAAGAATCCATTGCCTCCTGTGACAGTAGCTGCCATCATGGCTGCTGCCAATGCACCTGTTTTTGATGAGAGCATTTGGCGTCTGTCACCACTGCTCTTTCGGGGAGCTCTCTTCTTTTTATCCTGTCTTTCTGGTAAGGGTGATGTGACTGGTTCTATTCCATGAATATCTGCTGTAAGACGAGGAGTGGGAGGAGGTACAGAGGAGGAGGTAGTGTTCGCAGTAGCATTCGCAGTAGCATTCGCAGTAGCATTCGCAGTAGCAGTAGCAGCAGTAGTAATAGTAGTAGTAGTGGTGGTGGTGGAGATGTTTCCTAAACTGCTAGTACTTGTCGTGATCATAGGTGTAGTAGAAAAGTCAGGCGTAGAGATAGATTTCACTGGTTCTGCCTTGATGACAGTGGTGACTTGATTTGCTTTTTTCTTTTTGCCCATGGCTGCTGACAGATGGTGTAGAATGTTATAGAGATCCTGCACATGAAGAGGCTAGAGTGGCATACATATGTGATCAATAGAGAGATGTTTTTTTGTTGTTGTTCTTACTGTACCTGAGGGCTCTTTGCATTGTCCACAGCAAATCTTAGTTTCTCGGCAATTACTTCAATATCATCCAAAAGAGTCGTGATAATCAATGGGTTTTGACGAGAGGATTCTTCATCATTTGACTTGACTAAATCAATAGCAAGAGCAATGTGTGAAGACGTGCCTATATTTGCAACACGGGTGTCACGTATCAAACGAATGGCTGTGATGTCCTTCAAACGAACAGCCACCTATAGTAGACAAAATGTTTTTTTTTCCTTTTCTTTTAGTAAAAGAATCCATGACTATGGATAAACAATAAATATCCACTGACCGTATTAACACATGTCATTAGCACACAGCTATAGAACCACAATGTTTCCTGAGTAATAAAGGCACATCCAGTATAAGCAAATCCAAAGTCTGATGTTGGCTTGATTGTTCCTTCTGGTATATGAGAACTAAGCTCCTGCTCCAATAGATCATTCGACACAGGAGAGGCTGGAATTTCAGTATCTTTGGATTCTGTTGCATCTGTTGGTGTTGGAGGTTTCTTCTTCAAAAGGCCCGTAAATGCTGCCAATAGTTGAGTTTTTTCTTCTTCCTATTTCTTCTTCTTATCCAAAGGACTTCTTACCATCAATGACCACTTCATGAGAAGCAACCCCACCAAACAGATAACGCAATTCCTTGTTTTTTGCTTCCAATGCAGGTGTATATCCACTAAGATCCACCTTGGGAATACTGGTATCATCCGTCTGAGCTGGCCATACAATCTGATGCCCATCTGCATCTGATAAAGCAGAACTAGTAGCAGAAGCAGGAGAAGGTGTGTGCTCTACATTTTCATCGGCACTCTGGAACATACCAGGAACAAGGGCCCATGGAATTCCCCATGAAGAGATAGTTTGGTTTTCCTGTGTAGGATCCACTGATGAGAGGGAGGAGGTGGGTGTGGGTTGGGTGGGAGAGGTTGGCACAGGAAGATTGCCTGGTGTGTTGGATAACTGTGTTTTGGCAGCCTCCCATACTAGCAAGGGAGTCAATGAAGTAGCATTGGCTAATGTTGATCCCTCTGCATCATTGGAGAGCATGACTGCACTGGAGCCCGAGGAGATTAGGCTTGGCTTTGTTGCCTTGTGAATGATCTCTGATGTATGTTCATTCTGGAGCATCAGACGTTTGCTCTTCTCAAACTTGTAAATCCAACTGCGCATTTCTTCTTCTGTCTCGGCCTGCAACACAAAGGAAGGTCTTTATGATTGTTACTGAATCACCTTTTATCAGATACTTACTGTTGAGCGCATATCACTTCAAAGCAAAACCTGCGATCGACATCCAACGGCTTAATGTCACACAATAGGACAGACACTCTCTCCGACATGACAATGGCACCTTTTAATTTGACGGATGGACTCACATAACATGAGCCAAAGTACCCGTCATATAAAAAGTACCAGCGTCTAGACCATGAGCTTCGAGTTCCCCTTACAAATAGATAGCCCCATTTATGACTCATCTGTCCTTGGTCCATAGAAGGGGCCAGATCCAAAGAGTGTCGGTTAAAGGCATAGGGAATATAGCGATCCAAGTCTCTCGGAGGGTGTAGTTTTCGAACAAATTCCTGCTCCAGTCCTTTCCGGGTGACTTGAAGAGCATACAATTGAAAATCGCATGTTTCTTTATCCTATCCAAACAGACAAGGCAGGGTTACTCTATGCTATTGCTTCTAAAGAAACAGAAAGAACGAAAAAACAAAAAGAAAACAAAAAGAAAAAAAGAAGAAAACAAAAAGGAGCAACTTACATCAATCAACCACTGTTTCCAGCAAGAGACAATGCCGTCCAATTTATGCCACACTTGCATTCCACCGTCCAAATCAGATACATGGGCGAGGGTTGCTACTGAGAAGCGTTCTACTAAGACATGTTCAAGAAGAGAGCGGAGGTGCAAAATGCGCAAAACATGTTGCCCCGACATGCGTACGTACGACTTGCGAGCCTCATGCAATCGAAAGGCTTCTTCACGCACCGCCGAGGCCTCTTTTGTTTTGCTCTGTCCAGTGTACTTGGCCAGTTGTGCTTCGTATTTCTCCATTGCCTTTTCATGATGACGCCGGAAATCCTAGAATGTAACAAGGCAAAAAGAAGAAGAGAGAAATAAAAGAGAGAAAAGACGCATTGGTTCCACAGTGAGTCGATCTCTTCAAAGTAGTACTCATTTCCACTGTGTTTGTTATACCTTGAATTCCTTCAAATGGGTCTTTACGAATTGCTGAAGGGGTTGAATAAAGTTGTCTTCAAGGTCTGTTACCTAAAATGTGGATCATTGGCAAGATTACTTCTTCATGCTTATTCTGTATTCTCCTTGAAAATAAAATAAGAGAACCTACTAGTTTTGTTTTAAAAGCTAAACTTGTTTGTAGTGCATCTGAGAAACTCTTAATGACAGCTCCTGTAAAGTTTGAGTCTAAAAGGAGAAGAGGAACAAGTCATTGGAGGGTGAGTAGGCAAATATCAACTCATATCAATGCAATGCTAATGTTCACCCAAGTCTTCTCTTTTGAGCCTCTTCCTGTGTGGATCAACAGTCTTTTTCTCTCTTTTTCTATGTATATACCTATTAAGGTAGTATCTATGCCTACAGGAATGGCCTTTTTGCACACAATGTTGGTTTCTAAATTGAATTCTATACACAGAAATGGAGCAGAAAAAAAAGCAGAAAAGGAAGAATGAGTCTGGAAATACAATAATAAGAATTAGCTTACTGTTGAGTTTCTCGCAGTAGAGCTTCATGTGCTTTGATAGAGTGTCCAGCCATTTCTCTAATAAATCCAGCTGCTCGTCAAAATGGAGAACATTGGCTCTGTAGACAGGTGAGTCTGTAATAGCATCCTGGAGAGAGATAAGTAGGTTTTTGGAGGAAGTTGGCAAGGGCATTTCTCTCCTGGACTACTTTAAAGACAAAAAGAAGGCTGTGTAAATCAAGGGAGATGGGATAAGGCCAAGGAAAACAAAAAAAAAGAGAGAGAAAAAAAAGAAAAGAAAGAGAAAAGTCCACATCCTATGATTTTCCTTTTTTCACGGTTTATGAATCTGTGTCTACTATACACCCAAAGATGTTTGGGATATATGAGGAATTATCCTAAGAATATAATCGTAACATTCTTTTGATTGGCTAATGTGTTTGAAAATACATTTTCGCTGTGTAAATGAACAACTTCAAACTCTACTTGCCTGTTTAAGCAACGGCTATTGACTTTGCAATTAGAAAGTATAGAATTGGCTGTAAAGACAAGAAATAGAACCAGAATCCACTTAAATCGAGAACAGTGTATTTATTTATTGACTCAATATTTATAATCACTTCAGTAACTATGTTATTGTAACTGGTATTAACGGTGGTGCTTAATGATAACAAGGTATTATTTCTAATTCTGTATCTTAGGCTCAAGGCAAATAGAGTGTGAATTGTTTGACTTGTGGATTTTATGAGTGGAGGCTAGTGTATACATTACCAGAATAATAGATGAAATATTATTATCTGTTTTGATATTCTTCTATATTTGTTATTTCCTACACTGCACATACAACTTGATATTCAAGTACTCGTCAAGATGAGCATAACTGAGCAAGGTAATGTGTGGTTATTAACAAAGAGAAACAATAGAAGGAAGTGATAGACACCACCAAAGGCTATTCTAGTGATAAAAAGGTAAGCATTGTCTTCATCTGGGCTTGAGCTCATCATATTCCACAAGACACTCATTGTGTTATTATTAGGCAAGTAAAGACTCCTTTCAAGTCAGTCCCAGGTGGTCTTTTCTTTCTTCTATACTGTCTAGGCTGTCTAGGGTATACTCCTGAGCATGGTTTTCTATCTTCCAAGTATAAAACATAAGGCTTTTAGGGTATAGATTCTATTTCTATGAGGGAATGCACTTGGGCAGTAGCTACAGTCATAATATAGTATTATCTATACTATTAAAATAAACAATTTTATTCATAAACACCTCTATTGATAATACAATTTGATAGTGAGTTATCCACAAAAGGAAACAATTATTTGGATACTTACAAACCTTTTGATTTTAAACACAGATCCATAAAACGGCAAAAATCGGGATGGACGTAAAGGGGAGGTTATGTCACCGCTTAAAGGCCAGAAAATCTTTGGGTGTGTAGTAAAAAATAAAAGTAGGTAGGCTCTCTATTTCACCAATCATATTCCCTCTCTCGCATTCGATGTAGACTACGATGGCCTCTTCTGTGTTTGAATAACTAAAGCGATTTCTATAGATGGAAATGAATAAAATGCGATTTCCCCACTCCATTTGCACTTTTTTTTTTTCTTTTCCCCTCTCTCTTTTCTCTCTGTTGTTCAACTGTTTCAACTGCTCATAGACCACCCCAGCCATCCAGCCTATCAGATCCAGCCTATCAGATCCGCCTATCAGATTCAGCCTATCAGATCTATGGATAGCACAGTAGCATTGAAGCACCAATACCAAAAGACCCTCCGTCTGTTTCTACTCACAAGGCACACACAGGCAGCCACTGCCTGTTTAAAAGCAATCGAGCTATTATCTCCTAGCAGTGAACAAGTCACCAAAGTATGGACTCTCTATCTGACCATTGGGACTGCTATTCTACGCACAGAAGGAGACCAGATAGCAGCCAAGGCACTCGGACTGACACACACAACCAAAGAGACAGGCTGCTATGAGCTATGGCGCACAATGATAGAATGGCACCGGGAAGTGGGTTTGGTGGATCCTGCGCTTGTCTCTTCTACGTAAGACAGGTGGAATTATCAGGCACTGAGAACTAATAGACTGTAGAATGGCCATGTCGCTGCAACTTGCTGTTCCTGCAGTAGGAAAACAGGTAGCTGAGGAATGGTATGCAGGTCTATCAGAGGCCACAGCAGAACATCTCTCGGTGGTAGGAGAAGAGGATCCCGTTATGAAGATGTACAAGGAAACGGTGGATTTGTATGTGGGGTGTATTCTGCCTGCCATACATGATTATGACTCGGCCCATGCCTTTGTTCACTATAACCCCTATCTTTCTGATAACACAAGAGATGTATGTGCTGAGAAGGGCCTTTTAAGAGAATAACTAAAGGGTGTTTATAATAGACACTGGAGAAGATGCTGCTATTACAGGCAGAAGTAGCAAAGGAGAAAGAGAGAGAAAAAGAGAGAGAAAAAGAGAGAGAAAAAGAGAGAAAAAGAGAGAGAAAAAGAGAAGAGAACGTACAGCAACCACCACCACCTACATCTGCACCTACATCTGCACCTACATCTGCACCTACATCTGCACCTACACCACTACCTCTCTCCTCTCCACCACCCACTCACTCCACCCATAAAGATATACCCGCACAGACATCTTTATCAGTACAAAAACAAAATACCATTGCTATGATCAAATCATGGATTCTGTCTTTTGCTAATAATTCAAATTACAGTCTACTTGTGATTGTATTTATACTCCTTGGCCTTCTTCATCAGTACCAAAGCCAACTCTCTCCTTCCCTTAAGAAACTGGCTGTCAAACTATGGCAGACCCTCCAAATGGGAACAAAAGTAACCTACATGTGATCTTCATCAACAGGAAGAATAGATAATGGATAATAAAGAATGGATACCAAACATATCAAATATCAAAACAGAAGCAGGGGAAATGTCACTGCCATTTCACTGTGACCTGACAAACAATCACAGCCACACTCTATGCCTAGGATGGCTCTATTTGCACACTCCTGGACTGCTGCTTCTACTGCTACTGCCCACCCCGTCCCTTCTGTCACTATGTCTGTGGAAGAACAAACAGACCTAAAGGCACTCACAAAGACCCTTTCTGAAAGCTACTCTTCTCTTGCCCACCACCAGCAACTTCCTCCTTCTACTGTATATATCTCTCCTTCTATTCTGAATATAGGTGCTCATTGTCGCTTATTCATACTACTGCTGTTAGGTTCTCCACCACCTGGCTCACCTGGCCCAGTACAGCCACCACCTTCCCCTGTCTTGGTTCACGCCTTCCTTCACTCAAATATGCTTTGATATGCACACCCAGTTCCAGCAACTGCCTTCTCCCGAGTGGCAGGGCATTGAGTCCCTGTGTTCGCTATGGACAGTATGGCTGCGTAGACTGTCCAATGCACCCCACGCCCTCCCGCCTGTCCAGTTACAAGTGACACACGTGTTGGCATCCATGCGCACTCTATTGCTCTCCATCCCCTCCTCACCTTCCTCACTCCAGCAGAAGGTATGGGTGGGGCTTGTGGGGCTGGCAGGGAGCGAGGCCTTTGTCACCCAGGATGTTTGGCTTCTAGACACCATGACACAGGCACTTGCTTATTGGAAGAAGGAAGGGAAAGTGGATGGGGCTACAGTGGAGGCAGGTGTGGCCCATGGACTGGCACAGACAAGTGCGCTCAATTCATTTGAGGTGGAGTCTTGTCAGCAATTGGTAGAGGCCTATGTTCAGTACGCAGCCAGATCAATAGAACAGCATCTACGGTCTGTTGTGCATGTCATGGAGCATTGCATTGATAAAAGAGCCAGCCAACAGCCCATAAGTAGAGCAGAGGCTAATCTGGAAACACTGGTGGAGATAGCCAAGGCCATTGTGGAGACATCCTCTGCCACTGTGGAAGAACATATGGCACGGTTGGCTGTGATTGCAGGTGTTGCGTAAGTAGTATACATGTGTGTGTTGATGTGTGTGTTGATGTGTGTGTTGATGTGTTTAGACGCACGCTTCAGTTTGTCTCTATCAACACATCAAAAATAAACACACTAAAGAAAGAATCGCAGGCTATCATGGCAGATACATTCAATAGAGTCGTCATTAGAACAGAATCATTAGAACAAAATCCCATGTCTTCCATGTACCAAGGTAAGTGGCAAGGAGGGAAAAGAGTGAATAAACATAAGAAAAAAAAAGACACAATGGCCTATTTCTCGGGGCAGTGTCTCCCCACTCTCTCACTGAAGATGCTCACTGCCATGGATCTCAAGGTAACTCCTGTGTGTGGCATCCTATGCTGATGGGTGGATCCAATAGGCTACATTACAATGCATTACATCGTGTCTTTTGACAAGCGATTCTATCTGGGGAGCCAAAGACATGATTTGCCATCTATCCAATGATCCCAAAGACACTCTTCCTTTAACACAGCTCCTTCAACATCCTCTCCATAAAGACATTGGGAGAATATCAAGAGCTACAGCAAAAGTCATCCACGCTTCTTTAGAGTCAAAGGATTCCGAGTGCATTCGTGCTGTGCGTCTATTACTCGAAGGGTAAGCTTCTGCACAGATCCAGTCAATGAAACTCAATGGAGTCACTTATCCACATGTATCTAGACTCACTGAACTCTCTCGTGCCATGTCCACAGCATGGGAAACATTCATTGTAAACCACGGTAAAGGCTAGTGAGAGAATAGAAGGATGAATCCAACCTATATGTATATATGTATTCGTGTATTCGTGTATGTCTCTAGAAGGACAGCCCCTCGAAAAGACACTCGATACTGCCATCTGGACGTTGTTCAAGACACTGCTGTTCTCCTGTACAGCCATTGTAAAACAAGTCACTACAGATCCTCCCAAGGGTGAAGGGTTTCTGCTCATACCTGAAGCAGGTAATCTTTCTTGGTATAGTCATTGGGAATTGGGTTTACTTATGCACTCTTTATGTTTTATTAATACATAGCACCCATGACGGTGAGTCTCTATGCCAACCTCCACTTCATTACAGAACATCTGGGAACAAGTGAAGGATTCCAAGCCTACCAAGATGTACTCAAAAGTACAGTGGCATTCCTTACCTATAAAGACAATGTTCCCGAGTTCAATTGTCTATTCAACACTGCCTACATGCCTTATGGTGAGCAGACATCTCGGCAATGCACTGGTCTTACTGTTTCTATAGTGCCTGCTTCTCCAGGAACAGGAACAGGAACAGGAACAGGAACACAACAGCCCATGTCCATGTCTAGGCCTTCTACCTGTTATCTTTTGTTTTTCACTGATCTAGCTGAACAGACAATGAAGGTGGTGGATGATGATGTGCTTGAGAATGCTCTCTTGCCCTGCATCTATTCTTTGCTCAAGCAGACCTCACCCATACCCAAGAAGCTCTATGAAAGTGCCCATACAGCCATGCTTAGTGTTATGGCTGCCCATAAACCCATTGCTCGTGAGGTAGCGAGTGTCTATGCCCAGCTACTGATCCATGTAAGCCCCTTCTTCCACCTCTTCTATACCCTATCATTGACTCTCTTTTTAGAGCTATCCAGAACACATCAATTTGCAGCAACTAAGACTGGGCTACACCACTATGATCCATTCTTTGTGTGAAATGGACGATGCTGTTGCATGGCTCACAGTAGGATTACTATTGCAAAAGATGGACAGTTGGACACAGGAAGTCCATGCAGTCCAAAGATCAGAGTACTTGTCTGTACTGTTTGATCTGTTGAAGCCCCTCTCGCTTGGGCCTTTCTTTGCCGAGTACCTGAATAAGATGGAGGGCTATGTTCTTGCTCAAGAAACCCAAGGCATGAAAGAAGCCACATTGAAGCTTTTATTTGAGACTGTCAGTGGCACAGGTATTTCAGATATGCGAAGAGTGGAAGCTGTTGGATGGTTCTTGGCACTGAAGCACAAGTCAGCGCAGGCATAAATAGCACTGGCAATAGCACTAGGAAAAAAGAATGATAATAGCAATAGCAATAGTAATAATAGCAATAGCAATAGCAATAATAGCAATAGTAAATTGAGAGGACCCTTGAGGCCTCTTCTCTTCTACAATGACTAGACAGGTCTATCCCTTTGTCTTTTGCTTTTTGTTCTTTAACAGACTCTGTTGAATTCTTTCAAACTCTTCTTCACTTGGCTCTGAGTGGGAAGGGGTTTGTTTGGAGCCACGCACGGATGTCTTTTGCTGACGAGATGCCTTGGCTTCCATGGCCTTTATCCATTGATCCATGCCTCTCTCTCTGTCCTGTCTGCATTTCTGGAGAACAGTGGCAAGACTGTTTTTTGTCTGTTCTGTAGGGTCTGTAGGGTCTGTGGGGTTTGTGTGTTCACGCTCAAAGGTATCTCTGTCTTTCTTGGCTGCCTTGTCCCTTCTTTTATAAGCAGCAGGTGTGGTGGTAGTGTCCAATGCCTTGTAGAAAGGCACCTCCTCACTGCTAATAGCATGTCGGATGATCTTCTCAATACGATGACAGTCTTCTGCTGTAGAATACTCCAAGTGCAGAAGGAGTGTGTCCAGATTCCCCTTGGAGCGTTGGTATAGAGTCAGTATGTCCTGTCTTTCTTCCTCAGACTCTAGTTGAGAAGGTCAATGCATAGCTCTTTTCTATGGAGCTGACACTGCCTACCTCTGTACTTCTTTTCCTGCGCCAACAGTGTTTCTGTAGTGACGACGCCCTGCCACAGCTCCTTAAAATAGTCAGTCCATGCCATATCACTGTCATTGAGTGTATCTGTATTTATAGCGCCTGTTTGGTCATAGTGGGTGCGTTTCTTGGTGTCACTTAGAATGGAATAAGCCAGGCCAATCTCCTGGAACAGCTCTGTTGCCTTGTTCTTTTCTTCCTCTGTGGCTGTCGTAGGCTGTTTATCAGGGTGGTGTTGAAGAGCCAGTGTTCGGTAAGCCTGTTTAATAGCAGTCTCATTGGCCGTCTTTTCTAGGTGAAGAACCTTGTATAGATTCCTAGTGCAGGTGATAGAAGCCATGACGAGTGAGGATAAATAAGTAAGTAAGTAAATAAATGAGTAAATGAGTAAATGAGTAAATGAGTAAATGAGTAGATGAGTAAATAAGTAAATAAGTAAATAAGTAAATAAGTAAATAAGTAAATAAAGCGTGTCACCCACTGTGGGCTATTCTCATTCCTCTTATTCCTCTCTTATTCCTTAAAGAGAGTCACATTCTCTTTCTATGCTTCTCTTCCCTTTAGAAACCACTGTTGGGTGCATGGGTGCATATAACTTTTTCCTACGAATAACAAGCACTAGTGTTTATTCATTCATACTCTAGCCTATACTGTATCGAGTGAGGAAGGCATTAGTGGACGGGTTTGCTCTCGTCACTGGAAGAGGCAGAGGACTCCTTTTGTGATTCAGCCAATAGCTTGTCAATTCCCTTTTCCTTTAGCGTCACCTATCCACAACACAGCTATATCAACACACAGCTATATCAACACTACAGTGTGTGTGTGTGCCTACCATAACACAGGCACGGTAGTCCTTGAACAGTTCTTCACAATCCGGTGTGGTGTCTCCCTTGAGAAACTTCTCCGAGTACCACTTGTTGAAACAGGCATCGTACTTGTGCTTGAGTTCTGTGCATTGAACACCTATACTGGAGGACATATTGAGTTGGTTTGCAGCAAACAAGAGAAAGTGACTTGCTTTCTTGCTGACACAAAGAAAAGGGGCCAGTCCCCCTTGAAGAACACCTAATTTCACTCACCCAAAAAGAAAAAAGAAAAAAGAAAAATCAATTTTCGCATGGCTCTTTCCAGTAGCACAAATAAGGAAATGGCCAAGGGTCAATTGATAGGCTCCCTATGTTCTGTGGGTGTGAAGGGTGTAAGCGTAGGTGTGACGTTGGATAAGAAATTGTGCCCGAGGAATCCTTGTCTCATTCTTCCTCTTCTTCTTCCTCCTCCTCTTCTTCTTCCTTACAACACACCAGCACACTAACAGATATGGCAGACCAAAGCACTGAGCACGCCAGAAAAGCCAAACTATTGGCAGCAAGGAAAAAGGTACTGCTGAACTACTGGACAAAGCAGCCCCCACAATACCAACCCTTCTTTGAGCTTCTCTTTCTCTTTCTCTTTCTCTTTCTTCCTGTCTGTTAAAGTATACCTCCTTTACTCACAGAAGTGGTCTAGCTCAAGAAATTCCAGAACAAAAAACAGGACACACCAGACACACCTGATGCACCTGAGAATACACTTGATGCATCCACAGAGAAAGAGTAGTGTATACAATCCACGTGTTAAGCTACAGCACAACCCCTTCTTATGCCAGACCTTTTGATAGGAGTCTACACACATTGGGGGCAGTGGGGTTTCCTGGTACAGCAGAAGAATCCCAACCAGAAAAGACCACCACAACTGTTCCTACCAGCCCACAGCCCACAGAAGATGACAGCAGACAAACACAGGCACAGGCACAGGAACAGGAACAGGCACAGGAACAGGCACAGGAACAGGAACAGGAACAGATAGCGAGACAGCAAGCACAACAACTGCAAAGTGTGCTGGAAGAGAAGACTGTACTCGAAAGTACTCTCAAAAGTACTCTCACTACAGCACATAATGAATTGGAGGCACTTAGGAACCAATACACAGCAGAGAATAACCAGCACCAGCAGAGGGAGCATGACTACCAGCAGAGGGAAAGAGCACTGAAAGAAGAGCACCAGGAAATACTACATCAATGGAATCAAACCAAAGAACAGTTGCATTCAGCCCACACTGATTTAGAAGCCTCTCAGCAACACCAAACTGCTTTACAGACGACTGTTAAGGCACTGGAACAGCAGTTGGCAGAAAAGGCGGACAGAGAACAGCATCAGAATCAACTCATCAAAGAAAAGATGCAGTATGAGGAAAAGATAGAAACACTCCATAGCGAAATAAACCTTCAGAAAAAGACACTGGAAATGAGTCAAGAAAAACACTCTCAAGCAGAAGAAGCCCACCAAGCATCTTTATTGGAAGTACAGATATTGGAAGAAGCCCTGGAAAATGCAAGAAAAGAAAAGGAATCTTTTCTAAAAGTGTCTGATCGTCTTCAGACAGTACAGGATGAACATGCCTCTTTACAAAAGAAACTGGACACTGTTGAGAATGAGAAAACAACATTGAAAGATCATGCCAGTCTGACAGCAACACGTATTTCTGAATTAACAAGTGAACTAGAGACATTAACGATCAACTACACTTCCTTAACAGAAGCAACAGGGACACAGCACGCAGAGAGTGCTCAGCAATTGGAAAAGGCTTTAGTGGAGTTGGAGCAGCAGCAAAAGAGACTGCAAGAAAAGACAGAAGAAGCAGGACATCACCAGCAAGAGAAGGACACTCTAAGTAGCCAACTGGGACTCCTGCAGGTGAAATGTGCCCAACTAGAATCCGAAGTGGATTCAATTAGAACACAGGAGACTACATTGTCCAGAGAGATGGACATCTATAAGACAAAACAAGATGACCTCAGAAAGGAGATCAAGGCAAAGGAAGAAGAATGCAATACCATCACAGATGAGCTCGACCATGCACGCTCACTTGTGGACACATTAACCAAGGAGCGTGCCAATCTTATCTCTGAACACACCAACACCAACACTGTCTTGGAACACACCAAGGAAGAAGTATTACAACTCATGGCAGAAAATGAACGACTTGTACAGGGACTGGCCCTCTCAAAGGACACTATAAGTAGCATCACACAGGAGCTAGAAAAGGTGCAATCTGAACATGCTAGCCTTTGTCAACACCACAATACCACCATGGAAGAACTTACACAAAAACTCCAAGAACTTAAAACTAGCTTGAAAGAGAAAACACAATGGGAGGAAAAGGCAGCTACTTTAGAAATAGAACTAGAACAAAGCAGCAACACTCACAAAGAACTCCAAGATAAACTCAATAGCAATGAAAAGACATTGGAGGAAGAACGACACACTGCACTAGAAATCAAAGAAGAACTCCAAACCCTTGTTAATGCAATGCAGCAACACCAGGCATCTGAATCAGAACTTGAGAAAGTAAAACATGAACTTCAATTGAGTCTAGAGACATTGAAAGAAAAGAAAGAGCAAATAGAGAGCCTTGAGAAAGAGAATGAACAATATCGTGGTGAATCTAGTGGCATGGCAGCAACTGCCATCAAATCAGAAGAAGATGGAAAGGTAGAGATGGAAGAATTAAGGTCCAAAGTAGAAGACCTTGAGAAGGAAAAGGAACAAACAATCGAAAAAGTGCTAGAACTGCAGAGTGTGATAGTAATCCACGAAGGTCATAAGCAAGAACTAAGTCAGCGACTAGATAGACAATTTGATGCCTTTAGCACCATTCGTAGTGAACTTACCACTGTAAGACAGCGACAGTTTGATACAGAAGTGAGGCTAGAAAGAGAAAAGACAGACTTATTGACAGAAAAAGAACATCTTGAGATGACATTGAGGGAGCTTCGTGATAAATATGAAGAACATCTCCAAAGACTATGGAAAGAGCATGATGAGTTTCGTAGTCATCATGAACAAGAACTAGACAGTGGTCGTTTGGCATTGAACAATGCACAAGATAGACTGATGCAGAATGGACTAAGTCCGGTGAGTGAGAATGGATTTGAGTGGGATGTCAATGAAGAGGAGGAGGAGGAGGAAGAGGAAGAAGAGGAGAATGAGAGACTGATAAAAGCAAAACAGTTCTCTTCCAAAAGTCCTGCCCTTGGTCGACTTCCTCCTCTTGAAAGACCTGCTTTCTTTGAATTTTTAGAAACACCACGATGCAGTGGCTGTCAGTCTGAAGTGATCGAGATATAATAAAGAGAATAATAATGCTAAGGGAAATATATACAAATAGCAACAGATAGATGAATGAGATAGAAAATGGATAATTGAACGTAATAATAGCACTTATAATAATTGTGAATTTGTCAGATGGAGAATACTGACACTACCAATAGCAACAGATAGATAATAGTAATAATAACATTAATGATAATAATCCACAATAATAATGATAATAATGATAATCTATCATCTATCATCTATAATAACACTAATATCTACACTATCTACAATAGTAACAATATCTACACTATCTACAATAGTAATAATCTATAATAACATTCACAGATAGATAATAATCTATAATAACATTTACAGATAGATAACGATTCTGATAGTTGAAGATAGATAATGGTAGTGATAGCCCATAATCTCCTTTATTCTTCCCCTGTTAGTAATTGGAAATGCACATTCATAACCCAACGCCCTGGCATGGTAACATTACACCACTCTTTTAACTAAGTAAAAAATGGTTTGATTTCTTTTTTTTTTTTTTTTGGGGGGGGGTTGGTTAGATTTTAGTCTTTTTTATTTTGCTGTCTGCAGTGCTATGTCTGGCTTCAAATTAACAATAAAGTGGATCGATAATGATATTTTTTTATCTATTCTTTATGCCTTTTCTGTGCCGTTTCTGCGCCGTTTCTGTGCCATTTATATTTATATTTATATTTATATTTATATTTATATTTATATATATTACCCCTATTCTTAACAAGGCATTGACATGTGATAATAGGTCTTCTAGTAACACCCAATACTACGGAGTGTCTTACAGAAATATCGTTGAATTGACCAAGTTGCTGAAGCATGATTTCCTTGGTATAGTTTTAAAGCTGAGGAAAATGGAAGAAGAAAGAAAAGGCAATTGTACAGCAATGAGATGGGCTTCTCTCTTATTTCCTCTTATTCAATCTTATTTCTTCTTATTCAATCCTATTTCTTCTTATTCTCTCTTATTTCCTCTTATCTACTCTTGCTCTTGTTCTTTACATCTGAATCAATAGGACATACTGAGTGATGCATGCGTAACCAAACACTGTAATACAATGATTTTACTTTGGATGATCGACAGTAGAGTTTTATTGATGTTAAATGACGTGCTTAGTATGGACATGCAAAAGGCTGTCCATGAATAACACTTTCTTGGCATGACGTTACAATAAAAGAGTCCAATGATGATAACAATGATGATGATTCTTTTTTTTTTAATGATGATGATAACAATGATGATGATAGGAATGAGAACAAGAATAAAATGAAGAGCAACACTAATAATAATAATAACAAAGGTGGTAGTAGAAAACATTAAAAGAACAGTATAAAGAAGAGAATGTGTAAATCAAAAACTTAAGACATATAAAAGAATAATAAGGCCATACAGGTGTTCAAACGATGAAGAATAAAAATAAAGAGAATCAATAAAGAGAGATCTATAAGCATGAAAAACAAACCAAACCAAACCAAACCAGAGAAGAAGAAGAAGAGAAGAAGAAGAAAATAGACCTAGTAGGTGACTCTTTTGTCAGGTCCATTCCATACACTGATTAACACTGCCGTCGTCAAAACAGTGGCAAATCGACACCAACGCCATAAAGAATGGAAAAGGGCACACATCCAGCGACGCATTTGACCCATAAAAGACTTGTCTTTTAGTTGTTCTCTTTCCATGGGTGCCATCAATGAGAGATCGGGATAAATGCTCTCTCTAGGATAATCATCATCATGCACATCAAGACACTCTATCCAACTCAGTGCCTCATCCAGTAAATGTCTGTCAATGCCGCTGGTCTTTGAGAGAAGAGATCTCAGTTCATAGGTAAGATAGGAAGACTCTTTCAGGGCAGTCCCATCAAAAGCAGTTGGACATTTCACAGAACCCTCATGTGTCTTTAGCCATTCACTTTCCAATTCGCCCAAGAGTGTGTGCCGTACACTGTCCTTCATAAAACTAGGGGCAGAGGTGGAGGCTGTCGACACAGGCACTCCGCGGCTCTTTAGCTTCTGCAGTGTATGGCGATACTCTTCTAGGCTCTTGCTGAGCTGTTCAATATGTTCAAACTGTCGCTCATAAGCCTGTTTTAATGTTTCGTAGTCTTTTTGTGTAAATTGGAAATGCTCAAACTGTTCTTTTAGGGTGCGTAGATCCTTCAATGTATTGGCCAATTCAGTCTCTACTTCTGCCTTGGCCTCTTGTGCCTCGTTGTGCTCTGTCTGGAGGTGGTGGAGTCTTTTTAACAGTCCCTCTACATTGTTATTCTCAGAGACGATGGTTTCTGCTTTTGTCTCTACTTTCTGCTTTTGTCTGTGGGCCTGTCGTGAGTTTACTTCTTCCAGTTCTTGTATTTTGTGTGAGGCAGTGTCTAAATGCCTTTGTAATACATTGATCTCTGTTTCTAATTTCCGCTGCTTTTTTGACTCGGTCCGTCCGTGTCGTTCGTGCTCCAACATCGCAGTTTCGAGGCACTTATTCAGCTCAGCGTTCTTCTTCTCTAGCACCTCAGTCATAGCCTCACGTGTGCTTCTACAGGGCATAAGGTGCTCTTCTTCGGTGGAGGGAGACGAAACACTGGAGAGGGTGCGGTGGAGTAAGTGTTCGTAGCTTGATTTCAGCCGAAGGTTATTTTCCAAGAGTGACTTTCCTATTTCGGCTGCCAGTACCAGATCTACAGGTAAATTAGGGAGCCATTCAGTCTTTCACATGCATTACCTCTTTCTTTATCTTTTAAAGCACTGTATGCATTCTTCAGCATTGGAATGAGTTCATCAGAGGACTTTCCAGCCACCCATGACATGGAAGACATAAGAGAATGGGTGGAGGAGGGAGGGGTGTGTGAAAATGGCCGCAGTTGGGCAATCGAAAGGTCGAGCGGTACAAATGGAATCATAAAGAAAAGAGGAGGAGGGTCGTTAGGCATTATATAATGAATGTGATCGACGTCACTAGTAACTTCACATGCCATCAACGCATTGGAGTCTATACAGCATGGTATACTTCCATTACTGTAATGACACGGACTCCCCCCATAGGATCCTGCATCTTTCAATAGTGTAATGTTTCTTTTCTTTTCTTTCTTGTCTTTCTATATGTGCAATTTGATGTGCAATTTGATGTGCAATTCTATATGTAATTTGATGTGCAATTCTATATGTAATTTGATGTGCAATTCCATGTGCAATTCCATGTATATGTATATGTGCAATTCCTAAATTACTCCTGAACATACTGTTGAGAGAAGAAGAAAAAAGATAACTTTCTTGGGTTGAATTTTACTCTATTTTACCCTTTTAGTATATTTTACCTTTTTACCTTTTAAACATTTTAGCTATTTTAACTATTCTCACCGATTGCTTCTTCTTTTCTTTTTGCCTTGGGTTCATGGTGAAAGTAATGAAAACCTATCAATCCAATGTATTCTCGAGAGAATTCTCATGAAAAAGCAGTTACAGTTTATCACCAGTGAATAGACAGATTCTTTGTTCACATTAGCACATACTATTTACAATCAGCTGCTAATTCATTCCATCTCAGGATTAATAGTGATCTGTCCAGAGCAAATCCCAATAAAATTGATAAATGCTATTGTTTTTTATTTATTTTATCAATGGATCTATGGACGGAGACCACCCACAGAACAGACACGCTTGTCTGAAAGAGAGAGAAAAGGAGAGAAAAGGAAAGGAAAGAGAGAAATGAATTGTAAGGAATCAAAATAGCCTCTCTTTCAAAGGGGGTTTTTTCTTATCCTAAGAGGCCATTCATATCCTAATGTACCTTACCAACAGCACCAACCTACATGCATCTTTTTATTTATTTATTTATTTATATATCTTTTTATTAGTAGGTGTGCTATTATTAAGATTACTACTACGATTGTCTTTTTATATACTTTCCATCAACAGTTCTCATACCATGGAAGAACCAAGAAATAAAACAAAACTAAGTAGAAACTGCCTTGTCTTTTCTCATAGGATGAGTCAGAACTACACCACCAGAAAGAAGAGTGATTTATGATCAATAATAATAAAGTCAAGCCTATTGTCCCACAACTAGTTTAAGGAATCTCTCGAACAGGATCCACAGGATCAGCAAAGGGATCCAAACTATCATGGTCATAAGCACTGTCGGTAATCAGGAATCGTTGAGGCTCTGCTACTTCATGTACACTCTTCATAGAGGCAGGCACCTGTCCCACAGACATAATCTCATACATCTCCAGTGCCTTTAACAGGGCTTCATTTGTCACCAACAAAGTGCCTATCCATTCTTCATCCTCCACAAGACGAGCATAGCGTACAATCTTCTTTTTGGACTCTTCACATTTCTGCAGAGTGTCTTGAAGGCGGCTGTCATGCTGTAAATCAATCTCCCATCTGTCTTGGGATGTGTTGATCAGTTGAAGGGCATTAATGAGATTATTGGCATTCTGGTTGGATACTGCCACCTCATGAAGAATTCTTGGTTTGGCAGCAGCAAAGTTAAACACATGGGTGGGAGTGGATGCAGATGAGGGAGATGTAGGGGTGCTGCTGGTGGTGGATTGGGTGCTTTGTTGTGTGAGAATCTTCTTCACAGGTGGTAATGTTCTTTTCTTTTGCACTGTAGAAGGAGGAGAAGGAGAAGGAGAAGGAGGAGAGATGGAGGCAGTACTAGCAGCAGTAGGTGCAGCAGCAGTAGGTGTAGTAGCAGTAGGTGTGGATACAGCAGGACGTGAAGAAGTAGATGTACTGCTTGATCGATGACGCTGCACTTGTTCAGTTGCTTCTGTAGTCTTACAGTCCACTTACCATGCCCATTCGGTTTCTACCCGTCTCATACAGATGAATAAGTGCACTCATGCCCTGTTCTCCCTTGTATTTGACTGACCAAGCACCTAAAATACTCAATAGTGTCTTTTTTAGGACCTTATCTTCCGTCTATAACCCGACATTAGAACCCTTTTTCCTTTTTCCTTTTTCCTAGTTACTATTCTACTTACAGGCGATGTAAGGATCGTCTCGAACCTCTCCATCATCTTCTCATTGGTCGCTAGTTGTTCTAACAAAACATCACCATCCACTGTAGCTGCCTACACTTACTGTGAAAGCGCTGGTTGCTGTTTTCCATCAACAGTTTCAAAATCTGTCTCTGGTTTAGCAAGTAGAACCGAGATATTCTCTTTTTATCTATCTATCTGTCTGTCTGTCTATACCTCCAAACTCCCCAGCTTTTGTTGCAGTGTACCATGCTTTAATTTCTTCCTTATTGCCTCAATAGCCTCTCTGGGACCTCCTTCTTGCATTAAAATAGCCTCAGATAACTGCTGAAATGTGTACCACTCGATTTCCTCATAGTTGGAGAGTCTCTCTAAGGATAAATGATAGGTTCCTGGAGGTCTGTCTATTTACCAATGTAATGTGTGACTGATGTTTTTGGCACTTCCTCGGTAAAAATCCCCATTGCAACCCACAGCCAAAATAAAATACAAAATACAAAACAGAAAATAGAAAGAAAAATCGAAAAAAAGAAAAGAAAAAGAACAAGAGCAAAGAGTAGAAGAGAAAGAGAGAGAGAGAACAAAACGAGCGGAGAATAAAAGGTGTGCAAACAAAAGACTTGGCCAATTGCCCTTTTTTTTATTATTTCTTATTTTAGTATTGAGTCCATGTTACAGCCAAATTACAGTCAAGCAAAATGAAATGCACTAAGAAATGATGTCAGTCTGCTTCATCCAAAGACAAGAGATGGAAAGCACCGCCTGTCTGGATTTGAAATTGAGGCTCCTTTTCTTTTTCCTCTTCCTCCTCCTCTTCCTCCTCCTCTCGTGACTGCTGATCGGCTGCTTGGACCTGAAGTACTTCATACTTTGTAGTAGAGAAGAATCCTTCGGGTTTAAAGGACAGAAGAATTCTACCGTCATTGACAAGTCTCAAGATAACATTGGCAGCTAGTCCAGAATAAGATATCATAGTCCATGTTTTTGAGTGAGTTTACCTCTGTAGACATCTGGTCTGGCTGCCTTGGCTGTATGAAATCCACGCTGTTCTGCATAGGCTAAGTTATAACATACAAGAGAATAAGGACATATCAATAAAAGGAAAAGAGTCCTTTTCTTGTCATCTACCTTCACAAATAGACCAGGCTGACCACTGGTGCTCTTTCTCACCGAGATGCGGTGGTGTTAAAGAAAGCATCTTCTCAAGGGGAATGCGTTCTGCCAAATACTGGATAACACTGTAGGGCTCTTGGACTTGGGCAATAGGATACATACCAGAAAGAATCTTTGTTGATAAGTTCAGGAAGAACACTAGCCAATAGTTTACCTGAAGTGCTCGTGGAAGGAGAGTAGGAAATACCAGACCAGGAGAATCACATACACGAACATTGCTTGTTAAATGAATGGTCTGGAAGTGCTTGGTGTGTCCTAATAGGTTAGAAGACTGTTCTCTATAGATACTCCTTACCTGGCGTACGACTTGCACTAACAACTGTTCTGGACATGATACTGTTGATGAGACTACTCTTACCAACATTAGGATGGCCTAAGTAGCATGCAGTCAAAGTAAATACACAAACACCAACACCCACCCACCCTACCTACCTACCTACCTACCTACGAGGCCAATAGTAATGTAGTCTTTATGAGGAGTGATCTTTTGTGTGGTAGTTTCTAGGATCTGACTGAACTCATCCTCTAAGTAGAAATGATCCATGAGATTCTCTTCTCCTCTCCCAACATAGCCAAAAGAATAGCCTACCTAATCCAAACGTGCTGCCTGTATCTGATCCAGCATCACTATCATCATCACTGTCGCTGTCTTCTTGGTGGTCATTCAAATTCTCATCATCATAACGATCCAATAAAGCTTCCCAATCTACAGGAACTCCCTTCTTTTCAATAGACACTTCACGACAGGCAGAAAGAAGATCACGAACACCATGCGACTGATATCCTCTGGACCGTGGTTTCTTCACCCGTGACTTGAGTGCATCTAGTCATGCTTTTGGTTAACTGTAGGGGTTTCTTTGCATTACCCACATGTAGCAGTATCATCGATGAACTTATCATCGCGTGTATAGCAACTAAAAGTAGCCAGATGCACCTCAGGAAACTGTTCTTCAAAGTACTTCCGCCATGCGAACTCTGTGAATCTTGATACAAGATCCACCTAACACATTTTTTTTTCAGTAACGGCTCTGTCTTTTTTGTTTTGTGTGTGGATGTGTGTGTGGATTTACCTTGTTAAACACACCTACAATCTTCCGCTTGAGTTCTTTAGTAATGTATTCATACAGGGCTCTGGGGAAATGCAGCAGAGGATGTCGAATGTCCATAATAACCAAGACAATATCACTGATCTCCAATACTCTCCACCTATTCAAATATATTTACTTAAAGCCATATTCACAGATAGGTAGGTAGATAAAACACTCGCATGGACTTACAATTGACGCCACACTTCAAGATTCCGTTCAAACCAACTAAGTTCCTTGCCTTCCTGTTGCTGAGTGTTCTGAAGCTGCTCCATCCATGCCTTGAAGGACTGCTCTTCCTTCTCCTCCAATTCTTCCTTTGTCATGGCATAATCCCACATAGGTCGTTTGGGAAAATCCATTGCATCCGTAAATGTCTCTGCGCTGACTTCCAATGATGTCTGTAGATCCATCCTAGTGAGTGATTCAACCCTAACCTCAATGGGTTCTTTTGTTTTCTGTTGTTTACTTTTGGTCGTCGGTACAGTGGCTGCATACTTTTCATTCTAGCCGCCTCTATCTCTTGAGGGGACAATCGCTCAAATATAGAAACAAGCCTGATTTATCATAAGGTGGATGTGTATTTTAAACACAACCTACCGTTTGGTGTCTTTGACAGGCTGTCCGGTGATATCAGCTTGAGTCATTGTCATGGCAGGAGCCCATGACATGACTACAGTCTGTTTTGCTCTTGTCTTGAAGAGCTCATAAGAAGAAGGGTCTTGGAGACTGGCTGCGGTAGGAGCACAAAGGTGGTATTAAGACATACGCACACATACACACACACATATATATATATATACTTATACCTTTTTCTGCCTTGCGACTGTTCTTTGCCTGTAATTGTTGTTTCTTTTGTTTACCACTAAAGGGCTTCTTTCTATGAGACAGTGGCATAATATATTATTAGGAAAAAGAGAAAAAGGAAAAAGATCAAAAAGGTAACTTATTGGAGGTGGGATACTGTGACTTGTAATTTTATTTAAAAAAATAAAAAAGTAAAGCAAATACCACAGAACTCATATATCCGAGGTCTATACGAATAAGACTTTTTTTATATTCTATATATTTTATTTTATTTTATTTTCATTCATTTATTAAGACAAAAAGGAAATGTCCCCAAACGAGTCCAAAGTGCAATGGAGAGTTTGTCTGCTAGAAAAAGTAAAAAATGACACTCCTACAAAATAAGAAAAACCTATAATGAAAGTCGCATCACATTTACTTTTCTTCACAGCCACAACTGCATAGAGTTGGACCAAGATGGAGGTAAAAGTACTCTAGTATCTGTATGACTCAAGCTTTGTCAATGATAGCAAAACATAGGCTTCGTAGCAGAGAATTAATATCTCCGCTGTGACAAAGGATCTAAGGCAAATACGTAATATATGATAAAGAAAATTAAACGACGGCAGGAAAAAGAGCTCTATTTATTAGAAATTGGAATAGAGACTCCGCCTTCTGATAATGAAAAGAGATCCCAGACTGCTTTCTCAAGGTGTGACTTGTACTTGAGTTGTGGGATACCGTACTACATCCATTTTATACAGACTGTATTGGCCCTTTGAAGAGGAATAAGATATTCTTCGACATGGATTGCCCACTCACTTACTGCCTAAATGACTGCACAACCACCTATACTCTCTATTCATTGACTTACCTTTTGATTGAATTTAGCCACATCCTTGGAACGCACTAGTGTATTGACACAAACAGTCACAACGTACTTTGGTAGCTGAGTTGCTGTTACAAGATCCTGCATAGGACTACCATTAACAGTTAATAAGCAAACGTATGATATGGGGTTGCACTTACATGCCATCTGGATGAGCCAATAACACTTGAAGAATACGAGTGGTATGTTGGGTGCGTTCCTTTTTTTTTATATATCTCTTAATGAGTGACTGTTTTTCTCTGTACCTTTTTTCTTACCACTCTATCCCGTACTTCAATGGGCAGCCGATTGATGATTTTGTTGATATTGATCTGCACCAGGAGTATTGTCAATTTGCATTCTATTCTAATACTTACCTTTTGAGTAAATTGATGATGCTGAAGAGAAGTGGCTCTTGCTACTCCCTTGGCGGGTGTTCTGTTGGCTGTCTTTTTTATGATCTTTTTGGGAGTGTCTTTTCTATCTTTGGGCCCAGACGATGTCTTCTTCAAGCCTGTCCTTCCCATGTCAGGCTCCAGAGAAGCCCCACCACTCTGGATAGACTTAAAGCTGGGATTCCCACTGGTAGAGGGCACAGGTGTCTTTTGAGAAGAGATCTTTTGCTGCTCAAAGGATTCTTTGACGGGGGCCTGACATTGAATAGCAAGCGTCTACTGTGGCACTTACCTGCTTCCAGTCAACAATCGCCCCATTGGCGGTCAAGCCAAACATAAACCCACCAAAAGAACGGTTGAAGTTGGCAAACGACGTATTCATTTGGTTTAGTTGGTTCATGTTCTCATTCATCACTTGAAACTCCTGACTGAGGCTCTTTAACCGAGACTTGAGTCCATCAAAGCACGTTGTCTTGTCATGAGCTTCTGAGAGGTCCTGGTCTGGTGTGGGTGAGTAGGCTTTTATAGGAGTAGTGAAAGGCGGGTTTTTTAGTGTGTTGAGGATAGGCCGTTGAATAGAATGAAGGACAGATGAGGGATTGGGAGGGTCATCTACAGTGTGTTGCATAGTAGAGTGAATGAACAAAAGAAATACCCCCTCCTCATCAATAAGCCACTTTTTATTTTATTTTATTTTCATAGCAAGCCTTGTCTAGTAGTAGGAAGCCGCTCTCATGTCTTTAGTTGAGAGAGAGTAGTCTCTATAGTGCATAGCCAAACATTCAATGTATGTAATGCTTGGTTCATTTCTTCCTGGAGTACTACTGGATCCTGCAGTCCATCTAGTCGAAGAGGTCGGAGAACTGTCTGATGCTGACTATCTGCTGTCTCTGTGATACTTATGGGTGTTTGTGGTGTATCTATAGTAGGCACTACAATAGCCTCTTCTCTTTGGACAGATCCATGGGATGTGTGGGATCCATGAGATGTATGGGATGTGTGGGATCCATAGGATGTGTGGGATGTGTGGGATGTGTGGGATGTGTGGGATGTGTGGGATATGTGAGGTGTGTGGGATATGTGAGGTGTATGAGATCTTTGGCCAGTGGTTATGGCTGTGTCTGTAAAGGCAAGAGAAGCAGACATCTGTTGTGGTGAATGAGTCTCTAAAGCTGTAAGGATCTCAGTCTGTGATCATTAGTAACAAGAAACTTCATGGACTATACATACCCCTCCCCCTGTTCTTTCTCTTCTATGAATAGTTTACCTTGTGTGTATCTGCATTATCAGCACTAATACTACGACGGTGAGGAGATTCATGAACCCATCGTTTGGGCAGATCAGATGTGTCCAAAGCATTGGTTTGTATGGAGGCTTGGTACAATTGCTGCTGTCGATTAGCTACCAGGGCTTTCAGAGGCACACGGTCTTCTTCATTGTGCCGTAGACTGGTGGCAGAGCGTACACGTCGTGCCAAGGGAGAATTGGACATGGACATGGGAGTGGGTCTGAGAGTGAGTGGTGGTGGATCAACAGAAGGCATATTCTGGATAGAGAGGGTGGGTGGACGTGTCTCTGCCTTTAAATAAGCCCGTACAGTTGTCTGGTCAGAATGGGAGCGTGTACGTGACATGGGTTTGTCAAGGACATTGTGTTCTTCGGGAGAAGAAGGGCGTGATTTTGGGGACAACTTAGGGACGCTGTTTCCCACAAGAATAGTGCCGTGGCGTGCGGAGGCACCGGGCACCAGTCTGCCACTGCTCAATGCCTCCATTCCATTCTCTATTACAGACAGGTTGCCCATGCTTTGCTTATGTGACAAAGGCACTGACTGTTTAAGAGAGGGTTCTATAGGAGAAGATGGGGTAGGAAGAAGAGAGACTTCTGCAGAGTCATTTGAGAAGAGCCCATGAATAGATTGGGCAGGAAATAAAGAACTAAGCTCAGAAGACTTGTACTGCTCTTGTGGTGGATGAACAGTGGCAGTGGTAGTGGCAGCAGTGGTGGCAGTAGCAGCAGCAGCAGTGGCAGTAGTAGTAGCAGTGGCAGTGGCAGTAGTAGTAGCAGTAGCAGTGGCAGTAGTAGTAGCAGTAGCAGTGGCAGTAGTAGTAGCAGTAGCAGTGGCAGTAGTGGCAAAGAGACGCACAAGAGGAAGAGACTCAGGATGACGATAAGGTCGAGTGGTGGTGTCTGGTAGGGAGGAGGGGGCAGTAGAAGAAGGCGGGTGAAGGGAGAGTGGTGGTGTATGTGGTGTATGTAATGGTAGTGGTAGTGACAGTGGTGCAGTCTCTGAAGGGAGAGTGCGTAGTGTCTGGGATGAGGGAATTAAAGATTTATTCTCCTAAGGGAATATGTCTACAACTTACATCAAATTCCCATGTATCTCTGTCCATAGCAAAGTCATCTAGACCGGATTCCTCATCACTAGAAGATTAATTAAAGAAGAATGATTATTTTCATTACCTGCTGTTAATATCATTGGAAATAATGCTAGACCGCTTGGATATCTCTGTAGACTTCTTCCATTGATCGTAGCGTGTAATGACTTGTCGTAGAATAGATTTTGTCTTGCTAGAAGACTTTATGAACTTGGATTTCAGTAGTTCTTCTGCACTGGGTCTCTATACATGTGTGAGCACTGTCCATACATAAGGATGTACCTCTTCAGGATCCTCACACAAACACATGTCTACAAACTCCCTTATAAAGGCAGAGTAAGTGTCCTGTAGGCGGGGTGGTTTGGATCTTGGAATAAGAATCACTGCTCTCATAGGATCCACATGGGCCAAGGGTGGATTCCCTACGACCATCTCATACACTGTAATACCTAAAGACCAGACATCTGCCTGCACTGTGAAGTAGACCTACAGCCACCTATTTACCTTGTAATCATAAGAAGCACCTTCTTTAATGACTTCAGGTGCCATCCAATACCTATAAAAAGCATAAGCTAAGCATATACTCTCTTTATTTATATACCCTCTTTATGTTTATACTTACGGTGTGCCTACAAATGTATTGCGCTTGAGAGAGTGAACAACTTGGCCTGCCACACCAAAATCACACAGTTGAACATCTCCTTCTGCTGTCAGTAGAATGTTGGCGGCTAGTGATAGAGAGTGAATATCGCCCCTGTTGTTTATCTCCTATTTGTTAGCAGTTACCTTTGATGTCTCTATGGATAATGCGGTTTTTATGTAGATAGGTAAGTGCCAGTAGCACTTCTCTTGTAATAACAGCGGCATATTTCTCTTCCAATACTCCTGCTTTCATCTTGTCTCTGTCAGAGGGTAGATCGGTGTGAATGAAAAACCTACCACCGTTCTGACACTTCCACCAGCAGCATAGTCCATGATGATCCATAGCTTAGTGTCAATGAGGATACTTCCATAGTAAATAGTGATATTCTGAGAACGAGCATGTGTCAGTTGTGCCAAGAGTGCAATCTCATTTTGAATATCATCCACGTCGTCTTCTTCTGTGTCCAGGTTGAGTACTTTAATAGCCACTATCTTCTTTGTCTGGTTGTTGACTCTATTGTCATGGCGTTAAAAGAAAGAGGAAGGCGTAGGCAGACAATAAAGAAATTTACCCTTTGTAGACAGAACCGTAGGCGCCTTTGCCTATTCTCTTTAGTTTAGTGTAGAGCTGTGAGGCAGGCACATCAGGATTTTTCTGTGAAGCCATACAAGTTGAACTGATAGAGCTACAGAGAAAAGAGACATCCACCCTCACACCCACAGCAGTGTAAAAAGAGAAAGAGGGGCGGCAAGAATGGCTATCTGCACTAAGAGCGGTCTTGAAACTGTGACATGTCTGAGATTCAATATGTCCACAGAACACAGAGACAGACAGAGAGAAAGAGAGCTCAGTGACACGCCTCTAAAGAAAGAGAAATAAGGCATGCTTGTTAAGGAAGGGGAGGGGGGAGGGGTAAAATAAGCACAGGCAGAAAGTGGCCTATTTGAGCCTGGATACTACCATGGGCATCTGAGATTCAATAGTATAATTATACCTCTATTCTTTAACATCTCCATAATAGGCAGTCTATATTTGATATCTTCTACTGCTGGATTCAACTATCTTTGCCTGTCTGCCTGCCTGCCTTCTTGCCTGCCTGTTTACCTGCCTGTCTGCCTGCATTTGTCTAACAAATCATGCCTGACCTGTCTGGCCGCTTCTTCCTTGGACTTATCTTGGAGGGTCATGCGTCAAGAAGTACTGTTACGTCATTCAACCTGCCTTATTTCCCTATATCTTCCTGCATATAAAACCAATCTTTTCTTTCTTTTTAACCTTTCTGCTCTTCTTTCTTCACTCTTTTTTCCTTTTTCTTTTCTTCTTTTCATTTTCCAAATGGCAACCCCACCAAAAGAACAGAGTGGAATGACCTTCTCTCCCGGATCTTCTCCTAGTTCAGGCCAATCCAACTGGCTTTACAACCGAAGCACCCACAGTAACTCACCACGACTCGTACAGAGACGTCTGGGAGATACTTCCGATACAACACGCATCAGGGCATTTGTACCTCAACGACTGTAAGTAATTAAGTAGCGGGATGGAGGTGGCTTACTGGACTATTCAGGGACAAGAATGATGGCAGCGGATCTCGGCGTCCCTCACAGTCCTTTCCTGCAGAAGATCCCTCACCACGACTGACAATTGGTCTTTCTGTGAACAGCACTCTTCTGCCTGAACAGGATCCCAGAAACCTTCTCAAACAAGTGAAGAATCTCGTTCATACACGTACTGGCAGTGTATTGACACGCAATTCTATTCTAAAAATGGATCACTTCTCCAGTGGTAAAGAAAGACTCTAGTGACATGGCTATATAAATATAGATATAAACTAACACTTTTGCATAGGTACAAATACCAAATTAGATTTTCATCTTCAGGGTGCACCCAACTTTAGAGTAGCAGAACTCAATGTTTATGGAGTAGCACAGCCAACGGTGAGAGACTAGTGAAGAGAGAAGAGTGGAGAGGGAAGAGGGAGGAGAGATGAGTGAAGAGAGATTCAATACGCAGACAAGTCAACACAGGCAGAATTGTTGTATGGGCTGCCCTCTTTTTCAAAAGCAGAGGAGAGACGTATTATGCTAAACTCATCGGACTTAGGTGATTGGTTTATCCAGTATTCTGGCTTTATTAAACTGTCATCCCAAAAGTCACAATGTACAGGCATGCACATGGTAAGTAGTACGAGACATGAAGATGTACTCACTCTTGGGAATAGGTTTTTAACACGCGAAGAACCGCTGGGTAAAGACATACTAGGATAATAATAATAATAATAATAGCAAGACAAGGAGACTAATGGCATCCTTTCTTCTTCTATTGAATCAACAACAGTGTACCTGAATGGCTATCCTTATGTATTAAGAGACTATGCCAATCCAATGCAAAACATGAGCACCTTTCTGGGCATTAATGCTGCTCGTCTGGAGAAAGTAGAAGAGCGTCTAAAGGCAGATGTACTCAAGGAAAGCAGAACCATGGGTGGATTACTGTTGGTACACCAAGAATTAGGTAAGTGGGCATCATCATAAAGAAACGCTCCTCATAAAGTGTATTAGCGGATGGCTCGATAGTACCTTGTTTTATTGCTGCTGATAAAGTGCAGACACCGCGTGAAGGTAATTCGTAGGCTCTTATTGTAATTATGTGCTTACCACTGTCTAGTGTTTGAGGCCTTTCAGGGGGATGGTTACAGATTGAAATACTTCAGAATTCCTATCTGTCCAGAACAATCACCAGAAGACAACTACTTTGATGAGTATGTGCGTGTCATTAAGACGCTCGAGCCTACAGATCCTTTAATTTTCAACTGTGGCATGGGTGCAGTAAGAAGTGAGTTGCCTCTTCCTATACAGTACACTCACCACCCTCTGTAGCTACTGTCGGTATTATCATTGCACAGATCATTCGGCGAACACAGATGATTGAACGTGGAGAACCAGACCCATTTCCTATTCCAGGCTACACCTATACCCCACTGTCTGTTGGTGATTCACAGGAAGGTGCTCCTGTGTTTTCTGAAATTGTCAGAGGATTAGAAGAAGCAGACAGTGTCAGTACACAGAACAAGGCACTTCTTCGTGTCATCTATGTGCTGGAGAAAGGTACGTTGGAATGGTTTGCACAGAACACTCATCGGGATAGGCCTGGATTCCAAGATGTCTCCTCGGTCGGCTATTGAGTGGACATTGGAAAGAGGCAGCTATGTTGAGAATCTGAAAGAGGCTATTCTTGGTAACTACCAATCTGTTCTCTCTGTTGCCTCTGTTCTTGATAGTGGAGTGTATAGCAAACGCATGCTAGATGAAGTCATTGATCGATGTAAGGCCACGCTTCAAAGACAAAAAGACTAACTAAGAAATATAGCTGATGCTGTAATCAATCTTCGTGAGGATATTCTTACAAACAGAATTCGACAAACAACACAGACATCTTCCAAAGACGACAACCGACATGTTTACCTGTCAAAGGCATTGGTGGGCCTTCAGAGATACTCCTTTTTACTGTGCTTCACTGCTTATATTAATGAATCCCCCGACACTCGCTTTGAAACACGGTTCTCTTCATGGGTCAAGGCAAGATCAGAAATATGGTCCATGATTCAACACATGCGACGCAAAGGCCCCCGTTTCTATCTCTTCCGCCCTGTTGATGATCTTCGAAACCTAAACGAAAACAACAAAGGTGGATCTCTCTTGCGTCGTCACGGGGCCTTTGGGTTTGGTCAGGGCATGTTTGAGATGATGGGTGCTGGTGCCCAATCAGGCACTATTGCTGGTGAAATGGAAGAGTTTATTCTTAAGGCACGTTCAGGTGTTGTATTCACCTCCCAGACGATTCTCAAGGTGGACTTTTGGCGTCACAGTTACTTGGATGATGATGAGGATGAAGACGCACTCTCCCGTGTTCATACACCCAACTTCTCACCAGCTCCCACTGCTCTGTCTTTGATGGAAGAGTCAAGGCTCGATATTTATAGTTATTCCCAAAAACACCATACTTTCTGTATTGATGGTGCTTCAAACTTTAGACACATTCGAGACACACATGTCTATGGTGTAGCCCAACCTACTGTAGAAGGACTACGCAAAGTGGTGAAGAAGCTGTTGACGGATCTGCCTCGGAATAGGAAGATTCTCTGGGTCAATTTGCGTGAAGAGCCTATTATCTATATTAATGGCATTCCCTATGTTCTTCGTGATCGCTACTTTACTCTTCGCAATATTCGTGCCTACAAGGGAATTACGGGATCTCGTTTGGAGCAATTGGAAGAACGTCTCAAGGAGGATGTGCTTAGAGAAGTAGTGAGTTATGACGGTAGAATACTGTTGCATGGTGAAGACAAAGAAGGAGATGTACAACCTGCATGGGAAGAAGTCAATGTGGAGGATGTAATGACAGTAAGAGAAGTCATGGAGTCTGTTGCCTATGAAGTCTGCCAAGAATTAGGAGAAGAGGAGACCATGGACATTGGAGTTTCTGTACTGGACTATCATCGTGTCCCTATTACAGCTGAAAACTCTCCTGATATCAATGATTTTGATGAATTACGCAACTTGGTAGCAAGTGTAGATTCATCCACCACTGCTTTGATCATGTAAGATCATTAAGAAAATTACAATAGACTCATCTGAAATACTAGGAATTGCCAAATAGGACTAGGAAGATCTACTATTGGTAAGCTATATAAATCCTACGAGTATATATTCATCCCCTTGCTTTTATTCTAGGTACTGTCATTGCTGCTCTTTTAACACGCTGGTTGGGTCAAGCCTCTTTGAAGGAATATATACCCCTCAAAGTAGAATCCAAGTATCTTAATTACCAAATCATCAACAGTCTTTTACGTGTTATTAAGAATGGATTAGAAATCAAGAGTATTGTGGATGATGCTATTGACAAGTGTGGTGTCTATCTTAACCTAAGAGATATCATTGAAACTACTCATATCCAAGCAGAAAATGAAAAGGACCAAGAAAAGTGCAAGAGAATCGTAAAACGTGGCATATTAGCCCTTGAGCGATACTTTTTGTTGATATGCTTCCAAGCCTACCTTGATGATATCTCCCCTGATGTTATGGACACAACAGAATCCTTTGAGCATTGGATCAAGCGTCATGAAGAATTAAAAACTATTCAGCATGAATTACATAGAAATGATCTTGCCTTACTAGTGCCTGTCGAGAAATCCCTAGGTGATGGTATTGCTTTCTCTAGTGAGGTGATGAAAGTAGTGAGTGCACGTCATGGACAGGTACTTGCCCAACAAACCATCCTAAAGCACGACGCATTCCCTGGATGTCAGAAAATGAACTTGAGAGAAAAGATTGATGGAGCCTACAATTTCAGACGTGTAGAGGTCAACCAGGTGAAGAGTGCAGTCAAATATGGTGGTATGGCTGCCACTGCTGGTGGTTTAGCAGCAGATATGAGTCGTAATAAGGAAGACTTTCCCTCTCCACCTTTTATTAGTGGATGCGCTATGCCCTCTAAAGATGCTATCAAGGCAGTTCTCAAATCAATGAATGCGGGTCCCAATGGAAAAAGAAGAGTACTATGGACATGTTTACGCGAGGAACCAGTGCTTTATGTTAATAAGCAGCCTTATGTATTGCGTCTCTTCCAGGATCCACTTAAGAATCTCGAAACAACTGGTATTGCTAGAGACAGAGTGGAGTATATGGAAGACAGAATGAGACTTGATGTCCTGGAGGAGTTAAAAGAGTACAATGGCCATCTTCTCTTACATGATGAAGAGGTGACAGAAAAGGGTGGATTTACACTGGTGGTAAGCTATACATCTCATGGGTAGGAACATGAATTTATTCTTTATTAGCCACTATGGGAAACTGTGCCCACAGAATTTGTTGAAACACCTGCACAGGCATTCCAGTCTATCATTGATGAGGGTTACCAAGTAGACTACCTAAGAATACCAATGTTTGTTTCTTTATTTTCTATTTGTACATACTAACATTGGATGTAGTACGGATGAACAAGCCCCCATTCCTGATGTGTTTGATGAGCTTGTTCAACGAGTACTGGGTGCAAAGGAAGAAGTTGACGTACTGTTTAACTGTCAAATGGGGTAAGTGTATCACCTATACCCTGAGAAATAACTTATTGTTTTAGACGAGGAAGAACCACCACTGGCATGGTGACAGCTTGCCTTATGTCCATGGTCCTCAAAAACGATTCTTTAGTAGATATGAACAGTTCATTTATCATTGATGCTTCTTCAGAGGCCACTCCCATGTCTACTCTTGGACTGAATAACAAAGAGATGGATGAAGCTCATCAAGAAAGAGAGCGTTACCTAGATGGAGAATACAAAGTGATTCTTCAGCTTGTGAGCGTCCTGACCTTTGGCAAACTAGCCAAGCGACTTACGGATCAAGCCATTAACATGTGTGATCATATGCAGAATCTGCGTAGAGCAATCTATGATTACAAGCTTAGACTGGAGGCTATTGAGGATCGCAAATCAAAGAAGTGGTCAGCTACTAATGAAGTGGCTGTTAATTACTTGGTGCGCTATTTCTATCTTGTTGTATTTGCCAACTATCTTCTGGAAGAAATGGATATTTGTGATGAGGAAACTGAATCAGATAAAGAAGATACTACTTCTGATAAAACACCTCGCAAGATGACTACCTTCAAGACATGGATTAATGGCCGTCGTGAGATTTCAAATATCATTAAACTCCAGGCGATAGATTTGGCTTAATTTTGATAAAAGAAATAGGCTTTGAATTTGGGGGGGTTTTTTTTGAGGCCATGACTACCAAAGAACACTAGATCGACGTATAGAGTTCAAAGTGTTTTTTATTTTTTGGGTGTTGGTTGCTATTCGCGCATTGGGCATGTTAGCCACCCTATGAGAACTCTTGAACAATTAAGATATACATATAAACACTTCAAATACAAAAGTGGAAAAAATAAATGCAAGGAAAAAAGAAACAGAAAGATAAGAGTATATAAAACCTCGAAATGAGGGAAAGAATGAAGAAAAATAAGAGAAATAAGAGAAGACAACAATGCAGACATAGACATTAGTTTGGGCCTGATCTCACAAGCTTCTCAATAGACCAAAGATTGGTCTATTTACAAGTCTTGTTGGGTGTGTTGATTGTCTCCCTCAACTCCTTCCATGGCTGAGTCAGACCCAAATGCCTGGAGGGCTTCTTTTTCAAGGGTGGAGGGAGGGCTGGTGACTGTGGCCTTGGCCTTGAGGTTTACCAGGAGCTTCTCAAAGGCAATGGTGGATAGACGGGGTGTGGCAATGCTTGAGCCAAAGTGGCGATCAATGCTGTATCCTAAATGAGTGGGGGCACTCAGACAGGTGTTGGACACTCTTTGCTCAAAGAGTTTTTGGGCCATTACAGCCTTGGTGCTATATGACTCCTGCTGGAGCTTAGGGTCTGCAATCACCGTTGCAACTACTGGATCAAAGCTTGCCTATAGCTTGACTTTTGATTTCTCGAGTTTCTCCTCGAGTTCTTGCTTGAAGCCACCATGTACAAGCAGTGCAATTGTATCCCTTGCTGGGAAGTGGATTTCTATGATCCGTGACTGTTGGATCTTCAGTGATCCCAACATCTTGCGGATCTGGCCGTACTTGAGGTAGCGGCGACAGGGCAAGTATACAAAGTCGTATACTGAGAGCCCATTCGGCTCTTGTAAGGCCCGAACTGTTTATGCTCTAAGCACTGCTCTGGCCTTTGCTGTCTTCTTTGGTGGGGAGGCGTTCTTTTTAGCCATGTTGGCATAATTGGCAGTATCCTTTTCTATGGCAGCTGTGGATTTCACTGTGGGGATGAGTGTGGGAGTAGGGGCGGGAGGTGATTTGGGTGCATTTTCTGCACTCTTGGCATTGATCTGAGCCTGGAGAGATGTAATAAGGTCATCTTTGACCTTGACTTGTGCTTCCAATTCCTGCATGTGGATTCCAATTGCTCCTATTTGTCTCTGAATATCTGACAGAAATGCCATCATCTGTTGGGTGAAGGTATTAGGCTTTTCTACCTCAGTCATTTGATACTCGTAAGTATTTTCACGAGTGCGCTTGATAAGTAGTCTGGGTTTTCTATTGTCTGAGTTAGGAATGGTGGTAGCAGTGGTGGCCTCAGACACAAAGGGTCAGACAGGTGCTGGTACAGGAGGTTGTTTGATGGTTGGTGGTTGAACAGGATCCGTAGTTGGTATATCCAATGTGTACTGTGTACTATATGAGTGGATAGGGATTGTTACTGATGGATAAATGTTACTTATGTTGAGTTTTGCGATTTATATTTTTACTCTTTTGGGGCAATATTGATTACACGAAAGAGCCGTCGTAGATCGACATATACAGCAAAGTACTCTATCTATGATGGTTCCGAAATGTGATACTCTATTAGGTTGTACAGTATTGAACACTCAAATAATAAGTGATTGGCTCTCTCTCTCTATCTAAAGAATAGACTTGATCCGACTCAACATATTTCTATTTTTGTTATTTACCATATTAGATTGTATTCCTATTGTATTCTTATTTTGATCCTATACTCACAAGGTCATATAGGCATCTTCTTTTTGCATTGGTAATCAGGTAGGACAAACTTGCAAGAATTAAGAATAGAATCACCGGTGTACAGGCATAAACCTGGCTACACATTTGTAGAAATCCTGGGAATTAGATAAGAAAACCATAAAATTGATTCACGAAGAAAATATATAAATACTCTGCCATTATACCATTCTATTTTCCTTACTCTCTAATGAACATTAAGGCGTGGTTAAAGAACAATCCCAAACTCAGGGCATGGACACAAGGACTGGATATACCTCTTGACACTCCAAAGGAAAATAAAGAGTATCCGAAATTCGCCACCAAGATTGGCAATAGTATCTCTTATGTACTCAACAAACTCATATGGACACCTTTTATTCAAACATGGAGGTTCTTTTCAAGATATACAAATCTTACTTTCTGGATTGTATTTTCCATGATCATTGGTGTCTTACTAGGCCATTTTGCACCTGATGCTGCTGTTCAATTGAAGCCATTAGGAAATGCATTTCTTAACATGATTACTACAATTGAGACTCCTCTTATCTTTTCTACTCTTGTCGTTGGTATTGCTGGTCATGGTGATGATGTTGGAAAAGTCGGGAGATTAGCGGTGAAGACAATTATTGTAAGTACATTCATATTTATAAATTTGCTAATATGTATAGTACTTTGAAGTGGTTACTACCTTTGCTCTGGCTGTGGGTCTGGTTATGGCTAATTTATTGAAGCCCGGAAATGGTGTTATTCTTGTGGGCGATGCTAGTATTGGTGATGCTTTTGCTGAAAAAGAAAGTGGGATTTCATGGGAGACTGAATTAAACATGATTGTACCCAAGAACTTCTTTATGGCTGCCTACAATAACCAAATCCTTGCCATTGTTTTCTGTGCTGCCATGTTCTCTTGCGCAATGATACTTGCTGATAAAGAAACTAAAAGAACAATGCTTCAGATCAATCATGCATTGTCAATGGTACATAAACCTCTTTAAATTATGTGGCTCATTTAACATTTATTTCTTGATATAAAATAGGTTATGTTCAAATTTGTTGGCTTAGTGATGAACTGTAAGTAATAATTCTATCATTATTCTCATTCTCATTAATAATAATAAACACTTAAATATATATGTTAATATAATAGATGCACCTATTGGTAAGTGAATAGATAAGATAACAACAAGAAAATATATGAATTACTCTACTCTTTAGGCATTGGTGCTGGTCTTGCTGCTACTGTGGGTACCAGTGGCATAGATGTATTGAAAAATCTCGGAAGACTTATTGGTTCTCTTTATGCTGCCCTTGCCATTTTCGTAATTTTCATACTTATTCCTATTATGCTAATGGCCAAAATTCCTATTCTTGGGTTTTTCAAAGCTATTGGACAGCCATGGCTTATTGCTTTCAGTTCTGCCTCCAGCGAATCTGCTCTTCCCAAGGCCATGGAGCGTATGTCTGAATTTGGTTGTCCTAACTCTTTGGTTGCTTTTGTGATTCCATGGTAAATAGGATATATTCTACTAGCATAGAAAAAAACAGTACTGATTTGGTTTCTTTAGTGGTTATTCCTTCAATTTGGATGGCAGTACACTTTATCTTGCTCTTGCAAGTGTTTTCGCAGCACAAGCCGGAAATTTAAATTTATCTATTGCCACTCAACTTAGTATCATGGGCACTTTGATATTATCTTCCAAGGGTGTTGCTGCTATACCGCGTGCCTCTCTTATTGTTCTAGCAGCGACCTTATCTCAGGTAACTAGGAGAAAATGATAATGTGTAATATAAATAACTCACATCATTATATATAATATTACTTTCATAATACAATCTACCTATAGAAGCCATCCCAATGATAATGGGTGTGGATGCTATTATGGATATGGGTCGCACCTCTATCAATGTTTTGGGTAACTGTCTTGGTTGCTGTGTTATGTCTCGCATAGAAGGGTCTTTCCGTGGTGAGGATTGGAGAGAAGAAGAAATGAAGCGTCGGAATGATGCTCTTTTGTCTGAAGAAACCTCTGTCTATCATGAAGATTCTCACAACACGCAATTTAGTGGAAGCGTACATACTGAAGAACTCAAAGACATTGTTGTCTACCATGATGAAAAGCCAAATACACAAAAGTAGCCAGTAGACTATTCCGGTAATAGTGTTGGACATGTGTAAAACAAAGTAATTTTTATATATAATATGTAGCACACTTTTTTAAGAAATAAATATGAATTGTATGCGTTTGTCTTTTCAGCCATCTCAACTTAATATTGTTTAATCTTTACTTTGCTACACATCCCAACATATAAAATAACATAGCCATTGTTGTAATTCAAAATCCTATCTTGTATGATTGGTGAATGAACCTTGTATGTGTGATAAAGCAATCTAAAATAAGAATAAACTCTATCAACTCTTACAAGAAAATGACTAAACTTTATTCTACACACCGAAATATGGCTTTGATGGTTGGTACTGTTTGTAAAATCAAACTTTGATAGTGATTATTTCACTTTTGTATTATTATTTTTTGTATCTTCATGTATGTATCTCTAAATTTCTTTAATTATCATTTAGTGGTGATGAATTCTGGTTTAATTCACATAAATAGACCATAAAATAATAAAACACTTTGAACTGTACAATAGGGTATTGATATTGATAGAAAAAGAAATAATATTTAAAAATGTCTTTACATTAAGTACAGTGAGTTTCAAAAAAACAAGGGACATTTCAAATTTAGACTATAATTTTACTTTTGAAATTTTTATTTTTTATTAAACATTCTTCATTTATCACTTTTTCACTCTAATGTCTACCTCATCTAACACCACCGAACACACCAAAAAGACTTCTTGGAAACAAGGAAAAATAAATAAATCATGAAGACTATAATCATTGATCAAAAGGCCTCTGTCAATGGGACCATCCAGGTTGCCATTTCTGCTAGATTTGGAGTTTGTCAGCAGTCTATCCCTCGTATCGTAAAGAGATACAAAGAAACTGGATGCTTCAAGGCCAAAAATAGCACTGGGAGTAAGCCCATCCTTATTTAGAGAGACGAGAGAGAGGCTGCATCCCAATTGATAAGAGATTCATTTCAGACAATGGATTAGCTTTGCAAGCAAATGACCACCAAAGTGTGTATGAACACTTTTATAAAAATGATAAAGAGGATTGGCCTGTTCTCTTGCAAGGTGGTTAATAAACCCTTCTTTCACCAATAAGCACAAGAAGTTGAGACTTGCTTGGGCTAAGGCTCATCTTCACTGGACAGAAGAAGACTGGAAGACAGTCATCTGGTCCAATGAGTCAAAGTACTAACTGATGAGGACCAACAGCTGCAACAGAGTGGTGCAAAGAAAGAAAGAGGGACTGCTTCCAAAGAACACCAAGCCCACCATGAAGTTTGGTGGTGGTAGTATGATGGTGTGGGATTCTTTCTCTAGTGAAGGTGTTGGAAGATTGGCACCTGTGACGGGCAGTATAGACAGTAGAAGATACATTGAGATCTTATAGGAGAATTACTGCCCTGATCTGGATCGACTCAAGGCAATGAATCCATAGTTGGATTATGTTCTTCAAGAGGACAATGCCAACTGCCATAAGAGTAAAGAGTCCAGGTTGTGGAAGGCACAAGAGAGCATTGCCACTATGGAGGGGTGGCCCTCACAAAGCCCCGACCTCAACCCCATAGAACATTTATGAGAAAATCTGGACAGAGCCATCAGAAAGAGTATGAATCCAAGAAGTACTCTACAAGATTCGGAGGTGCTCTTGTTAGAAGAATGGGAGAATATTCCCAAGGACACTACAGACACCCTCATTGCCAGCATGCATTGGAGATGTAGGTCTGTTATAAAGGTCAAGGATAGAAACACCAAATATTAAGGGCTTCCACCCAATAAACCTGTATATATTATCCTGTTGACCTTCTTTATACTTCATCCAATTCTCAAGTCTCTACTGTGTGTTTAATGTGTATTTTTATGACAAAGAATAAGTATTTCCTATTACAGAAGTATACCGGGACATGAAAAATCTTCCTTATTATTTTAATTCCTACTGTAGTACTATGATTTGTGGCTATGTAATAACTATGATATATTAGGTTGTACTGTGTTAATATTACAGCAAAACATAATTTTTCTAAGCTAGGACATTATATTCTTTTTAACTAAGAAAGTAGAACCAATAGACTAACTAACTATGGCATTGTATCATTAGTACTCTCTTGTCCTTTTAGTCTATGCTCTCATTTTGACAGCCCTCGTTGGCTTTTTTTCGTGACTCACGTTCATAGACTGGTAAATGATATATCTGATTTGAGCAATCTACATAAAAAATTAATTTTCCTGATTTTCTTCTTCTCAGGGTAGAAGATAAATAGAGTTTAGTGAAGCAGTATATGTAAATATCATTTTAGATTCAATCTTGCAAAACAAAACAAAACAATAGATTATAGTTAAATAAAATAAACCTATATCTAATCCATATTTTATGTTTTTCATTGAATTATGCTCCCTTATACTTTGATATGTGTTAAGAGCTGCATAATATGAGCACCTATAAAGAGTCTATAAAATTTCTAAATTAACTACACACCAGGAGATTTTTCTGGCCTTTAAGCGATTATATCTTCGCCTTTTAAAACTGAAAATTCTTGCTTTTTATGGAACTGCATTTAAAACTGAAAAATTCCTGCCTTTTATGGAACTGTACTTGAAATCAAAGGTTTGCGAGTATCCAAAATTTTCTTACCTTTTATGGAATACCTCAATATCAAATTATATTATCAATAAAAATATTGTTTATGAATCAAATTGTTTATTATAATAATATAGCTAATAATATACTATTACTATAGCTACTGTTGTTCTAGGTATATTCCTTCATAGCAATAGAATCTATACCCTAGAAGCCTTATGCTTTAATATTGGAAGATAGATAACTATGCTCAGGAGTATACCCTAGACAGCCTAGACCGTATAGAAGAAATAATAGACCACTTAAGGCTGACTTGAGAAGAGTCTTGACTTATCTAATAACAGATGAGTGTATTAGTAATAATTCAATCAAGAGAGATAGTATGTTTACCTTGTGCTTAATATTTGTCTTGAGAAGAATTGGCTATGTATTATCTATTAGAAGAAGAATCAGTAGTATGTCTTGTGGAATACATTGAACTCAAGCCCAGATGAAAAGCTCTTCTAACAGTTACTCTTATTTTTGTTCTCAAGATCTGCCACACTTATAACACAAATATTCTCACTGAGGTATTAGTGAGTTTCAACAGTATCCGCGCTTGCCAAAGTTGTGGAATTGTTTGGAACAGAGATGTGAATGCATCAAAGAATATCTATACAATTGCAGAAGAGGCTTTGAATGGTCGCCACCGACCAGTTCCATTCTGTAGAAAAGAACAGATATTCTTTGATGTATTCATATTATATATCGCCACATCGAAAGTGGTTTCCTTCGGGATTCAGATATTTACAGGTAAATTTACATAATAATCTTTATTTAAGAACTAACATGAATATATTTCACTTTTTTTGCTCCTTTTCAAATCCATGTCATTTCTAAACAATTGTATTTCGACTATTTCCTTTTATATCCTAAAGACCTCCTGGTGTGTAGTATAGTGGGTTCATAAATTTTAAGCCTTCTCAAATATATTGATAAAAGAAAATATATATGCATATTATTTACAAATATAATCGTGTGAATTTTATGACAGTAAATCTTAAAGCTTGAGAATAATCTGGGCAAAGAATCATTTCCGAAGTTGAAGTTGAATATTGATAAATAAATCTGTGATGGACACTAACAGATACTTTCCGATATTTAGTTATTGGTCTCATAGAGAAGGATCTCAGTGTTCTATGTATAAAAAAAATTTAAAGTCTCATATACTTCTTTATCAAACCTTTTTATTATTATTACGACTACAAGGTACACGCTTTGAGGGTTCTGTGTCTTCTTTTTTTTAAAAGAATAAATAATCTTATGTTGAATAATTTTATTTACTGAAAAATACATACGAGAAAATATATTTCTTTTCTTTTCTTTTACTCTTTTGACAAATATAGAAAAATAGTTGATTCTTTAAAACAGTTTGAGGAGGCTGAATCCATAGACTGTCGAGTGATTTTTCTTCAATGAAAATACTTTTAAGGGGTTAGATACCAAATACTACTTCTCTCTATAGATCAAATGCTATGATTCTGTATCCTTAATATAGTAACTCAATACAATAAAAGAGTGTTTTCACTGATACTTTTAGTATGTGCATATCAAATTGTAATTTCAAAAGTCAAAAGCAATATCTGACTTGAGATATATCTTTAAGCCATGTCTAGATGGCTGTTCCTGTTTACAAATTCTCTAAAGCCTTATTATTTGTCTTAAATCATTTGTTCAAATGAAAATGAAATACTTTATAATATCTCAGCCATTAAAAAAAGCTCAACATATGATACTGGGAATTACTTTATTTGGAAATCAATATGTTTTGGTGTGCAGAAAAATCCCCTTTGTTGCAACACGGTCTAATAAGTACACGAGTTATATTGATACATGTCTAAATTTGATATATAAAAGACTTTTACATTATAACACTTATACTAATATTATAATGGATCTATAAATATTTCAAATCAATAAACCTTTATTTTTTCCACATAAAAATTGACACAACTTGGGTCATTTATCCAAGTGAGAATTATCAATTCATTATCTGTTACAGAACTATATCGACCTTTTTCACAATCTATCTCTAATTCACTTCTAATTCTCTGTTACATACACTCAAACAAAACAAAGGCTTTTTGATAAAAAGGCCATGAAAAATGTTAACTATTTGTTATCACAATTCAATGCTTTTTTTTATTTGAAACAAATAAATATGAATTAATAAAACCTCTTTTTATTTTTAAAAAAAATTGCCTTATTGGGTGATCAGTAAGTCCGATACACGAATGGTACACATCCGAAAATAAGAATGTGTGTACTACACACGGTTAAAAAAATAGCTTAAAATCAATTTTTTTAATCCCAATTAATTGATGTTTTGACATATTTGATAAATCACCAGAGAAATAGTTTTGTTAACCAAATCCTACAGAAACACAAGTTACCTTTCTATCATTATTAAGAAACGACAGATATAATTAAGTAAATATTTTTTATGGAATGGCTGACAATATTTATTGCTTCAGCTATCGCTATTTAGAGAATCAGTAATTAGTTTAATGTAAATAAATAAATACTAGTGAATAAATATTACTATTTGTAGCATGCATGATGAATGCTAATTATGTATGTTTTATATAATATATCAATATAGATAGGTGTAGATATTCCATTAAATATATCGTGAAACTAAAAAAAAACTATTCATACAGATCTATAAAGTAGCTGATAGGTATCTGTTAAATCTAATCAAGTAGTAAGCTGCTTATCCTGAAATCACATTATCTATCATTAAAGTACAAGTTCTACCTCTAATCCTATCTCATACCAAATACCTTTTCTATAGGTCATAGACTGTGTACTATAGAGAAAATAGTGAATATTATCATTACACCTATTTTTTTTTGCTCTTGTTTAACCTACAGCTAATAGAATAGACTTATATTAATTTATTTAGAAATATAGAAAAACCAACTTTATAATCCTAAGTTTTATCCTTGAGTATATTCTTTTTACTTATTAAATACATAATATTGTGTCGTGATATCACTTTCCTTTTATAGATAGTGGCATCTTTAGTGAAGAAGCCAATTAAAAGAAAAGTGAACAGTTGAAGCCAGACAGACTAAAAATTTATATCTCTAAGATGAAATTATTATATCATAATTCAGTAAAAATAGTACGTTAAAATATAATAAAAGAAGTACTCAATTGAATGAATAAACAGAAGAGTTCAACTATACGTTAACTGACCGGATTTCCTTTGATACCTAAGATCAAAGACGACAGTTGTCTATCATTATTGTATTCAGTCTCAGTCCTATCTTTAATTATTATTAACTATACCCGTTTTTAATTAGTAAAATCAGTAAAAACATGAAATTCTTACAGAGATAGTAGGAATATGGAGATTCTTAAAATTAAAAATATTCCTCTTGATTAATAAAAATGTTTAACTCATTGTGATTGCTTTTAACTATCAGATCTTCTCTAATGTTTTCTTCCACCAATACCACCACTGCATCCACAAAAACACATTCTAATAATAGAATGGAAACCAACTGTGATTATTCGGCTAAGTAGAAAATAACGAGACTGAACAAAGATGCTTGTTATTATGTGAAGAGAGATTCATTATTTATACCTTTTGTGGGCATATATTCTTTAGTGGCCTTCTATCTTAAACTGGTTAATGATTAATCCATATCACGGCTTATTGATAGATGCAAACTCATGGTTGTTGTAGATGTTTTATCTTATGCTAAATTACATAGGTGGTACCTTATGGTTGGTTCATTGGATAAATATACTATTATAGAACCATCAGTTATGTGTCTGCAACTTAATTGTCTTTGATAGGTCTTGTTTATTCACTAAGGATTTATAGATGATAGCAGCTCTTGTTAAGTATCCAATGGTACATTGAGCCAAGAAGGTTGATTTGTAGTTACAACCAATCGGTGAGATGATACAGAGATTACTATGTTACTTGTGTGCACTCAAGCTTTCATAGAGGATTCTGATATGTCATAGCACACTACTCATGTTGAACTATTCATGGAGAATCTTTGGATTGAAGTCAGAATACAACACCAACACCAAAACTCGTGATGTTGTTATACAAAATTATCTTGTAAAAATAATAATCAAATGCTGAGATAGATTGCATAATTATCATAATATAGTTCAGAGTATTTTTTTTATATTTTTGGGTGTAATTTGCTATTCGCGCATTGGGCATATTAGCCACCCTATGAGATCGTTTGAAAAATAAGAATAAACATATAAACACTTCAAATACTAAAGTAAAAAAATAATGCAAATGAATGGGAAACAGAAGGACAGAGAAATACAAAACCTCAAATGAGGGAAAAATAAGAAATGATGGAAAAATGATAATTATGAATAGACATCCAAAAGTTCATAAAGTCAGCAAGGAAAACAAGATACAAATATAACAACTACACTAGCAGCTTCTGGCTTTGCTAAACGGGTTAATAATGGGTAGTAGAGGAGAAATCAGAGGAGAAGTGAGGACACAACATCTGTTGCTGAAGGAGTCTTTGCACTCTATGGCGGTGTTGGCGTTCCCGCTCAATACACCCATCAGCAGCCTCAATGAGAAAACTACCAGCTGCTGGCTCTACCTCAAAGTCTTCAGTAGACGTGGCTCGATCAATGGCCCGCTATACAGTTTTTTTTTGTATAAGACACTTTTTATTACGTGTCTTTACGCAGTCACACCTCGCACTGAGAGGTTTGACCAGGAAAACATAATGGACACAAGTCACTTACAGAAAGTTAGAAAAAAAAACAGGACTAGCTAAAAAGAAAGAAAGAAAAACGAGAATATGAGACAAGGAAAGAAAGGCAAATGTACACTAGACTATGTCATGTCTTCGTTTTCGCATGTGAGGGTGGTAAGGAGGGATCAAGCACGTCCAGAGACAGTGGAGGTGATGAAAGGAGAGTTGTGGAAGTGGCTGGTCCATTAGCCTTACCAAATTGCCTGAATAACTGCACCAAAGACTTGACTGCTAGTCAGAGGTCCATTGGGAGGAAGGGAGAAGGAGTGTAAATCTTGAGCTAATATGGAAAAACGGACATCTAGACAGACCAAACCCTTGGACAAGTCACCAAGAAATGGTCAGTGCTGTGGTGAGGATCCGCTATACAGATATAAAGTGATCTGAAGAAAGTCTTTCTCATTTTAAAACTCAGTTTTTTTTTTTAGTTTCGTACTTTACCATAATAGTGTTTAAAATAAAAATTAGTGGTTTTATTTTAAGTTTATCTAATAAACACTGAAAACCATTGGCATCTATGAAAGTTTTACATCTAACACATAATGGAAACAAGGGTATATGTCACCTCTTTAGATATTTTACCCCATTCCATCATCAGGACCGCCTCCAGTTTTTTTTAATGAAATAAACTTTTATGTCCTTCCTAACGGCTTTCTTCAGATGAGCCCATAGATGCTCGGTTGGATTGAGATAGGGACTTTGTGAAAGCCAGTAAAGAGTCATTAATATACCATCAATTACTCTCTAATTGAGTTGCCCTACTTTTATGGGGTCTATCCTTGTCCTCCTGTAGGCAGTAACTGACTCCAGGCTTTAGGATAGAGAGAATTGTTCGAGTTCATTGCAGTAGGCTTCTACCAAGACATTGGTGTACTTGTCGGAGTTTATCTTGCCCTTCACTACGATCCATCTCTCAATACCCTTCCCACTGAACCAGCCCCATACCATCACTCCACCACCTCTATACTTCTTTGTTTCCAGAATATTCTTAGGCTATAAGGATATGTCTTACATTCTGATGACTTTGATGCCTCTGTCATAGCTCATAAACTCGACCCTGGACTCAGACAACCAGTCAACCTCTTGTCACTGCTCATGTGTCCGACCAACATGATAATAGTCCCACTGGAGTATTGCCTTCATGTTCTTCTCAGTGATAACAGGCTTTAACACTGGAATGAATGAATGGAACTCCATATGATTGAGACACCTATTCTAAGTTTGTCTTGAAACCTTGATGGCCATGTCTGCCAGGATGGCCTCCTTGGTCTGATGAGAATCACTAACTATTATTCTACACAACCATCAGAGAGCCCTGTCGTACAACTTTCTTTATCAGTCACTCTTGGGTAAGGGAAACACCAAGCCTGTATTCTTGAAATGCTTAATGATGTTCCCTACAGTGGAAGTAGGCATGTTGAACATGTGAGATGCCTTGACTTTGGTGGAGTTTGGTTTCAGTACCTGGTGAAGGATGGCTAAGCAAATCTCAATAATTGTATCCTTTTTATACATCTTGGGGGTTCTGACAAAAAATATTGCATTGTTAGATGAGTCAGACATTAGGGAAAAAGATTTTTTATGAAGAAAGAAATAATATGCCGGAATTTGAAACAGTCGATTACATTCTTTTGGTCACTTTATTTACAGTAATTTGTATGCATAATAATTTATATTTTCAAAGGTACCTATAACATAGCCCTAAGGTTTAATGTATAAATGACTAAAGAATATCCAAAGAATATAAAGATATTTTAAATTTGATTGATATAAGAAGATAAACACTCTTAGAGATAAGGCTGCCAGCCATGCCATGCTCGACCCAAGACATTTGGGTCGGTGGCAAGATCCAGTAGACACATAATTTGATCTTTGGCATCTTTGCATTTTGGTCCAGTTCTGGCACGAACATTGATTGAAGGATCTCCTCTGACTACAGATTCAATCATTGTATAGTAAATCTTGTCCTTATGCCCGATTTCTAACTCATTTATCAATATACCTATTTGTATACAGTGAGTAAACAAGCTTTTTATACAAATATAAACATTGATGCCTTATACTCACTTGTTGGGTTTTCTCCAAGAAGTTTGCGCTTAGCATTCACAAGCTTTCGCTGTGGATACCATTCGATTTCATCTTGAGTACTAGAATCTGTTACCATACTGGTGGGTGAAGATTTACCACCTTGTTCTAAGTGCATTAGATTATACATAGTAAGTTTAAATTTTTAGTTTATTTCATTATACCCACTTTGTAATTGAGCTTGCTTGTTGGCTGCTTTTTTCCAATTTAGAAGAGGCTCTTTAATAAATACGTTCATAGTATTTAAAACAAGCTCTTTGTCTTTTTGGATTGCTAAAGAAAAATATAATCATCAGTGGGTTAATTATTAAGACATTGGTTTATTCTATGGTCTTCACAAACCTTGCATTATATTGGTCATGGCTATCTCCAATGCTCCTGAGATACCCAATGGCTCAAGAATACCAACTAATTGATCTGTCAGTCTAAATGGAACAAGCTCTGGTACAGGAAGTAGCTCGGCAGCAGACCCAAATGCATGGCCAAAATCAATCGGTATAAGCCGACCTCTATATGTTTATTTGGTTAATACTATTATGTATGATCCGGTAAATAAAAGTGACAACTCACCGTGTCATGTCAATTAAGAAGTTTTCCAAATGTCTATCTCCAATTCCTATTTTATTTGTGAAATTAGCATTCTAATGTACATATTTTGACTGTATGAATGAATAATATAATTTAGTTACCTAGTAAATAGCCAACAACGCAAATAACAGCTAGACTGTAAGCAAATTCTTTTCGAATGAACAAAAAGGCCTCAGGAGAAATTGACAAATTGAAAAGATAATTTCTGAGAAGGTTTTGTTTGAATCTACTTTTGAAACGATCAAAGTTTTTGACTACTTCTTCTCGTTTGGCATTGAGAAAGTTTTGATATCCTGATAATTCGATTTTTTTAATTAATCTCATGCTTTTATCTTAATAGATCAACTTACCCATTACATTTCCTTTGAAGGTAGATACATATGCACGATAACTTTCTTGTACCCTATTAATGGCATTCTTTTCTCCTATTTGTTCTTCTATACATGATCTCAGTGTCTTTGTGTTATTGATCCATTCTATTATTCCAATATTCGTAGCCATAGGTATAATCTGTTCAAAAATAAATCAATAAAGGCTATACTCGTAGTATTAATAATAAAGTATTGTCTTACTTTGTAGGTACTGATTGAGATATCTTGATGAGCACAAAAAAAGTTTTTCTTGATAATTTCATTCATGACAGTAAACAGTTGTTGTACACGCTGGTCTAGTCTAAGATCTTCACCACCCTATTGCAAAGTTGAGTTCAACAATCATAGAGCAGATTAATAATAATAAAAAGATAAAATGTTTTTAAATACCTTAACAAGAAACTTATATTCAATTTCGTCAGTACCATAGATACAGATTCTTTTTGGTTTTCTTAAAGAATGTAGCACAATAATACGCTCATCAAAGCTTGCTATTTTTGCATGGTATTCTGGATGTGGAACGCTCAAGCCAGTGTATTGTCCAGGAATCTCAATTTCCTACAATGATATTAGATTCATACTTTTAAAGAACATTAGGTCAGCTAAGCAAAATAAAGAGAATAGTAAAAAACCTCATCATAATTGGCATTTTGAAAATCTGCTAGCCAAGGAGAGTAGGACCTCAGTTTATCAGTACCATCGGAAATTTTCTGGTTATAAATGGCTTTTTGGTAGTAATTGATTAGTTTCAAAACATCATATTTTGTCATCTTGCTAATTTTGGATCCATTTGTTCCTAAAAAAGAAAAAGAAAAAGAAAGCAAGAAAGAAAGAAAGAAAGAAAGAAAAAAGAGGGGAGGGTTAGAAAACTGTAAACATATTTTATAAGTAAAAATATTATAGCATACCAATAATCTCACGTATTTGAGATGCATGCTTGATTGCGAACACTTTGGGAATTCTTCCCATTCTTTTGCTATTAATGTTTAATACAAGCTCATCGAATTGTTTAAATTCGGCTTGAATGAAATTCGAATTGATGTTATTGTCTTCTGAAACAGTCTTAAATCATAAATCCACGTTAGACAATAGGTGAAATGCTTTGAACAATCAGATTTCTATTTCTTACTTTTACAAATGCAACAAAGTCTTTGGTAATGTGCTCCGGTTCGGTTAATCTACGAAGCTCGATGGTGAACTCTTCTAGAAGTGGTGAATGTATAAGATTCTTAATAATTGCAAGTCGACTTTTTCTATCCTCTGAAAGGACTTTTTGGTCGGCCATAAAATGCTCCATACTGATTTGAAAAGGGTAGTATATTGCACTGGGATAGTTTTTTGCAATCTAAAATAAAAACTATAAGTATTTAATATTTGGATATTCTTTCTTATTTACTTTGACCAAGGCAGGAAAGATATATTCAGCAAGTGAAGATCCCAATAAAGCAATGAGCTGTGGAATCCAGCGAATATAGACCCATGTAGACCCGAGTTTTTCTATCTTTAGACTCATTAAGATGAATAATTTTGTAGAATTAAATTGTTCATTATTTAATAAACTGCTTACTCTTTTTTTGAAATCTATGCCCGCCTCTGGATATAGCTCAATGATTTCCAAAAGTCTAGGAAAACGTTCAATAGCTTTCTTATGACATAAATCCATTGCTCTGAAGTGACTATTGATGACTAGCTGAGCATATTGTACTGCATCAAACTTGACCTAGTAAATGTATATTTAATTGATATCTACTGTAAGAGCAGTTTTTGAGCCAATATTTAAAACCTACCAGTACATTAGTGGGATTGTTTTCATTTGATCGTAATGCATTATCACAATATTCTCCAAGATGCCATAAACTCTCTGATCTCAGTAATGGCTATTAATTGAAATTAGCCCATAGGTAAAGTATTTTCATGTTATTATTTAAATAACAGTGATGACTTACATTATCAACCGATATATGATGTGCCTCTCTCAAGAATGCATAACCAACTTTTGTAAAATGGTTAGCCATCATTCTGGCATCCTTAAATTGTACTCTTTCAGAAATATTCAATACGTAGGTACTCTTGAGCAATTGATGATATGAATCATTGTTTGTTTGAAGTTCAATGCGTGCCATCTCAAATACTTTTGCAGAAGTAATAAGGTACTCCATGGCATGTTTTTTTTTACCGCCCATCACTACCTATACAAAATGGGTTAATGAGTTAAACAGATATTGAGATTAAATATTGAGATATACCTGATGATCCAAGACTCTTCCCACTGCCTGTACTATTTTTTGAATACGCACAGATTTTTCATTAGTAAATAGTGCAGACTGTATATCAATTTGCATAAGCGTGTGTGTCTTTTCAACAGCAGTAATTCCAAGTAATTCAAGTCTGTGAAATCGATTATTTGCAACACTAAAATTGTTTTGCTGTCGTGCTGCAGAAATCATACTCTTAAGGAACTGTTTTTCGCCATCACAAAAATACTGTTGTAAGGATGAAGACTTTTAAAGAAACATTAGCAAATAAGCACTCATATATACTCCATACATTATGTGTTAAAGATTTTAGTTGACTCATAAAGACAAATCTCGAATCAATAATATCATCCCAAATATCCATAGTATCTGTTTTGAAATCTGGATACCTGTATTTATAAACTCAATAGTCTGATTTTCATGTAGCTATAAAGCAGTATGTATGTGTGTATAGTTGTACCTGAATAACAGTGACTGTATGTAATTTTTGACATGTATTTCATCCCCCATTGATTTTTTCAAATTTGATACAGTAGTCAAATATTCCTCAAGTTCGACAGTCTAAGGAAAAAATCAATATATGAATCTAGCTATTTTTATGGGTTATTTATATTTCTTACCCTATGCATGATAGCTAGGTTTGATAATCTATTCTCATTGGCTAATGGGTGAAGACTTGTCCAGACAGAAAGCAAATTACTGAAGGCATTGTTGACATAATAGTTGGCTTTATCATAGTCTTTTCGAAAAATAGATGCTAGTGAAAGGTCTTGAAATACATATGATTTAGAGGCAACCATTACATACCAAGGTATATTATTTACCAGATGCGTGATTACGTATAAGATGTTTCAGCTTGATAGAAGAGCGTGAGGCAGATGAAATAAACTTAAATATGGGATTAGTTTTGGTTTTAGTCTGATGCTCGGTGCTTTTTATTTCATTGCTTGAGCGAGTATGCAGCTTTGAGTGACTTCTCATAAAGTATTTAAGATAGGGATCCTAGAAATAATATATTTTTGAGGTTTACTATATTTTTTCTCATATTTATCTTTACCTGAATGTCAGGATCCCAGAGCAACTCATAATTGGTGCCTTCCACTTTATGAGTAACATTATTGCTAATATCATCCCATTTAGTAAGCTTTTCATAGCATCTAAGCTGTTCTTTAGACCACAGTGAAATCTATATGAAAGATGTCTTTGTTAATGACTGAATCAACTAGTTTAATTAAATATTTATATATGAACCTCTTTCGCATCTGCTTCATTACTATAACTGTCTAATGATTCAGAGAAAAGTTTTCCTGCAGTCTCATAGTCTCCGAGGACTTCAGCATCAATGGCCTCTAAAGTTATAATAATATATAAGTTAGTTTAAATCACACAAACACTAAATTATATAAATGACATACTCTTAGGAAGATCTTTTGTAGCAACTCTAGTCTTATAGATGCTCTGAAAGAATTCAGCCTCATTGATGGATTTATAAAGAATAGAAAGATTAATCCATTTTAACTTTTCTTCGTGAAGATTGCTTCCATAAGAAGTTCGCAACCTCTTTTTTTCTTTCAATAGATATTAGTATATGTTGAAAATTTAAAGGATATTTTCAGTACCTCCTCCATCTTTCTCTATACTTAGCTGCTTTTCAAGCAAAGAGATACCAATGTGCTGATTGTAACTTTTCTCACTAACTAAGTAGACAAGAGAGCTTTTGATGTAATTTACGTCAAGTTCAAAAAATACCCTGAGAAAGGAGCCAATAGTAGGAGGAAAGAATAGAGTACTCTTTTCAAGATTTTTTGATATTACTGTCATAATCTCTTCACGGTATCCTATCTTAAATAAAAGTTAGATTTTACATTGTATTACTAGAATGAGATTATATATGCCTATTCATAAACAAAAAGATATATTACCATATTTTTTTCATTATTTGCATTATCTGTAATGGATACTATTAAGCTAGCATGAAGTAATCTGGCAATCTCAGTATCACGACAGCCTAAGACCTTCAACGGCTCAATAATTTCCTTGTACTTTAGCTCAATATCTGGGAGTTCACCTAAAAAATCATTCATTTAGCAATTATTTTAAAATATTTAGGGTGATCTTTCAATGTATACCCATTCTATAGTTTCTGTAAATCAATATGTTTTTTTCTCGTGCTTGTTTTTGAATATTATAAGCTGCTTTGATACGTCGTGCTAACTTTTCTTTTCTCCTTTTGAAGAATATGGGATCATTAATCTTTGTACCCTTTAAGTTTCTATGATGAAGCTTATTGTATGCATCTTCTCTACTCTCTTTTGTTAATCTATATAAAACATTGATAAGATAAGAGAATAACACTAAAAAAGTTTAAGTCTTTACCTAATATTTCTTAGCTTGCTATTTTCCTTTTCCTCATTACTTTCTGAACCATCAAAGCTCTTTAAATTATATTCCTGTGAAATAAAAAGCGGATTCTGGCTGGATGTCACAGAAGTTGATAAAAGAGATTGATCTTTTCATAAGACAGGTGGTTAGTGGAAACTATTTTTCATCTCACAATAAATCTGTAATCTTACTTGAGGGTTGATTTAGTGAGACTATCTCTCGATTACTCGCTTTGATATTGGTAACTCTAGGTTTTATCTATTTATTTATTTTGTTAATATCAATAGATACCAAGTTTAAGTCAATAAATATCACTTCATCTTACTTGGTCATTCAGAAAGAGTGGAGTCATTGTGAGGTTCTCTTGCCATAGACTGTTAATTTCCTGATACTCACTATCAAAGCGGGCTCCTGGAAGTGGACTTGAAAAAAGTGCCTTATCATACTGATCACTTTCTTTTGTTCCATCTAGTAACATTTGTATACTATAAAGAATATATATATTTTCAACTTCAGGCATGTACATATCCCTGTAATTACTCATGTTAGATTATATTAAATAATGTTTCTACGTTTACACATGTACCTCAGAATTGTTTCAAGGCGTTTAAAGATGTTACCGCTCATGATATGCTGCTCTTGAAAGAAGTTATTAATATCCTGACGTATATCTCCATCGCTATTGGCTAATCCTCGAAGAAGATGAACTTTAGTGAAGTTCTTCAAGCTGGAATCATCTGAATTATTTTTATAGATGTGCTTCAGAAGGTTATAGTAAGTGATCTATTGGATCATTTAAAAATTTACATTAATTATCCAGAGTTACTTTTTTATTACTTACTCTACACTCGATGCTTCCATTTTCTGGCATAATTTCAGAAAACTGGTTTAAAGCGTAAACTATGTTTTTATCATTCAACGTTTCCACAACTTTGCTTAAAAGCCTTAAAGTTACAAGTTGAACACTGTAGTCTCTACATGAAGGTTTTTTTTCTCTTTCAATAACACAATTCTTTTTGTATCCAATTTTTCTCATACCTATATTGGAGTCTTTCCAATAGACCCTTTGACTTCAGTGTTTGGAAGATATTTTCATTTCCTTCATTGCATGCAATAATGATTTCTAAAGCCAAGACATAGTAATTTTCATTAAGCCGAGACAATAAGAAAACAACTTTGCTGATAAATTGATCACATATACTGGCATAGTGCAAACTTATACGATGTAAACAAATAATGAATAGATCTTTGTTTTGATTCTTGTGCATAACTGGGTCTATATCAAGAAGCTAAAATAGTTTGGTTTAGTATTCGTATGATTTCTATGTAAGAGGTAATTAGAGCCTTACCATTTTAATTAACTTTATCTTGATGTCTTTATAAACAGAAGAATTATTATCTTTCATGTACTTTAGAGACCATGCAGATATCTATCAGTAGTAGATTAAATATCTTTTTCTCATATTTTCATTATCCTATCACTTCAATATACCTCAGCAGCCTTTGAATATATTTCTCTATGGTTGTTAAGAATATTATTAACCAGCGTAGAGTAAAACTCTAATTCTGTCAACCCTTCCAAATCAACCGATCCACCATAGAAAGGATTGACATTATGCGCTAGCAAGATGCCAATGAGTTGCAGTCCTATTTGATTTTTCTTGGTATTTTTATCTGGATTATTGAACAAATTGAAAAGAATTCTCTGTAATATAAATATAGTTAGACTACATACATGTAGATACTTTTCTTCTGTTTCTAGTAGATTACCGTTGGTATAATTATTTGATCACTCCAGCTATCGAATATTTCCTTGATAGTCATTAGAATTTTACTGGCTATTTCCATTTTTTCATGGACAGTATTTTCCATAAGATGTCTCTGATATATAAATATAAATATAATTAGTAAAGATGCCTATGTCTATAAAATACTATACCAAAAACCTATATAAAAGATATTGATCGTCGGAGGTACTAAAGATTTTCACGTTTTTACTCCACTCAACAATAATAACACACAGGTCCTATTTTTTTTTTAGAGGCTGTTACTTTATCTAATAAATCAATGTCAACCTACCTGAACAAAGTAATTCACTGGCTCTCCATATTGTTTTCCCAAAGTAACTAAAAGCATCAGAGGACGTATCCAATGTTCTGAATAGTTCTCATACGCCTCAGGGAAATTGACTATAAGCTTTGCGAGCAGTATCTTTAAAACAAGAGACGAGTCTATAAAACAACAAGGTTAGTACTCTGATATTCAATTTTCAATTTGTATAAATGCATACTTGGTGCTATAAAAGCTTTATGCATTTCATTCATCCAAAAGGGCATATTGGTACAATCCTTTTTAGGTGGTGTAATATCTGTGTGTAGTAGATAGATGACATTAGTCAATGAGTGCATACATGCATTCTCATTTAGTTGATCAATATCAATCTCCACAGGTCTAATTCAAGATCAAGAATATCTATTAGAAATCATTAATATAAATCAATATACACACCTTAATGGGATAGACAGTGTATCAATAGTATGTAATTCATCACTCTCGGCGCTTTTCTTGATATCATTAAAGACTCTCTGTTTGTTTGTTTTAGTTTATAGCTGTGATATATATATAATACCTCGAGAACTGTTCTTTTCAAATTACTAAATCCATGTGAAAACCACCCATTAGTAAGAAGATTACAGAAAACAAATATTTAGTAAATACAATACCTATTGCCAGAAAGGAAGTTTAGTGGGGAGTAGGTAGCATTGAATTTTATCGTATCGTCAGTCTTAGAGGTTGTTGATTTAGTAGACTGTTCAAATTGATTAATACCGAGTTCAGGATCTACGTTTGTAGGTAAGTTTAATTCTTGGGTAAGACAGAATATGTTTTCCCATAAAGGCTCGGTAGGTTTCTCTTGAAAAAGAAATAAGACATAGAACTTTTCGGTTTTTTGTGTACACATAATACATGAAGCTGCGAAATTATAAGCTGCCTGCTGATAAGACAGACGATCACTGACTATTTGGCTGTTTTCAGTGGTGTTCTGAATAAATAGCTTTTTGTTAGAAAAATCTTACATGCATAAATATATTGCTTTGATTCTATAGGAATACCTACCTTTCTACTTTTTGCACCATGGGCCATACGGATCAAATTAACTGTCATTGATTTCCCTCCATTATTTTTGTTTTCAGCTTCTTCCCAAGCTTTACTAATAGAACTCTCTGGACCATGAACCTTATTAGCCGGTAATCGCTCATACGCTATGTGATTTTTAGTTAAGGATGTATTGAGCGCAAAACAGTTAATGTTAGTTAAAAATTACATATTTAAAAAGGATATTTGCATAAGTTGAAAACATAATGCTTTTTCTTTTAAAGCATTCATATGATCTAAATCGGCTGTTTCTGTAGGAAGATTTTTTTGAATAGTCTTCATGACATAAACAATGTTTGCCTTGTAGAATTCCACGATATAGTCTTCTTGAACATTGAAAATAATGAATGCGATAAGATTAAGTGATTTTTTTCGAATAGACATCAGTAATGATGTGTCTTGAAAATTGCTAATAAAGATAAAATATATTATTTATTAATTTAAAATTGAATAAATAGCCTTACCTGAAACAAATCTTTGATATTTTCTCAAACTCATGTAACTCGAGTTTGCTTGAGAAAGTAGCAATCTCTTGAGCTACACTGTTTAAGTATAAATGGTTGCTTTCCTGGATAAATACTGGTATAAGAACTTCAAATAAAAAGGCTGACTGGCAAGAAAAGACTATCTTGAATAGTTTGTTGAGACAATTGATTTGATTATTTATACTAAACATAAATTATAAACATAAATTTCAAACTTTTCTGTAAGTGTCTCTATGAACTTACATCTCCATTTCATTGACTGGGCTATTTGATAAAATTAAATGAGCATTTAAAATGTTATTTATACAAGTGGAAATCTGTGAATGAATGAATAAGTAAAGCCCAATATAAAACTGTAGTAAGTTACCTTGTCAATATTAGAGCCCTCCATGCAAATATATAGCGGAATTATATCAAAGGCTTCAATAAGCAAGACCAAAGGCTGGTTTGCATCGAAAAAAATATCCAAAGAACTACAGAAATCTTCAAATAATGGTGTTTCTCTTACTTGCACAAGAATATCTGGTTCTATAGCAAGTATCTTTCTGAATACAGTAATCAGACTGATGAACTTTTTACTATTCTTCCAAGCATTAACCCTAAAACACAATAATATAAATTAATTAAGTCATAGTTTTATATCACCAAGCCATTACAAGTCATTTAAGAACGGTGTTTTGATAAGCAACTATATGAATCAAAGATACATAGTTTAGAGTTAGGTTTCTGGGTTACCCTCTCTTAACACTTACACTATGTAAAACAAACTCTGTTTCTTTATCATTTTTGGCCTGGAAAAGCTGCAAGGACTCAAATATTCCAAGAACGATATCATGTACGATATCATTATCAATATGATTAATCAATACTGAAGAAAAGTCTTCAAAGTTTTTAAGAATGCAATAATCAATCTAAAAAAAATAGATAAGTAAATATTTCTTAGTAATAATTAAATAAGAACCTACATAAACATTGTATTTTCGGTATATTGCTAGCATGTCTGAATAGGATTTATTAGCTAATGGCCCTTGAAATCCCTTTAAAATAAATCATTAGATATTAATAAAAAAAAACATTATTCAGTAAATTCAAACTAGACTTACAATAAGAGAAGAGCCATACGTCTTGGCAAATCCCCTTTGATTAAATGCAATTCTTAGCATACTTCCCAATAGCTCGATTAGCATTGGATCGTCTGTTGAAGAGAACGCGGTAAATTTGTCAAGCAATTGACAGCAATAGTCATTGGTAGAAGCAATTTCACCAGATTGATGGTCCATTTCTTTGCAAACCATATCAAATATATTCAACGATTGTAATATTCTTATTCCATTGATAATCTGACACATATCGCCAAGTGCACCTATTATTGGTTGGGTTTGTTTAGTTTTTCGTATGGCTTCAATATTATTTTTATTATCAGTACCTTGATCGATTTCGACTTCACTCAAATCAACATTGGAAGATTGCAAGACAGTCCTAATAGATTCTATCAAGACTTTCATAGATTGTGGTGATGCCTTTTCTTTCATTTCTGATATCAGATTTTTCAGTATAGACTGTACCGTGTCTATACTAAGCCCAGTCGAAAGCGTACTTATATCTGACTGAAGAGCATCAATGAATTGCTTAGGCAAAAGAAGCATAGTTGCTATCAGATTATTAAAGCGATTGTTCATCAAAATGCCTGAGCTATCCAAAAAGGTTGTTGATTCCTGATCGTCAGAGGATATTAATAGGTACAAGAAGAAAGTAAGTCGAAATGCAGTGTATGAATAAAGTGCCATGACTTTTGAACGGTTAATACTAGATCTCTCTGTCCAATTCTCTATGGTTTTAGTTGGATGATGGTTTACAAAGGCAGTAATAGCTTCAAAAACCACAGAAGATTCTTGCTTCAAAAACCAAATCCCATTTATAGTTTTTTTTTCAATGAGCCATAAATATCCATCAATAGTACAACTCAAGTGTCTCAACCATCTATAATAAGAAGAAATATTCATTTCTTCCATAATAATAGAGGGATGAAGACGTGGTGATTCGTAGGCTGATATTAAGAAATTTGGATTTTTTTCTTGTTGATCAACTAGCCACTGTTTTGCGCTTTCTGTTTCTATAAAAATAAAAATAAATAAATAAAAGCAATATAATATCCCTTTAGTAAATAGACTACTATGTTACTTACTTGTGTCATGGGCTACAAATTCATCAAAGAAATCTCTGCACGCTTTCGTGTATTCACGTTGTGGTTGAATCGACTCTTTGAAGCACCATTTAACAATGTAGCCAATATTAGCATGGTTAGAATTAGCAAAAGATTTCCGTATCTTCATATTTTCTGAAAACAAAGAAATGTTATCTCGAAGTAGTTCTTTAATATAAGCAATCGTCATCTTGACGTGTGCTTGAGTGCCTATATATAAGAGATACAGTCAATAAGCATGAAACTGATTGAATATAAAATAAATATACCAATCGATGGATGGTCGTCTTCTGCTAACTTTAAACTGAGAAAAAATCTTCCGAGCAACTCCAGTGTAAACTCATTTACAAGATGTATTTTTTCCTTATAAAGCGGATAAAATCTGTTAAATATCAATGAAGCTGCTAGTCGCTTGCTTGGACTTGGGTGTGATGTTAATCCATGTATGCGCTTGATTAAAGCCTTAATATTCATAGGACTTTCTTTTGCTTGAGGGTCCACTTGTTTGATACTCCATTTTGCAAACTCATAGATACAGTCGGCACCATAATCACAAAGTGCAGCATTAGTACTGCATGTAGCATCAATGCATACTTGTAAAAGTGTAAGAGTCTCTGGATTATTGTTTTGAGTATCATTGGCTAGCCAATGAATGAGTTGAAACACTAAAGAATTGAACATCGTTCTTGAGACCTGATCGGCATCAATTGCTAGACGAAGGAGTATTGGGAATATATGGATATAAAGTCTATGGTACTGGGATTGTACGGTTTTAGAATTTCTACGTGGAGGAAATGCACTGTTGCCAATCATAAGCAAAACAATGCTATGTAGTAGCTCACAAGCAGCAATTTTAACTTGTCTGTCAGGCGATAACTCAGCCAGTTCACATATTCTTGGCATAAGTTCATCTAATTGCTAAATCAGTAGCCATAGTATGCACTGCACTAGTTATCCGCTCATACCTAATATAAGCTCAACTTCAACATTTTGGAAGGGTAAACATATTTTGAGCTTTCTTTCGGTATCCCATGCAATTAACTGAGAATTACTTTCTAATTGAGTTATATTTGAATCTGTCAAGGCATTGGTGTCATGAATTGTACCATCGTCACTGATAAAGGATGTCTTGCCACTTAATATCAGCTTGTTGAAACCACCTAATTTACCCAGGCAGCGCATCATCCGAAACTGTATATCTTGTAGGCTTGCATATTCGAATTGAAATATTTCTTTACGTAAAGAGAATGAGAAATCTCTTATACTCTTAATCTTGAGATTTAATGAAGAATGTGTTCTGTACTGTTCTACCGAGCGTTTTGTTTCAACTTCTGTTTGAAGATTTATCATAAGATAATCATTCATAAATGGAATAATACTTGACAAATGCGACAGGTTGTGGTTATTCTCATTTTCACAATTGAATAGTTTTTCAAATGCATCCATGGCAACTACTGCCAACGGATGAAACGATAAACCAAGTCGAAATGCTGCTTGTATGGGCATAATAAGTTGAGATGTTTCAAAAAAGCTCTTTGGTGATACAAGAACAAGTTCAAGACAAGCAGCTAGAAGCTCATCTTTGTACTGTTGTAGTCTGTACCACACTTCTTTGAGATATCGACGAAAATCCACATAAGCCTTGTATATATCCGTCTAAGAACAAGGAAGGGTTAGACATAGAAACATATACTTAATTCTTACTTAATTCTATATATGAATACACTTACTTCAGTCTCAGGTAGTTCAAATAGTGAGTTCTCTTTTGACTGGTGTTGCTGTAAGTCATCAATGTCTTTGAATCCTTGAAAAATATCGGTGTTCTCTGCTGCTAACAATGTTGCAGTAATTATTTTATACAATCCACTGACTAATGGATGCTTTTCACTCTGTTGTACTAAAGAGTATTCAACTATCCAAATCCATTTCTTAAGTCGTTTGTTGTTTAGTTTTGGCATGATTAGACAGTAGAATTCGACAAAGTTTTGAAATAAGACAAAATCTTTTTGATTTACTGGTACCAGTGTGTCTACTTTTGTAGCAGCTATATGATCTTGATGTAACATTAAGCTGGGTGATTTTCCACTATTATTGTAAGCTATTTGTATGTCCAGATTGAATGACTTTGTATGCTTCAAGAATGTGGCCAAATACACATCATAAAGTATGTCACTGTAAATCTGTCTTTTAGCTTCCTGTCTGTCTTTTATCTCTTTTTTTTTCTTGTCCTCTGTTTCCGTTAGTACGTCTCTCCAAAAATATAAATAGACTGAATAGGTAGGCGGATTTTTTTGGTTAATAGTCTCCACATCACCACATGTTAACACCATCGCTTTGTAGACTATAGAAGAAATAGATAATGTTAATGGAATAGTCGAGTGAATAATAAACAAAATATACATTACATATTTTTTGTAAAAAGTGTCTCAGTACTCCTTCACTTTTGTTAAATAGCATCCATAAAAGATCTTCTACAGCAATGGCTCCAGCTTCTCGAGTAGAGAATAAAAATTGTTGATAACAGGTTAAATAATAATCTGTCATTTTTATAATTGCCACCATTAGAGAAGCAGGGATAATCTCCAAGTCCCAAGCCAACTGTGAATAGGACTGAATGAAATCAGGAACACAAAACACTAGACGCTTTCTGTCTTTGTTTGCCCTAGAAAAAGAATAACAAAAGAACGTTAAGTATAGCTCCTTATGTATAATGCATAGAGTAATATACGTACTCAGAAGAGAGCCAATAGCCTGTGGCAGTAAGTTTCTCAAATATCTGTACAATCTCTTCTTGTTTCATACACTTCTTATATACTTTTGAGAAATGTCCAATACTACGAATTTCTGTAGACAGATTTCGACCGCCTTTTACATTATTGATGTTAATTGATTCTAAAAGATCTTCAAGATAGGCCTGAGACGAGTGTCATTAATAAAGACTATAGAAAACAAACAGATACCAACATTAAATATCTTGATTTCTTCCTCTCCTGTTGTATTTTCTGATACAACATGGACAATCTAACAATATTTTTTTAGTCTCTAATACGGTGGTATCAGTGTAATGAAGTAAAATGAAATATACCTGCTTATAAAATAGCTCCATAGCCTGATATGCCAAACCAGGTATTTTTTCGTGTTTATGATTACATAGGGCTGATAACTGCGTGTGGGTTACTTCCCTGTTTTTATAAACCTGCATTCTAAAAATGTCAGCATGATTCATAAAGAATTCAAGTGCGGCTGTAAAATATTATGAATTAAAAAAAAATAGACATCTTCAACAAGCTATTCTAGTTACCTCTTGGTGCTAAATAAAAGGCTAGGTTGTCTGGTAAATTGAAGACTTCTACTATTGTCTTGTATAGTCTATCTTTGTCAAGTACATCTTCTATTTTCATTGTTAAATCATTGCTAAATGAAAGTCAGAAGTAATGAATAACTTACCAGAAAGAGAGGCCAATGTAGGACACATTAGTAATGCATTCAGACCATTAAAACTTCCAGCAATAAATGCACTATTTGCACTTGGTTCTTTAAAAAGTTGCTGTTCTAGTGCAGAAAGACACCAACTTAAATATACTTCGATCTTTTCTTGTCCTAGTAGATCCAGGCTATATCTTCCTACGATCCCTAGAAGTTCTAGGATATGCCCCTTGACACTGTAGGGAACATTTGTGGGACAATTAGCATATTCTCTTGAAAGCCTGTGATGATTTAAAGAAATGTATTAATGTTGATATCATAGTATTCATTAGGAAGAAGCGTACTTTTCATAGATAGCCACAGGATTAAGGACGGAAATATCTAGTTTGCTTATGTCCATGTTAAGTAGAGTAGAGAGTACTTGAATAGCAGCACATCTCACTCGAATAGACGCAATATTGGTGAGCCCTAGGCAGGTTCTCTGTTATTTTGCTCAATGTTAGCGTGAAAGACACTGATAAAAAATCATTCTCTTATTGACTGACTTGAATTTTAACACAATAGGGCTGCAGCAGTGCTCCAACTTTCTTGATAAAATAAATCACAAGTTCAAGCAGCGTGATATGTGCTGATATAACAGTCGTTTTATGCGACTTTGCAGTTATATTTATAAAACAGAGAATACCATAGTCTGCATGAAACATAATAGAAGAAAGAGTATCTATAGTAATATAGAATAAAGTTTTAATGGGTGTCTTCTTCTTTTTTGCATTTATGCCACTGCCTTGAGCAAAGGAAAGAGTGACATTACCAAGCTCATTCTCTGTTACTTCTGACATGACGAGAACAGCAATGCCATTTGCCAGTGAAGAAGAGTCGATTTCTTTTAGAATTCCTGGGCTGTTGGATGAACCCAATAGATCTTCTTCTGTACATGCATTGAGCTCTTTTAACTGTGCCTTAATCTTTTGTAATGAAGACATTGTTCTGCATACAAAGGAATCAGCAGTCATGTCTGTCCTGTTATTTCTTTTTCTTTTTTGGCGGGAAAGAAATAGAAATCTGACCAATCAGAATTGTGATAGATACAACAATGTCACAAAAATGTTATTGTGGATTCTACACACCCAAAGATTTTCTGGCCTTTAAGCGGTGATATCTCCTTCCTTTTACGTCTGTCTCGAATCTTGCCCTTATATGGAACGGTGTTTAAAATCAAAGGTTTGTAAGTATCTAAATTATTATTTCTTTTTGTGGATACCTCAATATCAAATTGTATTATCAATAGAATATATTGTTTATTATCGTAAAGACTTTCCCCATATTTGGAAGAATCACTCTTTTGGGAATTAGGACTCATTTATTACTAAACTAAGAAGAGAACTCTATTGAATATTAAGGGATGTCAATAGTTCATAGCATTTTGAAAGAATACCCCTGAATCTATACCATTAGAAAAGTATAAAAGACGTAGTAATTCCATTCAATAAATAACACAGTTTAACTACATGTTCTACTGTTCCGCATACCTTTGGCCTAAAAACCCAAAGACGACACTGACAATACAATTTGATATTGAGGTATCCACAAAAAGAAATAATAATTTAGATACTTACAAACCTTTGATTTTAAACACCGTTCCATATAAGGGCAAGATTCGAGACAGACGTAAAAGGAAGGAGATATCACCGCTTAAAGGCCAGAAAATCTTTGGGTGTGTATCAGTAAACAAAATCAGACTTGCACTTTATCTAAACAGCCTTTGCTTCTACTAATAGTACACAGCTACTGTTTTTAAACTTTGATATTTTACTCAGATAAAAGATAATAATGTTTAAATATATAATAATTCAATAGGTTTTGAGTATTTACCTTGAACACTAAGGTCTTAACGTTCAGGGATGTCTTCTTTCCATCCTGCCTCACTGTACTGTTCGTGTAAGCGGACATTACTCACAATTTCAAAAAAGTGCACGAAAATTTTCCGAAAATACTGTAAAAAAAGCACTACATTGCATTTAGGAAATTTAGTTTGAGACATGGCGTGTGCACATATACAGATAATAAAACTCACTCGCCGATATTCTCGTGAATACCATAGAATGAATTAATATCCTTTTTGGTACTGATTTCTATTGTTATTTTTAAACAAAAGTAAGAGGCTAGATCACTCACCCTAAACCTACGGAAGAATAAAACATTAGTTCTGCTAGTATATGCTAAAGATGTAGTGGAAGCTTGTGGCATCAGTTTAAAGATCTAACACCCGTCAGAACCATAATCTAAAATGACACAAACTACCATGAAAATCCAAAATCAGTATGACATGCTATTGTAGTAATTTTTTTCTATCTAGTATTTTATTGAGATGACAACAATTATACATTACCTATTCATGTGTATGATAAGTGCTTCTATGTAACCTATGTACCTAATAACTCCTTTACTATGATTAAAACTCAATAATAGTATAAACACGTTCATTTAAAGCAATGAGTTGTAAACATAGCCTTGGGCACTATAGAATGGCAAAAAGGGTAAAATATGAAAGAAAGAAAAATAAAAAAAAAGAGAAATAGAAGAATATGAAATACAGAATCTATGAAACTATGAAATACAGAATCTATGAAACTATGAAATCATGAAATCATGAAACTATGAAACTATGAGACCATGAAATAGATAAAGTAAAATAAAGGCTCAGATCTTGATGGTACTTTATTTCAAATATTCAGAAGGATAGATAAACACAGCTATTAAGATGATCAATGAACACAGCAGGTAGATATGGACAGTCGAGCAACGCATGAAATGTACGCTATTTAGTGCTACAGTACTTGGCTGCGTGTCCGTTTAGTCGACAAACATGAGCTAACGAGAAAATATGTAGTGCCAATTGAACATAAAGATATGAGAAATGTAAACAGTTGTTTATCATATCTATGGATTATAGCCATCTGTTGGAGTCTCTTTTTTAAGCAAATTTAATGCATAGTAAACCTATAATATGTTATTTTTACCTTCTTCCATCTAGTTCATGGTCTAGAAGATGATATCTAGACCTATTGAGCTTGAAACACACTGTAATTCTCTATATAAAAAATGGTCATTTAAACAACCTTGATAAAGCCGCACTAAACCATGGATTTACACGTGTTGATCATCTAGACAAACAAAGTACAATAGCAACCCTTGTTGTCTTTCAGCGGAATAGTGCAGTTGGAACTTCACACAAATCTCCGTAGTGCAGCAAAAAAAAGGTCTTATTGCACTATAGATGACTATTCATTTAGTTTCTATGCGATTAAGTTATTTAATTGTCACAGAAATCTTTGAAAAATAGCTATTTCCTCATAAAATTATAAAGGCATACTTAATGAATACATAAAATCAATCAATCTATCCATCAAATAAATGAATAAATAGACAGAGACAGATCTATTCTCTTGCATTGACACGGCATAACAATTCAATAACATAGCAGACATTAGGACAAACATTAAAGTAGAAATTGCACGTCACAACTGGAATGCCCATCCAAAAAATAGTGCACTCTGTAAAAATTTTCTCACTTTCGCTCTCTCTCTCGATACTATGCCTATGGAACCCTCAAAGTGGATTGATGTTACCATCGAGAAGAACCACTATTCACTCGATCATTTCGTTATTCCCACTCATTATGAAAAAGATGTCTCCAGTATCTTGATTCCACATGGTGTGATTATGGTAAGAAAGACACTTATCTGCTCAAGCCAAAAATAGACAATAGACAGATACAGGATCCATTAGATTTCTCTTAAAAAGAAGAAAAGATTAACATTGATCTACTAATAGGACAGAGTGGAAAAAATCGCAAGAATGGTAGTCAGCGAAGCCTCGGGACCTTTGGGTAAGTAGTATGGGACACAGGAATAAGCACTGATGACATACATCGTCCTGCAGTTGTCTGCTGTATTTTGAAGGGTGGACACCAATACTTTGCTGACCTTGTGAACAGCATCAAAAAGCTCACTACTAAAGACGGCAAAAGTGTTCCATTGAGCCTTGAGTTTATTCGTGTTAAGTCCTACAAGAATGATCAGTCAGAAGGTGTCACTGTCTCCTTGTCAGAAAGTGAATGCCGTGATTTTGAGGGAAAGGTAAATTCAACAGAACCAATATGCCTTAATTTGGTGATAATACTGAACCTGTATTGTTTATTTGATTAGAATCTCTTGATTGTGGAGGATATCATTGATACTGGTGCCACTATGGTTCAATTGCTCAAAATGTTAAATCAGCACAATCCCAAGTCTATCAAGGTCACCAGTTTGTTACTCAAGAAGACTCCCAAGAGCAACGGCTACGTTCCCGATTACGTCGGATTTGCCATTCCTGATGAATTTGTTGTTGGTTATGCTTTGGATTATAATGAGTACTTCCGTGACCTTGATCACATTTGTGTCATCAGTGTAAGTGATGCCTGTATTTGTATGTGATTTAGTTAACATGTATTGTGCAATAGGAACATGGAAAGCAGGCCTACTCTATATAGTTCACTGTACATAAAATTTGAAATAAATATAAGAGAACTGTGTTATAAACACCAAGATCATACCTGCAATTAAGGTTACTATAGACAAATACAATTGTATTGGCTCTGCTATTCTGGTACTATATACAATTAAATGTTTTATGTGGATATGGATGCAATGTATTAATAATACAGCAACCCTAAAAAGTTAAAAATAATAACATAAGCCTTGAAATAATAAACAAGAGCACACTACTGTGCTGAGTATAAACTCAATCCTTTATGCAAAGTGGTTTTCCTCTACTGATGAGCACTTGTTTATTTCACCAGATTAAAATAAATAAGACTATTTCACACAAAAAAATAAGAAAAGAAAATGACATCATTTATTAAGTTGATCATACTTCTAAAATGTTGAATACATAGTGTAGTAAATGTTCCTAGTGTAATTGAAAAATATGAGACAATGCAAAATGGAAAATAGAAAGGGAAACAGCATACTATATGGAGAAACAAAAAGAACGATGTACATATATAAGAAAATAAAATAGTAAGAGCAGTATGAATACATATGGCTTAAATAAATTCTATGATGTGTGTTTGTGCGTAGGTATAAAAAAAAGAAGAATATTTTACATGAAAAGGTGTGTGTTTATATTTAAGTAAGAACGAAATTAAATGGGGTATATATAAGAAGGGAATGCGCTGTTGAACATCCAGTTGTTAGAATAAGCAATTTCGGGTAGTGGTTGAGTGGCATTAAAAATCATTGGGTTGATACATGTTTCTGGCATTATACATTCATCATTCATGTCTTTCGATGGACAGTAAGAAACACGCTGATCTGGTGAATATTCAATATCAGAACAAGAGTAGTTTGTGGCATTCTTCGTAAACTGGCAATATTCAAAGGTATCATTGATTGGGCTAAAGCTGAGATCAGGAGAATCCAATCCTATGACTGATTCACAGAGAGGTGAGCTTTGGTAGGTTGTCATTGGCGCCATAGGAGAAAGAGAATGCACATCTTGGAATAAAGAAGACATAGGAAAATGGTCCATGGGTGGGGGATACAATGGTAAATTATGATTAAAGCGCAGAGGTAGTGCACACTCAGTACTGTTGTATGAAAGAGTATGATCCTCTATTTTTATGGGTGTAGAGACAGGACAAGGGAGCATATTCGCTTCAGAATAAAAATAGTCATTAAAGAATGAGGGTGGATAGCAGGCAGCAGGTGCTTTAGATGACATGAAGGAGTCATTCTGGTTAGAGAACTGAATGGTTTGTTCAATGGGTTTATAAATGTCTTTGCTCAGTTCACATTTGACATTGGAGATGGTGTCATTTAAGGTTTTTTCGCTTTTCACTTTTGTCTTTTTATCAACAGAAAGCCTGATATCTTTTTGAGAGGTCTTATCTTCAAGTGCCTTTGGGTTTGCATAGAACATTTGCATCATTTGGTTATTTTCGGCCGAGCGAGAAGTGAAAGTATCTTTAACTCTTCTGATGTATTTTCTTGGCTTGTGTCCGGGTCTTTTATTGGGTGCATATTTGTATCCAGGGTGCCTAAGAAAAATATGGGGGAAATTGTCAGAATAAGGAAAATAGAAAATACTTTGATAATCTATTAAACTTTATGGGGAAAAAAACTACTCACAATTTAGCATGTTCAATTTTTGCCAATCGAGCCTTCTCACGGAAAGGCTCTTTCTCTTGCTCTGATGTTTCTCTCCACCATTTAGCAATGATCTTGGATAAGTCTCGGTGGTTTGCTCCAGGACAGCGTGCTAATATTTCACCTTGCTTTTCAAGTCGAAAAGCAAGAAAGCAATTGGTGGGTCTTGGGATCTTTTTTGTTTGTTGCTTGTTGTTGCTCATTTTTGATGAATGAATGGGAATAAACAAAGTTAGAAGTATTGATGTGATGTATTTATTATGATTAATTTTTCAAGAGCCATGGCCGGTCTTAGGAAGGAATGTATCAATGATTTTTAGTTAAAGATCATCGAACAAATGGGAACCCATTATTCATAACACAAATGTAGTAAGCTAGCTATCAACATTAAGCACTGACATCTGGGCGGACTATGTCCATATAAGGCGATTCGCCGCTTACTGAAGCAGTTGACTCATGTTTAATCTGCCCCTTGTATTCTTCTCTTTAGACTTCACTACTTATACCCATCTCTAGTCTGCTCTGAATCTTTTCATAAATTTACTATGATTCTTTAACTAGCTGTTATCTTAAGCTGGTATCTTCATAACTATTAGTGTTATTTCATCAGCTGACTGGAGACCAGTGTATAAAATTTCCGTTTCTTACTAAAGTACATTTTTCCTATTTTGTAAATGAATTACAATTTATGATTATGGAATGTATGCCAAATAAATAGAGAAAGAAAATCTGTGTTTAAGGGTAATCTTGTGGCACTATATCCATGACCTTAAGAAATACGCGTGAAAAATAGTTGGGGAAAATCTCTTTTCAGAACCTGCTAAGAATACATTTTTATGTAGTTGTATCTTTATGTTTATTCGTGAAATAAGATCATTCATCTAATAATGATAATGACCCTTATAAAAAAAACCAGTTATAGATGCCAGTCAAACAATAGGCTCCTTATTAGTACACTTTACATAGATGACACAGTATTTTGTCACAATGAGAAGCCTATCAATTGATTGCTCAGTGAATACACATGTTGTCTTTTAACTTTTTTACTATATTAAATTTAGAAAATCAATGTACGATTCTTTATTGGTTTTTAAGGTTTTGAAAAAAAAGAAAGAAAAAAAGAAAACACTCAAGTTGGAAGGCTTATTTTCTGTACCAATTCTTCTAGAAGTAGCTTTTGAAACACCCAATGAAGCTTTAATCTGGATATTCAGGACATACCATGTGGTAGGATTACACGAGTACAGCGGAGGTTTTTTTGTAGTCTTTTCCTTACCTTGATATTATCAAAAAGATATAAAAAATCGTCGTCATAAGTCTACTTATCATAGGATACATACAGTTTTACTAGTTTTAGACTATTTACATTGATTTTTATTTTATTTCAATCCTCTAATCGGCATAAACAGACTTTGCTTAAAAAGAAAAAAAATACATGTTTCAAAGTATGTATTTGCATTCTTAGTACTATTGAGTATGTTAGACAAGTGTTTGATCGGTGGGTTTATTAGTTCGACTGTTGTTCTTTATCATAGTCACAATATATCTCTGTGAAATAACTTTGCCTGATGAATTAAAAAAAAATTGAATCAGAATTAAGTAGCTCTATTAAAAATGAATGAGAATTTTTACTAAAATTCCCGAGCTAAGAAGAATATCAGAATAATAACAAGATTAAAAAGAGTACTCTTTGCTAACTGGAGAGGTTTAGTTTATTAAAAAAAAAGCTGTATCTTAAATCTAACAGCTGGGTAGATGATGATTACCTGAATCACTCACTCGAGCTTTACTATCTTTGAAAGCAACGCGTGGCTCTATAATTTATTAGGTTTACCTATGTAAAGTCTTTGAAGAATCTTATAAAAAATCTCTACTATGAGTGTGATCAAAGTTAAGGGATTAGAAAATAATCTCCGAGTAACCTATATTCCTAAAAAGAGTTATATTTTTACGGCACAGGGTATAGGCTTGGAGATATATCTGTTTTCAGTATAAATTCTTTTATTATTGGACTTTATTCAAAAGAAAACAATGATTGATCTAAATAGTATCTTGAAAATTAATACATAAAGAAATCTTTAAGGAAGAGCCACATAAAAAAAGAAAGAAACATTTTATTATACTTTCTGATCTTGTCAATTATAATAGGCACTATTATTTTCTTTTACTATAAACCTCGCTCTGTTAAACTCACTCACAATACATGTCTAAATAAAGTAGTATTAAACCCTATAAAGCTGCTTCATAAAAACTGAGAAGTCTTAAGTAAATTTGAATTTCAGTAAAGAAGTTAGGAATGATGAATTTGGCTTAGAAAATACATGTGTCTACACATTTATTGTATTACGTTCTTCAAATGCACAACAGCTAACTTAATATAATATTTAGAAGCTAGTATGAATTTGTTCAATATTTTATGCAGCAAGAGGCATTCTTTCTTAATACCAAGCATCTTTTCTGATCTATCACTCAGTACTTCAAACAGGCAACAGTGTTTAAATGTCTTTATGAAGTTGTTTTCCAGGGTCTATTGTCAGTGATGTAAAGAAAGAGTTTAATCCTACTGTATTTAGACATGTGTTGTGTGAAAGTGTAACAAAACTTAATTTAGAATATCTCTGTTTATAACAGTATCTAATAAAGTGATGTTCTATGATATAACTAAAAGAAAAAACCTGATTTATTGAGACCTTTAATATTGAGATGTTACAAATATCTCTTTTTAACTATTGTTCTTCTAATTAATTACACGGGTATATTTGACCCAGCTTATTAGATATCAGTGTCTATTAATTTTTATATAGCCATGGCCTATTTTAAGCTACAAGATCAGTTGACAAATCATAAACAATTAAGATTATATACTTGTATTTAGACTAAAGAAGACGGCCAGTGACCCATGACTTGTTTTTTCTTCTAACTAAGAATATTATCTCAGATCATTAAGGGTATGAGCTATAAGTACCTGGTCCACTTTTTTTTCATATACTATTAAGCTGAAGTATATTATTGGATGCCCTAGTAAAGGTAGTATTCTTTCGTGGCATTAATAGTATTATGCATAATAAACCTATATTGAACAGGGGATCGATCTGAAGATTTCAAAGTCCAATGGCAACCTCTAACAAATTCACTAACTAAAGATAAAGTCAAACTCTATTGTAGTTGTAATCAGGTACAAAGACGCTGTGATTGTATGAAAATAAAAATATAACTGTTAAACTTGTTACATTACCATATGGTAGTTAAACTTTTTTTATACAAATATACCACTGATATTCTCAGTACTCTTTTTGCAAGAAGACCATTAGTATTGGCTGTTGGGTTTTCAATTTTTAAACAACATGCAGGGCTTACTCTTCAACTACAAGAGAGTATTTTAACACGAGCCTAGCTACTTTCATCTTGTTTAAAGTACTAGTAAATGTCAAAGTCTTGAGTATATTGCCGTTAAATATTTATTCTATTTTGTTCATATAAACTTATTGATCAAGACATGTTTCTTTATTCTTTACTGGTTAACAAGTGATTCCTTTATAAATCTCATTATATTATAACAATAAAAATCATGATTTTAATTGAGATACAGTGAAAGTGACATTTATTTATACATTTGGTAAATAAGAAGTTTATCTTGGTAAGACATTTATTTATTTTTATTTATATAAGTAAGGTTTTACAAAACTGGAGAAAGAAGGGGCATCATCAGGCTTTATTTGTAATATTTATTTGAAGAGTGTGCTAATAAACACTATATGATCTACCCCTTTCCTTCGGGGGTAACAATCAAATGTGTCTCTTTGGGAACCCCGAAACTCAATCCATACAATTGACTTTACCTTCTACCGCACGTAGTCATAGACAGAATCACCTAAAACACATCTTTAATAAATATTTTAAATATTCTAAGTTATGTGGGTGTCATATAAACTTGATAATAGAGTGATTCCTATATTTTTATGTGAGATTTAATGGATAGAAAAGATTGAAATGTCTATTAATTATGTTTTGACTTTAATCGATTATGATATTGTACTTGGATCTATTTGAGGATGCTCTGAGATCTAGTGAGTATAAGTAGTTTTTCTTTCTTTCAGAACATGATATAGTTACTTATCCTTACGAATAGCCTATCTCTAGTTTCTAGGGCAAGGATTTTATACTAAAGGAGGTTCTTTGTAGCTATAGCCTTTTAGCAACTAAAATATTACTGCTGTGGCATTTCTGAATTTTATGCCTTGTCAATTAAGAACATTTCAACTGATTTACCTAAAAAATATACACTCGAATTCTATAAATGAAACACTTTTCTGTATAACAGAAAGACCCAGGCAAGGCTCTAGACCTTTAGGATTATATTTATATAAAAACACACATGTGTTTAGTTATTATCCACAAAGTTACTTGAGCAATCTAGAGTTAACCTATTTTGTTTATATTCATCTGTGAGATATCATTATCTTGAAATTTTAACAACCACAACAGGAATATAGATATATATGTATCTTTAAATGTCTACATGTATCATATTTGAAAGTAGAATAGTATTATAGAGAATAGTATTAACGCATAAAAAACTAGAAAGGCTTGATTTAGACTTAAACTTTCACTATGTCTATTGAACAGGTTGGGTACGTTTTTAAGCAATATTTGGTATAAAAAATTATAATCTTGCCATTACTCAATTCCTGGAAGGATGGTGTTTGTCAATACAATGACCAAATCATTCAAAAGCTTTGCAATGAAAAGATTTTATATACAAATATTGATCCTCTTTTGCTATTTTCTCTCTTTTTTCTTTCTGTATTTATCTTAGGAACAATGTCAGTACACAAATACAGAGATAAAAAAAATTAGAACTTCTATCAGACAAAATCTTTACTTTAGTATACATATATTAAATATAGTGATATTTAACATCCAATCAATGTGTATCTTGATACCCATGCCTTTTTTTTAAAAAATAAATAAAAAATAAAAAATAAAAAAATCCAATCATCATTGAACAGGCAGCAAATGAAACAAACTTGTGAATTGATGAAATATGCTCATTAAATAATGAAAAGCATTAAGCGTATCAAATAACATGATTTCAAATTATAAACAATGTCTCTATATAAAGACAAATCTCTGAAGCATATTAGAATCCGGCACTGTATCTATGTGAATAATTACACAACTGTAAGTTTATAAAAATATATGTGCATTATGCAATGGATGAAATTAATTTGCCATTTCCATTCTATTGACATCATAGTGATATATGACCAAGTATAGATATAAAACACGGGCCATCTACTTTTCTTGATAGGACTTTCTATTTATTTTCATCTTAGAAAGCTATTATCCTTATAAAGTATATTAGAGTATGAAAGGTGTATACTGCCATCTAAGTATTTAGTCCGTGCATTATTCAAAGATGATGAATAACTAATAAAATGTATATAGTTAAAGTATTTATCTACCCTGAAACAAAGTAAAATGATACTTATCACTGATTAAGGTTTTTTCTTTTATTCTTACCTTTTGTTCAAAAACTCTAATGTTGGACATATTTTCTAATGGGAACGTTGAAATTGTCCATTTTTGGAAGAGTGTAAAGTCATTGAGAAATGAGTTATATACTCTTTACTTCATTAAAAAATTGAATTAGCTTATCAAGCCTCAAATATAAATCATAATGAATTTCAGTTAATTGACCAATAAACAAAATATTATTTCACAAGTAATAGTCTATTTACAATTTGATGACTGCATCTATACTTTTAAGAAAATAAATATATAGTTCACTGATTACAAGTCTGTCCTGAACAGTCTACCTTTCATCTTAAATAAAGCAATCTGTTTGAAAGTATTTTGAACATATTAGAAGACAATCTATTGAGTAGACAAACATAGTGAATTGAGTATTTATAGGCCAATATTAAATATGACATTGATTGCATTTTCTTACTGATTGCTCCTTTCAATATAAACAGGAGAAGTAAAAAGAAACCCTCATATACAATAGCTATATTTACACTAAACCTTCACTGCCTCGTTTTGGCATATATGAAAATAAAATAAAATCAATGCTAAATGAAGACGCTTTATTACTGAACTCCGGGAAGTAATGATTAAAGGAAACTTGGCTAGAAGGAGTGAATGCACAAGAGTTGATCTTTAGCTAAACAGGGCTATACTATAGAGATAAGAGGCCTTTTATCTTCTAGGTGTAGACAAGTCAGAATAGCAATCAATATGATTTATGATACCCTTATTGTTTCTATAATATATTTCTTTATACTTAGCTATGTTTCTTTCTTTCTTTTCATTGGAAAATATCCCCTGTCTCTCCTTCAATATTTATTTAATAAGATGTATTTATAATACTCTGCCTGTGTAACCAACTTTATTATACTATCAGCTTACATATTGGTTTTTTCCAAACAATTTGTGTACTAAACTTAATCTTTTGGGCATTCAATTTCTAGGTTTGCGTATACCATGAAATAAAAGAAAGGCTTTACAGTCTCACTGTCCTTTCTCAACAGCTTTTGATAGATGCTTGATCCTTGAGCCAAAAATCTAATAAATAGTACTATGAATAAATATTGATCCTTAGTAAAATACAGTAAGATTGTAAAGCCTTTCTTTTATTTCATGTATACGCAAACCTAGAAATTGAATGCCCAAAAGATTAAGTTTAGTACACAAATTGTTTGGAAAAAGCCAATAGATATTCTATTTTCTTATTCAGAATTTTATTTTTATTTTTCATCTCAGGTTTATTTTTGAAAATCTATAAATATCTTGCCAAGTCTTGTTTCAGAAATCTAGTATGACAAGCCAGTTTGTTCATAGGGTGTTTCTATAGAAACTTTTGGTGGTATAATTCATGAAAATAGTGACTGGCAAGAACAGAGAAAGAAAGTATTACTTGAAGATTAATATTCTGGCAACAACTTCTCCCATATATGAAAGTATCCTAATCAATTACTCCTAATTTTATAATACTATTAAATCATATATGCATAATTAATGAAGTCAATGAAGGCTTTTCTATAGGCTAAATTGTATGAGTAATAATATATTATATTAGCATAAATTATAATGAAATTTATTATTTATTACAGTAAATCATCAAACAAACAATAGTGTATTAAAGCATATATTCTATGGAAAATCGAGTGAATAATATAAGGTTCCATGATACAAAATCATTCAGGGATATTCTTTTTGTTTCTCTTTATCAGCATCAAAGGATCCTCTGTATCTTGACCAATGAGCACTTGATAGAAGTGACTTGCCCTAGAACTAAGGATCAGAAGAAAGATACCCCTTAATGCAACGATCGTGCAATTGACACATGTAGACCCTCTCTATACAGAAACCTTTTGAGAAAACTCTTGGATATTTATTGAGCTGACCTTTTTTTCAATAACTTGAAGCACTGGAAACTACTTTACAATGCAACCTTGGTAAGCACAACATAAACAAACAAATAAATATTAATTTTTATATTATCTATAAAAATAGACACTTTTGGATATTGCCAGATCTGTAAAATCAGATTATAAGATACTTTTAAAGGCAAATCAAACACTCGGGACGTTTTTGATATTTCCCAGAATAGCATTTCTATTTCTAACTTTTTTCATTTTCATTTTCATTTTTTCTTTTGAGTGAGAGATTTTCTTTTCTTTTCCAGACACTATAGAGTTATTCTCACTATTTGAGAAATCCATATTATAAATTCCATAAATTATATTGATTGATCCCATATTATTGGCTGTTATACAAAGAAAGGGAAGGTGGATATATAATAAAGTAGCATTTTTGCTTTATTTGATATAATACAATAAATCACCAGAGATAGATTAGAGGGCACACAGAGTGCTGCGAGATGACTTTATTTTAATACCAGACAACGACACCCATTCATAAGCGCGTGTTTTTTTTTATATCTGGCTGGTGATAAGAATCTGCTTTACAGCGAGCAAACTACAGGTGCCATATGTCTGCCAAGTCCTCTGAGATAGTTTCTCCTCCGCTCACCCTTTTCTATAGACTATATTTTGATACGACCCTTCATGGTAAATTATAGGATGATAGGAGACCCTATGTTACAATCTAGCTTGGATAGCACCAAGGTGTTACTATTATGTATCCATTCAAAACAAATACACAGTGCATGGCTGAAGATAAGCTCAAGGCTACTAAGCTTGGCTCTATTGACTTTATTGGCTCCCAGACCACTTCAAACAGTGGCACAGAGACTAACTTCTTGCCATTGGCTTGGGCTTCAAAGAGAACATGACTCTAGCCTTAATGATCAAGACATTGGAAGATTTGACAATCATGGCAGCAAAGGAAGGTCTATTAGCCCATACAGATGATATTGTAGGTCAGCCCATAAGTAAAGAAGTTAGCTTTCTAGTCTTATAGTGATGACTCCAAGGAAATGTCGCTGATTAAAAGCCCCTCTAAGGAAGAAGAGAATAGACGGAGGTAAGAAGCACAAAGAAGCCACACGTGATAAACTGAGATCCAAATGGACACGCTTTCATTCACATTCTATTAAATATTTCAAGAATACAACAGACGTTTGACTTTCTTTCCAATTGATAGTGTGTTTGGCCTGTTTTTTTTTTTTTGCCCAACGCCTTGCTGACCAATAGCTACTTCTACTCCGCTCGGCTATCTTATTTCTACAGATCATCAATCTGGTAGTTCTGCCTCAGTTCAATTTGAGAATCGGGATAATCTACACGTTTTATAGTCTCGTTCCGCAAGACACCCTTTACCACCTCCCAAGTCAAAAAAGGCCAATTGCAAGTATTTTACTGTTCTTCCCAAATAAAAACTACTTCTTCCTTCTTCCTCGACAAAGAAACAAACGTTCATATATAAAAACATGCCAGCCAAACATGTAGAAGCCCCCCAGTTCCTACTGTCCTCCCAGTCTGCGGGTGGACGGCGTGGTCAGCCTCAACCTTCAAGTAAGTACTATTCAACACAGCAAAAAGTGTTTTGAAAATGTCCTAATTATGGTATGGTATGGCAGCTTCTTCAGGATATCCTCGACAGCACCCACGTCCTTCAGGATCAGGTCGTACATCTGCCAACGACCGATCTGATATGCTCGGACACGGAAAGCATACCGGCCACTCCAACATACCCTCTCACTCAACCAGCAAAACCCTCCGACCCAATCCCTCTCCTTCAGCTTCCCATACAAGATCACCAAGTCCTCATGCCAGTCATTCAACAGGTGTCAATAAAGGAGTGCCACGTGGTCCTTCACGCCCTTCAGCTCCACACACCGCCCACTCATCACGCGGTCCGAGTGACCATGGCAACACCCGACACCCAATTCACCAGGGACACCCCAGTCACCAAGGCCATTATTTGGGACAACATCCTGGTCACCAAGGACACCCCAGTCACTCCAGTCACCACCAAGGACAGCGTCCTCACCAGCCTTCCTCCCACGCACCCAGACCCTCTTCTCAGCGTCCTCCTAGTGCACAGCCCCCTCATAGATCCCAGCAGCAGCAGATACAACAACAGCAACAAAGATCACAAGCCCCTCGACAGCAACAATCTTCTTCACGACAATCCCAACAGCCTTCACCAAGACAACAGCAGCAGCAGCAACAGCAACAAGGCAGATCTTCTCATGGACATCGTGGTACTTCTCCTACTCCTAATATGAGAATCCCAGTCACTCAGCATGGAAATATGCAGCGTCCAGAAAGTGCCTATACCATCAAGACACCCACTGCCGCTCCCATGTATGCTGCTACTCACCGCCTACCTCCTTCTGCCCAAGGTTATTCTCAATCTTCATCTCAACCTCACCCTCCATCTCAATCTCAACCTCCTAAACTCACTCCTCAAATCAGCGAAGAAATTGATTCCCCCCCACGCAGTGTAAGTACAATAAGCAAAATAAGGACAAAGAAAGAGTTGGTATTAATACAAATACCCTGCATAATAGCCCAATCCCAATGCTGCCAACAGTATTAAGGATGTACTGTATCACAATGAACACAGTGAGGTATTCCGATGGAAAGACGAGACTTGGTATGCAGTGGAAGGACAGTGTGAATTAGAAGTGCGCCAAACAATGAACAATCGCTCCTGTGTGGCTATTCGACTCCAGGATACGGGTGAACTGTATTTGAATGCATGGATTCTTCCTACTACTGTCATTCACTCGATATCAGCCACTGATGTGAGCCTGACTGTATTCATGGGCTCAAATCCAGAAAACTACTTGATTCACTTTGAAGATCCAGCAGATGCTACTGCACTATCTGAAGTACTACAAAAGACACACTATGAATCTGTCGCTATGGATGAACAGAACAGAAATAGCTTTGAGCCTTCTTCCACTCTCGACCGCTCCGACTCTCTTGCTTCCATCACAGCGCCCAATGGAGAAGAACATCAAGCAGATCCAGTGCCTCAAACGCTTGAAGCTGCAATGCAATGCAAATGCAAACTGTTTGTTCAGAATGAGCATTCTAATTGGAGTAGTTTTGGTGCTGTCAATATGAAAATATCCCAACAAATGCCCAGTAAGAAGATGTTCATTGAGATTGAGAGTGAAAAGGGTAGCAAAACAACCAAATTGGTCAGTGCCAGTGTCCACAGTCGAAATGTAGAGAGAATCAATACAAAGCGAATCTCTTTCCTCCTGATCAATGAAAAGGAGTCGATCAGTATTGTTTACATGGTTAAGGTGAAAGAAGACCAGATCGGTAACTCCATCTATGAATATATCAAGACCAAGAATGCAGAGAATGGCTGGTAGAGATAGACAAAAACAGAGAGACATGTACACACATACTTATAGCAGCTACACCAGTGAATGAACATATGTGATTTCTTATCATTCATAGGGTAGTTCTTTCATTTACATTGCACAGACATTTAGCATATTCTTTTGTTTTCTATTTCCCTTGAATTTGTGTCTTTATTTAGATTATTATAGTAGAGATCAAGTATTTCTTAAGAAAGACATTAAAGAATAATTTCTTATTTCATTCATTTATTCAGATATATCTTCATCAGAATCTGTGGTCGTTATGCTTTCACCACTATCAGACACATAATAGGCATGTCGAGATTTAACACGTTGAGCAATAGTAGAGTTCTCCAATTCAAACCTCCATTCTTTTTCTATTAGTATAGGTCCTGCTACCTTGACTATTTCCATAGTAGTATTGGTTGTAGGCATAGGAGAAAGAGAGGTATCGGATAAAGAAGTGCCAGTATTCAGTCTATGGCACTGAGGACATGTGTAGCCTTCTACAATGGGTGATGCTGCTGGTTAAATGATAGACTTACAAATGGTATCTGTTTCTTGGCATGGAATAAGACCAGAATAGGCATAACAGTAGGCACATACGAGTGCATATTTTGCCTCTTTCCCATCCTTAGGAAGAGTCAGCCAAGAGAATAGTTTAGTATACCATCGAGACTGTTGGTAGGAGAGAGAATCTTATTGCATAAAACAGCAGTGTAAGTGATCCACCACTAATAAACAGTCATAGCTACCATATTGTGGAGTGTCATGAGAGGTGGGTAAATGGGAAGATTGTGGCTGTGGGGATTTCTGTCGTGGGAGATTAGGCATAGAATCTACGTTATGAAAGAGAGTTAAATGTACTACTCTTGCTATTGTTCTCAATCTCAACATGCTTAAGGATGAGTCTACACATTACCTAATAGTTGCATATTCCTGCTGCTATTAGAAATATCATATTTGTCTAATAATGATTGGATGTTGGTATAATCCATTGTATTTTTCAATTCATGAAGTTTTCTCTCTTTCTTGGCTGTTAAATCATTCAGTTGAGTTTCTTCTTTGTATTGTTTTCGAGTATAAAACCGTGTAATTAATTTTCTTATATAATAAACTCTGTCCAGTGAGTTCACTAGTAAAAAAGTGCCAGCACCTACATTATGAGGAGAGCCCCAAGAGGCAGTAGGAGATGAGCTGTAGCTAATATCCCCATAGAATTCCAATATAGCATATAGATGCAGTACGCAAGATAGAAAATCCATAAGATAATACAATAGGAAGTCCACACAATCTCTGTTCTTCTATAGCGTCGTTTTATATCTGACAGTCTTAACTCTTTTTCTTGTATATTCAAGTCCAAGTCAGAGAGAATTTTGTTGTAGTCGTTGGGGTCAATCTAATAATGTGAATATTCTTCAGTGAATAAACAACTTGCCTTGCACTTTGATTGATTTACTCCCATTTTATCATAAACAGTTGTTAAAGGCGGCGTAGAACAAGCTTCAGAAAAATAAAATAAACAAATCCAGTAAAAGACATAGCCTGTCTTGTGTGTGATTAATCTGTAGCACGTGTTTGCATTGCTACACACTCAAAGATTTTCTGGCCTTTAGGTGGGGATATCTCCTTCCTTTTACGTAAAAGAAAAATGCACCTTTTATGGGTCTGTGTTTAAAATCAAAAGGTCTGCAAGTATCCAAATTATTATTTCCTTTTATAGTATACCTTAATATCAAATTGTATTATCAGTAAAATATAGTGTTGATGAATAAAATTGTTTATTGTAATAGTATAGATAATACTATAGCTACTGCCTAAGTGAATTCCCTCATAGCAATAGAACCCACGCCCTAAAAACCCAATTCTTTGTTATTGGGGGATAGATAACTATGCTCAAGAGTATACTCTAGAGACCCTAGACAATATAGAAGGAAGAATAGACCACCTGAGACTGACTTGAAAGGAGTCTTTACTTGCCTAATAACAATACAATGAATGTCTTGTAGATTTTAATAAACTCAAGCCCAGATGAAGACACTGCTTACCTTTTTTACTTTCAGAATACCCTCTAGTGGTGTCTACAACTTCTTTCTATTGTTTTTCTTTGTTAATAATAGTACATTCCCTTGATTAGTTATGCTCATCTTGATAATTAATTAAGTGTCAAATTCCATGAACCAGTGAGAGGTGTTGGAATAAAAAGAATGTTGAAGAAAGAAGGGTTCACGGTGTTCCTTATTGATGAGTTCAAAACATCCAGTTTCTGTCCTTCCTGTAAGAACGGTGAGCTTGATAAATTCAAGAAAGTGCAAAACCCCAAGACCCTTCAGAAGAGAGAAGAACCCCACAGTGACATGTCATGGTCTTTTAAGGTAAAAATATTCTTTTTTTTATGTATAAAAGTCAAAGAAAAGGCTAATTAGTTTATTATTTTTATTTTTATTTTTATTTTTGTTTAGGTGCAAAAACCAACAATGTTTGAAGATCATGACCAAAACTGCTGGAGTTTCTGATAAGATAATTTCTCAATACTTTTGGAATCGGGACATGGCAGCAACATTGAACTTTCGTCATGTTCTTTTTGGACTACGAGAGGAAGGCAAGCGACCCAAGCGCTTTTGTCGATCCAAGACAGTACAGTCTGTTGGTACCAAAAGAAAGGAGTCGCCCTTAGCTAGTAGTAGCCGACCCACCAAAACACCAAAAAAAGAATCCGGTGTAGTTATTGCTACTAAACTAAGATACACGTAAGTATTTTTTGAATCATACTACATTTCTATACTATATTTTATTTCCTCAAAAATGCACCAATACTCTCTGAAGATAGTGTAGCTATTGCTAGGATAGGCAGACAGAGTTTGAAGTAGTTCATTTAGACAGCAAAAATACCCTTTTAAAACACATCAGCCAATCATAAGAATATTGCGATTTTATTGTCCGTGTATTTACTTTTATATCCCAAAAATCTTTAGGTGTGTAGAGAGCATTATGCAGCCGTCCTATTACTTAGCAGTCCTTCCTAGTCAAAGCCATACTGTGACTAGGAAGGATTTTAGACATTCAAAGATATTAGCTTTTCATAGTGTTATGAAATCGTAGCCAAAAAGTGCAATAGCAAATAAAAAAAAGTATTGAGCTTCATTTGCATCTACGCTATCTAATTTATATTATCATCTTTATTTAACGATGATTTCATATTTTTATGATCATAATATGATCGTACTTTTATACCTACTTTATATTGCTGTGAATGGGAAGGCTTTCTCTCTCCTAAAACACACACAAAGCAAGCGAGAAGTTATTATTGAATTTGCTATGATGATTTTGCTGTATAATATAGATCCTTGTGGTGTATAAACTATATTTACAGTGTTTGGCAATAACCATGTAATCTATTTTGTTTTTCGACTTTTATTTTGTTCAAAAAAAAATTTTTTTTTTGCTTATTCCTCATTTCTTCTTTTTCTGCTATGTCATCTATTATGTCTAACACTACCAAAAAAGTCACTAAGCCTACTGGAAACAAGAAAGAAAGATATCGATGACTTTACTCGTAGACTCATTGTTCACGAGGCCACCGTAAATGGCATTAGACAAACAGATAGTATAGCCATGTTTGGTGTTAGTATGTCTACTGCCAGTCATATGGGAAAGAGATACAGGGAGACTGACCGTTTCAAAGCAGGGAAAAGCTCTGGGCGCAAGCCTATCCTGACGGAGAGGGATGAGAGAGAGGTTGTATATGAGGTGGAAAGGGATTCATTTCAGAGTATGAAGAAGCTTCATAAGGGAATGGCCACCCAAGTGTCCATGAGGACATTTCATAAAAATGATGAAGAAGCTTGGCCTATCTTCTTGCAGGGTGGTTAAGAAACTTTCTCTCAGCATTAAGCGCAAGAAATTGAGTCTTACCTGGACTAGGACCTACATTCATTGGAAAGATGAAGACTGGAAGACAGTCATTTAGTTCGATGAGTCCAAGTTCCAGCTAATGAGCAACAACCACCGCAACAGGGTGGTACGAAGGAAGAAGGAGGGACTGCTCCCAAAGAATTTCAAGCCAACGATGAAGTTTGGTGGTGGTGGGGTGATGGTGTGGGGTTCGTTTTCTAGTGAAGGTGTTGGTGGACTTGTTACGGTGGAGGGGTCTATCAATAGTGCCAAATACACTGGTACTTTAGAAACAGCCTATTGCCCCGAGCTGGCTCGTATTTCAGCACTGAATCCAGCGGTAGGCTATGTTCTTCAATAGAACATTACCAGTTGCCATACTAGTAAGGAGACTAGGAAATGGAAGGATGAGGGGAGTAGTCACGATGGAGAGATGGTCCTCTCAGAGCCCTGATCTGAACCCAATTGAGCATCTTTGGGAGGGGCTGGACGGAACAGTTAGAAAGAAAATGACCCCAGCAAGCACCCTCCAGGATCTAAAGGCTCTCCTGGTCCAAGAATGGGACAAGATCCCCAAAGAAGTTACCAACAACCTCATTACCAGTATGCATTGGAGATGTAGGGCTGTTATATAGGCCAAGGGTGGAAACACCAAATACTAAGGGTTTCGACCCAATAAATCAGTATCTATTATCCTGTTGAACTTCTTTATACTTCATTCAATTCTCAAGTCTCTATTGTGTGTTTAATGTGTATTTTTATGACAGAGAGTAAGTATTTCCCCAAACAAGAATTCATGTCGGAAAATGAAATCTTTATTATTATTTTGCCTGACACTGTATTATTACACGCCTCACCAATTCTGGATGTCAATGTTTCTTCCTTTAAAAGCTTCTCTCTTTTGAGTTTACTCTTGCATACTGACCAAAATTGTTCAATAGAATTGAGCTCCGGAGAATATGGAGGAAGATAAATGCAACCATAATCTCTTTGCTCAATATATTTCTGAATATCCTGATGAGTATGAATGGGAGCATTATCCATGACGATATAGTGCCCTTTAAATTGCTCATGCAAATCAAGTACATCCAAGGTTACAGCCACAAAGTTAAAGTAATGACCAGTGACAGTACCGCCTTTATCTTTACTGGTAGCTGGTGCAGCAGTTCCTCCGACTTTTCTTTTCTTAAAAGGCTCGGCTCTCTTTGGGCGTCTTACACTTATATTGACAATACCATAGGAAGCGATGGCACCAAGAATTGTGATATTGTTAGCTCTTGTTTTCGGGACAGTTACAATGGCTCGCTTGCCTTTCTTGGCTCAAGCTATGGAGCGGTTCATATTTATATTAAAACCAGATTCATCTATGAAGACACAGTTACTCATGTAGTCCATGTCTGTTTGCTTCCACCAGTGCTGAACCCATTCTTTTCTTTCTTTGATCTTATCCAGGCTATTTCTTTCAACTGAATGGAAGTAGGCACGCTTTATGCTGATGTTACACTTCTTAATAAAATAGTAAAGCGAAGTCTTGGAAACTTTAAGGCCCTTAAATTGGGAAGTAAGACTTTTCATCATTTGATTCAAGACTAGAGAAGGGTTTTCATCAATCAACTCAATAAGATGCTTCTGATGCTCTTTGTTTAAAATGGCTGGTCTGCCTCTTGGTCTACCACTTCCTTCTTTTCTTGTAAAAACATCATCACCATCTTCGAATTTCTTCTTTCATCCTTGACCTGTTGATGGCGGTATCTTAAGTTCCGCAGCAGCCTTACGTAAACTCAACCCCTTCTCGTATAAGTAGAAAAAAAACCTCTCTTTGTCTGAGTCCTTATAGCTACGATACTCTCTTGATGCTATACAGTGTTCCAGCGCTTGTCGATCAGTTATCTCCTCTTCTGGCTCTTTGATTTTTGTCTTTATCATTTTTTCAGGTGGTTTGAGATCAATGTACTGATCGTACGTTGTTAGTTGTTCTAATGGATATTGCTCGTTGTCAATCTCCATCTCATAGACACGAGTTTCCTTTCCGTGCTCATCAAAAACTTTGCCATCTCTATTTTCATATAAAAAAGTAGTCATAGTATGTAAAAACTTGTAAGTAAAAGAGAAAAACGTTTGTAAAATGTACGAATTTTTTTTTTCAATAAACTGTACGAAAATTTTCCGAAAAAGATGTACTCTTCTCTATATTCTTACATTCCGTTACCGTTGTTCTGTTTCCTTGGTTGTTCTTATCCGGTACAAGCACACTACCCCACTTGGCCTTATTCCACTTCCGCAAAGTATATCTTTCAGCTACCTCTGAATTAGGACTACCGCAGTAAATCCCCAAGCGTACTATCTGTCCTAAGAAACCTATGTCCGTAGTCACCTCAATTAGTGAACTACCAGTCTCCTACGATCTTTCGTTGCCTAAAATTACACAATTCTTTCTTTATATCCCTTTTTTTTTCAAACAATCTCATAGGGTGGCTAATACGCACAACGTGCGAATATCACCTACACCCAAAATAAAGAATGTTTTGAATTGTATTAGGAATGGTGCAAAACAAACTGATGGTAAAAACATCGATACTTTATTATTATATCAAAATCCTAGTTCATGTATACTTTTTTGGCTCTATAGTATTTATGCTTTCTTATATGTTACTTCTTATATTAATTATTGTGTAAAAAATCATACAGGATTTCAGAGATACTTGGCCTCTCTTACACAAGAAACTGTGCCAGTTATTTTTGGAAAAGAAGTATAGTCTTAAATTCATTACTAAAGGAATATATTAACATTTTGGTTTTTTAAAAACTTTCTACGGTACAGTTCAAAGTATTTTTTTTCTAGGTGTAGGTGCTATTCGTACATTGGGCATGTTAGCCACCCAAAATAAAATAAAAATACTTTGAACTGTATTTACACTAATTTCAGAAAGTATTCGCACAACCTTAGAAAAAAATTGCACACTTTTCGAAATATTATTTCTTCAATAATGAGCTTACGAATTTACCGTGAAGATGGACAGGGAAATGTTATCGATGAATCTGGCAATGAGATTATCTTGATGGATGTAGATAAAGGATGTTTTCCTCTTCAAAATATCATAGACAATAGTACTTACTTGGATTTAAAAACCACCCGAGAAGCCTCAGTCAAAACCCAAGGCCACAAAAATAACCCCTATAACTTCTACTTTAGCACCTGTATCCTACTACAAGAAACATAGTGATGATATTAAGGGTCAATTTTTTCATCTGGTTTATCAACTAGGTATGACTGAAAGTAAAACAAATAAGTAATTGGGTATTGCTCGTCGAACCATATACGACTGGCTTAAAAGAGATCAAGAGCAAATAATGCAAAATATGAATGATCTCAAAACTAAGCCTGTAGAGACACTGAGAATGAGCCGACTAGCATTATTAAATGAAGACCATAAGAAACATCTTTCTGAAAAGGTTTTGGATCGCTCCTTTGCAACTTTAGATCAGGCAATGAACAGTCTCACTGAACAGTTCAAAGACTTGAAAGTTGTAAAAACAACAATCTATAACTTCATAACAGAAAAGTGTGCTTTCTTAAATGATAAAGCACAATTTCATTAAAAGAATTAGTAGACTTATTGTAAGTCGCGGCTATAGGTATTTATTTCTTTCACCGTAATCTCCTGAGCTTAATCCGATTGAGTAATTTTGGTCCATTATGAAGAGTAAACTTAAAAGAGAAAAGCTATTGGAAAGTGAGGCTTTAAACATAAGAATCACTGAAGCATGTAGTGATGTTCTTATCTGTGATCTTAAGGAATTTTTTTACTACTCTTCTTTGAAACTTGAAACATGATTAAGTAAGAATCCTCTGATAAATTTCGCACACTTTGTGCAAAAAGAATTTATGAAATTGTGCAAAGTAGAAAATAAAAAGTGTGCAATTTTTTCTGAGGTTGTGTGAATACTTTCCTAAAATAGTGTAAGACGATTAATAATTTAACGCTAAACGCGACCTTTCCACTCTTAATTGATTATCCTACTGAAAAGAGTTTAATCTATTTTAGTTCAAATAAATGGATAATTAGTGAAAACAGTGTACTGTATCTGAAAATAGTATAACCGGCTGGGAGAGCTACTTTATCTAGATTCATGGTTTAAACTTAAAGTTAGACAATTAGACCTTTTTATATTCTTTCAAGATGATAAGAAATAGTTTAGATATTTTATATTCTTGTCTAACTAAAACTACATACAATGGACTACATTAATTATAATCGTGTGTTTGAATATTATCTTGAAAATGATGCAGATATAAATAAATTAAAGCAAACAAATATATTTCGAATAATGATATCATTGAGTGTTGGACAAGAAGGATAAAAGGCCCAAACTAATATTATTTCATCATCTAGAGAAAGAAAAAAAAACTAATCATCTAATCTTAGGTTAAACCCCTGTACACTATCTCTGGAAACAATTTCACTTTTTCACAAACTATTCTCACAATTGTGTCGTCTTTGATCTTAGGTATCAAAGGAAATCCGGACATTCAAACGTGTAGTGGAACTCTGGTCTTTATTCATTTAATTCAATACTTCTTTTATACTATATTCTATATGCTAATACTTCCAACTATGATATTATTGAAATGTAATGGAATGTGTCCATTTCATTCTTCTTTTAGCTGGCTTTTTCACTAGAGATGCCGCTATCCATAAAAAGAAAGTAATATCACGACAATTGCCTAAATAGACTGTATACTTTAAACACTGTACACAGGAATTTGCACAAAACATGTATATTTGTATTATAAAAATATATTATGCACAGTGTTTAAAGTATGCAGTCTATTTAAGCAACTGTGTAAATAGTTTGTGAAAAAAAAATATCCCAAAAATCTTTAGGCGTGTATTTGAGGTATTTACACTAAAATCACTATTTTATAATGCACTCAGAATACAAATGTGCTGTAAATACAATAGATATGACAGGGAGCCAAAAATGGTTGATGAATTCTATTGTTCAAGAATAGTTTATTATATTTGTTAAATTATATTTCGATGAGTACCATAAGTGATATAGAAAAAAGAAAGCTCTTTGTAAGTAGGCCAACTTTTATTAGAAAAGTGCGCTATTTTAATAGATTCGGTGCACAAAAAGCTTTGGATTTGCTGATTCCAAAAGAAAAAGGTAGAAGTATTTACAAAATAAATAACGTAAAAAGGGCTGTTGAAGACTTGGAAAATCCTTAGATATGTACAATGTTTTCTTTTTGAATATGGATTCATTATTTTCAGAAGATATTGGGACACTTTTTGAGAAAGGTTTAGGAGAAAATAAATTCAAAGATTCGAGCACAAGTTAGAAAAATATTAATATATAAAGTCTTTTTCTTTTAAAAAAGAATAGAACATTTTTGGTCATTTACAAAAAGCAAGCTGAAGAAATAAAATATTTGAATATAAGAATTTTTTCTCGATCTATCTAAAAAATTTTTAGGCACTGTATTAGAATGTGATTATTTAATAAATCATAGACTGATTTAATAAATAATTCATTTTGGGACATTTGGTACAGTAGGATTTCGCTTTAATCTTTCAATTTCTGTCCCAATCATTTTTCAATCTTTATTCGAATCTTTGAATTTATTTTGTACTAAACTCTTCCGAAAATACTGTAAAATGAACACTCTTTTTGTACAAACTCTACATCATACTTCAGAGTTTTCAAGTTTTTTTGTCAGAAGTTTTTTTGTGTTTCTGAGATTTATCTATAAATTATAATAAATAAATAAAAAAAAACTCTGAAGTATGATGTAGAGTTTGTACAAAAAGAGTGTTCATATCTAGATTCAAAAAGAAAATACTATTGTTAGGGTTGTAACCTAGGTTACACATAAAATGATTGAGGCTCAGCCTTAAAATGATTTAGTATAAAAAGACGTTCTGATCTCATAGCTCTTTCATTCATTTTGTGTATTATCTTTACTAGATATAAGGTCAAGATCAGAGCTATAAATTAATAACTCAGCACTATCCAGATCATCAATATCTAAAATGAATGGAGATATATTAAATCAAGATAATCATATTCCCATTCATGTCAAAGCTGATCAAACCATAGAAAAAATCGAATCAAATGATAATAGCCAGAAGCTTGAGAAGTGTAATACAAGAAATACACGTAAATTTATTTTATTTAAATAAATATGTAGTTGTTTTAATATGTCTAATTTCTCAATGAAATAGATGCTGATATGGCAAGTATTGTTGAGCCTGTAGGTGACGAGGATTTCTATGATTCTATACCTGATGGTGGCTATGGATGGTAAATCATCTATATAAGAAATTCACTTATTTATGTGGTGTATCTAGGGTGATCGCATTTATAGGCTTTCTCAGCAACTTTCTTATGTTTGGCTTAGTTACAGTTTGGGGTAATTTAGAGTTGACAATATGAAGAGCCGTTCAATCAACTATATTTTTTATTAGGTATATTCTCTAATGATCTCCTAAATGATCAGTACAAAGACCAGACTACTATGCTGGAGCTTATGGGTGTCAGTACAATTGCGCTTGCGGCACTCAACGGGTTTACTTTTCTTAATGTATATCTCGACAAACTTGGTGCTCGTTGGGTCATGTTTATTGGTTCTCTTTTCATCTCTCTTGGAATGATTATCTCTGGATCAACCAATAAAGTTTGGCAGCTTTATTTGACTCAAGGCCTTATGTTTGGTTTAGGTGATTCTATTGTTTACATGGTATATCAATGAAATGATTTTAAAATTAATCTTTACTAATCACTAATCATGTCCTACAGTGTATAGTTAGTGTCATTCCTCAGTGGTAAGAAATAGTTGTATAGTTTTTTCACATTGTAGTATATTGAACTTTAAATTCTTTAGGTTCACTAATCGACGTGCATTTGCTATGGGGATCTGTTCTGCTGGTACTGGTGTTGGTGGTTTAGTTCTTAGTCCTTTGGCAAGTAGACATCGCATTATTAATGTATCTAATTTATACTATATAACAGACTACGGTCTTATTGGAAAAATACGGTGTTGCATGGGCCTACCGTATTCTTGGATTCTTGGCTTTTGGCATCTCCACCATCTCCATATGTTTGATACGTACTCGCCTCCCACCTGGCTACTCTGAAAAGCCTATAAAAAGTGCCATTAATCCAAAGATGTTCAAAGATATGAATCTCATGATATGGTCTGTGGGTGCTTCTATCTCTCTTATGGGATATTATACTCCTCTACTCTATATTCCAAGTAAGTTAAAAGACATGCTTAAGCGAAAAGGCATTAACAAAATACACACCATAGGATACGCAGACTCTATTGGAATTAATAGAACTGACACTTCCACCATTGTAGGTTTGAGTGCAGCTTTAAATGCAATAGGCCGCATTATTTTAGGCTTCATTGCCGACAAGGTTGGACGAGTCAATACATACATTGTGTCTACAGCCATCGCTGGTATTTTATGTATGGTCGTATGGCCCATTACTACCACCTATGGCAGTCTACTTGCCTTTTCATGTGTTTTTGGCTTCTTTGGAGGAATCTACTCTTCATTAGCAGCACCTATTACTGCTAATATTACTGGCTTCGATAAGCTATCTTCTGGATTGGCAATTCTCTTTTTGGCCTCTACATTTTCAGCAGTTGGTCCGCTCATAGCATCTGTTATTCAGGAATCAACCCCAAATAATTCCTTCATTGGTATTCAAATGTTTTGTGGTTCTGTCTTCTTTGTAGGGGCTATTTCTGCTATCATTGTTAAACTTAGAATCACTAAACTATTGTTTTCTATATATTAAATTAAAAGCACCACGATTTATAATCGTATTTTCTTTGTTTATATTGCCAGTAGATTAATACACATAATTTTTTTAATATAATTGATTTCAAATAAAAAATTTAAAAAATTTAAATAGACTAAACAAAACGATAGAAGAATAAAATAATAGCAATGAATGATGTAGGAGATGTATCCGATCAATATGAGTGATTACTAAAAGATTAGCTGGCTTAATTGAATGTCAATATTACTACAGTCACACACAATTGGATTTAATACTTGCAGAAAATCTAATTAAAAAATACTTTTCTTTTTTGCATAAAACTCTCATTATTTCCAGATATATTAAAGCAACATAGAATGTTAGATATATTTCCATAAACTCACATCCATGTAGAATATGATAAAGCAGAAGATAAAAAGCTATGGGGACTCTATGATTAGTTTAAGGCTGAATTAAAGTAGACTGTCATCGCAAGCGTAGTTGAGATATATACAGTTCAAAGTATTTTTTATTTTTTGGTGTTGGTTACTACTCGCGCATTGGGCATGTTAGTCACCCTAAGAACTTTTGAACAATTAATACAGTTTCAGGCAAAATAATAATAAAGACTTTATTCCCCGACCTCTATTTTGGTCAAAAAATATCTTTTTTTTTACACATTCCTCATTTCTTCTTTTTCCACTATATCATTTGATATATCTAACACTACTCAACAAATCACCAAGCCTTTTAGAAACAGAAAGAAAAATATCAACGACTTTAATCGTAAACTCATTGTTCACGAGGCCACTCAACATGGCACCAGCCAAGTGGAGATTGCAGCCATGTTTGGCATCAGTAATTCCACTGTCAGCCTTATCGTGAAGAAGTACAGGTAAAATGACTGTTTCAAATCAGGAAGGAGCTTTGGGCGCAATCCTATTATGACGGAGAGGGATGAGAGAGAGGTTGTATATGAGGTGGAAAGGGATTCATTTCAGAGTATGAAGAAGCTTCATAAGGGAATGGCCACCCAAGTGTCCATGAGGACATTTCATAAAAATGATGAAGAAGCTTGGCCTATCTTCTTGCAGGGTGGTTAAGAAACTTTCTCTCAGCATTAAGCGCAAGAAATTGAGTCTTACCTGGACTAGGACCTACATTCATTGGAAAGATGAAGACTGGAAGACAGTCATTTAGTTCGATGAGTCCAAGTTCCAGCTAATGAGCAACAACCACCGCAACAGGGTGGTACGAAGGAAGAAGGAGGGACTGCTCCCAAAGAATTTCAAGCCAACGATGAAGTTTGGTGGTGGTGGGGTGATGGTGTGGGGTTCGTTTTCTAGTGAAGGTGTTGGTGGACTTGTTACGGTGGAGGGGTCTATCAATAGTGCCAAATACACTGGTACTTTAGAAACAGCCTATTGCCCCGAGCTGGCTCGTATTTCAGCACTGAATCCAGCGGTAGGCTATGTTCTTCAATAGAACATTACCAGTTGCCATACTAGTAAGGAGACTAGGAAATGGAAGGATGAGGGGAGTAGTCACGATGGAGAGATGGTCCTCTCAGAGCCCTGATCTGAACCCAATTGAGCATCTTTGGGAGGGGCTGGACGGAACAGTTAGAAAGAAAATGACCCCAGCAAGCACCCTCCAGGATCTAAAGGCTCTCCTGGTCCAAGAATGGGACAAGATCCCCAAAGAAGTTACCAACAACCTCATTACCAGTATGCATTGGAGATGTAGGGCTGTTATATAGGCCAAGGGTGGAAACACCAAATACTAAGGGTTTCGACCCAATAAATCAGTATCTATTATCCTGTTGAACTTCTTTATACTTCATTCAATTCTCAAGTCTCTATTGTGTGTTTAATGTGTATTTTTATGACAGAGAGTAAGTATTTCATATTACAGAAGTATACCGGGATATGAAAAACTTCCTTATTATTTTGAAAGCCACTGTATAAAAAAAGCGAAAAGAGGCTCTTTCGCGTAATAAATATTACCCCAAAGAGTTATAATAAAATCTACAGCAAACATTACAATCACCCATCCGTCAACACCAACACCCCCCGCCACCTATATCACACTGGATCCATTAACCACGGACCCCACCTCAGCACCACCCGCCAAACCCTTCGAGTTTGGCCTTACCGACGTCCCCACCACCTACGACGTCCCTAAAAGCAGAAAAGAAAAACTGCTTGCCAAACGCACCCGAGCAAGAACCAACGAGGAGAACAAAATGTCCGAGGTGGAAAAGGCCGACACCCACGCCCAACAAATGCTGCAGATGATGGCGGCAATCCAAAAACAGATGGAGATCTTTGGACTCCGTATCCAGGAATTGGAGGCCCAATTGAAGGCCAAGGATGCAATGATTGCATCCCTCCAGGCTCAGGCCACTACCAGCACCACGAACACCACCACCACTGCCACCCCTGCCACCCCTGCCAAGCAGGAAAACTCGACTGCTGCTTCAAAGCATGCCCCAACCTCCACACCCACACCCACACCCACCACCTACGCCAGCATGGCAAAGAAGAACCCCCAGGCCAAGAAGCCTACAAAGGCCAAAGCAGTGCTTAAGGCACAAGCAGTACGTGCCTTGCAGGAGCCCACTGGACCCTCAGTGTACGAATTCGTATACGTCCCTTGCCGCCGATACCTTAAGTACGGCCAGGTCCACAAGATGTTGGGATCGTTGAAGATCCAACAGTCACGGATCATTGACATCCACTTCCCGGCAAGGGGAACAGTTGCGCTGCTGGTCCACAGCAGCTACAAGAAGGAACTCGAGGAGCACCTCGAGAAGCTTAAGATCAGTCCAGTGAAGGACTTCAACCCTGTGTCCGCTGCAGTCATTGCAGACCCAAAGCTCCAAGGGGAAACCAACAGTACCAAGGCTGCAAAGGCCCAGGAACTCTTTGACCAGAGAGTGTCAAACACCTGTCTTCGTTCCCCCACCCACTTAGGGTACAGCATTGCTCGCCACTTTGGCTCTGGTAATGCCACTCCCCGCCTCTCTGCCACTGCCTTTGAGAAGCTCTTGGTGGATCTCAAGGCCAAGACCCCAGTTGCCAGCCGCCCCGCCACCCTTGAAGAAGAGGCCATCCAGGCATTTGGATCAGGCTCAGCTATGGAAGAAGATGAGGGAGATGCCCAAAACATCCACCGAGAAGAATTATGAATAGACTGAAGATTGGTCTATTGAATGCTTGTGGAATCAGGCCCAAACTGGTGAACGTTCTGAATGTGTGTGTGCAGAATGATATTGATATACTTTTAGTGACAGAGACTTTCCTGACCAAAGACATGCAAATGTTGAGGTGCCCCTGGATACAAATACACAACTATGCTACAGCCCATGGTGATGCTGGACGAGGTTTTGATGGAGTTTCGTTCTTTATTCGTCCTGACTTTCCTTACCATGTACATTCCTTACCAATTACTAATCCTTTTGTGGTCTCCTGTAGGATTGGCCCATATACACTCCATGGTCTGTACCTACCTCCGAGGCTGTCGTCTAGTGAGGCTGCGGAAAGGTTGAATTCACTACCCATAGACGACTTCACACTCGTCCTTGGTGACCTGAATACACGTTTAGGCCGCCTGACTGGAGATCATGGCATAAACGACAGACATGTGGGATTTGAAGACTGGATCTGCCGTCAGGATCTAACCTTGTGGAACTCAGAGTTGGCATTTGGCTTGCCTACATATGAGCGAATTCTAGCAGATGGTCGTCGGTTTGCTAGCATTATTGACCTGTTCCTGTCAAGAAGCTACAACTTCTCCGAAGTGTGCTTGCACATTAGGGACGATCTGACGTTAGGTTCAGACCACCACTTGTGTGAGCTGTCCTTTCAGCCGGTGCTCATGCCACCGCTCATGACAGAAACAGCTGTCCGTCGCCTCTGGAGACTGCAACGTTTAAACAAACAAACAGTCTGTGACCAGTACAAGCGATGTTTTGCAGAGAACACAGGTGAACTGCAAAGAGAGATCCAAAAAATATTGGAAGACAAAACCCCGTTGTGCTCTGTTAAGATGGAGGACTTTGCTGAGAGACTCAATGAGTCAATCTACAAGGCCCTGGATGATAGCGTAGGGCGCGCACAATCCCATCCAAAAGCTTGGAAAAGCTACTGGAATGCTGATCTACAACAGTTAGCTGACCGTCGTCAAGAACTTTATCGTTTTAGACGACGGGTAGGCAATGATATTGAACGCATTGAAGCCCACCGCTTGTATGAGGAAGCGTGTTTAGCTTTGAAAAAGGCTATAAGGCAAGCACAACGACAAACCTGGCATGTATTTTGTGATAAAGTCCGTAAGGGCTTAACAGAGATGACAAGTGCTGTGAAAGGAATGAGGCTGCGGAGACGTTCGCCAATTTCCCTGTCATCTCCAGAGGGCCCTCGGCATGCTGCCAATCGCATGATTGACCACCTAGAGAGAGAGTTTGGCGGATCTACGGAAAGACAGGAGCGTCAGGAGTTTACTCTCCAAGACAATCCAGTCCCATGGGACGTAGACTTTATTCACTCTGCTATTCGAAAGATGCCAAATCGAAAAGCACCAGGCATTGATCATATTAGAGCAGAAATGCTCAAACCCCTAGTTCGAGTGCTAGTGCCTCTGTTACATCAGATCTTCACATTGTGTTGGAGATGGTCGTGGACGCCTGTGGCCTGGAGAACAGCACAGGTGGTACCTATTTACAAAAACAAAGGAGAGCAGGATGACCCTAGTAACTATCGGCCTATTAGCTTGACATCGGTGTTTCGTAAGCTCTTAGAAAGATGTATAGCTGGGGAGCTCTTTTTGACCATGCCTGCATTGGACATGGCTCAAGGTGGATTTCGCGCTCGTCGTGGAACTCTAGACCAGGCCCTCTGTCTCCACGAACTTATGGGGTTGTACGCTGCCCAAGGATCAGGAGAGCAAGATCCAAAACCTCCAGTCGTCGTCTTCCTAGATATTAAAGCTGCATATGATAGTGTGGAACGCTCTGTCATATGGGAGTCGCTGATGCCCTTCGTGTCTCAGCCGTTGCTCTTGCTACTACAGAATTTGTTTGATGACATTGTGGTGAATGTGATTCTGAAAAATGTAGCATCCCGGGACATTGCACCTAAACGAGGAGTCTTACAGGGTAGTATTCTTTCTCCATTTCTTTATTCTATTTTCATTGATACTCTTCCACGTTTCTTGAGGTTTGCTTCGGTATCCCCAATACTGGTTGGTATGCACCCACCTACCATGGGACGGTCCATTAATCTCTGTGCTCGAAATCCTTTCTCTTTTGCTTCCCCACAGGCAACTGTTCACGCATTGCTTGACGAGTTACAGAATTCCCTTCACAATCCTTTTCCTACTTCTACAGTTTCGGATGACTCTTCTGAGTTGTCAGATTCCTCTTACAGTCCGTCTCATGTCACTGTTACTTGGGCTCCTGTGAATTGTTTGTTGTATGCTGATGATGTGGCTCTTATGGGCTGCCCAGAAGATATACATCGAATGCTGGCACTTGCCGAAATTCACTCGACCCTCCTTGGTTACAAATGGAGTCCCTCCAAATGTGAAGTACTCAATGCCCCGGCCAATGTGCCGTTTTACCTCTATGGCAACGAGCTTCCAACCTGTGATACTTTCAAGTACCTTGGTATCCCCTTTTCACGTCAAGGTATTAACCAAGACGCACTTTTCTCACACTCACAAGTCAAGGCAATTGCAGTAATGCAAAAGCTGAGAGGAATGGGTGTAAACATGTATGGCTTTGGGATTACAGCAGCCCTAAGAGCTTATACTGTTTTTGTTCGGCCTATCCTTGAGTATGGGTTGGCTATTTGTAATGTCAATAGACTAGGCATCCGCCCGCTACAAATCTGTCAGTCTGCTTGTCTGAGACTTTGTCTTGCTAGATCTGCTACTGCTAGGTTTGGAACGATCCAGGTTGCCCAATTAGCTGCCCTCCCTAACATATACTCTCGTTTTCTTTATCTGCAAGCCAAATTTGTTGAGCGCGCAGCTACCCTTCCTGAAGACACCCTCCTCTGGTGCCTTGTCCCGCAGCTTGAAGCACCCCAGAGTAAAGCCAGATGGATTAAGCTACGTGGCAATGTACTCTGGCGAAATGCTCAAAGAATAGGACGGGCTCACAACCCTCCTAAATATCCATTAAAAGTAGCTTATCTTGAACGTCTTCAAAGTGAAATTACTAGTCTAGTACGTGGCAAGAATCCGCTGGTGACGGTAGCCCGTGGACTATGTAGACCTGTTTGGGATCCAATCCTTCTACTACCGTGCACGCGCAAAGAAAGACATCGTCTACTAAAATGGAGGATTGCTTGGTTACCACCAACACCTTCAATTCCTTGCCAATGTGACCACCCATCTGCCAATCGGGACCACTTTCTCACTTGCACATTCGTTGACCATGAACGCTCCACGTTCTTGTTCTTCCTAGTTCCTGCACCACCACAAGACATTCATCCAATTGACTATTGTCTAAATCTTCTGCCGCGCACGGTTAAGTCTTTTGTTAAATGCCGAGACCTTTGGCCCAGTTTGTTAATACTGCTGCAAGCCATTGATCGAGCCACGTCTACTCGAGACTTTAAGGTAGAGCCATCAGCTGGTAGCCTGCTCATTGAGGCTGCTGATGGGTGTGTTGAGCGGGAACGCCAACGCCGCCATAGAGTGCAAAGACTCCTGCAGCAACAGACGCTGTATCCTCACTTCTCCTCCGATCTCTCCTCTACCACCCATTCTTAACCCGTTTAGCAAAGCCAGAAGCTGCTAGTGTAGTTGCTGTATTTGTGTCCTCAGGATTGTCCGAGTTGCTCTAAGTATCCCTCGTTGGATTTCGAATCGCCACAGGATGACGGTTATCTTTTTGGTGTCCTGGTTTCCTTGCTGACTTTATGGCCTTTTGGATGTCTATTCATAATTCTCATTTACAATCATTTCTCATGTTTCATCATTTTTCATCATTTTTCCCTCATTGAGGTTTTATATACTCTTATCTTTCTGTTTCTTTTTTCCTTGCATTTCTTTTTTCCACTTATGTATTTGAAGTGTTTCAATGTTTATTCTTTTTTTTAAACGATCTCATAGGGTGGCTAAAATGCCCAATGTGCGAATAGCAACCAACACCCAAAAATAAAAATACTTTGAACTGTATAAAAAAAGCAAAGGCTCTTTTGTGTAATCAATATTACCCCAAAAGAGTAAAAATATAAATCGCAAAACTCAACATAAGTAACATCCATCCATCAGCAACAATCCCCATCCACCCACATAGTACACAGTACACAGTGGATACACTAACTACGGATTCTGTCCAACCACCAACCATCAAGCAACCTCCTGTACCAGCACCTATCAGACCCTTTGTGTCTGAGGCCACCACTGCCACCACCATTCCTAACTCAGACAGAAGAAAACCCAGACTACTTACCAAACGCACTCGTGCAAATACCTACGAGTATCAAATGACTGAGCTAGAAAAGCCTGATACCTTCACCCAGCAGATGATGGCATTTCTGTCAGATATTCAGAGACAAATGGCAACGATTGGACTCCGCATCCAGAAATTGGAAGCACGTCAAGGTCAAAGATGACCTTATTACATCTCTCCAGGCCCAGATCAATGCTAAGAGTGCAGATAATGCACTCAAATCACCTCCCGCCCCTACTCCCACATCCGTCCCCACAGTGAAACCCACAGCTGTCATAGAAAAGGATACTACCACTTATGCCAACATGGCTAAAAAGAACGCCTCCCCACCAAAGAAGACAGCAAAGGCCAGAGCAGTGCTTAGAGCATAAACAGTTCGGGCCTTACAAGAGCCGAATGGGCTCTCAGTATACGACTTTGTATACTTGCCCTGTCGCCGCTACCTCAAGTACGGCCAGACCCGCAAGATGTTGGGATCACTGAAGATCCAACAGTCACGGATCATAGAAATCCACTTCCCAGCAAGGGGCACAATTGCACTGCTTGTACATGGTAGCTTCAAGCAAGAACTCGAGGAAAAACTCGAGAAATCAAAAATCAAGCTATAGGCAAGCTTTGATCCAGTAGCTGCAACGGTGATTGCAGACCCTAAGCTCCAGCAGGAGTCATATAGCACCAAGGCTGTAATGGCCCAAAAACTCTTTGAGCAAAGAGTGTCTAACACCTGTCTCCGTGCTCCAACCCATTTAGGGTACAGCATTGCTCGCCACTTTGGCTCAAGCATTGCCACACCCCGTCTATCCACCCTTGCCTTTGAGAAGCTCCTGGCAAACCTCAAGGCCAAGGCCACAGTCACCAGCCCTCCCTCCACCCTTGAAAAAGAAGCCTTCCAGGCATTTGGGTCTGACTCAGCCATGGAAGGAGTCGAGGGAGACAATCAACACACCCAACAGGACTTATAAATAGACTAATCTTTGGTCTATTGAGAGCTTTTGGGATTAGGCCCAAACTAATGTCTATGTCTGCATTGTTATCTTCTCTCATTTCTCATATTTCTCTTCATTTTTTCCCTCATTTCGAGGTTTTATATACTCTTATCTTTCTGTTTCTTTTTTCCTTGCATTTCTTTTTTCCACTTTTGTATTTGAAGTGTTTATATGTATATCTTAATTGTTCAAGAGTTCTCATAGGGTGGCTAACATGCCCAATGCACGAATAGCAACCAACACCCAAAAATAAAAATACTTTGAACTGTATAAAAAAAGCCCACAGTTCAGAATATTATTAGAAACATCAAAGAACTTGGGTCCCCATTACTTTTGAATATTGATGGATAACATAAAAAAACCAGTGAGTATGACCTTAGATAATTAGAAAAGGTCATGAGAAAAGATCCATTTGTCTCATATGATCAGCAGAAGTTTGAGGTTGATGTAAAGTAATAAAAAATGTCTTGGGATTTTTCAAATGCATATTTCCTTTTTCAGATTCATAATTTTCTTAATAGTGTTATAGTTTCATGAATCTATTTGATAGAAATATGATACTCTCAATAGATACATAAAAGAGTGTTTAAGATAAATAAAAGTAATTTTATTTTAAGTCTACTTAGTAACCACTAAGTCTACCCTTGACATCTATTACTGCCTAGCACCTCCGCCTCATACTGGCAATGAGGATGTCAAACACCTCCTTCGATAGTTTTCCCCATTTCAGCATCAGAACAGCCTCCCTACTGAAGTGGCCCCATACCATCACTCCACCACCTCTAAACTTCCTTGTTTCTATGACATTCTTAAACTTAGAGGCTGTAACGCGTTGCCTGATGACTCTTATGCCCCTGTCATAGCTCATAAGCTCAACCCTAGACTCAGAAGACTAGAAGACTTCTTGCCACTGCTCATGGGCCCAACCAACGTGCTTACGGGCCCAATGGAGCTTTTTCTCTATATTCTTCTTTGACAAAAGAGGTATGACCACCAGAATGAAAGAGTGGAACCCTATCTCATCGAGGTTGGTCTTGATACCTTAATGGCTATGTCTGCCCTAATAGCTTCTTTGGTTTATTGAGGATCAATCACTACCGTTTTTCTCAACTATCAGAGAGTCCTGCCATCTATCTTTCTATTAAAACCACTATTGGGAGAATTTACTACCGAGTTTGTCTCCTTGAAATGCTTTATGATGTTCCCTGCAGTAGAGGTAGGCACGTTGAACATTTGAGATGCCTCGGTCTTAATATATTTCAGACTCAGCACCTAGTGGTGGATATCTGAACGAATCTCAAAGCTGGTATAATTCTTATACATCTCAGGGGTTCCGATTAAACTTTTTATGTTTTCGGAGGAGTCAGACATTATAAGAAAAGAAGTGTTATGAAACAAGAAAAGAAGTGTATATTATTTTTTAATATAAAAATGTATCAGAGTATTAAATATAATAAGACATTCTTTTGGTCACTTAATGTAGAAACAGAGCTTATACTGTTTTTGTTCGGCCTATTCTTGAGTATGGGTTGGCTATTTGTAATTTCAATGGACTAGGCATCCTCCTGCCACAAATGTTTCAGTCTAATTGTCTGAGACTTTGTCTTGCTAGATCTGCTACTGCTAGGTTTGGAACGATCCAGGTTACCCAATTAGCTGCCCTCCCTAATATATACTCTTGTTTTCTTTATCTGTAAGCCAAATTTGTTGAGCGCACAGCTACCCTTCCTGAAGACACCCTCCTCTGGTGCCTTGTCCCGCAGCTTGAAGCACCCCAGAGTAAAGCCAGATGGATTAAGCTACGTGGCAATGTACTCTGGCGAAATGCTCAAAGAATAGGACGGGCTCACAACCCTCCTAAATATCCATTAAAAGTAGCTTATCTTGAACGTCTTCAAAGTGAAATTACTAGTCTAGTACGTGGCAAGAATCCGCTGGTGACGGTAGCCCGTGGACTATGTAGACCTGTTTGGGATCCAATTCTTCTACTACCATGCACACACAAAGAGAGACATCGTCTACTAAAATGGAGGATTGCTTGGTTACCACCAACACCTTCAGTTCCTTGCCAATGTGACCACCCATCTGCCAAACGGGACCACTTTCTCGCTTGCACATTCGTTGATCATAAACGCTCCACACTCTTGTTCTTCTTAGCTTCTGTCCCACCACAAGGCGTTCATCCAATTGACCACTGTCTAAATTTTTTGCCGCGCATGGTTAAGTCTTTTTGTTAAATGGCGAGATCTTTGGCCCAATTTGTTAATACTGTTGCAAGCCATTGATCAAGCCATGTCTACTAGAGACTTTAAGGTAGAGCCATCAGCTGGTAGCTTGCTCATTGAGGCAGCTGATGGGTGTGTCGAGAGGGAGCTTTAGCATAGTCATAGGGTGCAAAAACTCCTTCAACAAAAAACTCTCTACCATCACTTTTCTTCCGGTCTCTCCTCTACCGCTTATTCCCTACCTGTTTAGCAAAGCCGGAGGCTGCTAGTGTAGTTGTTGTATTTGTGTCCTCAGGATTGTCCGAGTTACCCCAAGTATCCCTCGTTGGATTTCCACTCTCCACAGGATGACGGTTATCTTTTTGGTGTCCTGTTTTCCTTGTTGACTCTATGGCCTTTTGGATGTCTATTCATAATTTTCATTTTACCATTATTTCTCATTTTCCATCATTTTCCCTTCATTTGAGGTTTTGTGTTTCTCTGTCTTTCTGTTTCCTTTCTCTTTGCATTATTTTCTTCACTTATGTATTTGAAGTGTTTATATGTTTATTATTAAGATTTTCAAACGATCTCATAGGCTGGCTAATATGCACAATGCGCGAATAGCAAATCACGCCCAAAAATAAAATAAAAACTTTGAACTTTATCTAGAAACACCATTATCAGTTACTGTAAGCAGTTAGGGTTCGGATCTTTTTCTCCAGCTCACAAGCCAGCCTTAACTGAAAAACACAAAGAGAAACGGCTTCGTTGGGCTAAAGAACATGTCAATTGGACGAACGACCAGTGGAAAGACGTCGTCTGGTCTGATGAGTCCAGGTAAACCGTGAAAGGGAACGATGGAGGTGCCCGTTTAATCAGAAAATTTAGAGAAAATTATGATCCTAATCATATTGTTTTAACAGTGAAGTTTGGTGGCGGTGGGGTCATGATTTGGAGCTGTCTTTGGGCGGGCGGATTTGGTCCATAAGTCTTTGTTGATAGCACTGTAAAACAAGACAAATATATCAAGATTTTGGGTGGTGAGTTCCATTATTGGTTCATGGGATTGCATCAGAAAGAGGATAGGGAGTCTCTGTTACAAGAAAAGGGTGATAGTTGTCATACTGGGGCCTATGCCAGAGGGTGGAAAGAGACACATCAGATTAGGAACTTTGATTACTGGCCCGCACAAAGTCTTGACTTAAACCCAATTGAACATGTCTGGCGGGCCTTGAAAAGTCGAATTGAAGAAAGAAGGGTATCTATTACCAATATTGAAAGTTTGAAAGCTTTACTTGCAGAGGAGTGGGTGAATTTTAGTGTAGAAATTGCACAACGGTTAGTTCTGAGTATGACTGACAGATGCCAGGCTGTCATTGATGCCAAAGGAGGCCATACAAAATATCAATTGTATTATTATTATTATTATCTATAAATAAATATATTGATACTTGGTATGCTTAAGTTTGAAGCTTCTAGATCAAATTTAAAGTGTTTTATGTAATGTTGAACATATCCTAAATATTTCGTCCTGATATTAATTTTCAAAAGTACTAAATTCAATTGGGTGTGGCTGTACATCCATCAAGATGAGCTCATTGGCCAATTTTTCGATAAAATTTCCCTGTTCATCTTCATATTATATTTGTTAGTTCATTGTTGAAGAAATGATATTTCGAAAATTGTGCAAAAAATATTTATGAAATTATGCAAAATGTAAAATATAAACTATGCAAAAAGTGAAAAAAAAGTGTATAATTTTTTTCTGAGGTTGTATGAATACTGTCGGATAATCACTTTCCATAAATAGAACTATTGGTCATCCCAGTCAATAGAAACACAAATTGCCTAAACGGGACCACATGGTAGAGAAGATGAGTTAGTTAGCAAGGCATATATCTAGGGGATGATACTTTAGCAAGAAGAGGCTTTTCATAGCTTTTATTAGTAGATATTAGTAATTATAAAAGTATAAAAGAGGTGTGAAAGACCCATCAATAAAGATCAGACTTTGTTTACTCTTTGAACTGTCCGGATTTCCTTTGGTTAAAGCCAGACAACAATACTCTCCAAAAAGTGTATAAGAAAATACACAGAGAATAAAATCACAATATTTCTATAATTGGCTAATATATTTTTAAAAAGCCTTTTCGCTGTCTAAATGAGATATTTCAAACTCTACTTGCATGTTTTAGCAATAGCTACTGACTTTGTAATTAGAAAGTATAGAATTGTCTGTAAAGAGAAGAAATAGAACAAGAATCACCCCAATATTACAACTCAGTCACTTGTCGTCTTTGATCTTAGGTATCAAAGGAAATCCGGACAGTCAAACGTGTAGTAAAACTCTGGTCTTTATTCATTTAATTCAATACTTCTTTTATACTATATTTTATATGCTAATACTTCCAACTATGATATTATTGAAATGTAATGGAGTGTGTCCCTTCATTTCTTTCTTCTTTTAGCTGGCTTTTCCACTAGAGGTGCCGCTATCCATAAAAGGAAAGTAATATCACGACAAAGGGGAGGCTAAGGTGTAATAACTCACTAGAGAAACGAGAGAAAAACATTATTTGTTTTGATATTTCTCTCTTTTTGATATTTCCCACAGGAGCCATACAACTTGATAATTAACTAGTTGTCGAGGTGAGCATAACTAGGCAATGTAATTGCTATAATTAAAAATTAATCGTTCACTAAGAATTATTAAGAAACTATAAAAGATATTGATATTAATAATTTATTTATGACAAATCAAAAAATTACACCAAATACTCTCTTCATTTTTTTCTACTTGATATTTAATGTATTGCTCTGCATATGACTTATATTCGGACACTGGGACTCCAAGTCTAGGACCAATTTTAAATAGAATTACTTCATGGGTTAGCTCCCAAAATCTTTTATACATGTCCATCAAATGATTGCTGTGGCCTATTATAATATATATTTTTTGGTCATTTCTCTGATCACTATAGATAATGAATAGTACTATACATACCAAAAAAGAGATGACGTTGATCTCTATGAATAATTCTCATTCCAGAGCTGTTAGCATATTTTGATAAGTTGTGAATGATCATCGGGTCTTGACCAATCTCAGTTGCAGAATCAAATACTAAACAAGTGACTTCTTAATATTTATGACTTCTTGTTAATAAATTAAATATTTGAACTTACAGGCCTTATCGTAATCACTACGATCTTCAGGATTTCTTGGCTGAGAAAATTCAAGACAGTCAGGCAATGTAAATTAATATTTTTTTTTAAAATAAAATAATGTACCATGTGCTGGGACTCTGTAAGTTGAGCACAACCCTCGGGTTTAAGCAGACGACGAATCTCTTTCAGTGCTATATGCCACTCGTCTACACTTAGTGCATAGATCAAATGACGCATATTTATAAAGTCAAAGCTTTGATCGGGGTACTTGAGACCTTTGACGATATTTCCAAACTCATAAGTGACATTGGAGGCCCTGTAATCTGGAATTGCACCAGAGATATCAACACCGACATACTTTGCATCAGGAAATTCTTTGTTCATTTCCTATTAGTGTCAAGTTTTGATTAATTCAGTAACAGAAAGTTTATACTTCTATGTATCTCACCATAAGCCAGCTTCCTGAACCATATCCGATGTCCAAAACCATTGTACCCTCTTTAAAAGAGACAATTTCACGAGACAAACTAACAATATTTCTGAAAGATATTAAAATAATAGAACACCCACTAACACAAACCCTCCATGTGCTTCTTGATTGCATTTGTTCAACTAAATATTTATAGTTTTGTTAATTTAAATAGTTTTCAAATGACTTACAAGAGCTAGTCTTTCTTGATCAGTGCCAGATGGAGGAAGCTAATAAGCTGTGCCTTGTTGTATTTCTTGACTATTTATTTTAGTTGAGTAAGTATCCATAGACATTTTTATTGATTATTTTAATACTGTTTGTCTGTTTATATACTTTTCAAGGATTTTTTTTTTTTTTGCATTCTTTATTGACTGGGCCGACACGTTATGACGTGCGGCACTTTAAAAATAATAAAGGTCACGTGGACCGAACAAAAGGGAAGGAAGGAAGAAACTAGCTAAAATGAATAATACATAAGAAAGAAAGAAAAGAAAGGAAGAAAAGAGAAAAGAAAAGAAAAAAACTTCAAGACACCATGGACTGCAGAGCCACCACCGAAGAAGAAGCCTTACTCGCCACAACACCAGGGAGAAAAGGAGCAGAGTCAAAAATAAAAGCCCAGTGGGCACGCCAAATTGCCTGCACTGTAGCAGTCACAACCAGAACACCAAGGTCAGCGTCTGGCAGGGAGGGAGGACAGCAAGAAGACATTAAAGATTGAACATCCTTGAGATGCCAGGAAGGACACCAACAAGAGAGAATGACACTCCACACATGCCTCTTCCCAGAACAGAGAAACAGAAAATGAACTTGGTCTTCCACCAAAGCAGAACAGGACAAGCAAAGGGGAGAAGGAAATCAGACAGGCAGGATGCAGTGCATTCTACTGCAAGTGGGCAAACAACCCCAGAGAGCTTTCCACCAAACAGTGTAAGTGTTGTGGGGGATCCAAAGATGCCAGAAATGCTTTCACACAACTGCAGAAGGAGAATGAGAAGACAAAGGAGGCAGTAAGTGGTGGCAAAGAGAGGAAGTGCGGGCCTTAACCAGACTTTGCTTGTTGATCTGGATGATCTCCAGAAGAGAAGAAAAACCAGTGGACGGTGGAGTGGTGGGGGATGCCAGCACAAAGCCAGACAAGAACCATGGCCAGAGCACAATTTGCCCAGAGTCCAGAGCGCGGAAGAAAGAGAGGATGCGGTATTTCGCAAAACCCAAGTGTGAGATATGCTTTCGGCACAGACGGCCAAGGCTATCAATCTCAAAAGCGTGGAAGACAAACACCTTTGTAAAGTTGAGCTTAGACGCAACAAAAGGAGGAAAGAAACCCCAAACAGCGGACAGAGGCAATGTTAGCAGGGTATGGGCATCCATACTAACATGCAGTGGGATGGGAGAGACGGACAAGGGGGAGCAACCACGATGTATCGGGCGCAGAGAAGACGGACAGTTGCGCAGATGGCAAGGAAACAGGAGAGCGACAGCGGCAGAAGGTGCTTGGAAGTGCAGAGGAAGAAGAAACTCTAAGTAACTAAGTACAAAGGAAGAAGAAAAGGAAGAAGAAGAGTTGGTTAATAGAGGAATGATCCAACGTAGTTGGAGAGCCTTTTGTTGACTGGCAGGGTCCAACGAACCAATACCACCTCGCCTTCGAGGTTGGCATAGCAGATCCCATCCAGGACTACCAAAACCGAGGTTAAGGTATCCACAAACAAGTCTACGGAGAGCGGAAAAGAAAGAGTTGGGAGCAGAGGTCACGTATAGGACGTGCCAGAGGGTGCTGAGAAGCAGGGAGTTAGCCACAAGGCTCTTATCACGAACGGAAAGATGACGCTGCGACATGATGTTGCATTGCCTCTCCAGCTTCTCCAGGAGAGCCAGACGGAAGTGATCCAACTGGGTTGGGTGGGACGACAGAGGAAAACCAAGGTAACGGACAGCATGGACTGCATGACTATCATGGCGACATGATATATCAGAGGCATCCAGCACAGGACCCCAGTCGGGAACGAAATGCCCTGAAAGAGCAACCGCGACGGTCTTGCTGAGGTTGACCCGAGCATTAGATGCCAGGCCAAACACCGAGAGAATCTCAAGAAGAGAAATGAGCTCACCAGGACAAGAAAGAAACACCAGAAGATCATCAGCGTAAGCTAACAACTTCAAAGGAGGAGGCGGAACCAAAGGAACAACTGCGGACAACAGCGGAGGAACACCAAAACAGAAGCCTCGAAGAGAAGAAAAAGCAAGAATGGTGCGGAGCAATGGCTCAAACGCAAGGTTGAAAAGAAGAGGAGAGAGAGGATCACCTTGTCGCAGCCCACGACCCTGGGGAAAAGGGGAGGACACAAAACCATTCACATTAACGTGAATTTTTGTTCCAAAAAACAACGAGCACACAGTGTCCACAAAGACCACCGGAAAACCAAAGCGAGAGAGCACCAAACGAAGATACCCTGGATGTACCCGATCGTACGCCTTCTCTTGATCCAGCAAGAGAGCAACACCAGGATCCTTTGCCAATTGGGCATGTTGCATGACAAGGCGCGTTAGCAAACCATTGTCAGCTATGAAACGATTGGCCATGAAACCCGTTTGATAGGGCGTAATCAGAGGGCCGAGACAAAACCGAAGTCGAGAAGTGACGATCTTGGTGAAGATCTTAGCATCACAGTTGATGAGTGAAATGGGATGCCAATTCTTCAAAAGAGAAGGGTCACCAGCCTTTGGCAAAAGTACCAACACCGTTTCCAACCAAGAAAGAGGAAAAACACCAAACAAAGCATCTTGATACACCTGTTGGGCCAACTCTTGCACATAGGAATGTCTGAACAACCTTCTCCACAAGGGATAAGGAAGTCCATCCAAACTAGGGCTCGAGTTGCTGGGTGTATCATTCAAAATAAACAAGATCTCCTCAAGAGTAATCTTTTCCAGCAGAGAAGCAGAGGAAGAAACGGACAAGAAAGAAGAAGAAGGGATATTGTTGAGCAAAGACTCACCAGAGACAAAGTCAATGGGGTCTGCAGTGTAGAGGTCTTGGTAGGATTGGCGTGCATGCCCAAGCATGTCTACCATCGAAGAAAAGAGGTCACCAGAAACAGGATCCCGAAGCGAGGTAATGGACTTTGCAGTCGTTCGTTGTTTGATAGTCCTATAGAAATAGGAATTTGACTGCTCACCCTGTTCACACCACTTGACACCAGCACGCTGGGCAATATTGGCAGTTCGGGTCTGCTGCAAATTGGCAAGGTCAGCCTTAACACCAGAAAGATCCGGAGAGGGCGACAAAGAAAGAAGTTGGGTGCGAGTGCGGTTGAGCTGACGCTCCACTGACCGACAGTGACGTTGGTACTTCTTGGCATAGGCCAAGGAAAGATGCCTGACGGCTTGCTTGAGCAAATCCCAGCGGCAACCAGCAGAGACATCCACAGGAAGAAGAGAAGAGGCACGATCCAACAGATCCACCAACAAATCCTCAAACTCGTCGTGATCCAGGTACACCGTGTTGAATCTCCAGACACCAGGTCCAGAGGGGCGAGACAGAGGGATCGAAACCACAAGCAGACTATGGTCAGTCCAACTTGGATTAACAAACAGAACTTCTGGCGCAGAAGTGGCGGTGGTGGTGGGTTGAAGGATGTAGTCAATGCACGTTTGGGAATGGCTGCGGTGGAAGGTGGGTAGTGGTGCTGAGTGTGGTGCCGTGATGGCGTCGAGAAAGTGTTGATGCTGATACACTAGCCATTCACTGGTGAAGGCTGTGCGTTGGTGGAGGTTGGCATTGAAGTCGCCAAGAACAAATGTTGGGACTGAGGAAGGAAGTGAGATGAGTGTCGAAACAAGTGACAGGAAGAAAGGATGGCGTTCGCTGTATATTGTGGGTCCATAGACTACCACTACAATAAATGGATCAATGCGGTTTTCGGTGTGTGAGACCTGAACAGCAAGGATCCTATCATCTACAGAAGTGTGCAAATGAGTGAGTAGTAAATGAGTATGAAAAGAGACAAGGCCACAGTGCTTTGTCCAGAAACTAGACTGGGCTTGGAAGAGGAGGTTGAGGGAGGAGTGGTGTTCGGGAGTGGCGTGAGTTTCCTGCAAAGCAAGAAGTGACAGAGGAGGGGAGAGGGAACAAAGATGGCGGATAAGGAGTGACTTGGGAGAAGAACGACTATGTACAAGTGAGGAGAGCCCTCTCACATTGAGGGTCCCTAATTGGATAGGGCCGACACTCATAATTCCATGGCATTGACCTTGGTGGGGTCAGCAGTGGAAGAAGAGGAGGAAGAAGTAGGCAAAGGAACGGCAGACACAGATTTCTGGGAACGAGTTCCATAGGAAGTGGTCTTGGTGGTGGTGGTGGTGGCGTTCTTGCGCATGGCAATCACAGCCTCACGAAGGCGGAGACGATGCTCAGTGTTGTGGGGAGCCCACATACTGTTGCTGGTGCTGGTGTTAGAGGCGTCATAAATCTCACTGTCCATCTCCATGGACACCTTTAATTCGGCAGTCTCCTCTTGAGAGAGAGACTCCAAAACCTGCTTTGTCAGGGCAATGTCCATGTCCACGTCCATGGCATCCCCGTTGTTGTTGTTGTTGGTGGTGGTGGTGGTGGTGGTGGTGGTGGTGGTGGTAGCAGCTACCTCTTTGGCGGCCTTCTTGGCGGCACGATCTGCCTCTGCAGCAGCAATCTCCTTGGCACGCTGTTCTGCAGCGGCCTCTTCAGCAGCCCTGGTCTCTGGGTGAGAGGGGCATTCCAAATCGTTGGCCTTGTGGCCAGCTATACCATACGTGTGGCAGCGGGGAGCAAGAGCAGGACGCACCTTACAGTCCTTCTTCAAATGGCCCTCTTGGCGGCAGTACCGGCAGTAGGGAGGGATGCCCTTGGCACGGATCTCAACGGGGGCACTGATGGAGCCTCCAAGGTGCAGGAAGCAGCGAAGGGGTTGAACGTTGTTCACATCGGAGACGTCGAGGAGGACTGAGGCCTCACCTCGGAAGATCTTGTGCTCATCCAAGTAAGCACAGAGATGCACCACCTTGCCATAAGGCTGGAACGCCTCGACAATGGGTGCCTGTAAGTCCCTCTCGGGATGGCAACTGGGGATCTGGTATAGGTTCACCTTAACCAGGTTGGCATCTGAATCAAGCCCAGCAGAAGCAACGACCCTCATGTTATTGAAGGACACACCTTCAGAGGTGGCCTTAAGGCGCATCTCGGGGTCCTTGAAAATGACCTCCTGAATGAGGTCCTTGGCTCTGGTGTGGCGGGTAGTGATGGCAACCACTGCACCTAGTTGGTGGATCAAGACTGGGCAATGTCTTGAGACTTGGCCTGTTTGCCAAAGTTAAACACAACACACTCAGGGTGCATTGTTCGAGCCCATGCAGACGTAACAGGGTCCACATGACGAAGAGACTCACAGCCAGGGGCCGTGAAGATATGAAGCGCCTTGTTAGGGCGACGAATAAATGGCCTCGGGCCAGTAGCAGTTTTATTAATGCCATTCCATGGCGTTGTTTTTTCGGTCATTGTTGTATTATGTGGGTGGCGAATTTCGTTTTCAAGGATTATACTAAAAGTCATAAGTAAACATTAGTGTGATGTAGCTGATCTGCTAGTGATCGAGTGTTGCATCCTAAAAACACTATTCTTTTCTCTCGTAATACCACATGTTGCTTGTCTGTATATGTTACTTACACACCCAAAGACTTTTCTGGCTCTTAAGCGGTGATATCTCCTTCCTTTTACGTCTAAAAATATCTTGCCCTTTTATGGAACTGTGTTTAAAATCAAAAGTTTGCGTATCCAAATTATCATTTCTTTTTGTGGAATACCTCAATATCAAATTATATTATCAATAGAATATATTGTTTATTGTAGTAATATAGCTAATAATACTGTAGCTAATAATATACTATTACTATAGCTACTGCTGTTCTAGGCGTATTTCTTCATAGCAATAGAGTCCACAACCTAAAGGCCTTGTGCTTTATCCTTGGAAGATAGATGACCATGCTCAGAAGTATACCCTAGACAGCCTAGACACCCTAGACAGTATAAAAGGAAGAATAGACCACCTGGGACTGACTTAAGAGATTTAACTTATCTAATAACAGAAGAGTGTATTAGTAACAGTTCAATCATGAGAGATAGTATGCTTGCCTTGTAATTAATACTTGTCTTTAGAATAATAAGAACCAAACTCATCATGCTTTATTGCTATTGTCTACAGACCTCTCTCTGCCATCACCACAGTCTTCCGTGTAGATGAGGAGAGTGATGATGACCAGGAGAGCATCACTGAAGCTGAGGAAGTGCTTGAAGAGGAACCTCTTTGGGCTGACAGAGGAGAGGAGCTCGATAATAGCAGCAACAGTTTTGAGGAGACTGCATTTGTGGAAGGTGTTTTCCCATTTGCAACCAGATTAGAAATAATCTTTCATCGTTTCTTTTTTGAGAATGAGAGTTGCTTCTCAAAGACACTTGCAGGGAAGGTCATGTCTTTGTGCCAGGACGTAAGGGATGCCACTCTTGCCAATCCTCGGGAGAAGATACCTGCCTTGGACAGGGTTCTCAACCTCAACAAGAGAGCAAAGAACAATGTCCCCAAGTTCCCTACCACCACTCACCAAGTTTCTGTGGTAAATAAGTGCAAAGGCTTACCCCCCACCACCAACATTCATGAGTTTTCCATGAATAAGCCATCGGAACACTTAAAGCTCATCACTGCCAACCCCCTCAAAACAAAAATGCTCTCTGCCTTACCAGACAGAACACTCAACCAGAGTTTTTTGCCCCAACAAGGTGAAAAGTGGAAGACGCACCCTTCCTTCCAACATCCAATGGTAGCTGTTACCATCAACAACATCTCTGTTGATCTCTGGGTGGGAGATTTAGTGTATGTCTCTCCTGTTATAGGTGTGACCAACCTACAAGCTTGCCTCTTTCTTCACATCAAGTGGTAGATGGATGGCTGAAGCCCATGAAGAAGACCTGGTTTGTCTACTGGCAGTAGCAGTGTCGTTCTGGACATTGTGGAAGACATTCAACTTTTCAATAACACCCACATCAACTCCACCACCCACCACCCACTTAAAAGAATTGCTACAAGTAACAACAGCCCCAACAGACAGTTCATGCCAGTGAAAATTGTGCCTCTGAACTTGTTCTCAGATGATACGAGTGGCAATACCACCAAGAAGTGGAATAAGTTCGAGAGTTGCGTGATGTCGCTTGCTGCGATGCCATTTAAAGAACAGTGCAAGGTTGATAATATGTTCTTTATCTGTACCAGCAACAAGCTCTCAATAACGGAGATGCTTCCTGAGCTTGTGAAGGACCTCAAGGCATTGGAGCAAGGCGTGGAGATGTTTGACGTCGAGTATGGTGAACCTGTTCTTGTTGTTGGAGTGGTGCACTTTATCATGGCAGACAACCCTATGCATGCGGTTGTGGCATGTAGTCTTGGTGCTAAGGCCAAGCTGCCATGTAGAAAGTGTTACTAGGTTAATGGTGGAAGCACAACAGTGGAACAGGAGAGAGTGGATGGCGATTCTCATGCAAGAAGAAGGAAGGAGGATCTGGTGGAGATGTGCCAGCATTGTAACAACAACCCTAACAATGCTGGCCTCAGAAGCAATTCTGACACTGGCTACAAGTTGACTGGTGGTGAAGCCCTTTTGTCCTTGCAGTCGTGGGATCCCTCCAAGGATTGTCCTGTTGAGATACTCCACACTATCCTTCTTGGCGCTGCTAAGAATCTTGTGATTGGCATGGTGCCATTTTATGCCGAGAAAGAAGTAAAGCACTTGGAAGAAAGCTTATTCAATTATCAGTCAAAAGCCTTCACAAGAAAGCACCGTACTCCATTTCGCCTGTGTGGATCTTATCTTGGAAGAGATTTCAAGATCATTATCCAGCAAATGCCTATCATTCTGTATGACCTGACCCAGAGAAGACTCATAAGCAACAACGACTCAAAAGCAAATATTCTTGATTGTTTTGTGAAGCTTGGTTCGCTTGTGTCTCTTCTTTACATGCAGAATATTGAGGCATGTGTGGACATTTATGTGGACAAGGTGAGATCTGCCACGAAAGAGTTGGTTGCTGCTATCATTCAATATGATACTTTGCCAGCTCTGAGTGCGCCTGCAAAGAAGAAGACCATTAGCAGCACCCTAAAGATCCATCTTCTTCACCACCTGCACGAGGATATCTTGCGCTTTGGTTCACCTGTTCGTTACGAAATAGAGAGAGGAGAACAGCTCAACAAGTTTATCCGAGAACACATACTGCACACCAACAGGCAGTCACCTTCTCGAGATATTGCTGTGTCTTTTGGAAAGAAGTGTATCTCGACACATATCTTCCAAGGTGGATACTGGCAAGTGTCTGGTCATGGCAGTCTCTTCACTGCTGGTGCCGAGGTAAAGCTGTTCCAACAGTTCCGTTCTCTTGTTCTCTCCCGTGAGCTTGCAGATAACAACAGCAGCTCCAGAAGAATTGTTGTTGGTCTGGCTGGTCTCTTTTCTTTCTCTTCTGGTGCTTCTCCCGTCTTTGGTAAGATCACTTATTGACAAAAAAAAAGAATATGGCCACCATTGTGCCATACAACTTCAAACTAGCCTCTGACCAAACTTCACCCTTACACTCACAACCACAACATCTGGCTTTTGCCAAAGAAATTCACAATTTTTTCCTCTTTCTTTGCCATTGGCCTTAAAGATAACATTGGAAACAATGTTGTCTTTCCCTTAAGCACCACTGTTGAGGTGAACTATGATGATGTAGTTGTTGTAGAAGCAGTTGACATTCAGTTAATGAATACACTGTTCTCAATGTAAACAGGTTTGGTTCTATTTTATGGACAATGATGACTAGAGTTAATTCAGTGTGTTCTATAATACATCTTTCTTGAGCAGTGTTATACTGCAAATACTGTGGGCCTAAGGATAACATTATGTTAAACAATAAATGCAGTGACTGAGTTGTAATATTGGGGTGATTCTTGTTCTATTTCTTCTCTTTACAGCCAATTCTATACTTTCTAATTACAAAGTCAGTAGCTATTGCTAAAACATGCAAGTAGAGTTTGAAATATCTCATTTAGACAGCGAAAAAGGCCTTTTCAAAACACATTAGCCAATCATATTTTTTATAATTTCATTCTCAGGTTATTTCCTTATATAAATCCCAAAAATCTTTGGGTGTGTACCATAAGCGAAATTATCAATAGGTACACCTTTTTCGGAAAATTTTCGTACACTTTAAAAGAAAAAAAATCGTACACTTCTGAAAAAAAGATTCGTACATTTTACAAACGTTTTTCTCTTTTACTTACAAGTTTTTACATACTATGACTACTTTTTTATATGAAAATGAAGATGGCAAAGTTTTTGATGATCATGTAAAGGAAACTCATGTCTATGGGATAGAGATTGACAAAGAGCAATATTCATTAGAACAACTAACAACCGATTTTTTTTTCAGAAGTGTACGATTTTTTTTCTTTTAAAGTGTATGAAAATTTTCCGAAAAAGGTGTACATGTATTGTAAAAGCATTTTCCAAAAATAGAATAGTATAATTGAATTAGGCATACTCAATAGTAGACTTTATTAAACAAAAAAACTATTTTTTTTTAAAAAAAAATCCATATAATTGATTTAATAGCCGGCTAAAACCTCTTATTAAAGAAAAATAACTTTGAAGACATCTTCAAGAGGTTTGAGATCTACATGGAGATTACCCTACCATCCACAACTGCAACACCAAAGCATGGGAAGATAAACAAATTGCACTCACTTCAAACCCAAAATTCACAAAAAAAAAAAAAAAGATACACAAGTAACACGGGAGCATTTCACAAAACCTACCCACAGACAAAAAAATAAGAACAGAAGTCACTATAAGTTTGAGAAGCAAATCAAAGTACTTATGCTAAAAATAAGCAAGATGTCTTTGAGAAAAGACCAAACAATAAACATATACACACCCTTGCCTTCAGTTGTTAGATCTTTTTATTATTATTATTATTATTATCAATAAACTAAAGTCTACTACTGGGGACTATATTTATTGCACTAATATGACGAAGAAATCAACGCATTGGGCTAGCTTACCTCAAACAATAATTGAAGAAAAGATATGAGCTGTGACTGATTGCACACCCAAAGTTTTTTTTTTTGGCTTTTAGGCAGTGATACAACCTTCCCTTTACGTCTGGAAAAACTATTTCTATAAAAAAAATGTTTTAAAGTTAAAAGATTTACGGATATCCAATTTATTATTTTCCTTTTGTACGGTTGGGCAACGGGATGACTCTGGAGACACGCAGGACCTCGGGGAAAGGCTGGCTGCTCTTACAAGTGTATGCGCTGGAGGGGGCTCATAAATGGAAGATGGGGAAACCGGCTCTTTACGGCTGCGAGAACTATGGTTGTGGCGGTCTGGAAGGGACACTCTGAGAGTAGGTCTGTGGGGACACGAGAGAACGGAGAAAGGTAACCTTCCTAACGACGGACCAACGAAAGGGGTAAACAAGGGAAACAAACAGGAACAGAGCAAGATCCAACAACTATACTTGACCTGAGGGTTCAAACCACCCTTCTTTGGAATCTGAGACTTAGTTTGACTTCCTCTTTTTTTTTAATTAAAATATGCCATTTGCTATTATACAGTCCCATGTGTAGAGGTAGTCAGGTTCCCCTGACACTCTGCAGTCACTGTTTCGAATTAAAGTAATAGGAGACGTAGTAATTAGGGGTTTAGAAGGGTTAGAAAGCATTGTAAAGATGTATTTAAGAAAGTCTTTGAAGACCTTAATAAATAATCGAAGTTCTTCCTATCTGTTTGCTGTGTACTGCACTTAATAGCTCGGCTATCTAAGTGATCGTGCAAGTCTGGTTTTGTTCTTTCTTTCATTCTGTTCTGCTCGTTTCTGTTCTTTAGTCTCTTTGTGTTTTCCGTGTATATCTGGTCGATATACATTTCCCTGTCATTATCACTGCGAATTGCTGTTGATCGTCAATTAATGACTTTATTAAGTCTCTGTCCTACTGAGCTACCTAGCCTACTCCCAAATCCGGTCACTGTGGTGTTCATCGTGTGTTAGTAGCCTTCATATCAGAGACCTAGGCGCTTCTACAAAATCTCATTTGCCCAACATTACACATGTAATAAGTGACTGCAAAAAATCAATTATTTTGATTTTTTTTTGAATAATAAAGGCATATCTATCAGTCTAAGATGTTCATAATAAAAGGTTCATGGAATAACACAAGATTTGGAACAGTTGTTCTTTAGATGATTGTCTACATCCTCATCATAAATATAGTGTTCAGTACTTTGTAGCAAAGCCTTTATTCTTCATCACAGCAGAGCACCTCCTTGGCATGCTATTCATTAAATTTTCCAGAAATTCATTTGGGATCTTCTCCCATTTACTACGCAAGCATCGTTCAAGCTGTTTTGTATTGGTTATGCTTGTTCGAAGCAGCTTAATCTTCTTTTCTAGATAAGCTCAGACATGTTCAATTGGATTAAGATATGGACTTTATGCAGGTCAAAAATCAAAATCTTCAATCCTACATCTCTCTTGTTTGTACTATCTACTATATGTTCCTGTGTGGCAAGGAGCACTGTATTCTTGAAAGAGAATAGTCTCATTGAGGTTTTCTTGCAATTTTTGGAACCAGGAAAGCAAATATTTAGCAAGTACATTGACATAATTGTCTTGATCAACTGATCCCTCCAAGAGTACAAGAGGTCCTACACCTCCACGCCAAAAGCAACCCCAAACCATGACTGAGCCCTTGCCATACTTGTAATTTTGTTGTGTATGACACTCCTCATACTTTTCACTTATTTTCCTGATCGATTTAGTCCCTTAATCATTGCCCACAACTGTAAAACAAGGTTCATCAGACCAAACGAAGTTACTCCACCTCTCCACTGGCCAATCAACCTTGTTTTTACACCACTCCAATTGTCTTTGATTATTAGTAAATGTCATACCATGTTTTCTTGATATTGAGTATGAAAAAAACCCAAGTTCATTCATGTATTTTAGAAATGTACTACGGCAAATATTTACGCCTGCATCATTCATATTTTTCAAATGATATGCAATTGTTTGCATAAGGTTTCTGTGAATAGACAAAACAATAGCCAGATTTGAAGTAGATGAAACCTTTTCATGTCTTCCTTTACGCAGTTTGAGTTGAATTATGCCTTTATTTTTATACAATAGGACGATCCTGCCCACTGTGCTCTTTGTTATGTCAAGATTATCCAAAATCTCTTGATAGGTAGCATGTCTTTTCCATTGTACTATGATTTGTCCTCTAATAAACATGTGATGCTCTCTTCTTTTGATAGGACTATCTTCATTTTCTTGGCTAACAGTTGGCTGATTTTCATTGCTTGAAGTCATTTTTTGAATAAGTTATAAAAGAAAAGAAAAGACCTTTATTTTATTTTTGATGAATAAAAAATAGAAACTTATCTTTTGTCTAGTCACTTATTACATGGGACTGTAGTATTATTCATTATCTATAGTGATCAGAGAAATGACCAAAAAATATATATTATAATAGGCCACAGCAATCATTTGATGGACATGTATAAAAGATTTTGGGAGCTAACCCATGAAGTAATTCTATTTAAAATGGGTCCTAGACTTGGAGTCCCAGTGTCCGAATATAAGTCATATGCAGAGCAATACATTAAATATCAAGTAGAAATAGATTTAGAGTTTGTTTGGGGTAGCTTTTTGATTTGTCGTAAATAGGTCAATAATATAAACATCTCAGAATATATCTGTATCTTTTTATAATCATATATAAAAGTGCAATTTTAGGCTGTAACAACTATTCTGTGTTTTTTGATAGCATATTAGGTTGAATAGATGGTATAATAGAGAGCATCTATATATTGGAAAGTTTGTTTTAAAATATTTAGGATTTATGATCATTATCTAAAACTAGGGCATTCACTTTCTTTTGTCTCATATATATATATATATTCTGAACACATACCAACTGCTTTTAGCACATAATTTAACAGTAAACTATGTAAATACAAGGCCAACATAGCCACACACTAAGGTAGTACATCAGTAAGCTTTTATTAAGCCTTGATGGCATCCACCTTATTAAATTATAATATCAACTACATCAATTATATATTTATAAAAAAAATAGTTTTAGTATGGCCTACAGTACTGGCATCTGACTATCTGTACCTCAGATTTTAGGATTATTTTTTTCAGTACATTAGACAAACATTTATTATATACAGTGAGGATCCAGAAATTTAGGAAGATTTTCTACATTCTGATATGTTTCTGTAATAAGAAATATTTATTCTTTGTCATAAAAACATACATTAAACATACATTACATAATTGAAGATTGGATGAAGTATAGAAAAGGTCAATAGAATAATAAATACAAGTTTATTGAGCGAAAAACATCAATATTTGGTGTAGCCACTCTTTGCTTATACTACGGCCTTAAATCTCCGATGCATGTTCGAAATGAGGTTATCTGTAGAATCCTTGGAAATTTCCTCCCATTTTTCTAACAAGACAGCCTCTAGGTCTTAAAGAGTAATTTTAAATGTTATTCTTTTACAAATTATCCCATAAAGTTTGTTCAATAGACTTTCTACAGGGTTTAGATCGGGGCTTTGTGTGGACTAACCATCCATAGCAACAATGCTCCTGTATGTATTTTATATCTTGGTTTCTTTACTCTTGTGACATCTGGTGTTGTTTTCTTGAAGTAATTAATAAATCTACTGATTCAATGTATTGAGAAGGGCTAATTCATGGCATTAATCATCAATTAAGATCTCAATATATTTTTTTGTTGTCAATACTGCCCTTCGCAAGTACCAACTTTCCGACACCTTTACCATAGAAAGAATCTCACACCATTACACTGCTGCCTCCAAAATTCTTTATTGGATTAAGATTCTTTAGGACAAATCACTTTTTTATATCCCTCTGGTACGGTTGTTGGTCCAAATTAACTGGTGATTTGACTTATCAGATAATATGACTATATTCCAGTTTTCTTCTGTTCAGTGAAGATAGGCCTTGGACCAAGCAAGTCTCAACTTTTTGTGCTTAATAGTGAAAGAGAGTTTTTAATCACCTTGTAAGAACTCTGGCCAAACTTCTTCATCATCCTTCTGGAATTTTTCATAGGCACTTGGGTAGCCATTTACCCGCAAAGCTGATTCATTATATGGAATAAATCCCTTGCCACTTCGTATGCAAACTCCTTCTTGTCCTTATAACTAATAATAAACTTACTCCTAGTGCTTCTTTTGATCTTGAAACATCCATTGTTATACATCCCTTTAATATACAGGAAACAGACTAAGTACTAACTCTAAACTTAACAGAAATAGTAGTTTGATTGATGCCATTTATAATGCCCTATTGAGCAATGAGATAACGAGTAAAGTAGTCAATATTATTTTTCTTATTTCCAAAGGGTATTTTAGTTCATTTGGTGTCATCAAATGGGGTATATATTATAATTGAAGTGATAAATAAAAAATGTTTAACAAAACTTTTTATTTTCGTGGGTAAAACTATGGTCTGAATTTGAAATCTACCTAAGATTCTTAATTTTTACTGTAAATAATAGTGATCAACAGAAAGTAATGGTCCATTTTAAATTCCAAGCCGCTTTTTCTTTTCTTTTCCCATAACACTTTTTTTCTCATAATGTCTTATTCATCCAACACCATGAATATTTTTGCCACAAGCCCTGAGATGTATAAGAAGTATGCCAGCACCATGAATTGCTCAGCCATTCTGTACAGGGTGCTGATAATAAACTCCATCATGACCAATGCATTTTGTATGTTCAACATGTTTCTTAACACTGTAAGAAACATAGTGAAGCACGCCAAGGAGACAGGATCAGTAATTTCTTTACTTAAGAGTGGCAGAAAAATAAAGCTTGACGACAAGGCCTTCCAGTGATATATATATATATAGCAACAATAAACAGCCCCCCACCAGACCAAGGAGACTATCAAAGTATCAAGGAAGATGTTGAAGAATTACATTGAAAAGATGAGCTTTTATTTATTCATTCATTCAGGTAATTATGTCTCTCCTCACCAAGAAGAACACGATAAATAAACATATGAGCAGTGGCAGAAGGTCGTCTGGTCGTCTGGGTCCAGGGTGGAGCTCATGAGCTTTGACGGGGGTGCCAAATTCATCAAGCAGTACGACACAGCCTTTGAGCCCAATAATGTCTTAAGAACAAGGAATTTTGGAGGTGGTGGAGTGATGGTATAGGTCGTTATAGTGGGGAGAGTGTTGAGAGATGGATCGTAGTGGAGAGTATGACAAACTCCGACAAGTACATCAATGTCTTGGGAGATGTCTAATGCCGTGAACTCAGGCATCTCTCTCATAAATCCCGGAGTCAGCTACTGTCTACATGATAACAATAATAGGCTCCATAAGAACGGTGTGGCTAATTACCCTATCACTATTATTCTATTGACATTATCTATGCTCTATATAAGTTTGAAATTTATACTGTATATTTAATGTTTTTCTTGTAACAAACAAGTAGAAGAACATGATACAAGAATTGGTCAGAATTTGAAACTTGAACCCTTTTCTATAACTTGCTGTGCCATTTTATTTCACTCTTAACCCGTTTAGCAAAACTAGAAGCTGCTATTGTAGTTGCTGTATTTGTGTCCTCATGATTGTCCAGGTTAATTTAAGTACCCTTTGTTTGATTTCGAATCGCCATAAGATGACCATCATCTTCTTAGTGTTTTTTTCTTGCTGAATTTATGACCTTTTAAATATATTATTCTTTATTATTCTTTACTTATGTTTCCTCATTTGAGTCTTTATTTTTGTTTTTCTGTTTTTGTTTCTTTGGATTTTATTTTTTCATTTTTTCATTTGAAGTGTTTCTATGTATATTCTTAAGTTTTTATATATAATGCTCTCATAGTGTAGCTATCAGACTCAATAATTAAATATCTGTAGAATAGGTGACGTCTCTCGACCTATTCGCATGGATGGCTGTGGAAGAAGTGGGAGATGATGAAGTTGCTAAAAGTAGTTACGATAATGGAATGTTTCAGAAAAATAGTATATATAATAGCCAATTGCACATTATAATAAAAAGAAGAAGTCAAAGCAAAAACTTGGATTCCTTAAGTAGGGTAGTTTAGGCCCAAGGTCAAGTTGATTTGTTGTTTCTTGCTCTGTTCCTATTTGTTCTCTTGTTTGTCCGTTTCGTTGGTCCGTTATTAGAGAAGGTCGCCGTTACCTGTTCTCTCGTGCCCGCACATACCCAGTTCCATAGTGTCCCTTCCAGATTGCGACACCCATAGTCCTCTCAACCTTATTAGCCAAGCTCCCCTGACACAGCGCCCAAGAGCTAGCTCAACTCCCACCGATACAAGAGCAGTTAGCCTTTCCCCGAGGTCCTGCGCGTCTTCAGAACGAACCCCGTTGCCCGAACATACATATCATCCTCAACACAAAAACAAAACATTTTAAAACATTTTAAACTGTGTTAACTCATGGCTAGAAAAAAAAATGAGTGATCGATTAGTTACAAAGTAACTGGCTATTAGTGGAGCAATTGCATCGCAAAAGTCTCCTAGTGTAGATACATCAGAATTCTAAGATATATGGTTTTAGATCAAGAACTCATCCAAGCCTGTCTAACTAAAGTGACCAAAAAGAATCTAATAGAAATTTTCAAATGTATATTTTATTTTATTTTAATTTTAGATTTATACTTTTCTTAATAGTGCTATAGCTTCATGAATTCATTAGATAAAGACATAAGACTTTCAAAAGATACACAGAATAGTGTTTAAAATACATAAGAGTGGGCTTATGATAAAGCAGCCCTTGTAATAGTTTCTACACCAATCTCTGATTTCCATTCTCGAGCCACACCGTTCTTATGGAGCCTATTATTGTTATCATGTAGACAGTAGCTGACTCCGGGATTTATGAGAGAGATGCCTGAGTTCACGGCATTAGACATCTCCCAAGACATTGATGTACTTGTCGGAGTTTGTCATACTCTCCACTACGATCCATCTCTCAACACTCTCCCCACTATAACGACCTATACCATCACTCCACCACCTCCAAAATTCCTTGTTCTTAAGACATTATTGGGCTCAAAGGCTGTGTCGTACTGCTTGATGAATTTGGCACCCCCGTCAAAGCTCATGAGCTCCACCCTGGACCCAGACGACCAGACGACCTTCTGCCACTGCTCATATGTTTATTTATCGTGTTCTTCTTGGTGAGGAGAGACATAATTACCTGAATGAATGAATAAATAAAAGCTCATCTTTTCAATGTAATTCTTCAACATCTTCCTTGATACTTTGATAGTCTCCTTGGTCTGGTGGGGGGCTGTTTATTGTTGCTATATATATATATATCACTGGAAGGCCTTGTCGTCAAGCTTTATTTTTCTGCCACTCTTAAGTAAAGAAATTACTGATCCTGTCTCCTTGGCGTGCTTCACTATGTTTCTTACAGTGTTAAGAAACATGTTGAACATACAAAATGCATTGGTCATGATGGAGTTTATTATCAGCACCCTGTACAGAATGGCTGAGCAATTCATGGTGCTGGCATACTTCTTATACATCTCAGGGCTTGTGGCAAAAATATTCATGGTGTTGGATGAATAAGACATTATGAGAAAAAAAGTGTTATGGGAAAAGAAAAGAAAAAGCGGCTTGGAATTTAAAATGGACCATTACTTTCTGTTGATCACTATATTGGTAACATGCCCTTTATTCTTTCTTTAAGAGAATACATATAGGGTTATATATTAATAATCAACTAATCATTTGACTTTATATCAGACAGTAAGGTGTAATTATCCATGCAACATTTTAATGTTTATATTCGTTAATGAAAACAGGCTCAAACAATTATTTCAAGGGAATAGTTTGAGTTTCTTTACCATCTTGAGCAAAGTAGACTTGGAAACTGGATTGGCCATGTCCATGCGTAATTTTTCCATTGTCTTGAATGGATCGTGATCACACACACATGTTATCTCTAGCCTGTCTTTCTCATTAATTATATATCTTCTCCGTATAGCTCTTATTGGCCCAAGAGACCCATTTTCCTTGAATGTCTTCAGGATTTTGGAAACAGTCGCCGAGCTAGTGCCAACCATGGCAGCAATTTTGTCTATACTGAGGCGATTAACGCTGCGCTCATGTAGAATGAGGTTGCAATCGTTTTCATCCATAGTTTTCACCACCTTACGAGGTTTACTGGTCTTTTTAGTACTCGGAGTGTGGTCATTTAATATTTTGGAAACGGTCGCTGAGCTAGTGCCAGTCATGGTAGTAATTTTCTTTAAAGTGAATCCATTGACATTGCGTTCATGTAGAATGGTATTGATGTCGCTTTCATCAATAATCTTCATTCTGCTACGAGGTTTAAGAGTTTTTCTAATACCAAGAGCTTGGTCCTTCAAGATATTGGAAATAGTCGATATGCTAATGCCAACAATAGCAGCAATCTTCTTTAAGGTGAGACCATTGACATTGCGTTCATATAGAATGATATTGATATCGCTTTCATCAATAACTTCCCGTTTTCTATAAGTCTTATGCGACTGTTTAGGACAAAGAGTCTTTTCAGTAGTGTTTATTTTTTCAGTAGTGACTGCTTCTTTAGTAGTATCTGCTTGCTCAGTGGTGGCTGTTTTATCAATGCTGGTTGGTTTATCAATAGTATCGGTATGCTCGATGCTGGCTGTTTTCTCAGCAGGAGAAGTAAACATTAAGTAAAAAAAAACAAAACAATAATAGAAGAATGAGTAAAAAAGTATGGTTCGGGCAAAGATTTATTCGGAAAATTAACCTATCTGCGGAGAAATAAATATTATACCAATGCCCTTTGGCCATATAAACATATTCAGATACAGAAATACCATTTCTACACCTCACAGTCACTTAAATGCAGGGGCCATACTAATATTCTCTGAATTGTTTCAATCTTAATGTGGTAGAAGTGTAAACACTTGTCCATAGTCACTTAAATGATAAATATTTTTTTTGTATTCTTTATTGATTGGGCCAGTACATTATGACGTGAAGCACTACTTAGATGATGAATAGTAAATGATGAATAGTAAATGATAAATGATAAATGATAAATGATAAATAAACAGCTACTTTACTGTTCCTACACATATTGCTGGAAAATAGGGATAACAACCCGTGTGATGTACTCTTTATACACATTTTTTTTCTCTTCTTGTCAGCCCAAGCAACCCGATGTTCTATCCCATGTGTTCTCTCTTAAGCTCCCTCCCGACCCATTCAATATTAGAAGCTCCCAAATTATTGGCAGTGTGCTTAGTGAACTATGGCGTGCTCATTGGCGATTGCTTTTTGATGATATTCCTTTCTCTTCCTCTACTATTATTTCTTCTTCTTTTTTGCAGCTAATTCTCTCTTTCTCAGAGAAAGAGACACTGTTGGCTAAGTGTATATAACTATTTTCTAGTTCTACACAGATATTCTCTTTTTACCAGATCCCCCCACAGCATCACCGCTCAGTGTGATGTGTATCCCCATTGCTAAAGATTTAAATAGAATTAAATCCTTACAAAAAAATAGGGACAGCAACAGTCCCAGTTTAATTAAAATAAGATTGAGGAACTCCGAGAGTAGAAGCCTGTGATTGGCTGAAAGGGAGAGAAATAGAGGGGGAACTTTTATGGGAGAAAAGATACTTTATTCAAGATGATAAGTTGTATGTATTTATAATATTCTATTTCATATTTTCAGTAGATGTAGTAAGCAGTTACTAAGGTTTAATAGACATAGACAAAGCTGAAAATCCCAATGCTGTAGTGGCCATGGAAAATTGTTTAAGGATCAGTTGAGATTCCAATTGATGACGAGCTCACAACACCATTGAAGACCCATAAACAGCTACACCCAATTGAATTTAATATTTGCCGAAAATTTGATAATAAAAGTTGTTTTTTTTTGCATAAAACTATATTTCTTTATAAATATTATTAAACTAACACAATATCCCATATAGATATTCAGAAACTCCTATTCTCTACGAATAGGATAGGGCAAAAGATAGATGATGGGATATTTATCACCTGTTGAAGGCCAGATTAGAATTGACTGTCATTGAAGGCATAGGAGATGAAAAAGCCTATAGTTCAAAATAGTATTTGAAATATCAAAGAACATGAATCACTATTACGTTTCAAGAGTCACAGAAAATTTAAAAATAATAATGAGAGAGATCTCAAACAGCTGGAAAGTGTTATAAGAAAGAATCTATTTGTCTCATACAATCAACTGAAATTATAAATGTTGAAGTTTGAAGTTGATATATGCAGAAACATCATTATCAGTTAATGTAAGCAGTTAGGGTTTGGATATTTTTCTCCAGCTCATAAGCCAATCTTCACTTTTAAACACAACGAGAAATGGCTTTGTTAGGCTAAGGAACATGTCAATTGAGCAAGTGATCAATGAATAAGTGCCATAGAGTCTGATAAGCCAAGGTACACCATGAAAAGAGAACGATGATACAGTTCAAAGTATTTTTATTTTTGGGTGTTGGTTGCTATTCGCGCACTGGGCATTTTAGCCACCCTATGAGATCGTTTGAAAAAAAAGAATAAACATTGAAACACTTCAAATACATAAGTGAAAAAAATAATGCAAAGAGAGAAGAGACGGAAAGAAAAGAGAATATAAAACCTCAATGAGGGAAAAATGATGAAAAATGATGAAACATGAGAAATGATGGTAAAATGAGAATTATGAATAGACATCCAAAAGGCCATAAAGTCAGCAAGGAAACCAGGACACCAAAAAGATAACCGTCATCCTGTGGCGATTCGAAATCCAACGAGGGATACTTAGAGCAACTCGGACAATCCTGAGGACACAAATACAGCAACTACACTAGCAGCTTCTGGCTTTGCTAAACGGGTTAAGAATGGGTGGTAGAGGAGATATCGGAGAAGTAAGGATACACATTCGATGTACAGTGGCTCCTAACAAAACAATGGATATTTCAAATTCAGACCATAATTTTACCCTTGAAAATAAATTTTTTATTAAACATTCTTCATTTATCAATTTTCCATCATAATGTATACCCCATCTAACACCACCGAACAACCCGTGAGACCTCTTGAGAACAGAAAGAAGAATATTGATGACTTCACCCGATGCCTCATTGCTCACGAGGCCACCGTAAATGGGACCAGCCAGGCTGCCATTTCTGCTAGGTTTGGGGTTAGTAAGCAGTCTGTTTCCCTTATCGTAAAGAGATATAAGAAAACTGGCTGTTTCAAGGCCAAGAAGAGCACTGGAAGTAACCCCATTCTCAGTTAGAGAGACAAGAGAGAGAGAGGTTGCATCCCAATTGATAAGAAATTCATTTCAGACAATGGATCAGCTTTGCAAGCAAATGACCACCAACGTGTGTATGAACACTTTTAGAGAAATGATAAAGAGGATTGGCTTGTTTTCTTGCAAGGTGGTTAATAAACCCTTCTTTCACCAATAAGCACAAGAAGTTGAGACTTGCTTGGGCTAAGGCTCATCTTCACTGGACAGAAGAAGACTGGAAGACAGTCATCTGGTCCAATGAGTCAAAGTACTAACTGATGAGGACCAACAACTGCAACAGAGTGGTGCAAAGAAAGAAAGAGAGAATGCTCCCAAAGAACATCAAGCCCACCATGAAGTTTGGTGGTGGTAGTATGATGGTGTGGGATTCTTTCTCTAGTGAAGGTGTTGGAAGGTTGGTGCCCGTGAAAGGCAGTATAGACAGTAGAAGATACATTGAGATCTTGAAGAATAACTACTTCCCTGAGCTGGCTCAACTCATGGTACTGAATCCAGTGGTATGTTACGTTCTTCAAAAGGACAATACTAGCTGTCATAAAAGCAAAGAGTCCAGGTTGTGGAAGGCACAAGAGAGCATTGCCACTATGGAGGGGTGGCCCTCACAAAGCCCTGACCTGAACCCAATAGAGCATCTTTGGGAGGTGCTTGACAGAGCAATAAGAAAGAGGATGACCCCAACAAGCTCCCTTCAGGATTTGGAAGTGCTTCTGTTGGAAGAATGGGAGAATATTCCCAAGGACACCACAGATACCCTCATTGCCAGTATGGGGCGGAGATGTAGGGCTGTCATTGAGGCCAAGGGTGGAAGCACCAAATATTAAGGGTTTCGACCCAATAAATCTGTATTTATTATCTTGTTGACCTTCTTTATACTTCATCCAGTTTTCAAGTCTCTACTGTGTGTTTAATGTATGTTTTTATTACAAAGAATAAGTATTTCCTATTGCAGAATTATACCGGGGTATGAAAAAAATCCATTGTTTTGTTAGGAGCCACTGTAGTGCTCATGTCATCAGAAAAGTTGGAAAAAAGTATGATCCTAATCTTAGTGTTCCCACAAAGAAGTCTAGTAGCGGTGGTTTCATGCTTTGGAACTGTTTTTGGGCAGATAGATTTGACTCATTGGTCTTTATTGATGACACTGTAAACCAAGACGAATGCATCAAGAATTTGGCTGATGAGTTTCTGTTACAATAATATGGTGCTAACTACCATAATGGGGCCTGTGTCAGATGGCGGAGAGAGATGCATTATATTCGAGGCTTTGATTACTAATCCACAAAAATCCCTGACTTGAGTCCAATTGAACACATCTGATGGGCATTGGAAAGACAAATTGGAAAAAGAAGGGTATCTATTACCAATATTGAAATTTTGAAGGCTCTACTTGCAGAGAAGTGGGAGAAAGTTGGTATTGAACTTGCACAACGATGAGTTCTGAGTATGACGGCCAGATGCTATGCTATAATTATTGCCAGAGGCCATATAAAATATTAATTGTATTATTACTATTTTTATTTCTCCGTGGTAATATTTGACTCCAGTATAAACTGAGTTCTAGCAGTTAAAGATTATGTAGAGACAGTCTGACATAAATGGTCTATTTCTTACGAACAAGGAAGCCACACCAGATAAACTCTGCATTTGTCTCTGTTTGCCATTTGATATACCGCTCAGCATATGACTTATATTCAGATACAGAAATACCAAGTCTGGGGCCAACATTTGTTAGAAATGCTTCATGAGTGAGTTGCCACATTCTACTAAATAAATCCATTCTAGAATGCTTTTCACCTATTATGATTATTTTCAGTATATTTTTCTTATTAAAACAGATGATTAATGTAATATTATATTTACCAAAGAAGATATGACGCTGGTCTTTTTGAATGACTCTCATCTCACAGTTTTTGGCATATTTCTCGAAATTGTGAAGAATCATCGGGTCTTGACCAACCTCGGTTGCAGCTTCAAATACTAAACAAGTGACCTATTAATACTAATGATTTTTTTTAATAAAGAATATGCTCAAGCTTACTAGCATTTTCATAATCACTGCGATCTTTAGGTTCTGTTGACTAGAAAGGTAAGATAATTAGATGATGCAATTATAGATACACATATAATACGATACTATACCACGTTTTGACACTCCATAAACTGGACACAACCCTCGGGTTTAAGCAGACGACGAATCTCTTTCAGTGCTATATGCCACTCATCTACGCTTAATGAATAGATCAAAAGACGGACATTTATAAAATCAAAGCTTTGGTCGGGGTACTTGAGACCTTTAACAATATTTCCAAACTCGTAGGTGACATTGTAAGCCCTGTAATCTGGAATTGCACCAGAGATATCAACACCGACATACTTTGCGTCAGGAAACTCTTTGTTCATTTCCTATTAATGCCGATTATTTATTGATTCAGTAGTAGAGTGATTTTGATTTTATGTATCTCACCATAAGCCAGCTTCCTGAACCATATCCAATGTCCAAAACCATTGTACCCTCTTTAAAAGAGACAAATTCACGAGAAACACTCAAAATATTTCTGAAGACTGTTAAGTATACTAATACTGGACTTTGTTTGTACAAACCCTCCATAAACCTCTTGATGGTGTCTACTTAACTTTAAATTTATAACTTTATTAATGAAAATACTTCAGATGACTTACAATTATTAGTCTTTCTTGATCAGTACCAGCTGGAGGAAGCAAATAGTTTGTGTCTTCCTTATGTCTTATTTCTTGATTGATTGATTCAGTTGGGTAGTTATCTGTGAAGGTCATTTTCTTTTGTTTATTAATCTTATTAGCAAGAGATATCTCTTTTATAGCTTTATATTGATATTCAGTAGATTTTATAAATAGAAATTTTATTCAAGTCACCATATTTAGCTTCAAAAAATACTTTTTAAATAAGGTACTACCTCTTTTATTATAGCTTAGTAGATGCGTGACAATTTCTTTTCAGGATTTCTTTTTGAAGCTACAAACTGTTCAAGCACAACTGTAGCCGAATTACTAAAGTATATCCATATTAAGTAAAAAGAATTTTCCCATTTTTGAAAAGTGTCTCCGTTATTAAAAATAGTTAACCAAAATAATGTCTAATACATCTGAAGATTTTAAAATAGTGATATGGAGAAAGGATCTCTTGTAAAATATCAATTTCCTTTATTTTTCTATTTTATTTAACATTATTATAAGTTTATAAATATAGACTTTCTAAATTCGATACATTAATAAAGTAGTGATCTACTGTAATCCAAGAGGTTTCCTTCTCATTATTCTATGTGTGATATAGCCTGTGCTTATAGTGTGGATAGCCGACTTTTTTGACATCCATTCACAGTGTTGATTGCGCATAGAGTATAATAATTAACTATCTTAAAACCCAATAAATATTAGTTTATAAAAAAACCATTTAGTTTGAGCATATAATAAAACATCAACCTCTTTGTTTGCGTTAAGTATCGCTGGGATGTTTGAAAGAAGCAATGGCTGCTTAAAGAATAGTTGCTTAGTTACCCAAAGATTTTTCTGGCCTTTAAGCGGTAATACCTCCTTTCTTTTACGTCACAATAAAATTTCCCTTTTATGTATCTGTGTCTAAAATCAAAGGTTTGCAAGTATGAAAATCTTCTTTTGTGGATACCTCATTATCAAATTGTATTATGAATAAAATTGTTTATTGTTTATGAATAAAATTGTTTATTGTAATAGTATAGATAATACTATATTATGACTATAGCTACTGCCCAAGTGCATTCCCTCATAGCAATAGAATCTATACCCTAAAAGCCTTGTGATTTATCCTCGGGAGATAGATAACTGTACTCAGGAGTATACCTTAGAGGCCCTAGACAGTATAGAAGACCACCCGAGACTGACTTGAAAGGAATCTTTACTTGCCTAATAATAATACAATGAGTGTCTTGTAGATTACAATGAGCACAAGCCCAGATGAAGACACTCCTTACCTTTTTATCACTAGAATAGTTCTTGATAGTGTCTATCACCTTCTATTGTTTCTCTTTGTTAATAATGGCACATTACCTTGCTTATTTATGCTTATCTACTTCAAAACTGACAATCATCTTGTCTAGTCGTAGAAACCCTATTTAAACAATTACAATTCATTTGAGAAATATGAATGATGTAAAAACAAGGTTGTTTGGTCTGACTAATCTTATTTTACAGTTGTGGGCAATGATAAAGCGACTAGAGTGATTAAGAATAAAGACTCTATTACAAAGCACTGAGCAATATCTTTATAATAAAAATTTAGACAATCATCTAAAGAACAACCATTCCAAATCCTGTGTTATTCCATGAACCTTTTATTATGAACATCTTGTACTGATAGATATACTTTTATTTTTCAAATCACGGATTGAATCAATGCCATGTGGAAACCAGTTATAAAACAGAAATAATATAAAAAGAAAAAAGGTCAACTCGTCTTTATTTTATTTTCTTCATGGAACCTTCTCTAAAGATTGTAGCATCAAAAAGTTCAACCACTGGTATTGGATGGAAGCCACACTATCTTTTGCCACTCAAGACACTTGTATCTATTGTCCATATTCTTGTAACGCATACATTCGCTTTTCTAAAGTACATATTCATTCAAGAATTGGAAAATAGCCCTGCCTTTGCTCTGGAGGATTTTGCCAATGTTGATTTTTACAGTGAAGTCTTTTTGTCGCTTCTTCAGAGTTACAAGCCAAATAGACAAGCAAATTCTTCAAAGTCAAGAACCAACCAAGAACTTATTAGCAGCCATCGAGACATGCACTTTCAACACAGTCTATATGAGCCAGTCAGTTTAAAGTATGCCCATCAAATAGCCATATAGAAAGCAAGGAAAATAAACACAGTGTACCTCAATGGTGTCTCATTACACTTTGGAAACAAGCTGCGCATGTTATTAAACATACTTCTGAAGAAGAATGAACGAATAAAGACAGTAAAAGATGAAATGAAGAAAGGCACCACAGAGATGGAAGTATCAGATGCAGTAAAGGATATTGTTGAACAATGCAGTAGAATCAAAACAGTCATTTCGTCTGGAAGAAGATTTAGCAGCTAGTATCGGCAAGTGTGTGTTGGTTGACCCTGGTCGTCGTGATGTACTTTATTGTATGCATGAAGATAGCACTGTAGAGAACAAAAGAACATATCGATACACTAGCAATCAAAGTGCAGTTGAAAACAAGTCAAGAAAGTTCAGGAAGCTCCGTGAGAACTTGAAGCCTGATGCAGTGAAAGCAGCTGAATTATCTCTGTCAGGACATACATCTTCAACAGTCAATTGTGAAAGGTTTGCAAGATACCTTGAGGAAAGAGCCAGAGTCACCCCAGTATTGCATAACTAATTATTCAAATGAAGATACTCCTGCTGTGAAAAAACCAGAATGCCAATGATTTACTCTCATTTCGTAGAATGAAGCTCTTGATCTTTATTAATCAACAACAATTAGACAAACATCTAGCTAGTAGTAGACGAACCACCAAGACATCAAAAAAGAATCCGATGTAGTTATCACTGCACTAAACCAAGATACACATAAGTCTTTTTTTGAATCATACTACATTTCTATACTATTTTATTTCCCAAAGATGCACCAATACTTTATGAAGATAGTGTAGCTATTGCTAGAATAGGCAGACAGAGTTTGAAGTAGTTCCTTTAGACAGCAAAAATACCCTTTTTAAACATATTAGCCAATCATAAGAATATTGCGATTTTATTGTCCGTGTATTTACTTTTATATCCCAAAAATCTTTAGGCGTGTATGTAACATCACACTATCTTAGTTTACTCTAAACCCATAACCAATGGATATATTCCAACGCCCATCTTTTCGTGTTTGAGTGAAATATTAAACAGGTCAATCTTATCTCAGTCTCAGTTATGAGTTTGACTGATGAATTTTAACATAAAGAGGTCCAGTAGAGTGTATCTTTCATATTTTATATCTTATAACTATCCACTAAGTTTACCATTATGCGTATGAAAAATAGAAAATGTCAAGTATTATGTTAGTATCAGATTTGCAATACCGAGAAATACTGATTATACAATTGCTTTTTATATTTACCAAAGTGTTATCTCACTGCTAAAGTCTAATAAATTAATGAGAATAAAAGAAAACTACCTTATATTACTCGATTAGACAATAGAAAGCCTAACTTGTTCATTTAAACAGAGAAATACTATTTAGGCCAATGCTATCAATAATATAAATCATAGCGATAACGGTATATAATAATGTGCATTGCAGTTATCAAAAAGACTATTAGATAGATGAATTAGTAGTTGTTCGGTCTCTAGCAGAGATAGAAATATAGAGTTTTTGGCATAAAGGCTGGTTCAGGGTGGTCAAGGAGATACGAATGCGGAGATACAGCACATGATTTGGACATAACTGGTAACTACACACCAGGAGATCTTTAGGATATAAAAAGAAATAGTCGAAATACAATTGTTTAAAAATGACAAGTCGATTTGAAAAGGAGCAAAAATAAATTAAGATGTATTCATGTTAGTTTTTAAACAAATAAAGATTATGTAGATTTACCTGTAAATATATGAATACCAGAGGAAACCACCTTTGATATGGTGATATAGTAAAATATGAATACAAATATCTATTCTTTTCTACAGAAAGGAACTGGTCTGTAGTGACCCTTTAATCCTTCTTCTGCAATTGTATAGATATTCTTTGATGCATTCACATCTCTGTTCCAAACAATTCCGCAACTTTGGCAAGCGTGTATATTCTTGAAATTTATTAATACCTCAGTGAGGTTATTTGTGTTATAAGGGTGGCAGATCTTGAGAACAAAAATAAGAATAACTGTTAGAAGAGCTTTTCATATTGGGTAAGAGGTCAATCAGGTTTACTCTCGATGTAAAGAACTCATCAACATCAACCATAAGAAGATCTCCACCCTTTTGTCTCTTTTCTCAATGATTGATATAATATTCTTGTCAAACCAACACAATGACCTTTAAATTTGGCAGCATCTTTTACTTTTATTCCTGCACCATAAGAAACGACTGGTAGTTTGGCAGGATCGTACTCCAATATTCTTAGGTGCCAAAACCCCTTCTCACTAATAAAATAATAGTAAAAACAATTAGTTCGAGATGTATTAATGTACTCTCTATGTATGTCGTATTACCCTTGCACTGGCACCTTCTTCTTGCCTTTGCCTTTTTAACGGATTCACTGGGTTTATTAAAATAAAAGAATATACAATAAAAACTGACTAACATGCCAGACATAATAAACATGTACAAACACTTACCAGATCACAACTGTTGGTTTATATGCCAGACAAAGACAAACAAAATAAAGAGGGTAGAAGATTTGAAGAACAACAGACAGTGTGGTTGGCAGGTATTAATATCCAAGCAGAAGAGAACAAGACGAAACTTCACAAGTCATTTGCTTAAACAGAACTACCAAAGTAATGCAGACTACAACAACATTCTAGAAAGAAAAGAATTGCTTAAAGAACAGCTGCCTAGTTACCTATTGTATTCAGGTCGTGTGTTGTGTTCCTGTTCATGTAACCTCTTTGATTTCCTTAGACTAGCCTTTGTACTAATACTCTATTTCAAGTCCCCGCTAGAGACCGAACTACTACAGATTCATCTCTCTAGTGGTCCTGTTGATAACCGCAGTGCCCTTTATTGCAGAATAAAGGATGTATTTTTACAAGGTTACATAGTATGGATTTTGAGGCTACTTTTATATATATCTTTTTAAGCTATAAGAATCAAAGCTATACGATAATAACATCTTATTAAATTCATAGTAAAAAAAAGAAAGAAATAGCAAACTAGTATAAACATTGACTCAATAGTCATAATCACTTCAACAACTATCTCATTGTAACTGGTATTAACAATAGTACTTAGTGAAAACAAGATATTATTTCTAATACTGTCCTTTAGACCTAAGACAAATAGAGTGTGAATTGTTTGACTTAATTGTAGGAAAGAAGAGGCTAAAGTATAATACATCAGAATAGAGAAAGAAAAACTATTATCTGTTTTGATAATCCCCTCCTTTTGTTATTTCCAACACTGTCTATACAACTTAATATTTAAGTACTCGTCAAGATGAGCATAAATAAGCAAGGTAATGTGCCATTATTAACAAAGAGAAACAATAGAAGGTGATAGACACTATCAAGAACTATTCTAGTGATAAAAAGGTAAGGAGTGTCTTCATCTGGGCTTGTGCTCATTGTAATCTACAAGACACTCATTGTATTATTATTAGGCAAGTAAAGATTCCTTTCAAGTCAGTCTCGGGTGGTCTTCTATACTGTCTAGGGCCTCTAAGGTATACTCCTGAGTACAGTTATCTATCTCCCGAGGATAAATCACAAGGCTTTTAGGGTATAGATTCTATTGCTATGAGGGAATGCACTTGGGCAGTAGCTATAGTCATAATATAGTATTATCTATACTATTACAATAAACAATTTTATTCATAAACAATAAACAATTTTATTCATAATACAATTTGATAATGAGGTATCCACAAAAGAAGATTTTCATACTTGCAAACCTTTGATTTTAGACACAGATACATAAAAGGGAAATTTTATTGTGACGTAAAAGAAAGGAGGTATTACCGCTTAAAGGCCAGAAAAATCTTTGGGTGTGTATGTGAATCTGTTTGCTTTTCTATATTTAGTTATTAATATACTCTTTCCAAAAACATATATTACTATTCATAGAAAAGATCAAATACTTGCCAAACTCGCTTTGGATAAATAAAATAAAGTTTATATAGTCTATTTGGAGGATCTTCAAGGATTCTGATAATGTTCATATTCTAAAGTACAAGTTTGTTTAAATAAAGAGACTTTGTAAAATATTTCACATTTGTATAATCAGAATTCAAGAGATTATGTGATTACTTCTATGAGATGCTGTATAACTAAAGAGTTATGATTTTTGTTTAGACTGAAATAAACAATCCATTATTGTTTATGTTGTAGAGATACTGACCTAAAGCAGACTCTCTAATTCATTTCAAAATTAAATAACCTTTTGTACATAAATAAAACATTACAATTACACTAAGGATACCTAAAAGAAAAAAGAAAAAAGGAATGATCTCATAATGCATAAATGATGTATGTCTAAGGCCACAGTTTTTAGTAAAATGATACTCATAAATAAATGAGCAGAAAGGAAATACGTAAGCGATGAATATATTATGGAGTTTAAACTGTAATATCATTGATCAGACATTCTTCTGCCCAATCTCGAAAATGACAATACTGTAGGCAATAAACCCTTATAAAATATATTAAATGCTAAATGAGCTTACCTATTAGTTTTGAATTTATTATCCTAACATTACATATACCATTTTAAATCTAATCTCTACTATGATGATTGAGAGTTTTTTAATGATACAAATAGTGTTATTTGAAAACTTATACATCAGCGGTTAATGTTTACCTTATTGAGATAAATCATAAAAAGCTAGCGAGCAATACTACCTTGTTATCAAATAGCTTCTTTGTAATCTTTATAATTTTGAATTGCCTCTGTACCTATTATATTATCATAATGTCCATTGAACAAGGAACACAAACAAAGCACAACCCAAGCCATCTACCACGAGGGCCACACAACCGAGGACAATTGAATGGCACACAAAACAGAAAAACTCGAGAACACAGACAAAAGATAGTCAATCAACAGGAACAAAAAAATAACATCAATTGTATAGAATGAGACACTCTACTGTCATGCTATATAAATAAATCGTATATGAAATCAATAAATGTGCTTATAAAAATAGTATGCTTATGATCTGTTAAATAAACATGGTATTGTATTGCATTCAAAAAGATATATTATGCATACTGGCAATGCAGAGTCTCTCGTTATCTTTGGGTTTGATCCAGAGATAGGCTTAACATCTAAGGCATTTTTTTTTTAGTTTTCAGTTTTCAGTTTTTAAATAACAATTTCACGTTCCCTTTGTGTGATCTGAAGACACTATTCCGTGAATTATCTGCTCACACTGAATAAAAATTTGCTCACAAGAAATCATTTTAGATGATTGTATTTACATTAATCAGTTACACTTTAAATTCTCAGACACATATTGACAATAAGACTATCAATGATCCGAATAGGTGATTGTACTCAAACTATAAGCGTAGATCAGCTGTCAGCTCTTGGCGGTACCGACAGTATTTATTCTTTTTCTTTTGAATATATATATTAATAGACGATTTGAGATACTATAAAAGTGTTAGACAGGGTAAAAAATGAGGAGTTTATTTATGAAAGACAGTCTTTGATTGAAAAATGTTCTCTATTTGACAAACAACCCCACTTTTAGTTTATCAGAATTTTAAGTCATAAAAAGCATTTTTTCGGAGATTGAGGATTACATGAATTGTCAAAGTTAGCACAGTTGAGAGATGGCCAAACCTGGCAATCATTGGCTTGATCTATGTGTATGACATGCTTCTAAAATATTTAGACATTGTGTGACATTGCCCTAGCGTGTAAGATGGATAGTTTATAGAATCTCATTTTTTTTTAAAAAAAAAAAACTTCTTTAAAAAAGGTCAGATTCTTTATTGAGGCTTTAGGGAATTAAAGAGGCATAGTCGCTCTAGACCCATCACTAGGCTATAGAAAGAAAGAGAAAAGCCTTCTTGCGTACCATATTATTGTGTTACTTTTTGTATCCCCGTTCTTGCCAGTGCAAGACAAATATTCTGCCTAGAAGGGCAGTAGTATCTAGTAAGACTTACTATCAAGACTAATTAGAGTTCAGTAATCTAATTATCTGGCATACATTTCCTATCTATTTCATTTTAGTGTCCAACTGTATCAGAAATATCACATAGAGAGACCTATGAGAGACCTATGAGAGACCTATGAGAGACCTATGAGAGACCTATGGGTGGCCTAGTATCTATCTTTGCCCTATATTACACAGTGATTGCGAAATAATGATCTAACTTTGACTATTTAGCAAATCATTCGGTGCTCATTCTCTTTTGCCTACTTATTGTCTTACCAGTTAGCTTATAAGCACTGACAATAAAGCATATTTTTTTGTTAATTCATAAATAAATTAGTAGATCCATTGATTAAAAAGTTAAATATTCTTTCAATCACACTTATAAACAAGTAATACTTTAAATATAAATGCCAGAAAGTATAGCCATGAAATTAAAAAAATTAAAAAGTTGAGATATTCTTGTGGAGCCATTTCTCCGAGTCTATTGACAGTAAACACATTCTCCAACACCAAAGAAATAAGCCTATAGATCTATTGTTTACAGTCTAAAGATAATAAGGTAGCAAGCACATGAAGTTAAATCACGAGAATAAATAATAAAAAGGAAAAAAAGATAAGTCTTGTTTGCATCTGACATAACCGGGGCCGGCCCTAATTACGAATCAAACCGTTGCTTTTTTTTATTTATTTATTTATTAAAAAAAAAGATTAATTGAGAGTAGAATGACGGTAGCTACTTTACATAGCAAGACATACTTATTTTGACACCAAATATATGAACTAGTGTGCTATTCAGATAAAGAATATTATAATTATTATTCTTTATTTTTTAATAAAAAAAAACCAATATTTTCTAACTTTAGGAGACTATTTCTAATAATAAATTAAATCAAGGTAAAGGTGTGTTTTATGGATGAGAAGTAACTGAGGACTGTTCCAATACAGAGGCATAGTATTCACTGCTTTGTGAAAATGCCGACAATTTCATTACCCTCAGCCATAGGAGATAAAAGTATGATATGAACCCCGCTTTACCATCTATTCTTTATTAATTATCAATCAATTATTTAGCTTTCTTTGGATAATAATCTATAATATTTTATTATTATTAATTGAATATCCAAGTTTAATAATCTAATAAATTATGCAGTGATATCTATAAGAAGCTATTGTCTGAAGAGATAATAGTAAATAGGCACTTTAATCTACACATATTCCTCTTCTCTTCTCATCACATTATATTATATTATGTTTTTATTATCCAACACAAACCATTATTTGTATCGCCTATTCTATTATTTAAATAATAGTTATAATCCCGATCATCTTTGAGAGTGTAGTTCTCATCACCTGCTATCATGACTGCTTTAATAATGTGTGATGGGCCTATTTCCATGGTAGACAAGTGCATGGACACACTCCACCAAAGCCAAAAGGCGTCTACTTTTCAGTGCGTATATGTTGATTGCTTTGTTATTGAGAAAATGAAAACAAGCTTTGGTCAATAAAGCGTCTTTTTCTGAGGGTGACTTGCAAGTCATAAAGGCTTAGCTTTTCTCTACCTTGTCTCTTTCTTCATTTCTTTTGTTGGTGAGAGTTGAAAATGAGCAGCAGCTTAGTCATTGACGAAACCAAAGTAAACCAACCCTACCTCTTCTTTTATCTTCTTTATATTTATTTAATCTATTGGACACACAACCCTATACCCGTCTTTCTTTGTTGTTGTTGTTGTTGTGATTAGGTTAGAAAGGCAGTCAAGGCACTGTTCCAGTATGAGCGTAGACAGCAACCTACCACCACAAAAAATGTATGGCTTATTATCAACGTATACGAAGCAGTTGACCTTTTCAAGAGTCAACCAGTGCGCATGTAAGTTCCTCTACTCAAGGAAGAAAGACAAGAAGAAATAGTCTCAAAAGACAAATGCCATGAATAACTGATATGTATGTGTAGTCTCTTGAAGCACTCCCTTCAAACACCCGGCACACAACGCTGTCTGATAACAAAAGATCCTTCGAAACCCATTAAAGACTTTTTAACATCAAAGAACATCAAGGGAATTCATAAGGTGCTTGGTATTTCAAAGTTCAAAAAGGACTATTCAACCCAAGAGGCAAAGAAGACATTGATGGCAGAGTACAATGAATTCTTAGTAGACACACGTATTTTGAAGCTGATGCCACAAGTACTTGGAAAGGAAGTCTATAAAAAGAGAAGGTACTTATTGGAATACCATAAAAGAATGAGTTTCTTTAAAGACATGGTGTGTACTTAATTTATTATTATTATTATTACTATTACTATTATTATTACTATTACTATTTTTTTTTAAAAAAAAAAAGAGAACCTATGCCATTGGATGTAAGGAAGAAAGACATGCAAAAGGAAGTGATACGCGCAGTTCGTTCTACATGCATGGAGTTTTGTACGGGCACATGCTAGTAAGTCATACAAATGATCAATTAAAAAAGCTAATATTCTCCTAGCTCAGTGAAGATATCCTCCACACATTTGAATGAATCACAAACAGTGGAGAATGTGATTGGATCTCTACAGGCTATTGTAGATGCAACTTATGGTGGCGCAGATAACATTCGATCTTTAATGCTCAAGACAGCAGAATCCTTAAGTCTGCCCTTGTATGAAGCAGAAGGGGAGAATGCTACTGTAACAAACAAACGGCAGCAACATGAAGAGGAAGAAGAAGAGGAAGAGGTTAATGATGATGACCTATAGACTGTCCAATAGAAGATGATTATGCTTAGATTATAAGAGTACTTTCTGTCTCCAGAACTTATAAACCTTGAACATTCTCTTTTATTCAGACATATTAACAAGGGGAAAAAAAGAAAAAGCAAGAAAAATGTGAATGTTTATACTCTGATAAGATTTGTCACCTTGACACTCCCATCCATACTGCCCATAAGACATGCATTAGAAGCATTGGTCCAATCCACAGTAGTTATTTTTTGATACAGATGCTGCTGACCAAACTGCAGAGCTGTCTGACCATCTGGTACTTGATAAATAGTGCCTTGGGTCATTCCTGCATTGGCATTGAGGGCTGTGTCTGTGGTATCCGAGTTGGCTGAGAGAGTGGAGGAGGCAGAAGAGGGTTGAGGTGAACTTGATGTTTGTCTATTACGCTGAGCACTAGAAGCACAGAAAACATAGTTGGTATCTGCACTAAATACAACCATTTGTGAGCGAGGAGAGAAGGAGAGAAGGGACTGTGTGACGCTATCATCAAGAGTAATCATAGGAGGACGAGCAGAGCGGTTGGAGGAGATGGAGAGACGGGAGAGAGACGAGGTCGAAGGGTTGGATCTTGGGCGAGGGGACAGAATAGGGCCTGTAGGAAGAGAAGTTGAGGAAGCAGCGGCAATGGCTGCTGTGACAGACTGTAGGGACGATAGTTGGGTTGCAGATGCCGTAGGAGAAGATGGAATGACAGAAAGATCATTGAATGTAGATGTACTTTTATCTGAGAATGGAGGAGGAGGGGGGAATCCAGGCAAGGATGTGTTCAATAGACTATTGCCTGGTTTATGAATAGACCATTGACATAACTGATCATGAAGATGAGTTATTACTGTCATTTAACTTCAATGTTGGGATTTACCTGGCCACCATGATCTACAGTGTATATTGAATTTTCATCAAAGCTGAACTGTGCTATGCATGCTGGTTGGCCTAATGTTGTTTTCCACTCCATAATAGACTTCATACTCCTGACATCTGCATAAATTAGAAAAAGACATGACCTTACTACTAGCTACTTACCAAAAATACGCATGAATCCAGCATTATCCCCTGTTACTAACATCTGGCCATTATGGTTTAGCTGCATTGTATTGATATCTGTGCAAGCTTCATTAGTATCAAATCGGAAGGTGCCCTAGTATGTACAGACAGTTAAAGATAGTTAAAGATAGGCATGTATTGCACTTACAATAGATGACATTGTCTTCATACTCCATGCCACAAGAACACCTGAGCGTGTGCTATCCGTTGCTGTCTTGCTTTCTGAACCAGCACACACAAACATAGGCTCCACTGGACTAGAGGAGAGCTGCGTTACCCTAAGCATACTGCATCAAGACAACGAACAGCAGTTACATATTTCTTTTTCTAATCATTTACCATGGGTATTTCTCATCCATTAAGAATTCTTGCACTACTGATTTATTCTCAATATTGTACACTCTAATCTGGCCAATGTCTGTGCCCAGAAAGAGCTACCCCACAGATCAGTGTCTTGTTTCTCTCGATAACACAACTTACAAAGCGATCGGAGCGTGCCTCCCAAGCCATGGATAAAATATTGCATGTATTGTTATTCACTTTTAATGGATTAAAGGATTGTCCTTTATAACTCCATATTCTACCCCATAACATATCAGTCTCTGATACACCAACAGGCCGCTCTATCTTAGCATTCATAGCCTACCTCACAATATTATCCATGTCACAGCTGGCAATCAGATTGCCTTCTGTTGAAAACCTTGCATGAGTAATAGCCGACGCATGTTCAGAGTACTCTTCCTATAATCCCATGCTATTAAGCCCATGTCTCCCCAGCTCATGCTTCAATGTCTCTACGTTACCTGGCTAACAATCACAAATGGCTCTTCCTCTCCCATAGCATGCACTTTATCCACTGTCTCCTGCCCTTCAGACACTGTTTCTGAAACGGCCCTTGTCTTTTCACACTTTTTCTCTTGACTGTTGAATTTGGTTTTTGTACCATGCACTTTGGTCTCTGCTGTCATGGAAGCAGCTCGTCTCCGAATGAGTGTGATTCCATCTGTCATTTCTCTTCGTGTTTCTGCTACCTAGTAGTGACGTTTCTTGAGTGAAATGATGATGATGATGATAATAATGATAATGATAATGATAATAATAATAATAATAATAATAATAGAAAAACCCACTACCCACATGCACAGGATCCTCACTTACCTCATGCTTTAGCTTTGCAATCTCATTCTCTCGTGCATCAACAGTTGCTTTGTAATTCTCAATTGAACTCTTCAATGTCTCAATCTCCACCTGCTGTGCTTTGCGCTGAGTACGCTCAACATTGAATGACAAAAGACTGGGAAGAGCTACTCAGAAGAACAAGAGAGCCCCCCTTTTCCTTTAGATCCATCCTACTGGCTTTACTTACGCATGTTCTGGAATGTTGTAGTTAAGAAGTTGTACAAAGAGATGGTGTAGTTATCCACCCATTGCTTTGAGAAGAATGTCTCAAATGTAGGGTCTGTTGCAGGCTGTTTTACATAAGGCAGAGCTATTCCAACAAAAAGAGAGAAATACATATAAGATGAATGCCCCCTTTTCTTTTCTAATTCTCTATTCTGTCCACGGAGTGAGAAGTATCTACCTACCAAACCATTGAGACCATTCAGGTTTGTCGTGTAGCTCAGGTCCAAAAGTATCAAAGAACTCTACGACCTTTTCTTTTTTTTTATGCTGTATTGCTATCAAGGCATTAGTCATGGTACATCTCAGATAGACAGTTTTCTATGCACACACACACACACAATGAGAGAAGAAGAAGAGAGGAAAACCACTGACCATGTACAAGGTAGTGCCTTAACAAACACAACTCAAACTTCTTTACTGTTCTTTGGAAACGACTGTCCAACCGAGAAAAGAAGCGAAGATCAAGATAACGGTAATAATCCAACAAATAGCCCACATCACCATGCAGAACATATCCCATTAACTCTTCTACAATTTTATCCACCTACCAATAGTAATCATACTATATAAATAAAATAAAAAGGATTCCCCCCATGCACACCCTTCATTCCCCTTTTAAGTCCATGGCGTGGTGCTGATCCATAAGAGAGAAAAAGAGAAAACACCACCAAGTTACTAGGTACCAAGCCTTACCTGAAATCCCTTGTCTTTGTCAAGTTTACTTTCTGTTTCTAATGCTCGAAATGTATTCGTGAATCCTCTAAACTAATGAGCAGAAGAAAAGAAAAAGAAAGAAAGAAAGAAAACAGACAATGTTAAGATGAGAAACACTTTAGCATGGGTTCTGCTAGTCATACAATAGTATAAACTGTCTATCTATTAAGAAAGAAAAGAGTTCTTCCTTTATGTTTTTGTTTCTCTGATCAACACATACACACACGTCTATACATAGAAGCCCAACCCTTGAGCTGGAAGAGTACTTACTAAAAGGTATTCTTTCACAAGCTCATCCACTTGTACTAAGGAATTCATAGTGCAAAGCGCACTTCAGCAAATCTCTTTTCAAGACCTGAGGTTACCCCTCTTTCGTTCAACTATTCACAGTCACGAACAATGGTGACCCGTCTTCTTTTTAGAGAGATCAAACTACAGTAGACACTACAGTAGACAAAAGTGTAGGTATAGATACCAAAGTGTAGGTATATTGCTTTCTTTTATATATAGTGTATAAGTGTGGTAAAGAAACCTCAAAAGCAAGCCAACTTATGGTTTTATATCTCTTTCTTTTCTTTTTATCACCCGTAAATAAAAAGAACAAATGTTACATGTTAGTAGTACCCGTGTTGTATTGTTCGTATAGGTGTTGTTGTTGTACTTGTTGTTGAGCTTGTTGTTGTACTTGTTGTTGAGCTTGTTGTTGTACTTGTTGTTGAACCTGTTGCTGCTGCTGCTGCTGCTGTTGTTGTTGTTGTTGTTGTTGTTGTTGGTTCCACTGAGGATTTGTCTGGGCATTAGGATCATGGGCATCAAGACCTCCTAATGACATGGGATTGCCAGAAGCAGAAGAGAACGCATAGCCATTGGTCACTTGTTGTGGAAATCCAGAGCCATTGCGAGGATGACTTCTATAGTGCTGGTGCTGTTGCTGGTGCTGGTGCTGGTGTTGGTGCTGGTGCTGGTGCTGCTGTCGATGGTGGGATGGGTTGAATTGACCTGCCCCCATGGAAGAAGGAGAGTTGACATTGTTAGGATTCACTGGTAACAAATACAGCAAGGTTAGTATGGAAGGTGCTTCCACAGACTAGAGGTAGCTACTACCAATGGTGCATCATTCCAGTAAACCCTACTGGATGTGTAGCTCTATAAGGTCTACCTGTCTGAGGACGGTCTTTTCCCCAAGAAAGCTATGGAGCATTGAATTAAGCTGATGGACATGGAAGCAAAAGAGTCTTAGCGTAGAGGCTTACTTTGGCTGGACGACCATGAATCATAAAGTGTTGCAGTTGAACAAGAGCATTGGCTGCGTTTTCATGTGAGTTCATTCTAATCAGTCCATCTCTGTCAGTCTTTCTACAGTCGAAAATAGCCCACTGGCTTACTTTATAAAGGCAAATCCACGGTCTGCTTGTAACTTCACCTCAAGCACATAGCCAAACCTTTCAAAGCATTGCAGTAAATCAGTCTCTAATAACAGACATTAGAGAAGCGAGTAGAATGGAAAAAAGATATTTACGAGTCGTGGTGGGTGGTAGGTTGCCTGCATAGACAGTAGTAACATAGGCTGGCGTCTGCTGTACTACAATTTCATAAGGCAGTTGCTGTCCTGGTTGAGGTGGTGGCGTGGCGGTTTGGCCTATCATGGAATAAGCAAAGGAGGTCCTCTATGTCTCTCCTGCCTTACCCTTCTGTGTGGCCCAATTGCACCGAATGGCACGGGATCCCAGCCACTCTCCATTCATCGTGGCAATGGCCTGTTCAGCATCTGTCTTGTCACGAAAAGCAACAAATCCAAATCCTCTCGAATTGCCAGACACAGTATCCCACATGACGTGTGCATCTCTTGTATTTTAATAGTCACTCTTGTCTCTTCTACTTACGACATGGTGCCAAACACAGAGAAGGTCTTGGAGAGAATATCGTCATTAATGTCAGGCGAAAGATCCCCCACAAAAACATGGAAGTGGTTGGAGGTGTCCTCCTTCATCTGAGGCTCCATGGCAGGTTGGGCCCAATTGACTTTGATCTCCTATGTCTTGTTTGTTAGAAAACAGCCTCTCTTTTCACGGGCAAGCCTCCTTACGTGGTTGAATATTTTACGTCTGTTCATTTGCATCATTGCCATTTCAGCCACTGCACGATCAGCGAACTCGACAAAGCCGTAGTTTACAGCACCCTATGAGCATTTAAAGTCAGTGGTAGTAGTAGTGGTAGCAGTAGCAGTAGCAGTAGCAGCAGTAGCAGCAGTAATGATAATAACAACACTAATAATAATGATAATCAATAAACACACTTACATAAGACCCATGACGTCTCATCTACAGAACCACAACAGAAACTCAATACAGAAACATAGTCTACAATGGCGTCCTTTTCTTACCGTCATAATCTTCACACTTGTCACTGTGCCCATAGTAGCAAATATCTCGTGTAACATCCCGTCTGTTACCCTACCCTACATGTCAGAACACAACAAAGCCATAGAAATAGTAATAGTAATAACACTCATCATAACAACACTCCTCCTACTGGTGGTGGGTGATATTTCTCAGATGCAGTCGTGTTCTCTCTGGCAGTCTATGCTCACCTCTGATCAAGATTACCAACATAGATGGTTAACCTGGGGTTGGAAGTGATAGCTTCACCCATGGGCGAAAGTGTTGACATTAGAAAAAAGAAGGGAAAAAAAAGAAAAGAAAAGGGGCAGTGCAGAAAAGAAGGTCCTGTATTTGTTTTTTCCTACCTTATTTCTAACTTTACTTCCTCTGAGCGAGTCATCTTTTTTTGTGTGTCCGCCTTAATTTCACTTGACTCTATGTGACTGTCAGAGAAGAGAAGAAATAGAACAGTAAAAAAAAGTGAGCTTCCCCAACCCATAGAAAAAGTTGGTCAATAGAGAAGAAGAAGTAACGAGTGTTTATTCTTATTTTATTGTTTTTTATTGATGATGTAGACACTCTACTCATTATAATAAAGAAGAAGCCAATGAGAGAGAAGAGAATGAGAGAGAGAATGAGAGAGATAGAGAGAAGAGATAGAGAAGAGAGAGTGTTATGACAATAATTAGTTATCAACACGAGTTATCAACACAGCTCCATGTAATACAACCTATTCTTATTATTAGTATTAGTATTAGTATTAGTATTGTTATTATTATTATTATTATTATTATTATTATTAGTATTGTTATTATTATTAGTATTGTTATTATTATTAGTATTGTTATTATCATTAGTATTGTTATTATTATTAGTATTGTTATTATCATTAGTATTGTTATCATCATTAGTATTGTTATCATCATTAGTATTGTTATCATCATTAGTATTGTTATTATCATTAGTATTATTATCATTAGTATTGTTATTATTAGTATTGTTATTTATCATTATTTAGTATTGTTATTTATCATTATCATCAGTCTACACTTGTCGTCTTTGTTCTTCAATTCATGAAATAACACAGAGGCACAGTCTAAAAAATGGTATGTCTACTACAGCACTACGGGTGAGCGTCTTTTCTACAGTTGTCTATGCTCTGTAGGGTAGGTTATTTTATAATCCTACAGTCTGATGAAATGTCTATTGTTGAGTGGAGTGGTTCAACAAGGGAGAAATAATAAGCAATAAAACAATATAAGTTGCATAGAATAGAGTGCATAGTACATAGAATAGAGTGCATAGTACATACAACAGACTGCATTGTAGGGCCTCCATTCACCCACTGACTCATTTATAGTATGTCCAATCACTGGTGGGTATTCATGGCAACCACAGACACAAGTCAACCCTCGCAAATAGTAACAAAGAACTCCCCCCCTCTACATCCGAATACCCTTCATAACAAACATATAAGGAAATCTAAAGAAGTCTAATCTCCACAGTTAGTATTCTGTCTTTCCTTCTCCGAACTATTGTGTGCTGGTTGAGAACACAAAGAATAGCTCCAGACAGCACAAGAACCACTCTTGTCATCTTTCCATTTGCTCCTTCTCCTTCTCCTTCTCTTATCCTTCTTTTTCTGGCTATGATGTTGTGTGGAAGAAAGAAAGCCCCACTACAAAAGAAATTGGTGGTGTGTGGTGATGGTACCTGTGGCAAAACATCCCTCTTGAATGTATTCACGAGCGGACTGTTTCCAGAAGTAAGTTGCTGTCCTAGAATAAGAAAATATAAATATAAATATCAATATATATAAAGGGTTATTTATGACAGTGCCTTGTTAGACCTATGAGCCCACTGTCTTTGAGAACTATGTACAGGAGATATCCATAGATGGCAAGAACATTGAACTGTCTCTTTGGGATACAGCAGGTAATTTTGAGAATACAAAAAAAGAACACAGAGAGAGAGAGAAAGAGAGGGGGGGGGGTTTCTTTAGATACTTAGTCTATGTCTTTCTGGCAGGACAAGAGGACTTTGATCGTCTGAGGGCATTGTCCTATACTGGAGCCCATGTCATTATGATGTGTTTCTCTGTGGACAATCGCCAATCCTTGGAGAACATCACCCATCGGTGGCTGGATGAGATTTCTGAGCATTGTGCAAATGCAAAGATCATACTAGTAGCACTTAAATGTGACTTGAGAAGTGCTCAAGAGAAGAACACAACTATACTCTATGAAGAAGTAAGTTGGTTGTTTCCTAGTGTGGATATTGTCTCCTAATGAAGACTTGGTTAGGGATTGGAAGTAGCCCACTTCATCAATGCCTCCTGCTATCTCGAATGCTCTGCCAAACACAATCGAGGAGTGCGAGAATGCTTTGAACAGGCAGCCCGTGCCACTTTGTCAGGTAAACATGGGAATCAAGACATAAGAAACAGGAAATATCAACTAAGCTTAATGGGAACTGTGATACTTCATAGTTAATTTTCCACTGGCAGCCAAACATTCAAACTCCTGCATTATTCTTTGATACCCTTGTACACTATCCCTTACTCTTTATCTATTCATTCTACATAATTATGGCTGTAGACTCCTTCTTATTTCATCCTCTTCATTGACTATTAATAATAACAATAAACAATAAACAATAGACAATAGACAATAGATCATAACAAGTCATTATTAACATCCTCTTCATTGACTATTAATAATAACAATAAACAATAAACAATAGACAATAGACAATAGACAATAAACAATAAACAATAGACAATAGACAATAGACAATAAACAATAAACAATAGACAATAGACAATAGACAATAAACAATAGACAATAGATCATAACAAGTCATTATTAACATTCTCTTCATTGACTATTAATAATAACAATAATAACAAATCATTATTAACATCCTTCTACACGCTCCTGGATTTTGATCAGATCAGAAAAGATGCCAAATGCAGTGACAGCAGCACCAGCACCAGCACCTTGAATGATAAGACCATTAGGGAAATACTCTGTAGTGAATTTGATAATATTATCACTTCCTTGTAATGAAGCAAATGGATGAGAAGCAGGGTATCTGTACACATACACCACTGTCAATACCACCTTCTGATAGGAATGCGACTTACTTTGTGAGTTGGACACCACTCTTTCCACCCTTGACATCCACTAGCCCCACACAGCGCAATACTTTGTTCTCTTTCTTGGCCTCTTCGTTCAGTGCTGCAAAATAGCCATCAAAGGAGGGCAGTTGGGCCATGAACTCTTCTGCTGAAGCCACCTGCTGCAATGGCTCAGGGACAATGTTCTGGACTTGGAGGGTAGACAAATCCAAGTCAAGTCCTACCAAACGACCGCAGATAGTGACCTGGATTCAAGGAAGGAAAGAAGAAAGAAGAAAGAAAACATATGCACTGTGAATGGGTGTGCTATATTCCTACCTACATGGAGTCTGTTGCTTTTTGTAGGTAGGTAGGTAGGTGGGTAGGTAGGTATGTTTACTCTACCTTGCGTGCAACATCCATGCCATTCAAATCATCCCGAGGATCAGGCTCAGTATAGCCCAACTCCTTTGCTATCTTCACTGTCTCTGAGAACGAGGCATTTGAGGTAGAAGAAAGAGAAGAAAAGTGATTGAACAAATAACTCAATGTTCCAGAGAAGATGCCCTCAATTGAAATCACAGTATCTCCTGTCTTGATCAAATCCGATAACGTAGACAACACAGGCAGACCCGCCCCCACTGTAGACTCATGGTAGGCCAGGGGTGTCTTTCCTCCCTTGCCAAAATTAGCAGCCAAGGACTGGATGGAGCGATAGAGATCCAAATCACCAGAGAATCCCTTTTTGTTGGGAGTGACAATGGAGAGACCTGCTTGAAGCCAGGAAGGATAAAGACGGGCCACTGCATCAGAGGCAGTGCAGTCCACAATCACTGCATGTTCAGAAGACACAGCAAGGTAGTCGGCAAATGCACTGAGATCTGCTGTCTGACCATGGACAAGACTGTCTTGGACACCTGTCAGAGGAAGACGGCTGTAGGTGGAGTCAGAGAGAACCATCTTCTTGGAGGTTGTCATGGCTACAACCTTGAGGTGCTTATTGCTGCTTGTCTTTAATTGAGCCACCAGCTCAGCACCTACTAAACCCACACCAACAATACCGATATGCACCATAGTAGAATAGTAAGTAGAAGAAGAATCACGCCAAGTTCAACCAACACCCGCTCTCTTTTTTAAAATAGAGAGAGAGAGAGAGAGAATGAACTGTGTGACTTGTAATTCAGTTGGACACATAGCATGGGCTGGATCATAAGAAAAGACACCTTATTAGAGCAATCGTCATTAGAAGAGTCTCTAGTATAAAGAGTCTCTAGTATAAAGAGTCAGTAGTGTCAATAGGCAGGCAATGGGATGGCTAGTTGCCATGTAGCACAGAAAGTAGATGAATAATGCAAGAGGTTTCCCTGGTATGTCCATAGAGGTGTATCATGTGACTTTAACAGAACATCCCCATTGAGAAAGCGAGAAGGCGAAAAGGCGAGTGACTCATATTTATTCATCTCTAAAACTCCTATGAACACTTCCCCTAATGATTATAGGCGGGATCCACCCCAGCCTGAGAACCAAGAAAAGGCCTTTTTGGTATACAGTGGTGGCTGTGAAATGTCTACAGGCACACCTTCAACAACTTCGCCTACACCCTGCAATTCTTCCTTCTTTGCTCTGTTGCCTAGTTCAATGACAGTAATGGTTATGTCATCACGGTAGCTGCGAGAAGGTGTGTGAGTCAGACGCTTGGACATTTCCAGTGTAGGATCAGTGACAGGTCCTTGTTGCCCGGTGTTCTTGTAGGCAGCATCGTATAAGAGGGCCTGTCGGATCATGTGGGTGGCCAGATTATTGTCTTCTTTTGCCTTTGTGATGAGAGTAGCTGCCATTTGGTCTCCCTCTGTGCTGCGTACATTATCCCAGCTTAGCTCATCCCACAGTCCATCTGTGCCGATAATAATGAATTTGTCTTCTGGTGTGAGTTTGTAGTGTGTGGTGAGGGGTTTAGAAGAGAGATAGGGAGGTGTATGGTAGTGCACAACAATGCGATGATGATAGCGAGCGAATGTCTTGTAGATGTCATAGGGAAGGTAGGGGAATACTTTCATCTGGTAAGGAACAGGCACCTTGTACATAATATCACCAAAGGCTGTAGAAATAAGTTATATAAGATGGAGTGTTTCTTCTTCAAGTGCAATGGCTTACATCCTCCCACAGCAATCAGACCAAAGACCCGCTTTCTCTTTACAATGTCCAGTGCTTCTTCAGATGGATGTTGAGATAACATGTGGGCCTTCCATTCAGGATGGGCTGGAGACTGCTCTTCCACCAATCGACGGCCTGTCCATGTACCGTCCCCTTCCTGTCGCACCACTGGAGGTTGTTTGTTAAAGAATAACAGAAAGAAAAGAAAAGAAAAAACAGAGGCTCAATTGGGCTTACCCACAACCCGCGAATCACCCGTATTGGCTGCGTACAGATCATCTCCGTCCAAATAAACTGTACAGGCGCATGAACCTGTAATGGCCTCACGAATGTAGGTATCGGCAGCAGCTGGGTCAGGGTGACGAAGCACAGCATCCTTAACGTGTTGTTCTGTCGTCTGATTTATATTCTTAGGAAACAGGTCGTAGAAGCGCTGCTGGATGGCATGGTCGAGTGTCTCAAAGGCAACACCAAGGGACTCCCTTACTTTGTCGGGTGTGGTGGGTTGGTCAGATACCAGCTGTCTTGCCATGTACTGTGGCAATTCTCGCTTGATCATACGTGAGCATTCAGGGCCAATGTGTCCTAAAAACAATGTCAGTTCTCTTTTTTCTTTCTTTTAATGATATCCCTAGCAGGCTACCGTCATAAACACCAGCAATCAATGTATTCCCTGACCCATGGATACTGTAGTTATCTTCTACAGGAGAGTTGGAGGCCAATTGACTTGTATGCACTGCCTTTACGCGGTCATGTTGGACAAGCGTCACAAACTGCTCTGTTCTTAGACGCTTGTTAATGTCCTCGGGTGTTAATAGAGTATAGCGAGTCTTTTCTCTGGACACAGTTTGCTCTGTTGGTAGGCTCTGTTCATTCATGCGCTCAAATTCGTCTTGTTTTCTTTTGTAGAATGAATATCCAAGCAGAGATGCTCCTGCACCTGTGGCTGCAAAGACAGCCGTACGTATAGGCACCGGCATGGCTGTGAAGAGACAGATAGGTAGTCTCCCTGCCCTTGTCACTTTTATTTGTTCTCATTTGAAAAGGCGAACAAGTCACATGAGAGTGACGTTGCATTGGATAGAAGAAGAGCTCACTCACTCGATAGAATAGACCCTGAAGCCATTCATAAAAGAAAAGAGTGGATGCTATGTAGATACAGGGATACATTGGAGGTTTAAAGAGAGATTAAGTCTCTTTCTTCTCTTTCCCCTTGCCACAAGGGACCGACAGCCTACACAACTGACATTTAGACACACATACACACCCTAAAACAACAACAACAACACACACATAAACTGATCTGATCTGATCTTATCTGATCTTTAAGCGGCATTAACTAGTACTCTATGAACGTGCAATTGTAGATTCTTCTTTCTTACAGTGGCGTATACTATTAAGCCGTCCAAAGATGATTATCTGATTTATATTTAACACCAACTCTTATCTACAAGACTACTGTTTGTGTCCTGACCCTAATTTACACCATGTCTCTTTTAAGAGTAAACTGCTGTAGTGTTATTGATATGTTCCATAAAAGGCAATTCATCTCTGTTCCTTCATTTGGTATTTTAATGGCCGACTATAATCCAAGGTCGATATTAAGAGATACCCTACGGTTAATTGCATCTCATAAAATAGGTACTTACAATAACATAATAGCAGCAACCAACTGTGCTCCCATCAAAGAAAGAAGAAGATTATCCCTATGAAATAGTGTTTATAAACAATAAGATAATGAATAGCAGACAATAGAATGAATTTTGATTTATTTCTATTTCTATTTCTACAGATAAACAGCCCTTAGAATAAACCAAAAAGAAAAAAGAAAAAAGAAAAAGGAACATATTTTGTACGTTGCCATACTACCACAGTCTAAAACTAGGATGTTCCTATTGCTCTCTATCCTCTTGTTCTTTATACGAACAAAGAGTTCTGTGAGACCCTTTTGCACGTATATAAATATATAAATATATAAATATATATTTAGAATAGATAGATAGATAGATAGATAGAAACATGACTCTCCTAGTGATAATACAATGACAATGACAATAGAGAAAGATGATGATGAAGAGGGATGAGAAAGAAAAAGAGAATAGAACCAACTGTCTTAGTTTACTACACTAAGCACTGGCTCCTTTCTTTAATGGACATTGGCCCGAAAGAACCACCTGAGCCACTTCTCCCCAAAGAACTGTTATGTCATTCGCATTGGCGTCGTTGAAATGCATGCGACAATCAGCATTGGTAGCACTGTACTCAAGCAAATCCTTTGTCTGTCCAAACACAGTCTCATATGCCTTCAGAGGACGGTAAGCCTCACGGAAGGTCCACCCCATGTCTGCCTTTTGTGGGAAGGGCTGAGGGGCCTCGGGATCATTCTGAAGCCCAAGGGACTGCAGATCCAGTAAAAAGCCAGACAGACGCTCGCTCTCCCCACCAGGAAAAGAAGCAAACTGCATTGGATTGCCACGGATGCCCCCTAACCCCATGGCAGGGACATCGTGGGACAGGTGTAGGCGAGAGGCGACAATGGCACAGGTAGAGCCACAGCGGCCATCCGACAGAATCAGTATGTCCGAGGATGTCCAGCGTGTGTTGGTGTAGGGCTTGACGGACAGACCAGTGTCCCAGCCATGGCAGCTGAGGGTGATGGGCTGAGAGAACTTAACCTTTTGGCCTCCGCGATCATATTCAGCAGGATGGGTGTACCAATCTGCCCCGCTGTATTCCTTGGATTGATAGTCCACCCACTTTGAGGACTTGGTTTCATAGGCCTTCTTTATAACACGCTCAAGGAAGGGGGAGTACTTGACATCAGAGGCATAGTCAGGAGTGGAGTTGAAGAATGAGTTGATGATGTATTCACCAGCACAGGCATCGCCACCGCCATTGCCAGAGAGATCTATGCATCAGCAGAGAGTAAGAAACAGAATGTAAGAAGCAAAAAGTAAGAAACAGAAAGCCCCTTTACCAAGAATGATCTTTTCTACTCCTTGGCGTTCGAATTCAGCAAGACCCGCAGTGAAATTGTCAGCAAAGACCTGACGATCCTCATTGGCAATGGAGAAACTGCGAATATCAATGACACCGACTTTGGCATTCTCTCCTTCCAAGGCCACAAAGTGTGTGTAGGGACCCTTGGCACTTCCAGGACCAGCATTCTGTGCAGCAGGCGACAGATCATAGATACGGTCTTCATGGATCATCTTGAGTTCTTCAGTATCCATCAAGTGGGTGACCTCCTGCAGCACATCTTCCTGCGACAGTCCTCTTTTGCGGTAACTAGCATGGCCCGAGGAGCAGTAGGAGGACCAGTAGCTTCTGGCATCTGTGAATCCTTGAGGCACCTGGGCCACCCAAGGAACATTCACAGTAAAGGGCTCATCGTACTCTTCTTGGACAGGGAGAGTGCCCTCCTTAGGACACCGGAGGGTGTAGGCGTGTGTCTCTTTCTCAGGCAGGAATCGGTGGTAGCCAAGATCATCAGCACCATCATCCCATCCATGGAAGTAGCTCTTTGTGTTCATAATGTTGTTGAAGCAGGTGTTGACGTCTTTGCTCTCTCCGTTGTTATTGACAGCATAATCCACCACCATGTCAAAGGCATCCCGATCATCAATCTTGGTGATTTCACAGCCCACCCAGGACTGTTTTGCTTCAGGCCATACATCATCCTTCACATAGGCAATGTTGATGACAAGGCGCTGTTCTCGGATCAGAGCATTCAGCTGGATAGGCTGCCAGAAGATGAATTGTCGGTAGCAGTAGGGAGAGTAGGCCTAAGACAGTTCTATGGGGTCAATGACTGAGGACCACCCAGCAACGCAATGGAGCTTACCAGATGGGCATCGTGGACCTTATCCAGCAACAGAGCAATAGCATCCTGGAATGCCTGGTCAGATGTCCATGTGTCGTGGCGGATAATGTCCAGTCCATGTGTGAGGTTGACGGGCACAACAGAAAGGCCCTCTACAGTGGGTGGGACTGCTGCAATTTCCTATTGTTCCTTTCATGACTTAGTTCCAAGGACACAGTTGAACTTCCTTCTCTCTCTCTTTCTCTATTTATATATATATATATATATCCATACAGATATCCATACAGATGCCTACATTGAATACATAGAGATCTTTGACTACTTTCTCTATAGTGTCGAGTGTTTGGTAGGCTCTTTCTTGGTCGTAAGGAAAGTGTTGGAGACAGGCCTTGGCCTCTGTATAAGTAGCAATCTTCTGACTGGCAATAGCTGAACAGGGATCTGTGCTGTTCTCAGCAGCAGCAGCAAAAGCAACAGCAGCAAAAGCAACAGCAGCCGCAGAAGTGCATAGAAGAGTCCTGGCTCTATCACCAGAACGATGACTAGGCAATAGCATGGAAAACAAAGGGAAACAAAGGGAAACAAAGAAAAACAAAGAAAGGGAGAGGAAAAGGGAAATCCCAACGATGTAGGCTAAAATTAGGTAAAGAGAGGCTATTAATATCCTTCTTTGCTCATGTTGCACCGTGGCTGGGTCTGAAGTAAGAGAGAAGAGCATTCATTCGTGGATGCGTTTATTCATTTATTCATTCATTCATTCATTCGTGGGATGGTCTGGTTAAAGCACTCCCTGTGAAATACCCTTTGGGAAAAAGTGGGCGTTGTTGTCGAGGATTTTGTAGTGGAGTGACTGTCCTAGGGAAGAAAGACCGAGACTGGGCATGTAGTTGGGTCCATGAAGAATCGACAGCTATACATGTCACGGCATAAGACTACAAGAGACACACCCCCTTTTTATTATTTATTTATTTATTTATTACCTGACCATGGACATCTCTTGCTAGTCCACTGCTAAGGGGCTGTACTTGGAATACGACATGGGCACTGGTCAAAAGACTCTTTACAAAAACATCCTGCTCACTGTCCTCTGCACTCTCTTCATCGGCATGACAGAGACTCAGCAGTGTTCCTTGTTCACTGGCCACCAAGGCCTTCAATCTGCGGAGGAAGAAATACACCTGCTGTAGTCCCAATCCACTGTGAAGCAGAACATTCACATCATCGAGAATAAGCAGAGGATGCTGTTTAGCCTGCAGGTGTTTCTTTATCGTATCATAGAAGACCTGTAGGATGTCAGCAGCACCAAGAGAGCCGTCCAATGTGTCTGTGGGTGCAGAAGGGACATTGGACGGTGGGTAGGGTGTTGTATGGGCATAAGGGTTCAGGTGAGTCACGCCGTCAAGGAAGCTGAACTGGCTCGTCTTTTTGTAGTTCTGTAGGTTAATGCCCTACACCTGGGTCAGTCACTCTGCTTTCTCCCGTAACCCACTTGCCAGTTTGCGACTAATGAGGAAGTAATGATTAAAGATCTGTGCAAGTCCAACCAGAACCACCGAACGATCTGCTTTGAGCTGGTTGCCTATAAAGTGGTGGAGCAGAAAGTTGGCGTCTGATGTAAGGGTGTCCGTCACTACAATATGAGTGTTGGTGGGTGGGAGGTTATGAGGAAATGCAAGTGCTGCATCGAGTGTTGCGTATCCCATGGCAGTGGAGAGAAGAACAAGCACAGCCAAAGAGACCTTACACTTCTTGTACAAAAGAGCAGTCACTCCATAGCAAAATGATGACAGGCAGGGTCATTTCGCCCATGTCTACCAACCAATTGAACACCACTTGTAACACTACAAGTAGACCAGTGTCTCTTACAGGACTTTTCTAAAGGACTTTTTTAAAGGAAAAAGGGGTGCTCTTGGCGGATTCTTATTACACACCAGGATATCTTTAGGATATAAAAGGAAATGGTCAAACTACAATTGTTTAAGAAATGACTGATTTGAAAAGGAGGGAAAATAAATTATGTATTCATGTTAGATTTTTAAACAAATAAAAACTATGTAGATTTATCTGTAAATATCTGAATCCCGGAGGAAACCACTTTCGATGTAACGATATATGATATGAATGCATCAAGGAATATCTATTCTGTAGAAAAGAATAGACCTGGTCTGTAGTGACCCTTTAATCCTTCTTCTGCAATTGTATAGATATTCTTTGATGCATTCATATTTCTGTTCCAAACAATTCCACAACTTTGGCAAGCGTGGATAGTGTTGAAATTTATGAATACCTCGGTGAGGTTATTTGTGTTATAAGGGTGGCAGATCTTGAGAATAAAAATAAGAATAACTGTTAGAAGAGCTTCTCATATTGGGTGAGAGGTCAATGATGTTTATTCTCGATGTTCGGAACTCATCAACATCAACCAGAAGAATATCTCCATCTTTTTGTCTCTTCTTCAGTGATTGATATAATATTCTTGTCAAACCAACACAATGACCTTTAAACTTGCCAGCATCTTTTACCTTCACTTCTGTGCCATAGGCAATTACAGGCAGTTTGGTAGGATCGTACTCCAATATTCTTAGGTGCCAATACCCCTTTTCTAATCATAAAATAGCAGTGAAAATAATGAGTTCGAGATGTATTAACGTATTCTCTATGTATGTCATATTACTCTTGTACTGGCACCTTCTTGCCTTTGTTTTTTGTTTCTTTTATATATATATATATATACATTTTACTTTGTCTTCTTTCCTTTGTACTTATTGTATTTTCTGCCTCCATTCACTAAAATATTGGCTATTTCTTCATATGCTTTCTGTACGCCTTAATATAAATGATGTGTCTCAGTAGTATTTTTGTTGTTGAAGGCTAGTATCTGCTGCAAGTTCAAGAAAATATAGAATACATAACCCAAGTATGAGGTTATAGAGGCGGTTGTGGTTGTAGGGATGTTCATCTAAACGTCTGTCAAACTCTCTTGATTCATTCTTTGTGTTGTTGTTGTTGTTTGTTATTCGAACTGACTCAGTCATTGTGTAATATTCTTTTGTTGAGCATCCTCTGATATCATGTGTTTGCTCCGTTTCCCCTGTATGCATCAGTAAATATATGATTTCGCTCAGGGTCAGCACCACATAAAGACAATTGGTCAAGCTTTTGTTGTTCAACTGCCTATCCAATATGCTCAACATCAATTAATTGATTGCATCTGTAGCTCTACACACCCAAAGATTGTTGGGATATATAAAGAAATATCTTGAGAATGAAATCGCAATATTCTTATGATTGGCTGTAAAGACAAGAGATAGAACAAGAATCACCTCAAAATTATAACTCATTCACTGATCTTCTTCTCTTAAAATAATGTGTTATCCATAAGCCCACAGTATTTGCAGCGTAACAATGTTTAAGAAAATATTTATTATAGAACACACTGAATTAACTTTATTAATTATTGTCCATAAAATAGAACCAAACCTACTTGTGTTGAGAACTGTATAGTCATTTATTGACTCAGTATTCATAATCACTTCAGTAACTATGTTATTGTAACTGGTATTAACAGTGGTGCTCAATGATAACAGGGTATTGTTTGTAATACTGTCTAAGGTGTCTAGGCTGTCTAGGGTATACTCCTGAGCACGGTTTTCTATTTCCCAAGAACAAAGTATAAGCCTTTTAGGGTGTATATTTTATTGCTATTAGGGAATGCACTTAGGCAGTAGCTATAGTCATACTATAGTATTATCTATACCATTACAATAAACAATTTGATCCATAAACAATATATTCTATTGATAATACAATTTGATATTGAGGTATACTACAAAAGGAAATAATAATTTGGATGTCCGAGGACCTTTTGATTTTAAACACAGATAGATAAAAGGGCAAAATTTGGGACCTCGTAAAAGGAAGGAGATATCACCGCTTAAAGGCCAGAAAAATCTCCTGGTGTGTAGAAAACACTGCTAATAAATGTTCAACCAATAAAACACCACACTAGATTCTATTCATCCACATTTCATGGCTTGACTTGCCAGTTCATCCATCACCAAACGACCTTTACTATGAGAGTCACTTCTCCCCAGAGCCCAGATTTGAGCACACCGCTTAAAAGTGACTTGTTTTGGGTCCTTAATAATGTAAAATTCACCATCACACATAATGCAAATACGATTCTCTTTGGCATAGCGACTCAGGCACAGGTGGTCCCACCAACGCCCTTTGTGAACCACGGGCGGACGAAAGTGAATAGCAAAAGAATCCGAGAACTGGCCAATGCGTGAAACATGCCGACGAATATTCATCAGCTTCTTGATATAACTCCACATGGTCTCAATAACAATGATCTCCATTTTACCATCATTGGCCAACTGTGGTGACCAGTGGCTGGGGTCTGTGGGTCCTGATCTAGGGCTTACAGAAGCAAGACCCTCTTTTGCCTCTCCCCACAAATCAACCTCTTTCCCCCTACTCTCTTGTGCATTAGTCCTACTCAATAACAAACACAAACACACAAACAGAGAGAATGAGAGAAAGAGGGGACTTACCATAGGTGAGGAATATTCTGAATGATAAGATCAATAGGATGTAATGTCATTTCAGGTATCTGTAATGGGGCCCTAGGAGAGGAAGAGGACTTGGCAGTAGGGTCTGGACACACCAATGTCACTTCTTCATTGCATGTAATATGGCCAATAAACCAAGTCACTGGTGGGAAATGCCTCCAAAACACCCACTTGGCACTCTCGCGAGTATAAACAAGAATATTAGCAAGACGACTTGTGCCTCTATGTTTCTCAAATCCACTGCCAACATAGCCCTGAACACCAATCGACATGTAATTGCACATCTTTCGTACGAGTCGCTGGGAAGCATGAGGCGGCACACCTTTTCTGCCTTTTTGTTTTCTGTTGTGTCGATGAGGTCCAGCCAAACAAACGTACCCAGAAGCATGTGTGGTTATTTCTACTTCCCATACATCCAAACGGGCAGAATCTGATGTTTCAAGGCGTTCTGATACAAGAGCCTCCAAGTGGTGCAGTTTGCTGCCCAGAACATTCTTCTTGCTAGGAGTCCTTCCCCAACCAAGAACCTGACTAAAGTCATTACCAGTACCAAAGGGAATACCTAAGTGGTTAAGTTGAGAGTCAATATGCATAAGTTGACACTTCTAGATAAAGAAAATATATAAAAAATATAAAATATAAAAGAGGGACTTGCATGAAAAAAAGACAAAGTCCAAATCCACTTTATGGCCTACTAGCATCTCAAAAACACTCATGACAGTACCATCTCCTCCTGCACTCCAGACATGAATATGGCGTGTACGAGCTGCAGGACTCAACCGAGACATCTCAGGCCAACACTTCTCTTGTGTCATGGGCGGAATCTCTCCCTGCTGAATGCATTTCTCAACCCTTCGAATACGATGAGCCCCCTTCTTACAGTCTTTCTCATTGAGAATATCATACACTTCTACTTGGACTGTAGGAAACCGGCGTAGGCGAAAATGTTGAATCGAAAGATCAATGAGGTCTTTTCCTTTACGATCTCCTGAAAGTGGATTCACAAAAAGAAAGAGATAAAGAGTGGGACACTCTTCTGCTTCCATGTCAGGTAGTTTAGCGTATGTCTCCATGGGGCTTAGTTGCTCTGAAAAAAAGAAAAAGAAAAAAGAAAAAGAAGAGTAGGAGAAGCATCAATACATGCAATAGGGTGAGTGGCTTTGCTAGAGACTAAGTGGGGAGGGTATAGAGAGTAAAAGTAAGATTTACTAGTGCTTGTTGGGTTTGCTGCTAAATAAAATGAAGAATATATATTTATACATCATACATCATAGGTTTATGCTTATTTTAAATATAAAAAACAACGGTTAAACTTCGGCTTTTTTTTATAATATACCTGAGATGACACTCTCCAGTGTATTCTCTCTCTCTACATCATGTCCTGCTTCTGATCCTATCAATGGAACCAACGTATTGTATTTCATAGTGAAGGACATTAATACGAGGAGTCTAGCTGAATAATGATAGGACAAGGACACCGGTGGATAGGAAGGGAGGGGGGGGTAGAAGAAATACATAGAATAAAAGGGCTTCTTGGTTATGAACTTGTTTTCTCTTCATTCTATATTATCAGTTTACCGTCTTTTTAGTGTATGTAAGATGAGTCTGCAGATGAGTAAAAAGAAAGACAGACTGAAAAAAAGAAGAAGAAAGAAGAAAAGTGAAAGACCTGCTATGATTAATTTTTTGATAAGCATGTCTGATTTTAACCTGTAGAGATATTCTTTTATAGACACATAAAATTAATATCACTTTGCTGGACATACTATTTGTATAATTCTTCTTCTCATAAACCATGTGCTTTAAACCGTAGACTAAAATACATTAATAAAGTCTAAATAAAGAAGTCAGTGGAGGTGTGTATGTAGTGGAATATACTTTTTTTTCTTTATTGCATGACCTGTTGTGTGTTTAGGTGGGTTAGATTTCTAAAGACTATTGACTAACTTTTATGTTCTTTTGCTTCTTTACTGAGTCATCTCACATGATATATCCAAAACATAAACAGTGTATAAATAAAAATGCACTTGAGCAACATCAGAACTTATCTGGGGGACATATTCATTTTTTTATTCTATAACAGAGATATCTTTTTATACATACTGATAAAGAGATGGTCATAGTAAAGGGACTTTGCTCTATATTGTGATTTGGAGTGATTGTAACTATTTAGAGTGATTCGGATAGTATGTCAGTATTAGATAAGTGTAAGACTCTGTAGAAGAATAGATTCTATTCAACATAAATAAACATTCTATCCATTCCATGGTATGGAGAAGCATATGACCAATGTAATGCCAAAGGATTCAGTATCTATTGGTTTTCTTTTATTTTTATTTTTATTAATCTACAAGCTATCAACGCTATATGCCTTACTATCCTGCATAGAGACAAATGACAGATAGTGTGTCAACTGCATGATACCAGCATTTAACTCTATAGATTCAGATGGAGTAATTCTATGGAGGGTGCCTTGCCTTAATACACTAATCCTGTGTCATGAACAAACCCCCTTCTCTTGTGAAATACAAGCTGTGTTTTATTGTAGTCTTTCTTTAGTCTTTGAGAATCAAAAGAGTTAAGGTAGATTCATAAATAAGAAAAAAAAGTCAATATAATAAAAGGAGCTCAGTCTACGAGAATCTACAAATTCAACTATTGGTACTGTAAAATCAATTTTTATTTAGTAACATAAACAGAGATGCATGCATTTTCAACAGCATTCAAACAACATAAAAGGAGATAAAGTGTCCATTTCACTGCTAACCTACATTTTTGTATCTCTTACAGATATATATTTATATAAGAAATTTATAAAGTATTTTTAAATAACAAGGCCTTTTATTCATAGCTTAAGTCTTAATAAAGGGCAAAAGATGAAAGGAAAAATGCACAGGCTAATTATTATTATTACAATGATAATAAAATTATTAAATTATTAAATTATTATTATTATTATTATTATTATTATTATTATTACACCTGATGTTATTATTATCAAATATAATCACAGCATGAATAATAATAATATTATCTATCTTTATTCCTATCCAGAGTAACTTGCTTCATGCCTAACACTGTAATACACATCTCAGATACACAAAGCAATGACCAAAGATCAAGAAACGTCTCGAGTCATCCTCAACACCACCGCCATACACATTCCGACAGTTATGATGCTTGCTGTGTCTGTTATGAACGACCCACTCTTCCTTTAGTCCCTCCTCTTAACTTTGCCATGGTAGCATCAGGTGTCTATCGCTCTGGTCATCCTAATAAGCAAAACTTTTCGTTCTTACGTAAACTGGGCCTAAAAACAATAATGTAAACTAAAGAAATAGTAAAATACGAAATGATAGATACAAAGACTTATAGTGTCTTAGGTACTTTGCAGTAGAGGATTATCCACCAGAAATGAAGCATTTTGTAGAGCATGAAGGCATTGAAGTACTTCATTTTAGAATGGAAGGTAACAAAGAACCTTTTGTTGAAGTCAATCCAGAGGATATGTCACAGGCACTTGTGAAGTTGCTTGACGAACGAAGTCATCCTGGTAATAAAGAACTTCTTATGAATGGGGTTGTATACTAAGACTGGATCTATAGTACTTATTCACTGTCTGAAAGGAAAGGTAAAGAGTAAATAGAACACAACACACACACACACACACACACACAGAGAGAGAGAGAGAAGAGAGAAAAGAGAAAAGAGAAAATGAACAGAAAGAGTAGCATCGTATTGGATGTTTGGTAGGCTGTTTACGAAAGATCCAGCGTTGGTCCATGACTTCTATCTTTGATGAGTATCGAAAGTTTGCTGGTAGCAGAATTCTTGCAGACCAAGAGGTAGGTTCATTTTTCATGCTTTCTACTTTATGAGATTAGTCAATGGATCAAAATATATATGAATGTGTATCAATATTCTTTTTTTTCTTTTTATAAATCAAAATCAAAAACAAAACAAAAAATACGCAATGTTAGTTTATGGAGACATTTGATCATGACAAAGTACCCTACGATCCAAAGTATCAGCCTGTTTGGCTTTAATACTTGCCTGTGACTTTTAGTGTGCATGAAATAATATGAATGGGTCTGTTTATAATATACATGACTTTAATGTTTGCAATTCTGGGTTATGAATAGACTTCTACAGTGCAAGGAAGTAACAAATAAATAAGAATGTAAAAGAAGTAAAAAAGAAAGAAAGAAAGAAAAAGAAAAGATAATCAACTTGAACAATCTCATTTCTTTTTCTTCTCCTTTTTAAATTCTTATGAAAGACTCTGCTCATTTGGTTTATGATGTTCATCTTCCGTGAATTGAAGAGACTTGGGCTGTGAAATGGAAGAAGTTTTGGCCTCGCTATGCAGTACATATTTAAAGTGTCCATTGGAGACTGGGTCCAATGAGCTGCCACTGCCGTTTTCCTTGCGAGATCTTCTTCTTCGATAGATATAGATTCCAAGAAATGCAACACTGCTGCCAAACAGCTATAAGATCCAATATGTAAAAGTATGAAATATATCAGTGAATATGTAAAAAAAAAAAAGAAGAAAAATCAATAGTGTTCAACGAAACATACCATCATGACAATGGCACTAACAATGCCTGATATGATACCAGCTCTTATACTTGAATATTCAATAGAAGATATTCCATAAGTATTTGAAGGTGCAGTTTGATCATTGATAGGGTTAGCTTCTACACCTCCCGATGAACCAGGAGTATAAGGTGTATACTCTGAGATCCATGACCCCGTCGAAAGATTAAGTATGCCTGTATCAGTATTTCCCTTCTCATCTGAACCCATCCCAAATACAATGAGCATAAGATTATCCATTAAATGAGCTGTCAAGTATGAACGTAAGTACAGCATAGTAAGAACACAGATGAATAAAAGAAACCTCTATCAACCACTACAACAACATATAAAAATAACTACCTTCATGATATTTTCGGGGGGATGGAGGTACGCCAATAAGGAACGGAGCTGTCCAGCTCATAGTGTCCAGCTCAAGTGTAAATACATCATTAAAAGCCTCTGCTGATTCTACTGATACATGTCAATACTCACAAAGCTCCGTGACCAAAAATACTTACACACCGGACGTCCGCCACCAAATAAGATAACTCGCATACCGTCTGAACCTTTTGATATATAACAACAACAACAACAACAACAACAACAACAACAACAACAAAAGAGAGCACAGTTTAAGCAAAAAAAAATCACAACAATAAGTATGTGTACATGATTTTCAAATCGAAAACGGCTTACTGAGAATGGCAGAGTGACCTCGTCGTGGAGCAGGGATGTTTCCACCTGCACTGACATTGGACCAGCGACCCGCTGTCGTATCGTAAAGAAGAAGAGAGCCCATAGAAACAGCATTTAGTATGAATTTTCCATAAGGATCTGTAGCATTGCGAGAGTAGATCATTCCTCCCATAATGAGAATCTCATTTTCAGAAATTAGGGTGGCAGAGTGGTCGATGCGTGGAAGAGGCGCGGCATTCTGAGCAACAGGATAACTATAGGCCCAAGTCTATGAGTACAAGAGTAGTAAAAGTGCTTGTTAGGCAATAACTACATAAAAGACAAATCTCAACATATTCAATAGAATAGAGATTCAAATAAAGGTTTACTCTTACATTGGTGTCTAATAAAACCCAAGAATTGTAGTAGATAGTGGGTCCCAAAGATGTTGTATTGTCACTTTGTGATGAATAAGTCATCTTTTTCTTTCTCTGTGCCTTTTTTCTTTCTTTTATTGACTTTGCTTACCTTGTTCCACCCCATAACCAAGCACGACCGTGCGCATCAATGGTAACCGTATGTTGCTTTCTATTCAGGTAAATAATAATAATTAAAACGGAACTTGATCATCCTTCTCCACAACAACAACACTTACCTCTTTCTTCCCAAAGGTTGCACAGTTCTTCCATATGTTGGTGCTGACCACTCGTTTAATTTTGCATTGTAGATCAATGTTCGTGGTGCCGTTCCCTCAAATGTATTGGTTGCTCCACCATTCATCATAATGCGTTGTTTATCTGGCAATGTCACGGCGTTAAAAAAGGACATAGCAAATGGAGCTGCAAGAACATTTCCTGGTTGACTGATTCTATCAATATTGCCGTCTGCCCTGGTCTTGAATGGGACATCCAACCATTCTGGGGCAGTAATGCTCCATGACTTTCTTAGATTCAAGGCCATCAGGTTACTCAACAGTCTTCCAGGACTTTCTTCACCGCCATAGCAAACCAATGCTCCTGGAATCAACCCACATCCTAAACCATCGATGCATTCATATTTTTTATATAGATAGATAGACTAGTGTTGAAAATACCTGAAGCCCACCTTGGTGTGGGTCGGTATAGATTTTCTGATAATAGTGATTGTGGGAGAAGCAAGAATAGGTAGATACCAAGAAATTTTGTGGCAGGAGTCCAATAGATTGAGCGACTAGTGACCATGAAGAAAAGATCAAAAGAAAAGAAACACCTTTTCATAGTCGCAATAGAAAAATAAATAAAGAGGGCAAGCAATATAAGTAAAATGACCTTTTCAATAGCACATGAACATATTCGATCTACCCTATAAAATAATTGAAGTTGGTAGCAGAAACAAGATGATGAATGACTTGTACTTGTTAGCTAATAAAGACGATTCTCTGTTCATGCGGTTGTTTCTCTTGTCTTTCCTTTCTGCACTACCAGGCTGTATTAAAAGATTTATTCTCGAGTGAGTTTATCCTAGAATAAGTTAATCATTAAATGTCTTGGAGTAATGTTTCCACTAGTTTTCTTTTTTCAAAAAATAATATATAAAAAAGAGAGTGAAAGAGAATAAGTACTATAAACACGATTTTAAATTATTCCTACTTTTCCGAACATTAAAGTTATCGGCTCATAGTATTCTTTACTCTTGATGAAGGAGAGTATGAAAATGCTGATGCCATTATTATTATTATTAGTATTATTATTACCATTGCTAATAGTAATGGTAATAATAATACTAACAGCAATAACAATGGCAAAAATAATGATATTGGTGGTATTGGTAATAATAATGATAGTAAAAAGATAATAATACCAATATGAGTGTCAGTATCAATATCTTTTTGTATGGAGGTCAATGACTTTATTTTCAATGATACTCACAACCTATAAGAAAGAGGAGGGAGGCGAGAAAAGTGCCAGTATCAAAATCAGAATGGCATGCAAAGCTATTGCAACATTTCATATGCCAAGCTGTGTTTTCCTTTTCATGACTAATTCTCATGCGTCTATTCTTCTATACTTTGATTAATAATAGCAATGGTTTTTTTTTAAAAAAAAAAGGCATATCACATTCTATATCGAATAAACCAGCGAGATATTTATATGAGAACATAAAGTTATAGTAATGTGCAAGAGAGAGAGAGGGAGAGGGAGGGAGGGAGAGAAAAGAGACTATAGCTTGATATGATATATTATAATAATAATAGTAAGGATGGCAATAATAATAATAATAATAACAGTGATATTGATGATAACTATAGCAGCAATAATTATCTTAGAAAACATAATACTCATAGACATGGACATAACTTTCATGTTAACATTAGTAACCAGAATATATTACTAAAATGACTAATATCAAAGATAACAGTACTTAAACCCGATCTCTTTACCGAGCATTACATCTCCCAAGTTATGCCATACTTTCTCCATGCCACTCCTATTTTCTTTTCTTGTATGAGCTTCTTTTTGTGCATAAAATAAGTTCATACTATAAGTTGGTATAGATTTTAAATGATATCATATTTATTAGCAGCTACTTTTCTCTCTCGATCTATTCTTTGCTTTATTATTTCTAAAGAATAAAAAAATAACTCCCTATTTCTTTCTATTTGTCTGTTTTATTTTTATTATTTATTTCTGCTTATTTATTTATGTACGTATGATCGAATATATTCATGGAACGATAAAAAAACATTGGAGTCAGTGAAAGGATCTATGGAAGAATAATGTACAAGACACTGCTAGGGAAGTATCCTTTCTTTTTTCTTATCACTGTTGCGATGGATATTGATGAGCAGCTGAAATTTCGACTTAGTGAACTAGATGACCGTTTTCTACTCATCCTCAGTCCAGTAGATGTGCCTTTACCCAGGCCAGTCTCAACCTTCTATGTGTTATATATATATGAGAGCTGGCTTGTGAATCGCTCTGTGAGATAGGTGGCCATGCTTCTTTATCCTACGGAGAAAAAATATACTTTCCAACTTTTATCGTTTATCCCGATGAAGCTCTTTTCCAGTGTTTAGAAAGAACTCATCACTACTTCCTGGGCAGTTTCTCCTTTATATGTCTTCCTTCTATGGTGGACAGTGGGTCGATTAGTGCCATATTGACTAGCCTATTAAACGCCAAGATAAATCAACAGAACAACCCTCTCTTTCTTGTGGTAAAAATAAAATAAAGACGCCCTGTAGTTTTCTCAGCAGGCTTAGTTAAGAAAAACAGATCGTAGAATGGAAAAATAATATGAGGGAGTAATAAAAGACTTCTTAAGACAAAATAATCGTCGGAATTTACATAATTCTATTGATCTATCTGTCTATCATTATCTATTTAGCTTGTCGCTGTACTTGTTTGTTGTTGTTGTTGTTGTTGTTGTTGTTGTTGTTGCTGTTGTTGTTGTTGTTGTTGTTGTTGTTGTTGTTGTTGTTGTTGTTGTTGTTGTTGCTGCTGCTGCTTATTTAATTGCTCCATGACAGCCCGTGTCAAGGAAGAATTGGCTCTTCCTGTATTAATGAGTACTGCTGATTGGACACCCTGGTCTATTTCTGTGGTGTGTCCATTGGATTGTAAAGAAGGCCGTGCAATATAAGTAACAGGAGGAGGAGGAGGGTGAATACGGTTGGGTTGATTGAAATGAATAGCAGACCATGCCGGGTATTTACGTTCTAATGCTATAAGAGTATCTTCTAATATTTTGACTCTTTCTATGAGTGAAAAGGGTGGTTGAGCATTCCGTTCAAACCGAACGTTCAGGTGTTCTTCAATGTCCTGCAATCGACTCTCTGTGCCTTGTGATATAGTATGAGTATCTGTGGATTGACGATGAGAAGTGTTTGTGGAGCGAGCATTTTCATTCGAAGACAGTCTTGACCGAGCCAATGGACCGTCTTCATTATTGACAATGTCAAACTTCATCTGTATATTTCGGTTGATCTCGCGTGCATCGGCTCTTGCACAAGTGACATCGGTGACAGTAGGATCTGTTCTGTTCAAATATTCGGTACGGTTGCTGGCATCAATATCATTCTGCTTGGCCTGAATAAATGTTTGAATACGATAGTCCACCTCTGAATTGACGGCACGTATCTGAACTTGTTCTCCGTCTAGACGTTTGATACGCTCTCTTGCCTCCCACTCTGCGTCTGAAATATCGGCGGGCTGCTTCCGTTTTGTATAGAGAGAGCCCTGCATAGTTTGTATGGAATCGTCTAAACATGAGTTGGTTATGGCTGCTTCCTTCGCATCGACATGACATTCGAGTGACTGTAATAGTTGTTCTACTAGCCTCTCCAGCTCATGAGGGAGTCTTTTATAGTTCTGTTGTGATAGCACCAGGAGTTCAGTATTAAAGCATAGGCTTGTCTCAAGCAGACCTATGCCTTTGAAGAAGTCTGACATTTCTTTCTGCCATGATATAGATTCGTTGGCTTGTGTCATCTCAAAAAGAGGTATAACAGGTGTATTGCTTTCACTGCCAAGGTCAGCAAAACCAAGTCACACTTTGAGTGAGTGAAGGACGTTCTCAATGTAAGTGGGTGGGGATAAACAAAAGTTTAGCTATGAGCCAATGAAATGTTACTGTCCATCTTCTGCTATGATTGGCTGAATATAAGTGTAGGAAATACCTATATTTTATCTTTTTTTTTATATCTTGGTCCAATATCCTTACACACCAGGAGGTCTTTAGGATATAAAAGGAAATAGTCGAAATACAATTGTTTAAAAATGACATCGATTTGAAAAGGAGCAAAAAAAGTGAAATATATTCATGTTCTTAAATAAAGATTATTATGTAGATTTACCTGTAAATATCTGAATCCCGAAGGAAACCACTTTCAATGTGGCAATATATAATATGAATACGAATAAGAATATCTATTCTTATGTGACTGTATTTATACCCTTTGATGCATTCACATCTCTGTTCTAAACAATTCCGCAACTTTGGCAAGCGCGGATATTGTTGAAATTCACTAATACCTCAGTGAGGATATTTGTGTTGCAAGTATGGCAGATCTTGAGAATAAAAATAAGAGTAACTATTAGAAGAGCTTTTCATATTAGGTGAGAGGTCAATCATGATTACCCTCTATGTTCGAAGTTTATCAACATCAACCATAAGAAGATCTCCACCCTTTTGTCTCTTTTTTCAATGATTAATATAAAACTCTCGTCAAACCAACACAATGACCTTTAAACTTGGCAGCATCCTTTCCTTTCATTCCTGTGCCATAGGCAATGACTGGCAGCTTGGTAGGATTGTACTCCAATCCTTTTAGGTGCCAATACCCCTTTTTAATAATAAAATAGTAGTAAGAATAATTAGTTTGAGATGTATTAATGTACTCTATATGTATTTCGTATTACCCTTGCACTGGCACCTTCTTCTTGCCTTTGCCTTTGTAACGGATTCACTGAGCTTATTATAGTATAAGAATATACAATAGAAACTGACCAACATGTAAGATACAATAAACATACACAGACACTCACCAGATCACAACTGTTGGTTTATATGCCAGACAAAGACAAACAAAATAAAGAGGGTAGAAGTTATAAAGAACAACAGACAGCATAGTCATCTACATCTTTAATAAAATGGACTTTAATCCAAATAGCTTCCTAGAGTATAAAAAAGATAGGCTTTAAGGACTTGGACAGCTGACTGTTTCTTATTCTCGACTTGTTTTCTTTCTGTATTCCCATAGGGTGCCATTATTATTACAACCATTAGTTTGCCTTCTGTCACTCCATACCCTTCTCTTTTCTATCAATCTCCGTATGAGTAACCAGCCTTAAGAGGTCCTGTATGTCTCTTGTCTCATAGCAACAGAATACTTTTGGGATATAAAGGGAAATATATGAACAATCAAATCATATTATTTCTTTGGTTGGTCAATGTGTTTGAAAATAACCTTCTCACTGTCTGTCTGTCTTGGCATTGACTATGGACTGTGTAATTAAACACTATAAAGTTGGATAAAAGGAAGAAGTAAACCTGACATTACAAATCAATCACTGTATTTAATGTTTAACATGTGTTAACTATAAGCCCATAGTATTTGCAACATAACACTGCTTAAGAAAAATGTATTATAAGACACACATATAATTAACTTTAGTGGTCATTGTCCATAAAATAGAACCAAACTCACTTATATTAAGAACACTGTATTCATTCATTGACTCAATATTCATAATCACCTCAATTATCTTATTGTAACTGTTATTAACAATAGTACTTAATGATAACAGGGTATTGTTTCTAATACTGTCCTTTAGGTTCAAGGCAAATAGAGTGTGAATTGTTTGATCTGTGAATTTTGACTTGTGAGTTTTATTAGTAAGGCTAGTGTATACATCACCAGAATAGAGAAAAAAGAATTATTTGTTTTGATAATCCTGTCCTTTTGTTATTTCCCACACTGCACATGCAACTTAGCACTCAAGTACTCGTCAAGATGAGCATAAATAAGCAAGTTAATGTGCCATTATTAACAAAGAGAAACAATAGAAAGAAGTGATAGACACTACCAAAGGCCATTCTAGTGATAAAAAGGTAAGCAGTGTCTAAAGTGTATTCCCAACCATAACTATCTATCTCTCAAGGATAAAGCACAAAGCTTTTAGGGTGTGGATTCTATTGCTATGAGGGAATGCACTTGGGCAGTAGCTATAGTCATAATATAGTATTAGCTACATTATTATAATAAACAATTTTATTCATAAACACTATATTTTACTGATAATACAATTTGATATTGAGGTATCCACAAAAAGAAATATTATTTTGGATACTCGCAAACCTTTGATTTCAAGTACAGTTCCATAAAAGGCAAGAAAATTTAGTTTTAAAGGTCGAAGATATCATCGCTTAAAGGCCAGAAAAATCTCCTGGTGTGTAGAGGAAGGAGAAAGAGAAAAGGTTCAGACCGGCCAATCTCAGAGTCCGGCCCCATTCCGGGTTCTTGAACCTCACCCAGAGGCGGATTGCTGTGCTTCCCTCCCTTTTTCCAACATGGTATGTCTTCTCCTATCCATCCATCCACCGACACAAGAAGAGCCAAAGACCCTTCAACAACAGATGGACATGAACCACCCAAAAAAAAAAGAGAACATACACACACAAACACACACAAACACATATATCCAGTGTGGACAGGGGGAAAAGCATAAGAGATTAATCCATGGATTGATCTTTATAGGCTGACCAAGAGCAGACAACTCAAAGAAAGAGAACTTTCCGCAAGTTCACCTACCGTGGTGTTGACCTCGAACAGCTCTTGGACTTGTCTTCTGAGCAGTTCATGGCTCTCGTTCACGCTCGTGCTCGCAGAAGATTCCAGCGTGGATTGAAGCGCAAGCACATGGGTCTTATCAAGAAGCTCCGTGACGCCAAGAAGGAGGCTGCCGCTGGTGAGAAGCCTGCCACTGTCAAGACCCACTTGCGTGATATGATTATTGTTCCTGAGATGATTGGCTCTGTTGTTGGTGTTTACAACGGCAAGACCTTCAACCAGGTCGAAATCAAGCCTGAGATGACTGCTCACTACTTGGCTGAATTCTCCATCTCTTACAAGCCCGTCAAGCACGGTCGTCCCGGTATTGGTGCCACCCACTCTTCCAGATTTGTTCCTCTCAAGTAAATAATATACATCTGTTGCACTGTGGTTATGGAAGACTGTTAAGAGTACATATAAAAGAGTGAGAAAAAATACAGGAGAAAAAAGAGCAGTAGAAAAAATGCACACACATAGGCATATATATATATATATATATACACTTTTTTTTGTTATCATCTACTGTATTTGTCAACGGTTAACCTTTTTCTTTTTGGATGTATACACTCATTTACAGAAGGATTAAAGTTTATCTATGCTATATTTTTGAGAAGAAAAAGTAATTAGAAAAGAAAGATAGCATAAAATGCACTGCATTTAGCTACTCTTCTTAGTTTCCTTTTCTTTTTCTTCGTTTGCCTTTGCAGCAAGATCAGTTTCTCGCTTTCTTCGTTCTTCTGCAATGCGAGCATCTCTCTCTTTTCGCTTGGTCTGCACCTCCTTCTCATAGTCATAGAGCTCCACCAACTCTTCCTTGGCACTGGTAGCCTCCTTCTTACGGCCACGAATGGTAATAATATCTGCCTCACTAGCCTCTGTTGAAAATGACTTGGGGAATCGAATGTGCACACTGTATTTGTCCTCCAACTTCTTCACGTATCGGCCACTAGGTCCAATGAGGAAGCGATGGAACTCCTTGGGAACATTCAGATTGAGAGATACTTGATCTGCCAAGTTATTCACCATGGCAGAAATACGCTCTTTGGCTGCCTCTACATTGGTGCGGATACCATGAATGACTACCTTGACCTTTTGGTCCTTTTGATCCTTTTTCTTTGACTTGACAATGGTCTCTCCATTATCAGTCTTGCTGGGGTCGCTGATATCGATTCTTACACCGAGATCGTCCTTGAGTTTGTTGATGTTGCTTCCTGCCTTGCCAATGACATGGGCAGAGTAGGCAGCAGGAATCTCAAAATCAGCACTGTAGGCATTGGCAAACTAGAAGAAGAGGTGAGTTACTCTAACAGTGTTGACAACACCACCACACCCCTTGTGCTTACATCGTCGTGCCTCACATCTCCTTGGACTTTGTTCAGCTCTCCAATGACACGCTTTACTTCACTCGACATGCCACGGACAAGCACTTCGTCCTCAGTAGCACCACCAAAACGAACCACAACAGTAGAGTCCTCACCAATAATAGCATTCAAAGTAGTGCCCTTGGGACCCATAATAGAGCGATGGAACTTGGCTGGGATGTTGATGACAGTGCTAATAAAGTCAGACTAAACAAGAGAAGGAAGAGAGAGAGAGAGATGAGTTTGCTGTCTAACTAGACTTCTTCCTTTTACTTACGGAATCAGCAGCAATCTTCTTGATCTCAGCAGTAACAGCCTCAAGAACAGTCTTTGCCTCCTTCACACTCTCTTCTTCTTCCCCCTCCTTGCGTTCATAAACAACAAGAATCTTCTCCTGTTCATCCTCAGGAACAAGAATAGCGACAGAATAGCGGGTCTTGATACGCTGGAGTTGCTTTCCGTGACGAACAACAAGGTAGTGGTACAGATGAGGCTCAATCTCCACAGTGGTAAAGAAGGCAGGAGTAAGGCTCTGGCACAGACTGTAGGTGGACTGATAGGCGTTCATGGTGTTCTGCTCTATCTTGCTCACAAACTCAAGGGACACCTTTTTCTCAGACTGAGCAGAGCGAGGAATGCCCACTTCCACTTCCAACTGCTGTTCAATCTTCTTCAGTTTATCAGTGTGAACAAGGTACTTGAGGACTTGTTTGGCGTGTTCGTGTACGTTGGAGACAGATGGGTAGATGACTGCCAAATCAAGGACCACCACTTGGATCGCATTGGAGGCCTTCATGCAGATAGCATGAGCATCCCAGACACGATCTTTATCACCACGCACAGTAATGTCTTCAGAGCTGTCACTGGAGAGAGGTACTTCCACAGAGCAACCTAGTCAATCAGAGTGTGAGTGCACTGTGGATTCTTTCTTTTTCTTTCTCTCTCATATTATTCTTCCTGGGGATGTATCTACCTGACTTGTCAAAGATCTCACGAAGAGTACTGCCGTTCTTTCCAATAAAGTACTTGTGCTGACGCTTGGGAAGATTGAAGCTAATGGTGCCAGTGGTCTTCTTCAATGTAGCATAGCGCTCCTCCAATATCTGCTTAGCCTGCTGTACCTTCTCCTTATCACCTGAAAGCACCACGGCGGTTTCTCGCACCTGTCCTTCTACAAGGACTTCATGCCCAGTAACAATAGCTGGCATCTGGACCTTCACTCCCAATGATGTCTCCAAAGAGGTAAGCGTCTCGTTGTGAGGGCCTGCCAACAAGAGATGGTACTTGGAGTCAAAGATGTCCAACTTGAGTGTCTGTTTGGCAGTCTATTCTCTACATTAGCATGGCATGGATCGTAGAAGAGCGTACCTTTTCTCCTACAATCAGCTCAATCTCTGCTTGAGCCATCTTAATGCCAACAGCATCACCCACAATTGTAATGTTCACCATCTCCTCATCCGACTCCTGCTGTGTCTCTTCCTCTTCCTTGCGAGGAGGGATGTTGATACGTGTACCAGACTTGGCCTCAATCATCTGAAGGGTTTTTCCCTTGGTACCAATGATGAAGCGGCGGGTGGAGGAGGGGACGGCCAGTTCTACAGTACGCTACAATAATGTCAGCACACCCACAGACTCTAGGTAGTTTACCTTGACCACCAATCCAGCCACCAGCTCTCTCTTTGCCTTTTCCACATCGGCAGGTGTACCCTGGAGAATGAACGTGCTGGTACCTAGTCGGTTGGTGGAGGCCATGATCGACGTGCCTGTCTTGCTCTTCACCTGCTGAATCACGTCTGCATTGCTCTTGAACCCAAGAGGCTTTACAGCTTGGTTGGTGATCTGCTGGTTAGCAGGCAACTCGAGCACGTCGGTGATATGGGCTACCGTTGACTTTTTCACACTGCTGGCAGGGGCTGCACGCGTCTCTCTACGCGCACTGGGCTGTGACTTGACACGACTGGCGGCTGCTGCTGACGACCATCCCGAGGTGACTGGGACACGGGGTGAGTTGGAGGAGAGAGAAGGGAACGCAGATTCAGACTTCAGGTCCAACGTGTCTACTTTTCGTTCCTTCTTTTGAATCACCGTGGGCTTGCTGATAGGTGGAGGGTAGTCACCAGCAATCAAAGGTTCAGCAAAGTCAATGACGACTGGGTCATCTGCACTGGGCACCACAGCTTCTCTTTCTTCTCCCTGTGCTTGTGCCTGTGCCTGTGTCTGTGCCTGTGTCTGTGGTGCTTCTGTCAGAGGAGTCGCGTTCTGAGGGGCGGCTGCTTGGGCGTGTAACAGGGCAAGTTGGACAGAGGGTGCTATGGAGGGAGATGCCATAGGGTCCAGGGAGAGGTGGTCCAAAGAACTCATGAGAAGATGATCAGTGACGTAAGAAAGAGGCAGAAAAAGTAGGTAGAAAAAGAAGCAGTGACTGCGACAACTACGGAAGAGAAGAGAAGAGAAGAGAAGAGAAGAGAGAGAAAAAAGAAAAAAAAAAAAGTGGGTTGAGCGCACTACACACCAGGATATTTTTCTGGCTTTTAAGCGGTGATGTTTTATTCTTTTACGTCTAAAATTTTCTTGCCTTTTATGGATCTGTGTTTAAAATCAAAGGTTTGTGGATATTCAAATAATTGTTTCCTTTTGTGGATACCTCACTATCAAATTGTATTATCAATAGAATATATTGTTTATGAATAGCATTGTTTATTGTAATGGTATAGATAATACTATAGTATGACTATAGCTACTGCCTAAGTGCATTCCCTCATAGCAATAAAATATACACCCTAGATACCCTGAACAGTATAGAAGACCACCCAAGACTGACTTAAGAAAGAGTATTTACTTGCTTAATAACAATACAATGAGTGCCTTGTGGAATACAATGAGCTCAAGCCCAGAGGAAGACACTGCTTACCTTTTTATCACTAGAATAGTCCTTGGTAGTGTCTATAACTTCCTTCTATTGTTTCGCTTTGTTAATATGGCACATTACCTTGCTTATTTATGCTCGTCTCAATAAGTGCTTAAATATTAAGTTGTATAGACAGTGTTGGAAATAACAAAAGGAGGGGATCATCAAAACAGATAATAGTTTTTCTTTCTCTATTCTGATGTATTAAACTTCAGCCTCTTCTTTCCTACAACTAATTCAAACAATTCACACTCTATTTGTCTTAGGTCTAAAGGACAATATTAGAAATAATATCTTGTTTTCACTAAGTACTATTGTTAATACCAGTTACAATGAGATAATTGAGGTGATTATAGATATTAATTCAATAAATAAATACACTGTTCTCAATGTAAGTAAGCTTAGTTTTATTTTATGAACAATGACCACTAGAGTTAATTCTGTGTGAGTCCTATAACAAACATCTTTCTTAAGCAGTGTCATGCTGCAAATACTGTGGGCTTAAGGATAACACATTATGTTAAAAGAATATCAATAGCTGAGTTTTAATTTTGGGGTGATTCTTGTTCTATTTCTTATCTTTACAGCCAATTCTATACTTTTAAATTGCTAAGTCAATCGTCACTGCTTAAACAGGTAAGTAGAGTTTGAAATTGACCATTTAGACAGCAAAAAAGCCTTTTTAAACACATTAGCCAATCATAAAAATATTGCCATTTTATTCTCAGGATATTTCTTTATATATCCCAAAAATCTCCTGGTGTGTAAGAAGAAATAAACACAAGAGAAAAATTAAAGAGAAAAGAGAGCGGAGAACGAACCAACAGAAGCAGACAGTTTGGACCCAATCACTGGATTGCTTTGTAGTGTCAAGGGCCTTCAACGTGGCTCCTAATCAATTGATGAACCTGAGATTCAAATCAAAAGCCGACTGCTTCTTTCTCTTGAATTATCCATCCATGCACACCTCTTCTCCAGTGGTGCTGGTATTGGCTGTGGCCAGTACTGTTCTTTATTGGCAATATGACTATTTACAAGAACATATAAAGGAGACTTATATGGTAAGTGATACTATGGCTAGTAGAATGCCATAGATATAGACATAGACATAGATATAGACATAGACATAGATATAGACATAGACATAGAGAAGAAGAAAAGAAGAGAAGAGAACTAAGTGTGACTGGGTTTATCAGGATGAGATATTCCATGTCCCACAAGTCCAGCGCTACTGTTCCGGCCACTATGCCACTTGGGATCCAAAGCTAACCACACCTCCTGGTCTGTAAGTAGCCTCAAGTAAGCTCAAGTGCATGAGTTGGCGACTGATTGAGTGACTGTGCTTCTAGTTATGTGATCAGTCACAGCCTTAGCTTTGTATGGGAAGGACTGGGCTATCATGGCTGTACACTGTCTGCTCTTCGTAGTATCAATGCCGTGTTTTCTATTGGACTCTTTCTTGTTCTGTACCGTCTATTAGCCCACACCCACCCTCTTCCAACAGTCACTCGGTCCTTGTATGCCCTTGCATTGACTTGGTTTCCTATTCTCTTCTTTTTTAATGGACTGTACTACACCGACAATGGCTCTACCTTTTTTGTCTTTCTATGCTATCTGCTAATCAAAGAAAGGTGGTATTGGTGTGCAGGATGGGTAAGAATAACTTGGTTGGACACTCGTTGGGCTAATCATCTTCACATATGGGGAACAGGCAGGTAGTATCTCTGTGACATTCCGTCAAACCAATATTATTTGGGTGGCCTTTTTTATGGTCCTGGCTATAGTCCAATGTCTACAGGAGGCAGAAAAGAAAAACCTCATCACCACTACTCTTTATAATCCATTATGCAAGGACATAAAACAGCCTAGTAAGTAACGCATCTAATCTCAAATATCACTGACAATAACACCCTTATTCTCTTCTTTATAGTGGACATGGTACATTCTTTATCCAGTCTTATTGTGGGTGTGACTCTGAATCTACGCCTTGTTCTGTCACGTATGATTGTGTTTATCATGACTATGATTGGATTTGTTGTATTTTTAATATGGAATGGTGGGATTGTACTTGGTAAGGGAAAAAGAAAAGATAATAACATTTTAATAATAACGATGATAACGATAATAATAATAATAATAATAATCAATATGATTTTGGGAATGTTGGTAGGAGATCGATCTAATCATATTGCTGGATACCATGTTCCTCAGCTATTCTACTTTTCCTCTTTCCTGTCTGTATTTATGGCACCATGGATGTTGAGCATAAGCAACATAGAAAAAGTAATCTCTTATTTCAAGTCCCCTAAAAGGTAAGTCATTTATTAGTCTGTAGTGTACTCATTTTACTTAGAGTTATACTCTATCTTGTACAATTGGCTCTATCAGTATATGCAGTTCATAAATTTACGCAAGTATAATTTATACAAAGTCAACGCGTCTGATTTAGGATGCATGTATTAACACTGATGAATAGATATGAACATCCGTTCTTACTCAGTGATAATCGTCATTATACATTCTATCTATGGAAGAATGTTTATCGATACCACTGGGCTGTTCGTTATGCCTTGACGCCATTTTATTTGATCAGTCAAATAATAAATGTGTACTCTATAAGTAAGTGAATGGACTATTGGACTGTCTTCTCAACACCCACGTTCATCGCTACGTGTCTGTAATAGATGCCAATATGTCTTTCTTAACGGCCCTTGGATATGCTTTTAGCTTAATATTGACACTTATACCCTCACCCTTGCTGGAGTTCCGTTATTTTATACTTCCCTTTCTCTTTTATGCCCTTCATCTTCGCCCTACACTTATTCGCACCGGAATCGCATTGGTGGTGTATGGATCGATGAACTCTATTCTTGCCTATCTCTTTGTTCATTCAACATTTGAATGGCCAAATGAGCCAGGTGTTGTGCAGCGTTTTATGTGGTAGTCTGTTCTATAGCATACTATGTATCGTATTATATTTATGTTAAATAGCTTGGACACTTTATTTAGATTCAGATAAAATGGGCGTAAGTGCTCTGTCCAAATATAGTTTTACTGTATGCATTTGCTGTGAAATTATAAATATTGACTCTTCCTTTACATTGGAATAAAATAGCATAATGCATTATTCTGTCTATAACTGTTAAGAGAATAATAATCGATTGTCTATAAGTAATAATAACAGCAAAAAAAAAACAACAAGATACAATAAAACAGTATACATACAACCTATTTGAAATTCTACTTTTTAAAATTCAAATTAAAGACATGTCAACGTAAATTGAATAAATCTATTTTGTCTTTTTTTCTTTTCTTTTCTTTTTTTCTTTTTAAAAATAAAATAAAAAACTAAGTATTAAAAATAATATAATAGTAGAGCAACCTTTAATTGTGATTTTCATTGGAATATCCTACTCAATTATAAAGTGTGCCAAAGAGAATCAAAGTGGTGTGCCTCCTATACGTACAAAAGTACATGTAAATATATATATAAAAGAGAGAGAGAGAGATTGTTTACTATCGTGGTTATTTGTTCATGTACAAGACCTACCGACGCGTTAAAGAATTCTGTTTGGGGATTTACAAGGCATATAATATCTTTGGCTAATGTCCATTGGGTTTCTGAAAAAGGCGTTCGTGGTGATTTATAGTTGAGAATGTACTTTAGCAGATCTTGGTGGACTCTCATCCATCGCTTGGTCTAATTTTATATAGAGAAAGAGAGTTTCCATAGGGTGGTTGAGTACTTTTTCTCTCTCTAGTCCCGTATAACTGTAACGTACCTGAGTTACCATGATTTCATTAGGATGGCCGCCTGAGCATAACAATGTGTTGACAAGCTCAAGTAATGGAGTTACAAGTTTACCAAGCATCTCTATAAAGAAAGAAAGAAAGAAAGTTTGTGTATGTATGTGTGTGTGTTAGTGTATGAGTAGAAAATACAAGTTGGAAAGTTCTTATTCTAACCATTATCTACTTTTTCGCCTTGGGGTAAGCTATTGAGATTAAACTTGCACAGTTCATCAAAAACATGTCGAGTGCACAGAAGAGCAGCACCATGGGCTTCTGTAGCAATTCCCGAAAGCATCGTCATCTTTGCATCGTACAACGCAAAGTTGATAGGAGAGACTTGATATGAGCAAGAAAACGTAAGACTCAGTTGGTAATAATAATAATAGTAATAAAGGAGAGACTCTCCATCTTAGCATTCTAAACCAGACTTACTAGTGTGTGTCCTTGGTGTACTAGGCATGCCTTGACTCTCAAACACATCTCCCAGCCTATAAAAGAGAAGAATACGCTGTTCTAAAAAATGTAGGACAGTACGTGTTGCTGTTCTTTCTGTCAATGTGTAAAGCGCATTCATCGCTGCCAATGCCGCTGTCTTCCAAATATTATCACTATAAATAGTGTCGTTATAAATCATTTCCAAAAAGGATGGATGGGCATCCTCTATGGCCTTTGCAATAAATCTTTGCAAATCAGTGACGGGTGCTGGTGGCGTAGAGCCAGGTTGGAGTGGAATGGGTGTGGTGAGTCTAATGAGTTCGACAAGAGAGATATACATGTTACCACGCACTGTAACAGAACTATGACCATCTTGGATGCATTTTGCTATATGTAAAAAGATCTCTGACAGACCAAGGGTGGGCAGATTAAGTACAGTGTAGACAGCCGTCTGTCCTGGTTTAAGTGTCAAGGTGGTTTCTCGGTATCCAGTGAACTTGACTTGTGACATGAGCATCATGACAATCTGACTGATGCCTTGCACAGTAGTATCATTGTTGCCTTTGGCCTGTCGCATGCTTGGTAAAAGCATTTGAAGAAGATTATAAATGGCCTTGGCCCGTCGGTTAGGTTGGAAGGAGGCCTGGCATTCAGAGAAAGAGACTTCTACCACTTGTTTCCATGCTTCCAGACAACACGCCTTGGCATGAACAATTTCTCTTTCGTGGTTCATAGTCACTAAGATATGTATAATTCTACGTATTTCATGTTCCATCGCGTCCCATCTCTCTGTCTCTGCCTCTGCCTCCATACGCTGCAAACCTCTCAAGAACATATACACAGACCAAATATCAAACACAATACAGCCATGTTCATTCTTGACTTCAAAGTGCTGTACATCCAGCGTCTCAAAGAACTCAAGTGAAAAGTCTGTCGGTGTATCATTAGCTTCATCCTTCCATGTAAAGTTCAAAGAGCTAAGAATCTCAAACATCTTGACCAGAGGTTGGTGGAAATTGCTGTTGCTGTTGCTGCTATTACTACTGCTATTGTTAAAATGCTGGCTTTTTTCTGTAGGAATATCCCCATCTCCATAAAGTAACTCAAGTAATTGGCCTGCATCTGAGGTTCTTCCACTCATGGCAGAAACATGTAGTTCAAGAGCCACTGATTTAAGAAGCCATGCACGTCGAAGAAGCTGTGATCGAAGAGAAAAGAAATCAATGGTGGTGGTTTCTCCATCTGGATAAACAATGGCTCCTGGGATCATATAGGCCTGTGTTTCTGTATAGGCTGTCAAACGAGAGGGCATGGCTTTGAACTGAAGATTAAAAAAGTTTTCACGGGTACGGAGGTAGCGCATCACTGGTTCAGAGGTGGATGCCTTTAAGCAGAGGTGGTAGATGAGTTGATAGCACTTTTCTGCCAAGATGGGGTGGGTGGCTACCAAGGGCAATCCTGGATCTTTGACACCAGAACGCAGTAAATCCAATACAGAATGAAAACTGGTCACTGTTGAACTGCTGCTATGAGGATCTTTGATATCAGACACTTGCTGATCGTCTCTTGGTTTAAATCCTAGTAGGAACTCGGCCAAGGTAGGGGATGATTTGGATTCAATAGAATTTTTTAGTAGCAAGTCAATGATGGATAAACGAATGGAGCTTTGAGGACGACGAGGTGTTGATTGATTCAAATAGTCAATGTTATTGGCGATGGTTTCGGGTCTCCAAAAGGGTACATTATTAAAATCATACATACAGTCATCAAAAGTGATAGCCTCTGTATAATCTACTAAAAGACGTTCACTGAACCCATACACAATCGCATCTGCCATCTCACTTGTCTGTAAAACCATGGTGAGATTTCTTCCTAGCCCACCTGTGTCCAAATGCACACAATGACTCTTTTCATTCGTTGCTGACACATCGTCTAATGTAGGTTCAGTAGAAAGTGTTTGGATGATTTTAGTGCTCAGAGAAGATATCTCCTCGTAATCCTTGCTATTCACGAGGAGACTGATCTTGGCAATAATAACACGGTGGTGAAGCATAAGATGACTCAGCATAGCAAGAGATGGTATACGTTTAAAGATGAAATTACCAAGAACAATATCTGTTGAGGTGGGTTTGGTCAAGGAGGATTGAATTGTAGGCACAAGTAGATTGCAAAAAGCATCTTGCACTTCAAGTGCTCTATTGATAATGCTCAGACATCTTGCAATACAAGTTCTCGAATAAGCAGAGATTGTCTTCCAATTCAATGCTGCGTCGGCTTCAGTGATTAACAGTTGGAACAGTTTGTCACAGAGAGAAGAACCCGAGAAGAGACGTACTAGCACCTCAAATCCGGGATGGGTGATGTAGCGTAAGAGTGACAATAAAACTTCATCCACACTTGTTTTTTGCTGTCGGGTTTTATCGCCTCTCCACCAATACACCAATGGCTTCAAGTCAAAGGAGAGGATACTGTTCTCGATCAGGCGGAGACATGCCTCAACGAGCTGCCATTGACTTTCAGAGTGTAGATATTTAAAGGAATCCAACTTTAAAAACACATTGTCAAGAATAAGAGAAATATAGGGTCCTGCGCCTGGGTTTTTTCGATCACAGCCAAGGGTCAAGGGAATAGAGGAGCTGGTAGTTTTGAAGCCCACTACTAATTCATTTCTTTCATGGGGCGTATGGATAAGAGAGACAAGGAGTTCAATCACAGCCAAAGTTTCTGGATAGGCACCATTGGCTTGTTCAAGAGCAAGATCACTAAGGAATCCTACAGGTCTAGCTGTCATGGCTTGAGTAATCGTCATCTTCTCATTGAGAGGTTTGGAGACAAAGATCTCGCCCCTTTCTATGACAGACCACACCTCCAGTGCATTCTTTTTGCCAACTGTACATCCCACTCCGGGAGAACAAAAGGCTACAAACACATTGTAGAGAGAAGCACGTAAATCTGTAGAAGTAGGGCTGCTGATCATATCGATAAGATTGTCTTTTACACTAAACACAGCATCTACCCAAAGAAACTCTCTTGCATCCATGGAATACAGAACAGTTTGTTTCAACAGATAAAGAAACTTCATGAGAAGAGACTCTTCATTAGCAGAAAGACAGGAGAGTCTATCATTAGGACGATGACAAAGCAAAGGTCTATAGAACTGAAGAGCAGACACAAGTTTCCCCCATGAAAACAAATTACTAGCGACCAAGTCCTGTGAGTTGGAGTTGGCGTTCATAAACGCATGGCAGCAAGTAGCAGACCGTTCTCCTGTAGAAATAGAGCCAAGGAAATCATAGACAGCTCGTACGGTGCCTGGTACTTTAATACTAGTGGCCCACTGTGTAAAGCTAAAGAGACCTCCCTGGTCATTTGTCCAAAACTGAAATCCAGCATCCAAACGGTAACGATACACACTGGCGAGAAAAGTGAAATAGTTTTCTAAATCATTACAGGGCTGGATCTGTTCTTCTGGGCTCATATAGGTTACTACAGGTGCACCATTGGAAGGTTCAGGAATGGTGGAGTCTTCTTCACGGTATTTCAATGTCTGAAGAACATTTTGCATGGATTTTGTTAACGTCGTAGCAAGAATATCCAGTTCATGAAGAATGTACATTTGAAAATCATCCCGTACAAGAGAGTTAAAGAGTGTGAAATCACTGGTATCTACTACAATGTCCTCTGTTGCGTCTGTTTCCTGGTCATACGCACGCTTTAACAATCCATAGTTGACGTTCATTTGTCCATACTCTTGCTGGAATTGGAGCATGTAGTTATTCATAAACACAAATGCCTTTGCAGAAATTGCACTTTCCATCAGTTGACTAAGGTTCTCCTGACCGAATTTTTCTTTTACACTAGGGACCCGTTCTGCTGCATGTTCCAGCAACATTAGCCACTGAAGCACAATGGTTGCCTTGACAGCTGGGACCATCCACATTCTACTGATGATTCTTTGATAGAAATTGTCCAGAAAATCATGATTTCTTGATAAATTATGGCGCTGGTAATGTTCATTGTGATTTACATGGTTCTCTGGAGAAAGAGCAGCAATCATAGCAATAATCATATAGGGTGTAGCATAATCACGCAAATCAGCCTTTTCTAATTCCTCCATCAGTGACATAACATCACTACACTCTGGCCAAAACAAAGCACTCAAATGATAAAAGATGCGAAACAGGCCTATTCGCTCTTCCACCATCCGCTGTATTCTATAGTCGGTGATTTCTTCCCCCAATTTCCCCTGTCCCATATCAGCACCTAATGTCCCTGTGGTTTGTGCTGTAGACAATCCACCTGACTCTGTGATGGATTGGATATTCTGTTGGTACCGTTTTGCAGTGGAGAGCACTTTTGAGAGAAAAGATATTGTAGTCTGAGGGTTGTTTTCGTTGATGGGGAGACGTGCCTGCATGACTTCACTCATAAAGTCATAACAAATGAGTCGAATGTTGGTGTCGACAGTAGCATCTTTGGCAGTGACAAGAATGACTTCAAAGCACTCCAGTAGATATTCGTGTTCCTGGTGATAAAGGACAATAGCAGTGTCGATGATATTGTCTTTTGTACATAACGTTTCCTCCATGCTTCGTTTTAGTAAGGTAGCAGCAACATGTTCATTAATGTTGAGTTGATTGGATAGAAAGAGGATCTTTTTTGTGAATTCTGGGGTTATCTTCTGGAGAACGGAATGAATGTAAGCCTTGCCTAGTTTATAAGAAGGTTATTTCGTTCGTCTTGCGTGTCCATCGATCATTGTCTAGCCTGTTACCTTGGTTGACAGCTTCCCTATGAGTGCTGTTTCTGGGGCAGTCATCCAACAGCTGAAGAAGCTTTTTTTTTTTAGTTGGAGTTTGGCTCGTAGTTCAGAGGCAATGGAGGGTGATTCGGAAGCCCTTGCTCGACATATATCATTGTGTAAGGCACGAGCTTCTTCTGACCAGGTTGGAATGCTATACATATTTGGGAGGGGGGGAGGGCGTTCCTGAATCAGCAGTAGAGCCTTTCTTTTTCTATTTTTCGTATTGTAGGGAAGAAGTATTCAGGAGAGCGTCTTTCTTTTTTTTTCTTTTTCTTTTCTCTGTGTTGGTGCGTTTTGAATGAGCTACAAACTCACTGTCACAATACGGTGAACGCGAGTGCGCTGGGTTTACACCTAAAAACACGAGAAAAATGAAGGGGTTTGTGACTGTTATAGACGTCATGAGTTTAAGACACTGTAATGTACTGCTCGTTGATATTCATACTCAGCAAGAAGATGAAGAAATAAAACGTGAGGGTGATATTCATACTCAGCATAAGAAGAAAGAAGAGAGATTCTATTTGACGGTTCTGTTTAGAAAGACAATGGGATGTGAGTCAGAGAAGCTTTTCTTCTGAGATGGGAAGAACAGATAGAGAATAAGTGACTGCTGTATTTTGAACAAGAGATCCAATAAAGCAAAGGGTATAAAGAAAAATAAAGGACGTCTTCTTTCCTTCCCCCACATCCTACAAGCATGAACTTTTACATTTGACTTGGTCTTTTTTTATTTTTGTACTACTCGGGACCCATTGCACTGCTAAATCACATGATATAATCTACCGTCAGGAATTCTACGGTCTTTCTGTGTCTTTCTACTTTCTACCTTGCCCTTTTATGAATCCGTCTGAAAAGCAGCCTCTAGTTCGACCTTACATCACAACTTCCTTTATTGCGTCTGGACTCTCCAATAGCAGACATGGCTACTCTCCAATGAATCCAGAAGCAGAGCCACCGAACCACCGAACCACCGAACTCTTTTCTCTCAACCTATCACGCAGGTCATCACTAGAATCCAACCCTACACCTACTCATCACCAGCATTCATCCTCCACAACTCTCTCTAGTTATAGTAATAGTTATGATATCTCACCTAGAAGCACCACCGCCACTACCACTACCAACACCACCAAGCCCAGAGGGCAGTATCTTGAATCAGATGAACAGCAGACACCCCATAGTCCTATGCCTGATAGGCCCGCCCACCAGAGACTAGTGGAGTGCTGTCAGAACATCAGTTTTCTCGCCACAACCCTTCACGACTCTCTGCAGCGATGCATCAGCTCCTGTCCTAACATTAAATCCACCAATACACTGAACAGTGCCTTACACCTACTAAAGACTGAGTCTGAGAAATTAGTTCATGTTCTTGATCAAGTGGATTCGCCACCCACCCAACCACCACTGCATACGCCTAGTATGAATACACAACTGATCACTGCAGCAACTGCCTGTGTTCAATGCCTAAGAACACTGTGTGGACAATTGAAGGACTCTGTGGGTCTGTGGGTCGATGTTCTTGAGTCAAAATCCAGTCGACATTTACTAGCCAACATCTACTCTGCGACGATTGATCTTAAAGAGGCCTGGGAAACCCTCCTGCCCTTGGTGAACCAACAGCAGACATCCATCTCTACACTACCACTCCCTACACATACGCATACACCTATACATATACTCCCCTCCACCCTCCAGCCCACACTGTCGGCCCCTACCACCCACACCGCCGCACGTCATATGCTCTCCTCGTCCTCTCTCTCTTCTATTTCCCGGGGAAGATCCCAGAGCGAATACAATGCCTCACCGAATGCATCCCCACTGGCCTCACCCTGTGCAGCAGAAGACGGCAACCAGCTGTTTAGTCAGCTGAAATTGGCCTTGACTGGGTCACTGCATGTCATTGATCTTCTCAATGCATCGATGAATGAAGCCATGTCTACGATGGAGGCAGTGACACTAAAACAGAAGCTCAGTGATTTGGGTCGACAGGCACAGAATGCAGTGGACATGGCACTTTCCTTGGAGAAGACATTGGAGGCTACCATGGCAAAGGAAACAGCCTCCCTGTCTGTTCTACAACCCTTGTTTTCTAGCCACTACTTCCCTTCCTCCACATCCCATCTACCTGCTCTGTCCTACTCCCATGGCTCCTCTCCTCTCTGCAAAGAAATGACTCGAAGGTTATGGGAGGACACCACTGCTTATTTAAAGGTAGTGTATTTTATGTCTGTACAGAACACACCCATCCTCATCCTTCTCCATGTCTTGTGTCTGTACTTGTCTCTTTGCTTCTAGTCCATTGTCCTGGTCATGAGTTCCATACGATCCATTTCCACAGAAGAGGACTTCACTTGGCCAAAAGCAGTTCGGCAGGGATTTCTCCATGTCACCCGTGTCACTGCTGAAGTGGCCAAGCTATGGAACAATGACAGTATCTTTGCAGAAGACGGGTATTATCTGGGCAAATCAGATGACAGTAGTAAACACTATAATTTCCAAAGAAGCACAAATGACATTGAACAAGGACCTATGTCGGCTAGTTCTTCTGCATCAGAAATCCCTTTGCACCGATATCCTAGTCAAGACCATCTTAGAAGTGCCTGACATGTACCAAGGGACTGTTTTCTCTTGAATACAAAGAGAACAGTAGGGGGAGAGTGAAAAAAAAAGAAAAAAAGAAAAAAAAGAAAAAAAAAAGAAAAAAAGAGAGAGAATTGGCTAGAATTGGCTAGAATGGTGAATAGAGAATAGAGAAAGCCAACAGATAGGAAAGAGTAGAAGTGTCTCTTTCATTTTTGGACACCTTTAAAAGCCATGAACACTCAAAGAATGTACATAAAAGGGAAGCTTGCATTGTTTTTTACTCTATTTTATTCTGTTTTATGATAGAATACTGTACTGTACTGTACTTTAAACAAGTAATGATAGAATGCATGTGGATTTCGATGCGGAGACTCCTTTTTGTTGCTTGATAAGTCATGTCCAAGGCAATAGATCCGTCTACATCACAACTAACCTTATTATTTAGCTGTGATGATGAGACAATGGCTTATGGGCCCTGTTGGTAGTGGAATGAATGAAAAGAGGTCTATTTCTTATAGATAAAGGTGTTCTACTGCCCTTGAGTGAAGTATTGGTACAAATCCCATGGATAGAATTGTCCAACCTTGCTATTTTTATGAAGGAGCTGACATTTTGTGAACATATTCAATGTGTATGGTGTTTGGAATAGTATCCACCCAATGACTAGTGTAAGATTCTAATCAACAGTAATTTATAATTCACCAGTGATGAATCAAAGACATCACCCGTCAATCCTTAAGAATTAAAGAATGAGCTCCTTGTATTGATAGGAATTTGTAGCTTACAATGATTAACTCACCTCCATAGGCAATGCATTGAAGTGACAAGGCTCCATCAGCACAACATTCTAGATAAATAACACAGTTGGATAGACTCTATTTCCATACACACCCACACTCACACCTGAACAGTATCCATTTTTTTTTCTTTTTTTTCTCTACATAATACACCTTTGAATTTCATATTACTTTAAGTTACTTTTCTTTTCTTTTCTTTTCTTTCACCAGTACAGAAAGTAAAAAAAAGAAGAAAAAAAGAGGGTACTACTGAGTGGACCTGGAAAATACCAAAAAACAATACTGCTTTAATTTTTATTTTTCTTTCTACTTTCTACTTTCATTCATGGCCCACTTCCTTGTTCTCCTGCTAACAGGATATCTGGGAATCCACCAATGCCTCTATGCATTGTATGTCCCTATCCATGCCTCGGATCTGTCTGTGGCTCTGCGCACCCAAAGAGACATTGGCCAGGACATAACCCTTGACCAATACCTGTGGCCTGCATTGAACCTCACTTCTGCCTACTTTGGCACAGATTTCTCCAACACCCACCTGAATAGCATGTCCTATCTGCTGGACTATGGCTATTTGCGGTTTGGCATTGACGTGTACTGGAACGATATCACCTCTCGCTGGCAGATCTGTCCTGAGGCTGGTTTGGATGAATCCATAGCCACTGACCAAAGAATCCATCAGTCCCTCTGCTCACCCAGTGGCCTGAAGTATTTCCTGGGTGTGATCAACAGTCACCTATGCCAGACGGAGTTGTTAGTGTCTCCTATGAACACCCACTTGCTGGTTCTCATTCTCAATCTCCATACCGTGGGAGCACAAGATGCTACCAAGGATCCAATGACAAGGATAGATACATTGACGTCTCTCTTGGTGTCTGGGATATCCCACACACCCCGCCAGAATTCTCGCTTCTATACACCTGTGGACCTTATGCAGAGTCAGAGGGAGATGGGAGATGGAACTGGAAATGGGACTGGAAATGGAACTGGAGATCGAGATGGGACGGGTGTGGTGTGGCCTTCATGGATGCATGTGGTGCGTCAACACAAGCAATTGTTAGTAGGATTTGGCAGTGTGTCGACTTTATTCAATAACATCACCACACTCCAAGACCATCCCCTTATTTTTAGATCCGGGATGTTGGGCACTAATGTGGAATTTCCACTAGAAGAGGCCTTTGTTACAGATGCATGTCCGTCTCAGAACTCTACAGTGGGGTGGTCTTTGTGGAGTGATGAGAACGAGGCATGGAATGCAACGCAAGTACAGCAAATAGTAAGGCCACCCTAACCACTTTGTTTGATGGCTGAAGAATGAGCTCTCTTTGTTCAGATCAATTGTGGGTATTCTCCCTTCTTTGAGCGGGATAACTCAACTTCAGAAACAGAGAGGCAACTCCAGCTGTTTTCAAATGCCAACGCTTTGGTATGGTCATGGGATACACATCAACCTGACAGGAGTTATGAATCTGCATGTGCTGCCATGCAACAATCCAATGGCAGGTGGCAGTCTACGGATTGTTCCCGTGTTCTTCCCGTAGCATGTCGCCATAAAGACGATCCCCATAAAGTAAGGTTTATTCTTATGGTGTCTACAGACTAATGGTAATACCACGGGTTTACATGAGAACAGTGGATTGTGTCTGATGTTCCTACCTCTTTTGAAAGAGCACCCTTGGCCTGCAATGATCCTTATCTATTTGAATGTCCTCGTCAGGCAACGGAGAATAATGCGTTGTTTATTGCTATTCAGAACAGCTCTTCCACAGTCATTGACAAACAGGCTGTTCAAAATGGATTGGTGTGGATAGAATTGAATGTGCTATCGAGAACCAACTGTTGGGTTTTAGGTAAACTTGGCATGTGTTGGTGGCTCAACAAGGTAAATGACATTCCTCCTACTTGCCTGTTTTGAGAATGAAAAATGAAAAATGAAAAATGAAAAATGAATATGAATATGAAAAGCATATGAGATATAAATTTAAAAATAAAAAATAAATAAAATAAAAAATAAAGTTTCATCTTTTAACCGGTCTATTGGTAGAGTACAAGAGATTACCTTGGATTGATCAAGACATCTGCCTCTGCTGGTGCCATTATTCTTATTGTGTTTGGCTGTTTTGTTTGGGTGAAATGTGCAAGACTGTGGAGACTACGTAAATCACATAAGCGTAAAATGATGGTTCAGAAAATGTTGAGAAGGCGAGAATATATTACAGTACCGGTAAGGGAAATGGATGTAACTCTGGTTCAGGCAACTGAGAAATGGAATGCATTAGGCCTAAAAAAGAAAAAAAAGAAAAAAAAGAAAAAAAAAACTGCTGTGGAAGATGACAAGGGCATTGATGTATTCACCTTCTCCGTCAATCCACCCTATACATACTTGGATCATTCTCCTTACATTATAATAGATGAATAGTTCAATACATTAATACATTCATTGGATACTATTTTATATACATCTTGACACATTGGTATGTAAATAACAGGACACATACATTCATAAGGCAGACAAGCATAAACAATGCAATAAAATAAGTATATTATATGCCCGAAGATAATAAGAATAATAAGAATAATAACAGTAATAACAATGGTAACAATGGTAACAATGGCAACAGCAACAGCAACAGCAACAGCAATAATAAACGCCTGCTTTAAAGATGCTCTTTGATGTCAGATGATAACTCTGGGTTTGTTGTTGTCTTTTTTGATAATCTCCAACGGGCAAATGCAGGAATGCAACTAAATACATTGTCAAGAAAAGAAGATGAGGAAGGCTCTTGGTGGGATGACTCCTGTTGGATACTTTTTTTTCCATAACCATTCAGTACATAGTCATGTTTCAGTGTTGATCTTATTTTACCTTGGCTGATAAAGCATGGCCACTAAAGCACTGCCAATCGTGCCACCTTCAATGGCCATTGAGATGTCTATTCTCTTGCTGACATCAGGACCAAACCAATCAGCAAGACATGCTTGAATGCGTTCTGACATGCGTGGGTAAAGTTCGAATACAGACCCATTGACGCCAATCACAATAGGTTCGTTAGTAGACAGTAAAAGATCCTTTTGTTGTTCAATAAGAGAAGCCATGGCTCCACCGACGAGTTTGGCAGCACGATCAGAAATGATATTGGCGATTTCTGAAAGAAGACTGTAGTCGTATTGCGTTATCTGATAGTCGTTGTTGAACGTCACTGTGTTTTTCAGACTCTCCTGCTGTTCCTCCCATGAAGCACTAGTAATACTGAAGGCATGGGTTGGTTAACAGGGCGTTTCTTTTTTCTTTTTTTCTTTTTCTCTCTCTACTGAACTGTACCTTTCAATCTGACAAGTAGAAGCAGATGAAAATGCCCAAGGCTGTTCAAATTCTTTGGGTATGTTGCCTTCAAATAGTGTTTCATTCTGGATCAGCTCCATGGCAGCAAGACGAGTGAGTTCACCCAAATAAGCACCCGACATCATCTTTTCATACAATTGGAATTTAGGCTGACTGTGAGAGGCATCCAGGGCACGATCAAATGCATTGATGGGAAGGTATGCTTCACTGCCAAAGATATCAATCTCAGTGTTGATGAGCATCTCGGTATCGGGTGGATAGGTGTGGCCTTTGAGTTTGGGAATGCGAGACGTCTTTTCAGGGTAAGCTGCATTCACACCTGTACCATGAATAAACCCAATGCGGGATTTGGGATGTGCATAGGCGTGGGCTACAAGTACACCCACAGTATCATTCATAAGTGCTGTCACTGTGACAAGAATAGCCTATGAGGGATTGTCTTAGTATCCATATCAAGAAAAAAAAATTTTTCTTTTTTCTTTCTTTTTAATATATAATTTTTACCTTGCGACGAAATGCCTCGGAACACAATGTGTTGAGATCTTTGCCTTCAATGTCCTTGATCTCGAACCCTTTTCCCATGCGAAGAATGGTTCCTGTGGAGATGTCTGTTTGACTAATGTTTAAGAAACATACATACATATATAATAAGCAATCCATACAGTGTCTCCATGGTAGTGCAATAAAAGCAACTTACTTGATAGGGAAGCTCCAACAAATGCCCATAGAAAGAGGTGTGTGGGTATCAATTTTAGAAAGTAATTCTTCAACAGCATCTGCAATCCAGTCGAAGAATGCCTTGTAGGATCCAGTACGAAGAGGGTCATTAAATGCAATTGTTCTGCGTACTTCTGTCACATTGACCTGTCCCTGTCCCAACAATTGGACAGCAGAGACTCTTAGTGTGCTGCCCCCTAGATCCAAGGCTAAGAAGGTGCCCTTTTCATACCCTGTAGGAAGCCGGGTGACATAGGAGGGTATCATTGTAGCAATCGATGTTGAGTCAGTTGTAAGGCCAAGCTCATACTCTTGTTGAAATCCATCGACAAGTGCCTTGAATTGGTCGGGTGTGAATTCAAATGCTTTACGAACAGTGGCAAGTGGGTCTATCATAATGGCGAGAGGTGGGTAGGTAGGTAGGTAACTAAGCAGGTAACTAAGCAGATAGACAGATAGACAGACAGGAAACAGTAGCTATAAATGAAAAGATATACAAGCAATGTATCTATATATATAAGAAAGATAAAGATAGAAAAGTGGCTGAACAAAGTCTAAAATGCTAAAAGAAAAAGAAAAAGAAAAAGAAAAAGAAAAAAAGAAAAAAAGAGTGACATTAAGTAGAATCACCGAATGGTTACTTAAGATTATGTACCACCCAAGTTATGTTCATGGGCTTCCCTGAGACCCTGAAGAACATTGACTTGTACCAATAACAGAACAGTCACTGTTTCTTTCGAGATGACATGGTGCTAACCTCTTTATTTATACTTTGTGTGCGTGCGAAATTAGAATACATATCATAAGTTCTGGATGGGAAGCAGTGGTCTATAGTGATTATGTAATATCAAGGGAAACATAAAGAAGAGGCACATCAGTATAGCATGTTGCGGCCCTTGTTAGGACAAAAGGGCATTCACAGGTTGTGGCACAAAGATAACCTTTTATATTAAAGCTTTATTTTTCTATTTTATTTTATATTTTATATTTTCTATTTTATATTTCATATTTCATATATTCTATATTCTATTCTATATTCTATATTCTATAGAGTACTCATCTCTCTCTCTTTTACTCTCTTTTTCTTTCTAATTCATTCTATATGTATCCTGCTTATTTGTTTTGTTGATTCCTTATACAAATAATAATAATAAAAAGACAGCACTGAAGATTTGATGAGTAATAAATGGAAAGAAAAGGGTAGTACTTCGGATTATATCAGTTTGATGTGTGTAGCGTTGGACAAGTCCCACATTCAATTCTGAGTTGAATAGCCTCCATGATATGATATAGTGGTCTCCCCTTTACAAGAGTTGATGGACAGTGTAAAGAAGTATGTCCTTTGTGTATACGCGTAACCCACACACTTTTGTACTCTGAAGTGTAATAAGTGGAAACATGGATTAATATAATTATATTAATCTACAATTATTACTCATATATGCATGCAGATAACAGCGCTAAAAGGGGAGGAGGGCAGCTTGTTATGATCAGCAATGGTCACCAGTGTAGTCTCACAAGTATGCACAGTTAATGAAAAAATTAACTTGGACAAAATCATCTTCATTGAATGATGATTACAGCCAAAAATAAAAATATAAAATAAAATAAAGCCAGTCAATGATATTTTGGTTAATTTATTAATATGTATAACATTAAACTATTGGTGAGAAAGAAGATCATAAAAGTAGACTGACACGTGTATTTATTCCGATGGACACTCCCGGTCACTCATTAATAGCAGAGCACCAGTTGAAACACCAGGAAAAACACACCTTACAATACTGCCCATGTACTCCTTTTGTTTGTCCTGTCCCTGTCCCTGTCATTTTCATTGTTCTCTGTCAATTACCCTGTCACTGATCTTATTGCTGTTCCTGTTACTACGATGACTGCTATTCTTGTTCTTGTTACTACCACTGATCTGATAAGGGGTTCTATTTCTGATATCCACCATTACTCTCAGCCAGAGGATATGAAATAACACTCGAGAGAATAGACAGGGAAAGTGTGTCATCCTTATTCATAAGAGAGTGAGTGAGACCAAATCTTCCAGAGTGTCTTTGAGTTCTGCCTTTTCCTCGGTAATAAAATAATCTCGGCAAGGAACTTGTATTGGAAAATAGATCCCTGCAATCATTACTAAGCTAATGTCTAGCATCCCATGTAATACTTTACATGATACTGTGCGTGATGCTGTACGTGATGCTGTACGTGGTACTATGCGTGATACTTTATAGAATAGTCTCTGTAATACTTTATAGCATTTTAAAACCTAATATATAAACTTAATTAAGTTTAATATCTTTGTAGCTACAGGCAATGGAATACACACTTTACTTCAGGGATCATAGTCAAGTTAGACGAATCACCAGAGAAGGAAACCCAACGATGACATAAGGCAATGAATTGAATAGCCTACATACTGGACTCTTTCTTTTGATAGACTGTGCTTGTAAATAGTAATAAAATAAAAACTCATTGACTTGTACAAAGAAGAAACATAGAAGAGAGAAAGAAAACAGGGTTGCTTAACCTGAGCTTTTGATACTCCTCTTTTGCCTGTTTTAGACATCGCCACTTCTTATTCATTTATTGGTACGCTACAGTGTGTCCAAAGTAATAGAAAAAGAGAAGAGTGGTGAGGCTAAGAATGCCAAGAATGGGCGTTGCTATCCTTTTGAAGTGTAGAGTCAATCGAGGGTCTGATGGGTAGGATAAGATTGAGCTTATTATTAACCTCCAGCCAATAGTTTGTCTGAATCATTAAAGATGAAATGAGTTTATTTATTATTCATTTAATTATCTAGCCATGTTTATTTGTTGATATAGGGTTGTTGACGATTGGGAACAATAGTAATGGGTCCTGGTGATCGAATGACGGTACATATAAGATAGATATAGAAAGAATACAATCTTGATCGATAGTACTATATTAAACTAAATATTAAACCTGAATCTACCCGATAAATGAGACTTAATTGTGTTTTATTATTGATCACCCTATGGAAAGATACAGGGTTAAACTATTCTATTTGTTCATTGTATACCCCTCTGCTGGACAAAGTTACTCTGCCGAGTCTTTTTATATGTATAAATATTCTTTCCATTGACTATCTCTTCCCTTGAGAATAAACAGTAGACTTGTTCTATATATATATACATATAGATAGATAGATAGATAGATAGATAGAGAGAGAGAGAGAGAGACTCTTGTGTCTATGAATACTATCGGGCACATCACAAGACAAACATATGAGTTTTTACCTTTCTTCATAACAACCCATAATCCTGTACTTAAGATTATAGTTTTTTATTTTTATTTTATTTATTGACTTATTTATGTTATTTATTTTTTTGGGTATTAAACATTGAGTTTATTTTATTTCAATGAAGATTAACGTACGCTAAATTTAAATGGGATTTTAACCCTTGAGATCATTAATTTTCATGAAACATATTAGATTCTCAAGTCATTAAAAATACAAAGCAGCAAGGGTGGTATATGCTCTGCCTATATAATTTTACATGCCAGACTCCTTCAACCGTCTAACAATTGTATCTTCATCACGCTCTCTGAGGAAAGTAGGGAATAAGACCATCAGTCTCTTTACTTCTTGCCATGTCTTACCTTGGTTCGAGTAACAGACTTAAATTGTACAATGTCTCTTCATCTCGACTTGACTGCAAATGTGTAGTAATGAATTCCTGAATATCAGGTACTGCTTGCAACAGATAAGGCGTTGACTGGTATTGTTGCAATTCTCGAATCACTTCAGCTGTCTTCATACGCTTGGAGAAGTTGATCATATTGTCTGTCTTTTTGAGGTAGTTGCTATTGCCATCCTCAATAAATGTCAAATCTTGCAAGTAAATTCCCAAGAAAGGAAGACAGGGTAAATTGACACGATGAATAATATCTCTATACTCGGTAAAATTCCTGTTGGCTCCCATCAGTCTTCGGATACTGATCAGTATTTGCATTACTCGAGCTGTAATGAGCTTTTATAAAGAAAAAAAATAGGAAAAAGAGAAGAAAAAAAGTGTTTATTTATCAGAGACATGGGTGTAAAGAGAAGAGGCACCTTTTATTTTTTTTGTAGAAGAAGAATCACTTACCTCCCATGTTCTTCGTAAACGTCCAACAGAACTGTTATCAAAGGAAGACAGAATAGCCATGCATGTATTGTAATTGTTTAATATTCGGCATTTCTATAGAGGATATAAGTCCATCCAGCTTATTTTCTTATCTTTCTATTTACCTCTGCCACTAAAACCCAATGTTTTAGTACGGCTGCTCTCTTCTTTATGTCTTCTTTACTAAGAATCGAGTCTGTTACCCATGCTGTCACTTGATTCGAATACTCAATCGATGTCTTGACATTAGCTGCAATGTTATCAGCATCACCTCGTCCCCAATTCTTATCAAGACACTCCACTGGCTTGATGCGATTGTACAGTCTGAAATCCATAATAGTAAGTTGCCTTGCTATTTCCAATGGATCAATCTCAAGAAACTGAACACGCTTCATGTTCTTGGGTAGAATAGGCGCTGGCATCTCGGTACGAATATTCAGAGTCATTTTCCGAATCTGACCATTCTCCTCAGCATCCATGCGGATTTTAATCAGTTTCGCCAATTGTTCATAGCCAAATCGCATGGTTTCTTGAACATGTTCTTTAGTGAACTCCATAAGGACACTTAGCATAGGCTGATCTTCTTCTTCATTATAATAGGTGTCCAGCCATGATTTGATGACATTAAATACACTAAGAACCTACACTAAGTCCCCCCTTTTTTCTTTCTTTCTTTCTTTCTTTTCTTTTTCTTTCCTTTATTTACTTACCGTAATCGTACAAGTTTTAACTTTTTCTCTTTCCATAGGGCCACTTGTTCTTCTGTTAATTCTGCAGGAGGCGCCAACTTGTACCGTGCAAACAATCCTTCAAACAGTTCCTGTGTTGTACAGAACGAACGGTAGGTCAACAAAAACGTATTGATAAACTTGGAATCTATAATTATAGAGGTAGGTGACAGCCCCAAAACAAATAGTCAATGAGAGATGCCTTTCTTCTTTTTTTTCCTTTCTCTACCCAACAAGCAAGACAAGTAACAAAAAACAAAAACAAAACAAAAACACAATACCTAATTGATCATGCTGTGTTAATCTCTGGATCAAGGCTTGAATGGTCCCTCCCTTGACATTGCCTTCCATGTTAAAAATAATAGCCGAGGTACAATACTCAGTGGCCAAAAAGGCCGGTGTGTCTTGTTGACTCTGAGGAGGAGACGACTTGCTGGCACTGGGCACAATGGAGACAGGCAACGAGGTCTGTGGGGTTCCACTCATGGACAGGGGATCACACTGAAGAGCAGAAGCCGCTGTATCCTCACCAAAGAACTTGACAATCTTGTACTTGCTCTGGCGTGAGGCAATGCGTCCCATCAACTCAGGCTCCGAGTATTCAGAAATACTGCTCAGGGAAGACATGTGGAGAGGCGAGAAGGTGCCTGGACTTGTCAATCCATCCTTGATGTGTGGAGAGCGCAGAGGCTCCCTGGTGTCGACAGCCTCATGCAATGAAGGACGCTTCTGAATAGCATACAGTGCATCTAACAGAGGCTGGCGATGGGAGTCAGTCGTGGGTGTCGCGGGTGTGGCAGGCTGCTGGGGTGTTTCTGTATTGCTGCTGCTGCTTCTGCTGCTGCTCATGCTATGACTGCCGCTGCTCATACTAAAGTGGCTGCTGCTATGGCCATACCCTGAAGCACCCAGGCCATGGCTCATCGTTCCCTGGGCCATCATCATCAAAGGCTGGCTCATCTCGCACATGTCCATCACTGCTCTTTGAATCACCTTGGTCGTTGTGTTCAATTGGTCCAGTGCCGTCTGTGTCCTTTCAGAACCAAGAGATGGACTGGTGATGGTTTGTGAGGCAATCAGCAGGGTGCCCATAGCATCCAGCATGGCCTGCTTATGTTTGGCAAACCCGTGGCTAGCAAGAACAGAGGGACTGCTGGTGGTGTCCAGGGCACTGAGGAACTGGCTGGAGGCATGGCTGACATGGCGGAACTGGTCCACCAGCACAGACGCAGCTGATTTGATTCTTTTGGCCACAAGCGAGGGTTCTGTAAAGTCCAATGTGCCAAAGACACTCTGGAGGGCCTCTGTGAACGAGGCAATGGCACTCTGCACTGTGTCGGACAGCACCAGAAGAACAGCAATGGATTCTGTGGGGTGGGTGTAGGGAGAGGGAAGAGGAGAGACGTGTGAGTACATACAGAGGCTAGTCTCATCCACGATCTTGGGCTGGCTGTCGTGGAGATCAATGGAGAGGTCTTGGGCTGTGATGATGAAGTTGCGGACTGTGTACAGCACTTCATCTGTGTCCACCACCAGTCTGTTCATCACATCCGGTGTGGGAGAAGCCCCCGACGCCATTTTGGAGGCCAACACAAGTTTGGCAAGAGAGGCAAGGACTCCACGATGCGATACCTGGAGTTGTTTATTCGTCTTGAACACAGGCGAGCTCTCCTTATCAATGAGATTGGCGGCACAGAGTAAGAAGCGGATACGATAGACAATGACATTGGTCTTTTCTTGGATGGCATGGTACCTTTCCTCCTTTACACACAGCCGTAGTTCCTGGAGGGCTCGAGACACAAAGAAGGAGAGTTGGCTCCATGACTGTGGCGATGCATCTGCACCAGGCAAAACATCGTCTTTGGGTGGGTGTGGCTCCAGGGCAGTTGGACTCTTACAGACCAGCGGTTTCTATTCCACTTGGTATTTTAATCATCTCCATTGCATGGAATAAAAAGAAAAGGAAAAGAAAAGGAAAGAAAGAAAGACTTACTAGTTTCCCTGTGACGGGATCAATGTCTTCGCTATGCCATGTTGTTTCATCTGTCGTTGTATTGCAAAAGTAGACTCTTCCCTTGGGTGTAGACTGTTTTATCCAATGCGGTGGTAGCTAATGCACTGGTGTATGAGTTCTACCTCACCCTATGAGTCCACCTTACCTGGTCTGCCTTTATGGACTCTCTTTCTGATGTGCCTAGACGAAGCACAGTAAGATCGATACTTAGCAGGGGTAGAGTGGGCATAGGAGGCTCTTCTCCAAACCGACGACGACTCTCGAACCGACTCATGGATCTCTTGGGCCGTGCTGGCTTCTCCTCACACTCATCCTCAATCACAGACAGTGTCATGGAGGCCAAGGAAGCCTTGCGTGAATGGAAGGGAGACGCATGGTGTGGGCTGCTCTGTCGTTCTCTTGAAGGGGGTTTGGACATGGTGTGGTGTATTTTGCGTTGGACATATTCGTACTCTTCTACCTTGTCGACCTTTTCTCTTTCTTTCTCCCTGTCTCTGTCGTAGGGAGGGTCGTTGTCCTCGGTGTCCTCCCATGGAATAGAATAGCGCATTTCATTGGTGACGATGTTGTAATAGTAGGTCTCGGAGCCGTCTTCTGTTGTTTGCTGGATCCAGTTGGAGAGGATCTCCTGGTCTGGTGCGGATGTAGGCGTGTGTAGGTGGGAGGGCTCTACAATCAGCATATCAGAGACATTGAGACTAAGTCGCAGCTGTCGAGAAGGCTTGTGGGTGGATCCAGGACGGTGCTGGGCTGTCTTTTGATGCCATGACTCGGAGTTGGCAGCAGGAGGAAGCCATGCTGGGTCCTTCTAACCCAATTGAATACCCACCAACACCACATATAACACTTACTCTTTCTTCTGCCATCAGAACAGCCACTGGATCCACCCCTGGATCAGGCATGGAGGCAGGCATTGGCGTCAAAGGTGGTCTTGGTGCAGAGGGAGGCGACTCGGGCATCCCCTGGACATAGTTACTAGGGAACCATCCTCTTTTCTTGTTGCACCTTGTTGGCAGCCCTATCAATAGCCTTTTCTTTTCTATTCACTCTACTGCCTTACCAGCCATCCCACCAGCCAGACTCCAATTTGGCCAAGACGTCAATAATCGCTCCCTTTTCAAAAGACAAGGATGTACTGTCGGTGGAGGTGTAAGGGTAGAGAGCATAGACTCTACAGCATATTTCACTGGTGCTCATTAGGTCGAGATGATCTGTCGAGACGTCTTTTTTTTTTTTCTTTTTTTTTCTTTTTTTCTTTTTTAGCTTCTTAGTCTTTCCCCCTTGAACTGTTCTTTTCTTACTAGAATAGACAAGCCAAGAGAAGAAGCAGTCCAAACGCAGTCCTTAGAATGCAGTAGTAGGGCAGTTCAGTAAGGGTATAAAGAAAGAAAGAAAAAAAAAGAAAAAAAAAAGAGGGGGGAGGGGGAGTGAGTGAGAAGACTGTGGTTGGGAGTGACGGAATAACCACTGAAGGGGAGGAGGGAGGGTAGATTAGGTTAGGCAGGTGGTATTTGTGAGGGAGCGGGCTCTTGTAAGAAGAGCTTTGGTTGCTAAGATTCAACCTTAAATGCTCCGTAGAACAACGTCACTGTGTCTTTTTCCTTTTGTAGTAATCATACGGTCGATTCTTTTTTATAGCATAAAGTTGGAGTTGCTAAGGCGGGTTTGGACCATCCACACCCTACTTTTCAAAAAATATAAAATAAAATATAAAAAAGTATCCGCTTTACTGCCATCCAATAGAATGTCTCCTTTCTATGGATCAACAGCATTTATCAACATCCACTCTATGGTCCCATTCCATCACAGTAAAGGTGATCTGTTTAACAAAGCCAGTCAACAACAAAAAATAATAATAGAAAAATAGAAAAAAATAAATAGAAAAAATAAATAGAAAAAATAGAAAACTTTTTCTTAATGATCTCAATAAGATCCTGTTCTCATCTGTATTGGGATATGTTATTTCCCACTGCCTCAGTAAGATGGGACTGCTTTTATTCAATGGCCTATTATTATGATCTATTTTCTTATCCCGAGACATACACTATTTTCACTTATTATTGTCGCACTTTTGGAAAAAATGTCGCACTTTTGGAAAAAATATTGTCGCATTAATAAATTAAAAGATGGCGTATAAGTTGGATGCGACAAATGCGACATCAATGTTTTATTGTTAAAGAGGGCTTCTCTTGTAAGCAATCCTCAAATCTATCGACAGAGTATCTTCATAATCCTTTGAGATCACCGAGAAGAACTTGGTTAGATGCATTGGTGATTCTAGATGACAATGTTTCTTCTTCCAAGAGTCTTTCTCTTTTCAATTTGCTTTTGCAAACAGACCAGAATTGCTCAATGGGATTCAACTCTGGTGACTAAGGAGGAAGATAGACACGCCTGTACCCATGGCCTTCAATGAAGCTTCTAATGTCTTCATTCATGTGGATAGGAGCGTTGTCCATAGTCAAGTCATTGTCCTTGAAAGCATCTTGAAATTTGTCCATGATATCCATTGTATCAGTCAAGAAGTTAAGATAGTGGCCAGTAACAGTGCCTTTGCTTTGTTTCTGGGAAGGCCCGCTAGATCCAGCAGTTCTTCTCTTCTTTGAAGCAGGCAGCATTCGAGGCTGTCTTACTTTTATGTTGACCAAGCAAAAGTACGCTTCATGTTGATGTGGAATGCCGTCTCATCTATAAAGACAGTTGCTCATGTAGTCCATATCTGTCTCCATTCATTTTTGTACCCACTCCTTTCGATCCTTGATCTTTTCAGGACTATTACGGTCAACTGAATGAAAAGGGGCTCTTTTTAGACTGATCTTACAATCTTTGGTGACAAAACTGTAGAGAGCTGTTCTCGATATCTCTAAATTAATAAAAGACCTTTTCAAGCTCTTCATCATTTGATCCAGGACTAAACGGGGCTGATCGTATAATAAATCGACTAAGAATCTTTTGTGGCCATCGTCCAGTAGTGCTGGTCTACCAACTGGCCTTCCACTACCTTCTTTTCTGGCAATGAATGTATGAGGATTCTGCTGATCGTTTGAATACCATCGCTGAGCAGTGCGTGGGTTGATTTGAAGTTTCAGTGCAGCAGCTCTGACGCTCATACCCCTTTCATAAATCAACACAAACAAATGCTCTTTCTCGAAATCTTTGTAGTACTTGTGGATGCCAGGAGCTCTGTTATCCTCTTCCGTATTGACATCTTTGTCTACGGATTGTTGTACAGTTCTTCTTTCTGGCTTCTCAGGTTGGTTTGAGGTCAAGGTACATCTCGAAATTTGTAACCGTATCAATGGGGTACGTCTCCTCGTCTACCTCCATCTCCACCACTGTAACGGCTATGCCTTTATCATTATAAAGATTTCTCTGGCCGTCTTCATACACAATGTTATTCATTTTATTATTATTATGATTAAGAAAAGTAAAATGTAAGAAAGCCTCAAGTACTTAGAATACACCAGTTTTAAATCTTTTACTATGCCAAATTTTAATTCATTAATGCGACGTATTTTATCCTATTAGTACGCCAAGTTTAGTTTATTAATGCTACATATTTTCTCTAAAAGTGCGACAATAATAAGTGAAAATAGTGTACACTACTTCCAAAAATTAATGTCGCGTTTCATAAATATTTATAATACAATCTATACGCAGATGTGACAAGTGAATGCGACATTACTTTTCGGAAATGGTATACTCACAGACAAGCCGCGTGTTTCAATCTCCATCATTATGCATGGAAGCCCTTTTTCCTCTGTTTTATAGTTTATAGTTTAGATATACTAGACATTATTATATCTAGTGATGACAAAATCCATCAAGACACACTATATCACTTTTTAGATAGTTTAATTGTATTATGGGTTTCCTTCAGTGAGTCAACCGAGGCTTCTTGGGTTCAAGGGTATTTGGCTAATGAACGTACAATTAATTCTGCTCTTTGCTATTCAACCTCGTTGTTATTCTTTTATTCTAATAGAATAGTTATTCTAATAGAATAATTTGAAGGAAATCACCACCAAATATAACATATACTAATACAGGCTGTTGCACTTCTATACTATTTTTAAAGGGTCTATTCACTACATTCAAATTCACTACAGCTTATCATAGATGCTTCATCCCACACTAATCATTTTGTGGCTATTTTTCACAGATGGCTAACTGTTAGTTTCCTGTTTTAAATCTAAGATCCAAGGTAGCAGTATTCTGTACACTGCTTAGTATATCTCTTCTCAATATGTCTTGGTTATACCCTATAGAATTCAGGCGACATTGCTCAATGTTAGCCTATACTCTGTACTGATAAAGAGGGCTTTCCAAATGAATGCAAGCGATTTGATATTCCTAATACTCTGAACTGCGGGCTTTATTATTACAATCACACTCACAATCACAGCCAACGCTAATCCAGCTATCAACTGGCAATAAATACCCCCACACTCTTCCACTTTTTATCTTGTCCTGTTCTCCACAAGTGTACTATTCTGAACATCCATCTGATATGCTGTGTTGACCTAATACTATTGAGAGAGAGAAAAAGGGGCGCTTCATCAGGGAATGGCCACCCAGGTGTCCATGAGAATATTTCAAAAAATGATGAAGAAAATTGGCCTATTTTCTTACAGGGTGATCAGAAAGTCTTCTCTCACTGACAAGCACAAGAAGTTGAGGTTTGGTGGTGGTGGTGGTGGTGGTGGTGTAGGGTTTTCTTTTCTGGTGAAGGGGTTCATCAATAGTGCCAAATACACTAGCATTTTAGAAACAGCCCATTGCCCCGAACTGGCTTGTCTTTTTGGCACTGAATCCAGTGGTAGGCTATGTTCTTCAAGAGAACAATGCAAGTTGCCATACTAGTAAGGAGACTAGTCAATGGAAGGATGAGAGGGGCATAGTCACGATGGAGGGGTGGTCCTCTCATAGCCCTGACCTGAATCCAGGGATGAGCTAGACAGAGCAGCTCGCAAGAAGATGACCCCATCAAGCACCCTTCAATAGTTGGAGGTGCTCTTTTTAGAAGAATGGGAGAATATTCCCAAGGACACCACAGACACCCTCATCAACAGCATGCATTGGAGATGCAGGGCTGTCATTGAGGCCAAGGATAGAAACATTAAATACTAAGGGTTTCTGCCCATTCAATCTGTATCTATTATCCCATTGACCTTCTTTATACTTCATCTAATTCTGAAGTCTCAGCTGTGTGTGTTTGATGTGTGTTCCTTATGACAAACAATAAGTATTCTATATTAAAGAATCTTATCGAAAAAAAATGAAATACTTTATTTTTATACATAGACTTGTTCTTCTACTACTGCCAGTTACTCATCCTCATCCTCCTTATGGGTGACGTCATAGCGTTTGCCACGAATACCCCAAATGCCCCAGTTGGCATGAATGGTGTGTCTTAGGTCAGTAAGATCAACATCTCGCTTGAGACTTCTAAATGCATTGGCAGTGGGCTTCAGGACCCAGTCAAAGTCGCCTGCATAGTCTTCCTCCACTGCCTTGATGTCACTTGCCATGTCTGCCTCATCATACCCAGTCAGGAACACTGGACACTTTGTCTCGAGGAGTTTCTTGATGGAAGGCTGCCATCCCTGACGTGTGGCTTCGTGACCAATCCCAGGAGAGAACAGAAAGAAGATGTTTGTATAAGGATCAAACCGGTCTCTCTTGTCATGGTAGTCCTCATAAAGACCATTGTCATAGGTGAATGTCACACGCTCATTCAGGGCCTCTGTGTAGGGCTCTGTGTTGAAAGGAAGGGCGTCTGGACCCACAAAATGGATGTGGAAGGGCGTCTGAGGGAAGAGGTAGGCAAGCTGCAGCCACAAGTGCTGTGGCAGTGTAGCTTCTGCACGTGCACCAATAATAAACAGATGGATGGTATCGGTACGGATCATTGTTTGTCCGTCCTTGGCGACTTCATTGTGTGGGTAGAGAACGGATCTCAGGGCTAGCCATTGCAGAGTGGCGATTGCAGATAGTCAGCTGACATGCCGTGCAGAGAAAGAAGAGAGAAGAGAGAAAGAAAAGAGAAAGAGAATTACCTGAAATAGAACGCATGCCCTCCGATGTCATTTCCTTACCCATAGTATAAGGGCAGGATTGGTGGAGAATAGACGCCACAGTAATAGGATAGGTCAATAGCTTGGACACGTGGCGCATGGATCTATCAGAGTCCATGGAGGGAAAACTGCGCGTGTAGAAGAACACATCCCAGTTGGACATGTTGACAGCCTCATCGAATCCTTGGGCGCCTAGACAACAGCAATAAGGAAGACATTCTTCCCTGGAATAGAACACCACTTACTGGGGAAATCAAACTCCTTCATCACTCTTCCTGACCGCAAGTCATGGTCATCCTCACACTGTTCCCGCAGAATAGAGCAGACCTTTTTATGTTCTTCATGGCCCTGGTGGTAGTGGCTGTCACTGCAGTGTGTAGGATATCCACACTCTGGACACTCAAACACAGGCTGCTTGTGGTCGTCTGCGTCACACACAGGGCATAGACCGTACTTGTTGATATAGTGGCTGCGGTCGCGCAGTTCTTTGATAGGCGACTCTGACAGTGGGTGGAAGAGAGTGTTGTTGGTGGCGAGGGTGGGTTGGGTGGACAGCAGGCCCTTGAAGGAAATAGCACGCACTCCCATTCTTAGGGTGCTGTGTCCACTCCATGGTGAGGCTGTCACAGAAAGAACACGGCCTGGAGAGACAGGAGAGCGGGTCCATGGCCGGGTCCATGAGCCTGAAGACACTGCCAAGCGTCGCCATGAGGACATGTTTGTGATTCTACTCATGAAAAATTTCTAGTAAGGCACACAACCGTCACAGCAGAGTCCCGTGGAAGAGCCTTTTTTTTTTTTTTTGCCATTTCTTGTATTCCTTTTTTTTTATTTTTTATTTTTTATTTTTTATTTTTTTTATTTTTTTCTCTTTCCTCTCTGATATTTCTTTAGCGGCTGTCGGAGAATCAATTGGAATTGAATCTCTTTCTCTCTCGCTCTCTCTCGCTCTCTTTTTATATTATATTATTTTTCATATTTTCCATATTATTATTTTTTCGTCTCTCTTTATTTTCCAGAGTCAGTTGAAGTCTTTTTTTTTGTCTTAACTACTGTTTTCTGTCACAATGCCCACCGAGTTTGCTTGGTCTTCACAGTCACAATGGGAAATGGCATTTGTGTATGCTTATATCACCACCTTCCAAGCAGAAGCCAAACAGTTTAGTCTTCATTCATTTCCAGAGTACCAACCCGAGGTACAGTGACGAGGTGCAGCTTTTTAGTGATATACTCTTAGTGTGACAATTTGACTTAGGATTTAGAACACGGTCTACAACAATCCAGCAGTGACTTGGTGGATCAGTTGGTGTGCAGTTTCCTCAGCAATGCTCTCAACCGCAAAAAGGCAGTCGAGTAAGTTCAGCAGTGTCTTTTTCTTTCTGCTGAATACTCTGCTGTTTGTTTATTCACCTATGATTAGAGGAAGTTATGTCAGAACACTCCAAGAAATGATCAATGGCAAAATCAAAGCCTATGAATTTGATGGAGAGATCAATCCAATGGCAGATTACAACAATTTTCACGACATGTCTCCTGATATCAAAGTAAGCCCATCAGAAGAGGAAGAGGAAGAAGAAGAGAAGGAGGAAGAAGAAGACTCAACCTCTGCTTTTCTTATAGTTGTCTCTCTTGCGGTGGTTGGTAGAGTGGCAGTTACAAGATTGTGTCAATATCCACCTTGCCATTGACAGCTACTTTAAGAATGTGAAAAAGAACCAGGACAATCCATTAGAATTAGAGCCGTTGGGCCATGACAGCAAGAAACGCGCTTATTATCAGTTTGGAGGTACGTTGTTCTGTTGGATCCCTCTTTGCTGACCTTGTTCTCTTGGATAGACTCTGCCTGGCTCTGGCGTGAAAAGATAGGCATCAAGGGAGGATACCAGTGGGAGACAGGTACTGTGCATAGACTACATACTCTAGATGACATGAAGAAGAGCCAGCACAGAATCACTGAGTTATACGTCCTAGTGTGTAAGAATCTCAAGGAACTGCAGGACTTTGTGTCTGAGCATGAATCCACCAAGCATCGTACAGAAAGAGTACTTTGGCAGCGACTCCAACTAGAGGTTCTGCCCAGAGTAGAAGAGAGAATCCGACGACAAGAGAAGAGAGACAGAGCCAAGGCCCGTCAATTGGCATTTGAATTGGCATTCACCCCTCGCGAATTAAGAACAAGAGACAAAAAGAAGCCTGTGCGCTATAACTACGATAAGGACACAGAGGACACAGAAGAGATGGAGGAGATGGAGGATGCACAGACACAGGCACAGTGGAGAACAAGACCCACCCGTACAAGCAGCCGTTTAAATCCTGATGCTTATGGCATCCTAATGATGGAAGCAGAAGAGAAAGAAGCAGATACAGTCATGGATACAGTCATGGATACAGTCATGGAAATAGACACATCAAAACACACACCAGAACCTACAGAAGAACAGAGGCCATTGGACAGAGTGTCTTTATAGAACAAATAAATTCTTCTACTTTATACATACTTTATTGTAGTGTGGTGTGGTGTAGTGTAGCGTAGTATGGTGTAGTGTAGTGTAGTGTAGTGTAGTGTGGTGTAGTGTAGTATATTATGTACACACCTAAAGATTTTTAGGATATAAAAGTAAATACACGGACAATAAAATCGCAATATTCTTATGATTGGCTGATGTGTTTTAAAAGGGTATTTTTGCTGTCTAAATGAACTACTTCAAACTCTGTCTGCCTATCCTAGCAATAGCTACACTATCTTCAGAGAGTATTGGTGCATTTTTGAGGAAATAAAATATAGTATAGAAATGTAGTATGATTCAAAAAATACTTACGTGTATCTTAGTTTAGTAGCAATAACTACACCGGATTCTTTTTTTGGTGTTTTGGTGGGTCGGCTACTACTAGCTAAGGGCGACTCCTTTCTTTTGGTACCAACAGACTGTACTGTCTTGGATCGACAAAAGCGCTTGGGTCGCTTGCCTTCCTCTCGTAGTCCAAAAAGAACATGACGAAAGTTCAATGTTGCTGCCATGTCCCGATTCCAAAAGTATTGAGAAATTATCTTATCAGAAACTCCAGCAGTTTTGGTCATGATCTTCAAACATTGTTGGTTTTTGCACCTAAACAAAAATAAAAATAAAAATAAAAATAATAAACTAATTAGCCTTTTCTTTGACTTTTATACATAAAAAAAAAGAATATTTTTACCTTAAAAGACCATGACATGTCACTGTGGGGTTCTTCTCTCTTCTGAAGGGTCTTGGGGTTTTGCACTTTCTTGAATTTATCAAGCTCACCGTTCTTACAGGAAGGACAGAAACTGGATGTTTTGAACTCATCAATAAGGAACACCGTGAACCCTTCTTTCTTCAACATTCTTTTTATTCCAACACCTCTCACTGGTTCATGGAATTTGACACTTAATTAATTATCAAGATGAGCATAACTAATCAAGGGAATGTACTATTATTAACAAAGAAAAACAATAGAAAGAAGTTGTAGACACCACTAGAGGGTATTCTGAAAGTAAAAAAGGTAAGCAGTGTATTCCTCTGGGCTATGGCTTATTCTAATGTACAAAACACTCATTGTATTGTTATTAGACAAGTAAAGATTCCTTTCAAGTCAGTCTCAGGTGGTCTTCTGTACTATCTAGGGTCTCTAGGGCATACCCCTGAGCATAGTTATCTATCTTCCAGGGATAAAGCACAAGTATTTTAAGTTGTGGATTCTATTGCTATGAAGGAATGCACTTAGGCAGTAGCTATAGTCATATACTATTAGCTATACTATTACAATAAACAATTTTATTCATAAACAATATATTCTATTGATAATATAATTTGATAGTGAGGTATCCACAAAAGGAAACAACTATTTGAATATCCACAAACCTTTGATTTTAAACACAGTTCCATAAAAAGGCAAAATATTTTTAGACGTAAAAGGAAGGAGATATCACCGCCTAAAAGCCAGAAAAATCTTTGGGTGTGTAGTATAATGAAGTGTGGTGTGGGCGGTGTGGGCGGTGTTCATATCATCAAAGTTGCTGACATCATAACTGTCCCAACAGGCGTAAAAGGAATATACGCCTGCACAGGGAGAGGACTCCTTCTCTGCATCACAATGGGTAAGCATTATCCATCCATCCACACCCATCCATACCCATCCATCTGTTCATCTGTCCATCGGATCCATTCTACTATGATTAACACATAACATAAGGTATCAGTCGTGATTCTCGCCACAAACGCAGCGCCACCGGTGCCAAGCGTGCTCAATACAGAAAGAAGAGAAAGTTCGAGTTGGGTCGTCCTCCTGCCAGCACCAAGCTCGGTGGTAGACGCATCCACGTTGTCCGTGTCCGTGGTGGCAACGTCAAGCACAGAGCTCTCCGTCTCGAAGCTGGTAACTTCTCTTGGGGTTCCGAGGGTGTTGCCCGCAAGACTCGTGTTTTGACCGTCGTCTACAACGCCTCCAACAACGAATTGGTCCGTACCAACACTCTTGTCAAGGGTGCTGTTGTGCAGATTGATGCTACCCCCTTCCGTCAGTGGCACGAGTCCCACTACGATTCCAGCCTTGGAAAGAAGAAGGCTGCTACTGAGGAGGTTGCTGAGACAAAGAAGTCCAACAGTGTCCAGAACAAGCTGGCTGCTCGTCAGTCTGGTGCTGCTCTTGATCCTCTCCTGAACGACCAGTTCAATGCTGGTCGTTTGTATGCTGTGATTGCCTCCCGTCCTGGTCAGTCAGGTCGCTGTGACGGTTACATTCTTGAAGGTAGAGAACTCGAGTTCTACGTCAAAAAGATCAAGGTAATGTCCCCCTCTCTCTTCCTTTTTATATAATTCATGCGACTCACTCTTCTATTTCTAGTCAAAGAAGCATTAAGACAAGACCGCCTTAAAGTAGTTGCTCTCTTTTTCAAAATAAATCCCCTTGTGTTAAAATGTATGCCGGACATATTCAAGGTCCGACCAAAATGCAATAAGTGCATCCATAACTATGTCTTTCTCCCTCATCCATCCCTCTTTTTAACTTCATCTTACAAAAATGGTATGGGATTCTTTTCTTGAGGAATCACTGTTTAATATGTTAGAGTGCTGAAAAGACTGTCGCCGTCAACAAGATGAAGAATCTTCACATTGAGAAGCTTGTGTTGAACATTTGTGTGGGTGAATCCGGTGACAGACTTACGCGTGCTACCAAGGTGCTCGAACAATTGACCGGACAGACCCCAGTGTATTCCAAGGCCCGCTATACCGTGCGTACCTTTGGTATCCGTCGTAACGAAAAGATCTCTGTGCACGTCACTGTCCGTGGTGCCAAGGCTGAGGAGATTCTTGAGCGTGGTCTCAAGGTCAAGGAGTACGAGTTGCGTGCTCGTAACTTCTCCGAGACTGGTAACTTTGGTTTTGGTATTGATGAGCACATTGACTTGGGCATCAAATACGATCCTTCCATTGGTATTTATGGTATGGACTACTATGTTGTGATGGGTCGTCCTGGCAACCGTGTGTCTCGTCGCAAACACTGCAAGGCCAAGGTGGGTAGCACTCACCGCATCAAGAAAGATGAATCCATTGAATGGTTCAAGACTCGCTTCGATGGTGTTGTTAATAACAAATAATTATCATAATAGTATTCATACTAATAATATTAAGGTTGTTATTTATTTTTTGTTCTTTGTTGTTTGTTGTTTGTTATTTGTTATTTATACTCTGGCTATTCTGCTTCTAAGAATACCACTTGGAGGCCTCAGTCCACTGCTCTTCTTTTCTGTGATGGGGGTTTTGAGTGTTTTAAAGGTAGTTTTGAGAGGGTCTTCTGGGTGTTTACCCAAAGAGAGCATGGAGAAGCGTCCATGGGATGGCGTACTACTACGTACAGTGGGAATGTGGCTGGCACGCTCATGATGGGTACGGGTCCTTAGGGCTGTACCAGAAGCAGTGGTGGTGGTGGCTGTTGCTGTCAACACACCAGAAGCAGAAGAGGTGCGTGAGGGTATATGCGACGCACGGGCAGAAAGAGCCGAACGTTGAGTCATTGTTTGTAGGCGAGTCGTTGTGGTGGTGGTGGAAGTGGTATTTCCTCCTCCTCTGGGTAAAACAGCAGATTCCTTGGAACGAGACGACATTGGCAGCTTGTTGACACTGCCTGGCCTTGGAATAGCAGAAGCAGCCGTGGAAGATGCCTGACTACTACTGGCGGAGTAGTTGCTGAGTCGACTCAAAGACCGAGAAGAAGAAGTAGACTCTGAGGGAAACACAGGTGCTGCCATCATTCCATAGCGGCTGTAAGGAGGTGTGGTGGTGAACTGTGAATTAAGACTGGCTTCACTACTCATGCTGCTTGAGCTTTGTTCTTTCTGGTAGTGCTCCAACCCTTTGCCTAAGAGAATACCTTGAGAAGACGTCAATGCATGGCTATCATTAACACACTTTGGGGAATAAGCGAGCTTCCTTCTTTTCTTCTTCTTCAAGGGAGGCTTACCTGTAATTCAGCAAACAAGCCGTGTTTTTCCTCCATCTCTTCCAACGCACTGTGGAGATTCATTTTCCAAAAGTCCTCAGTAGAGTCATCCAAGTCCAGGTCAGCAAGGTTAGAAAGGTCGGTTTCATCATCCATGTCAGCTGTAAAATTGGCTTTGATGAGGTCTTCCAGGTTGATACTGTCTTCTGAGGCATCAGAAACTGTGGACGCCCTACGACGACCACTCATGCTATTCAATGAAGGAAGAAGAGAAGGAGAAGTAGGGTTAAGACTGCTTAAAGAGGTGAGACTGCTGTAAAAGACCACCCATCCACACACACACACCATCACCACACACACACACACCACCAATACAAAAAGAAAAGAAGAGGGAGCAAGGAGCTGGGTTACTGTTTTATGCAGGGAGAGAACGCACACCTGTACAATGACTTACTTGAGCACCTGTCTGTCTGTCAAGGGATCACTCTGCACGCTATCTTGTCGATACCCAGGCACATTCATAAGCCACCCATGCACATTGGCGGCTCCTACGCTAGAGGGCGATGGAGACTGTGCCATTAAAATAAACAAAGTCTTCCCGACTTATGCGTGCCACAACAAATGAACAGGCGGATCCCCAAGCCAGTATCACTCTATCCACACATGATCTACGTCATCTCTCAGCAAGAGATCCTACCAAGAACAGTCACATATAAACCCTTCTATTTTCAACAAAGGAAGCTTCATGTCGTCAAAGTCAAAGAAAGGTAAGTTCCTGACAATGGACAGACAGTTTGCTCATGTCATGGTTAGGGTCTTCACAGGTAAGCTGCCTAGAATGTGTTTAGAAAAATAAGGAGAAGAAGGAGAAGAAAGAAAAGAAGGAGAAGAAGGAGGAGAGTTGACCCATGTCCTGGTGTAGGCCGAGCTTATGGTCAAGACCTGTGCCGAGATTGTCGCTGAACTAGTAGCTGCCACCGACGCACGCAAAGATGTCAACTTGAATGGACTCAAGAATAAAATTGCTCGTAAAAACAAGCTACAGAATCAACCCAAGCTGGTGGATATTATTGCTGCCATTCCTGAACAGTACAGGGCAGCCTTATTGCCTAAATTGAAAGCAAAGCCTATTCGAACAGCATCAGGTGTAAGTGTTATTGATATATATATATAAGGTATCTCTGGTTCACCATGATGGATTAGATCGCTGTTGTTGCTGTCATGTGCAAACCTCACCGATGTCCTCATATTGCCATGACCAACAATATCTGTGTGTAAGTAGTCAGCAAAGAAGAAAAGAAAAGAAAAAAGAATGAAAGATTCTGATGGTAGAGAATAGGTATTGTCCTGGTGGTCCTGATTCTGATTTCGAGTACTCCACTCAATCCTACACTGGATACGAACCTACTTCCATGCGAGCCATTCGTGCCCGCTACGATCCATTCGAACAGGCCCGTGGACGTGTGGATCAATTGAAAAGTCTGGGACACAGTGTGGATAAAGTCGAATACATTCTTATGGGTGGCACATTTATGTCCATGGCAGAAGACTACAGAAACTGGTTTATTGCTAATTTGCATGATGCACTGTCTGGACATGCCAGTAATGATGTGGATGAGGCTGTGAGGTAGGCGTATCAAGAAGAGAAACTGTTATATTCTTATTCCTGTATGTTAGATATTCACAGCAGAGTCAAACAAAGTGTATTGGTATTACCATTGAAACCCGTCCTGATTACTGCCTTAAACCCCATCTCAGTCAAATGTTGCGCTATGGATGCACTCGATTGGAAATCGGTGTTCAGAGTGTCTATGAGGATGTAGCAAGAGACACCAACAGGTAATTTATTAAGCAAGAAAAGAATAGAAAGAACTCACATAAAAGAGGTCATACAGTGAGGGCTGTATCAGAATCCTTCCAACTGGCCAAGGACGCCGGATTCAAAGTAGTTGCTCATATGATGCCTGATTTACCCAATGTTGGTATGGAGCGTGACATGGAACAGTTCAAAGAATACTTTGAGAATCCTGCCTTCCGTTCTGATGGTCTTAAGATTTACCCTACCCTTGTCATTCGTGGTACTGGTTTGTATGAATTGTGGCGTACAGGCCGTTACCAGAACTACACTCCCAATGCCCTGGTGGATTTAGTAGCAAGAATCCTAGCTCTTGTGCCACCATGGACGCGTGTTTACCGTGTTCAACGTGATATTCCTATGCCTCTAGTGACCTCTGGTGTCGAACATGGCAATTTACGTGAATTAGCATTGAACCGTATGAAGGATTTGGGAACAGAATGTAGAGATGTGCGCACACGTGAAGTGGGTGTAACAGAAATCCATCAAAAGATCAAGCCAGATCAAGTGGAGTTGATTCGACGTGATTATGTAGCCAACAATGGATGGGAGACATTTTTGTCTTATGAGGATCCTCACCAAGACATCCTTGTAGGATTGCTTCGATTAAGAAAGTGTTCACCACAAACTTTTAGACCTGAGCTCACTTCTGCAGGCCAGACTTCTATTGTCAGAGAGTTGCATGTTTATGGATCTGTAGTGCCCATGCATGACCGTGATCCTACAAAGTTCCAGCATCAGGGTTTTGGTACACTGTTGATGGAAGAAGCAGAGAGAATTGCTAGAGAAGAACACGGTAGTGTGAAATTGGCAGTGATTTCTGGCGTAGGAGTTCGACACTATTATCAAAAACTTGGTTATCATTTGGATGGTAAGTCATATCTAGTAGAAACACTGACTTATAAGTGATAGGCCCCTATATGTCCAAAATGCTTGTATGAAGAGTCTAGTTTTACCTGCATGCCTATATGCTGCGTTCTGTATATATCTTATTTCTAAATACAAACAGACTATAAAAATGAGTAGAGAAAAGACCCTATTTTATACTGATGCTTGATGATGGTAAATAGGCCATCAACGTCGTCATCACATAATAAAGCATGTGTTGATAATTTATTTCTTTGGTTTCTTTCTTTTTCTTTTTCCACATGTCTAGTCAAGATGAGAGTGTTAAATCAGAATCCTCTAGTGCAAAAAGCAACAAGAATGAGGAAACTGAAAAGTCATCAAGTTTTTATGCTCCTGTGGCCTTTAGTTTTAGACCTAACCCAACACGACGAGTAGTGTCAGGACCTACTTCTTCACAAGTACCTCCCACCTTTAAGCGCAATTCATCCAGTCAGGAAGTAATATGAACATCATCTCTCTTGGGATTTTATGTATAATATTATAAAGTAGCAGAGAAACTCAAATGTAGCTTAGCAAAAATTATCCACAGATTCCATTGAACAAGCAAGATCCAGTACAAAGTACGCAAAACACACCTTGAACTTCAATCCTACCCTTTCTTCACTGCTTCCTACGCTAGTTCATTCAAAACGGCTTGAACCTGGTCTAAAAGAGACTATCAGACAACCTTCTTTTGATTCATGTGGGGCCGAAAAAAAGACGAGTCTTTTGTCTCTTTCTAAAAGAATCGGTGAAATTCCAAAATCAAAACATAAATCCTATATTCAACCAAAGAAGGAATCAGTGGCAGATGAAGAATCAATAGCAGAACCAAGACAGTCATTCACATCTACAAAGCAGACAGATGAATACCGAAACCATAGTCAAATCTTATCAAAGAGAACAGTGCCAATTTCTAAACCAGATACTAAATCAACACCTTGGGCAACCTCTATCCATACATTAATCCATGAGCCAATGTCTGAGCCCATTTCTGAAAACCAGGTAAGTCTTTTTCAGTACAATAAAAGACACCTCTGCTGATTTATTCGATGTATGTGTATGTATGCATGAAACTACTACTACTACTACAGAGAGAGGTTTCTAGACATACCAGATCTTTATCTGTGTCTATGTCAAAAGATAATAATCTACCTCCATCTCCAGATAGTCAGACACTTCCTTTTCTCTTACGACCCTCAAAGAATCAAGAAGAGAGTGGTATTGATAAACTTGCAGAATGGTGTAAACAAAATATAGCCAACAAAGAAAAGGCACTGGCTTCAGCGAATCGTCAAGTCCAGACTCTTGAAGTCAAATTACAAGAACAATCACAGCGTGTCAGTGAGCAGACAGTGAAGAATCAGAATATGGCAGAACTGGTAAAGAGTGGTTTCAGACGCTATGATCAGATGGAAGATTGGTAATCACAAGCAACTTATAAAAACAAAAAGATGGAGTTGCTGTTGAATTGTAGTAGGCTATGACTAACATGAATATGGGATGCTTTTCATAGGATCAAGCATCTGTCAGGTCAATACGATATTTTTATTTCAGTAACTCAGAGACTAAAAGAATTTATTTCTACTCACAAGCAAGTACAAAACAATTCAAACAAGATGTTTGAAAGACTGCATAACTTTGTTCTGGAAAAAGCAACGGCCAGTCAACAAGAAAAACTGCATGCTATGGGTACAAACAATGATAAAATAGATAGTGTTGATCTATAGGCTGTTGATTAATGGATTGATTTCCATCGTTGACTCTTAATAGAGCCGAAAAAAGCATTTGATCTATTCACCCATGTTCTCTCTTTATCAAGAGAAATAGAAGAAGCAAAAGATAGCATCAAGACACTACAATTTGAAAAACACAGCCTACAAGTCAATAGCGAGATAGAAATAAGACAAATGGGTATAGATTTCATATGAATACTTTAAAACACGTGTTGTTCATGAGTGTCATCACTTATATATATGTATATTTAGAGGCAGAAAAAAATCGTAAAATGGAAACACTTGAACAAACAAACGATCTAAGACTGGAGGTTCAAGAGATATCCAGCAGTGTTGGTGTAATGACTGGGATATTTCCTAATGTTCATGAGCTATTTAAAGAATTTGAACGCTCTTACACTCATCTTAAAAGTAGTATTTCTACTATCAATGCAACGTAAAAGACATATTGTTTGATGATAAGCATTTATACATTACTAAACGGGGTTCTTTTTTATACAAAAAAAATATATAGTATTTCAGAACTTGAAGTTATATTTGACATATACGAAGGCTCAACATTAGAAAAAGGAGTAGATACAAGAAATATAATCGAGGAATTAAAGTCTCAGTAAATACAAACTCTATAGATTTATCATGGATGTTTTCTAATAATATGACTCTAATCTTGCTCGATAGACTCGATAGAAATAATATCGATCATGCAGAAACCTGTAGACAATATACAGTCGTCATTAAAGATCTTAAGGACACCAGAGAGGTAAAATGAACCCCTGTGTATTATTTCCTGCTGAATTTTTGTATGGTTCAAGAGCATGAGTCAAGAATTAAAGGAACTGCGAATTTCGTGAGTAGACATTAAAAGATAAACAGAAAATAGAAGAAAAATGACTGATCTGAAATACACATGTAAAGAAAAGAGACAGATATCAGTACATTGAATGAACAGATCATTCAATTAAAGTCTCAAGCTTTATCGTCAGAATCAGTTATTTCTGAGTTGAGAGAAAGGGAAGTGTGTTTATCAAGTAGTGTTGCTTATTATGTTTCTTTCTTTCTTCTTTATTACGGGTTGTAGTTATCAAGATTTACAAGAGTCTCATAAACAACTTCAAAAAAAACAAGCTCAATTGCCTATAAAAAGTACACGTAGCTTATTTTCAGTTGTTAACAATGCTAGGTAAGTTCAGAAAATGCAAATCAAACAAGTTCACAGTTGGATTTTCTTATATAAAAAAAACTATCATTTATGTATGTGGCAGTCAAGACCTGGTAAACACAACAATAGACAAACCAAACCATGACAAAAGAGTGGAGGTCAAGAAAGATAAGGACTGTGAAGCCTCATCTCATAATATCGCTAGTTCAACTGCACCAACTATCTCAACGAGGGCCCAGACTAGAAAGCGAAGAAGGGTGTGTATGTTTTATTATCACCATGTAGAACAGCTAGCCTTCATATATTAATGTATTTTATTCAGATTCTACCTAATACAAAAGGACGCTCGGTAACTTATTTGAAAAATAAAGATGGGTATTAATATTCCTTATCCTAATACTTTTTTTATATATAAATATGTGTACCAAAGGTGTATGAAATAATTGATTCAGATGAGGACCCCGAAAATGAGGTAGTAATATATAAGAGCCACAATGCATCAGTTCATCAGTTCATCAATAATCGAATTTATAGATGCAGTCGCTTCTTGCTTCGTCTTTAGCCACTTCTTACTCACAGACAAGGGTAACTATTAGATAGTTTAAGAAATATGTAACTGATTGAATTATCATTGTTTGATTGGTCTAGAAAAAAAACAATAAAAATGAAAAATAATATTTGCATTATAATTCATGCTTAGAAATAATAAAAATATGCTTTGAATAGGTGGCGTTTATTTTTTAGTTATGATAGATAGAGAATAATTGCAAAATAATAATAAAAAGAAATGCATGAATTTTATTTAAATATGAAACATCGTAAATAAGAGTGTGAAAAATAAAATAAAATAACATAACATATATATCTAATATACTTATAGGTATTTTAATTTTTTTTCTAAATGATTAATCAATGATGATGAATATCACCATTAAGCCCATTTTCCAATAAGAGACATCATGCCAGCACCGATGTACATTGATAGAAAACAAACTGCTTTTCGAGAAAAGTTTTGATTGTGAAATGCAGTATTATGACTGATCTCCATACTCATTAATGATACATAGGCATTGTATAGAAGAATACCAGCAGAAAGAGAGTCAAGAATAGCCTGTGCTAGGATGCTGGTGGATGCGTTGCTATTGAATGAAGAATGAATGCCAATACCAATACCAATACCAATGGGTGTCATCAAAATGTAAAGGGAACCCATGGCAATGGGCTTCATGAGTCCTTTGTATTTCAGTTCATTAATGCGTGTACCGAGGGCAAGTCCTTCAAAAAACTATTACATATATAATGGTCAATATTTCTTTTGCCAATGCAAAAAATTTCTATGAATTACCTGATGGAAGACCAAAGCAATCATGAGGGTAATAAACTCGTCGCTGTCAGTGGTAGCAAGTGTTACGCCAATAATAACGGAATGCATTACAATTCCAAGTTCGAGGATAAAAGTGCCAATAAGATTATAAGAATTGTCTTGCTCTAAAAACCCAGCAGAATGGCTATGGCTATGGCTTTGGGTGATCACTTTTGCGTTTTCTTGACTGATACTCTTGTTTTTGACAGCATAGGGTGTTACTCCAGACTCTAGTTGGCTTGGTCCACATTCATCAACAGTAGTGCAAGAAGAAGAAGCCACAGATTTAAAATGGGAGACGGCGGCGAGTTCAAGAAGTTGTAAGGCAAAGGAGGAAATCATGCAAAAGACACCGGCAAATGCGCCATAGGAAAGCCAGCCTTCGCTAAGACAGGGACTATGGAAATTATCATAGGATTCAGGAAGCATATGTACAAAAGCAGTAGCAAGAATGACACCAGTACCAACTATAAAGAAAGAATAAGTAACAAAATTTGAGATAAATGCTTTGAAAAAACTCACAGAATTTCGCAATGACAAGAATCCAATCACGGAAGAATTGGGTGTCATCAGATTTCACTCTATAAAGCATAATAGGACTAAAAACACCTATTATAATTTAGCATAAATTAGAAAAGAAGAAAAGAATAGTATAAAAAGTAGTTCTGATTTTCATACCACATGCACTGGTACCCAATATAATGAAAACAGAGCCAATTCTCAAGGGAAGATTATAGTCTTCAATTGGGATTGCAGAACAAATGTCTGCACTAATATCATCACTTTCATGTAAATTTACACTTTCATCTATAATGAATAAATTAATTAGCCTCGAGTATACACGGTTTTCTATCAATCCTACCTTCAAGAGCATTAATGAATTGTAAAAATATGAGTAAGATTGCAACATATAGGATGTTTGAGGATATCATTGTAATTTGGTGATAGTAGTTTGATATTGAAAATGAAAACAAAAAGCTTCGGTGTATTTATAATGCTTGTCTCTGTTTCTGAAGCACATCCTTTTTATGTCTATTCCGCAACTAGACTATCCGAGTTCTGCTTTTCCAGTAGTGTAAAGTAGAGCCAATCATAACTATAAATTTTAGGTCGTAGTCACTGTTGGGACTTAAAAAGTAATGTGTAATGATTATATAGTTACACACGAAACTTTACTACGTTAAGTTGGAGAAATGTATTACAATAAAACTAAGAAGCTCTGTATCTGTGCACTAACATGTTATTGTATTGTTGACTTATACAGCTCAAAGTATTTATTTTTATTTTTATTTTTAGGTGCTAATTGCTAATCCTTCATTGGGCATGTTAGCTACCCTATGAGATCGTTTGAATAAATGGGATAAACACATAAACACTTCAAGTACAAAAGTAGAAGAAGAAGAATATAAAGAAAAGAACATGAAAAGATAGAAATACATAAAACCTCGAATTGAGTGAAAAATTGATTAATTTTTTAGTAGAGATGAAAGTGAATGATGGTAAAGAATAGACATTCAAAAGGCTATAGAGTCAGCAAAGAAAACAGGACACTAAAAAGATAATCGTCATCCTATGGCGATTCAAAGTCCAACAATAGATATTCACAGTAACTCGGACAATCCTGAAAATAAATACAGCAACTACAATAGTAGCTTCCGGCCTTGATAAACGGGTTAAGAATGAGTGGTAGAGGAGAGATAGAAGGAAAATTAAGGATGCAGAGTCTGTTGCTGAAGGAGTCTTTGAACTCTATGGTAGCGTTGGCGTTCCCGCTCAACACACCCACTAGCAGCCTCAATGAACAAGCTATTCGCTTATGTAGTGAATAAAAGAAAAGGGTTCAAGTTTTGGATTCTCTAATTCTATTTCTTGTATCATGTTCTTCTAATTGTTTGTTATAAAAATATACATGAAACACACTGTATAGAGCATAAACTTATATATGTTCTATATAAGGTCAACAGAATGATAGATAAAAACATATTAGATAAAAAGTCTTGGTATTTAATACTGTCACCCTTTGCTTCAATGGCAGTCCTGCATCTCCGAGACATGCTATAAATGAGACTGTTGATAATCTCTAATGGTACTTTTTGCCATTTGAGTAACAGAGCAGCCTCCGAGTCCCTAAAAGTACTTTGAGCAGCCATCCTTTTTTGAACCTCATGGTGCAGAATATCCTAAAGGTATTCGATTGGGTTCAGGTTAGGACTATGTAAACATCGGTTCTTCATTGTAACTCTAACCGCTTTCTCTTTTCACTCCGTCAATACTTTGCATATGTATCTAATGACACTATCCTCTTGAAAAATATAGTCTATTTCTCGACTCACTCTATAAAGACGGGCTAGCTCATCAAAGTATTTATTAAAGATCTCAATGGTCATTCACAGTTTCTTCACGTAAAATGATAAAAACAATTAAAGTCACCAGTATTTCTCTTTCTGGTAAAGAGATGTTTTGTTGTTTGCTCAGTAGTGTTAGATGAGGTAGACATATGATGGAAAAAGAAATAGAATAAGTGTATATTTATAATTGGGCAATATTGTTTTGTTGGAAAAATTAAAACTTGAATTCTTTTCTTTCACCAACTGTAGTAGTAATGTTCAGAAGTATATGAATTGGTGATCCAATTTGATTGTGTTTTGAAACTATTGATTCCATTACTCCTTATAAATGCTTTTGTAATCAATACTGTTCTGATAGAGTGAGTACTGAATACTTTTGTAATTCCTGCCTTCTTCATATGAGTCTTAATCCAGTAGGCCACTGTCTCTGCACTGATATTTCATATATTGAGAAATGTCTTGTATGTCCTCGATTTTTTCCATAAAAATAGATAACAATCTTATATTAATTCTTTCTTATTTTTCCCTATCTTCAAAGGGTCCTAACTTTGAGATTTCCTGCTGTGTTTCCTTTAGTTCTCTTGCATATATAACTACACCAGTTGCTGCATTGGATTCGCCTTCTAAAATAAGATGTATGTCTCTGTATTGTAACCTCAATATCTCCCTTTAGTTTTGAGATTATGTGAATTTACAGTAACAGATTTATTTTTTGTTGTTAGTTGTATGTTGATACTTATGTACTGAAATACAGTTACAGTTTTATGTATTTGATCAAGATGTCAAGATGTCATGCTTCCGACTGTGGTTTTGTGGTGATATTTACTTCTAAACACTTCAATGCTTTGAAGAAGTCTTTAATATCTTGGTTGTATGCAAACGGTAACTTATTTGGATTTATAATCCTGAAGACAGAAAAAATATCTTATTGACACTCATTCAAAGCTAAATGCTGTAAACAAACATGATCTAACAGAAATTTTATAACATCTTGTACACTTTAGACTTCTAGATCTACATTCTTAACAGAAAAACCATTTTCAAACTTCTTCCATGATTTTTTGTAGGCCTTACCCATATTTTTACGTCTATACTTTGATAGAGATTGCATCAGAGTACTATTTAGGCCACTGGTCTGCTTTTTTCTGTTCTTTTTATACTGTAAACATGTTCGATAAATAACCTCTGTTCTAGGTAGAAGATTTTTAGATAATGCCTGCAGCTATGAGAACTATGTGTTGCTAAATCTATTGCCTCTCAATTCTCTATGGATATTCTTAATAGCTTTCTCCTCCAATATGATGCTGTATAAATATAAAATTAATAATATATCTTCAAGTCTATTCCCTCTTTGGCTGTACCTGAGCTGTTCATAGACTTTTGTAGCAGCTCTCGTCTGTGTTATTGTAAATTCAGTGCTCTTATAAAAAGAGTTGAATATCTGCAGAGCGTCGACTTTTCACTGTTTGAGGTTATGAATAAGGTTTGGATTGATTCTTTCTGGGATAAACCACTCTTCATTATGGTAATTTTGTATTATACGTCTGTATTTATGAAAAAGTCTTTGCAAGTCGTATTGGGTGTGTATATCAAGTTTAGTGTAGATCTGTTTAGATAACCTTGATACTTGTACCCATTGTTCTTGTTCCTGTAGCTGGGTTGTTCTGACCTTTCGTATGACCTTCTTCACGATAGCATTAACTTACGCCTGAGTGAATATGAGTTTATTGGCATTAATTTCTCCTATAAATTATTCATGAGTTTTATTGAGACTATAGTTATTCCAAGATGCACGACTTAGAAAGACTCAGAGTAGAGAAGATGATCTTTCTTTTTTTTTTTAAAAAAAATAAAAATAAAACACAGTACAGAGAACTTATATCACTTTAGATTCCGAAGCAGAGGCAACAATGATTGTATTAGGAACAACATACACTATCTTCAAGAAATATTGAGACATTTTTTGAAATATGTTTGAGACAAAATACATTCAAAGATTTAGATATAGGTTAACTATTGACTGGAACAATTTTTTTTTTAAAAAAAATTGGTACTTTAATGCTATGCCTACTATTTCTGCTCTTGACCATCTACTCAGCTCTTTCCTTTTTCCTCTCTCCTGTCACCCCGATATTCCCATTGTCTCTCTTTTTAGCTGTTATGCTCTCTATCTGGAAACACCTCCAGGCCTTTGTTTTCGATGCCACTCTTTTCAACTCTGTCCATATTTTGAAGAAAACCGATCACTTGGTCTTCAATATGCAAGCTAATTTGGACTTAAGCAACTAAATATTAACCTATAAAACACAAAAACAAAAGTTGTGATATTTATTATACAGTGAATTCACAATAAAAATGAGCTCCGCTCTTTTACAAAAAAAAAAGCGACATTTTTAGGATCTTAATCTTACAATGAACATTAAATAATTAAGATTTAATGAAACAATTCTGATCGGTCACAAAAAGTAAGCTGAAGAAAGGAATTCTTTTAATAAAAGAAACCTTATCTTGGGTTATCTAATAGGTTTTTTTGGAGCAATATGTATTAGTATATGATGGTTGTTTAAAGCATAGACCTACTTAATAAAGAATTCATCTGGGGACATTTGATACAGTAGGATTTCGCTTTAATCTTTTTAGATTATTGTTCCAACCATTTTTCAATCTGTGTTAGAATCTTTAAATTTATTTTATCCCAAACTTATTTCAAAAAAGGTTCCAAACTTTTCCAAAGATAGTGTTCAATCTTAAGATTCTTGGAAATGATCAAATACAGAAATTCAATACGTAATTAGTTGTCTAAAATAAATTTCATGGCTGTTTTATTAGTCATCTACGAATTCTATGTTACATAAGAATGGCTGAATATAATATAATCATATTATTCAATACGTACAATAATTGATTGGACAAAAGATCTGTGTAAATTTTTCATGGATATTCTGTCCAACTAACTTTCATCCATTTACAGACAATTATTCTGAATATATTAAACAAGTCAATGAGGAAGAATAAAAGATTATCTAAGTAAATTTATTCGATAATAGTGAATAATTCAAGTGATTAATGGATGATAAGTTATTTATTACAATGAAAAGACTACTTCAAATGATATTCATAATAGATTTAAATCATCATGGGGATCGACTCTTTCTATAGAGATTTGAATATTACAAAGATGATTTGGGGGTATATTTCTTCTTCTTTTTATGATTAGGAATTATATTACCAGTTCTAAGGAATATTTAGAAGAGTAACATAATTAGGCAGGAAAAAATAGAATTCAAAATCACGAAAAGCTAAAACAGTTCATAGTCATTATATCTCTTTTTCACTTTTTCCAACTTTCGATTATCTGGCATTTATTTTAACGTACAGTTCAAATTGTTTTTTATTTTTGCGTGTTGGTGCTATTTGCGCATTGGGTATGTTAGCCACCCTTGAGAGCTTTTGAAAAATTAAGATAAACATATAAACACCTTATTTGATATACAATGACTTGCAAAAATCTTAGGTATACATTTAAAATTCCGACATGCTTATGTATTAAAAAATACTTATTCTTCGTCATAAAAACATACATTAAACATATACAGTATTCAGTGGAAATCATATAATCTTTTTTATTTTTCGATAAGATTCTTTAATATAGAATACTTATTGTTTGTCATAAGGAACACACATCAAACACACACAGCTGAGACTTCAGAATTAGATGAAGTATAAAGAAGGTCAATGGGATAATAGATACAGATTGAATGGGCAGAAACCCTTAGTATTTAATGTTTCTATCCTTGGCCTCAATGACAGCCCTGCATCTCCAATGCATGCTGTTGATGAGGGTGTCTGTGGTGTCCTTGGGAATATTCTCCCATTCTTCTAAAAAGAGCACCTCCAACTATTGAAGGGTGCTTGATGGGGTCATCTTCTTGCGAGCTGCTCTGTCTAGCTCATCCCTGGATTCAGGTCAGGGCTATGAGAGGACCACCCCTCCATCGTGACTATGCCCCTCTCATCCTTCCATTGACTAGTCTCCTTACTAGTATGGCAACTTGCATTGTTCTCTTGAAGAACATAGCCTACCACTGGATTCAGTGCCAAAAAGACAAGCCAGTTCGGGGCAATGGGCTGTTTCTAAAATGCTAGTGTATTTGGCACTATTGATGAACCCCTTCACCAGAAAAGAAAACCCTACACCACCACCACCACCACCACCAAACCTCAACTTCTTGTGCTTGTCAGTGAGAGAAGACTTTCTGATCACCCTGTAAGAAAATAGGCCAATTTTCTTCATCATTTTTTGAAATATTCTCATGGACACCTGGGTGGCCATTCCCTGATGAAGCACCTTCATGCTCTGAAAGGAGTCCCTTGCCACTTTGCGAGAAGCCTCTCTCTAGTCCCTCTCCGTCATAATAGGCTTGCACCGAAAGCTCCTTCCTGCTTTGAAATAGTCAGATCCCTTGTATCTCTTCATGATAAGGCTGAGAGCAGAATTAATGACGCTAAACATGGCTGCAATCTCCACTTGGCTGGTACCATTCACAGTGGCCTCATGAACAATGAGTTGACGAGTGAAGTCGTCAGTATTTTTATTTCTTGTTTCTAATAGGCTTATTGACTTGTTTATTAGTGTTAGACATAATAGATTTTATAGCAGAAAAAGAAGAAATGAGGAATAAGTATTTTTGTTTTGTTTTGGCAAAATACAGTTTGAAAAATGAAAAAGATTATATAGTTTTTGCCGGATACTGTATAATATAGCAGCCAATCCAATACACTCTTTTATGGGTTTGCAGTGTCTTTTTTTTCTTCCTTTTCCTCTTGTACCAATAGAAATCACAAGTATTTTTGTCGGGTTGAACTCGAACTTTCATCTTATAATACAATGTGATTTTGTAGGCTTATGATGATGAGGACAAATGGAATCTGAGTGTCTTATAATTCAATTTTCTACAGATATATATCTTTCTTTTGTTGTTATCACTGAAATCATCCAAAAAACAGGGTAAGTTTTTGAGCACTCCTGTATTTTTGTCTCATTTATTTTTGAAGTATTTACAGCGTACAATTTGCATTATCTCACTTATTGTGATTGTCTTATTTTATATTTAAACCTTTCATCTTTGTTGAGAGCAAACAGCTTAGCCAATCAGAAGCCATTGTTCCCAGTAGAATCTGATGGTCGTTGAGTGAGAGTAAACAAGAACACAGTCAAAGTCAATTAAGATAAGAGGCTTTAGTATGAGACAATTGAATTTATTAAAAAAATATACCAAATTACCATAGAATAGTATTAATAAGACAAACTGAATGATCACTAAAAAGTATCTTTATCTTCCTCTCCATTTCTATTGTATCCTTTTTGTGCTACATCATAACACACTACATCCTCTGGTCACGTGCATTTATCTCCAAAAATAAAAAATAAAAATCATAGCTTCCTCCATTGTTGATCAACAGCCTATAGTTGTCATCGATGAAGCAATTTTCATACAATGTAGGCAAACAGATAGAATACTATTGTTATTGCATTGATACATTAGCCACTTTCTCTTTCTTCTTTTTTCTATATAAAACAATAAAACGCCATGTTCAGCTTAACGAATTAACTTGGGACAGTGCACATGGCCGTAATAACGAGAATAAATATTGTTACTGTGGTGGTACTTTTACAGAGTAAGGCAACCCACTCGTAATCTAAAAACCTTACTTATACAGAGCACCGAATTTGACTTTTCTGATGTATATTGCTGTTGCTGTGGCTGTTGTTTGAATTAGAGATAAACCAATGACACAGTGTGATACCTGCCAACAATTATTCCACAAAGGTATAATAATTGTAATTTACCACACCTTATATCAACTCTATTAGATTGTCTTGAGAATTCACTTGGCCCAATTCTCTTTGAAGACTCTTTTTTGAGATTTCAGTGTTCTGTCTGTACACAAGGCATAGAAAAATATGAACGTCAGAATATGAGTTGGATGACGATTGTTCACTTGGTCATTTATAATCTTATGCGGAGACAAGATATCGAAAGTATGAAAATACAAGAACGAGATCATAAGTTCTTTCGATGGAAGGAGGATGTGTGTGCTTTTATTGAAGAACATTGGCAGTATCTTGCACCTGACAAACCAAGTAGGATGGATACATACTTAGACCTCTCTCTCTCTCTTTCTGATGGTTTGTTTTTATAGGATCATTAACATGGCACAATACTATTGCCAGTGTTCTATCTACACACAGCACTATATTTCAATCAGGATTTGAGAAATTTCATCAGAGTGGTAAGTTTTTTACACTATAATAGTAATATATAAGAAAAAACTTATACTCATGAATGTATGACTTTTAGCATGGTGGACTTTAAAGAAAGAGGCACCACCTGTGCAAGGTAATTAGTTCACTCGGCTAATGTATTTGAGAAATAACCAATTGTTTTTATAGAGAATAAGCCAAAGGTCATCAAACTAAAGCCAAATCTTAAAAAACCATTAAAACGTGCTCGAAATGAGAATGAGAGTGAAGAACAGCCCACAGATAGAAAACTGAGACGCAGACCACCATCATCATCTCAACTCTTGCCAGACAGTTTGGATTCAATCCAATCCAGTACGAAAGAAGACATTAAGCCTGAAATCAATATAAAAATAGAAGATTGTGAGATAAAAGAAGAAGATAATAATGATAATCCTTTATATGGATTTCGTTCAGCAGTAAGTAGGCTATTCAAGAAACTAAATATTAAAAACGCATATTGGCTGTATTGATTTCTTATTTGATATGGATCTTGATAGGATTATAATTCTGTATTCGATCTGAGCTCTTTATCAGAGCTATCTTGTGATTCAGACATTTTGTCACAAACAGATGATATAAGGGTAAAGTAATGTGATATAAAGACTCTGTCTCACTCTATACAGAAAAATGAAGATCACCCAGGAAAAAATACCATAGAGGACAAGAAAAAAGCAACGGATCTTTGGGTAGACAGCATTAAGAAAGAATATATCAAACCAGAGATAGAATTAGAGGAGATCAGGGAAGCGAGTCCCCCTATCGAAGAAGTAAGTCAGTGTTTTGATAAGTGCTTGGCCATTGATTCCGCCATCGTAAAGATAAAACTTTTACCAATTACGTTGCCTACAATTGATACATTACAGGATAGCAAGGCTCAGCCAGAAAAAATAATATTGAAAGATTTAAAAGAAATAACACAACCTGAAGCAGATATTATCGAAATAACTAAGCTTACAGCTCATAAAGTAACTACAATGCAAATCATTGAGATAGATCATCCAAGTAAAGATAAAATCAACGAGGAAGTAGAGTTACCTATATATAAAATGGACATTGAGCACAACATTCAGGACAAAGAGGATGTAAGTTAAGTTTAATTCATTAAAAATCGGCTTATTTATATATTTTCAACAGAAGAATGATGGAAAAAAAGAGTCCAATTTGGCACCACGCATTCCTCCCACACCAACTGTATTATCCCAACAAGAAGAGTGGCAGTTATTACAAAAGTTTGATAATAATACACAAAATCTACCAGCCAATGTAGCTCGCTATCGACGAAAACTAAACGTTCGTCGAGTAAGTTGCAATTTCTTATAGTTATTATGGCGTATCAGTGACTCACTTTATTATCCAGTTAAAGCGTAATCTCGGATTAAAAATATTTGATATTGACAGCCATGTCGCTCAACACATTCGTCAAAAACGTGAATTGTCTCCCATGTCAAAAGAATCACAAATAAATACCAGCCACCCTGCCCCAGTGAAAGAATCCAACACAGTTCAAACAACGGTCGAGTCTATCACATATACTCCCTATGCCTCATCCTTTGCCTCTCGTCTTTACGGAATGCCCCGACATCGTAGTACATTTACACGAGACGAACCCTGGCTTTCTTCATGGAATGGTCGTAAATTAAGGCCTTATATTCGACGTGATTTTGAGAGTAGACCTGACAGGATGCGGCTTTTAAAACAAATCAAAGACTGTGCTGGACGTCCAATGTCTAAAGATAAACAAAGACAAGGACAAGGACAAGTAGAGGAAAATGAAAGTATCGATTATGTATATTTCCAACACCAACACCTTGCACAGGCCAATATTATGTTGTGTCGATGCTTCTGGGATGACATTGATGTTTCAGAGTCACTTATGTTTCCAGAATTTAGTATTGTTGCTTTGTACAGAAAATGTGTCATAGGATGTGCATTTATGACACCCGAGGCTTATATCACGTATGTTGCTGTTCTTCCTGGATGGGAGAGCGCAGGCATTGGACAGTAAGTGATTGGTGTTATTGATTTCTTTATTTTTTATTATTTGTTTACTAAATTCCACTCTTTATAATTTAATCCTAAAGATTTATGCTTTATCATCTCTTTCAAGTAAGTAAAATTCATGCTATTATTTTATTTGTTTATTAATTGACTCACTACTGTCGAATTTAGACTGCTATTAGTAAAGACATCACTCTTCATGTCTCAGCCAACAACAATGCAATGGTAACTATAAAAAGTGTACTTGTTTATATATTTTTATTTTATTTACAATTGATATTCTAGATCTTGTATCAGAAGTTTGGTTTCAAACCAGAAGAGTTTATTGTTAACTTTTATGATAAGTATCTTCCTTCTACCAGTGAATTGAGTAAGAATGCCTTCTTATTACGTCTTCGTCGATGATAATGTGAAGACCTGTATTTATTTCTCTTTATATGTATAAGTATAATAGAGAGATAGCACAACAGTTCAATATTATATAAGTAGACTGTTAGTGTTTTTTTTTATTAATAAAAAAACTGAAGTATATAAATATATAATTAATTATAATTATAATGATTACTTTATCTATGGGAAAAAAAAACTTCATAGTAGATGGAGATAGACTCTGGCTTTCATTTAATTGTACACGATCATACCAACAAAAGTAATATTTTTTAGCCTATTTTCTGGTATAGTTAAACTTTCAATCATCATAAATTTATTAAATAAATAGATAAATGTTACTTTTATATATTTATAAATAAAACATATAATTGTCTATCTAGACCAGAAGAAACAAAATAAGAATAAATGTTCCTCACCCAACCCATTTATTCTTATTATTCTGCATCCTTCATTTCCCTTTATTTATCATTTATACATGACAGAGCTCAATTCAATTAACTTAGCAATAGCTCAAAAAAGCTTATACTTATACTTTGAAAAAATCGCTCTGAGGTTTAATAAAAAAAAAGAAGATAAAGCACATTTATTCCTATTTTTTTTCGATGGTCTCACAGTTCTTGAGAGAATCTATTCGACCTTGAATTATTAAGTACTTTGTTTTTTTAGCGAGTTTTGTTTTCTTTCTTTCTGTTTTTCTAATTTTCTGCAAGTGACCAGTGTCCACTATGTTTCTCAGCCAGCCTTCTCAGTGTGACGTGTGACTGCGTAAACACGCTTAATAAAAAATATATTATACAAAAAAAATTAAGTACTTTGTAATTTATGTGTTCATCTTTGGCCACTGAAAGAAATTGTTAAAATCCTGCTTGTCATATAAGAGCACTTTGCATCACACAAACAAAAACGCGCAACCATGACAACCATCTCTCGATCTTCCTCTCAGGAAGGTCCACCAAAGGCATGGAATGACCTTAATAGAACCATCACTGGCTCTAGGCCTCTCGTCTGTCACCCCAACAAGGCGATGTCTATTTTCACAGCCCCTGGTTGTGAAGCAATGCTGAAGGTGGACCCTGTCACCGCAGCATGGGCTCGCACGGTGAACCTGTCGAGTGTTGTGTTCAACTTTGGCAAGAATGCCAAAACCCAAGACCTCGTCCCGGTGTTGGCTGCCCAGTTGGGCAAAGTGGTGGCTATCACCACCCGCCACACCCGTACCAAGGACCTCATTGCAGAGGTTCTTTTTGAGAAGCCTGAGGTTCGCCTTAAGGCTACTTCTGAAGGCGTGTCCTTCAATAACTCTCGGGTGGTTGCCTATGCTGGCTTCGACACCGAGGCCAACCTAGTAAAGGTCAACCTTTACAATATCCCGGTCTGTTTTCCCGGGAAGGATCTTCTGGCCCCTGTTGTGGAGGCTTTTAAGCCTTATGGCAAAGTGGTGCACCTCCGTGCATACCTGGATGAGCACCAGGTATTCCATGGTGAAGCCTAGGTGTTTTTGGATGTCTCCGCGGTGGAGAATCCAGCCCCTCTGCGTCGTTTCCTCCACCTTGGTGGAATGTTCAATGCCTGGGTGGAAATCCGTGCCAAGGGTCTCCCTCCTTACTGTCGGTACTGCCGTCAGGAAGGGCATGTAAAGAAGGACTGTCCTCGTCGTCCCACTCCTGTTCCTCGCTGCCACACGTGTGGCATAGCTGGCCACAAGGCCAATGACATTGAGTGCCCCTCTCATCCTGAGACAAGGGTTACTGAAAAGGCTGCTACAGAACAGCATGCCAAGGAGATCGCTGCTGCAGAGGTAGAGCGTGCGGCCAAGAAGGCTGGAGAGAAGGTACCTGCTACCACCACCACCACCACCACCAACAACAATGACAACAACAACGACGGGGATGCCATGGATATGGACATGGACATTGCCCTGACAAGACAGGTTTTGGAGTCTCTCTCCCAGGAGGAGACTGTCAATTTAAAGAGCTCGATGGACATCGACAGTGAGATGTACGACGTCTCCAACACCAGCACCAGCAACAGCATGTGGGCCCCTCACAATGCTGAACACAGACTTCGCCTTCGCGAGGCCGTGGAATCTATGCGTAGATCCACCACCACCAAGGTTGTTAAGTCTGCCACCACCACCACCAAGGCTCAGAGAACCCGCCCCAGGAGCAATACTTCCGCCTCTGCCTCCACTGCTGACCCCACCAAGGTCAACAATATGGAGTTATGAGTGTCGGCCCTATCCGACTAGGGAGCCTCAATGTGAGAGGTCTCTCCTCACTCAACCACAATCCTTTTGCACCCAAGTCACTCCTTGCTCGCCACCTTCGTTCCCTCTCCCCTCCTCTATCACTTCTTGCTTTGCAGGAAACTCATGCCACTCCCAAACACCATCATTCTCTTGACCTTGTCTTCCAAGCCCAGTCTAGTCTCTGGACTCAGCACTGTGGCCTTGTCTCTTTTCACACTCATTTGCTACTCACTCATTTGCACACTTCTGCTGATAATAGGATCCTTGCGGTTGAGGTCTCACACACCAAGAACCGCATTGATCCATTTATTGTAGTTGTAGTCTATGGGCCCACCACATACAGCATCCGCCATCCTTTTTTCCTGTCACTTGTCTCGACACTCACCTCCCTTCCAGCCGCAACACCAACATTTGTACTAGGTGACTTCAACGTCAACCTACACCAACGTACAGCCTTCACCAGTGAATGGCTTGCCTACCAACAACAACACTTTGTAGATGCAATTACTGCACCACAAACAGCACCCACACCCACATACCACAGCAGTCGATACAGAACATGTATCGACTATATTTTCCGCCCCACCGCTATTGTCACCACAGAACCTGAGGTTCTCTTTATCAACCCAAGTTGGACTGATCACAGCCTTCTCGTGGTTTCGATTCCACTCTTTCGCCCCTCTGGACCTGGTGTCTGGAGATTCAACACAGCTTACTTGGAGCATAGTGACTTTGATGAGTTGCTGGTGGATTTGTTGGATCATGCTCCTTCTCTTCTTCCTGGGGATGTCTCTGCTGGTTGCCGCTGGGACCTGCTCAAGCAGGCCATAAGGCACCTTTCCTTGGCTTATGCCAAGAAGTATCAACGTCACTGTCGGTCAGTGGAGCGTCAGCTCAACAGCACCCGTACCCATCTTCTTTCTTTGTCGCCCTCCTTGCCACCCTCCTTGGAGCTCACTAGTGTAGAGGCTGAATTGACCAACCTCCAGCAAACCCGAACAGCCAACCTTGCCCAGTGTGCTGGTGTCAAGTGGTGTGAGAAAGGCGAGCAGTCTAATGCCTATTTCTTTAGGACCATCAAAGAAAGAAAGACTGCAAAGTCAATTACCTCTCTTAGGGATCCTGTTTCTGGTGACCTTTTCTCTTCCATGGCAGACATGCTTGGGCATGCTCGCCAGTTTTACCAAGACCTGTACACAGCAGACCCCATTGACTTTGTCTCTGGTGAGTCTTTGCTCAACAACGTTCCTTCTTCTGCTCTTTTGTCTGCTTCTTCTTATGCCTCTCTGCTTGACAAGATTACTCTTGAAGAGATTACACTTATTTTGAAAGATACACCCAGCAACTCGAGCCCTGGTTTGGATGGACTTCCCTATCCCTTGTGGAGAAGGTTGTTCAGACATTCCTTTGTGCAAGAGTTGGCTCGACAGGTGTATCAGGATGCTTTGTTCGGTGTTTTTCCTTCTTCTTGGTTGGAAACGGTGTTGGTACTTTTACCAAAGGCTGATGACCCTTCTCTCTTGAAGAATTGGCGTCCCATTTCGCTCATCAGCTGTGATGCCAAGATCTTTACCAAGATCATCACCTCTTGACTTCGGTTTTGTCTCGGCCCTCTGATTACTCCCTATCAAACGAGTTTCATGGCCAATCGTTTTATTGCTGACACTGGTTTGCTAACACGCCTTGTTATGCAACATGCCCAATTGGCAAAGGATCCTGGTGTTGCTCTCTTGCTGGATAAAGAAAAGGCGTACAATCGGGTACATCCAAGGTATCTTCGTTTGGTGCTCTCTCGTTTTGGTTTTCATGTGGTCTTTGTGGACACTGTGTGCTCGCTGTTTTTTGGTACAAAGATTCACGTCAATGTGAATGGCTTTGTGTCCTCCCCGTTCCCTCAGGGTCGTGGGTTGCGACAAGGAGATCCTCTCTCTCCTCTTCTATTTAACCTTGCTTTTGAGCCATTGCTCCGCACCATTCTTGCTTCCTCTTCTCTTCAAGGCTTCTGTTTTGGTGTTGCTCCGTTGTTGTCCGCAGTTGTTCCTCTGGTTCCGCCTCCTCCCTTGAAGGTATTGGCTTATGCTGATGATCTTCTGATGTTTCTTTCTTGTTCTGTCGAGCTCGCTTCTCTTCTTGAGATTCTCTCAGTGTTTGGCCTGGCATCTAATGCTTGGGTCAACCTCAGCAAGACTGTCGCGGTTACTCTTTCAGGGCATTTCGTTTCCGACTGGTGTCCTGTGCTGGGTGCCTCTGACATATCATGTCGCCATGATTGTCATGCTGTCCATGCTGTCCGTTATCTTGGTTTTTCGTTGTTGTTGCACCTAACCCAGTTGGATCACTTATTGGAGAGGCAATGTACCATCATGTCACAGCGCCACCTTTCTGTTTGGGGTAAGAGCCTAGTGGCTAATTCCTTGCTCCTCAGCTCCATCTGGCACGTTCTGTACGTGATCCCTGCTCCCAACTCGTTCTTCTCTGCTGTCCATGGATACCTTAACCTTGGTTTTGGTAGTCCTGGATGGGATCTGCTCTGCCAACCTCGTAGGCGTGGTGGCATTGGTTTGTTGGACACTGCCAGTCAACAAAAGGCTCTCCAACTACGTTAGATCCTTCCTTTATTAACAGACTTTTCTTCTACTACTTCTACTACTACTTCTTTTGTACTTAGCTACTTAGACTTTCTTCTTCCGCTGTACTTCCAAGCACCTTCTGCCACTGTCGCTCTCCTGTTTCCTTGCCATGTGTGCAACTGTCCATCTTCTCTGCGCCCGATTCATCGTGGTTGCTCTTCTTTGCCTGTGTCTCCTCTCCCAATGCATGTTAGTATGGATGCTCCTACCCTGCTAACATTGCTTCTGTCTACTGTTTGGGGGGTTTTTCCTCCTTTTGTTGCTCCTAAGCTCAACTTTGCCAAGGTTTTTGTCTTTCATGTATTTGAACTGGATAGCTTTGGCTGCCTATGCCAAAAGCATATCTCGCAATTGGGTTTTGCAAAGTACCACATCCTCTCCTTCTTCTGTGCTCTGGACTCTGGGCAAATTGTGCTCTGGCTGTGGTTCTTGTCTGGCTTTGTGCTAGCATCTTCCACCTCTCCACCATCCACTAGCTTTTCTTCTCTTTTGGAGATCATACAAATTAACAAGCAAAGTCTGGTCAAGGCCCGCACCTCTTCTCTTCGCCGCCACTTACTGCCTTCCTTGTTTTCTTCTTCGCCTCCTCCTGTGGTCTGAAAACGCTTTTGGCATATTCGGATCCCTCACAACACCCACACTGTTTGGTGGAAAGCTCTCCGGGGTCGTTTGCCCACTCGCAGTAGAATGCACCGCATCCTGCCTGTCCAATTTCCTTCTCCTCTTTGCTTGTTCTATTCTGCTTTGGTGGAAGACCAGGATCATTTTCTGTTTCTCTGTTCTGGGAAGAGGCGTGTGTGGAGTGTCGTTCTCTCTTGTTGGTGTCCCTCTTGGCGTCTTAAGGATGTCCAATATTTGCTGTTTTCTTACTGTCCTCCCTCTCTGCCAGACGTCGACCTTGGTGTTCTGGTAGTGGCCGCCACAGTGCAGGCAATTTGGCGTGCCCACTGAGTTTTTATTTTTGACTCTGCTCCTTTTCTTCCTGGTGTTGTGGCGAGTAAGGCTTCTTCGGTGGTGGCTCTGCAGTCCATGGTGTCTTGAAGTGTTTTTCTTTTCTTTTCTCTTTTCTTCCTTTCTTTTGTTTCTTTCTTATGTATTATTCATTTTAGCTAGTTTCTTCCTTCCTTCCCTTTTGTTCGGTCCACGTGACCTTTATTATTTTTAAAGTGCCGCGCGTCATAACGTGTCGGCCCAGTCAATAAAGAATACAAAAAAAGTGTTCATCTTTGGCATTCATCACAGTCTATCATCTCTACTCCATACTAACAATAGGATTCTTAGTAAATTATTTTAATATTAAACATATTTAGACATTAATAAAACTTTTATCTACCTTTTATTGATGCAATTCATCCTACTTTTGTGGATTCACTCAAGTAGAGCTATACATATTTCATTATTTTTTTTTGTAAAGGAGACTGAGCTCGGATTTATTGTGAAAATCTAATTAGGTAACTAAGAGAGAATCACTATCTATTTTTTTTGTTTATATGAGTTTCAATTTTTTTTTTGTATGGGTTTTTGTTTTATAATGTTAGGGCTTGGAGGAGAGCGGAGCCTTTTGTGGGGGATTGACCAGATCCATTTCAGCAGTGAACTGTTGTAGGAGTCTGTTGGCGGAGGAGAGGATGAGAGGAGAGGGGAAAAGCTGGTCTTGGAAGACAGTGAGCCAGTGGTGGCGCCAAAGTGCGAGTAGGAAACAGCTAAAAATGGTGACGGCGGGAAGGGAAGATTTGGAGCGAGGTAAGGACAATGAGAAGAAAGCCTCCTGAAGGCTTGACACTATGGGTGTTATACCAAAGTGCATAGACCAACAGGAAGACCAGACCGAGAACTTGATGGGGCATAGAAAGAGGAAATGTTCCAATGTATCCTCTTCGAGATTGCAAATGGGGCATAAGGTGGTAGGGAACTGTAGAGGCATAATGGCATGGAGAAAAGAGCGGAATGGGAGTTTCTTGTGGAGGATGCGATACCATAAAGTGCGGACTTGGTGGTGAATTGGGAAGGCCCAGAAAGAACGCCACTGCTTGGTGTTTAGTGGGGGGTCATAGGTGGGAAGAAGGTGGATTTTGGTAGAGCATATGCGGCGGTAAGAGCAAGGAGACAGACGGGACCATGAGAGGGGGGCAACAAGACTTGAAAGGAGAGGAAGTGGATCTACACTATCCCCAGAAACTGGAGGAAGATCTGGATGAAAGTGGTAACTTTGTTCGGGAGGGAAGGTGGTGCGAAGAAGGAAAGGGTGGAGGAAAAGAGTGTGAGAGTCAAGATGCCGGAAAAACTTGCGTATGATATACGGCGATCTTAGTAGCTCTGTTGGGTGCCGTCTGCGCAGTGATCCTGATGCAGTATCAGTGATAAAGGTGTCAGACACCAGGAGGTGGCGCCATGAACGAGGGAAGAGGGCGATGGATGGGACTGGGGTGCATGTAAAGGACAGTGGGAGGGTGAGACATGTTGGGATGTTGAGAACGGCAGAAAGAAAGCTGTAGGGCATAGTGTCGATGGCAGCGAAAATATTGTGAAAGGCACTGTCCATAGGGCGATAGGTAGTGGGTCGAAGGTTGGGGCATAGGAGGATGAGGTGGGGGTTGGTGTTGGGAGCTGCTTGTTGAAGAGAAAAAGACAACCAAGGAGGAAGACATCATAGGTGCTAGCCACCGAAGCTGCAGGGCTGCCTGCTGAAGGCCAGGATCCAGAATACCTAGACCACCTCTGCGGAGAGGGACACACATAGTAGAGAGCTTGACCAGAGGAAACATCCTATGTTGAAGGAATTTTGACATTAAGGAGCGAATTTGAGTGAGGAAGGTGAGAGGGACGGAAATGACACAAAGAACATGCCATAACTTGGAGAGAATGAGAGTGTTAAGGACAGTTGCCCTTCCACGGATAGAGAGCGCGCGAGAGAGATGGATGTGAGAGGAAGAGTGAATGGAGGAAAGGAGAGTGTCGAGGAAGGAATGTTTCTGTTTGGGGGAGGTGTAGAGAGGGAATCCTAGGTATCGGAGAGGGGAAGGAGAGTAGCGATTGTGCCATGAAGTTATGTTACATTGGTGAAGCACTGTAGTCCATTTTGGTTGTGGTGATCCAGACAAAGAAAAGGCTTCTGTTTTGTGCATATTGATTCTGGCATTGGAGGCGGCGGCATAGATATTGAGGTAGGTGTTGAGACGGTGGAGTTGGGATGGGTCGGGAAGAAAGACAAGGAGGTCATCTGCATAGGCGAGGTATTTGACAGGTGGTGGCGGTGGAAGAGAAGGAGCAGTGGTTGGGTGAGTTAAGGAAAGTGGATGTGAAAAGCCAATGAACTGGCCATCATGCAGTAGTCTGCGTAGAAGAGGTTCAAAGGCAAGATTGAAGAGGACTGGTGAGAGAGGGTCTCCTTGGCGCAAACCTCTGGATTGTTTGACATGTCGAGATAAATGTCCATTGACATTAACTCTAATGTTAGTGGCAAAAAAGAGGTTACGGATGCAGGTAATGAGTGGAGGGGGAAAACGAGTGATGGAGGACTTGGCATAGATAATCAAGGTGAACCCTGTCGTAAGCCTTCTCCTGGTCCAACAAGGGTCCTATGGCTGGAGAGTTCTGGATACGAGCCTGCTCCATAATGGCCTTGGTAAGAAGACCATTATCCGCGATGAACCATCCACAAACAAAAATGGTTTGGTATGGCGAGACAATGGTACCTGCAGCTGGGATCACACGGCTACTGATCAACCTAGTGAAGACCTTGGCGTCAGTGTTAATGGGTGCGATGGGGCGCCAGTTCTTTAAATCTGCAAGGTCTCCTTTCTTTGGTAGCAAAGTGAGACAAGTCTCTTGCCATGAGGCAGGGAAAATCTCCGAGAGAAGTGCCTGGTTGTACACTCTATCCACCAGGAAGGAGCAGGAAGGGTGGGTGATGATGAGAACTAAGATCTCATAGGGTAAGCCATCAGGGCCAGGACTACTAGTAGCTGGAGCACGAGAGGCAGCCAAACGGATCTCAGCCAGAGAAAAACAAGCGGAAAGGAGAGAAGACAAGGATGGATGGAGAGTGAGATCGGGGGGCATATGGCATAGGAGGTCGTGGATGGCAGAGTCAGAAACAGGATCAGGAGCATAGAGTTGGTCATAGAATGCTGCTGCTGCTTCTGTCATATCCTTGGGGTCGGTGCATAGGGTGTTGGTCGTAGGGTGGCGTAGGCTGGGCATATTTTTGCGGGATTGGCGGGTGGTGATGGTACGCTTCAAATACCCAGCAGAGGTTTCTCCCTGCTCTCTCCAGTGTCGACCCGCTCGGAGGGCTTGGGTCTCTACCCGTTCTTTCTGGACAGACTGCAACATTCGTTCAATGATTGGCAGCTGGAAGTTCTGGGAGGGCGAGTGGCGGAAGAGGTGGATGAGGCGATCTCGCTTGCTCTGCAAGAGTTTCTCTTGAGAGACAAGGTTGGTAGAGGGACGGCGGTTAAAGGACTGGATGAAATGACGGACTGACTTCTTAAGGTTATCCCATTGGATCTGTGGAGACTCCATTGGTGATAAAGTTAAGAAGTAGTTAGTAATGAGCGTATCGAGTTCGGTGGTGAAGGAAGAGTTATAGGCGAGACGAGGATTAGCACGCCAGAGGCCTTTACCAAGGGCATTAGCGGCAGGGAAAGGGAAGGATGCGGATACCAAGCAATGGTCAGACCAAAGCTGGTTGATGTATGTAACAGAGGAGGAGGAACGAGAAGAGAAGAGGTCGGGAGTGGTGAAGATGTAGTCGATGGTGGATGAAGAAAAGGAACGGTGAAAGGTCGGAAGGGGTTTATCACCATGGGCAGTAACAGAATCATTAAAGAATGACTCTATGTACCGTAACCATGGAGTTGGAGCTTGTCTAGAAGGAGAGGTGGTGGAGGTGTATGAATAGTTGAAATCACCCAACAACATAAAGTTAGAAGGGGATGAAGGAAGTAGGTGTCTGTTGGTAAGGAGAGAAGAAAGGAAAGTATAGTGATCTTTGCAAGTAGCCGGAGCATACAGCACATATATGCGGAAAGGAAGGAATAGCTTGTTGGCATGCACTACTGTGGCAGTAATGCAGCGGCCACAGAGGCTGAAAAGAGGGTTAATGAGTGTAATGTTGGAAGATAAGGATACTAGGCCACAGTGAGGTGACCATAGTGAGGAATTGGTGCGGAATTGTTGGTCAAAGGTGTATTGCATAAGGAGGGTGGAGGCGTGGGTTTCTTGTAGGGCGAGGATGTTGAGTTTCATGGAGCGTAGGTATCGAATAAATAAGGAGCGTGTGTTGAGGTGGCCAGTTTTTACTAGTCCTCTGCAATTCATCGAGGCTACTCTAATCATAAAGAAAGTGGTGGGGTCTCCTCTTCATCTTCATCTCCTATCTCAAGGTCCGAGTCCTCTTCTTTCTCTTCATTATTATCAGCATGAGGGTCCACATAGAACTCTTCTTGGTTCGAAGTATCCACATGCTCGTACCCTTCAAACACAAGTTGTTGGGACAGCAGAGGAACATTGTTGGTGGCCGGGGTGGTGTAGTAGGTGTTGGGTGGGTTAGGAAATGTTGGTGGTGGTGGTGTCTTCACCAGAGTCTTCTGTGTTTTCTCTGCATTAACAGGCTTGACTGTGGCTGTAGTGTTGGGTACTGTTGCAGGGATGTTGGTGGACAGGGATGGGGACAAGGGAATCTCGGGTTTCTGAGCCATCTTGCGTTGGCGGGTGTTGGGGAGTGCCTCAGCAGCAGGCACTCTCGTGCACTTGCTCTGTAGGTGCCCTTTCTCTCCACACGAGTAGCAGTTACGACCCTCTTTGGGACGCACAGGGCAGTTATCCACGTCATGGCCCATTTCTTTGCAATATCTGCAGTGGATACCCATGCGGTTCCATGTGGACAGGATGGTGGTGGTGGCATTGTAGGGGATGCGGTGCTGAAGGGGGAGCAGGGTCTTTTCAGTGTTGGGTGGTCTAGCTATGTAGACATAGCCAGCACCACGGAAAAGGCCATCTTCTTCCTATAGTACAATCTCTTGGACCACGCCAAAAGAAGAAAGACAGGAGCGAAGGTTGGACTCGATATCAACATAGGCATCGAAAGGCGTCTTGTTGATATTTACCCGCAGGAGCTTGTCCTCGGCAGACACAGCGGGGGAGGCAGATACAGAAGAACCATGAATAAAGAGGGGAGAGGAAGTGGCGTGTTTGCACGCAGCTTGGTCAGGAAGGTGGACTTTGACCGTTTCTTTGCCACCCTTCACCTGTGAACTAACACCTCTGTTAGTTCCTCGGGGGAAAAAGGCAAGAAGAACGTTCCAGAACTGTCTTCTGAAGACAGTGTCTTTGGTGGGCACAGAATAAAAGACTGAATGGGCAGTGGTGCCTAACTGCCATTGACGCGGGAGTGCAAGTGGGTCCTTCTCTGAAATGACTACCTCTGTGCGCACAGAAGTGAAGGTGGTAGGGATAATTTTTTGAGCAGCCCTGGCATAGGATATAGGTGGAATCCTGGTGGTTGGTGTGGTGGTGGTTGTAGTAGGCGATGGTGATCGCTTAGGGGTGCCTTCCGGAGTTTTATTGGGAAGAGCCATGCATATTTCATTACATAAAACCAAACACCCTAAAGTATTGTCGGAGTTTTAATTAGGGACTGATATTTTAATAAATGTTTACAGACTATTGCTATTGTTATTTTTACTACACTATTCAACACTTATGTCTTCCTCATCAGAAGTAATTCCAATGTCTTCTAAGTCGGTAGGGATTTCAACATCTTCTAAATTGGTGGGGCTTCCTATATCTTCTCCACCAGAAGCAATTCATATATCTTCTGAGCCAATGGAACTTCCTATGTCTACTCCACCAGTAGGACTTTCTACGCCCTTTCCACCAGAAGCAATGGTTATGCCTACTATAGAAGAAGTAATTCGCCCCTATATTAGGACTGCAGAAATGAAACATAAAATCACTGACCTTCAGACCCGCGCAATCATTGTTCACGAGTCTATCGCCAATAACCAGACGCATGCCGAGATTGGAAGAATGCTGAATATGGATCCCTCTACCATTGGCAAAATTGTCAAGCGTTTTCGTCAGAGGGGCACTATTGAAAATGCACCTATTACTGGAAGACCAGAGATAATTAGAGGAAGGGATGGCCGTACTATTCTTAGAGAGATAGCACGAGAACCAAAGCAAACAAAGAAAGAACTCTGTCAGAAAGTAAAAAACAAGGTCTGTGTTAGGACACTAACACGATTCTTGGAGAAGAAGGGATATCACACTCGTAAGACTGTGGAGAAGCTTACAGAGGAAGTGTAAACAATGATTTTATTATACTTTTTAGTATCTACTGAGTTTGAGTCGATTCATGTAGTAGTGATATAAGCTGAACTGTGCTACACACCAAGAGGTCTTTAGGATATAAAAGGAAATAGTCGAAATACAATTGTTTAAGAAATGACAGATTTGAAAAGGTGTGAAAATAAAGTGAAATGTATTCATGTTAGTTCTTAAATAAAGATTATTATGTAAATTTACCTGTAAATATCTGAATCCCGAAGGAAACCACTTTCGATGTGGCAATATATAATATGAATACGAATAAGAATATCTATTCTTATGTGACTGTATATATACCCTTTGATGCATTCACATCTCTGTTCCAAACAATTCCGCAACTTTGGCAAGCGTGGATATTGTTGAAATTTACTAATACCTCAGTGAGGCTGTCTGTGTTATAAGTGTGGTAGATCTTGAGAACAAAAATAAGAGTAACTGTTAGAAGAGCTTTTTATATTGGGTAAGAGGTCAATCAGGTTTACTCTCGATTTTCGAAATTTATCAACATCAACCATAAGAAGATCTCCATCTTTTTGTCTCATTTTTCAATGATTGATATAATATTCTTGTCAAACCAACACGATGGCCTTTAAATTTGGCAGCATATTTTACCTTTATTCCTGTGCCATAGGCAATGACTGGCAGCTTGGTAGGATCGTATTCAAATCTTTTTGGGCGCCAAAACCCCTTCTCACTAATAAAACAGTAAAAATAATGAGTTCAAGATCTATCAACGTAATCTAGGTGTGTGTCGTATTACCCTTGCACTGGCACCTTCTTGCCTTTGTAATGGATTCACTGGGTTTACTATAGTAAAAAAATATACAATAGAAACTGACCAACATGTAAGACACAATAAACATACACAGACACTCACCAGATCACAACTGTTGGTTTATATGCCAGACAAAGGCAAACAAAATAAAGAGAGTAGAAGATATGGAGAAAAACAGACAGTGTAATTAGCAGGTATTTATATCCGAACAGAAGAGAATAAAACGAAACTTCACAAGTCATTTGCTTAATCAGAACTACCAAAGTAATGCAGACTACAACAACATTCTAGAAAGAAGAGGATTGCTTAAAGAACAGTTGCCTAGTTACCCGTTGTAATCAGATCGTGTGTTGTGTTCCTGTTCATATACCCTCTTTGATTTCCCTAGACCAGCCTTTGTACTAATACTCTATTTCTTTGTCCCTGATAGAGACCCAATATCTATACATTTATCTCTCTAGTGGTCCTATTGATAACCACAGTGCCCTTTACTACAGAATAAAGGATATATTTTACAAAGTTACATAGTATAGATTTTGAGGCTACTTTTATATATATCTTTTTAAGCTATAAGGATCAAAGCTATACGATAATAACATCTCAGTAAATTCATAGTAAAAAAAACAAAGAAATAGAAAAGTAGTATAAATATTGACTCAATAGTCATAATCACTTCAACAACCATCTCATTGTAACTGGTATTAACAATAGTACTTAATGATAACTAAGTATTATGTCTAATAATGTCCTTTAAGCCCAAGGCAAATCGAGTGTGAATTGTTTGAATTATGAATTTTATGAGTAGAGGCTAGTTTATACATCACTAAAATAATAGATAAAGCATTATTATTTGTTTTAATATTCCCCTCCTTTTGTTATTTTGCACACTGTCCATACAACTTAACACCCAAGTACTTGTCAATATGAGCATAACTGAGCAAGGTAATGTGCCATTATTAACAAAGCGAAACAATAGAAGGAAGTGATAAACACTACCAGGGACTATTCTTGAGATAAAAAGGTAAGCAGTGCCTTCATCTGGGCTTGAGCTCAATGTATTCCACAAGACACTCATTGTATTGTTATTAGGCAAGTAAAGATTCCTTTCAAGTCAGTCTAAGGTGGTCTTCTATACTGTCTAGGGTCTCTAAGGTATACTCTTGAGCACAGTTATCTATCTCCCAAGGATAAAGCACATGGATTTTAGGTTGTGGATTCTATTGCTATGAGGGAATACGCCTAGAACAGCAGTGGCTATAGTAATAGTATGTTATTAGCTACAGTATTACAATAAACAATTTTATCCATCAATAATTTTATCCATAAACAATATATTTTACTGATAATACAATTTGATATTGAGGTATCCACAAAAGGAAATATTATTTTTGATATCCACAAACCTTTCGTTTTAAATGCAGTTCCATAAAAAGCAAGAATTTTCAGTTTTAAAAGGCGAAGATATCATCGCTTAAAGGCCAGAAAAATCTCCTGGTGTGTAGATAATACAGTTCAAAGTATTTTTTATTTGTGGGTGTTGATTGCTATTCGCGCATTGGGCATGTTAGCCACCCTATGAGAACTTTTGAAAAAATAGAATAAACATTAAAACACTTCAAATACGAAAGTGAAAAAAAGAATGCAAATGAATGGGAAACAGAAGGACCGAGAAATACAAAACCTCAGATGAGGGAAAAATGATGAAAAATGAGAAATGATGGTAAAATGAGAATTATGAATAGACATCCAAAAGGCCATAAAGTCAGCAAGGAAACCAGGACACCAAAAAGATAACCGTCATCCTGTGGCGATTCGAAATCTAACGAGGGATACTTAGAGCAACTCGGACAATCCTGAGGACACAAATACAACAACTACACTAGCAGCTTCTGGCTTTGCTAAACGGGTTAAGAATGGGTGGTAGAGGAGAGATCGGATGAGAAGTGAGGATACAGCGTCTGTTGCTGCAGGAGTCTTTGCACTCTATGGCGGCGTTGGCGTTCCCGCTCAACACACCTATCAGCAGCCTCAATGAGCAAGCTACTAGCTGATGGCTCTACCTTAAAGTCTCGAGTAGACGTGGCTCGGTGTAGATAATACAGTGTCACGACAAAAATCTAAAATATTTTTCATTTTCCGACTCTAATTTTGCTAAAAAAAAAAATCTATTTTTTTTACTTATTCCTCATTTCTTCTTTTTCCGCTATATCATCTACTATGTCTAACACCACTGAACAAACCACCAAGCCTTTTGAAAACAGAAAGAAAAATATCAACAGCTTTACTCGTCAACTCATTGTTCAAGAGGCCACCCAAAATGGCACCAGCCAAGTGAAGATTGCAGCCATGTTTGGCATCAGTAATTCCACTGTCAGCCTTATCGTGAAGAAGTACAGAGAAACTGGCTGTTTCAAAGCAGGGAAGAGCTCTGGGCGCAAGTCTGTTCTGACTTAGAAGGACGAGAAAGAGTTTGTATACGAGATGGAAAGGGATTCATTTCAGACAATAGATCAACTTTACAAGCAGATGACCACCAAAGTGTGCATGAGCACTTTTAGAGAAATGATAAAGAGGATTGGCCTCTCTTCTTTCAGGGTGGTTAAGAAACCTTCTCTCAGCATTAAACACAAGAAGTTGAGGCTTACTTGGACTAAGACCTACCTTCATTGGACAGATGAAGACTGGAGAACGGTCATCTGGTCCGATGAGTCCAAGTACCAGCTAATGAGCAACAATCACTGCAACAGAGTAGTGCACAGAAAGAAGGAGGGACTGCTCCCAAAGAATTTGAAGCCTACCATGAAGTTTGGTGGTGGTGGGGTGATGGTGTGGGGTTCCTTTTCTGGTGAAAGTGTTGGTAGACTTGCTGTGGTGGAGGGATCCATCAATAGTGCCAAATACACCAGTATTTTAGAAACGGCCTATTGCCCCGAGCTGGCTCGTCTTAAGGCACTGAATCCAGTGGTAGGCTATGTTCTTCAAGAGGACAATGCTAGGTGCCATACTAGTAAGGAGACTAGGAAATGGAAGGATGAGAGGGGCATAGTCACTATGGAGGGGTGGCCCTCTCAAAGCCCTGACCTGGACCCAATTGAGCATCTTTGGGAGGAGCTCGACAGAGCAGTAAGAAAGAAGATGACCCCAAGGAGCACCCTCCAGGATCTGAAGGCTCTTCTGGTGCAAGAGTGGGAAAAAATACCCAAGACTGTCACCAACGCCCTCATCGACAGCATGCATCGGAGATGTAGGACTGTTATTAAGGCCAAGGGTGGAAACACCAAATACTAAGGGTTTCCACCTAATAAATCTGTATATATTATCTTGATGACCTTCTATATACTTCATCCAATTTTCAAGTCTCTACTGTGTGTTTAATGTGTGTTTTTATGACAAAGAATGAGTATTTCCATAAACAAGAATCATATTGGAATGTAAAAAATATTTTAGATTTTTGTCGTGACACTGTAGTATACGCCTGTAATTCTTAAGACCTTATTCTTTCTTTTTGTCCTGTATTAGTTTTGCTTTGGGTTTCCATCCTGTTCAGTATATCACGTAATTGGCTTAAACCATGTCTGTAGATGCTCACTCTAGTATATCAAATATTATTCAAATATTATATCTCGTATTTGCTAATTATTTTTCTCATTTCTCATTGATCTACGTGAGTTATTTGAATTTTTAGTTACTCATACAAGAGATCTATAAACATTCAACATCTACCTTTACTCAACATTATACTATATACAACTTTTGCCAAAATAATGTCGCACATTTGAGAAAAGAATAAAAGTGTGTATTGCATATATTTGTTTATTAAATAAGGTGAACGGCCAGGCAATCATCAAAGCTCTCGAAAGACATTAGCAAGACTTTATTGATATAATCTGCTATAATCTGTTATAATCTGTGGCATTGTATCTTTCTTAAATATAAACTCTCTTTTTACACCACTTTTAACGATTGACCATAACTGCTCGATTGGATTGAGTTCTGGAGAGTATGATGGCAAGTAGATGCAGTTGTGGCGGTATATCTCAATAGGCTCTATGAATAATTTAGGTGTGTATAGATGTATTGCTCATTATCAGATAATGCCCTTTCATCTCAGGAAACTTATCCATCTCGTCAAGAATGTTGTTGATGAGGTGTACATAATGATTAGTGACTATAACCTTTGTTTGATACTTTGCTCCTCCTGATAGCTTTCTTTTCTTTGAAGATAGTATAGACTTTCTCAAACAGACAGTGATCAAGCCCTTAACCGAATCGCACCCAGAATAGAGACTGAGCTAGCTCTTGCTGCAAGCACTTTGACAATAGCTGAATTTTCTTTTGATGCCCATCCTTGTGTCCTTCACAATTTTGCATTAAAGCCTGCTTCATTGATGAACACACAGTTTCTCATGTAGTCAGCGCCTATATCTTTCAGTTTTTCAACCCACTCCTTTCTTGCTTGAATTCTTTTCTGGAGTGTTTCGCTCTACTGGCTCCGATTAGATCTTCTTAAGGGTGAGAATCCACAAGCCAACCAAGTGACGGTAGAACGGCCTTTCTGAGATTGGCAAATCGTCAAAGCTTGCAAACAGCTGGTCCATGAGTTGGTCAACTGTGACAGTAGGTTGCTTTTAGAAAAAGTCGACTACCAAGCCCTATGTTGCCTCTGTCAGCTCTCTTTCAGGTTCAATGATCTTTGGGCGGCCAATAGTTTTAAGCAACGAGTCTGGATCTTTTTTTTCCCCGGGTGCTGTATCATCTCTGTGAAAAACATACAAGTTCTCAGGGTGGCTAACATGCCCAGTGCGTGAATAGTACTAACACCCCAAAAATGAAATAAAGTACTTTGAGCTGTACCAAGAAATAGCATACAGTACAGTCCCATGCAATAAATAAGTAGATGGCAAACCATTTTATTTTTTTATTTTTTATTCTTCAACAATAAAATAGAAGTCTTTTATTTTACAACTTATTCAAACAATGACTCCAAGCAATGAAAATCAGCCAACTCTTAGCCAAGAACATAAAGATAGTCCTATTAAAAGAAAAGAACATGATATTTTTATTAGGAGTCAAATCATAGGACAATGGAAAAGACATGCTGCTTATCAAGAGATTGCTGATGAGATTAATATCCCAAAGAACACAATAGACAGGATCGTCCTATTGTATAAAAACAAAGGCACAACACAACCTAAAATGTGTACAGGAAGACCTGAAAAGGTGTCATCTACTTCAAAACTGGCCATCGTTTTGTCTATTTGTAGAAACACTATACAAACAATTGCATTTTATTTGAATAATATGAATGATGTATGTGTGGATATTTGCCGTAGTACATTTCTAAAATACATGAATAAACTTGGGTTTTTTTCATGCTCAATATCAAGAAAACATGGTATGACATTTACTCACAAGCAAAGACAATTGGAATAGTGTAAAAACAAGGTTGATTGGCCAGTGGTGAGGTGGAGTGACTTCGTTTGGTATGATGAACCTTGTTTTACAGTTGTGGGCAATGATTAAGGGACTAGAGCGATCAGGAAGATAAGTGAAAGGTATGAGAAATAGTATACACAATAAAAATACAAGGATGGCAAGGATTCAGTCATGGTTTGGGGTTGCTTTTTGGCGCGGGAGTGTAGGACCTTTTGTACTCTTGAAGAGATCAATCGATCAAGACAAGTATGTCAATGTAATTACTAAATACTTTCCTCTCTGGTTCCAAAAATTGCAAGAGAACCTCAATAAGACCATGCTCTTCCAAGAAGACGGTGCACCCCTATGATTAAAGATAAAGGCTTTGCTGCAGAGTACTAAACACTATCTTTATGATAAAAATGTAGACAGTCCTTTAAAGAACAACTATAAATATTATGTCATTCTATGAACCTTTTATTATAAACATCTTTGACTGATAGATATGACTTTTATTTTTCAAAATAAATAAATAAATAAGAATAAGAATAAGAATAAGAAAATGAATTTGCCATCCACTCGTTTATTGTATGGGACTGTAGAAGAAATGTAGAAAAGAAAAGTATGAGACAATCAACAACAGAGTTCAGCTGTATGTTTCACTATTCCGTATACCTTTGGCATAAAAACTCAAAGACAATATATTCCATAGGATTTAAGTGAAATCAACAAAACTGTATTCAATAATAAGACTAATAAATAAAAATTAGTTCATAACATATATAGTACTACCTAATAACACACTCATGTTATTAGATAGTTTTGTATTATGAAAAGATAAAAGCATAGCATAAAAAACTCTTATTTTTTCTAGCATCTATGTTATTGCTTATGTCAGCAACGAAAAGGTCTTTTTAAACTAAAGAATTGAAACAAAAAGGCCAGTAGCCAAATACAAGAACTGCTAGCCTGCTATCCTCCCAGTTATAGATTTGCTAAAAACTCCATCTATTATGATGTTAAAGCCAATCCAACCAAGCACATGTACGCATTTGCTAAGCTGGCCCAACTATGTGAAGAGAATAGAAAGAAATCCTTTAGTTGCTTCCCACTTTGTAGAAGCTTCATTCCCTCTCACATTACGATAGATACTAAGATACTCAACCACCCTATCTTGAAAAACAAAAGCTACACGGGCGAAAAGTTTGATTTTTGGGTTCATATCAACTTAAAATCAAAGGTGTTCAAACCAAAATTGTATGAAAGACAAGACATTGAGGCTTTGGGAATCGTGATCTAGCTGCTACATTGAACTTTAGACATATTCTAATGTCTCAAAGGGAAAATGGTACCCGCCCAGAGCGCTTTTGTAGATAGAACAAAAGAAAGCATGACTCCAAAGATACACCTAGAACCAAGAAAAGGTCCAAGCCTTCTGGTTCATCCTCATCCTTCTCCTCCCCATTTATCTCTGGAGCCTCGGTTGACTAACTGACGGAAGCCCATGGTACAGGTAAACTACCTAAAAAGTGATAATGAAGTGTATCTTATTGGATTTTGTCATTAATAGATATTATTATATAATTACTGAAAAATCACTTTTTAAGAAGGGTGAATCCGGCTAATTGATTGGTTGATTGATAATGCGCAGTCACCCTCATTGAATTTATTATTTAATATATTTGTTTGGAAGCATGGTGATAAAAGGGAAAAAGAGAGACTTATTTCCATTGTATAAAGCTCTTTTCTTTCTCAATAGTATTAGGCCAACACAGTATATTGGATAGATAGATATTCAGAATATTACATTTGTGGGGAATATGAAAAGGTAAAAGATGGAAGATGATAGGGTGTTTATTGCCTGTTGATGACTGGATTAGAGTTGGCTATGAGTGTGATTGTGAGGGAAAAGCCTATAGTTTAAAGTAGTGTTAGAAACGTCAAAGAGTGAGGATCACTATTGCATTTAGAGAGTCATGTAAACCCCTAAATAGTGAATGAGATGGATGTATGTAGAAACACCATTATCAGCTACTGCAATCACTTAGAGTATGTATCCTTTTCTGTAGACTACACTCTGGCCTTCACTTAAAAACATACAAAGAGAAACAGCTTTGTTGTGCTAAAGAACATGCCAGTTGAAAAAGTGATTAGTGGAGAGGTATCCTTTAGTCTGACGAGTCAACATACATTATGAAAAAGAGCAATAGAGATGCCTGTGTCATTAAAATAGTTAGAAAACGATATAGTTATAACCCTATTATTCCAACAATATAGTTTGGTGGTGATGGTGTGATGTTTTAGAGCTGCCATTAGGCTAATGGATTTGGCTCATTAGTCGTTGTTGATATCACTGTAAACCAAGACGAATCATCAGAATTTTGGCTGGTGAGTTCTATCCTTGGTTCATGAAATTGTATCAGAAATAAAACAGCGAGTTTCTGTTACAATAAAAGAGTGATAGCTGTCATACTGGGGCCTATGCTAGATGGTGAAAAGAAATACATCAGATTAGGGTTCTTTGATTACTAGTCTGAACAAATCCCTGACTTGAACTCAATTGAACATGTCTGATATGCCTTGGAAATATGAATTGAAGAAAGAAGGGTATCTATTATCAATGTAGAAAGTTAGTGTTGAACTTGCACAATGATAGGTTCAGAGTATGACAGACAGGTGCCAGGATGTCATTGATGCCAAAGGAAACCATACGAAATACTAACTGTATTATTATTCTATTTTCTATAATTAAAGATATTAAGCTTTGTTGAGCTTAAGTGTGAAGCTTATAGATCATATGTAAAGTGTTTTATTTGATGTTGAACATGTCCTATCTATTTCGTCCTGATATTTATATTCACAAGTATTTAATTCAGTTGAGTGTGGCTGTATTAACACTTTCTTGAACAAGTATGTTGATCCAATTTATATACCCAATAGTATTATTTGAGTGAACCCTCTTCAAAATTGATATACAGGCTGTTGTGAATAGGGTCATTTGCACAAAAGTCATTGTAACTGTCTAAATAATAATAGATACCAAACAGAAAGTAGAGACATTGTAATATGACCAAGAGATGCCAGCATACTGCAAAGAATGAGTGAGATGAATCAGTCATAATCCTATGAGCTAAGTACTTTTTTCTTCTTACAGGACATTTAGGTTGGACTATAAAAAAATGCTCAGTCAATGACCAAAATGTCAAGATAAGCACACTAAAATACTACTGCTTCAGATGGATGTACAGAAAAATAAATCACTTGCATTTATTTGGAAAGCCCTTTTAATCAGTATAGAGCATAGGCTAACATTGAGCAAGGTTACCTAGATTTCATACGGCACAACTAAGACACACTGAGAAGAGATATACCAAGTGGTATAAATGATACTGTTACCTTGGATCTTATACACTAAAAACAAGAGACTAACAGTTAGCAGTTTGTCATTAAAAAAAAAACAGTTACAAAACCAATGGTATGGAATAAAGCATTTATGATAAGTCGTGGTGTATTTGAATGCAGTGAATAGATCTTTCAGAGATATCATAAAAGTTCAACAGCCTACATTAGGATTCGTACCTTTTGGTGGTAAAGTTACTTTATTTGGTGGTGATATATGCAAAGTGCTTCCAGTTGTGCACAAAGGAACTATGGTGGATAGTGTTGATCAGTGTATAAACCGATCTTCCACTTGGAACTTTGTGAAAATATTCAAGTTAGTTCTGAATACACATGTTGAGCAAGTCATATAACCAGAAAACAGTATACTTGCAAACACCTTGCAGCAGTTTTCAAAACACCTCCTTGATGTTGGCAATAGAAGTGTTCAGACAGTAGGAGACTCAGAGCTGATAAGAGTACCTGATGATATGTTAACACACCATGACATGAATCATTTAGCAGATACAATCCATGGTAGCATACTATATCCTGAAAATGACACATTGCCATCATACACAAGAGACCAAACAGCTACAAAAGCTATAATCACACCAAAACACTCTGATGTTATACAAAGAAGTAGTATTGTTATTCTTAATCCATGTCATGTATCCACCAAATACATTCAAATATCGGATGATACAGATTATTGAATTAAATATTTGATAATAAAGAGTTTGTTAATAAAACATAATTAGTATATCTGAATTTTCTTGATGTATCTCGACTACTTTTGTTATATCTCTAGGTTACTTGAATGATCTGATACTATCAAGATATATGGAAAATTGACTATCCAATCTTATAAATAGTGTGTGAGTTATTTAAAGTACAAATACTTCTGTATTTATTGTTGTGGGTTACCAATAACAATAGTACCTCATATCAATGATTGAATTATGGACGGATTTTCTTTTGGAGAAGGCTTTAGTTTTTACAGTAGTGATAAAGCACTCACAGATGAATCAGATGCCATGGATCTTCCAACAGAGTATCTCAACAGCATAAACCCTGTTAGATAATCACTTGCCATAGATAGAGATATCCATCATCCCCGTCAATAGAAACACAGACTACCTAAAAGGGACCACACAATAGAAGAAGAATTAGTAGCAAGGCGTGTATCTAAGAAATGATACTTTATCAAGGGAGAGATTTTTATTAAAATTAGTAGACAGTAGCAATCAGAGAATTATAAAACAAGTGCAAAATACCTATCAATAAAGATCAGACTTTGTTTACTCTTTGAACTATCCAGACTTCCTTTGGTTGAAGCCAAAGACAACAACCCAGGCGGACTCTCCCATCACCACCTGAGACCAGAAATAGGGTTCCGCACACTGCTGCCTTGGAATATGGATCCCAAATTAGATGTCAACACAGTTCTAATACACAGTTCTGATACACAGTTCTAATACACAGCTCTGATAAACATTGGCTTGATGTACACACCCAAAGGGCTAGCGATCACGGCCCGTTACAAAGGGCAGATTTTCCCCGAAGCAAAGCGTAGGTTGCAAAATTCCCGTCGTGGGCCGATGTATGGCTGCTAGTAATATTTAGTACTGAAAAATACTGGATAAACTAAAAGTAACTGACAGATGAGTCGTACCAGCCAGCTCATTGGCTCTTTCTTTTTTTCTTTTTTTCTTTTGTTTACATCCAAAACAAGATGAAATAACAATGAGAAATACCTCATCTTGTCAAATCGGATGTGAGCGTAGCACCGCGAGACTAAAAGATTCTTTTTATCTTTTCCATCGAACTGTTTTTTCTTTTACGAACAATGCTATAATAAGATCAGTGATCAGATTTATTATTTATTATTTACTATCTATTTTTATTTTTATTTACATACGAACAGGGTATGCCGATGTTGTACATTTGTTTAAAAGAGCTTATAAATATAATAACAGCCTTGTGTTCAAAGAGAAAGAAAGATGGAGAAATTTCTTTATAGAATCTAATCACAAAAAGGGGTCTGTTTTTTACTCTATTTTTATATAGGAAGAATGCTATTCTACGTAATGAACATTTCATCTCAACCTTGATTGTGATAGAAAGATAGAGGCGTCAACAAGTGTCTTTGGAATACAATATACATTTGAGTTTAATAAACAGATAATAAACAGACAAGTGTCCATGATGAATAAAAACCCACCAAAACTAGAGAATAGATATAGATATAAATAGATATAAGTTTAAAAGTACATCAGGACACTCATCACAGCAGTAGCAATGATAGGCGTAGATGATAATGACATCATGTTGGTCTGTCCTTTGGTAGCACCTGAGGCTGCAGCATTCATCACATCTGTATCCAAAAATCCCCATCCCGATACGGTTCCTGTGATTCTATTGCTGAGAGTCGTGGGGTCGGTGGGCAATGTGCTATTGATAGCAAGAGGCACGGTACTACTAGAAGTATCAATTGTATAGGGTATTGAGACAAATAGCAATCGAGAGACACTGTTGGCAGGTACAGTTGTACCCCAGATCCAATCCATAGGCAAAATAGAGGACTGTGCTGATATGTTGCTTGGATTTAAGTTTATCCAGGCAGTCGTGGAGGTGGCATCACTGATATTGACAGTGTTCTGGTACTCCACACGACCTTCTGAGAAGTTACCCACAGACAGTCCATAAGTTTGGTTTGTTTTGATTTGGTTGGCACTATCGATGGGTGTGGTTGCATTCACATCCAATAGAATGGTGTTGCCGGGTAGAGTAGTTAGGACTTGAGCAAGAGCCAGGCGTGAAGTGGTAGAAGGATATCCAGCCACAGAAAAGTCGTACTGAAGTGAATTGGGTTGAAGAGGAATAGGTGCTGACTGATTCAATTGAAGATTACTGGCACGCCATATCAATTGAACGTTGAAAGGAGCACCTGTGCTGTTGTATGGGATAGTAGCAGAGGTAGTGATTTGTAGGTAGGTCTGAGATGAGTTGGTAGGTACAGTGTTGTTGCTGAGTAAAAGTGGCTGCCATGCTGCATTCTGGAGGGAAGAAATAGCAAGAATACGGTCTTGTCCAACATCAAATAGGCCGTTCTGGTTGGTATCATCAAATTCAATGACATGGGAGAAAGTAAGCCGATAAACAAAGTCAGCAGGATTAGCTCCAGGATCAGATGAAGCATAATAAGCATGATCCACCATTGGATAGACATTGTTTGTGCTGATATTAAATATGTAATGATAATTATCTTCGTTGCTTGTGTATTCTGTACCATTGATAAGAAGATTGGAGGGTCCGTTGCTCTGTGTAATAAGTGCAGGGGCATAATAAGCACCCGTCACTTGGTTGTATCGGTGGTAGGTACTGTGGTAGCCTAGGTACAGAAAAGAGGGGAAAATGGTCCAATACAAGAGACTTGGATTGTAGGCACCCACCCACCCAGAGCGAGAACCAGCCCCATAACCACCGGCATAGGTGGTAGGATAGTTTGTGTATGTTTCTAAAGGAGCAAGATTAGGCCCTTTGTTCCAATTGTATTTCTCTTACGTCTTGTGGAGGCATATTGGGGTGCTGTGCCACCGTAGTTTCCATAGCCGCCTTTTGTAAATCCACGGCTTCCAGCAGGGAAATTCAGGCCTGTCTGGCTTGGTGGGCCGGTTCTTGGTTGAGAAAGGCCCCCTCCTCCTCCTAATCAAGCAATCAAATCATCAGATAGAATAAGATGAAAATAATAATGAGTAAAATGTGGAGAAATGACTGAGTTGTGTTTTAACTTACCAGCAGGCGCTCTGATAGATCCACCTCTTCCACCGCCTCCACTACTGCCTCCACCGCCTCCACTACTGCTTCCACCGCCTCCACTACTGCCTCCTCCTTTTCCACCTCCACCACCTCCTCCTTTAGCAAAAACAGCTAAACAATAGAAACATGAGCCATGAAGAATTAATATTATTATAGATGACTTACAGGTGATGGTATAAACAAGTAGAATAGTGGTTGGCGAGAGAATATGCATAAATTGTAAGTGGAGCTATTAAAAAAGAAAAAGAGCACTTACAATGATTTTATACAGAAGAATCTAACATCGGCCACTCAATATCTCGAACCGAGTCAGACAATAGTCATAAAAGCCCAAATAAAATGCCCCCAAAAAGATATAATAACAAAACCATTCCATACACACCAGGAGATTTTTGGGATATATAAGGAAAAATTCTGAGAATGAAATCTCAAAATTCTTATGATTGGCTAATGTGTTTAAAAAGCCTTTTCGCTGTCTAAATAGACAATTTCAAACTCTACTTGCCTGTTTAAGCAATGGTTACTGACTATGCAATTTAAAAGTATAGAATTGGCTGTAAAGACAAGAAATAGAACAAGAATCCACTTAATATTACAACTTAGTCACTGCATTTATTGTTTAAAATAATGTGTTATCCTTAAGTCCACAGTATTTTCAGCGTAACAATGTTTAAGAAAATATTTATTATAGGACTCACACAGAATTAACTCTAGTAATCTTTGTCCATAAAATAGAACCAAACTTACATTAAGAACAGTGTATTTATTTATTGACTCAATATTCATAATCACTTTAGTAACTATGTTATTGTAACTGGTATTAACAGTGGTGCTTAATGATTACAAAGTATTGTTTCTAATACTAGACTATAGACTCTAGGCAAATAGAGTGTGAATTGTTTGACATAAATTTGACGTGAATTTGACTTGTGGATTTTATGAGTGGAGGCTAGTGTATACATTACCAGAATAGAGAAAGAAAGATTATTTGTTTTGATATTCCCCTATATTTTTTATTTCCTACACTGCACATACAATTTAATATTTAAGTAATCGTCAAGATAAGCATAGCTGAGCAAGGTAATGTGCCATTATTAACAAAGCGAAACAATAGGTGATAGACACTACCAAGGACTATTCTAGTGATAAAAAGGTAAGAAGTGTCTTCATCTGGGCTATGGCTTATTCTAATGTACAAGACACTCAATGTATTGTTATTAGGCAAGTAAAGATTCCTTTCAAGTCAGTCTCGGGTGGTCACCTATACTATCTGGGGTCTCTAAGGTATACTTCTGAACATAGTTATCTATCTTCCAAGGATAAAACACAAGGATTTTAGGGTATATATTCTATTGATATTAGGTAATGAACTTGGGCAGTATCTATGGTCATAATATAGTATTATCTATACTATTACAATAAACAATTCTATTCATCAACACTATATTCCATTGATAATACAATTTGATAGTGTGGTATACTGCAAAAGGAAACAATTATTTGGATATCCGCAGACCTTTTGATTTTAAACACGGATCCATAAAAGGGCAAAATATTTTTGGTCTTAAAAGGAAGGAGATATCACCGCTTAAAGGCCAGAAAAATCTTTGGGTGTGTAGTGGAGGGTAGGATACACTGTGACAAGCACATCAATGTCTTGGGAGAAGTCTACTGCCATGAACTCGAGTATCTCTCTCTCCTAAACCCTAGAGTCAGTTACAGCCTATAGGAGGACAATGCTAGACCCCATATGAGCAAAGAAACTCGTAAATGGAAGGCAGCAAAGAGTGTGGAAACTCTTCCTTACTGGCCCTTAGAATACTGATCTCAATCCAATTGAGCATCTATAGACACATCCCAAGAAGGTTATCAGGAAGAACAGGATGGTGTATACAACCAAGGAGAAGTTGGAGGCGGCCCTGATGCTGGCATGGGGATAAATATCGAAGGAAGTGACAGACACCCTCATTGCCAGCATAGGACGGAGATGCCAGGCTGTCATAGATGCCAAAGACTAACAGTGGCTATTAAGTGGCCTACAAATAAAACTTCTTTTTATGTATTTTAAACACTCTTCTATGTATCTATTGATAATTTTACGTTTCTATCTAATGAATTCATAAAGTTATAACACCATTAAGAAAAGTATAATATAAAAATAGAAATATGCATTTGAAAAAGAGTGGCTACTTATTGAGGGTCACTTTAGTTAGCGAGTGGTAACATTTTTCTTTTTTTTCTACATGGAGCCGCCTTTAATAATTACAGTTGTCAAGGGCTCCCTTAGTGGCATAGGTTGGAAGCCACAGTACATCCAACATCTTAAAGAACTTGTATCTATAGTTCACCATCTGGTATCACACACATTTTCATTCCTAAAATACATCTGTATTCATGAACTGGAAGATGATCATAGGTTTCTTTCACAAGACTTTATCAATGATACTCTTTTTTAAATAAATATTCTTATCTTTTTTACTTAATTACAATCAAGGAAAAGAAATGGCTACAGAAAAAAAAAGGTATATAAAGAATTGGTGAAGTACAGAGAACATTACTTTCAATGTTGTTCATACAATCCAATGAACATAAAGTATGCTCATCAAGAAGAGTAGAAGATATATGTGGGGATTCTCTTTCTGAATCTAGTATAGAGATTATTCGTAACTTGTTTGATTCGTATGCTACGGTCTACAAGTTCTCAAAGGATCTATAGATTACAACTGCAAGGCCAACCCTTTGAAGCATTTAGAAGCGTACTACAGACTCTCGAATATATGCCTGTAACTTCAAGACAAGTCTTTCAGCTGCTTTCCTTTGAGAAGAACGTTCATACCAAAAATATTTAAAAGCTGCGACTGATACTACAACTAATGCTGCTTCTGGAGGTTGTCTTTGCCACCGTGATTGGAATAAATATGTGGTAGCTGCTTTAAACTTTCGATATATTCTTCATGGTTTACGTGAAAATAAAAATAAAAAGACTAGAACAATTTTCATGTTCAAACAATACATCTCCTTCCACAGGTTCGAAAAGAAAGAACACTTCTTTGGCTGTCAGTAGTCGACCTACCAAAAAAAAAGTGTAATTCTTCTGTACAGTTATCGCTGTACTCTGCAAAGTAGAATGAGTAGTAAATATTATATTATTCTTTACTATTCACTTTAATATAGATGTAGTAAACCTTGGCACTCCCTGTCTTTGTGGAAAAATATGCATAAACAAAGCTATAGGGAGTTAGCATACTTTATCAGACTTGTTCTCTGTCAGATTATATACATATATTGGTTTCCAGGAGCAACAGCAGACCCTTCCTCATACAATTTTCCGGAAGTCTGTACTCAAGAGAATGTGGCTGGATTATAATGGTCAATTTTGATTCTATACTTCTCATCAGCTCGGACCATGTCTCGTTCATAAGCTATCCATTTACAAACCAATATAACTCTATATATTTAAGCATTTAACATAATAAGCTTCATTAATGGTTTACAAAGATAAAATACATGACTTTGGGAATGGCAATAATATGAATAAAGAAGTTTGTTACAGTCACATTCTATAACACCACAGCAGTAATTCCATGCTTATAATATATTTGTGGGACAAAAAGAGTACAGGGTTTAAAACTTTAGGGGATAACTACATTAGTTCTCTAATAATAGTTATGAAAAAAACAATAAGAAAAAACAATTTTCTTGGGGTTAAGATAATGATAATAATAAAAAGAGTGAATATATAACGATTTGCTTTGTACATGGGTTTGAATGTAACAGTTATTAGGTCTGAATGGCCAGTCGTAGTAAGTGTTCAGATTCTTGGTGTTCAAACTCTTCTACCAATTCAGGTGTTCTCTTTCTTAAGAAAGCTGGAGTTTCCTGAATGAGTGTAGAAACAAGAACAATGAATATGTATATAAACATGATTAAATAACAAATAACAAATATCAAATATCAAATAACGAATAACGAATAACGAATAGAAGGAAAGTCTTCATTTCTTAAATAGTGAAAATGAACGCCAGGCTCGTGGGTTTACCTTTGTTACGGTACTATCACTCCAAGCAACAGCATAGCGTATTCTTCCACTATCTGTTACACCCTTCTCAATAATTTGTTTGACATAGATATGAGTGGGGCCGTTTTCCTCATCAGAAGTGTCATCTTGGGCTGTCACCAATGATGAAGGAGAATACATACGTATCATGTCAGGACGTTTAAACTGAGAACGCAATGACTTGGTTGAACAGGGTATCACCACACCCTTGAGGCTATAGACAGGCAGCACTTCCAATTTACCAAGAGGCTGTGTATGAGATGATTAGAGCTTACATACTTTGTATGCTGCCATTACCTTTGTCATGGGCATGAGGAATGGAAGTGTTCCTATTTTTATTTTGTAAGCCGAAAATAAGTCGTAGAATAGAAGTAGAGTCTGTTCTTTGTAGTGTCACACTTACAAATTACTTACTTGTCGTGAAGACTTTTACCATAATTAGAAATAACACTCTATTGAGAATTAGGATTGATTTATTACCAAACTAAGAAGGGGACTCATCGAATATTAAGGGATGTCGATAATTCATAGTACTTTGATAGTTTACCCCTGAATCTATACCATTAGAAAGTATAAAAGACGTAACAATTCTATTCAATAAACAATAGAGTTTAACTACACGTTCTACTGTTCCGTATACCTTTGGACTAAAAAGCACAAAGACGACAGCACATACAAAATAAATAGAATTAACGCAGAAATAGGTTTAAAAATGGCACATGAAAAAATGAGTAAAAAGACAATGAATATAATAACGTAGTCTATGTCTTTACCTTTCAAACTGTGGTACGGAAGAGTGGGCTATTGACTTGATGCTCAATTGTGGTTTACTAGTTCACTGAGAAGAGAGTCTTGTTCTTCTTCTTGTAGACAACCAAAGACTATAGTCTTGCTTTCTAGTTCTACTTCAGCGACATTGCCAAATTACTATTTACTATTGACTAATGGATAACCTGCTACTAATAAACAGATATCTTCTAGGACATCCAGATAGTTAAAGTAGTCATACTGCCCCACCTTACACTCTTTTTTTTTATGTCACGTAACTTATTTCCCATAGTTCTTAGTGTTCGGATTATCTTCTGAAATAAGAAGAATGGAATGTATTGACTCGGCATTCACTTGTTATAAGACATCCTGCGAATAATACTAAACTTGAGAAATAAAATTTAATACTGGAATTGACTTGTAATCTTAATATTGTCTTGATCAAAAGTCTATTTAATAAACATCTTTAGTTAACCTTACACTAAAAGAGATGTTAACATTGACGTGTGTAGCTTGTACATACTTTTACACATCCAGTTGTACTTTAATCTTTTTCATTTAGATATTTATAAGAGATAAATCCATAGGAATCTTACAATTTATTTAAAATTGTCTAAGTTTTGTTTGTCTTTGTTTTCTTTTAATAAGAATCACACATATAAAGAGAATATATGAATAAAATAAAATTTAAAGTGTAATTTTTATGACTGATATTTGGCACGAATAAAGCCAAGCCATTGGAAATAGCTCATGCCTGAACTCATTTGGTTTTGGTTGGATCCAGCATTGGCAGGACCTGAAGGCTGTCGGTCTTCTAAGAGACGAGCAAGAAACTGGTTGCGCAAGGCAGGAGCATCGTCCTCTCTTACAATGCAAAGAGTGGGATAGTGGGAGCTTTTACGAGCGGTATTACGAAGGGAATGCACAATAGCATTCACTTTTTGGTTCAATGCAGACTTGACAGAAGGCAATGCAGCTACCTAGTGAGGCATAAGCATTCATCAATACGAATAAACAAGTGTAAATAAATAAACAAATATATAGATAAAAGACATGACATACTTCACCAGACTTGACAGTACTAATGTTGGGAGCATTCAGTAGATCCATACAAAGAGGAGGTACAGCATCCTTTCCAATCCACAACAAGATCTGAATACCATTTTCTATCAAGTAACAGCCATGGGATTCAAGTTTTTCACTTGACAAGTTACACATAGGTGGCATATGGCATTGGTTTGTTGCAGGGTCTATGGTTCCAACCTAATAGATAACAAAGATACACTTAGTAAAATTATTTCCTACCTCTCTTCTATGATGATATCTCTTATTTACCTGAGGTGGCAATGTATGAAGAGTATAGAAACGAGGGTGTACATAAGAAATCCATGCCTCCATTGACAATACTCTCAAAAGAATGGTAGACTGAGAGCGTTCATCCATAGAAAAGGTAGGTACTTCATGGAAAGATTCCTATAAATACAAAGCAAGAATATATGAATATAGGTATATCTCATAGACAGATCCACCAGTCAATAGATCTTTTCTGAGGAGGATCTTATTTATCCCCGCACATCCATAACAACAACATTTACACTCTTCAATATACCAAGAACCAACAATGGCAGTAAGCTCAAGTGTTGGGGCATCAAGAGCTGTGACATAGCAGAAGACCCAGCCCCAATCACTTCCTTGCCATAAGCACCACAAATGTCAGCTGTGTGCTTCACAAGAAGTTCTCTTGCATCTCGTAACTTGCTAGTGACAGCCTTGTCAATAGCTAAAAAAAAATAATAAAAAATAAAAAAAACCACCGTCAGCATACACATACACACACCAGATCTGTTCTCTGTCTTCCAATCTTACCTAAATGACACAAGGAGCGTGCAATCGCAAACTGATCTGCTGCACCAAACACTTGAGCTGCTGTTGACACTACTGGCAAACATAAATTCATCACACGAATTCTACGTTCTCCAAAGCAAGATGTATAAAGTAGGGCTGTCTGGAAATACACTACAGGTGTCTGAATGTCTTCCTCAATCACCAAGTCGACACAGTAAGACTGATCCATAGGAACGTTGGGAAGAGCCATAATATCTGGAGGTCGTGTGGTGAAGTTACCGTGGAAGGCATGGCATACAATACCGGGCGAGCATCGTGTTCTCATCACAGCCTCCAATCCAATAGGTTCTTTCAAGACGGATTTGATTTCTTGCAATAGCTGAATTCTGTCAGCAGGAGAATTGACATTGGGATGAGGGAAGTAGTGTGTTTGTCCACCTGTGAACCGAGGAATCACATCTAAAGAAAAAGAAGAAAAAAGGTTGAGTTGTTGTTGTTGCTGTTATTGCTGTTATTGTTGCAGGTGTTATTGTTGCAGTTGTTGTTGTTGTTATTTGCCCTCTATTCTTATAGAATAAATAACTCACTCAAAGTTGCTACATCAGCATTGGGGCCAAACACAAACATATCAGCACACACTTGAGCCTTGGTACAATCTCCAGCAAATGTGCGATAGAATCCATTGCTGGGAGCCATAAGAGGAGACTCCACACTAAATGGCTTCTTGTCTCCTCCTGAACCTACAGTCAGTACAGCCCCTTCGCCTACACTCGGCAGACTCGCTTGAAACACCATCATTTTACCACCCGTAGGCATTAACAATTTACGAGCAGCCTGAAGAGCAGCCCCTAAACAATTGGTAGAGGCATGGGTATGATTATGCATGGTCTTGACACGCTTCAGCACCTCTTGGATCTCCTTTTTGTGCTCCAACAGATTCACTACCAACTCATTAGGTGTGCGTGGAAGGTAGATGTCCTGGAGATCTCCCACCACCAACACCTCGGGTTCTCCTACAAGTTTATAAAACGACACGGCTTCATCTACAGTGACCAAGGCGACTTTGGTGCGTCCGTCTTCATTGGGGAGAAGATCCAAGGCACTGGAAATACTGTCTGCCACGACTTCTACCATGCCTGTTTGGATAGCTTGGTAACTAGTGTCGATCAAAAAGACATAGACAGGGGGTTGGGGTGGTCTGACCATGTATTCAGCAGGAGCAATAAAGTCAACACAGCCATGGTTGAGTTCGTCGCGGTCCCATCGGTTGGCTTGTTGTTGTTGAACAGCATCCCAGTCGAATTCAGTAGGCACTATGTGTTGATATAGGTAGAATAAGTCATTGAACTCTTCTATACTCTTTCTTTTATCTTCTTCTTTCTTGGCCAAGAGGGTAGGCTAACTCTACGCTTTCCTTGGCACGTACCTTGGTTAGTCAATCCACACATATTGCATTGCCAGTCTGCCATGTTCACAAACCGTACAAATGGGTTGATATAGGTCTTGCAACGAGTACAGCGACTCACAACTGTGTCTGTCACTACAGGTATTTTTGCCTACAAGAGTAGATGGATCATAAGCAACCTGTTCCAATCTATGGGCTTGTTTACATTGGAGGGAAATGGCTCTAAAATAAGCGACAGTGGCAATTTGGTTTGCTTGAAGAGAGTTGTAGTGCGAGGAATAGCGTTCAGTGTGCATCGGTTGAAGAGCGAGGAGCACTGGGCCTGTGGAGAAGCAGTCACCGTAATCTACAGGTACAGTGAGTCCAGGGCGTGTTTTCCTATGGCTTACATTGGGAGGAAGAAGAGGGACAGGAGGAGAAGTGTCAAATCCTTGCATGGAAGGAGGCTGTCCTACGAGAGAAATGTCTTGTCTGAGGGGGACAGTAGACAGGTGAAGAGCAGCCGTGTCCTGAACAAGGCTCTGGTAGCCATTATTCTGTTGCTGCTGAGGTTGTTGCTGTTGATAATGAGGTTGCTGTTGCTGCTGGTGCTGAGGTTGCTGTTGATAATGAGGCTGTTGTTGCTGCTGGTGCTGAGGTTGTTGTTGATAATGAAGCTGCTGTTGTTGCTGCTTTTGTTGTTGGTAGGGTGTGCCTTGTGGACTGCTATACTGGTATGAGCCTGCACTTGCTTGGATGGGCTGGTGTGCAGGTGGTAGTGAGCCATAACCCCCTGCAGACCCCATAGCAGTGCCTGTCTCTGCTACTGGATAATGTCGCTTACGTCGTGATGTATCGTAGACAGAAGGTGCCTGTCCAGGCAAAAGGGAAGGCGTGGGTGGGCCAGACATGAGAGTGAAAAGGGAAGAAAAGAGTCAACACAAACTTAAACGTAAGGTAAGGTGAGGTTAGGTTATTTTTCTTAGTTTGGATGAAGTGTGTTCCTTTGATTTCTTTTTATGGAGATACCTTCCCTCTCTCTTTTCTTTCTAATCCCCCCTCTCTCTCTCTTTTCTTTCAATAGATAGACTCCTCTGTGACTAAAGGGAGAAAGAAGATTGCAGATAGATGGGCGCAAGAAGGGCTCTATTATTTACTCAGTAGCCATCATCAATTTGATCTTAGCAATAGCTGCACCAGGCTGCAATCCCTTGGGACAGGTCTTGGAGCAGTTCATGATGGTGTGGCAGCGGTACAAGGTCATTTTGTTCTGGAGAGCCTCACGACGTTGGTAGCCAAACTGATCGCGAGAATCAATCATCCAGCGGTAGGCCTGCATTAATACGGCAGGACCCAAGTACTCCTCCTATAATAATAATAATAATAATAGATAAAGAAAGCAGAGATTAGATGGGAGAACTCTAGTGCTATAGAGAAGAGGGCTGACCTGATTCCACCAGTAAGAGGGACAGGAGGTAGAGCAGCAGGCACATAGAATGCACTCATAAAGGCCATCCTAAGTCAACCAATGTATATTAGCATATATCTCTTTATCTGTTTACATACCAACTTCTTACGGTCATCAACGGTCTGCAGGTTCTCCTTACCATCAGCAGGAAGATCCTTACGCTTCAAATAAGGCTCAATGCTCTTGTACTGCTTGTAGAAGTTGGTAAGATCAGGGACAAGATCCTTGACCACATACACTATACACAGACAAACAGAACTCAGTCAGATCCCAATCCTCATACCCCTCCCTCCCCTCCTCTTTGTTTTCTTCTTTTTCTTTGTCTATTCAGCAGGCCTTGCTTACTGTGAGGAAGAGGGTAGATCTTCACTGACTTTGATAGATCCTTGTTCACTTTAGAAATACAAGCCAATGTATTTCCACCTTCAATGTTCATAGCACAAGAACCACAAATGCCTTCACGACACGAACGGCGGAAAGTCAATGTGGGATCCTGTTCGTTCTTGATTTTGATCAAAGCATCCAATACCATGGGGCCACACTGGTTCATATCCACAGTGTACTTTGCCAAGACAGGCTTCTCCTGGGGTGTATCAGGGTTCTTTTATAGATAGAGATAGATGTGGATAGAGATAGATGTGGATAGAGATAGATGTGGATAGATATTAAAGATGTCCACAAAGAAGAGTGAGTTAGTGTCTGCTGTGGAAGGTGTCTTTATGTCTTTCTCTCTATGTGTATAGTACCCAGCGATAGATTTCAAATGTCTTGAGACTAGGCACTACATTCTCTACTGTGTTTATGGCCACAGCAGGGGTGGTGTGCACAGAGCGTAACTTTGAAGAGAGAAAGAGAGAGAAAGAGAGAGAAAGAGAGAGAAAGAGAGAGAGAGAACACGGTGAGTAGGGCCAGGGGTGCTTAATGACTACTGTTTCTTTTATTCTTTATCATAGCCTCTTGCTATTCCACACATTCTACTTACAGAAGAAATACTAGGTGTCCAGCGTGCACGTACTACGGTGTTTCTGAGCGAGAGTCCAAGCATAGTCACCAAGGCAATGAGAGAGTATGTGTGGGAGAGAGTGAGGGGGTGAGAATAAAGAGAAAGAAAGAGTCACAAGGGAAAATAAGACAGGGTGAAGTCATTAAAAAATAATAATAATCAATACTCGAAAGAAAAGCCGGGGTAGGGGTAGGGAAGGGCAAATCCAGTGTCTCTAGTGTCTCCAATGTCCCATCTAGGCAAGATGTAGGTACACTGTAGGTACACTGTAGGTACACTGTAGGTATTCTGTAAGTAGTCCTTTACAGCATCCATAGTAAATAGTAAATAGTAAATAATAAATAGTAAATAATAAATAATAAATAATAAATAATAATAAAGACAAGAAAAGAAATGTATATTGTACTGATGCTGCTATTAGAATAAATACTACCTTGGATAAGGAAAAATAAAGAAAGAAAGAAAGAAAGAAAGATAAAAGAACAAGACATAAATCATCCCATAGGCCCACGGCCCACCGTATCTCCCACCAAGGGCGCATACACCGGTGTAGGCCCCTCACACACCACTCTCAACTTCTCATTCCAATCTGCCAATCCATGAGCAAACACCACCCGCACTGTCTTGTAAAGGTACACCCGCTTCTCCTTGCGACACAGATGTACATGTACACAGTATTTGAGATGGTTGTCCTGTGCGTACGACTTTTGACGGAGAAATGTCTTGGTGTTCCGGGGCATGTCTGTCACATCATAGGGAATCAGGAACAGTTTGACGGGTGTCTTGTTGGGATTCTTGATAACAATCTGCAGCTGTCCCTTGGGAGGGATTCTGTAGCCATCGCCAAGAGAGCAGGCCTCTCTGAGATCAATGGTCCCTACATAGGGTGTGTGGACTTCTCCTCCTTGAGTTCATAAAAGGAAGCAGGAAAGACAATGGAGAGATGTGGGGGGCATTTCAAAGAAGGCTTGCAGTCATAGCCAATGACACCAATGCGGCAATGGAAGGAGATGGGTTTGGAGGGAAGGGTGGACATGCGCCCACTGACAAGGGATTCTTCGTAGCTGCCCACCAAGGGTCCGTGGTCATGAAGAAAGAAGGGCAGTGGTGTTGGCTGGGAGGGAAGCGTGGGTGCGTGTGGGTGGAGGCTAAGAGAGCTGCGGCGTGGATAGGACGCCATAACAATAGGACGGTGGAGAGAGCGCAGTGGAGAATGCGCCATACCGAGAGAAGGAGAGGTGGAGTAGGCCATTCCATGACTGTGGCCGTGGTGGGTGTACTGCATGGGTGAGGAGGGAATAGGAACAGCAAAGGAGGGTGGGTGGCAAGAGGCATCTTCCTGCTCCATGGCCGACAGAGACAGCCGAGACAGACGGCGCATCCCCATACGTGGGCGTGTGTCGTCGCTTATAACACAGTCCACTTGAAGAGAGGAGGAATGAAAGACCTGATGAGAGTACACTTGACTGTCAGGACTGAATTCGAGTGGCTGCCATGATGTGAGATGAGATGAGCAGTGGGGTGTAACAAGTAGTGACGACGGATGAGGAGAGGGGTGCTCTGACCAGGAAGAGACACTGTAGTCTAGGGGTGGGGTGGAGTGTCCAAGAGGCACTGACAGATGGACAGAACGCACCCCACGTATGGCCTGGATTGCAGCAGGCAGTGCGTCCAGAAAGGCAGTACTACTACTACTACTACTGCTACTGCTACTGTCTTCCTCATCATAAAAAGGGGCCATCAGTGTCCACCGTTCCAACAACACACCTTGGCGTACAATCGACACTACCCGCCTCGACCCACTGTGGTGCTGTTCACAGTCATGAGAGTGAACACAAGGATAGTTTTGTCCTAGTCTTTGTTGTAATACAGTGTGCACTAAACGTGACAGTCCATCCATAGAAGCTTTGAAGACGAGTGTAGGCATGGAGAGCCAAGAGGTGCATTAGGAAAAAGAAGAAAAAAGTCAAACACAATAACAAAAAAAAACCCAAAACCAAAACCAAAACAAAAAACAAACAAAAAACAAAAATAACAAAAATAACAAAAAAACAAAAACAAAAATAACAAAAACAAAAATAACAAAAAAAATATTTTCAAGCAAGAGTAAAAGAGAAGAAAAAGAAAAGAAAAAAAAAAGAATCCAGGTCATTGGCGTCACACTAAAATCATAACACTTGGTACTCAATCCGTAGTCCATTGCCCTTGAGTGCCAATGCGGAAGGCTTAAATGCATTAGGAAGCGGCTTACAGTCAGGAGGAAGAAATGCCTGAGCAGCTTTAGAGGAAAGATACACTTTGGGAGAATAGTACATCTTCCATGCTTCTTCGTTCCACAACTCGGGACACTTTCTTAGGAAGACATCAAATGTCTTTTTGTCTTCTAGGAGGGGGCATCGCAGTAGAGCATACGCCGTCATCTGTACCCAGAACAGTGCTTGGGTTTCAGAGTAGACAATAAAGGGGTGCATGGGGGTCTTTTTAGGCAGAGAAGAGAACGAGAACGAGAACGACGAGGGGGAGGAGGGCTTAAGGGGATTCTGTTCAAGAAGAACAATGGCTTGTAGAATGGCACAGAGGTGGTCCAGAAAGGGGCGGAGGTCTCTTTTCTCTTGTTGAAGAGTCAGAAAGACAGTTCTAAGAAGGCATTGGTGATCAAAATAGAGAAATTGCTTCCGTGCAAGAAACCATGCATAGAATTCAGTATCTGATAGGTGAGTGGGGTTAGGGACATGCTCCCAGGGGGTGACTGGCATGGTGGCCTGTGGAGGCAAGTCATTATGGCTGGTGGTCGTGCTGATCGTGGAGGGGGCGCCCACAGAGGGACGAGGGGTGCTGGTGGCGGTGCTGGAGGTTGTGGCGGTGGCGGTGCTGGTGGCGGTAGTGGTCGGGGAGCCCAGGAGAGATTTCTTTCTCTCTAATTTATCATGAAGATAGGCCAGGACAGCATCCAGACTAGCTTCATTGGACGCATCACAGGCAAACAGTCGCCAGTGGTGAGCAGATAGTGCTGCATAGAGAGAAGTATCTTCTGCCCACTGCTGGCCAAGGGTACGGATGTCAATCGCTCCTTCTGAATTGACTTTGGTGGCAATCGTAAGAATAATAGTGTCTTGGAAGGCAGACGAGAAGGTGGTCAGCAGCCACTGCATGTTTTCTCGTGCTTTACTGGCGACGGCTTCATTGGACTGTTGGGTAGCATCCACCATATAGATAAGCACCTGTGTGTCTTTGATATGTTCTAATGACTTTGCAATCTCTTGTTCCAAGTGAATATTCTTGTTTTGTTTTGTTTTTCATTCTTTTTCATTATAGATAAGGTATAAATAGATAGATAAGGAATAGATAAGGTATAAATAGGTAGGTAGGTAGATAGGTAACTAAACAGGTAGGTAGGTAACTAAGCAGGTAGGTAACTAAGCAGGTAGGTGCTTTTCTATTGCTATTGTTATCTCTGTTTCACCTCACCTGCAAACTCCCATAACTCATAAGAACGACCACAGTAAGGAATGACTTCTACATTGTGGGATTCTGTAGGAAGCACCTCAAATGGTGTGTCTGTCTATAGAAATAGAGTCAATACATTACTCTTTTATAGTGTTGTTATCTTCATTCAGAAGCCCCATGTTCCTCATTACTTGCTGTGTGCAGTATTTAAAGTACAGCTTGTACAGAAAGGTGGTTTTGCCTACACCATGAGCACCCAGTATGCACACAGAAATGTCTTTCTTGTGAATAGAAGATTCTTACAACGCACAATGTACCTTTTTCCTGTACAGAGGTTTGTGGTGTCCATAGCTGGGCGACAATGGTAGAGAGCCTTTTCATCAGTCGAGAGAGAAAGAGAGAGGAGTGAGAGAAAAAGGGAAGAGAAAACAAGGAAAATAATAACTCCACTCTTTGCCAAGGTGGTACTAAAAGCAGTCAGAAATAAGGAGATATGGATTTTCATTTCCAATTCCACAGCCTATACAGTGTCAAATAATACTACAGTTTATTATAGAATCCCACATAGAAACAGAGAAAGATAGAAAAAAAGAAAAAAGAATGAGAAAGTTAAATTTGTACAGGAAAGATATTTATGTTATTTGTTTTGTTTTTAGTTTGCTCAATGTCATGCCTAATAATAAGAAAGACATTTCTTCTCTTTGGGATTTATACACCTTTTGTCACTTGCAAAAGAAACCTCACCCGAGAACAGATCTCATCTATTGTAGCATAAGCCCATAAGTACAAGTACATACAACGCAATGCACTGCAGCATAGACCCCCTCCTTCTGTGTGTGGATGGGTTCCATGGGCTACAAGGGAGAGGAAAATCACACTTACGTGCTTCTTTTGCACTCTCTGCCTCCAATGTATAGCTTTTATAGTCTCTTTCTTTCATCACCCCAATCTTCAAGTGACTTGGTAGTTTCTTACTCTGTTTGCAGGCACGTATGGCACTGACATGGAAAGAAGTCTGTGGCCATTCAGTATCAATGTCTCTCCTTTTATATCAATAGATAGATAGATGTAAACTTACTGTTTTTACAGAATCAAACATGCCTTTGTGTTCTGGTGGCATGAGATGAATGTAATCTCCATCAATGGCAAGAATGCTCGCCTTTTTGCCTACAAACATTGGCATTTTGCGATGGACAGTATATTTCTAAAGGTCAGGATGAGTCCTGTAGGTCCTATCTACAGATCTATAGAAGCATTTTACCTTGTACTGTGATAAAAGAGGATCCGTTGCATTGGTACTTATGCTTGTAGAGGACAGATACTGAGGATCTTCCTTTTTCTTTTTCATGGGTGACCTCCATAGATGATTGGCACCTTATATAATTGTAAATTTTGAATAGGTTGGTTGGTTGGTTGGTATGTATAGATATATAGACATGGATGTGTGGATGTGGATGTGGATGTTTGTATTTGTTTATTTTATGTGGGTGCCTTGTTTTTTCTTTTTTTCTTCTTCCTATTTTAATGAACAACCACTTACTTGTAGGTACTACTAGGGAGCCTTTCTTTGTCAAGCACAAGTCAATGTCACTTCTTAGACTTTCTACCGTTGTATCGTTGGGAATAATAACATTGGAATCAGCAATGGTGAGCATGTATTCTTCAGGATCCAATTTGCGTTTACGAGAGACAAGTTCCAACATGTCACCTACAAACATTTCTTCGTAGGCTTCAATAGTGGTGGTGGCAGATACAGCTTCGTTTGTCATGAGGCGGATACGGAAGTATTTAAGGGGTGTCATTGGCATGGTGGATTTAGTGAGAACTGCTTTGGAGGAAGGGACAGGAACAGCTACAGCAGAGGAATCTGCTTCCTGAGGTGCAAAGACTGGGTCTATGGTATTTGTCTGTTGTTGTTGTTGTTGTTGTTGTTGTTGTTGCTGTTGTTGTTGTTGTTGTTGCTGTTGTTGTTGTTGTTGTTGATGATGATGCTGCTGTTGTTGCTTCTGTTGTTGCTGTTGTTGATGCTGCTGCTGTTGTTGTTGCTGTGGATCCACTGTAGATGCAGTGGATAGGGTGGCAGTGGTCATAATAGATGTGGTTGATGTATTGGCAGTAGTGGTGGTGGCAGTAGTAACAGAGGTGAGAGATGTATTGGTGATAGTAGGAACAAGCAGTATTGGTTTGGCTCGTTTATGAAATGCTTCAATATCAGGTTTGGATCGACCCATTTTAAGTCGGATCTGTTCATTCTGTTTGACTAGAAAATAGACGATAAATTCAATGAAACACATACACACACACAAACACACACATATACACACACACGCATATGCACATACACACACATACACACGTATGCATATGATTATTTGTTTATCCTTGACCCTCCCCTACTTACCCTGAGAAGAAGTGGCTCTGCACAGTGCAAATTGGTCAAAGGAGACCTTATCAATCTTACGAGTACGATCCAATGCTAATCACAGACAGATACACATATAAATATGATCTTTATCCATCCCCCACACTCTATCTCTGCTTCTTACCTGGCAAATCATCTTCGATTTCACCATCGTCCTCTGCAATCAACAACACCCACTGAGCAAGATCATACTGCTCTTCCTTTACATCTGCACCCCGTTTATTCTCTACAAAGTCATAGAGAATGTACCCAATTACATCATCAATCACGGCATCAGGTCTTACGACCAAAGACACAGGTGTAGAAGGGCTCTTGGAATGAGGCAAGTACACACACAATGTCATTGGGTTGTTTTCTCCCTTGCCAGAGACAAATGAATACTCGGAGAAGGGGTTGTTAGCTACTGATGCCTTTTCAGCAATCAGAGTGGACAGAGCAGACTGGAGTCCCAACAGTCCTCCAGCATGTGTCTTGTGAGGGTCTCTCTTGGGGATGCATTTGGTGTATTCAAGCGACCCACTGGGCAATGGGTGGTAAGGGGGTGGTGGCGGTGGCGGTGGGAGGGGGGCTGGAACACTGCTGTCCATGGATTGGGTGGGTGTGATTGAGCCCTGCGATCCTGGTACACTGATGGGAGAGACAATAGGAGAAGAGTGTGAGTGGGGTGTGTCCAGGACAGAATCCACAGAGGGATCAAGGGATAGCATGGCTGCCTGTTCACTGGTGCTGCCATGGAAGGAGAAGCCCAGACTAGCATCACTCTGGATACGACTGGGTTGAGTGAGGATGTCCTTTTGCAAATTGGCTTCTTCCCAGCCTAAAGAGGATTTGGGTTTACTAACAAAAGATAAAAGATAAACAATGAGGTGTGAATAAAAACAAAAAATAAAAAAAGAGAGAGACATTTCATTCTCTTCTTCTGCTACCTTGTGCTGTGGACAATAGGATCCAAGTCCATGTCTTCACTGCTGTTAGGGTGGTGGTGCTGTTGGTACGGGTGCTGTTGGTACAGGTGCTGGGGAAGAGGGTTGGTGGTACTGGTATTGGTACTGGTGTTCGTACTGGTGTTCGTGGTGGTGGGGTGGGGTGGAAGTGGTTTGGGTGGGTCGATCTTTCTTCGTCGGTGGTGCTGTCGTTGGGTGCGTGGACTGCTGGTGAGTTGAAGCGGGGGCTGAGTGAGACTGTCTTGTATAGGAGAATAACAGTATTGCATCTCAGGGTAATGAGGAGCAGCCAAACGAATATACTCATCTGACATGACGGTAGGACGAAAAGAGATGATACGTTCTCCACGCTCATCCATACGTAAGAATTTGATACGCATAACATGGATAAGGTAATCAGCATCTGTTGTGAGTGACATGATGAAAATAACAAAGTGATGAGGCACGTGATGATAAGAACAGCCAAGACATGCCCTCTGAAGATGATGTAGCAGTCCTTTCTTGTTAAGGCAAGTAGTTTTCCTTGTTGTAGGGTTGGAAGAATTGATATTGTGATGATGTCAAGTCTAAATTCAAATAAGGAAAGAGTGATAGCTTGGAATAAGAAGGTGGTACTAATGGAGGTGACAAGGGCAGTGGATATTACCAAATGAGGATTCTAAGGTGGTGGTTCTAAAGAAAGTCTATAGGATGTTATGTATATTTCATGACTACAGTGTATTTCATCTGTTGTGTGGGTCATATACACAACAGATTAGCTACAGTGTACGTTAGCTACAGTGTACATTAGCTACACTATACATTAGCTACACTATACACTAGCTACACTATACACTAGCTACACTATACACTAGCTACACAACAGATCAGATACTACATATCAAACGTGAATATCAAAAAAGATAAACATTGGCCATCTCTTTCTTATCCACTGACTGGGATGAATGATGTTTTCTCCCTTTCTTTCTTTCTTTCTTTTTCAAGTAGAAAATGCCTTTTTTATATTTATTCAGTGGGCCAAAAGACGCAAAGTGTCCACGTGTAATTAAATAATATAGTCTAAAAAAGATTGATCACCCCTTTCACATTTGCATCTATTTACTAGCATTTATACCTGTACAAGTGACTCAGGCACTGTGTCTAAATGCCTAAGAATTTTCTTTGTTTTATGACTTTTCAGCAATAGACACAGGCTGAGTCATGACATGTACAGATTCTGCTGTCTTGATGGTGTCTGTGTCCTTGGTGGGAGATGCCTCCACGTCCAGAGATGGCCATCCCATGAGCTCACGTTTCTCTCTTTCTTCTGTTTCTGCATCAAATGTACCAATGGAAGGTATGGGTGCAGGGAAGACATAGTAGATAAAGATACCAACAATAACAATGACATAGGCCACTGGGTACAGTGCAGTCACCTAAGAAAACCAGCAGAACCGATGCATAAGAAAACAGATGCCAAGGGTCCTCCTTTGTCATTTACCTTGTAACCAAACAATCCAAGACCAAAGATGAGTCCATAAAAGTCACTTGTCAGAATAGACATATTGTACACCAGAGCACTGCTCCATCGAAAGAGAACAGGCGCAAGACAGTACAAGACAACTGAACAGATAATGTACACCATCACCATGCCTACAGCTTCAGGCTGGGCAAAGAGATTGGATACCTCACTACGCTCCAAGATCACCAATTGCACCAGGTTGATGATAGCACCAAAAGTACCAAACACGCCCAAGACCTCATAAATGGGATGCTTGCGAGACATGTACTCCATGCCAACATTGGAGAATCCGTAGAAAGTAGCACCCAACAGACAAAACAGATCTCCCTTGATAGGATCAATGGCATCATAGTTCTTGTCGGTGACTAGATCACTCACCACCAGCAGCGCAAGACCCACCAAGGCAATCACCACACCAAGATACTGTACCCATCGGTAGCGCACCTTTAAAAAGATAACCGAGAGAATCATGCAGACAGGTGTGCTCCAGCAATCGAGCAACATGGCAGAGAGAAGAGATGTGTATTGGTATGATTTGACCACGAGGTAGTTTCCTTCTACATCAATGAAGGCGAGGAAGAAGTCTAGTGATTGCAGAAAGGAAAAGAGAAGAGGTGGGTGAGTTTATATTCTATCGGACCATGGGCATGGGCATTGGGTGGCATAGTGTCTTTACTTACAGGGAATACCACGACGCCAGAACTGCAGCAACCATCCACGGAAACCTCTTTTATAGAGACCATAGGTGTTGAAGATAAGAGCCAGAAATACACTAAGTTAAAGAAAGAAAAAAAAAAGAAGAAAAAAATGAGTGACTGCTGTATTATAAAGAGACAGAATGGATCCAAGAATGAGATGCTTGTCCACTTACTAGACGAGGAAGGTCTGTGTGGTAGGAATATTCAAGCCATAATCATTGCCTATCTTTGTATTCACCACATTGCAACCAGTAATACACAAGGACAGCACTACCCATGGATGTGCCGTTAGTATTTCTATTCTGTATTCCTTTCTGATCCACTCGAGTCGAGTGTTCTGTATTTACCTTGGCCAAGACAGAGGACCTTCCAGAATAGCCGAGACTTGACAAAAGCCAGTCGCTCCTGCCATGGTGTCAAAGGCTTGGTTTCAATCGACATAGTTTCTTTTTTGCTCAAACCCGAGCTTTGAAGATCAGCCACTGTGGTGGGTTGTTGATCCATAAGAAATAAGAAGAAAACAAGAGCTAAATTTTTTCTATCGTTGTTTGTTTTTATGCACGTACAAATGCCCAATTCAAATGAAGCCAATGAGAATCAATGGTTTCTGGTGTTTAGGTAACTCTAGCTACAAAATAGTACCGAACTGCTAAAACAAGAGACAGAGGCCAGTGAAGACTGTGTCCATTCTTGTTCTCTCAATGCAGTCGTCTTTGCATGCACAGCATTTTCTTATCTTTAGGTTGATCTCCTCTACAAATGCATACATCAGTGCACTATGCAGAATGTAAAAATAAAGTATAAAAATGCAGAATACAATTTACAAAGAGACAAAGAGAGTGAGTGAGTGACGAGATGTTTGTGGATTTGAGATATGAAATGAACAGAAAATCAGCAAATTTTTTTTATTTAATATATTCCTGTCCTACTTTTTTATTATGATTTATTATTGACGATGGACGGATTTATTGTTTTCCACAGTCACCGTTTATTATTATTTTGGAAGCGCAGAAGAAGGGGAGGGTTGAGAGTAGGAAGATGGACACACTCCACAACTAGAGCAAAAACAGAAAGAAGAAAAAAAGAAAGAAAATAGCAGCCTAAAGCCCTAAAAACACACACCTTTTTTCTCTTTTGGCTTGTACACATTTCCTTGTCTTGTTTCCTCACAGCCATTCCCAAAAGATTAAAAAAGAGATAAAAAGAGTGTCTAATGGGGATCATCTTGTTTTTTTTCTTTTGTGATGTATATACAATATTATATATTTTTTAGGTATTTATAAAGAGTGTAAAAAATGAAAAAAGAAAAAGGTGAAAAGTGTACAGATGCAGGGTAATTTTGTTGTTTTTTTGTGGTGTCTTTTTTTCTTTTTTTTTTCTTCTTTTTTTCTTTTTTCTTCTTTTCTTTTGCTTTCTTCTCTTTCTTTTTTAATAGCATTTCCCTCATATTTAACTTGGTCAAGGCTTTCGAAATTCAGTCAGCACAGGATAAATTGCTTGAAATGCTTGATAGATCTCTTCTCGTACTTTGGCTCCCGTCAATACAATTTTGCCAGAGACAAAGATCAACAAGACAATTTTTGGCTTAACCATACGATAGATAAGACCAGGGAATAACTCTGGCTCATACTGTATGAGAGAAGAAGAAAAAGAAAAGAAGAAAAGAACGCACCCCACACAAGAGGAAGAAGAATAAGAAAGTGTCCACCCTCAAGCACACCACCACCTACCGAACTAAAGTGTCCGTGAGAATAAGCAAGGCCTTCCAATCGAATAGGAAACTTGACATCACAACTTCCCACAATGTTTTGGATCTTGAAGTCAGTGAATTTGGCTTGAAATCCTAGCTTCTGAATAATACGAGCATATTTCCGTGCTGCCAGTTTGGAGTCATCCTCTGACTTGGCACCTGTCACCACCATTTTGCCAGACGCAAAGATCAACGCAGTGGTTTTGGGGTCACGAATGCGCATAATCACTGCCGCAAAACGCTAAACAATTTAACCCTATAAAGCCCAATCCACAAAAGTACCTTTGGATTGTACTCTGCATTGCGTGCATGAAGAGCAATGGTCTTGAGGTCCAATCGACAATCCAAATTCACAGTGGCCACAATGTTTCTGTGGGCTTTAGGCTTTTCTTGCTCAAAACCCCCCCACTGTACTTACTGAAGTGTAGGCGTGATGCCTGCTACTGCATAAGGATTAAGATCTCTACTAGGGGTGAGGCAGTCTACAGGTGCAGGGGTGGAGGGAAGGGCAAAGGGTGTAGAGTGGAGTGGAGTAGGAATAGAAGGTGTCTGCATAGCAGGCGTTGTCATTGAGGGTGTGGCGATATTGAATCCAGACATTGCGGGAGCTGAAAACCAAACAGAGGAAGGCGTCTGAGTTAAATTCACAAATGATAAAAAGTCAAGACATCTGCACTCCTATATATACCTTTTTTTTGTGGCTTATCTTCTGACTTTGAAGCTAATTTCCGATTGTGTGTCAGTTGTTCCAATCGACATTGCCCCTTCTTTTCTGCTTTATTATTATTATTAGTGTTATTATTAGTGTTGTTGTTCGTGTTATTTATTATTATTAGTGCGATTCCCTAGGCTGCTGTGTGCATAAGCATACTACACTATAGAATGAAAAAGACCGCCTCCCTTATTTATGACTGCTTATTTATTTGGAGGAGAAAGTGTAAAGAGTGGTCGGTGTCTGCAGAGGGAAGAGCGGGAGACATGGGAGGTGTGGGCAGAGAAGCACCACCAGTAGAGGGAAGCCAAAGGAAACAAGAAAGAAAACAATGTGTGGTAAGGTGGGCCATGGCAGGATTAGCTGTCACAGAGTAGACTCCTGTTCTGTGCCAAACAAGACTCAGTAAGCAAGTCAGTGGAAAGGGTGGGCAGAGTAGAGATGATAAGAAATAAGAAGAGAGGAGAGAGGAGAGAGGAGAGAGGAGAGAGAGTGAGTGGGTGACTGCACCAGAATCCACTCTACTGTAACAAAGAGTGACGGGTGACTTTTTTATTTATTTATTTTCCATCCTACACACCTGTCCATGCGTGTTTGGCATGTCATTGTCTATAAAATAGAGAATGAGGATGAGAATAGATAGAGAATGAGAATGAGAATAGAGAATCAATAGATAATCAATAGATAATAGATAATAGATAGATAATAGATAATAAATAGATAATAGATAATAGATAATAAATAGATAATAGATAATAAATAGATAATAGATAATAAATAGATAATAAATAGATAATAGATAATAAATAGATAATAGATAATAAATAGATAATAGATAATAAATAGATAATAGATAATAAATAGATAATAGATAATAAATAGATAATAGATAATAAATAGATAATAAATAGATAATAAATAGATAATAAATAATAAATAGAGAATCAATAGAGAATCAATAGATAAAATTAAAGGCAGAGAGAGAAAGGGTGTGGGGGTCTCCTCCACCTGCAACAAAATAAGAAACACAAACAACGCAAATATGTCTGCATTGTTAGTCCTCCTCCAATCAACATGGGTTACGTACACCTAATTCCCTACTATGGTGTGTTGATTGTCTCCTATAAAAGGCAATGAGGAAGCAGCTATTCTTATTCTTCTTATTCCTATTCTTATTATCTTTATTATTCATTCTTTTATTTTTTCCTCTTCTTCTTTCCTTTAGTTTCCTTCTCTTTTGATAGGAGAAAACACTAGCATTTCCCAGGAATGGGGGACAGCTGATTGGCTAGGAATGGAAAGCAAATGAAGAATGAACCACCTTTCATCATTGGCTGCTATCTTCCTTGCTACTTTATACATTTTGACTGCTATCCAGTCATAGTGAATGGAATGGAGACATTCTGCCTTTGTCTCCTTGGTCTTATCCAAATAAGGAAATCTGCTTGGGGACAAAAGGACTGTTGTGTCGTCACTCCACCACTGAATGATGCCACTTGTAGCAGTGATAAAATAGACACTTTATAAACTATTGGCGCCTTACTAGCAAGTGGATTGGTGCATATAAAATAAAATACAATGGACGCAGAAATAGTAGAAATGGACAGACAAATCAGTTTGAAAATGGCAAATATAAAGATTAAAAAAAAAAAAAAAAAAGACAATTGGTATTTGTTATTTAATTTCTATTTAGATAAGGCAAGAGGGAGATGGAAAGAAAAAGAGTGCTCTCTATAGAGTCATGTAGCAAGGATCTGCAAAAGTCCTTGGAAATACAAGACAAAATACTCTGAAAAGATGTGACAAATTAAAGACAAGGGCGCCAATAATTTATAATAAAAAAAATAAAGTCCAAAAGAAGAAGGAAGAAAGAGGCAATAGGACACTAAAAATAATAAATATATAAATATATAAATAATATATATATAAATAACAAATAATATATATATAAATAACAAATAATAAATAATAAAAAAGCACGCCTCAAATAAATAATAAAAAAGCACGCCTCATTCTCCAAGCTTTGTTGGATGTATTTTCCTATATTTGGAGTGCAGAAATGTGTCTTCAAAAAGACAGACCCACAGATATGAATGGCAGCCTATTTATACCAAGAGAGACTATTTCTATTTCTATTCTGAGTGTATTAATAGACATTCCTAGTCACAAAAACACCACAGGTATAAATAGAGAGCAGAACCTTGAATGTGAAGAAAGACATGAGAACACTCATTGTGGATAAGCATGTCAATGGACAGTGTCATGGAGTGTAGTGTCGTGTCATGGAGTGTCGTGTCATGGAGTGTCGTGTCATGTGGTGTGGTGTGGTGTGGTGTAGTGTAAGGTTTATTTCTTCTTTTTCTTTTCCCTTGCGTCATTTGGCTATGACGTAGGACTCACTCTTTGGATCCCTTTTTCGTTTGTTCCCTTGGCTGATACCATGACTGAACCTATCCAAGCTATCCTCATTCCTGAGACATCCACTCGCTCTCAGCCAAAACCCCATACTGTCTTCAAAATAGATGTCCAGGCAGCTGTACGCAACTGGACTGTATGGAAGCGTTATTCAGAATTCCACCAACTGCACCAACGATTTCTTGCTCTGTTCCCACAACCACCACCCACAGTCTTTCCCTCCAAACACTACTTTCCCTCCACCTTCTCAGACGCAGCCAAGATAGAGGCAAGAAGACGGGGACTGGAGGACTACCTGCGGGGTATGCTCAGCAGTCGGGATGACCGGTGGCGCCAGACGGATGTATGGAAGGACTTTCTTGCTATTCCTGTGGGCCGTTCTCTTGACGCCCACAACTACACCTCAGAGTCATGGCTGGACGAATACACCACCCTAAACAACACTGCCCGGGAGATCCGGTCGCTTATCAACAAACGCACAGCCCACATGAACCGGGATGAGGTGTCTGCCTCTCACAACTGCACTATGCAAGCCAAGAAGCTCCTCATGCAGCTCTCGTCTCGCACCTCGAGTCTCGACAGTGGCCTGGTTCTCCTGGCACAAGGCACCCAGGCTATCATGTCCCAGGGAGAACTGCGCCGTCGCCAGGACATGCTGACGACCCTCAAGGACGAGCGGGATACGCTGATGGGGCTGGTCAATACAGGGAGACAGGACCATGAGCAGCTGTACAAGCCCCTTGCCACCAGTGCAGGGGAACGCAAGGCACTGCTAGGAACAAAGCCGCTGTCTACAAAGACAAAGACAACGGTGGGCATGGGGCGTGCACTGGGACCTGCTTACAAGGCCCAGGACAAGGCCCAGGAAACAGCACAGACCCGTGGCATGGTCAACAGTGACCTGTCTGTGTTCCAGCAGAAGCTGATGGAGGGGCAAGACCAGCAGGTGATGCAGTTCAGTGCTATTCTCTCTCGCCAGCGTCAACTGGGGCTTGCTATTGGGGATGAACTCGAAACACAGAGCCAGCTCCTGGATGAGTTGGATGGTGACGTGGACAGAACCCATACTAAGCTCAAGTTTGCCACCAAGAAGCTAGCCAACATTCGCTAAATTAAATATGGTTATGTGTGTAGTGTTATGAGAAAGAAAAAAGAAAAAAAGAAAAAAAGAATCTGCCACCATGTTGCATGCATGTTGTATCCCTCCAATGGGCAGATGGGATGGAATGTCTTGCTTCTCCTCACTCTACACACCCACTCTACACATCTACTCTACACATCCACTGACCCACCATAGCAATGAAGGGCAATGCCACTAAGCCAATAAAATCCACTCTCCTTTTGAATTCATCTCTATTTTTTCCCTTTAATTTTTTCCCTTGTTTTTCCCTTGTTTTTCCCTTGTTTTCGCTCTCTCTTATTCGCTCGCTCTCTCTCTCCTTCTCTCTACTCTACTCTCTTTCCTTCTCTTCTCCCTCATGACATCTCAAGCCATCACGGCCCCTGGATTCTCTCTTGGATTCTCAGAAGACCGTAACAAGCGATGCCGTCGTACAATGGAAGACGCTCACTCTTATATCACTGACTTTGAAGGCGTCCCTCACCAGGGCTTCTTTGCCATCTTTGACGGTCATGCAGGAAAGGCCACAGCAGACTGGTGTGGTGCTCATTTCCACAAGGTAACAAGTGCCTGGTGTATAAGAAAGAAAGAAATAAGAAAGAAAGAAATAAGAAACAGCAGTGCACTGATGCTCTTTCCTACCCCCTTCAAAGACACTGGCAGAGTGTCTCAAGGACTATGAGAATGAACCCGTGGCGGAGATTCTTAACAAGACATTTCTCAAGGTCGATCTTCAGGTGAATGAAAAAGAAGGCAAATTCTCTGGGTGTACGGCGATCGTTGCCTTTGCACAAGTGAAAGGGGAAAAAGTAACATCGTGTGTGGAGGTGCAAATTGTCATTGGGAGAAGGATAGAAAGAAAGAGAGAGAAAGAAAGAAAGAAAGAAAGAAAGAGGGAAAGGTGACTGATTATTTTTAGCGTATTTTGCATACAGGCAATGTAGGCGATGCTCGTGCCGTGCTATGGTAAGCGGGCTACTTACTTTCTTTCTTTCTTTGGAGTCTACTGCAGAGGGGTGGCAAAAGTCACTCACTTATTTCTTCCATCAATAACAGTCGTCGTGGAAAGGCAGTGCGGCTGTCCTATGACCACAAGGGATCCGATCGACAAGAGGCCAAACGTATCATGGATCTAGGTGGATTTATGATGAACAACCGAGTCAACGGCGTATTGGCAGTGACACGGTCTTTGGGAGACAGTGTAATGAAGGAGTTTGTCGTGGGCAATCCCTATACAACAGAAACAGAACTAACACAAGAGGACACATTTCTGATTCTTGCCTGTGATGGGGTAAGTTACACACCTCTATCAACAAGGAAAGACTAATGAAGAATCGACATGATGATGATTCTGGTTAGTTATGGGATGTATGCGAGGACCAGGACGCTGTGGATCTGATTAAAGATGTGGAGAATCCTCAGGAGGCCTCTCGTCTGCTATTGAACCATGCATTAGCCAATTTTAGCACTGATAATCTCAGTATTATGGTGATTCGCTTTGTGAACGCATAGTGTTTTGTACAGTTGGTATCTATCTTTTTTATATAAACTATAGTTATGATTTTATTGTACTTGTGGGATTTGCGTGACTTGCTTGTGGAGAAGAGAGAGAGAGAAGGAAAAAAAAGACATGTTAGGGTGTGCCCACAGAGGCAGGTATCAGGGAAGAAAGACCACCGCCCCCCAGTTGAGAGAGATCCGAACTCTGTTGAGATGGTGTGAGTGCCAGAATACGCAGCAGATGTATAAAAGACAAGTCATTTATTTACCTGAAGTGGACAAGGGAAATTGGCCTTGTTGTTGATAGTGGGTCGAATAGCAATGCCAATAATACGCACTGTCAGTGTCACTGCATAATCCACAGTAATGTCCTGCTTGGCTGCTCCTCCAAATCCACATTTTGACAGCAGATCACTAAGAATACCAGCATAGTCTGGACTAACAGTATCAAGAGAGAGTGCAAATGGAAAGGTAATATTGGTGATGCCATTATTGTTGATATGTACATTATCCAACTCTCCACCACCCAAGTTCAATGTAGGGTAGTTGGGGTAAGAGGCCTATCCATAAGGTCAGTTAGGCCTCTTAACTGTGCTGGATATGCACTGGACCTCTATTGGACTGCACCAAAACTACACTGCGAATTACCTTTGCCACAATTGACTCAAATGTCACACTCTCAATATTGGGATTATTCACACCAATGTTCAGTGCAAATGTAAAGTTGAGCTGAGAGCCCTGGACAGAGGACTGGGGTGTATCCTTAAGACCATTGAACTCCACCTGAGGTACCTTGAACAAGGCAGCCAACACACCCACAGCAATCCCCAGACCTATAAGGATCAGCAGAAGGATACAGGAGCACCACCGAGCCCATTTTGGACAGCAGGTGCAGCAGCCACAGCACAGTTTGTCCATGCATGAACGCTTTTGACGGATACGAGGAAGGGGTCCAGTGTCTTCTTCCTCTGAATCGTAGTGGTGGGTGAGTTGCATGTCTGACATGCTCTGTCGGTTGGCATGCCACTCTGGCTCATTATCATTGATTTGTGTCTTTGAGTCAGGTGTTCCGCTGCCTATAAGCAAAGTAGGTAGAATAGTAGACATGGTGGAATGGATATTTCTGTAAGTAAATGTTTCTCTCTTGTTTTTATGTTGTGGTGTCGTGTAATGTGCTGTGCTGTGCTGTGCTGGTAAGCTTACCATGAAACGGTCTTGAAGGATACCCCTCAAGGTGTGTCATGGGGTAGTCTTGGTGGCCTGGAAGTGCTCCGTGATTAGAAGGAGGAGTGTAGTGGTCACGGCCGTAGTCTGACATGAAAAGAAAGAGGGAGAAGAGTAATAATAATAATAATAATAATAATAAAGCGAGGCTATTTCTTAGTGTGTTTTTTTTGTGAAGATATCACTGTCTGAGAGTCAAGAACCTTCCTATTTATAGGTACTGTGTTCTGGAGGCAGAATTTTAGAACAGGTTCAAAACGAAACGAAAAAAAAAACAACTCGTTTTATGTGTGCATAAACTTTAAATAAGCACGCAAGTGTAATGTAAAAATGATGGCTGGATGTGTTTTTGATGTTGTTTTTTTTATAGTGCACGTCTATTTATTATTTATTATTTAAAATGTTATTACTGCTATTATTATCGCTACAGTGATAAAAGCAATGGATAGGAAAGGCTCCTCGCTAAAAAGGTAAAAATAGAAAATAACTTAAGCTGGGCATTCACAAGGTCTATTTCTTTTATATAGCCTTGTTTTTCAAACATCGACTTTTTAGGTACACTCAGCCATGACGAGTTGGAAATAAGTGCCCTGTGATTGGTAATTTATATAGCGAGCATTGTTGGTAAATGTCTTTGTGTTTCCTTGCCAAGGCTCTTGTTCATCAACAAATACTAATATCTATTACCAAATAATGTAAAAGATAAACATAGTAAGGAAATAAAAATTCACATGAAATTTATAGAGTGAATATAATTCAAAACAAAGAAGAGAGGAAGGTGTTCATGTTACTACCATAGGATACCAGGAGTTTATAAGTCAATGGAACACACACCAGGAGATCCTTAGGATATAAAAAGAAATAGTCAAACTACAATTGTTTAAAAATGACAAGTCGATTTGAAAAGTAGCAAAAATAAATTATGTATTCATGTTAGTTCTTAAATAAAGATTATTATGTAGATTTACCTGTAAATATCTGAATCCCGAAGGAAACCACTTTCGATGTGGCAATATATAATATGAATACGAATAAGAATATCTGTTCTTTTCTACAGAATGGAACTGGTCGGTGGCGACCCTTTAATCCCTCTTCTGCAATTGTATAGATATTCTTTGATGCATTCACATCTCTGTTCCAAACAATTCCGCAACTTTGGCAAGCGTGGATAGTGTTGAAATTTATGAATACCTCGGTGAGGTTATTTGTGTTATAAGGGTGGCAGATCTTGAGAATAAAAATAAGAAGAGCTGTTAGAAGAGCTTCTCATATTGGGTGAGAGGTCAATGATGTTTATTCTCGATGTTCAAAACTTATCAATATCAACCAGAAGAAGATCTCCATATTTTTGTCTCTTTTTCAATGATTGATATAAAACTCTCGTCAAACCAACACGATGACCTTTGAACTTGGCAGCATATTTTACCTTTATTCCTGTGCCATAAGCAGCAACTGGCAGCTTGGTAGGATCATACTCCAATCCTTTTAGGTGCTAATACCTCTTTTTAATAATAAAATAATAGTAAAAACAATTAGTTTGAGATGTATTAATGCACTCTGTGTGTATCGTATTACCCTTGCACTGGCACCTTCTTCTTGCCTTTGTCTTTGTAATGGAATCACTGGGTTTATTATAGTAAAAGAATATAAAATGGAAACTGACTAACATGTCAGACATAATAAACATACACAAACACTTACCAGATCACAACTGTTGGTTTATATGCCAGACAAAGGCAAACAAGTTAAAGAGGGTGGAAGTTATGAAGAACAACAGACAGTGTGGTTGGCAGGTATTAATATCCGAACAAGAGAACAAAACTAAATTTCACAAGTCACTTGCTTAATCAGAGCTACCAAAGTAATGCAGACTACAACAACATCTAAAAAGAAAAGAATTGCTTAAAGAACAGTTGCCTAGTTACCCGTTGTGATCAAATCGTGTGTTGTGTTCCTGTTCATGTATCCTCTTTGATTTCCCTAGACCAGCCTTTGTATCCAAACCTCTATTTCGTTGTCCCTGCTAGAGACCAAATATCTATAAATTTATCTCTCTAGTGGTCCTGTTAATAACCGCAGTACCCTTTACTACAGAATAAAGGATATATTTTTACAAGGTTACATAGTATAGATCTTGAGGCTGCTTTAATATCTCTCTCTTTAAGCTGTAAGGATCAAAGCTATACGATAATAACATCTCATTAAATTCATAGTAAAAAAGAAAGAAATAGCAAACTAGTATAAATATTGACTCAATAGTCATAATCGCCTCAACTATCTCATTGTAACTGGTATTAATAATAGTACTTAGTGAAAACAAGATATTATTTCTAATACTGTTCTTTAGACCTAAGACAAATAGAGTGTGAATTGTTTGACTTGATTGTAGGAATGAAGGGGCTAAAGTGTAATACATCAGAATAGAGAAAGAAAAACTATTATCTGTTTTGATAATCCCCTCCTTTTGTTATTTCCAACACTGTCTATACAATTTAATATTTAATTACTCGTCAAGATGAGCATAAATAAGCAAGGTAATGTGCCATTATTAACAAAGAGAAACAATAGAAGGAGGTGATAGACACTACCAAGAACTATTCTAGTGATAAAAAGGTAAGCAGTGTCTTCATCTGGGTTTGAGCTCATTGTATTCCACAAGACATAGCACTGACTCTTCTTCTAATAGATGATATATGACTCATCATTCTCAAGACAAGTATTAAGTACAAGGTAAGTATACTATGTCTCTTGATTGAATTATTACTAATACACTCTTCTGTTATTAGATAAATAAAAAATCTTTCTCAAGTCAGTCTCAGGTGGTCTTTTTCCTTCTATACTGTCTAAGGTGTCTAGGCTGTCTAGGGTATACTCCTGAGCATAGTTATCTATCTCCCAAGGATAAAGCACAAGGCTTTTAGGGTGTGGATTCTATTGCTATGAGGGAATGCACTTGGGCAGTAGCTATAGTAATAGTATGTTATTAGCTACAGTATTATTAGCTATATTATTATAATAAACAATACATTCTATTGATAATATAATTTGATATCGATGTATCCACAAAAGAAAATAATAATTTAGATACTTGCAAACCTTTTGATTTTAATCACTTTTTCATAAAAGGGAATTTATATTGTGACGTAAAAGAAAGGAGATATCCCCGCCTAAAAGCCAGAAAGATCTCCTGGTGTGTAGAAAAGAAAAACATGGATGAATCAATACTGATTTTAAACAGCGACAGTGTCTGTTGAGTAGAAAGTAGAGTGGGTGAACCTGTCCAAGCAAGATTAAATGTATCAAGACATACTGTTTCTTTTCAATTAGTAATTTAAACAGAATATTATAATATATTTTTCATTATAATAGTGACTTTCATAATGAAAAGGAGAGGTTGGTTGTCAATAATACCAAGAAGAAATAAAAGAGATGTACAAAGATGTATGCAAAACGTATGAGTGAAAAGTGGTGACGGTAGCATAAGAACAATAAGAAATAAACAAACATGAAAAGTTTATTAAGAACGATACAGTAGTATAAATAAATCATAGCAACGTTTTCAATCTTTATTAATCAAAGACTATTTATATTTATATTCATTGTAACAACATAGATAATAATTAGAGTGAAACATTGTAAATAATATATATATTTATATTTTAAAAAAAAAATAGATAAAAAACATAGTATTTTATATTTATATTGCCACCCTTGATCTACTATAGTTTTTGACTCTACATACTATCAAAAAAGCTACTCAAGAGATCAATATATACTTACTCTTAATCCAGCAACAAATCAATCTACAACACTTGGAAAGAGTTAAAACTATTTTAAACACCATCCAACTTACAGAATCATATCTGTTTTTCTTTTCTGAGTAAATAAAAAGTGTATAAGATTCATCTGGAAATTATTTGAAGCTAGTTTTTTTAATGGCTTTATCTACTTTTTGAACTCTTTTAGAACATTTCCTTATACACTTTTTTCTCTTTATTCATTTTTTAACATATAATTAAATGAAAGGTTAAAAGTATTTTTAGCTTCTCTGTTATTAACTCAAGGGAGAATACAAGTTATTTATTGTAGAATATATCCCCTTGAATATATATTTGGCAGACCAATGACAATATAGGACTGTCAAATGATGATGATTCAACAACTGCATGTTTTGTAGGATAAAGCATTTGCCCCTATACCTGCTATTCATTTTCTCTCTTTTCTCACTTGTTTGAAGCAGTGTTATATAAACTACTAAATAAGACATCAAACCTTTTTTACAGCCTTTATCTTTTCTTTTGTTGTTTCTAATAACATTCTGAATCCCCAGATTTTCTCCTACTGGCTGTCTTATGTTATTGATGCTTGGACTCTTATGCATATAGAGCTTGATAAAATTTAATAATGATTATCTTATTCTTATATATGTATTTCCTCCAAGAGATAAGTTAAACCAAAGTACTCATTCAAATTAATTTTATCTTCTTTAGTTTAAATTGGACAGTTAATTAGTTACCACCAAAACCTGTTGAGCTTATTATAAATAGGGTTAGTCTATAACTAATCAGGATTATTGTCTAAAACTCTCTTTTACTCATTATAAATGCTCTACTTTTCAACTATTTCTTTTGTAAATAAATTATTTCTATAGGATATATATATTATTGCCTAATATATTCATACTTTTCTTCACACAAAAAACCTCATTATTAATATAAATACCAACCTACAGGTTTGTTAATTAAAAGATGTCAAGTATTTTTTATCAAGTCAAACAATTTTAATAAACAATTTTAATTTACCAGATGTCAAATGAATATCTACACATATGCATTAATAGTCTGAAGATTTAAATAGTATTCTGTACTATGTTTCTTAAAAAGTCAAACCATGAGTTTTTTATTGTAGTATTAAGTTAATGTTTTAGCCAATATTTACATTAATATATCAATAAAAAAAATAAAAAAATACTTTATTATAAATCAATGAGCCTTCCACCAAAAAGACATTGAATTCCCAAGCCACTAATCCTTATTTCCTTACTACCTACTATTCATTTTTTTATTGAGGTCATATGTAAAGTAAGAGGAAACAGGAATCCATTATTTGGGAATTCTGGGCTACTTCTATAACTAAAAAAAAAGAGGTAGTATTACTTTCATTTCTTATTAATATACTTTTTATATAATATCTTTGCTATAAAATATAATAAGTAGATATTTTAAAAGACTTTTTAAGTAGTTGAGAAAAACGCTTGCTATTAAATTCCACGTGATCCTTTTTAGAGACTAGTGGAAAACAATACTACCATAACTGAGGTATTTATTATGTCCAACACGTCTTACCCCTCTATGCATAAGCCATTGAAGCACTAGAAATTGAATCTTCCCAAAGAGATAATTCTAAAATGAATTGTAGTCAAAGGAACACTAGTGTAATAACGAAAGAGATTAAGTACAATTTTTATTAGAATATGCTAGAGCTAATTATAGTTGTATCAATGCATTTTATTATAACTATAGTAGATAGTTTTACAAATAAAATAAATTCCCTGAACATTCAATTATCTCATTAGACCTTTGATAAAGAATAAAAATAAAAATAAAGCTTCATGGAGTTAACAGCATGTTATGAGACAGTCTAAGTACTAAGTATTCCAAATGTATGTCCATAGTGAGCGACGGTCTAAGAGAATCATTGATAGGCTTTTCACTCCATTAAATCATAATAATCTCAATAGTTGTATACACTTGATATTCTCACTTTATTTATATAAAAAAAATATCATGCATACTGTTAACCAAATTGTGAGGAACATTACTATTTAAAATATTGTGATAGTATGTAATAACTGTTAGTAAATAGAGCCACACTCAACTGAATTTAATGCTTTTGAAAATAAATTTCAGGATAAAATAGATAGGACATGTTCAACGTCAAATAAAGCACTTTACATTTGATCTAGGACTTCTAAAATTCAACATAACAGATTTCAGTATCTTTATTTATTGAAAATAGGAAAATAATACAGATAATGCTTTGTATGGTCTTCTTTGACATCAATGACTGCCTGGAATCTGTCCGTCATACTTTGAACTCATTGTTATTCAAGTTTATTAATTCTCTCTCTTCTGCAATTAGAGTTTTGAAAATTTCTACATTGGTAATAAATGCTATTTTTTCTTCAATTAGTTTTTCCAAGGTCTACTGGCTGTGTTCAATTGGGTTCAGTTCAGAGTCTTGTGCAGGCCAGTACTCATAATCCCTAATTTGATACATCTTTTTCCACCCTCTGTCATAGGCCCCAGTATGACAGCTAACACCATCTTTTTGTAACAGAGACTCCCTATCCTCTTTCTGATGCAATCCCATGAACCAAGAATGGAACACATTAGCCAAATTATTGATATATTTATCTTGGTTTACAGTGCCATCAATAAAGACCAATGAGTCAAGTATATCTGCCCCAAAACAGCTCTAAAGCATGAACCCACCGCTACTAGACTTCTTTGTAGGAACACTAAGATTAGGATCATACTTTTTTCCAACTTTTCTGATGACATGAGCACCATCATCGTTCTCTTTTCATGGTGTACCTTGGCTTATCAGACTCTATGATACCTATTCATTGATCACTCGCTCAATTGACATGTTCCTTAGCCTAACAAAGCCATTTCTCTGTGTTTTAAAGTGAAGACTGGCTTATGAGCTGGAGAAAAAGATCCGAACCCTAACTGCTTAAAGTAACTGATAATGATGCTTCTGCATATATCAACTTCAAACTTCAACATTTATAATTTCAGTTGATTGTACGAGACTGTGATGACCTAATATGAACACTCCTATATTTACACAATTTTCCCTGTCATCAATACCACTCCTTTATTTGCATCACTTCTATGTCACTGATCATCCACTCTTTTATTTTCATATAGCATTTCATACTTAGCAAGTAGATAGTAGCTTAAAGACATTAGTACAAATACTCATCTAATTGTCATAAATAAATCTGTATTCTGATATCTGTTATCAGCCTATACTATCTACCATATCTTGTCTTATTTGCACAACACCTAGTACCTTCTTCCTACCTGTTCCCAATGGTCCCTTACAGAGACAAATGGATCCTTTCTTATAACAATTTCCAGGTGTTTGAGGTCTCTCATTAATTTTTAAAATTTTCTATGACTTGAAACGTAATAGTGATTCATGTTTTTTGATATTTCAAATACTATTTTGAACTGTAGGTGTTTTCATCTTAACTACGCTCGCAATGACAGTCAACTTTAAATGAGTCCTTAACAGGTAATAGATATCTCATCATCTTCTATCTGTTACTTTTTTATATTCTCCAAGGATTTGAGTTTCTGATGATCTATCATCAATATTGTTTTTTTTAATAATATTTGAAAAGAAAGAGAGTTTTATACAAAAAAAAAAATTTTTTTTATATTAAATTTTCTATAAGTATTAAATTTTAACTGTATGTGACAGGAAAAATGGCAATTTTTTTTTAAAAAAAATCCGATAGATTTCATATGATCAATACAGTGTTATTCTTGTATCAAGAGAAATACAATGTATTTTCTACTGTAATAAAGCCCATATTATGTTAAAGAAAGGCTTTAGAATACGCATATGTAATTTAATTTTACATTTAATTTTTTAAAACCATTACAAATGTAGCTTTAATAATGGGTACTCCCACCCATGTTCTTGATGACTTCTTGCATTCGTGCTGGCATTGACTCAATCAAAGAATTCCATGTTTTTGGCTCAAACGAATCCCAGGCTTCTTGTATAATAGTTTTGAACTTGTCCATCTTAACAGAACCATTGCATCTCTCTTGGACTTTGTCTTTCATTTGCATCCAAAGGTTCTCAGTGGGGTTCAGATCGGGTGATTGAGAAGACCACTCGAAACTACCAATTCCTATTTCTCTTTTCCAATCACTTGCTAAAATAATTTTGTGAATGGGTGCTCCATCTTCCATCAATATCAGGTGGCACTCTAGACCCCAGAAACGTAACAATGACTCTTCATAGACTTTCTTGACAAAATCAACAGCCTTTCGTTCATCCTTCTCAAGCATCACTAGCTCCGACTTCTCACCGTGACGAATGGCTCCCCAGACCATAACTGAGAATCTTCCGCTATTGAATGTGAAAACAAGACAATCTTTTTTATAGGCTTCTCCATCCTTACGCCAAACGTGAACCACTCGACTGTTTTTGCCAATTTCGAAACTACTTTCGTCAGTCCATATTACTTTTTTCCACATATCAACAGTCCAGTAGAGATGCTATTTGGCAAACTTGAGTCTTCTTTCTTGATGTGTTTCATTCAAAAAAGGCTTCTTCTTTGCCACTCGGCTAAATACACCCTCTTTATGCAGTACACGTCTAACAGTGTGCTTGCTGTATTCTTCGAGTATTGCTGCAACTATCCCACTTAAAGTCAATCGTCTGTTATTGCCAACAACGTTCAAAAGGTATCTTATTCTTCTTTCATTGAATGTTTTGGGTCCTCTCGAACCTCTTTTGCATTTGGTGGTTCTTCTTGTCTTTTGTTGATTTAAAACATTGTAGATTGCTCGCAGCTTTACTCAAGTTCTTTCAGCTACTTCTTTTACTTTCATGTTTGCTTGTCAAAAATTAACAATAGTAAGTTTTTGATCGTCTGTTAGTTGCATTATAAATTAAATATGAATATACTTTTATTAAGAAGAAAGGAAGAAAACTGCTACAAGTGTCTCCTATGTAAGGTATAAAACATATCGAATTTCTAATAATAATAATAATAATAATAATAATAAAAAGCCAATTTATTGCCTCCCCCACTGTACATATATTTGAATTTCTGACAGTTATTTCTATGAAAAACTTAACTTACACCAAGTTTATAAATAAATGAAAGGGTATTCAATGACAGTGAAAGAAATAAAAAATAATAATACACTATTTGACTTAATACTGACAGAAGCCCCATGTCTGATTCATAAATGAGACTGAGATATCAGGGTAATAATTAAAATACACTTTTATTTTCATAAATTATTGGCAAACTTTTAGAAAAAAGTCCATATAGCTCTTGTTATAGAAATATAGTATGTTTAATGCAATATAGGATTATTCATTCTATTGTCAGGCAAGTAAAATATCATTCTGAGACAAATCACATGTACTAGATATTGTTAGTATAAAAAATACTATTCGTGAATATGCATGTTCGGGCAACGGGGTTCGTCTTGAGACACGCAGGACCTCAGGGAAAGGCTAGCTGCTCTTGTATATGTAGGGGTTGGGTGAGATCTTGTGTGGTGTGTAGGGGGAACTTGGTTCTTATGGCTGCGGGGACTATGGTTGTAGCGGTCTGGAAGGGACACTCTGGGAGCAGATCTGGGGAGGAACGAAAGAACAGGTAACGGAGACTTCTTTTATGAACGGACAACCGAAACGAACAAACAAGAGAACAAACAGGAACCAGAGCAAGAACCAACAACTTAACTTATCCTTGGGCCTAAACTACCCTACTTATGGATTCCAGGTATTTGTATTGACTTCTTCTATTTTTATTTCAATTGTAGAGTTTGCTATTATATAGGCTTTCTATCTGAAACCTTTCTTCCTTCTAGCTATTTTAGCAACTTCACTATTTTCCTCCTTCGTCACAGCCATCCATGCGAATAGGTGACATCTATTCACCTATTCTACAAATAGTCTATTTTTGCATACTATTAATTTGTTTCATATCATTCTATAAAATAAGACTGATTAGTTGTTATAAGAATAAGTCCAGACCCTGTAAATTTATTCTTTGCATTATAAACATTTTGAGTGGTAGCATATTTTTATTCAGAGTAATATTGACACAATCAATATTTGGTATTATGAGAAAACCACTGTTTTTATAATGTACCACTCAATCACTAGCAGGGTATCTGCATTGTACATTAATATATGTATATAAATTGTAGTATAATTCTTGAAAAGTATATAAGCAGACAAACATTATTAAAATAATCAATAAAAATGTCTGCGGGTACTTACTCAACTAAAATAAATAGTCAAGAAATACATCAAGGCACAGCTTATTGGCTTCCTCCACCTGGCACTGATCAAGAAAGACTGACTCTTGTAAGTCGCTTGAAAACTAACTCAATTAATTTTTTTTATCAATATCTAGTTGAACAAATGCAATCAAAAGGCATATGGAGGGTTTGTGTGAGTGAGTGTTCTATTATTCTAATAATTTTCAGAAATATTATGAGTATGTCTCGTGAAATTGTCTCTTTTAAAGAGGGTACAATGGTTTTGGACATTGGATATGGTTCAGGAAGCTGGCTTATGGTGAGATACATAAAATCAAAATCACTCTACTACTGAATCAATAAATAATCGGCATTAATAGGAGATGAACAAAGAGTTCCCTGATGCAAAGTATGTCGGTGTTGATATCTCTGGTACAATTCCAGATTACAGGGCCTCCAATGTCACATGAGTTTGGAAATATCGTCAAAGGTCTCAAGTACCCCGATCAAAGCTTTGACTTTATAAATATGCGTCATTTGGTCTATGCACTAAGTGTAGATGAGTGGTATATAGCACTGAAAGAAATTTGTCGTCTGCTTAAACCCCAAGGTTGTGCTCAAATCATAGAGGCTCAGCATATGGTATTATATTTTAACTTGGATACATATCTTTACTTATATTGTCTTGCTGTCTTGTATTTTTCCAGCCAAATGACCTTGAAGATTGTAGTAGCTGTAATAGGGCCTGTAAGTTCAAGCATGATGATTGTATATATAAACACGAGCATTAATGAGTCATTGGGTTAGTATTTGATTTCACAACCGAAATTGGTCAAGACCCGATGATCGTTCACAACTTTTCAGAATATGCTAATAGCTCTGGAATGAAAATAGTTCAAGAAGACCAACGTCATATTTTTTTTGGTATGTATAGTATTATACATTATCTATGTTGCTAAAATAAATGGCTAAAATGATTGTAACAGGCGATAACACTCATGTCATGGCCTTGTATAAAAGATTTTGGGAGCTCACCTACGAAGTAATGCTATATAAAACAGGTCCTAGACTTGGGATTCAAGTGTCTGAGTATAGATCATATTCCGAACAATACATTAAAAGTAAAGTTGCTAAAAATGAAGAGAATATTTGGTGTAGTTTTTTGATTTGTCGTAAATAAAGTGATGGGACAAAAGAATCTGGTATTTTTATATTTCTCATTATTATTCTACTAAACAAAATTTTGAGTCCATCAGAGTGCCGGAATGGGGTAAAGTATCAAAGGAAGTGGCAGACAGCCTCATTGCCAGCATAGGAGAGATATGTCAGACAGTCATTGATGCCAAAGGTGACCATACATAATATTAACTGTATTATTATTATTTTATTTTCGATCAATAAAGATGTTGATCTTTGGTATGCTTAAGTTTGAAGCTTCTAGATCATATGTATAGTGTTTTTATTTGATGTTGAACATGTACTAAATATTTTGTCCTGATATTTATTTTTCAAAAGTATTAAATTCAATTGGGTGTGACTATATCTTGCCACCAGTTTCATGACAGTTTAAATGTTTCATTATTTCATTTAATATGGCACTGCTATCTAACATATTCTGATAATGAATTATAGTAGTAAATTAACCACATAGGCTCACTGTGATTCCATCAGAACAAACAATGGCTTAGTACTTAATGCCATGTCCTTTATTTATTTAATCATTATACACAGATTCTTGATGCTCATCTTGTCTACAAATTGCATTAATACAATGGGTTTCAAAATAATAAGGAAGATTTCAAATTCAGACTATAATTTTACCCTTGAATTTTTTTTTAATTAAACATTTGTATGTTTTTGGGCAAAGGGTAATCCTTGAGACACGCAGGACCTCGGGGAAAGGCTGGCTGCTCTTTTATTGATAGATAAGGGGGTGCTCTGGTATGGGGAGTGGGGAACTAGATTCTTTAAGGCTACGAGAAAGTATAGAAACGACGGTCTGGGGGAGGTCCTCTGGTAGCGGGCCTTGGGTACTACAACGAACAGAAACAGGTATCCTTCCAAACGAAGGACCAACGAAACGGACAAACAAGGGAACAAACAGTAATAGAACAAGAACCAACAACTATACTTGACCTTTGGTTTACACTACCCGTATTCCGAATCCAAGACTTTTTGTTCACTTTTTCTCCTTTTATTTCAATTGTAGACTTTGCTATTTTATATTCTTTTCATCTGAAACCCTTCTTCCTTCTAGCTATTTTAGCAACAACACTCTTTTCCTCCTTCGTCAAAGCCATTCATTCGAATAGGTGGAGAGACGTCACCTATTCTACACATTCTTCATTTATCGCTTTTTCACTCTAATGTCTACCTCATCTAACACCACCAAACACACCAAAAAACCTCTTGGGAACAGAAAGAAGAATATAGATGACTTCACTCGATGCCTCATTGCTCACGAGGCCACCGTAAATGGAACCAGCCAGGTTGCCATTTCTGCTAGGTTTGGAGTTAGTAAGAAGTCTGTTTCCCTTATCGTAAAGAGATACATGGAAACTAGCTGCTTCAAGGCCAAGAAGAGCACTAGGTGCAAGTCCATTCTTAATGGGAGGAAAGAGAGAAATGTCAGTCGCAAAGTGGAAAGGGATTCATTCTAGACAATGGATCAGCTTCGCAAGCAGATGACTACCCAAGTGTTCATGAACACTTTTAGAAAATTGATAAAGAAGATTAACCTGTTTTCTTTCAGGGTGGTTAAGAAACCTTCTCTCACTATTAAACACAAGAAGTTGAGACTTGCTTGGGCCAAGACCCACCTTCATTGGACTGAGGAAGACTGGATGACAGTCATCTGGTCCAATGAGTCAAAGTATCAACTGATGAAGACCAACACCCACAACAGAGTGGTGCAAAGAAAAAAGGAAGGGCTGCTCCCAAAGAACATCAAGCCCACCATGAAGTTTGGTGGTGGTAGTGTAATGGTATGGGGTTCTTTCTCTGGTGAAGGTGTTGGAAGGTTGGTGCCTATGAAGGGCAGTATAGACAGTAGAAGATACATTGAGATCTTAAAGGACAAATACTACCCTGAGCTGCCTCAACTCATGGTAATGAATCCAGTGGTATGTTAAGTTCTTCAAAAGGACAATACTAGCTGTCATAGAAGCAAAGAGTCCAGGTTGTGGAAGGCAAATGAGAGCATTGCCACTATGGAGGGGTGGCCCTCACAAAGCCCCGACCTCAACCCCATAGAACATCTATGAGAAAAGCTGGACAGAGCCATCAGAAAAAATATGACTCCATCAAGCACTCTTCAATATTTGGAGGTGCTCTTGTTAGAAGAATGAGAGAATATTCCCAAGGACACTACAGACACCCTCATTGCCAGCATGCATTGGAGATGTAGGGCTGTTATAAAGGTCAAGGATAGAAACACCAAATATTAAGGGTTTCCACCCAATAAACCTGTATTTATTATCCTGCTGACCTTCTTTATACCTCATCCAATTTAAAAGTCTCTACTGTGTGTTTAATGTGTGTTTACTGTGTATTTTTATTACAAAGAATAAGTATTTCTTATTACAGAAGCATACCGGGACATGAAAAATCTTCCTTATTATTTTGAAAGCCACTGTAGTGCCGTCGATAAATACTTTCAAGTTGAAAGAGTTGAGGTGTCATTTGTTGTATCTGATTCCATTTTTGCATTTGCAATGTATCTTTTTGATTATTGTGTTGAGTATAGTTCATAATATCAGTTCATTGAAATCAAAAAGTAGGCTTAAATTTACAAATATAGAAGAGTAAGATAACTAACGAAGCATTATTGCAGATGCATCAACAGTATTCCATGAGAAATCATGATGTGTATGTTCCCTGAACAGCATTGATTCTGGGAAACCAACTCCTCCAAAAATGATGTTTATTTCATAAGTGAATCTGAAGATATTTCTACATAGATCTTTATCGAGAGATAATATATCTAGTCGTTGACTGTTGTAAAGTGTATGCAAACGACTGTCTCTACCAAGTTGGGTGTACAGGTTATCCTCATCAAGACTGTTCAATACAGATTGTTCAAAATGAACTGTATCAATATAGAAGCATTTGGTGATGATGATATTGAACATAATTCTGCTTTTAAAAGACAATATATCGAGTCTATATTGTAGTGAAAGATGACAAAGAAACACATTATATTTACATGTTTTATTGCTGAATACAGGTTTAAAGGGGTAAAGTAAGCTTTTATGTAGCCTAAACATAAGCTCAGACCTTGATAATGAAAATTTTAAGTTTTAAGTTTTAAGTTTGCCTGCTTTTTAACTCCATATTTGGTGTACTAAAATTCTCAAATACCAATCCTCTCTATGAAAATTCTTTGATGTTAGCCCGAATGGCTGCTAGAAGATAAGCCCACTACAGTAAAACAGGTTGCTATGGTTCAAATTTATGATATAGTTTTTTATATCATTATAAATAAAAGTGGTTCATTACTGTTTTCTTAAACAATAACACAGTAGTAACAAATGTTTTCCATGCAATGCAACCCTAGTATATTTTGATATGAAGATTGTTAGGATGTACTTTATTACCATTATGAAAGAACTGTTTTTAAACATTGAAATGATCTGCTAAAGTAGCTTGCCAAATAGATTTATATCTATTTTCAGCCTCACAGTCTTCTTTTATATGTTTTTTAATGATATATAAGATTCTCTTCTAAATTGTTCTTTTCAAGTAAACCTAAAGATGCTTAAATGTGTTTTAGTTTGAGCTGTAAGCGCATCTCCAACAGACTGTCCATCGACTATCCATTTGAAGCAAAATAATGAATTCTCAGAAACTTGTTGTGAAGTCATTTCCCATAAAAAGAAGGTAAACAGTCTACTACAAACACAATATCTTTTTATGAAAAGTGACCACAATAATGAAATAAATAAGTTCAATAGTTTGACCAAAACCTCTAAGATAAACTTTTGGGATTCAAAATATAGATTTTTTTTATTTCGAGATCAGATAGACAGTCCGTTACACACCAGGAGGTCTTTAGGATATAAAAGGAAATAGTTGAAATACAATTGTTTAGAAATGACATAGATTTGAAAAGGAGCAAAAAAAGTGAAATATATTCATGTTAGTTCTTAAATAAAGATTATTATGTAGATTTACCTGTAAATATCTGAATCCCGAAGGAAACCACTTTCGATGTGGCAATATATAATATGAATACGAATAAGAATATCTGTTCTTTTCTACAGAATGGAACTGGTCGGTGGCGACCCTTTAATCCCTCTTCTGCAATTGTATAGATATTCTTTGATGCATTCACATCTCTGTTCCAAACAATTCCGCAACTTTGGCAAGCGCGGATACTGTTGAAACTCACTAATACCTCAGTGAGAATATTTGTGTTATGTGTGGCAGATCTTGAGAACAAAAATAAGAGCAACTGTTAGAAGAGCTTTTCATCTGGGCTTGAGTTCAATGTATTCCACAAGACATACTACTGATTCTCCTTCTAATAGATAATACATAGCCAATTCTTCTCAAGACAAGTATTAATTACAAGGTAAGCATACTATCTCTCTTGATTGAATTATTACTAATACACTCATCTGTTATTAGATAAGTCAAGACTCTTCTCAAGTCAGTCTCAGGTGGTCTTTTTCCTTCTATACTGTCTAAGGTGTCTAGGCTGTCTAGGGTATACTCCTGAGCATAGTTATCTATCTTCCAATATTAAAGCACAAGGCTTCTAGGGTATAGATTCTATTGCTATGAAGGAATATACCTAGAACAGCAGTAGCTATAGTAATAGTATATTATTAGCTACAGTATTATTAGCTATATTATTATAATAAACAATTTTATTCATAAACAATATTTTTATTGATAATATAATTTGATATTAAGGTATTCCATAAAAGGTAAGAAAATTTTGGATACTCGCAAACCTTTCGTTTTAAATGCAGTTCCATAAAAGGCAGGAAAATTTCAGTTTTAAAAGGCGAAGATATCATCGCTTAAAGGCCAGAAAAATCTCCTGGTGTGTACTTATTGAGGGTCACTTTATAACTCCACAATAGGCTTACTGCTTATCTTTTAGTGTCACCATTTCCATAATTACACAACTTCATTCCATGATATGAGGTTTTGATGATTCTGCTACAGTATCTTGTAATTATGGATAGCACATCGGGATTATATAGCCATACTTCCAACCTCCATTACTATAAACATACTTGAATTCAAATGTGATGAGATACGTCTTATGATAGTCTTTCATTATTTCGCTTATAGTGGAGCATGGTATGTTCAATATAATAATCAAACCAGAACAATACTTAATATTCACCGTGTATTCATGCACAATAACATCAAGGCAAATATGTCATTGTACTTTCAGACTTTTTCAAAAAACTACAGGGCAATATGTCAACTCTGTTCATTAAATGAACAGTATGATAGATAGGATTGTATGTTAGCAGTAATGCCTTTGTAAATGTAATTTATCACTAAAAATAGTTTGAAATTAGAGATAGGATATTTTTACGAATTATTCTATCTCTTTTCTGATCATATACCTTATGAACCTATTGCTTTGTTAGTTTCCATCTTATAGAATAATCTTTCTATATTTAAAGTATCTTTAAGAAATATTGTTCGATAAGTATTTATTAATTCCTCTGTTGTAATTCATTTGTGTTAATGTCCTCCTCCCCCTTTTTTTATTTTTATTTTTACAAATGTTGTATAATTTATTTCTGCTTACAATAAGGTTCTATTTTAAACTATCAAACCAAAAAAAGAAAAAAGAAAGTCTACACTTTTTCGATTATCAAAAAAAACCCCATGACGATTGCCAACAGATCAAATACTAGCCTGTTCTGCTGAAATAGGGCGACAAAGACCTAATTCAGACATCCGTTATAATTAGGTAAACAATATCCATAGCCTAAAAAAGCACTCTATGTGTATCTTTACGCATAATGAACTTCAATCAGGTACGGATTGAAATTCAATATTAAATCCATTCAGTGGTGTACTCTGAGACAAGCTACATCAACTGTTTTGCATGAAGCCATTTCGCTCTTACTTGAATGAAAAACACATTTACATGTGTAACACATGCCACTGCCATCTCTTTGCACGCTCTAATATCACTGACTGTTTTCATAAAGAACAAGTGAGTTTTTGTGCAGTGTTATGATTATTACTCATTGTTACTATTTTATATAGGATGCTATGTTTATTACCAATGAAATAGTCAATATAAATTTCGATAGCGAGAATAAAGAACGGTCTTCCACGCACAGCATAAATAATAATACTGCAGCCAATATCTACTGCAGCCAATGTCATACTCATCTTGGTCAGCACGTATATATTAATACACCAGACACAAAGGAAAGTTTCATTGTGAAGAAGCGTAGGATAGTAAAGCAAGTGAACTGGTGCGTATATTAAGTTATCTTGCACGGTGCATCAATTCGCTAGCAAAATCTAGACCAGTTGCCATCATAGCTCCTAATAGCATATGTATTATTCATTGAATCAATATAGATACATAATAAACAAAATGTCATCCCATCTCTCTATTTACCTTTGACAGGTACTCTTCCCCATCCTCGTTGCTGGCTTTCATACTTTTCAGGGCGGAGAGAAGGGCTGAGGTTGGTATCATGGAATGCCGTCAATGTGTCTGAATAACCTATGCCAGTGTTACTTTGAGTCTAACAAGGCATTCTTACGTAAGTTGAGAAAGGTTACAACTTCAGATGCATTGAATGCGTTAGGATCTATAGTCTCTGCTGAAGATGTTGCTGCTGCTGCTGCTGCTGCCATGACAGCAAATGGAGGCAGCCCATGTTTATTGTCATGACGGTGACTAGTGTCTTGTTGTTGTTTTTTATCGGTAAGTACAAGCAAATCTCATATAAAACCTTTATTACCATGGACGTTTTTTCTTTGGGGTTGCTTATAGGAGTCACGAGGGTCAGCCATCTTCTTTGTAGGTCCAGTCATAGGAAATGGAGAAAGAAGGAGAGGTAGGAAAAACTCGTGTCTGTTTATTCATACCACAGTCACGTGATTCAACCCAAAGAAAATGTGGACTCACCAGAGGGTTTTATGGTCAAAACACACTATTTTCATAAATTATCTGTTTATATTTTGAAAATAAATAAAAAGTATTAAAAAATATATATTAAAATATATATTAAAAAAAATAGTGTTTATTTTTATTTCTTTATTTCTTTATGGGCTTAAATTCAACTTTCTTTTTGTTCAATAGCCTTGAACAGAACTTCTTTCAAAAAGTAGATGGATAATTTATGAAAATAGTGTATCAGGGGAAGAAAAAGCCATTCCTAACTTCTAAAGTTATGTATATTCCTTGACTGGCCAATAAATAGACTCCTCTTAAAGATATGAACTTGGGCAAGGGTTGGCCTACTTTGGTCATAAGGAATCGATTTTGTACTGAGGAAATAACAGAGTAGCTATAAAAAGCGATTTTAGAGTGTTCATCACTGTCGATTCATAAAGATCATATCTTTGATCTTCTTTATTACAGTTGGACATAGGAGTGTTACAGATAAAGTGATTCCTCAAAGCCAATACCCCTTTCAAACCTTGATTTGTCTTTTTATTCAAGTGAGTCTATGGTTGATAATTCTTGTCAGGATACCTTGTTTCCAATTATCCACTTTAAGGGACAATTACAGTATATGAGGCCTATTTTATAAATGATGAACAAAACATGAACATAGAGAAGGGTTTTGTTCATTCAATTACTACACACTCAACTATTTTTCTGGCTTTTAGTTAGTGACACAACCTCCCCTTTAAGTCCATCCAAACTTTGCCCTTTGATGGAAGAGTTAAAATCAAAGGTTAATGGATATCCAATCTATTCTTTTTTTATAGAATACTTCATTATTAGATTGTATTATTAATAAGATATATTATTTATTATAATAATATAGCCAATAATATACTATTACTATAGCTACTTCTGTTCTAGGTATGTTCCTAATAATAAAAGAATATAGACCCTAGACACTTTAGATAGTATTGAAGAAAGAAAAGACCACCTGAGACTGACTTGAGAAAGAATCTTACCCTATCTAATAACAGAAGAGTGTATTAGTAATAATTCAATCAAGAGAGATAGTATGCTTACCTTGTAATTAATACTTGTCTTGAGAATAATAAGCCATATATTATCTATTAGAAGAAAAGTCAGTACTATGTCTTGTAGATTACATTGAACTCAAGCCCAGATGAAGACACTGCTTACCTTTTTATCACTAGAATAGTCCTTGGTAGTGTCTATCACTTCCTTCTATTTCTTCGCTTTGTTAATAATAGCACATTACCTTGCTTATTTATGCTCATCTCAATAAGTACTTAAATATTAAGTTGTATAGACAGTGTAGGAAATAACAAAATAATAACAAGACCAATGAATAAAGAATATCCTAATTCTGGTGAGGTATACAGTCCCATGCAATAAATGAGTAGACGGTAAATCAATTTTCTATTTTCTATTTTACAACTTATTCAAACAATGACTCCAAGCAATGAAAATCAGCCAACTCTTAGCCAAGAACATAAAGATAGTCCTATCAAAAGAAAAGAACATAATATGTTTATTAGGAGTCAAATCATAGGACAATGGAAAAGACATGCTGCTTATCAAGAGATTGATGATGAGATTAATATCCCAAAGAACACAATAGACAGGATCGTCCTATTGTATAAAAACAAAGGCACAACACAACCTAAAATGTGTACAGGAAGACCTGAAAAGGTGTCATCTACTTCAAAACTGGCCATCGTTTTGTCTATTTGTAGAAACACTATACAAACAATTGCATTTTATTTGAATAATATGAATGATGTATGTGTGGATATTTGCCGTAGTACATTTCTAAAATACATGAATAAACTTGGGTTTTTTTCATGCTCAATATCAAGAAAAAATGGTATGACATTTACTCACAAGCAAAGACAATTGGAATAGTGTAAAAACAAGGTTGATTGGCCAGTGGTGAGGTGGAGTAACTTCGTTTGGTCTGATGAACCTTGTTTTACAGTTGTGGGCAATGGTAGAGGAACTAGAGTGATTAGAAATAAGGGTATAAGGTATAAGGAGCGTCATATGCGAAGAACATACAAGTATAGCAAGAGTGTAAGATCCCTTGTACTTCTAGAGGTATTAGTTGATCAAGACAAGTATGTCAATGTACTTGCCAAATAATTTCTTCCCTGGCTCCAAAAATTGCAAGAGGAACTTGAAGAGACCATAATTTTCCAAGAAGACAGTGCTCCTTGCCACAGAGGAGCATATAGTGGATGGTACAAACATGAGAGATGTATGATTAAAGGTTCTGATCTCTGGCCTGCACAAAACTCAAATATTAATCTAATTGAGCATATCTAGGCTTATTTTAAAAAGAAGATTAAGCTGTGTCGAACAAGCATAACCAATGCAAAACAGCTTGAACGATACTTGCGTAGTAAATGAGAGAAGATCCCAAATGATATCTCTGTAAAATTTAGTGGATATCATGCCAAGAAGGCTCTCCACTCTGATTAAAAACGAAGGCTCTGTTACAAATTACTGAGCAATATATTTATATTAATAATGTAGAAAATCAGTTAAAGAACAATTAATCTAAGTTCTGTGTTATTCCATGAACCTTTTATTATGAACATCTTAGACTGATGGGTGTACCTTTATTTTTATTTTGAAAAATAAAAATAAGAAATTGATATGCCGTCCACTCATTTATTGACTGGGACTGTATTTATTAACACCGAATTACTGCTCCTACATCCTATGCCTTACACTCTATAGCCATAGAATGCAAACTGATGTTATCTATTCACCAAAGTGAATCTTCACTAATAAACTATTGTCTATATCTAATAAATATCTATAGATAGTACCAATAATTATAATAAACATAAAAACAAAAATGTGTTTTATTTCTTCTAAACTAATCTCTAATCAATCCACTTGCTAATCTGATCAAAGCTATCTCTATCTAAACTACAACTTTGCAAGTTCGTTTGTTGTGTCCCATCTGTTGGCACAACACACACCTTCTTCCAAGACGTTCACTTTCCACATGATCAAAAGCCAGGAGTTCTTTACTAGTAGAGTTGCCATCTCGGTTTCTTACCTCCACTGGCCGTCCAGATATTTTTCGAACCACAAGATCCTGAGACACAGGTGAAATCACAGGCGAACCCAAAGGCGAAACTCTTTTCTTTCTCATAATCGCCTGGAAAATATCCTTCTGCACCTCTTCCGACCAAGAGGAAAACTCCTCCCTCAATACTTTAATTGCTTCATCAACATTTAGTTTTGGGCTTGGTGGCGACATAAGCTCCGGACGGCCTATGTCACAATGAGGAAGATAGCACAAAGGATTCTCTTGTGTGCATGGCAGCTCTGTGGTGTCTGCCACTACATTTGTGCTTACTGGCAAGGGCTCATGATTGTGACTGCCCTCGCTCACCTCAAGGTGCCAGACACCTACTCTTCTACGTCCCTTTAACGTGAAGGGACATCCAGTCAATTTGCTTGTGGATTTTCTTTTACGGCTCTCTTCATTTAAACCGAATCTGTTATTGTAGTGACCCCCACGGCTACACTTTAAATCAATGCTTCTGATTATTCCAGCACTGTCTTTTTTTGAGCGTTTGATGTTTAACACATAGCCGTATTTGTGGGTAAAGGTCATGGCGTATTCTACTAGTGCTTCTTTATTGGGAAACTCTTTTGTCATAGGCTCAGGCACGGTGTTGGAGTTATTAATGTTGTCCATTTGTGTTTATTTGAGTGAGTGAGAAATGAGTATTAGCAAAGAATAGTTGGTTCTATGTGACGGCAGGATATCTTAAAGTTATTACTATGGGAGGTGTAGGAATACACACCTAAAGATTTTTGGGATATAAAAGTAAATACACGGACAATAAAATCGCAATATTCTTATGATTGGCTAATGTGTTTTAAAAGGGTATTTTCGCTGTCTAAATGAACTACTTCAAACTCTGTCTGCCTATCCTAGCAATAGCTACACTATCTTCAGAGAGTATTGGTGCATTTTTGAGGAAATAAAATATAGTATAGAAATGTAGTATGATTCAAAAGACTTACGTGTATCTTGGTTTAGTGCAGGGATAGCTACACTGGATTCTTTTTTTATGTTTTGGTGCGTCAGATACTAGCTAGATGTTTGTCTGATTGTTGTTGATTAATAAAGATCAAGAGCTTCATTCTACGAAATGAGAGTAAACCATTGGCATTCTGGTTTTTCCACAGCAGGAGTATCTTCATTTGAATAATTAGTTATGCAATACTGGGGTGACTCTGGCTCTCTCCTCAAGGTATCTTGCAAACCTTTCACAATTGACTGTTGAAGATGTTGTCCTGACAGAGGTAATTCAGCTGCTTTCACTGCATCAGGCTTCAAGTTCTCACGGAGCTTCCTGAACTTTCTTGACTTGTTTTCAACTGCACTTTGATTGCTAGTGTATCGATATGTTCTTTTGTTCTCTACAGTGCTATCTTCATGCATACAATAAAGTACATCATGACGACCAGGGCCAATCAATACACACTTGCCGATACTAGCTGCTAAATCTTCTTCCAGACGAAATGACTGTTTTGATTTTACTACATTGTTCAATAATATCCTTTACTGCAGCCGATACTTCCATCTCTGTGGTGCTCTTCTTCTTTATTTCATCTTTTACTGTCTTTATTCGTTCATTCTTCTTCAGAAGTATGTTTAATAACATGCGCAGCTTGTTTCCAAAGTGTAATGAGACACCATTGAGGTACACTGTGTTTATTTTCCTTGCTTTCTATATGGCTATTTGATGGGGATACTTTAAACTGACTGGCTCATATAGACTGTGTTGAAAGTACATGTCTCGATGGCTGTTAATAAGTTCTTGGTTGGTTCTTGACTTTGAAGAATTTGCTTGTCTATTTGGCTTGTAACTCTGAAGAAGCGACAAAAAGACTTCACTGTAAAAATCAACATTGGCAAAATCCTCCAGAGCAAAGGCAGGGTTATTTTTCAATTCTTGAATGAATATATACTTTAGAAAAGCGAATGTATGCGTTACAAGTGTCTTGAGTGGCAAAAGATAGTGTGGCTTCCGTCCAATACCAGTGATTGATCTTTTTGATGCTACAATCTTTAGAGAAGGTTCCATGAAGAAAATAAAATAAAGACGAGTTGACCTTTTTTCTTTTTATATTATTTATGTTTTATAACTGGTTTCCACATGGCATTGATTCAATCCGTGATTTGAAAAATAAAAGTATATCTATCAGTCCAAGATGTTCATAATAAAAGGTTCATGGAATAACACAGGATTTGGAATAGTTGTTCTTTAGATGATTGTCTACATTTTTATTATAAAGATATTGCTCAGTGCTTTGTAACAGAGTCTTTATTCTTAATCACTCTAGTCGCTTTATCATTGCCCACAACTGTAAAATAAGATTCGTCAGACCAAACAACCTTTTTTTTACATCATTCATATTTCTCAAATGAACTTTAATTGTTTAAATAGGGTTTCTACGACTAGACAAGATGATTGTCAGTTTTGAAGTAGATAAGCATAACTGAGCAAGGTAATGTACTATTATTAACAAAGAGAAACAATAGAAGGAGGTGATAGACACTACCAAGAACTATTCTAGTGATAAAAAAGTAAGCAGTGTCTTCATCTGGGCTTGAGTTCAATGTAATCTACAAGACATAGTACTGACTTTTCTTCTAATAGATGATATATGACTCATTATTCTCAAGACAAGTATTAAGTACAAGGTAAGCATACTATCTCTCTTATTGAATTATTACTAATACACTCTTCTGTTATTAAGCAAGTAAAGACTCTTTCTCAAGTCAGTCCCAGGTGGTCTTCTACAAGGTCAATAATGTCTAGGGTATACTCCTGAGCATATTTATCTATCTCCCAAGGATAAAGCACAAAGCTTTTAGGGTGTGGATTCTATTGCTATGAGGGAATGCACTTGGGCAGTAGCTATAGTTATACTATAGTATTAGCTATACTATTATAATAAACAATTTTATTCATAAACACTATATTTTACTGATAATACAATTTGATAGTGAGGTATCCACAAAAGGAAATATTATTTTTGATATTCACAAACCTTTCGTTTTAAATGCAGTTCCATAAAAGGCAGGAAAATTTCAGTTTTAAAAGGCGAAGATATCATCGCTTAAAGGCCAGAAAAATCTCCTGGTGTGTAGACAGTAAATAAATTTAGGCCTAGGCATAAGATAAAACAAAGTGCCATTCATAAATGAATCTATATAAACATAAAATATGTAATATTTTTATTATGACAATGTATGAATAATAAACACGCTGATAATCAGAGTAGCTAGTATCAAAAGTATCAAAACTCTTTATGAAAACAAGTAGCATCATGGGCTTAATATGTCTCGTATTTGGTTTAAAATGTAAAAATAAAAACCCCGGCGAATCTTCCTCAATAGTAATAAAGGTCTCTTTGAAGTAATTTTTATTGAGCCAGCAGGGTAGTGATACTTTAAAAAGATATATCAATAGTTGAGGTGTTTAGAATAAGCTTATTTTGCTTTGTTTTTGTTTTGTTTATTTTTATAAAAGAAAAGTACAGCTTACTATTTATCTATTACCTGGTCTTATCAGTGAAACTATAGATCAATTGTAGTCTGGTAGAAGGTAGTAAAACCAAAGATCAATCTATTTGGTTTTGTAATTACTGTAAATAAAAAGCAGTTCTGAGTAATGAATCCACAAGAACTAATTTTTAGATCAAGAGAAAGAGTATTGTCTAGTCAATAGAATAAGTGATTTATGCTAGGACGTTTAAGACCATCTTGTAATCTTTTAGTAATTTATGAGTAGTATAGGGCATATCACACACTTATTGAGCATAGGTTGTGGGGCTCGGTTGAATATCAAAAGGAAGAGAGAAGAGAGGTGTATACAATGTCTTCTCAGTCTTGCCAAGACCTCTCTTATCAGAATGAGAAAGATGCTTTCTTCTCACTGTAGATGACCGCTGCTAATGATTTAATAGAATTAAACCTATACAAAAAATAAAAATAAAAACAGAGAAAGGTATAACATAGTAGCGGAAGAAGAAAAAGAAGCACAAGAGAAAAATAAACATCTTTTGTCTTATATATAAAAGAGACTAGCAAGGGAGAACTGGAAGAAGAGAAGAGGAGTTTATCGAGTACCACCAAGAAGTCCTCCAATCCAAGAATTGCGGTTGCGTCTGTCTGTCGGTGATCCTGGGCCTTCCTCCTCCTCTACAACACCTGCTCCTCCACCTCCACGCAATGGTTTAGCAATGCGACCAAGGCTCATGGCTATGGAGCTCTGTGTTTTTTGTGTGCGTGCCTGCTCAAGACGCTCTCTCACTGTTTTGAGCTGTGTTTCGAACCTAACACCCATCATAAGTCTCTTCAACCTATGCTCCTTCTGACTTACTTTTGATTCTGGTTGATGAGGTTGAGCTGGGCATTTTGCAGCAATCCCTCGAGACTCTGAATACGTTCATTACGAGCAATCAGTTTGCGTTCTGCCAGAGCAACTTCCTTCTTCAGAGAGGCATTTTGCTCTACTAGTTGCTTCTGAACATTGGTCAGTTGCTCAAGATTACGCTCTAAAAAGGCCATCTTTTTCTGCTGTGCCTTGTTATTGCTTGCTCTCAGAACATTGTTATACTGCTCTCTTGTTTCATCGAGTGACATTTCTAGCTCTACTACCCGTTCACATCTGTTTTGAAGATCACGCATAAGAGCCTTCTTCATCACCTCAAAGTCTGCCAATTGCTGTGCCATTGTTTTACGCATTCTTTCTAGGTCTTTTTCTCTTTCACTCAAATCAGCAGAAGATTGGGAAGGACGAGCAGCCAAGGCAGCCTGTAACTTATCATTGACAAGCTTAAGATCAGACATGGCAGTGCTCAGTTTCTGGTGATCTTGGTTCTTGCGCTCCAGCTCATCCTTCAGATCTTCAATCTCCTTTTGCTGTATCTCCTTCTTGTTAGCATATTGAGACTCTAATTTGCCCTTGAGAGTGGAAATTGTCTCGGCAATGTTGGCATTCTTTTGAGCAGCAGCCTCTTCTTCTGCAATGGTCTTGTCCAACAACTCCTCGTACTCTTGCTCAAGAGTAGCAAACCGAGTCTCAAGATCTGTCTTTTTCTTTTCAATGCTTGTCTTTTCATAAGTAAGGCTCTCGATGGTCTTGGTGTGTTGCTCCAAGATGACTTTGGACTCTGCTAATTCTCCACGTAGAGATACAAGCTCCTCCATACTCAAGTGACCCTGAGAATCACCATCCAGCTTATCAAGAGCATCTCTTATTTGACGTTCCTTTTCGTTGATTTCACCCGAGGGATCAAAGCCAGACATCATTTGGGCCATCTTCTCTGCCTTTTTCTTCTCTTTTTCACCATCATCCACTTCTTTGTGGGCACTTCTGATATCACTCAAACTCTTCTTGAGCTCCTCTAACTCGGCTATTAGCTCCTGGTTGGCCTCCTTTAATGAGTCCACAGTGATTGCACTCTCCTTGCTCTCATAGGATATTTTCTGTAGCTGTAGACGCAGATCACTAAGCTCTGTTGTCATTTGCTGGTTTTCTTTAGTAGCCACTTGCTCCTGTTCTTTATAATAGGAGGTTTCTTCCTTGAGGGCATCTAACAACTTCTCTCGATTGGTCAATTCGGTCTCTCGTTCAGCAATCTGATCCATCAACTCATTCTCTCGCTTAAGAAACTCTTCTCTTTCGTCCTTCTCCAACACTACAGCAGGGGTGGCAGGTCGTGAATCATCCTGCACAGGACTCTTGAAACCAGCAGCAGGTGCCATTGACTTGAAATCGCCTTTACTGATCTTCTCCATGGTCACCCACCTGTCTTCAGGAACAATCCCGCCTGATCGCCATACACCAATTTCTCCCTCGAGTGCCTTGATGTAGGTTTGGAATGTCACTGTGTCTGACTTGACCTTTTTCAAAAGAGCCTTGAGTTCGGTAGGCGATAGATCAGCATTAACCTTGGCCTTGTTCTTGATGGACTTGGCACGCATACCGAATCGAAGGGTGCCTAGGGTTTCGACTTCGTTGTAGGAAGAAGGCGAACAATTGATAATAAGGGTGGTTCTGGAGTTACCACCCAAAGACTCTTGTAAGATTCTTGTGAGTTTTGAATCACGGTAAGGAACGTGGCTTGATTTTCCATCAGTGAGAGCGTTGATGACCATGCCCAGTGCTGTGAGTGATTTGTTGATCTTTTTAGCTTCTTCCAAGGTCTGTCCTGAAGCACCTGTTTTTCCGACCTGTGGGTGGAAGGGTGAGTAAAGACGCGCTGTACTTCCACACTATAGACCCTATAAGGACCCTATGGCCATTGTCTCTTATTGTATCTTATTGTATCTTATTGTATCTTATTGTCTCTTATTGTATCTTATTGTATCTTATTGTCTCTTATTGTCTCTTATTGTCTCTTATTGTCTCTTATTGTCTCTTATTGTATCTTATTGTCTCTTATTGTACTCTAATCAACCCGGTGTATCCTAGTGTAGTACACAGATGCAAATAACATTTACCTTTTCTGAACCTGCCAAATCTACCAGGTACAGCTTACCACTCTTGGCTGCTCCCGTGTCGAGATTCTTTTGTGTGATGGTAATAACAACAATAGAGTGACTTCTTGAACTCTCAGCATTCATGTCTAGTGTACATTGTTCAACACCACTAGCAATAGAGTGTCTCTGGTGGGCTTATCACTTACTTGTATAGGCCACGACTCGATTATCACCACCACGACGCATCACTTCATAGACTTCTTCTATTGAACCCACATACACCTCTAATAGCCCCTTGACATAGACACCCTTGGTCTTGTCTTCATGAATAGGTAGGTTGTCCTGGGTGGCTATAGGAAAAGAAGAGTGAGTGGCTCCATTTCTCCTTGGTGCACTAGAAGGACGTCTGACTTACGATCCAACAAATCACGGACTTTCTCCATGTAAATTTCCATGTAAGATACCTTGACCGTGAATTCAAGGTTGCTCGGAGCAGCCATGATACTATCGAAGATCTGACAGATGATACGTGGAATGATACCCTTTGTGTCTTCACTATCGATACTTGCACCCTAGCCATACAAAAGAACCATACACATACACACACACATACACATACACATCCACACACACATACATACATACATACATACATACATACACATACATAAACACAGTCAGAGATAGTTTACTAAAGATACTTTGACTACTATCAGGTCCCTTACCATCATAGTGAATGTTTTACCAGAGCCCGTCTGACCATAGGCAAAGACAGTGCCGTTGTAACCCGCCGTCACATCTAAGATCCACTCAGCACAAGAGAAGTATGATTCAGTCCAAGGGCTGTTTATATAGGAGAGATAAGAAGAGAGTTGAGCTTACCGTCGACAATAGTACGAATAGAATAGTCAAACACATCTTTCTGTGGCGTATTGGAGCCAAACACTTTATCAAATGCAAACGTGCCCTGGACTTCTTTTCCCTGCAAGTTGTGTTACTCTTCCTCTTCTTTTCTATCCACTCAGTAGCCATGGTCTTACTTTGAGCTGGACATGACTTCCTTCGTCATTGATTTCTATGATGGGCACACCGCCCTCTCTTATTTCGAGTGAGTTCTGCGGTCGGAAACGGCACACGACCTTAATATTATTGCCCGACATTTTTTAGGAGAAAGAAAAATACAAAAAATACAAAAAACAAAAAAGATGGCCTTTTTGGTACAAAAAATAGACAAAAGACCTATCAACAACAAGAACGTAGGACAAGAGACAAGCAAGACAAAGCAAGACAAAAGCGACACACACCACACACCACACTACACACACCACACACCACACACAGACAGTGTTTGTGATGTCACACATCTGACGCGACCTAGTAGTGAGACAGTAAAAAAAAAAAGATGAGAATAGAATAGAACAGAGTCTTTTGGTGCCATGGGATGGTTTTTATTGGTTCTTTTTGTCTGTGGATCAACCAAAGACAGGGTGGATTTGTATGGATTTGTATGGATCTATAGGTATTTGTATGGATTTGTATGAATCTATAGGTATTTGTATGGATCTATAGGCACTTATGTGTGGGTGGTAGTAGTCGTAGTCATGGTTACACACCACCTCTCCTGTGTCTATTTTACACTGAGAGGGAATTTAGGCAGAAAAGACAAGGGAAAAAGGAGGTGGGGGCTCGTTAGCAATCACAGCAACAGAGAGAAAGTAGAGTGCCTGACATGACTGCTGACTTGCTGGGCTGACTTGCTGGGCTGACTTTCTGACTTTGAACAGTCTGTCCAATGCATAACACCACTGTGTGTGTGGAGGTGCGTCAATGAGTGGGTGAGGTGATTGGGTCACGTGCATCTATCTGTAGAAACACCACGCTTCATTCCTATTTTGCAGTGAGTCTTGCTATTCTGCGTGTATGTGCGTATGTGTGTGTGTGTGTGTGTAGTGTGTGTTTAGCGTGTGTGTAGTGTGTATAGATGTGTGTAGTGTGTGTATGCCTATATAAATCTACAGACCTTAATCTACAGATATAAATATATATTACAGTGTAGGGTGAAAATAAATGAACCCTCACCAGTCACCGCCCCTTGGTCAGCCTTCTTTGCCTGCCCTTACTGTGCCTGACAAAACACTGTCTTCTCTGTCGACCACAGCCACAGCCAGCACAACAGCCACAGGCAAACGTCCTCCTCACAGTACAGCCACTACAACAGCAGCAGCACCATTACACTCGCCCTCTCTTGAAGTGTCAGACTCCTTTAGCACAACAGGCTACTCCCCTACAAAACCCTTTCTGGGCCATACTCTCCTACGCAAGTCGTCTGAGAGTCCTTTTTTTACTGCTATTCAGACAACAGCACTACGCAACCTTTGTTCCTCCACCGCCCACCCACCCAGCGCCCCCCTCTGGCACACACTCCTTGATAGCCACAAGTTCACTGCTCCTCATTCTGTGTAAGTGTCTCGAGATGACAAAGCCCTATTCCCTATTGACATACCAGACGGACAGACAGGATATTTCTGACCTGGAAATGGCGACAGTTGGGCTGGCTATTGAACTAGGTAAAGAGACCCAAAGACAATAGGAAGCTCTCCTCCCCAAGTACTTACAGACAAGCATTGTGGTGTGGTTGGAATATAGCTGCTAACAATGTCACTACACATAACTTCAATGCCCTGCTGCTTCATCTTCTTTCTCAGCTTCATCGATGGCAGGCAGCTAAACTAGAGTAAGCAAAGAAATCCATCATAGGAAGAATGGACACTTATGGACTGAGATGGATAGGAATGTGCCTGCTTCTACTCTCAAGGCACTGTTCTTGACGCGTGTCTTTGCTAAGCATTTTGCTGGTAATCTTACCAATGAACAGATGATTGCACAGTTTGAAGCTACAGAGATACCATCGGCAGCAGTAACAGAGTCAGCAGAATCAGCAGAGGGAGGAGGGAAACCATTGAAAACACCCACAGCTGGTTCCTCACTCTCCTTGGATTTGCAGAAGCTTGTGATTCATCCCGAGGTGCAGTTGGATACACGGCCCAAGGGAGAGCAGCTACTAGACCATGCGCTGTCTATTCTTATCACTACAGATCCAAGGTAAAAAAAAAAGGTGTAGGCAGACAGAAATATCCCATAATCACTCACACATCACACTCCATCCTATCCTTCTTATTGGCAGTGGAAATGATTCACTGTATGAGTTCTATGTGGAAGTGCTCAATACACTGCTTGTCTTGTTCTCCACACAATTCCATCATACCCATCTGGGAGAAGGAAACTACTTTCTGGATATACTGTTTCAACACTTTAGGTAAATGCACAAAGGTAACGGTATGCTGACACTCCAAGCCATACATCAGAGGCTGTGATAGCCAAGCTGTTGGATAACTTTATTCAGCAAACTAGTCCACCTGCACAATCATCGAGTAAGTGTACTATAAATGAGTCTACTTTATATCAGCACAGTTCTTTCTTTTTACCCTTCTTCATTCCTCGTAGTCAGTGTCTATTCTTGTTTCCTTTTCTTTCTTTCTTTCTCAAATAGTATAGAGTCCTACCACTATTACTAGGCATTCTTCTGAGCATTATTATCATAACTATAATCATAACTATAATCATAATCATCATCATAATAATAACTATAATCATAATCATCATCATAATAATAACTATAATCATAATCATAATCATAATAATCATAATCATAATAATCATAATAATCATAATAATCATAATATTCATAATATTCATAATATTCATAATATTCATAATAATAAATGTCCATTAGGTGTAGTATACAGTGCCTACAACTACTTCTTTTCACGTACAACACCTGCTTCTGATGCCGATGCATTCCCTGTAGCCGATCGAAGTTTGCTGCTGTTGCTGTTATTAAGCACACAAGCAAAACAATATACAGTACCTGGTACATCACCACCAACACCTTTTGCCACATCTCCTTACCGACACGCCCTTGCCAATATACGAGATCATCATGGTAAGTTTAGATATAAATATATATAACAATGAAATATTAAAAAATGAAAATGTCGATTAGCACGCTCATCTGAACTGCAAGATGAAAGGACAAAAATATACTTTGTCTCATTCAAAGATCTGTTTGAGATCTTTTGTCGGTAAGATTTCTCTCTCTCTCTCTCTCTATGTGTGTGTGTGTGTAGGTAGTAACACCATTCCATTGACTCGTTGATATATTTAGATCCTTGGGCGTAGAAGAGCGCATGCTATTATTTTACTTATTATTGGTAGAAAATGACTCTTTCCGTGTCTATGTCTTATCACGCACTGATCCAGAAACAATGGTACACTTGACCCTAATGCCCCTAGGACTGACTAGATCGCTCTTTTAGTATATTCCTATTCTCAAACTCATTTATGAGTCTGTGGAAGGAAGAACCAACTATTCACAGGTCTATGTGCTGCTGATCTTTTTATTGATTTTTAGTCAAGATGATGTCAATAATGAATCAATTCAAAAAATCGTAAGTCAGAAAAAGGGGGCGGAGGGAGATTTTTCAAGGAAATATGGTCGATTCTTCTTCATTCATAATATTGCAGTTATTAATTTATCACAATATACTACTATACTACTATACTACCATAGACAGTGAGCAATATATCGTGGTTTACAGAACGCCCCTTGTTAAAGTCAATCTCTCTCGGTGGGCTGGTATCCCTTGTACTAATACGAACCCTTCAACTCAACCTGTCCCATCAAAAGGTAACGACACTACTTATGCTTAGTACTCAACCAAAGGGGGATGGCAAAGGACGTGTATTTCCATACCAATTGTCTTGCTATTTTGGCCAATATGTCTACTTCTATGCTAGACATGCATGCGTATGTTGCTCAACGTATTGTCAGGTAAGCCCCTGCTCTCTCTTCTTTTTCTTTCTATTTCAGTAGAATCGGCTACTTATGCTAACTCATCTTAGCTTGTTTGAACTGATTTCCAAACGATATCAAAAAGTAACTCACAAGGTAGAACTAAAGAAATATTATTTTTATTATTTTTATTATTCTCACTGTCTACTTCATCTCCCAAACAGACACCCTCAGGAAGCGACGCGACTGTCTACGAAGACCTCCTGGCACTGTTACTAGAAATCATTAATTCTGCATTGACTCACCGTCTTAAACACAATCCACAGCTAGTGTATGCCTTGTTACTCAAGTGTGAAATCTTTGCTCCCTTTCGACTCCACAGTCGCTTTGCAGAATTGATTGCAGCTACAGAACAAGTCATTCATTACTTTCAGTGTCGCGTGTCTGAGGCTAAATTAAAGGCGCCTTCTTCTCTTCAAGTGCTTGATCTGATTGAACAGCACGCCCGCACTCATACTCAGCATCAACGTGTAAGTATTCTCTTCTTTCTTCTTTCTTTTGGGGAGGGTGTTGAATGGTTTAACTTGCTGGTATGCTCTTTTTATATTCTTATTCTTATTCTTATTCTTATTAGATGACACCTGATCTTAAGTTCCAGTATGAAGAAGAACAAGATGCTCATGAATTCTTTGTTCCTTATGTATGGGCATTGATTCATCGGCGTACGTTTATTTACTGGAGTGAGGAGAAATCCAATATTCTTGATGAGTATAGACAAATCAATGAGGCTGAGGATACACCCATCGTAGTAAAAGAAGACATGGAGTTTAGTGATAAATGATAGTAAAATAGCTTTATTGATAGGTATTCACTCGTACTAAAAAAAATAAAAAAGTAATAAAAAAAAATAAAAAAAATACTCGCTTGATGCATAATAGTAGATAGTCAATAATCTATAGCAAATAGTCAATACCACTGGTGTGTCTATGAAAAGGGTGAAATCGTTCTATGCATTTATTCTTCGGTAGGTCTATTGATTGATTCTTTAAGCATCACCGACATCACTATGGAGTAATACATATTCTCTTGTACTATTTCCAAATTTAAGGACATCCTTCAACCGAAGTTCTATATAGCGAGTGTTGGGAATGCGCTCTCCATTGAGAAAGGTACCATTGGTAGAATCAAGATCAATGATAAATGGTCTACTCCAATTGAATAAGCACATCTGTATTTTTAAATGCGGAATACTTTACTTGACTTCATTACGAGGATTCTCTCTTTTGGCTGTTGTATCAGCTACACGTCTGAATTGCAGTACGGCATGTTGTTTAGAACAGGAAGGATGATCCACAGGCACATCTACTACCTAGACACACAATGATAATGATGATGATGTCTCTAAAATGCCATGGTTACTTACCACTCGATCACGTCCCACAAGATAAGCACTTTGACGATGAATATGCAACAATTCTTATACAAATACAAATGTCTCATCAACACCACTTATCACATAGGCCTCTTACCTATTTGCTCTTTTCCCTTGAACACATACAACCTCCACTGATGTTTAGGCTTACAGGCCTCAGGGGGTTCATTGTATTTGAGTTCTACGCCTTTGATCGTATTGGTTTCTGAAGCAAGTTTACCAGACAATCCAAAATTAGGCACTTCTTTCTCTACCACTTCTTCTTCTTCTTTTTTCTCGATGTCTTGTTCTCCACCCCACTCATATTTTCTTCCACGTTCATGCCGAGTTGAGTTGTCTCTTGGTCGTCCTGATGAGGGTGGATTGTTTGGGCGTTGGTATCTAGCCCGTTGTGAGTGAGGTGATCTTGATTGTGACCGTGACCGTGACCTTGACCTTGAAGGACGAGAGGGTGAACGAGAACGAGAAGGTGAATGACGACGGCGAGAATAAGAATGGGAGCGACTTTGACGAGAAGAACGAGGGGACGGCATGACTAGTGAGAATAAAAGAAAAACAGTCTTCACACACAACACAACAAGAGAAAGCGAGACTCTCTCTCTCTTACACTACTGAAAACACGTCATGAATATAAACTCAGACAGAGACACTGGGACAAAGCAAGAAAGACGTCCTCATGGCTTTCTCCGCTAACACTCAAGAACTACCTGCTACAGGCAAACACCACCCACCCAACACCCCACATGCACCTTATCGCACTTAGTATCGATTGGTATCGAACCAACTTGAATCACTGGTTCATAATGACAAGCTCATTACAACTTTAACAACTGGACGAAAAGTCCTAAAGACTCTCATTTGGAGAAATGGTTGTTCTTCTGGAAGTGTTATTTTCGACGTCTCAAGTTGCTCAGAAACACAATTCCAGCTCTTGGAGCTTATTAATGCTCAGTTCCCTCTTCACTGGGGTACTATTTTCCTCAAAGAAAGACCCAAGCATCTATGTGGGGCTAACTTTCACCCCATTCTCCAGGATGAGATCTCTCGTGCATGTGATAAAAGGTTGTTGTTTGAAAAAGATAACACTGTCATCCTTGCTTTCTTCGCAGAATACTGATCCACCAGAATCACCCGCCTGAACCTATTTCGTCTGGTCTTGTCACTTTTAGAGGGACAGGATAGACCTGATTCTATGATATCACCTACAGTAGAAGAGCAGACAGACACCATCTTATTCTTGACCAGTCTGTCTGAAGTAGAGACTTCCATATCTACAGAATCAGAGATGGACTCAGCAGGCTTGGTAATCTCATACCAGTTCACTGCCAGTACAATGACTGAAGAGTTCCTTCATCTCTCACCATGCACCTCACAGACAATTGGTCGAGCACTGCGTAATACTAAGTCAAGTGTATCTATACCAACACTCAGGTCGATAGCAAAGAGCACCACGAGTATAGGTGTCTTAAAAAAGAGTCAAATACTTGACATCTGTAGTTCCCTCCCGTACCAACCCTCCCCGTCATGCTGGGAAGCCTTTTAGACTGAATCTTTAATGATAGAGAAATCTACCATTATCAAAGTTGCAAGTCTCAACTGCAACAGCCTTGCTAAAATATCTGATCCCAAAAAACGTTCCCATCTCATTTGACACTTACGCAGCCAAGATGCTCACATCCTTGCCTTGCAAGAAACACACGCTTCCACACTTTCCTTACAATCACAACTTAACTCACAGTTTTGTGCTCATTCCTCTCTCTCTGGACATACAGCTGTGGCATTGTATCACTCACCCCACAAGTCATATTGAAACGTATTCCTATTTCTGAAGATGACAAGGCTATCCTTGCTCAAGTCTCCCATACTAGTGAATACTTTACGCCATTTTACATTGTGGTATTATATGCCCCTTCTCATTTATCCACTCTTTGTCATTCCTTCTATACATCCCTCCTTTGCTCTGCTCCCTTTTCAGACTTAGACGACTGTTATAATTGTCTTCTTTTGATGGGGAACTTCAACTTCTCTTATTCTCGCCCCAACTCTCAAAGCAATACACCAGCTGGCTGGAATGATATGCTAAAAGAATGGTTTGTGGATTGTATGACACCCACAGGCTCTATACCTATGCCTACCTTCCGTCGTAATGACAAAATTATGTCAGCCATTGACTATTTTTATGCTTCTCTCTCTCTGACTGACAATTTGGTTGAGTCCTCTGTGGCCTTTACTAATCCTGCCTGAACAGATCATGCTTTACTCTCTTTTTCCCTTTGTTTAATCTCTCCTAGGAGTGGACGAGGCCTTTGGAGAGCTAACCCCCTTCTTACTCACAACAAACATTTCTGTCAGAAGTTAGACACTCACCTCAGAAATCTTTTGCCATTGTTAGACCCATCATCCTCTTCTCAAGAACAATGGGAGCAGGCAAAGTCAACTGTTAGTGGAGTAGTCAAGTCTTTTGGACGTCGACACAAACCATAGAGAGAGCGTAAGCTTCAAGAACTACAGATTAGACACAACCATTTTCTTTGCAGTTGTCGTCCTACAGATTTAAAAATATCAACACTTGCCATATTGAATAGAGAGATTGCTGAACTTCAACAGGAAACAGTGGATATTGCTGCTTTGCATGCTGGGAAACATTGGCGGGAACAGGGTGAGAAATCCCCTGGGTACCTTAAAACCACAATACAGACATGACAAACTCAACAAACTGTACCGCTCCTTCGTCACTCTACCACTAATATACTATGTGATACTCCTCCAACCATGACAGAAGCCGCACAGGCCTTCTATACTACTCTGCCTGAACAGATACCAGGTGATAGACATATAAGTGCACAATAACAAGATGATCTTCTGGTGCCATTCACCATTGGGGATATACAGCAGAGTGTTTGGCATGCTCTTTGGTACAGTAGCCTTAGCTCAGATGGATTGCCCTATGGTATTTTAGATTTAGTATTCAGGTAGCAAGACTATGCCAGTCTTGTATGTCAGGTCTACAACGATGCTCTTTTGTCTTCTCTTATCCCTCCTTCTTGGCAGGAAACTAGCATGTGCCTTTTACCCAAGAAAGGTGATCTCTCTACTTTGAGGAATTGGCAACTCATCTCTTTGATCAACTGTGATGCAAAAGTATTCACTTGTTTGGTCAATGGGAGGATGGTTAAAGTAGCTGGTATTTGTATCAACCCTTGTCAAATTGGCTTTCTTCTTGGACAATTTATTGCCAATAATGGAATCTTGGTTTGTCTGTCCATGGAACGTGCAAAGAACACAAACTCAACAGCAATAGGTCTTCTTCTTGATCAAGAAAAGGCTTATGATAGAGCTCATCTGTCCTAGCTCACCAAGACACTGTTAGTTTTCTCTTTTCTGCAATCTCTTGTAGATAGTATCACTGCTCTTTTCTTCTCTAGTCACATTTTCATCAATGTCAATGGACATCTCTCACAACCAGTTATGCAAAGCTGTGGTCTTTAGCAGGGTGATCATCTTTCCTCTGTTCTCTTTAATCTTATTCTGGAGCCATTTCTATTGAGTGTACCGCAAGACACTATGTTCAAAGGGTTTCTTCCTCCTGCACTATCACCAGCAGCTGCTCCTCTTCCTACATATTCTCTTTGTGTTCTAGCCTGTGCTGATGATGTAGCTGTCTTTCTTCAGGACCCAGGAGACTTGGGACAGATACTATACCACTTAAGAATATATGGACAGAGATCCAATGCCAGGATGAACCTTCACAAAACTCATGCCTTTTCTCTCTCTGGATGCCCTCTTCCTGAATGGCAGTCATTGCTCACTGAGGCGGGTATTACAGCTTGGTTTGACAATACTTGCCCTACTGCTTTGGTCTACCTTGGGTATCCCCTCCTTTGTTCTTGACGGAAACGGCAATCTACCTGTGCACAGTTACTTGGGAAGATAAGAGCAGCCAACGTTTTCTTTCAGTTCGTGGCAGAGCCACCATTGTTAATTCTCTCATTCTCTCTACTCTTTGGCATGTCATCCACATCACACCTTTTTCTTGTACTTTCTTTCATTCACTCCAGTCTATCATTAGCAAGTTTCTGATGAAACAGATGTTTTCTCTTATTGTATTTGCCACACTCTGTCTTCCTCAGGCCAGTGGTGGTCTTGGGATTTTGGATCCCTATGTCCAACAATCTGCTCTTCAACTATGCTGGCTGACACCACTATTACTGTACCTTCGATTGCTGGCCCTGCCCATCTCGTTCCTTTCTAAAGAGATTCTTGCTGCTTGTACTGGCATACAAGATCATTGCCTTCCTTTTCTTCTTTCTTCCTCTGAGAACTTACTCTATCAAAGAGCCTTTCTCTATTTTTACACTGCTGTTTTGCGCCTTTTCCCATCTACCATCTATCACAGATAATGTTCTTCTCTCTCCTGCTACTCTCCTTACACCTCCCTTGCTATCTGTCACCTTTTCTTCTCCAATTGATCTTCCAGTCTACCATCCAGGCCTTACCAAACTACTGGTACGAGATACATATGACTTTGATTCCCTAGTGGGCCATCTATGTCAATGCAGCCTTCCTGCTAGATCTGTGGGCATTCGTCTCATATCTGCTTATTTCCATTCTGTTCTATCCTTTCAGACAACATCTTGGCATTCTTTTGCTTCACCAAAGCTTACTAGAATGACCAGAAGTACCTATCACCATTTTTTTTTGCAAGTTCTGCACTCACTCCTACTGTCCCTTGTATCTCCTCTGATTTTTGGCTTGACTTTTGGAAATTTCCAATGAGTCATGTCAGCTGCAACATTTGGTATTAGGTACTACAATTTAAGCTTCCTCGTACATTTCTGATTCACCCTATCTCACCAACACTTCTTCTGTCTCCACAGTGTTGAGTCTGCTCTCAATTCACTGATACTATTGAGCATTTTCTAGTAGAGTTTCCAGCCTAGTGGTCTGTGTGGTGTGCTCTTTATACATTTTTTTTCCTTTCAGTTCGCCTAGGCAATCCAATGTTCTATTCCATGTGCTCTCTCTTAAACTTCTTCCCAACCCTTGAATATTAGAAGCTCCCAAATTATTGGCAGTGTGCTTGGTGAACTATGGCATGCTTATTGGCAATTGATTTTTGATGACATTCCTATCTCTCCCTCTACTATTATTTCTTCTTCTTTTTGCAGCTACTTCTCTCTTCCTCAGAGAAAGAGACACGGTTGGCCAAGTACATATGTAGGAGAGCCAGGTATCTCTGACACCTTGCAGTCACTGTTCTAGTGAAATGGCAATAGGAGAAGTAGTACTTGGGAGACTAGAAGGACAATAGAAATTACTCAAAAACGTATATAAGAAAGTCTTTTGATACTATTATTGGAAACCCCAAAAAAAACAAGTGTGTTTTGTTTGAATTAAAAGGATAGATTTCTCAAAGATTTCATTGTATGATTTTTGGTCTACTGATATACATATTTTTGTCTATGCTACAAAGATCTAAGTTATATAGTAATAGCTTCTCTATAAATTCAGAGATAGATTTTCCTGCCTTGTCTTATGTGTGCTTCAAGGGAGGAAAAACATTCACATTTACAACACCATGATAAATTATTGAAGTTCTCTTTACTACAGTTCAAAGTATTGTTTTATTTTTTAGTTTAATTTACTATTTGCGCATTGGGCATGTTAGCCACCCTATGAGAACTTTTGAGAAAAAATAAGAATAAACATAGAAACACTTCAAATACAAAAGTGAAAGAATGAATGCAAAAAGGAGAGAAACAGAGGGACGGAGAAATACAAAACCTCACATGAGGAAAAAATGATGAGAAGTGAGTAGAGATGATAGTAGAATGATAATTAAGAATAGACATCTAAAAAGGCCATAAATTCAGCAAGGAAACCAGGACACCAAAAAGATAACCCTCATCCTGTGGTGATTCGAAATCCAACGAGGGATACTTAGAGCAACTCGGACAATCCTGAAGTCAATTTATTTTATACAGTGGCTACACAGAATCTCAGGTAGAGTTTTCACATTCCGATATGTTTCTTTAATATAGAATACTTATTCTTTGTCATAAAAACACGCAGTAAACACACAGTAGAGACTTGAGAATTGGATGAAGTATAAATAAGGCCAACAGGATAATAAATACAGGTTTATTGGGTGGAAGCCCTTAATATTTGGTGTTTCTATCCTTGACCTTTATAACAGCCCTACATCTCCAATGCATGCTGGCAATGAGGGTGTCTGTAGTGTCCTTGGGAATATTCTCTCATTCCTCTAACAAGAGCACCTCCAAATATTGAAGAGTGCTTGATGGAGTCATACTTTTTCTGATGGCCCTGTCCAGCTCCTCCCATAAATGTTTTATGGGGTTGAGGTCGGGGCTTTGTGAGGGCCACCCCTCCATAGTGGCAATGTTCTCTTGTGACTTCCACAACCTGGACTCTCTACTCTTGTGGCAGCTGGCATTGTCCTCTTGAAGAACATAATCCACCTCTGGATTCAGTGCCTTGAGTCAAGCCAGTTCAGGGCAGTGGTTATCTTATAAGATCTCAATGTATCTTCTACTGTCTATACTGCCTGTCACAGGTGCCAATCTTCCAACACCTTCACCAGAGAAAGAACCCCACACCATTACACTATCACTTCCAAACTTCCCAGTGGGCTTAACATTCTTTGATATCAGCTCCTCCTTCTTTCTTTGCACCACTCTGTTGTGGTTGTTGGTCTTCATCAGTTGGTACTTTGACTCATTGGACCAAATGACTGTCTTCCAGTCTTCTTCAATCCAGTGAAGATGATCCTTAGCCCAAGCAAGTCTCAACTTCTTGTGCTTATTGGTGAAAGAAGGGTTTATTAACCACCTTGCAAGAAAACAGGCCAATCCTCTTTATCATTTCTCTAAAAGTGTTCATACACACGTTGGTGGTCATTTGCTTGCAAAGCTGATCCATTGTCTGAAATGAATTTCTTATCAATTGGGATGCAACCTCTCTCTCTCTCTCTCTTGTCTCTCTAACTGAGAATGGGGTTACTCCCAGTGCTATTTTTTGGCCTTGAAGCATCCAGTTTCCTTGCATCTCTTTACGATACAAGGGATAGACTGCTGACAAACTCCAAACCTAGCAGAAATGGCAACCTGGATGGTCCCATTGACAGAGGCCTTTTGATCAATGAGACAATGATTATAGTCTTCACGATTTATTTATTTTTCCTTGTTTCCAAGAAGTCTTTTTGGTGTGTTTGGTGGTGTTAGATGTGGTAGACATTAGAGTGAAAAAGCAATAAATAAAGAATATTTAATAAATAAAATAAAAACCTTTCAAGGGTAAAATTATGGTCTGAATCTGAACTGTGTCTTGTTGTGTGCCATTCCAAATATCGTACAAACCTGTCAGTGTATCCTTCTCTCACCGTATCTGTTCTTGGTCTATTCTGTTCATGTAAGTGTATCTGCTCGATACACATTCTCTGTCTATTTTACTGGTCTATAGCGTTGGTCCACCCTTTTCTGTCTTTCTTAAGTCTCTGTCCCACTGAGCCTCCCATCCACCAAATCGGTCTTCTTTGTGTCCCCACTGTGTTTGTAGCCCTCCTCACAGAGACCTACGCGCTTTATTAAGATCCCATTTGCCCAAGATTACACAGATAACTACTTTCTAGTTCTACATAGATATTCTCCTTCTCTTAGATCTTACCACAGTATCACCATTCAGTGTGACGTGTGTCCGTTGCTAAAGATATAAATAAAATTAAATCCTTACAAATAAAAAAAAGAAACACGTCCTTTTGTTATTCTCATTCCATCCAACGATCTTTCATTCATGGCAGACACAAAGCTAGTCACTTTAGAGACATCCATGGGTCACATACAGTTGGAATTGTACTGGGACCATGCACCAAGGTAAAGGGCAGATAGATACAAAAAGACATCAGTAGGAACCAAAGGTGCTTATACTAGACAATAGGACGTGCAATAACTTTTATGAACTTGTAAGCCCATGACCAAAGGCGTGTACTATCTCATCAACTATTCTTAGGCTAAACAAGGCTACTATGATGGCATTATTGTAAGTAACTAAGTCTATGCTGTAGTATAGCCTGTTGTATTAACACTCTGTTCTTGTTCTTGTTCTTGTTGCTATACTCTGGTAGTTCCATCGTATTATCGCTGTAAGTAAAGAATAGGAAGAAATGCTTTTGGACTCATTCTCTTTTTACTACTACTGTTACTACTATTATTTAGGATTTCATGATCCAAGGCATGTGCTGCACCCTATAGATAGTGGAGGACCACAGTGATGTGTCTCTATGGACTCTGCTAATACCTCTGCTTAGGAGGAGATCCTACTGGAACTGGAACTGGAGGTGTCTCTATTTATGGGTGGGTCTTCTTCCTACTCCCATGTCTTTCTCTAATGTAGTATATTATAGAGACACGTTTGAGGATGAGATTGATTCGAGATTAAAGCACACGGGAGCTGGTATTCTGAGTATGGCCAATTCAGGTCCCAATACCAACCGATCGCAGGTAATAAGAAAGGAAAAGGGGGGGGGTCTACTCTACAGTACATATACTGAGTGGATGTGGGTGATGTCTAGTTTTTTATCACACTTGCACCTTCACCTTGGCTAGATGGTAAGTAATAAGAGAAAGGGAGGGGAGGGAGGGACAATAGGAATAACTGGCCTTTAGGGAAACACACCATCTTTGGCCGTGTGCGTGATGGCATGAACATTGTAAATCGAATGGGATTAGTGCATGTGGATGCTAATAGCAGGTAAGAACCTATACCTATACACCCATAGAGTAGAGAACATCTGTACATGGGCTCATACATTGGTGTACAATAGACCCAGGGACTCGGTTCGCATTGTTCATGCACGTGCAGAGTAAACATAAAGAAGAAGAAAAAAACCAATAAATACTATGGCGATTGTTATTGTTTTTATTTTTCTTCTTTATTTACAGTAGAGGGGAAGATTAAGTGGAAGGAAGATAAGGTGCGAATCCAATGCGGTGGCGGCCAAAGTCAAACACAGTGACAAAGTTACGTAATATAAGATTACCAATGATATAGTTGTTGGAGGGCATGATTAATAAGACACATTGGCCGTCTGATTTGGTGGAGATCATTTTGGACATTGGCACACTGATAAACACAGAGCCACTGTTGGATAAAGGAACATGAGAAGAGGAAGAAGGAAGAGTGGTAGTGACATTCATAAGATCAGTATCTGCCGGTAATACAGTGGTGGTGTTGCTGGTGGTGGAAACAGGGAAATACACATTAAATACAGCAGAACTCTGCATGTACTGACAATCCACAACATACTGGTTATTGTCTACAGTATAATTGGGAGTAATACTGGTGGCAATCTGATCTGCCAAATGAACAGGCATGTACATAAAGTTGGATCCAGTGTCAATCGTAAATGAAGGCAGTGTGGTGGTGTTAAAGGTGAAATCAAGGGTCTTTGTGCTGTTTTTGAATTGGAATCCTTCGACACCTGCCATCCAACGAGTGTAGATGGGGCTGGGAACATCGCTACCACTGTAAGGAACAACATCCGTATAGACAAAATCGCCTGCTGTCTTTTGGCTAACCCCTCCCAACACCACCTCACCCACCCAATCACTGGTGGTGGACTCTCCAATGTAAACAGAGAAGAGAGGCTGGGAGATGACACTGTTCTTCCATAATCCCATAAGAAAGGGGATGTTTTCTTTTCCATAGCGCTGGTAAAGAATACTGCCTGCAGGATACCCAGCACCAAACAGTCCATCCATCGCCACGCCATCGGACACATTCTGGGTGGCAATGGGACCTCCATTTGAGTCCACATAGGCCATCCACTGCTGGGGTACACTGAGGGATCCCACTGTCATTTGATCCAGGAAATAGTTGCCCAGCGCATGTCCCTTTCCATAGGTAATATTCAGAGGGTACTGGCTGGCTGTGTACGTAGAAGAGGCGGTGGGAGTGAAGCTGTTTTGAGTGACACAGCCTTGGGTGGGAGAACAGGCGTTAGAAGGCACCCAAGTATCAGAACTGCCAGTATCGAACAGTAGGACAAACTTCTTTCCAGGAGTGCCAATACTGACCTCAATGCCTAATTCACACATTTCCAAATCATTCAGCAGAGGAACACTTGTGCTACTGTCTTGTCGTTTGGTGAAGGAGGAGGAAGAGCGAGAAATTCGACGTAGAGGAAATGTGAGGGATGTGAGGGATGTGAGGGATGTGAGGGATGTGTGGGATGTGTCTGTGGTGGGAAGGGCCCCACTCACCACTACAGCTGAGGCAGCAGTCAAAGTGAGGACAGAGAGAAAGGAACGCATAAGAAACAACAAGGGACAGATAGGGAGAAGTGCAAAAGAGAAAAGAGAATGGCTTTAAATAGACACCCCTCCCAATAGATGCTGTGTGACTGTAGTTGGATTGGTTGGCTAGTAACACGTTTTGGTGTTATTAGGTTTATTTGGAGATGGAGATTCCCCGATAGAGAGATTTTGTTTGGATGTGCATTGGGTTGGCTTGTATCTTTTGGAGTAGGTTGGCCTGCAGTGGTAGTAAGGGAGGATTCCAAGTTATAAAGAATAGACATAAAGGAGTCAGATATGTCTAATTGCCTTGGTATTTTTGATGGTACTCATTCTAAAGGATCTGGACAGCAATACGACCATGTCACTGTCACTGTCACTGTCACTGTCACTGAGTAGAATATAAGGGATAAGGATGGACATACCACTTGCCAAGCATCAGGGCAGGGTTTATATTTCTCTTGAAGATCAAGATGCTATTGTTATTTATCATTATCATTATCATTATCATCATCATCATCATCATTATCATCATCACTATCAACATCATTATTATCCTAATCCATAAATATGTATTAATAGACTAATATTTGCTGACTTGATTATTTTACTAAAGTGTACCTGTTTATTTATAACTACATGAACAATAATAGAATCCACAGATACATACTATACTCTGCCCATAAACAAAAACAGCCCTCTTTTCTCTTTCTTTCTCAGAGATGAATTCAGTCTAATACCCAACCCTATTCTTCAGTCATAAGGTAGGTCATGGATACTCATAACAAAATAAACAGGACAAAGAAGGGGCGAAACTGCAATATAACAGTGACACATCAATATTTTCATTTCTCCTTTTGTTGTGTTCACAGTGGAAGAATAAAAATGGCTGTTTTTAATTACTAAATCCAAGAAAATAAAATAACATAGAAAAGGATAGAACCCTCAAAAATGAGTCTTTACTGCTTCTCCTTTATTATAATGAGACAAAATTGTCTCATCTGTGTTGCTATACTATGAGTATTCTTTGTAGACTGTAGACTGTAGACTGTATGTTTTTATGATAAATAGGCACTTGAATGACCAGTCCAAAAAAAGAATACTAGCATAACATCCCATACATAAGCAACCCTAATATAAATAGCAAAGTCTTTTCTTTCTCTGTAAGTCGGAGCTATTCTAATGGTTGAGATGTGGGGAAGGTAGCTAAAGAGAGAGACAGAGAGAGAACATTAAAATTGAATAACCCTCAGAGAGGATCCATGTATTATTCCGTCACTGTTTAAATAGAAATAAGCATTGATCCACAGAAGCCAAGAAGAGAAAGAAGATACCTTTTTCTCATTAAGAGTTCAGACTAAAGAATAGAAAGCATCTAATTCCACAAAGACATACTTAGTAGTAGTAGTAATAACAAGTGTAGTAATAATAATCACTGCTAATGGTCTATTCAAACATGTCGCATTGTTTATTACCCTGTGTCTATAGAGTGTCTGTCTATTGATGTTTACTAAAGAGAACGATCTACAGAACGACGTAGTGGCTGCTGGGGGTTGTTTGATCTGTCCTCCTCTCTTTGCTGTCCTTTACTCGAAGTCACAGAGCCATTCTCCTGGATATAAGTCTGAAGGCGGTTGTTGGTGTAGTCTTTGCTTATGCTAAAAGCCCCTAAGGCACCTACAGTGTGTGTTGTTTATCAGCCACAGACTAATCTGTGCAGTGTCTTGTGGAAGAAATTAAATTGCACTTACACACAGCCAAGGATGCCCTAATTCAATGCTTCAATTGTCATTCCCTTTCTTTATGAGGAAAGATAGAGAATAAAGGAAACACTTACCATCCAATAAAAATACCTCTGGGTGAGTTATGCATGCTATGAAGAAGAACAGTGGACTTGGCGAATAAAGACAAAGAAACAGTCCCTCGAAATAAGGATTGTTGATAGGACTGCTACTATTGTCTTGGAATAAGCAAGGGGTTGTTATTCACTGCTAGACTCCGACCCTAAAGACAAACACCAGGTTCATTTCTTGTTACTAGAATAAAAATATATTTGTTCATGTTGCTATTTATGTTTTCTTAAGTGTCAGTGCTAAAGTATAATGACACTGGAACAAAATATCAAAGTGTAGAGAGCACATTTTATACAAATACAAGAGTAGTGTGTCCCACTCTCTCTCTCTTGTTGAATTTTTAGAAAAAGCCACATTTTATAGGACACATTGATTGTATTTATGTTTTATATTTTATATTTTATTATCATTCAATAGAACACTAGTAATACCACAGATATCTTTACCTATTGAACAAAAATAGATTTGTTAATAATGATTTCTTATAGTTAAGAAAATAAAAAGAGGATTTGTGAAAAACATTCAGCAAAAAAGGCAATATACGTTGTCTTCAGTAAAGATGCAGAACAGGTCTGTAATTTTTATCATCCGCATGCTTTTTCACATCTCCTCGATGAAAATAAGAGAACTGTACTTGCCTTTTATATATATATAATAAAACCCGGGAGAAGAGAGAAAAGAGATAAATTCATAGATAAACAACAAAGAAAATATGAAAAAAACAAGGGCTTTTATAGAACAAAACATGTTGAAAAATAGTAGGGCAAAAATTTATTATCTCGCCGTCACAGTTTAGGGACCGCTAAAAAGTGACGCGCTTTTCACAAGGACAATGGCTTTTTTTTCCCCTCATCGACATCCCAGAACCAACAAGACATATCTTATCCTGGTTTCAAAGTCAGTGTCTGATAAACATGAGCCAATTGTGCTTCCAACTCAGAAATACGGTTCTCGAATGAGGTGGCAGTGGATATCAGAGTGGATTTCTCAGAATCAAGGACAGCAAGACGCAAGAGTAAATGTGTGTTCTTCTCTTCCAGGGCGTATACTTGATGTTCTAGTGTCTCCATCTTCTCTACCTTTCTGAGTCTAGAGCGACGAGCAGCATTGGTGTTTTTCTGTCGTTTGATAGCAATGCCTTCTTCAGTACTTCCTGAATCACTCGATCCTGCTCTTTTGCGTGATGTTCCTGTGCAAAAGGCAGGTATCAATGCACTGATAGCATGAGGGGGTAGGGTGGGTAGGGTGGGTGGAGTTTCTTGCTGGGGAATAAACATGGCAGGAATAGGATCTATCCATGCAGTGGAGGAAGATAGATAAGCAGCAGGTGAACCAATTCCTGGTGGTGCTGCTATAGTACTCGGCCCATGATCATTGGACGAGATGGTGTTATTTTGGATCTCTTTTATAGGACAGGAGAGCATTGGGTAGAGACACCTATCCACTTCTAGAGTGGAGTGTGGGGAATGGACAGACGTGGGCTGGACCAGTCCATCAGAGAGCCATTCATCGAGTAATGTGTTTGTTTCTGATACTCCCGCCTCAGGGAATAGAGAATAGTGGTGGAGACAAGGATCCATTGTTTCTTTCTGTGGCTTTTATAAGTAGGTTGTTGCTGGTAGATAGGATGGTATGTTTACTATAGCTAGATTGTTTTTGCGGCAATAAAGTATGTCGGCATTGGCAAGAGGAAAAGTAGGCCATGATGGACTACAGAGAGAGAGAATTGTTATTGTGGGTGTTATTGTTGGCATTGTTCGTATTGTTGTTATTGTTGCTGTTGTTGTTGTTGTTATTGTTATTGTTAAGCGTACAGTTGTACGAAGGGTTTTAAGCAGTGAAGAAGGTCATAGTGAAGATACAGTGTGCAATATAGAATATATGAAAAATAAGGAGGAAGAAAAGAGATGAATAGAAAAGTTAGAAAAGGGAAATCGTCAGCCTTATAAACAGGCACAAGAATCATTGGACTGTTGATGAGTCACTTGTTGGCTTTCCATATTTGTATTTCTCATCCTACTTTGCTGACTGAATTCAATAGACTGTGTAAATCAGTTCAAATGAAAAACAAGTGCGTTTCTTGCTGTCTTTATAGAAAGTCATTGGATATTTCTTATTAACAAGGCCAATGTTGCTAGCTCAATAAAAGAGTTTGTTTCCTAGTGTGTATTCCAGTCCTAGTTCAAAAGACTAACATTACAGATAGCAAAATAAATCCTCGTAGATTCTCTTTATTTTATCTATGGATACTACACTCGCATACACACCAGGATGTTAGGTAACTCTAAACCTCATAGATAACTATGACCTTCCATAAAGAATAATTTGTAGGTCATCCAATACACATTGCATAATACAAGAACATAATACAAGGAGAACTGTTTCTTTTTTACAAGGAGAATACCATAAAGCCTATAACAGTGATATTTGATCCAGCTAAAAACATAGGATCCCCAAATATTCATAACTTGGTGCCTTATATATATATATACTACAAAGATAGACAAGTATCCAGAAATGAAAGGACATTATCTTGTCATGGATAGTATTCCTATCCATAGCTCAGCTAGCATGGACAAGAGTGTGGACAAGATTTTCGTTTCCCTCCATTTGATACTTGCTAAATCTTTCAAATACACAAGCTACTGTCTGACTTCAAGGACGTGTCCAGGAAAGTCAAGTTTCAATAATAATTTGTAATTGGATTAATACAAGATAATAAACAATTAGTAGTTTGGATTGTGCTCCAACATCTCTTCTAATACAGTTTACTATATTTCGATTGGATTTTTTTTCGAAACTTAATTTGTATTTATTGTATTGTATTCGTGGTATTTAAAGAGTTGCATAACACAAACAAAAACAACTACGACTATTTTGATCTTTGAATACAATTCTTCCTACTGTTACAAATAAGGAAAGACTCTGTCCCTAGAAGCTAGAGAAGGGAAGATTATTGTCCGTGCATTTTTTATAGAGAATGCTATTGAAAATTAGTCTTGTATCAGACATACCTTAGAAGAAGAACTGTATAAGTAGTCTTTGGATTTTGAAGAATTAAGTCTGAGAAATTTACCTTTTTACCAACTTAACACACCTCTTGTTTTTTGGGCTTTTGAACACTACAATGAAAAGCCTCCAACGTCTTCGAGTCAGTTAACAGCTGATTCCTTTTGAATAGCTTGATTTCGTTTTGAAAAGGAAGTCGATCAACTATTATCATTTTCAAATTGTCATTATCTCTATTGAATAACACAACTTCTTTAGTATATTTATAAATCAATAACTAATATTAGTTATTATTCGGTGTATCTTACCTAACAAAATTTCAAAGGTCAGTGCCATCTGTAGCAAGTTCGGCATAGTTAAGGATGACAAGACAGACATTCTCTGTGGTAGTAATATAAGAGATCATATCTATAATAAAGAACATTCAGATTTAGCACCTATTTCTTACATAGTGTGCTTATTTACCCTGTGTAGGTCATCTGGCACGGTGTGCAATCACAGTATTATACCAACGAAAAGGGAAGAGACACAAAGTAAACGGGTTGGGAACAAGAAACAGCCCACTATCCAAGTCAAAGAAAGTCTATCTTGTTTATACTCCAGGAAGTAGCTCAAGTCAAAGTTCCTTTTTATTCAAGAAGTAGTAAACTACTCTTTTTATAGTACTAGCTAATTAAAACACTGTGACGTGGTGCCTTTCCTTCTTATCAATGCAAATGTACAATTCACCAAATCTCCAAGCAGGTAGGGTGGTCAGTCCGCACTATCTCACAGAGCATCCAAATAATTGTTTCCTTTTGTAGATACCTCAATGTAAAATTGTATTATCAATAGAATATATTGCTTATGAATAGCATTGTTTATTGTAATAGTATAGCTAATGATATATCATGGCTATAGCTACTGTCTAAGTACATTCCCTCATAGCAATAGAACCCACACCCTAAAATCATTGTGCTTTATCCTTGGGAGATAGATAACTATGCTCAGGAATACATCCTAAACACCATTGATATTATAGAAAGAATAATAGACCACCTGAGACTGACCTAAGAAGAGACTTAACTTACCGATTAACGTACTTCTGCTGTGGAAAACCAGAATATCAATAGCTCAATCCCATTTCGTAAAGTGAAGCCTTTGATGTTTATTAATCAACAACAATCAGACAAATATATAACTATTAACAGCCAACCCACCAAAACATATAAAAAAAATCCGGTGTAGTTATCACTACACTAAACTAAGATACAGATAGGTCTTTCTTGGAATCATAATACATTTCTACACTATTTTATTTCCTAAAAATGCACCAATACTTTAGAGAATACTTTTTAAAAAAAACACACACACACATATCAGCCAATCATAAAAAGAGTCCTATCTTATTGTCCATGTATCTACTTTTATATCCCAAAAATCTTTAGGCGTGTAGCCATTCTAATTATTATTGGACACACTATCTGATATGGAAAGATTGAGAGTCTGCCGGTCTCTATTCCACAGAGTTGCATTGCTTTTAATAAGCAGAATCAAGTACACATCCATATAAATATTAATAATAAACAACAACACCAATGTTTGTTCAATACCCACTATGAACTACACTGTATTCTTTCTATGGTACTTTAGTACTAGACATTATTATATCTAGTTATGAAAAAATCCATCAAGACACACTATATCACTTTTTAGATAGTTTAATTGTATTATGGGTTTCCTTCAGTGAGTCAACCGAGGCTTCTTGGGTTCAAGGGTATTTGGCTAATGAACGTACAATTAATTCTGCTCTTTGCTATTCAACCTCGTTGTTATTCTTTTATTCTAATAGAATAGTTATTCTAATAGAATAATTTGAAGGAAATCACCACCAAATATAACATATACTAATACAGGCTGTTGCACTTCTATACTATTTTTAAAGGGTCTATTCACTACATTCAAATTCACTATAGCTTATCATAGATGCTTCATCCCACACTAATCATTTTGTGGCTATTTTTCACAGATGGCTAACTGTTAGTTTCCTGTTTTAAATCTAAGATCCAAGGTAACAGTATTCTGTACACTGCTTAGTATATCTCTTCTCAATATGTCTTGGTTATACCCTATAGAATTCAGGCGACATTGCTCAATGTTAGCCTATACTCTGTACTGATAAAGAGGGCTTTCCAAATGAATGCAAGCGATTTATATTTTTGTACATCCATCTGAAGCAGTGGTGTTTTAGTGTGCTTACCATGATATTTTGGTCATTGACTGAGCATGTATTTATAGTCCAACCTAACTGTCCTGTAGGAAGAAAGAAGTACTTAGTTCATAGGATTGTATGATTGATTCATCTCACTTATTCTTTACAGTAATCTGCCATTTCTTGGTCTTATCACAATATATCTACTTTCTGTTTGGTATCTATCATTATTTGGACGGTTAGGATGACTTTTGTGCAAATGTTTATATCCACAACAGCCTGTATATCTATTTTGAAAAAAGTTCACTCAAAGAAATTTATTAGATATATAATTAGGATTAACATACTTGTTCAAGAAAGTGTTAATACAGCCACACCCAATTGAATTTAATACCTTTGAAAATAAATATTAGGACGAAATATTTAGGATATGCTCAACATTACATAAAACACTTCACATTTGATTTAGAAGCTTCAAACTTAAGCATATCAAGGCTCAACATATTTTATTTATAGAAAATGAAATGATAATAATACAGTTAATATTTCGTATGGCCTTCTCTGGCACCAATGACTGGCTGGTATCTATCTGTCATACTTTGAACTCATCATTATGCAAGCTCAACACCAACTCCCTCCTACTCTTCTATAAGTAGAGTCTTTAAACTTTCAATATTGGTAATAAGTACTCTTCTTTCTTCAATTCGTCTTTCCAAGGCCCACCAGACGTGCTCAATTGGAGTTAAGTCAGGGCTTTGTGTGGGCCAGTACTCAAAGCCCCTAATTTGATGCGTCTCTTTCCACCATCTGGCATAGGCCCCAGTATGACAACTAGCACCATCTTCTTGTAACAGAAACTCCCTATCCTTTTTCTGATGCAATTCCATGAACCAAGGATGGAACTCACCAGCCAAAATATTGATATATTCGTCTTGTTTTACAGTACCATCAACAAAGACTCATGGACCAAATCCATTAGCCTAAATACAGCTTCAAATTATTACACCGCTGTCACCAACATTTGTTTTCGGAACACTATGATTAGGATCATACCTTTCTCCAACTTTTCTGATGACACAGGCATCTTTATTTTTCTCTTTTACGGTGTACCTTGACTCATTAAGCCACAATACAACCGTTCACTGATTTTTTGTTCAATTGACATGTTCCTTAACCTAACAAAGTCGTTTCTCTTTATATTTTGAAGTTAAGGCTGGCTAATGAGCTGGAGAGAAAAATCTGAACACCAACTGCTTACAGTAGCTGATAAGGGTATTTCTATACGCATCAACCTCAAACTTCAATAGTTTTATTTTCATTCCAGTTGTCTATATAAGGAAAATCTAAAATATACAGCAACTCCACCAAACGTGCTATTATTAATGGCATACATCTATTAAGCTATCCAACCTCACAACGCCTGAAGATGACCTAAAAAGACCGTTGTGCGAGGGTACACGTGACTCTGGCATGAATTGAACTCCACCCCACCACGAATTGTCTATTTTTCTTTGGCTGCTTATTTCTCGGTTTCATTTCTACATCATCTAGAAATCACTTTACTAGCAAAGATAAATATCCTAGTTTTCTCCTTTGCACATGTCTTCACAACCTATTTTCAATGGAAGTTCGATATCCTCGGGATCACCTTTGAACTCACCCTTGGCCTCTCCTTTGTACTCTCCTTATAACTCACCCGGAGATTTGCCTTGGGATCAGCTACAGACCCAATTCACCCACCAAATGTCACTTCAACCACCTTCAGTTCAAAGCAGCAAGTCAGGAGGAGGAAGCGTTACTGGAAGTAGTAGTGGAGGAAGTAGTAATACCTTTGTGCACAAGCTATTTAAGTAATGTTCTACTTTGGAAACAAAAGTACTCATACACTCTTTCTAGTATGGTGGTTGATAAGCAGTACCAACACCTCATTGCATGGACATACTCTGGCATTTCATTTATTGTCTGCAATATTACCGAGTTCTCACGAGATGTCTTACCAAAGCACTTTAAACATAATAACTTCAGTAGCTTTGTTCGTCAATTAAATATGCAAGTATTGTAGTATCACCCTTAACAAGGTTTGCTAACTTATCTGTATTAGGTATGGATTTCATAAAGTAAACAAGTCTCCTAGAGGACACCGCACACTGGCTGAGAACCAGATATGGGAATTTTCTCATTCCAAGTTCATACGAGGTCGATCTGACTTGTTGGACGAGATCAAGCGAAAGACATTGGAAACTGATGTAATACGTCGCGATAATAGTGGTGATTTAAGCTCGCATATGTCTGTTTTACAAATAAATCAATCAGATATGATGCAGCAGTTGTCGAATTTACAAGATAATCTTCAAGAGGTAATGAGTGAGCTATCAGAGACACGAAAGAAACAAGATACCCAACAGCAAATGATCAATAAGTTGATCAACTATCTTACGAAGCAGCACGGAGCATGTAAGAAGCAATGATCAGTGTAGAAACGAACTAACACCTAATGCTAATGATAATAGCTCAATTGCTGGCAGAACTTAATGTTGATACCTATAGTATTAAACCTGACCCAGAAAGACCCCCTCCTATTTTTATTACATCTCCAGATGTAACTGGAAGTAACAGTCAGTTACAAAATATGTATCTATTGAATGGGCAAGAACATATGATAAACTCATCCAGTCTGACACTTTCACACTCTTCACAGTCCTATCAACAGCAGCAACAGGAACACTACCAACACCACCAACAACACCAACACCAAATACAACAACACCAACAAGAGCACCACCAATTCTCAAATCAAGCACATGCTCTTCAAAGCTCTTCACCCTCTTTACCTACCCGCCCTGCTGCTCCACTCACTGTCCAAACACAAAACCTTCAACAACCACGCCTCAATGTATCTATATCTACCCCCGAAAATCCTCAACCTATATCTCCTTTGAGTGTCTATCATTCAGCACTCAACACGCCACTTTCACCTAGCACAAGTTATAATGCATTTGCTTCTGATGAAGATGTCAAAAGTATATACAGTTCTCAAAATGCACACTCCCCTATTGCCTTGGGGCCTGTGAGCTCTGAGCATGATTATCAACAACACCATTCACAGCCACAACATGGAAATCAGTTACAACAACTATCATTGCCGCCATCTCAAGCCATGGCCTCTAATATGGATGTGCAAATGGGATTCAGCTTTGGGTTTCAAAATACCTGATCAGTCCGTCTAGACCTATGGATTTAGCAATACAATTAGGAAGACATGGTTTGTAATCATTGTATTAGTTGTTTTATTCAATTACTTGGATTATACATTCTGCATTATAAAGATAACAGTTATTTTTATGATTTCTTTGTGTATTATAGTGTACAGTGTAATCATCTATATTAGATCGTATTAGTAAGAATAGGTAAGGTGGTGGTGTGTTACATAGAGGTATACTTGGTACCTATAGTATAGAGTCTTGATTACATTATGATCTTTTATGTATATCTTTATGAATTCATGCTTTTTTGTTTGTTTGTTTGTTTAAAAATGAAAGAAAGGAGGGAGGGGGATACATAAATAAAATGAAAAAGGAGCAGAGATCAAAACTGAATAAATAAGAGTTACTTAGATTTAGTGCTGTCATTGCATATGATCTGCACATAGAAGTGTATCATACTTTAGGGAGTCTGAAAATGTGGTTTGAACTCCATAGTATAAAATATATACTTCTTTATCTCAATCTATAGTCTGTGCTGTTTCTTAAACAGGCTAGCAGATGGGTCATAGAAAGTGTCAATGTCTATTTAGAGACGACCAAGGTTTAGGAAAATATTTTGTTGATTAAGAGAATATATCCTGTATTATACAATACTTTCCATTATAGACAATAAAAATGTTTATGGATCTATACAGTAATTCGGATTATTGTTATATTCTAAATCTTAGTTATTTGGTTATCGATAGATCTCTTCATACACATTGTAATAGTAAAAACTAATGCTATATTAGCAAGCTTTATATAATCATAATCTATTGGTTTGCTTGTTTTCATGTAGATTATTGGATAAGGAATAGCTTATAGAAAGAAAGAAAAAAATATTACTATATTAAAATGAATTTAGACGTTTATCATTGCTTAACATAGGATGGCTTTGAATCAAGTGATTATTTCAAATTCTGGAAAGTCGTTTTTATTTATTCATAACAACAGTTTTGACTATGGATATAGACCTCAACTTTTCAATAGATAAATAAAGTAGAGCTTTACATGCCCTGTTGTAATACATTGATGACATGAGAAGCTACTACTCAGTCAATAAATCATCCTCCTTTACAACTCTATGAAGTTGGTACATCATATATATAGGCTATAGTTGGTATTTACATTGAATAATGGTTAATGATGAAGAACTATGATCAAACTCTTTCAATTATTGTCACAGCTCCGTTCCAGATAAATATACAGCTTTTTTTTTTTCATTCTGTTATAAATTAACAGACATTTGACAAATAATTATAGTGATAGAAATAGTTAAGAGTTGATATTAATTATCATAACATTAAACTAGAGGTTATGATTTACATTCAATATTCATATAAAATGTTAGAGTAGTTCTAACAATATGAAATATGTTCAGCTAAATATAATATTTGTAATAACACAACTACACACCAGGAGATATTTGGGATACACACCCAAAGATATTTGGGATATATCAAGAAATATCCTGAGAATAAAGGTTCAATATTCTTATGATTGGCCAATGCATTTTAAAAATGCTTTTCCGCTGTCTAAATGAGCTATTTCAAACTCTACTTGCCTGTTTAAGCAATGGCTATTGACTTTGCAATTAAAAAGTATAGAATTAGCTGTAAAGACAAGAGATAGAACAAGAATTCACTTAATATTACAACTCAGTCACTGCATTTATTGTTTAACATAATGTGTTACAGTCAGGCTTATGAAACTTGGCATTTTCTCAAAAATAATTGGCCTTAAGTCATAAATAAGTGTCTTGTCATAAAGACTTTTCCCATAATTGGAATAATCACTCTTTTGGGAATTAGGACTCGTTTATTACCAAACTAAGAAGAGGACTCTTGAATATCAAGGGATGTCGATAGTTCATAGTATTTTGATAGAATACCCCTGAATCTATACCATTAGAAAAAGTATAAAAGACGTAGTAATTCCATTCAATAAACAACAGAGTTTAACTGCACGTTCTACTGCTCCGTATACCTTTGGCCTAAAAACCCAAAGACAACATTATCAGTATTGCATAGACCATAATACTGAATTTTATATTTCCCCTAATATAATTTATTGTTAAAATAATATATTTTTTTGATAAATTATAGTATATTAAATGATATAAAATAACAATTACTGATAGGGTTGGAATCTAATAACTAAATTTATTGCTAATGTTAAACAATAAATACTAGCAATAAGGATTTAAGTATACTGATACACTAACTCTTATATAACCAAATTCTTCACTAATGATATATAAACTACTAATAACATCTTGTATTTCTGTTATTATTTTAAAAAAAAATAGTTAAAAAAATATTATTGGGTGGTAGATAATAAAAAAGGTCATGTTTATTAATATAATGATATATCTAATAATTCATTGTCTATTATATTAAAGAAAATAACTCCTCATTGCAAATGAATACCCATTTGCGAAACACAATGCTCATCACTGTGAAAAAGCCAGCATTTGAACCTGAAGTTAGAAACTCAATAGAAAACCTACAGACAAGATATGTGTGGTTCATGGAATGGAAATATTCAGATCTGAATTTTACAAGAAACTGCATCTTCATTGATGAGGCAAATTTTCATATCAACATGAGAAATAATTGGGCAAGATAAAAAAAAAGGTAGCACTGCAGTAGTAAAGTAACCAAAAACCAGAGCTACATCTCATACAACCATTAGTGCTATTCACTTGTCTAGTATCATCCATGTTGCCATCAGAAAGCCTCCACCAAGAAAAGAAACATAGACTGCAAAAAAAAAGGGGATAAAGGCTAATAATGGAAAGAAAATATCTGCAATTGAAATTAGTACAGCAGATCTACAAGTTGATGACCCAGCCAATAATAAGTTAGTACCAAAAGGTACAACTACAGCACACTTTGTCAAATTTATGAACAAGCTTCTTGCTATCATGGATCTTGATCAAACTTTTAAAGGAAATTATATTGTTATGGATAATGCTTCTATCCATAAATCCAAGCCAATGATATGTAAAGTTGAAACTAAAGGCTGTAAAGCCATGTACCTTCCTCTTTATTTGCCTGAATTAAACCCCATTGAACAATCTTGGGCAATAGTTAAAGGGAAGATGAAGCATGATAGACTTATGAATGAAGAAAATCTGTCAAGCAGGATTGGCAATGCTTGTGATGATGTACTCATTAGTGACCTTTATGCCTTTTGTAATCATTCTAAGCATCAAATCATTAATTGTTATAATAAAACACCATTCTAGTATAAGTTTTTCTTTCAAATAAATATTCTTTTGAATTATATATTATATTATTATCATAAAAAGTCATCAAAGAGGTGTGCTAATTAAATGTAATATTCTGGCTAATGTTAATTTTATCAGATTGGATGTTTGTTTTTGCAGTCTTCAAATCTCTTAATGGAATATCAATAAGAATTCTGAAGATGCCCTAGGGGAGCAGTTTTGTGCATATTTTATAAGTTGCATGAAAATGACAGTTTATTCATTTATTTGTGGGTGAAGTTGGTATACAATAAAATTCTATAAGATTTTTTTAGAAGTTTAATTATTTGGAGAAAAAAAAAGATGTCCTCCCAGAAGTAATTCAAATATTTACCATTATCATCAAAGGTAGCAATGGCATCATCAATCTTCTGCATTATTCTTGCTTTTCTTTTCTGGGTCAACCATTTTTAAGAAGACAATGATGAGCTTGAACTGGATTGGGAGGAGTGTGGTGAATTGTCTCTATAGCATATGTCAGGAGTCAGCAAGGAGGAAAGGAGGACTAAATTGTCTTCTTTGGCAATATCAGTCATAAGCTTGATGATTTCAAAGCTCCTAATTATCATTCTCTGTTAAGGTATAAATAGAAAAGAATAAATAGTTAACAAATGTATTTCATACAAGAGTATATACATTACCAGGAATGTTAGAGTAGTTGTGGTACATTGACAGAAAGTATTAGTTAATGACTTTAAAATAAAATAAAAAGTCTGGAAGTTGAGGCATTCTCTCATTTAAGCCAAAGGTCTATTCTCAGACACATGCAAAGATAATGTCTCCCAAATAGTTTCCACAAAAATGAGATACCCATGCAGTGAGGGAACAACAATACACAGCTGCAATGTACAACTTACAAAGGTGAGAGATCCTTCATCCTTCCAGACATATAAATTTTCATGTTTTACCTTTCCATATTTGATTTTCACTATCTTCTCTATTATGTTCTATGTGCTTTATAATAGAAGTACAGAATATCAGTAGAAAGTAAGCAGATTGAGAGGCGATTCAGTTAGACTAACTACAGTATCATTTATTAGAAGGAAAAAACGATTATGAATTCTTGTCTGTTTTTTTTGTATTCTTTATTGACTGGGCCAACACGTTATGACGTGTGGCACTTTAAAAATAATAAAGGTCACATGAACTGAACAAAAGGAAAGAAGGGAGGAAACTAGCTAAAATGAAAAATACATTAAGAAAGAAAAGAAAGGAAGAAAAAAGAAAAGAAAAGAAAAACACTTCAAGACACCATGGACTGCAGAGCCACCACCAAAGAAGAAGCCTTACTTGCCACAACACCAGGGAGAAAAGGAGCAGAGTCAAAAATAAAAGCCCAGTGGGCATGCCAAATTGCCTGCACTGTAGTGGCCACAACCAGAACACCAAGGTCAGCGTCTGGCAGGGAGGGAGGACAGCAAGAAGACATCAAAGATTGAACATCCTTGAGACACCAAGAAGGACACCAACAAGAGAGAATGACACTCCACACATGCCTCTTCCCAGAACAGAGAAACAGAAAATGAACTTGGTCTTCCACCAAAGCAGAACAGGACAAGCAAAGGGGAGAAGGAAATCAGACAGGCAGGATGCAGTGCATTCTACTGCAAGTGGGCAAACAACCCCAGAGAGCTTTCCACCAAACAGTGTAAGTGTTGTGGGGGATCCAAAGATGCCAAAAGCATTTCCAAACTGCAGGAGGAGGCAAAGAAGAAGACAAAGGAGGCAGTAAGTGGTGGCAAAGAGAAGAAGTGCAGGCCTTGACCAGACTTTGCTTATTAATTTGTATGATCTCCAAAAGAGAAGAAAAGCCAGTGGATGGTGGAGAGGTGGAAGATACCAGCACAAAGCCAGACAAGAACCATGGCCAGAGCACAATTTGCCCAGAGTCCAGAGCATGGAAGAAAGAAAGGATGCAATACTTTGCAAAACCCAATTGCACAATATGTTTCCAGCATAGACAACCAAAGCTATCCAGTTTGAAAGCGTGGAAGACAAACACCTTGGCAAAGTTGAGCTTGGGTGCAACAAAAGGCAGAAGGAAACCCCAAACAGTGGACAGAGGCAATGTTAGCAGGGTAGGAGCATCCATACTAACATGCATTGGGAGAGAAGACACAGGCAAAGAAGAGCAACCACAATGAATTGGGCATAGAGAAGATGGATAGTTGTGCAGATGGCAAGGAAACAGAAGAGCAACAGAGGCAGAAGGTGCTTGGAAGTACAGAGGCAGAAGAAAATCTAAGTAGCTAAGTACAAAAGAAGTAGTAGTAGTAGACAAAGAAGAAGAAGAGTTGGTTAAGAGAGAAAGGATCCAACATAATTGGAGAGCCTTTTGCTGACTGGCAGGGTCTAACAAACCAATGCCACCATGCCTACAAGGTTGGCACAACAGATCCCACCCAGGACTACCAAAACCAAGGTTCAGGTATCCACAAACAAGTCCATGGACAGCAGCAAAAAAAGAGATGGGAGCAGGGGTCACATACAGGACGTGCCAAATGGTGCTAAGAAGCACAGAGTTGGCCACAAGGCTCTTTCCCCAGACAGAAAGATGGCGCTGTGACATAGTGTCACACTGCTTCTTCAACTTCTCCAGTAGGGCTGCACAGAAACTATTCAGCTGGGCTGGATGGGAGGACAGGGGGAAGCCAAGGTAGCAAACAGCCTGGACTGCATGACAATCATGGCAACATGAAATGTCAGAGGCATCCAGCACAGGTCCCCAGTCAGGAACAAAATGCCCTGAGAGAGCAACTGCCACAGTCTTGCCAAGGTTGACTTGAGCATTGGATGCCCAACCAAACACCAAGAGAATCTCACAAAGAGAAGCAAGCTCACCAGGAGCAGACAGGAACACCAGAAGATCATCAGCATAAACCAACACCTTCAGTGGTGGAGGCAAGACCAGAGGAACCACAGGAGACAGCAACAACAGGACACCAAAACAGAAGCCTTGGAGGGCAGGAGAAGAAAGGATGGTGCAGAGCAATAGCTCAAATGCAAGGTTGAAGAGAAGAGGAGAGAGAGGATCTCCTTGTTGCAACCCACAACCCTGGGGGAAGGGGGAAGACACAAAGCCATTCACATTGACATGAATTTTGGTGGCAAAAAACAGAGAACAAATAGTGTCCACAAAGACCATAGGAAAACCAAAGTGGGAGAGCACCAAACAAAGGTACCCTGGATGTACACAATTGTATGCCTTCTCTTGATCCAGCAAGAGAGCAACACCAGGATCCTTTGCCAATTGGGCATGTTGCATGACAAGGTGCATTAGCAAACCATTGTCAGCTATGAAACAATTGGCCATGAAACCCATTTGATAGGGCATAATCAGAGGGCCAAGACAAAACCAAAGTTGAGAAGTGACAATCTTGGTAAAGATCTTAGCATCACAGTTGATGAGTGAGATGGGATGCCAATTCTTCAAAAGAGAAGGGTCACCAGCCTTTGGCAAAAGTACCAACACTGTTTCCAATCAAGAAAGAGGAAAAACACCAAACAAAGCATCTTGATACACCTGTTGGGCCAACTCTTGCACATAGGAATGTCTGAACAACCTTCTCCACAAGGGATAGGGAAGTCCATCCAAACCAGGGCTCAAGTTGCTGGGTGTATCATCTAAAATAAGCAGGATCTCTTCAAGTGTAACTTTGCTGAGCAAAGAAGCAGAAGAAGAAGCAGACAAAAGAGCAGAGGAAGGAATGTTGTTGAGCAAAGACTCACCAGAGACAAAGTCAATGGGGTCTGCAGTGTAGAGGTCTTGGTAGAATTGGCAAGCATGCCCAAGCATGTCTGCCATGGATGAGAAAAGGTCACCAGAAACAGGATCCCTAAGAGAGGTAATTGACTTTGCAGTCTTTCTTTCTTTGATGGTCCTAAAGAAATAGGCATTAGACTGCTTGCCTTTCTCACACTACTTGACACCAGCACGCTGGGCAAGGTTGGCTGTTTGGGTTTGCTGGAGGTTGGTCAATTCAGCCTCTACACTAGTGAGCTCCAAGGAGGGTGGCAAGGAGGGCAACAAAGAAAGAAGATGGGTACAGGTGCTGTTGAGCTGGCGCTCCACTGACTAACAGTGACGTTGGTACTTCTTGGCATAGGCCAAGGAAAGATGCCTGATGGCTTGCTTGAGCAAATCCCAGCAGCAACCAGCAGAGACATCCACAGGAAGAAGAGAAGAGGCACAATCCAACAGATCCACCAACAAATCCTCAAACTCATCATGATCCAGGTACACCATGTTGAATCTCCAGACACCAGGTCTAGAGGGGCAAGACAGAAGGATCAAAACCACAAGCAGACTATGGTCAGTCCAACTTGGGTTGATAAAGAGAACCTCAGGTTCTGTGGTGACAATGGCAGTGGGGCAGAAAATATAGTCAATACATGTTCTGTATTGACTGCTGTGGTATGTGGGTGTGGGTGCTGTTTGTGGTGCAGTAATTGCATCCACAAAGTATTGTTGTTGGTAGGCAAGCCATTCACTGGTGAAGGCTGCACGTTGGTGTAGGTTGACATTGAAGTCACCTAGTACAAATGTTGGTGTTGTGGCTGGAAGGAAGGTGAATGTCAAGACATGTGACAGGAAAAGAGGATGGCAGATGCTGTATGTGGTGGGCCCATAGACTACAACTACAATAAATGGATCAATGCAGTTTTTGGTGTGTGAGACCTCAACCACAAGGATCCTATTATCAGCAGAAGTGTGCAAATGAGTGAGTAGCAAATGAGTGTGAAAAGAGACAAGGCCACAGTGCTGAGTCCAGAGACTAGACTGGGCTTGGAAGACAAGGTCAAGAGAATGATGGTGTTTGGGAGTGGCATGTGTTTCTTGAAGAGCAAGAAGTGACAGTGGTGGTGAGAGGGAATAAAGGTGGCAAGCAAGGAGTGACTTGGGAGAAGAACAACTATGTACAAGTGAGGAGAGCCCTCTCACATTGAGGCTCCCTAGTTGGATAGGGCCAACACTCATAACTCCATGGTGATCTCCTTGGCATGCTGTTCTGCAGCAGCCTTTTCAGCAGCAGCCTTTTCAGCAGCAGCCTTTTCAGCAGCCCTTGTCTCAGGATGAGAGGGGCACTCAATGTCATTGCCTTGTGGCCAGCTATCCACAGTGTGGCAGTGGGAGCAAGAGCAGAATCACCTGGCAGTCTTCTTCAATGCCCTCCTGCAGCAGTACCGCAGTAGGGAGGGAGACCCTTGGCACAGATTTCCACCAAGGCATTGAACATTCCACCAAGGTGGAGGAAATGATGCAGAGGGGCTGGATTCTCTACTGCAGAGACATCCAAAAACACCAAGGCTTCACCATGGAATACCTGGTGCTCATCCAGGTATGCACAGAGGTGCACCACTTTGCCATAAGGCTTAAAAGCCTCCACAACAGGGGCCAGAAGATCCTTCCCAGGAAAACAGACCAGGATATTGTAAAGGTTGACCTTTACTAGGTTGGCCTTGGTGTCAAAGCCAGCAGAGGCAACCACCTAAGAGTTATTGAAGGACATGCCTTCAGAAGTAGCCTTAAGGCAAACCTCAGGCTTCTCAAAAAGAACCTCTGCAATGAGGTCCTTGGTATGGGTGTGGTGGGTGGTGATAGCCACCACTTTGCCCAACTGGGCAGCCAACACCAGGACAAGGTCTTGGGTTTTGGCATTCTTGCCAAAGTTGAACACAACACTCACTGGGTTCACCATGCAAGCCCATGCTGCAGTGACAGGGTCCACCTTCAGCATTGCTTCACAACCAGGGGCTGTGAAAATAGACATTGCCTTGTTGGGGTGACAGACAAGAGGCCTAGAGCCAGTGATGGTTCTATTAAGGCCATTCCATGCCTTTGGTGGACCTTCCTGAGAGGAAGATCAAGAGATGGTTGTCATGGTTGTGCATTTTTATTTGTGTGGTGTTATATGTGTGAATAATGCTATAGCTACTGTCTACAATTTAATAAATAAAATAAAAACCTTTCAAGGGTAAAATTATGGTCTGAATCTGAAATATTCCTTATTATTTTGAAAGTCACTATATAAAAAGATTGAGTCACAATTTTGGTCTATGTCATTCAAAAACTTTTTATGTTTGGGTTTTGAACAGACAAGAATTCTGTGTGTCATTTTTCATAATACAACAATGACCAAAAAAATAATGCCATTCCATGGCATTAATAAAACTGTTACTGGCCCAAGGCCATTTATTTGTTGCCCTAACAAGGCACTTCATATCTTCATGGCCCCTGGCTGTAAGTCTCTTTGTCATGTGGACCCTGTTACATCTGCATGGGCTCAAACAATGCACCCTGAGTGTGTTGTGTTTAACTTTGGCAAACAGGCCAAGTCTCAAGACATTGCCCCAGTCTTGATCCACCAACTAGGTGCAGTGGTGGCCATCACTACCTGCCACACTAGAGCCAAGGACCTCATTCAGGAGGTCATTTTCAAGGACCCCAAGATGTGCCTTAAGGCCACCTCTGAAGGTGTATCCTTCAATAACATGAGAGTTGTTGCTTCTGCTGGGCTTGACTCAGATGCCAACCTGGTTAAGGTGAACCTATACCAGATCCCCAGTTGCCATCCCAAGAGGGACTTACAGGCACCCATTGTTGAGGCATTCCAGCCTTATGGCAAGGTGGTGCACCTCCATGCTTACTTGGATGAGCATAAGATCTTCTGAGGTGAGGCCTCAGTCCTCCTTGACATCTCCAATGTGAACAATGTTCAACCCCTTTGCAGCTTCCTGCACCTTGGAGGCTCCATCAGTGCCCCTGTTGAGATCCATGCCAAAGGCATCCCTCCCTACTGCCGGTACTGCTGCCAAGAGGGCCATTTGAAGAAGGACTGCAAGGTGAATTCTGCTCTTGCTCCCCACTGCCACACGTGTGGTATAGCTGGCCACAAGGCCATTGACATTGAGTGCCCCTCTCATCCTGAGACAAGGGCTGCTGAAAAGGCTGCTGCTGAAAAGGCTGCTGCTGAAAAGGCTGCTGCAGAACAGCATGCCAAGGAGATCACCATGGAGTTATGAGTGTTGGCCCTATCCAACTAGGGAGCCTCAATGTGAGAGGGCTCTCCTCACTTGTACATAGTTGTTCTTCTCCCAAGTCACTCCTTGCTTGCCACCTTTATTCCCTCTCACCACCACTGTCACTTCTTGCTCTTCAAGAAACACATGCCACTCCCAAACACCATCATTCTCTTGACCTTGTCTTCCAAGCCCAGTCTAGTCTCTGGACTCAGCACTGTGGCCTTGTCTCTTTTCACACTCATTTGCTACTCACTCATTTGCACACTTCTGCTGATAATAGGATCCTTGTGGTTGAGGTCTCACACACCAAAAACTGCATTGATCCATTTATTGTAGTTGTAGTCTATGGGCCCACCACATACAGCATCTGCCATCCTCTTTTCCTGTCACATGTCTTGACATTCACCTTCCTTCCAGCCACAACACCAACATTTGTACTAGGTGACTTCAATGTCAACCTACACCAACGTGCAGCCTTCACCAGTGAATGGCTTGCCTACCAACAACAATACTTTGTGGATGCAATTACTGCACCACAAACAGCACCCACACCCACATACCACAGCAGTCAATACAGAACATGTATTGACTATATTTTCTGCCCCACTGCCATTGTCACCACAGAACCTGAGGTTCTCTTTATCAACCCAAGTTGGACTGACCATAGTCTGCTTGTGGTTTTGATCCTTCTGTCTTGCCCCTCTAGACCTGGTGTCTGGAGATTCAACATGGTGTACCTGGATCATGATGAGTTTGAGGATTTGTTGGTGGATCTGTTGGATTGTGCCTCTTCTCTTCTTCCTGTGGATGTCTCTGCTGGTTGCTGCTGGGATTTGCTCAAGCAAGCCATCAGGCATCTTTCCTTGGCCTATGCCAAGAAGTACCAACGTCACTGTTAGTCAGTGGAGCGCCAGCTCAACAGCACCTGTACCCATCTTCTTTCTTTGTTGCCCTCCTTGCCACCCTCCTTGGAGCTCACTAGTGTAGAGGCTGAATTGACCAACCTCCAGCAAACCCAAACAGCCAACCTTGCCCAGCGTGCTGGTGTCAAGTAGTGTGAGAAAGGCAAGCAGTCTAATGCCTATTTCTTTAGGACCATCAAAGAAAGAAAGACTGCAAAGTCAATTACCTCTCTTAGGGATCCTGTTTCTGGTGACCTTTTCTCATCCATGGCAGACATGCTTGGGCATGCTTGCCAATTCTACCAAGACCTCTACACTGCAGACCCCATTGACTTTGTCTCTGGTGAGTCTTTGCTCAACAACATTCCTTCCTCTGCTCTTTTGTCTGCTTCTTCTTCTGCTTCTTTGCTCAGCAAAGTTACACTTGAAGAGATCCTGCTTATTTTAGATGATACACCCAGCAACTTGAGCCCTGGTTTGGATGGACTTCCCTATCCCTTGTGGAGAAGGTTGTTCAGACATTCCTATGTGCAAGAGTTGGCCCAACAGGTGTATCAAGATGCTTTGTTTGGTGTTTTTCCTCTTTCTTGATTGGAAACAGTGTTGGTACTTTTGCCAAAGGCTGGTGACCCTTCTCTTTTGAAGAATTGGCATCCCATCTCACTCATCAACTGTGATGCTAAGATCTTTACCAAGATTGTCACTTCTCAACTTTGGTTTTGTCTTGGCCCTCTGATTATGCCCTATCAAATGGGTTTCATGGCCAATTGTTTCATAGCTGACAATGGTTTGCTAATGCACCTTGTCATGCAACATGCCCAATTGGCAAAGGATCCTGGTGTTGCTCTCTTGCTGGATCAAGAGAAGGCATACAATTGTGTACATCCAGGGTACCTTTGTTTGGTGCTCTCCCACTTTGGTTTTCCTATGGTCTTTGTGGACACTATTTGTTCTCTGTTTTTTGCCACCAAAATTCATGTCAATGTGAATGGCTTTGTGTCTTCCCCCTTCCCCCAGGGTTGTGGGCTGCAACAAAGTGATCCTCTCTCTCCTCTTCTTTTCAACCTTGTGTTTGAGCCATTGCTCTGCACCATTCTTGCTTCTTCTCTTTGAGGCTTCTGTTTTGGTGTTCCTCCACTGTTGTCCACAGTTGTTCCTTTGGTTCTGCCTCCTCCTTTGAAGTTGTTAGCTTATGCTGATGATCTTCTGGTGTTTCTTTCTTGTCCTGGTGAGCTCATTTCTCTTCTTGAGATTCTCTTGGTGTTTGGTCTGGCATCTAATGCTTGGGTCAACCTCAGCAAGACTGTCACAGTTACTCTTTCAGGGCATTTTGTTCCCAACTGGGGTCCTGTGCTGGATGCCTCTGATATATCATGTTGCCATGATAGTCATGCAGTCCATACTGTCCATTACCTTAGTTTTCCTCTGTCATCCCACCCAACCCAGTTGGATCACTTCTGTCTGGCTCTCCTGGAGAAGCTGGAGAGGCAATGCAACATCATGTCACAGCATCATCTTTCTGTTTATGGTAAGAGCCTTGTGGCTAACTACCTGCTTCTCAGCACCCTCTGGTACGTCCTATACATGACCCCTGCTCCCAACTCTTTCTTTTCCACTGTCTGTAGACTTGTTTGTGGATACCTTAACCTTGATTTTGGTAGTCCTGGATGGGATCTGCTATGCCAACCTCAAAGGCAAGGTGGCATTGGTTTGTTGGACCCTGCCAGTCAACAAAAGGCTCTCCAACTACGTTGGATCCTTCCTCTATTAACCAACTCTTCTTCTTCCTTTTCTTCTTCCTTTGTACTTAGTTACTTAGAGTTTCTTCTTCCTCTGCACTTCCAAGCACCTTCTGCCACTGTTGCTCTCCTGTTTCCTTGCCATCTGTGCAACTGTCCATCTTCTCTGCACCTGGTACATTGTGGTTGCTCCCCCTTGTCCATCTCTCCCATCCCACTGCATGTTAGTATGGATGCCCATACCCTGCTAACATTGTCTCTGTCTGCTGTTTGGGGTTTCTTTCCTCCTTTTGTTGCACCTAAGCTCAACTTTACAAAGGTGTTTGTCTTCCATGCTTTTGAGATTGATAGCCTTGGCTGTCTGTGCCAAAAGCATATCTCACACTTGGGTTTTGCAAAATACCACATCCTCTCTTTCTTCGTGCTCTGGACTCTGGGCAAATTGTGCTCTGGCCATGGTTCTTGTCTGGCTTTGTGCTGGTATCTTCCACCTCTCCACCATCCACTGGCTTTTCTTCTCTTTTGGAGATCATACAAATTAATAAGCAAAGTCTGGTCAAGGCCTGCACTTCTTCTCTTTGCCACCACTTACTGCCTCCTTTGTCTTCTTCTTTGCCTCCTCCTGCAGTTTGGAAATGCTTTTGGCATCTTTGGATCCCCCACAACACTTACACTGTTTGGTGGAAAGCTCTCTGGGGTCGTTTGCCCACTTGCAGTAGAATGCACTGCATCCTGCCTGTCTGATTTCCTTCTCCCCTTTGCTTGTCCTGTTCTGCTTTGGTGGAAGACCAAGTTCATTTTCTGTTTCTCTGTTCTGGGAAGAGGCATGTGTGGAGTGTCATTCTCTCTTGTTGGTGTCCTTCTTGGTGTCTCAAGGATGTTCAATCTTTGATGTCTTCTTGCTGTCCTCCCTCCCTGCCAGACGCTGACCTTGGTGTTCTGGTTGTGGCCACTACAGTGCAGGCAATTTGGCATGCCCACTGGGCTTTTATTTTTGACTCTGCTCCTTTTCTCCCTGGTGTTGTGGCAAGTAAGGCTTCTTCTTTGGTGGTGGCTCTGCAGTCCATGGTGTCTTGAAGTGTGCTTTTTCTTCCTTCCTTCCTTTTTCTTTCTTTCTTCTCTCATGTATTATCCATTTTAACTAGTTTCTTTCTTCCTTTCCTTTTGCTTGGTCCATGTGACCTTTATTATTATCTAAGTGCCACATGTCATAACATGTTGGCCTAGTCAATAAAGAATACAAAAAAAATTCTTTATTAAATATTCTTTATTTATTGCTTTTTCACTCTAATGTCTACCACATCTAACACCACCAAACACACCAAAAAGACTTCTTGGAAACAAGGAAAAATAAATAAATTGTGAAGACTATAATCATTGTCTCATTGATCAAAAGGCCTCTGTCAATGGGACCATCCAGGTTGCCATTTCTGCTAGGTTTGGAGTTTGTCAGCAGTCTATCCCTTGTATTGTAAAGAGATGCAAGGAAACTGAATGCTTCAAGGCCAAAAAATAGCACTGGGAGTAACCCCATTCTCAGTTAGAGAAACAAGAGAGAGAGAGAGAGGTTGCATCCCAATTGATAAGAAATTCATTTCAGACAATGGATCAGCTTTGCAAGCAAATGACCACCAACATGTGTATGAACACTTTTAGAGAAATGATAAAGAGGATTGGCCTGTTTTCTTGCAAGGTGGTTAATAAACCCTTCTTTCACCAATAAGCACAAGAAGTTGAGACTTGCTTGGGCTAAGGATCATCTTCACTGGATTGAAGAAGACTGGAAGACAGTCATTTGGTCCAATGAGTCAAAGTACCAACTGATGAAGACCAACAACCACAACAGAGTGGTGCAAAGAAAGAAGGAGGAGCTGATATCAAAGAATGTTAAGCCCACTGGGAAGTTTGGAAGTGATAGTGTAATGGTGTGGGGTTCTTTCTCTGGTGAAGGTGTTGGAAGATTGGCACCTGTGACAGGCAGTATAGACAGTAGAAGATACATTGAGATCTTATAAGATAACCACTGCCCTGAACTGGCTTGACTCAAGGCACTGAATCCAGAGGTGGATTATGTTCTTCAAGAGGACAATGCCAGCTGCCACAAGAGTAGAGAGTCCAGGTTGTGGAAGTCACAAGAGAACATTGCCACTATGGAGGGGTGGCCCTCACAAAGCCCCAACCTCAACCCCATAAAACATTTATGGGAGGAGCTGGACAGGGCCATCAGAAAAAGTATGACTCCATCAAGCACTCTTCAATATTTGGAGGTGCTCTTGAAAAACGTTTCTGTGTACCTAAAAATATTTGACATGTTTGAGTATAACAAATATTCCTTTAAATATTGGTAATGTTATAGCATAGAGTTTATTTGAGGTCAACAAGATTATGTTCTTGAACAATTTTATTTTGTGGCACACTTCTTATGTTCTAACATATAAAATAATATATGAAATGCTACTGTTTTAAGAAACACTTTTTGTATAAGATATAAAGAAACGTTTATCCTTGTTAGAAGAATGAGAGAATATTCCCAAGGACACTACAGACACCCTCATTGCCAGCATGCATTGGAGATGTAGGGCTGTTATAAAGGTCAAGGATAGAAACACCAAATATTAAGGGCTTCCACCCAATAAACCTGTATTTATTATCCTGTTGGCCTTCTTTATACTTCATCCAATTCTCAAGTCTCTACTGTGTGTTTTTATGACAAAGAATAAGCATTTCCTATTACAGAAGTAGTCATGCACCATTGAATTTAATACTTGCCTAAATTTTAATAAAAAAAACTTTTTTTTTGCATAAAACTCTTCTTCTTTCCAAATAGTGTTAAACCAATACAACATGTCAGATACATTTTCAGAAACACACACTTGTGGAGAATATGATAAAGCAGAAGATAAAGAGCTATGGGGCATTTATTGCCTGTTTAAGGCTGGATTAAAATTGACTATCATTGCAAATGTAGTTGAGATGAAAAAGCCCACAGTTCAAAATAGTATCAGAAACATCAAAGAATGTGGGTCACTATTGCATTTAAAGAGTCATGGAAAACCTAAGAAAGCTAGTGAGAATGATTTTAGACACCTGGAAAGGTCATTAGAGAAGACCCATTTGCCTCATATAATCAGTTGAAATTGGAAATGTTGAAGATTCAGGTTGATGTATGTAGAAACACCATGATCAGTTACTTCAATCAGCCAGGGTTTGGATCTTTTTCTTCAGCTCACAAGCCAGCCTTAACTGAAAAACACAAAGAGAAACAGTTTTGTTGGGCTAAAGAACATGTCAATTGGACAAATGACCAGTGGAAAGGCATTGTCTGGTCTGATAAGTTGAGGTACACCATAAAAGAGAAAAATAAAGATGCCTGTGTCATCAGAAAAGTTGGAGAAAGGTATGATCCTAATCATAGTGTTCCAAAAACAAATGTTGGTGACAGCGGTGTAATAATTTGAGGCTGTATTTAGGCTAATGGATTTGGTCCATGAGTCTTTGTTGATAGCACTGTAAAACAAGACAAATATATCAAGATTTGGCTGGTGAGTTCCATCCTTGGTTTATGGAATTGCATCAGAAAGAGGATAGGGAGTTTCTGTTACAAGAAGATGGTGCTAGTTGTCATACTGGGGCCTATGCCAGATGGTGGAAAGAGGTACATCAAATTAGGGGCTTTGAGTACTGGCCTGCACAAAGTCCTGACTTGAGCCCAATTAAACACGTCTGGTGGGCTATAGAAAGACTAATTGAAGAAAGAAGGGTATCTATTACCAATGTTGAATGTTTGAATATTCTACTTGCAGAGGAGTGGGAGAGGGTTGGTGTTGAACTTGCACAAAGATGAGTTCTGAGTATGGCAGATAGATGTCAGACTGTAATTGATGCCAAAGAAGGCCATACAAAATATTAGCTGTATTATTATTATTTTCTATAATTAAAGATATTAAGCTTTGGTGTGATTAAGTTTGAAGCTTATATATCAAATGTGGAGTGTTTTATCTAATGTTGAACATATCCTATATATTTTGTCCTGAAATTTATTTTCAAAAGTATTATATTTAATTGGGTGTGACTGTATATCGGGATATGAAAAATCTTCCTTATTATTTTGAAAGCCACTGTAATTGTTTGAAAAGATCCAAGTAGATCTTGTTATTGAAGTCAAACATGTTGAAGCAAATATTTGAAGAAGGCAAGTCAACAAAATAATAAATGGAGAAAAACATAAGAGACAAAGTTTCTGAACTATCTTTTTTTGCAGCTGACCTTGATCTTCTAAGAAATGACTTAAATTCAATTCCCCCAAAAAACTGGACAAATATGAACATGATTGAGATGCTCAGTGTGCAATATCACTTCAATGAAACTAGCATAACAAAATCCAAGATAAAAGAAGCTTTATGTTTTTTCTGGGATGAAAAAGCTAATGATTTTGATGCACCAAATACTGCAAAAAAAAGAGCAATGGCACTACATAGTACCATGAACCTTGTTATTGACTCAAGGCCTGCTCTGTTCTTGATCAACTCCAACATCAAAAAGGTGCTTTCAACACAGTTGTCACTGGTTTTTATTCAATTTGATACTGACAGTCTCTCTCTCTCTCTCTCTTTATAGCAATCAAAGAAGATACTGAAAGACAGCCTAGTACAAAATGCATATGATGAAATACTTGAAGCTGGAACTAGCCACAATGAAAATAACAGTAACAGTGAAGAGCAGCAGCCTGAGCCAAAGAAGAGAAAGTATCTCAAAACAGTCAACTTCAAAGACATTAGCTGGGGGAATAAATTCACCATGTTGAATGAGCATTTGTAAGTAAAGGAACTGGATAAAGTGCCAAACAAGATACTTTTGTATTAATCATGTTTAAACAGTAGTACTAATGGCGTATTGGACTTGAAACAAACAGCAATAATACCCAGACAACTAAGAACTGTGGTTGATAGTATTTGCCAACACTATTGTCTTTTTCTGCCAATAACACTGAAGAATAAAGAGTACAAAGTTTTAAATATCATTAGCAATTGCCATATAAAGAAAAGTCTTTACCAATTTGTCAAGAAAATTGATTTGTTTTATAATGATTTGGAACTTCCATATATCAAATTGGTGGTACAAAAGCTATAAGTATTGTTAATTTTCTGATTTTTGTAAGCTATCTACTGATAGTTTTAATTCTGCATGTTATTTGCAATCTATGGCATCATGGTGTTTTAACAGGCAATCACAACAAAGATTGGTATAGGGTGAACATTTATGGGGATCTTTTTGATTTTATATTTAATGGACAAGTAGGCTATGAAACTAAAAGGTATGAAATATAGTGATATCAAACAAAGTTGGCTTAGATGGATGTGTATCATTAGGATAATTATTCTAACTTTCTTCTTTTCTATTACAGATCTGAATGCCACTCCTTAATTGTCAAGTTGTTACAAAAAATGGGTTTTCTAGATGAAGAGACAAAAGATGTCAGGCTTGATTTTATTTTTACAAACAATGGTGGTCTAAACAATGCATTTTATTGTGAAGACAAGCCTAATGAATGTGCTTTAAAAGACAGTAAAAAGACCAGGTGTTTAAGAGGGCAAGCATTGAGCTACTGGGTATCTCTTTTGCCATACAATGAATGTATTGAGCATATCACTGCCATAACCTGCCAATTCAATAAACTTAAGCTTCAAATTATGGCTAAAAAATTTATTGCTGGTACTACTGTTCATTCAGCCTTAAAGGAAGTCAGAATTCCTAATAATGATCAAGAGGGAGCCTCAGTTGCTGGATGTTTAGCAACAATTATATCTTTAGTGGTATGTACTCTTGTATGAAATACATTTGTTAACTATTTATTCTTTTCTATTTATACCTTAACAGAGAATAATAATTAGAAGCTTTGAAATCATCAAGCTTATGACTGATATTGCCAAAGAAGACAATTTAGTCCTCCTTTCCTCCTTGCTGACTCCTGACATATGCTATAGAGACAATTCACCACACTCCTCCCAATCCAGTTCAAGCTCATCATTGTCTTCTCAAGAATGGTTGACCCAGAAAAGAAAAGCAAGAATAATGCAGAAGATTGATAATACCATTGCTACCTTTGATGATAATGGTGAATATTTGAATTACTCCTGGGAGAACATCTTTTTTTTTCTCTAAATAATTAAACTTCTAAAAAAATCTTATAGAATTTTATTGTATACTAACTTCACCCACAAATAAATGAATAAGCTGTCATTTTCATGCAACTTATAAAATATGCACAAAACTGCTCCCCTAGGGCATCTTCAGAATTCTTATTGATATTCCATTAAGAGATTTGAAGACTGCAAAAACAAACATTCAATCTGATAAAATTAACATTAGCCAGAATATTACATTTAATTAGCACACCTCTTTGATGACTTTTTATGATAATAATATAATATATAATTCAAAAGAATATTTATTTGAAAGAAAAACTTATACTAGAATGGTGTCTTATTATAACAATTAATGATTTGATGCTTAGAATGATTATTTATCTATATTACATTACCTCACAGGACTTTAGAGAAATAATTATAATTTAAAAAAATCCTGCAAATTTTATTGATAACAATATACAAAATAATAATTACTATTACAAAGATGTATAAAAGATTGTAGCTGAAGGAGGTTTCGATCCTCCGACCTCTGGGTTATGGGCCCAGCGCGCTTCCTCTGCGCTATTCAGCTTTTGATATTTTTTGTTATTCCCTAATTTGAATAGAATAGTTTTAAGCCCGGAGGTATGTGCACAGAGTGGAGTAGCTAGTGGTTCTTGGTTTGGACTGAAGCCCACATAGATCAAAGAGGAAGAATAAAAGAGAAGATAGAAGATAATGTTTATTCATTGAATTCACTTGATTATTTATACTAAATTCTACAGTGTACAATTGCACATACATGTCTTGGCTTTATGTTCTCTTCACAGTGAACATGTTAAGCCAAGACAATATATTGCATTAGCATTTATCTTATTAATTATATTATATTATCTGTGTGTATCCACACAGGATAATGTGTGTTCCAAAAAGGGAAGACATGTGCAGCCAATAGTATTACTCTATTTGACAGGACAGTGTCTAGCATGGACATTTTATCAGTTACCAATTTTGATAAGATAATACTAAGCCTAAAAGTAGAGACAGCAATAAGAGGAAACTAAGAATAACAAGGTCTGGACTGAAGCCCACATAGATCAAAGAAGAATATTAAAGAGAGGATAGAATATACTTTTTATTTATTCAAAATGATTGCTTATTTATACTAATCTACATATGGTACAATTGACTACACACCAGGAGATTTTTCTGGCCTTTAAGCAATGATATCGCCTTTTAAAACCAAAAATTTCTTGCCTTTTATGGAATACCTCAATATCAAATTATATTATCAATAAAAATATTGTTTATGAATAAAATTGTTTATTATAATAATATAGCTAATAATAATATAGCTAATAATACTGTAGCTAATAATATAATATTACTATAGCTACTGCTGTTCTAGGTATATTCCTTCATAGCAATAGAATCTATACCCTAGAAGCCTTATGCTTTAATATTGGAAGATAGATAACTATGCTCAGGAGTATACCCTATGTGATTATTCAGACAAGTAGAAAATAATGAGACTGAACAAAGATAATTTTTATTAAGTAAAGAGTGGTTCATTATTTATACTTTTTGTGGGTGCTTATCCTTCAGTAGTATTCTACCTTTTGGTAGTTAATGATTAGTTCATGGCATAGCTTATTGATAGATACAACCATATGGTTGGTGTAGATGATTTATCCTATGGTAGTTTACATAGTTGTAGCTTTATGGTTAATTCATTGAATAAGCACACCATTATAGAGCCATCTAGTATGTCTTCACTTTTAATTGCCTTTGATAGGTCTTATTTAATCTACTAAGGATATATAGATGAAGGTAGCTCATTAAGTGTCTGATAATAATTTGAGCTTAGAAGGTTGGTTTGTAGTTACAACCAATCAGTGAGATTATACAGAGATGTACTATGTTACTTGTGTGCACTCAAGCTTTTCATAGAGTATTCTGAATGTCACAGCACACTACTTGTGTTGACTTATTCATAGAGAATCTTTGGATTGAAGTCAGAACATGACACTCACCCTGAGTAGACTGAAGACAAGGCATACTTACACACCAGGAGATTCTTGGGATATAAAAAGAAATATTCTGAGGATAAAATCAAAATCTTCTTATGATTGGCTAATGTGTTTAAAGATGCCTTTTTGTTGTCCAGAGGGTCGATTTCAAACTCTGCCTGCCTATCAGAACAAAGATAATTGACTGCAATTATAAAGTAGAAAATTGGCTGTAAAGACAAGAAATAGAACAAGAATCTTCTTAATTTTATAACTCAGTCACTGATATTCCTCTCTTAACATAATATGTTATCCTTAAACCCACAGTATTTGCAGCATAACAATGTTTAAAAATATTTATTGTGGGACTTGCACTGAATTGACTCTAGTGGTCATTGTCCAAAAGAGAGAGCCAAGCTTACTTACATTGAGCACAGTGCATTCATTCATTGACTGAATGTCAACTGCTTCTACAACTACTACATCATCAAAAGCTACTATAATTGTAGTGCTCAAGGGCAAGACAACATTGTTTCCAATGCTATCCTTTTGACCCAAGGAAAAAATAGTGTGAGGGTTGGGGCTTTCTACAGCCAATGTAAAATATTGTGGGTGGTTAGATGGAGTTTTGTCAGAGGCAAGTTGGAAGTTGAAAGGAAGGATGGTGGCAGTGTTTTTCTTTATATCAGTGGCAATAACCTTACCAAAGACAGGGGAAGCACCAGAAGAAAAGGAAAAGAGTCTAGCCAGACCAACAACAATGCTTTTGGAGCTGCTGTTGTTGTCTACTAACTCATGGGAAATGGTGAGGGGATGAGACTGTTGAAGCAGCTTCAACTCAGCTTCAGCAGTAAAGAGGCCACCATAGCCTGGTACCTGCCAGTACCCGCCTTGAAAGACATGTGAAGACATGTACTTTTTCCCAAAGGAAATAGCAACATCTCAAGAGGGCAACTGTCAGTTGGTGAAGATAATTTGTTCATGAATGAACTTATTGAATTGCTTGCCTCTTTCTATTTCAAAATGAATAGGTGAGGCAAAGCAAGAAATGTCTTCACAAAGATGGCTGAGAAGATGGAGTTTGAGAGTGCCACCAATGACTGTCTTCTTCACAGACTTGTTTACAGCTGGTATTGCATCATACTGGATGATTGCACTGACCAACTCTTGTGTGACGCACCTCACCTTATAAACAAAGACATCCAGAGAGAGCTTGATTCTTTGTACATAAAGAAGAGAAACAAGAGAACCATTTTTTATAAAACAATCATAATTGATTGTTTTCTCATTGGTGACAACAATGAGATTATTTTGGATCAAGAGATTCAAAATAATAGGCATTTGCTGCACAATTATTTTAAAGTCTCTTCCAAGATAAGAGCCACAATGGCAGAAAGGAGTACAGTGCTTTCTTGTGAAAGCTCTTGAACTGTACTGGAAGAAGCTTTCTTCCAAGTACCTGACTTCTTTCTTAGTGAAGAATGGCACCATGCCAATCACAAGACTCTTGGCAACACCAAGGAGGATAGTGTAGAGTATCTCCACCAGGCAATCCTTGTAGGGATCCCATGACTCAAGAGATAAAAGTGCTTCACCACCAGTTAGCTTGAAGCCAGTGCTGGGGTTACTTCTTAGGCTGGTGTTGTTAGGGTTGTTTTCACAATGTTGGCACATCTCCACCAACTCCTCTCTTCTTCTTGCAGGGGCACCAACCACTACTGCTCTTTCACCTTTGTTTCTCCATAAACATTTTCTACACAGGAGCCTAGCCTTGGGACTAAGACTACATGCAATTGCTGCATGCATAGGATTGTGTCATGTTCTGACTTCAATCCAAAGATTCTCTATGAATAAGTCAACACAAGTAGTGTGCTGTGACATTCAGAATACTCTATGAAAAGCTTGAGTGCACACAAGTAACATAGTACATCTCTGTATAATCTCACTGATTGGTTGTAACTACAAACCAACCTTCTAAGCTCAAATTATTATCAGACACTTAATGAGCTACCTTCATCTATATATCCTTAGTAGATTAAATAAGACCTATCAAAGGCAATTAAAAGTGAAGACATACTAGATGGCTCTATAATGGTGTGCTTATTCAATGAATTAACCATAAAGCTACAACTATGTAAACTACCATAGGATAAATCATCTACACCAACCATATGGTTGTATCTATCAATAAGCTATGCCATGAACTAATCATTAACTACCAAAAGGTAGAATACTACTGAAGGATAAGCACCCACAAAAAGTATAAATAATGAACCACTCTTTACTTAATAAAAATTATCTTTGTTCAGTCTCATTATTTTCTACTTGTCTGGATAATCACACTGTCCACGTTTTCTTGCATCCAGACAGACAAGTCACTTGAGGGCAATACAAACCCATACAACAGAAGTACATTGCATGGGCACAGGCACACTCCATAGACCCAATTCTTTGTCCCGTTCTCATCCTGAAGCACTACATTGACACCATTGCCACACTACCTTGCCACCTACCACATCCCATTTGCCCATCTAGGTCCATCAACTACCTTGTCTGGCACCTTTGTGATTTCTCTTGTCCTCTCAGTTCCAAAAGAATTGGTAAATACATAAACAGCCTTACAGGCCTAATACCTTGTTGCCAACAGTCAGGCCACCCTCATGCTTGTGCTCTTGGTTCTTCTGCTGCTGCCCGCTTTGGTGTCCCTATTGACAACATCCTCACTCATGATTCTTGGGCTTCTTCCTTAGTGTTTGACACCTTCTACAGGCTTTCTAAAGAGACAGCTACGGATTTCACATTGGTCACTTTGGGTTCTGGTTTTTTGCCCGGTAGCACTCTGACTGTCACCCACCCACCCTTCCCATTTTGCACCTATATGCAATGGTAGAGTTGTATATAACAAACTAAACTAGTATATATACCTAAAATTTGAATATTTTTGAACAAATAAAGAAAAGATGGTAACACAGTCAGAGTCTCCTCCTACTCAAATAATAAGGTATGTCCTTTGGCCTATGGCCTTGGACAGATATATCATTATTATTGTTGTTGTAAGCCTAGCACTCTCCGGAGTTCCAGCAGAAGTTGAACATTCTTCCATGGTTGCTGAAACAAACATCATGAGTCATCAGCCATAACAATTGCTATTGTTGGAAAACCCAAAAAACAATAGGTGTGTTTGTTTGAATTAAAGGATATATTTCTCAAAGATTCATTGTATGAATTTTGGTCTACTTATATATATATATATTCTATGCTAAAAAGGTTTAAGTTATACAGTAATGGCTTAGTAAATTCAGGGATGGTTTTCCCTCCCTTGTCCTATATGTGTTTCAAGGGGGGAAAGTCTTCACATTTACAACACTATGTCGATACCTACAGACTAAATGTTAGTCATTAGTTGTAAGGACTGCTGTACTGCTACCTGCAGTACCTGTTAACAATTAGTCATAATGGCTCTATACTACTTCTAATAATCAGAGAAATAGAATAGTATAAATATCTACAATTCTACATACAAAATAAAGTATCTTTTCTCTACCCAAAAGTTCACCCTTCTACTTCTCTAGCCATCTAAGGCTTCCTATCTCAAGAGTCCCTCAAGTTTAATTTATTATTATTATTATAGATTTCTAACTGTTTTTTATTTATTAATTACAATAGAGCACATGCCTATTTCTTATGACTTCTTTATTTCTTTCTTTACAATGTCTGTGTTGTCCAACACCGTGGAACCCTATATAGTCTTTGAGATATATGAAAAAGGTGCTAGCATTGAAACCCGTTCAGCTATCCTACACTAGAAGCTAAACATAAACAACTCATGTTCGAGGCACATCACCTGTTTGGTGTGGTCCTTTCCATACTATGAAAAGTTGTAAAATATTTCAAGGAGATATGCTTGGTAGTGTGTTTGCCCAAGAGTGGAGGGCTGACAATGGCATAGTAGCATTTTTTTTGTTGGTCCTCACAATGTCCTACTATTACCCAATCCACCATTGAGTCATATAAATACCATTAAGAAGGACAGAAGGGTGTGTTTAATCGAAGAAAGGTTAGAGACCATTGTGGTGCCAGAGTGGGGGTAAAGTATCAAAAGTGAGGGACAACTTCATTGGGAGCATAAGGTAAATATGCTAGGCAGTTATCTATGCCAACTACTGACAATGCTTATGAATTAACATTGAAATAAAACCACTGTTGTGTATAATATTCTTCTCTTTATTTAATGAAAGTTCCACGTCTCAGTCCAATGAGTTCATAAAGTTATAGCGTCATCAACATAAAGTATAGATGCATAAAAGGAAATAGTCTAAAGGATCGATATCTTTCTCCTCATCACTTTATTATAATGTTGGTGAACCAATAGGATTCAAACTGAAGATATATGTTGTAGACATATCAGCAGATACTTATTTATTATATCTACCATTCATAATAAAGAGAATGTCTGCGTGGAAAAAACAAAACAAAACAAAACAGAGCGATACTGTTCAAGTCTTTGTTATAAGATTGGTGTGTTTATAAAGGCGAAAGTTTGCCTAATGACAATGGTAGGCTGGAAAGTGACAGCTGTTCGATGAGTGAAACTAGCTGACTAAGTGCATACTGAGTTTTAATAAAAGTAAGTTCCTGACCTGCAGCTTAGAAGTAACCTCTTTTTTACTCTACAGTATGACTGCCAGACATCCTCATAAACAGGCACGCAAACGACTAAAGCAATTGGGGAAAGTCCTATCTCCCCATAATGGATGGTCAGAGTCAGAAGAAGACGAAGATCTTGCTCAACAATGTACTTGTCTGCTGAAAGATGTATTCATGAAGTATAGCTAATGTCATTGCATTCTATAGCCAATGTCACTTTAGTCCGTATTGGTGATGTTGAAATGAAAATCAACCCACCAAGAAACCCTGAGCTTGTTCCTGAACAAACTCTGCCTTTTTATGAAGAGTCTCAGGTACTATAGCTAGACGGAAGTTTGTTATGCAGTTGAAACTATACTTAGTGTATATTTGCTTATGACTTTCATAGGAAATGATGAGACATTTAAGATGGTTGGTTTTTTTTATAATTATTTTTTCGCAAATAGACGCCTTACTAACACTATTAATGGTGAATAAAAGGATGATGCAGAAAGACAAGGTAAAACCACGGATTCTAATTAAGTTATTATGTAGCTGAGTTTATAAATAACAAATAATAGCTTGGACAAGACATCTTTCTTATAGGTCCTCCTGGTGCATTAAGACGCTCTTTAGTAATGAAATATGCTGAGATGACGCAGAGAGAGTAAGTTTAAAATAATAATAATAATAATAATGATAATAATAATAATAATAAAAACTTTATGAATTGTTAAATAAATACTTATCTATCTTGTAGAATCGAATATGTAGCTTTATCAAAAGATATTACAGATGCTGATTTGAAACAGCGACGAGAGCTTAAAGATGGTACTTCATTCTACTTGGACCAAGCTGCAGTGAGAGCTGCGATATACGGCAGAATCCTAGTCTTAGATGGAATAGAAAAGGCCGAGCGCAATGTTTTGCCTATATTGAACAATTTGCTTGAGAATAGAGAAATGTCCTTGGATGATGGTCGTTTTCTGACAGCCAAAGATAGTATTAGCGAAGGTGGCAGTTTGAATAAGTTTGAGAAAGTAGACAGTCGTTTCATCGTCTTTGCATTGGGTAAATCATTGATTTGTAGTGACACTTGTTGTTTTTATTCATGGAGTGTATTGTGTATAGGTTTACCCGTGCCACCTTATATTGGATACCCATTGGATCCTCCACTTAGATCTCGCTTCCAAAGCCGAGACATCAAAGCACCAAATTATCAAAGTCAAATACAGCAAATGATGAATCTTACTGATAACAATGTTTCCCAACAACTCATCGAGCGACTTGTATCTATTAGTAGAGTATTGGGAGTAAAAGTTGATGGAAACGTAGTTCGAGAGATTGATATTCCTGAATTTCCAATGACTATTGAGAGCCTTGCCCCTTTACTCTCTCTCTTCTCTTATTTGCATCCACGATTCTTAGTTGATACAATTTATCCATATCCCCTCCTGCCTACATGTGATATTGAGCAGATTGGTATTATTGAAGCAGCTTATCGGCGTTTTGGTATTTCTTCTCCAGTTGTTGAAGCCCATGAAGAAGCCCGCCAAACTCCATCTGGATATAATATTGCTAGTATTGAATCTTTGAATCAGAAAAAGACATCCATTGACGAGTCCTATCCCATTTCAGAAGCAATCATTACATTCTCACACATCACTGCACCACCACTTCAGTTATCTGTATTTAGTGGACACAAAGAATTCAGCCCTGCTGAATATTTTGTTGAAACATCTTATCATAAGGAGATATACACATCAATGATGATGATTCATGCAAGTGGTGGTGATATCTGTCTTCTTGGTACTCACAAAGGTGTAGGAAAATCTGCAATTGTCCGTCATTGTATGTATTTTCTTTTTCAAAAAGATAACCATGTCATGCTCATATCATCTTTATAGTTGCAAGCAATCTTGGTTATGTTGTCGATTATATCCCTCTGTACAGGGATATGTCTTCGAGAGACTTACTTCAGAGAAGATCAACAACAGCTACTGGTGATACAGTCTGGGAGGTAAATGAGTGAATAATGTAAAAGACAAAAGAAGTAGTACACTCAATTGATCTATGCTTTTGAAGAACTCTCTTTTAGTAGAGGCAGCTATCCACGGAAACCTGGCCGTCCTTGATGGTATTGAAGCTCTTTCTTATGGTACCCTCAATACACTTCAAAGATTGTCTATTGAACGTGAGATGCAGTTGCCTGATGGGACCCGTTTAATCAATGCCCATCGCTATGAGAAGCTGATGAAAAAATCAAAACTTACTATTCAGGAATTGAAGGATAAAAAGCTGATTCCTATTCATCCCTCATTCCGTATTATTGCTCTTGCAAAATCTGGAGTGAGTGGACAGGTAGGCCCAAAAGCCGGATCCTGGTTAACAGCTGAAATACTGTCCATGTTTCATTTCATTGTTGTTGATGCTTTGTCTTCCCAAGTAAGATTTATGACTCACAGAAAACTACTGTACTAATTTAATTATATCGTCTGCTTAGGAAGAGCAAGATGTTTTGAAATACCTTTCACCAGGTGTGAGTGAAGATGATTTAGCACGACTTCTGGCATTTTCCCAACGGCTGAGAAGAGATAAAGACGACACTATAAGAATGCTCTCTAGTGCATTATCAACTCGACAGTTAATCAGAATGTGTCGCCGACTTGCTTACTTTGAAAATGAGAATCTTTACAAGGCTATCAACAAAGCTGCACTTTCTAGATTTATGCCATCTGTGGCCAAAGAAGCTTTGCATGAGCTACTGATCGCTAATGGAATGTACCCTCCAAAGAACAATTCTACATCCACAGATGTAAGTTCTAACTTGATGTGTTATTAAAAATAACAACTCATTTATCATTCTCTCCAAAGCTCAAAATTGAGGTTCTTCCATCTCCTGAAGATCCTCAATATGTTCGCATTGGAAATGTGATCGAGCCAGTATTCAAAGGTGGTAATCCCATGCTCATTCCAAACATTGTATTCCATGAGAACCCTTCGCACACTGAGATATTGAGAGAGATGATGAAGGACCACCAGCTAGGTTAGTCGCCACTCAGCTCTGAATCCAAGACTTTTCATCCTAAACTCCTTTTCATCTTAATCTTGTGCATAGGTGATCATCTGTTGTTGATAGGAAATCAGGGTGTGGGTAAAAATAAACTTGCAGATTACTTCTTGCAATTACTACGTTTGCCGCGTGAATACATCCAGCTTCATCGTGATAGTACTGTTCAAAGTTTAACAACGACGCCTGCTATAAGAGATGGTGTATTGATTTTCGAAGACTCTTCACTTGTAAAAGCTGTGCGTGATGGTAGGAAACTGTCACAATAACCATACCCTGATTAATTAATTAATCATCATCACAGGTACAATTCTTGTGGTCGATGAGGCTGATAAGGCACCCACTTATGTAACAGCAGTATTAAAGAGTCTGGTTGACGATGGTCAGATGGTGCTTGGGGATGGAAGACGTATCCTATCTAGAGAGTCTGACATACAGCCGGAAGACCGTTATATTCTTGTTCATCCTGTAAGCCAGTACTAACTTTTTTTTTATTACTACCACTCTTAATCATATATATTTAATTAGAATTTCCGTATGATTGTTCTTGCCAATCGACCAGGTGCGTGAAAGTCTGGCAAGAAGTTTAAACTCTAATCCTAATTTCGTTTTATTAGGTTATCCCTTCCTTGGTAATAATAATAGTCAGAAATGATTTGACTGAGCATTTAACTTTTCTCCATGCCCACTGTTAGGAAATGATTTCTATCGTGAAATTGGTGATGTATTCAGTTGGTAAGTCAGTATTTACATACATAAAGGGTTGTCTTATCATACATAATCTTGCATTTAGTCACACTATCGACAATCCCGATAAAGTGTCAGAGGTAGAGTTTTTACAAGCCATTGGAATGCTAAAAAAACTCGGTATTACAGATGTATCTTTTGCAAAAGTATGGTCCCTCTGTTCCTGAGAATCTACTTGAGAAACTATCGAGTGCCTTTGCTGATTTGCGTAAACTTGTTGATGAAGGGTAAGAAGTACAGGCGATTTAACTCTAATGAATCTTGTCATTCATCATCACTTTGCTTTACCAGCCTAATATCTTATCCTTACTCCACACGTGAGCTGGTGAATATCGTTCTTCACTTACAGGTAATGTAAACTTATATCAATACATTTCAGTGGACACTATGCCTTATTCGTTTATTCATTCTAGAAATACCCCGAAGAAGGCATATCTAAAATCCTTCAAAATGTTTTCGATTTTGATAAATATGATCATGCATCAAAAGAGCTTCTTATTGAAGTCTTTGAGAAAAATGGTATACCCGTTGGACTGGAATCAGAATTTTTCATGAACTTGGGAAACATTATAAAACTCGATTTTCCTGTTTTAACGGAGCAGTGGACTCGTTTGGCTAATCCCAAACAAAACAAGCTTCAGTTTCAAGTGAACAGTATTGCTATTAGGGTAAATATATATATACGATGGATAAGATAGATGATGAAATACTCACCCTGCTTTAGGGTGGTTGGGATTTGGATACTGGAAATAAGTGGAAGAAGATAGATCGTCGAGAAGGACGTTCTACTATATTTTCTGAACAGTTATACTCATTTGACATACCCACACGCGGAGAAGCTTTGGACATTACAGCAGTGAATGACAGTCTTTTTGTAGTGACTACAAATCCTGTAACACTTCATCATATTGATCAAAGGCACAAAAATATTGAAAGCCTGGATCTTTATGAGTACTTTCCATTACAAAGAGGTAGGCTTGTCACAATATGAGACAGTAACAAGAAACATGATTGATATTCATTTTACGATAGCCCCTCCAAGACTAAAGATATCTGTTATACAAGTCAACGGACATGTTAAATATCTTGCTCTTCACAATCCTTCCAACAATGAACTTCTATGCTGTGATTTTACCAATAAGAAAATCGTGTCAGTTGTAGTACGTTTATTCAAACTCCCATTTATGAGAGTAGTCCAAAGGTTTCAAGTATAATGTGTATTAACTGCTTTCTATTTAGATTCGTGACCTCGAGCCTTTAAAATCTATTATGTGCAATGTATTAAGTTCTACAGGGATACTTGGTAAATACAAAGATTTATGACTTTTATCCATTAAGTTAAAGTGCTTACTTGTATTTTCTATATATCTATATATAAAACTAGTGTTTTATCAAGAAGATCAATCTATTGTTGCTGTCTTGGATTTCAATACATCTCAACAGTACACAATAAAGTTGCCTACACGCAGTAAGTAGATATTGTATGGCTCTTTGCTGTTTACTAATACTTTTGGTCTTTAATTTTTAGTTAATCAGCTTCTTATCATCGAGCCCCATTTCTGGATTGTGCGATCTAATCGGGACAATACTACTTATACCATGTACTCTGATCCAAATGATAGTCATGGAGGACTTCCTACTATTATAGAGCCCATCCAAGTTAAAGTACAAAACGGCCACCAACTTGACACCGTAGCTACTTTATTCAATAGCGAATTTGCGTAAGTTTACCTGTTCATAGTGTATAAATATAGATAGTACACAAGCTCATGCGTTTTATATTATAGTCCTGGATTAAGAATTGGACAAAGTACACGCCCAGATAAATTTGGATGTGTCCTTAATGGATGCTCATACAGCAACTTCTTAACAAACAATGGCACAGTGGATTTATTATCTTATTATAATACTGATATATCAGTTGAAGAATCGTCCAAAAAGATCAAAGGTACATCGTTATATCTCAATAAATCACATCAATTGGCTGTTCTACATCCTCCTACTGTAAGTATTATTTTTACTTTCGAAAACGATACATTTACTAAAGATAATAATAATAATAATAATACTTAAAACTGCTTATGTATATGTACGCTTTAGGATGGGCGTGCTGAAAGTACTATTGACTTGTTGGATCCTAACAAACACCAAATGTGGAGAATCAAGCTGCCCCTCTCTGTCCTTGGAGGAACCGAATTGTAATGATATCAATATGCTACTGCTAAAAAAGAAAGAGAGAAGAGAAATGCTAATTGTCTCTTTAATTTTCACTCATATAAATAGGGACTCGGATACATCAGACTATTATCAATTTCAGTTAGAAAGAGATGTAGCATCTATGTGTGAGCTTTCCAATGGTGAACTTGTTACTATGGACAATACTGGATCTATCAAAGTATGGCAGACTGTGTCTTCCCAAATATTCTCAGCAGCTCAAACGTGGAAAAAAATGGTTGGGGTTGATCAAAAAGTACTTTCTGTTATCTATGAGACTGAAGAGGTATAGATATATCATATTTTAACTATTTATCTTGATTTATGCACTAACTCGATTTATAATACCAGGATATAATATTGAAATCGGAGCAAGCTATGGAAAAAAATATTGAGGCTCAGAGTCAAGACAATGGATCTGATACCAGTGGAGAATCTAGCAAAGGGGCAGGCCAAGGATCTGGAAGTGGAAGTGGATCTGGATCTGGAAGTGGAAGTGGATCTGGAAGTGGAAGTGGAAGTGGATCTGGATCTGGAAGTGGAAGTGGATCTGGAAGTGGATCTGGAAGTGGAAGTGGGTCCGCTAACAATATGAATGAGGGTGGACGAGAGGAGGCTAGCTTTGAAGATATACAAAACCTTAAATTGGTAAGACAAATGTTTTATAATATCATTTAATGACATTAATAATTTATAGAATGAGGCTGGAGGTGAACCAAACCCTGTTAGTCAAGCACAGAAGTAGGTTGATGTATCATTATGGCAGAAACATAGATATTCTTTTATTAAGATTATTCGTAGAGAAATGCACGATCACGCTATGCAAAAAATGTTGGAAAAGATTAGTATGACTCAAGGCGACTTTCAGGTAAGCATATAAGGTGCAGTTATACCACCAAGTATATACTTATATACTAATCTATATTGAATTAAGCAATTCCAAAAATATATGGAGAATATTCGACGGGAAGTGCGAGAACTTCGTGTCATTTTAGAAAGTGCTGAGGCCAAAAACAAAGAGCGTGTTTGGCTGAAGAACCAATCTTCTGGTGATCTTGATGATGCCAAAATGTAATATAAATGTGAAACTAATTTCGAGAATTTGAATTAACTGAGCTTATCTTTTTCAGCATTGAAGGTTTGACTGGAGAAAGAGCAATTTATAAAAAGAGAGGCGATGATGATCCAGAGATTGGCCTCTTTCAAGACAAACCAAAACATATGAATTTTGTATTTGACTTGTCTGCAAGGTAATCTATCTATCCTTATTAGGCCTGCATAATCATATGTTTTGTAGCATGTTTCGCTTTAATGCACACGATCGTCGTTTGGAGAGATCAATGGAAGTTGCACTCATGTTGATGGAGGCCTTCAGAGGATTTGAACACAAGTTTGCCTATAGAATTATAGGACACAGCGGTGATGGAGCAAATATTGAATTTGTGATGCCAGGAAAGTATCCAGTCTCTGAAAAAGAAGAGTTTGAGATCATCAGTAAGATGAGGGCACATTCCCAGTATTGTCTTAGTGGAGGTAATTTGCAATCTATTTAGTATCACTTACCGACTTTGAACTGAAACTCATTATAATAATTATAACGCAAATGTTTAGACAATACTCTTGGCGCAGTGTCACATTCCATCAAGGAAATTGTAAAAGAAGATGGCGATGATTATTTTGTTGTTGTCTTATCTGATGCTAATATGACACAATACAATATCCAACCTGAAGACATTGCAAGAGGTAATTCAGCTACAGTTCATTCTTATGCTAGTATACTCACAACTCTCTAATGGGTTGCTGTACACAGTTCTCAAGTCAGATGATCGTGTTACTGCCCAAATGATTTTTATAGGATCACTCCAAGATCAGGCAGAACAGTAAGTGTTTTCTACAAGACTTGGGATAGGTGATTTAATCACTGATTTAAATTCACTTTATTATGTTCAAAACTCTAACTTTTTTTAGATTGAAAAAAGCACTGGGAAGTAGTGCACATGTTTGTGTTGAGAATAAGGAACTTCCAAAGATTATGAAAGCGCTCTTTTTGGCATCCATGGTCAAAGCATAAATAAAGTGTAGCTTCTTTTTTATTATTGTTATTTATTATTATTTATTTTTATTTTTATTATTATTTATTTTTATTTTTATTATTATTTATTTTTATTTTTATTATTATTTATTTTTATTTTTATTATTATTTATTTTTATTTTTATTATTATTTATTTTTATTTTTATTATTATTTATTTTTATTTTTATTATTATTTATTTTTATTTTTATTATTATTTATTTTTATTTTTATTATTATTTATTTTATTTTTATTATTATTTATTTTTATTTTTATTATTATTTATTTTTATTTTTATTATTATTTATTTTTATTTTTATTATTATTTATTTTTATTTTTATTATTATTTATTTTTATTTTTATTATTATTTATTTTTATTTTTATTATTATTTATTTTTATTTTTATTATTATTTATTTTTATTATTTATTTTTATTATTATTATTATTATTATTATTATTTATTATTATTTATTATTTATTATTATTATAAGTATATATAAACAAATATATACTTTATCCATCACAATAGAAATAGAAAAAACACTATATTTAATAGTATGCTGCTAAATACAATTACATAAAATGTCCCATTTTAAGTTATATTTCTGCGGCTCTAGTGCATAAGAATAGGCTTGTTGATATATTATAATTTATCACTGATATAGTAGATATTTTGATGATCTATTTTCATCATAATTCATTATCTAATATAATTTTATGATAGATAAAAGTGTTCTTTAGTGATAGATGAGAGCTAAAATACAAATATCTAGTATTTTCCTTGTCATTTATTTGAGAAAAAAAGACAAGTGGACTATTACTAAGTCTACCATTTCATTGATCTCGTGGTCTTGGCGGAGCTCGTCCTAGTCACCAGATAGAGTGACTGTTGAAATATTCATAATTTTTTAATACATAATGCATTATTCTAACTATTCCACTTAGATTTCTTTCAATAGCTTTTATTATTGTCACAAAAAAACAAGCTTATACAATTATAAACATATAAATCGCTGCAAATAAAGACGATAAAATGCCTGAAAATAATATTCAGTCTTTCAGAAAGATTAGAAATGTCCAAAAAGAAGATAAATGGATGAAAGTTTCTAAAGGTAAACTGGTAATAGTAGTTTCCACTAAGAGTTATCTTACTGAATATAAAAGATAGTAAAGAAAATAGCAAGTGAGCTTTATTATCTTTAAGTAGATTTTTAATAAGTTAAAATTTAAGCTTACCACTTTTTATTTTATCTTTGTTTTATTCTTTTCTCTTTTTCTCTCTATCCCTCCAATTTCTCATCTTTTAGTTATGTCTCAAAACGACAAGAGGATGGTCAAACGAGCATTTCATAAAACAAATGAAGAAAGAACATGTAAGGATGATTCTATCAGTATCACTTTTGTCGGATGGAAAAGTGAGCAAATGAGTGAATGAATCTGATTTGATACAATATGCATAATATTACTACAATACAAATCTATGTGTATCATTACAAGTCAATAAGAAAATGTCAAGAGTTTCTCCTTTCATAAGAACAATTGTAAATGGAAAGCCTCTGTTTGGAGAAGCACCTCTTTCTCATACAAGAGGATCACCCTATCCTGCAGCAAGAAAGTCAATTTCATCATCTGAGTTAACGAATGGGGCCTCTTATCAATCCAGTGTTATTAACAAACCGGTAATTTCCAACTTTGTGTCTACAAATGAATATGATTGGTCATTCAGTACAGTCAATGGGGCAGAACTACTTTATGCCAGGCAGAATAAACGTGAAAGTATCCTAGAATCTATACGAGAGGCTGGAGTCTGCCCGCAAATACCATCGAAACGAAATAAGCGGGGTCGAGCGGTAAACCTGTCGCAATTCCCTGTCTTACCTGTGTCCACATTTTCACCTGTCTTTACGGGAGTATCGGAGACTCTGCATCTATCAATAGATAACAAAGTTCTACTTTCGTCTGAGCCTTCCTTATCAAAAGAAGCAGTATACCAGCAGAATGAAGAAAAAAATAACCCACCTTTGGCACTCGTAAACACTCAAACCTCTAACCATTATATCCAGCTGCTGTACACCCTCGTCCAACAGCATAAGGCGGCCACAAGTTCATCCTTACCCACCGACGACCAACAGCAGGATACAATACCACTCAATGCAACAGAATCACCTTTATTTTCCAAGGAAAATGATACAGAAGCTGACTTCACACATACTGACGAGAATACAGCGTCATTTATCAAAGATGATATGACCTCATATCCCACAGCACAAATCACTATGTATAAGCCCCTCTTTCAAGATGGACCTATCTCTAACCATTCAAATCAAGATCAAAAATTACTGGAGAAAGAATATTGGCGTCGACAACGCCGTATATTTCTACGCACTCGATTTATTACTGATGAGGAGGCAGCAGATATAGCTCAAGAAGTATATCCTGACAAGGACTACACTAGCCATTACCGTTCCATTGCCTCCTTTCTTTCAAATATGGCTAATTATCGAACACGATGGCGCAAAAATCTTAGAAGGATAGCCAAAAGAATTTCAGTGGTAAAAGAGCAAATAGAATCTATGCCAGAGTCATGTTTTCTGGACTACATTGCAGGCCAGGCAAGTGTATATAGCTATTACTATTTCATATCTTATATTATTATAATTAGATCGATCATCAAGCACTTGAGACTGTATGGAAATACTGGATTACAGAGCCATATGTTGAGCCTAATGCCTTTTATGCCAATTCTGATAGTGTTGATAGACTAACTGCTATCACTGCCTGTGCTGTTTATTTCACTATACGTGTTATGCATGGTTATATCAAAGAGGGACAGTATCGAAAGGCCCTTAAAGAGCTCGATAGCTATGGATTATCTCGAATGCTGACGCTTAATTGACAAAATCAGTTTATAGTAAAAAAAAAAGTATTGAGTAAAATACAGTGTAAAATAGTGATAACGTGAAATAATAATAATAATAATAAGAAAAAGAAAAAGAAAACACACAGACCCATTGATACACCTGTTTTGTATCCAATGTTGGACGAGTTAAATACCCTCTATTACTCTTATCATTTGTATCGTCATTACTACATATACTGTGTTTATATTTTGTTTGACAAGTGAGGTGGTGGCTGCACGCCTCTTTCTTGCAAATATGAGATTAAGCGATGTTCCATGCGTCTTAACTATTTTTATGACCAAATTAGTTTGTGTTGAAAATAAAATACTTTACCCATAATGCCATTTTATTATCGCCTTTCTCTGTCACTACTTGTCTCGTCCAAATAGTAAGATTGCCATTAAGATTGCCAAACAAGACATCTGTGAGAATTCTGTCTCCTACAAATGCAACTTGTTGAGGTAGAATTGGTTTGAAATGTCTTGCAAGAGCCTCTCCACCTGCAGGCTTTTTTGCTTTGTGCTTCAAGACTGTGACCTGTAAAGAATGCTCAAGTGTATGGGCCTGTAATGAGTTCAAGAAAGGTGTAAGGCAGTGCAGGAGACTAACAATAAACCTATCTTTATAGTTGCTATCGTCTGTAGTTCCTGCCGAGTTCGAAACAATGGCTATGTTCTTAGGTCCAAAAGTTTGTTTACATTCACGCCAAGCTTCCTATTATTTATCTTTAAGGAGTTTGCTAATGAAAACAAACACACACACACACATATATATATATATACTTTCTATTCATATGTTTGTTGTTTATTATTTATCAAATTAAAAAGAATACCTCAAAGGGTGGGTAGATGTGAGAGACATAAGGCGCAGTTAAGCAATTGTCTTTGTCAAATGCTATTGCCTGAATATCTTTTTCACTCTTCAGGCGACCAAAGTTAATATTGCGAATATCTATGGTTAGTAAAAGATAAGACAAGGTATCGGAAGAATAATGACTGTATATCAAGGAGTATACCATCGACAATAATATGAGGCAGTGCTAGACTGGGATTACGAATGACTCTGAATGCATTCACAATGCCAGAGATGTTAATACTTTGAACCATGACAGAGTTCAACACTTGGACAGTTTGAGAGTCCGTTGCTTTTATTTTGATAAAGTTTGACCTGGTTTGACTTATAATATTTTAGAATGTGTTACAGACTACAGATACACCCTATAATATGCCTTTTACAATAAAAATTATACACGCATAGATAACAAATAAAAAGGGTTATAGCACAGACTATTTCTAAACATGCATCTAGTTCAAAAGCTAGTTTGTTTTCATACCTGTTTCTAATGCTTCTCTTGCTATTAATGTTGGTAAGTATTAGGCTTTAAATAAGCTGCAGAAGAAGAGCTAACTGCACTTATTGGCACTGTATCTTGAAGAATGGGTTACTGTAGTTATATAGTATTACATATGATATTTGTAATAAAAATAAAAATAAAACACAAAGCACTTTATTCTACATTTATTAAACTGAGAATCATCGCCTTCTTTCTTCTATTCAACAGTGAGTTCACCTTCATGGGCAATAGTCCTATTTGACTCTATCTATTTTTGTATCACAAAGAACTCACCCGTTCTTGTTAGAAGATATTGTTTTATCACTGGTAAAAGTACTGGCACTCTCGCCTGTTTAATCATAAGCTAGTTTTCTGAATTCTATCCAGAGATGTGCTAATAAAGAAAAGATAAAAGAAAACTGTATCTTTATCTAGCACTTGATGAGAAAGTGAGTTCAATAGAGGGAGACACAAACATTATTCTATATTTATGCTACCATCACACTTGGAAGTGCTGTATGCGTCTTTGGTGAGTACAAGCCAAGCTCTAGGCAGCACCAGGACAAGGGGCTTATCTATGAAGGTTAGTGTAGGAAAGAGAATATGAATCTGAAGGAAGTATATATATAACTTTCTCTATAGAAAGGGGTTTCAGATATTAAACTATCTCTTGATAACATATCCGGTGTGTCTGATTACTCTAATTGTCTCAATTATCTATAACAGACCTATATATCACATCCGTGTGTTTTTTATATGCCAGGGTTTTCACATGTTTACACTCTAACAGTTTAATGGCGATGTAGCCTTTGCATGGAATAGGGTAATGCCATAGATGAGAAACTTATGTCTATGTCTTCTCTTGTTACCATGCTTAAGTTTGCTAGACAGACTCTGTTCTGTGAGTCTTGACTAATATACTGCATTAAGGGTTAAACCAAAGCCCTATATTATAAGTGCTCACTTATCTACTATAAGTGATATAAAGACTTCTGGATATAAAGCATAATAAGCAATGTATTATTCAAAAGTTTATATTTTGACATGATTTGGCTAAACCTGAATTAAGCAGGATAGTTAAAGGTACTAATACATCACAGATTCCAGAGAAATATACAGATTCCTATGAGTAAAAATAAAACTTTATTGTTGAAGGCTGTCATAGTCAAGACATTTGATTATTTATGAGTAATATGCCTTGTTTGGAATATTATGCTATTGTAGCAGATCCTTTGAATGATATTATTAGAGCACCAGTAAGTTTTATTTTTACAAGAAAAATAAACAAGCAGAATAACTCGCTAAATATCTGGACTTAGCTGGCTTTATTTAAACAGCTCTTTAATTGTTTTTTCTTTCTCAATCATTGAACAGGTATTGGATTGACTATAGTAATTGCTCACAGCTGATTGTAGGCCTAAATAAATAAATTATTAGAGCCATTAAACTACTAAAATGATTGTTTGAATAGAACATGTTTAAGATGAACAAGCATATACTATTGAAACATATTTAGATCGAAGTATTCTCTGTAAATTTCTCACCAAATAAACAAAGTTGTGCTTAAATACCTTTAGTATCATTATCGGTGCCCAAAGACTAGGTAGCAGGAGTACTATCGAGGAATATATACTTTTTCACACACACACACACACACACATACATTTAACCACTAATAGTACTTTAAGTGATAAATCATAAGGCTAGTAGAAATGGACTTTGAGTTGATTTAGATATGATTCTCTTCTCTCTCTGATAGATGATTCATAAAGACATAGATATAGGATAACCTTTCTCAGCTTCAATAGCCAAACAGGAGTCGCCAACCATCACAGGATTTGTACTCAAAAAACATAAAAACCAAAAGATGTTAAAATACTTTTAAAAGACTGACACTATTCTCACAGTAATTATTATAAGAGATTCACAGTTAGAAATGTGCTGTAGCACACATCTTATAGTGTCCTGTTTATTATTGAGTATTGTGCGCCACTTGTCTTTGGTTGTAACGTATGAATAAAAGAGTTAAAGTTTACTTTATCCAGTATCTTTCACTATCTTTAGCTCAGATTCTTTCTTGTTTAATATTCTAGATATTCACCACTGCCTTTAGTTCTGACACATACACACACACCAAGACATTGAACAGAGATCAAACAAAAGAAACCCACGATTTATTCGTATGTAAATGATAAAGGTCATTGATTGATCTATATTCAGATGATAAGAACTATCGAATAGTATATTTATCATGTCACATTTTATAATTGATGATAGAAAGATAAAATCAACTATATGCATGCATAGGCCTATAGGTATCAAGTTCACATGTTATGTTTTCCATTTTGTCAATGATACCGGCTTCTTAATAGACTTTGATGATATAGCTGTCACTCACTATTACCTATATAAAAGATTTTATATTTATGAAGGTATCAATATCTTTTTACAGTTAATACATAGTTGTTCAGTTTGATGGAGGGCAATCACAAACTCAAAAAGAAAAGAAAGGCTCACATGACGCATTCCACTAATGCAGATGAAGATACAAAGCATGGTACTTGTAGAGCACTGTTATCATTATTATTATTGTTGTTATTATTACACTTTATCTTAAAGAGATCTTTTGCAGGTTGTTATAAAAAAGTACTTGAGCTGCAGCAAAGCTATATAAAACAATACAGTCATATCAATACTCTTGGTGATTATAAAGACTATGTATATCAAAGATTTTTTTTTGCATCGAACAGTAATTCTTAATATTGTCTTTTAGAAGAAAATTACTATATCTACCCTTTTTGAGAATTGGAAGGAATATTATAAACAGTATTTGTGTGGTGCTTATCCAGATGCGTATTTGGCCTGTACTTTTATTTTACTTAGCTACCAGTTTGAAGCTATTTACCAAAACTCACACGAGAGCAAAAATGGCCAAGTTACAATGGATCCTAAAGTTTATATATCTACAGAGCAAGATGAAAGTAATGATTCAACAGCTCGCAAGTATCAATAGCCTTTATAACTAGCCTATGTCTTATTTCGCTTCTAATCTTTATGCTTTGAGATAGTAAACAATTATCTTCAAAAAAAGTTCAATAACTCTTCATTTATTAAAAAAGAGGAACACAAAAAACTCCTCAACTGGGCCCATGGTATAAAGAAAGATGATTTTGAGAGCATTAATGTAGTAGGTCTAACAAACAATTTGGTTTATGAGTGCATTGAGAGTCTTACCCTTTTTTTTTTTGTCATTTTACAAAAAAGGAAGACGTACGTCAATCTATGGCCAGGTATCAGTAGTTTAAGGAGCTCCCTGATGAGACGAAGAATTATAAAATTAATATACTAGCGATTATATCTTTTACTATCAATCCAGGAATAGGTCATTATGAGCATATATGCTTTATATTGGAGGATTTATTTTATGTTTTTTTATTCAGATCTATGCTGAAACTAAGATTAATAAAGTTGCATAAAGATGGCTGTGTCAATACTTAGTGCTTAAAATAAACAAAGCTTATTTTCCAAGATGTTTTATGTTTTAGGTGTAGAGTACCAGGGACTCACCATTTACAATAAAACAGTCAGGATCACCTACAAGTAGCCTAGTAGGAAGGAGGCAACATTTTCAGTGAAAGAAGATGGAATATTGTACTACACCAAGAGAAAACGATGCAGTCTTCCCTAACCAGCCCATATATTTATATATTTATAAGGCTCTTTATTTTCTCATTCATCATCTGAATTTAGAAAGAACAGGTGCATCTTTCATTTCAAGATATTGTTTGACATGAGAAGAGTAATTTATCGTGTTTGTCCCTTTCTTGCCGTGTGTTTCCGTTCAAACTCTATTATTGTTTCTTATTTATTCTTTGTAATACCCTCAAGACCCTAACACATTGGATATATCTGTCGACCAGTGTAGCTATTGCCTGTCACATTCATAAACACGTGGGATTATTTCAAGCTATTGTATATTACTTTTAGTGGAGTCTTTTGCAGTCTGTCCCATTCATAGAATTGATTACTTGCAGGACATGCTTTATCTAAATTTCTTTTTTCCTTTTCCCCACTTCCAATACCCTTCCCTTTTTCAACAAGCGTTGTGCAACTTTCACTTTCAATGAGAAGAGGAAGATTGAAAATTCAGGATAAACAAGGTGGTTAACTCAGGCTCTACTGTCCTCATTTTTTTAATGGAAGACAAACGTGTTACCTATCTGTAACAAAAATAATGGGAATCCCCAGGTTCCTGCTCTTTATGTTTTACAATCTATTTTCTTCATTTCCTATTTAATATTTTTTATTTTAAAAAAGGAAAAAGACAATAGTAATTACTTATGGGCTTATTGTTGAGAAATTCAAATACATAATCTTTTATATTTACAAAAACACGACAGCCTAACTTTATTCAACAAAAACACATGCTGGAAACATCTGTGGAAGTATTCTCTATCTATTTACAAATGCATATACACTAGAAGATTTGGGACTGCGCTTGGAACTGCTTCAACAGATCTTTTGATTTACACACCCAAATATGTTTGGGATATATAAAGAAATCCACTGAGATTTAACATTAGACAATTTCAATTGGCTAATATGTTTTAAAATATCCTTTCGATATTTAAATGGATTATTTCAAACTCTACTTGCCTGTTTTAGCATTGACTATTGACTTTGCAATTAAACGCTATAAAGTTAGATATACAATGAAGAAAGCTGATAATACAACTCAGTTACTAAATTTATCAACATAATGTGTTATCCTTAAGCTCACAGTATTTGCAGTATGACACTGTTTGAGAAAGATCCATTATAAAGCCCATAAAGTTAACTCTAGTGGTCATTGTCCAAAAAAGAAAAGAGAGTCTACTTATATTAAGAACAGTATAGCCATCCATTGACTGAATATCCACTGTTTTTTATTTTTATTTTTATTTTTATTTTTATTTCTAGCAACTACCTCATTGTAACTGGCATTAACAGTGGCACTTAATGATAGCAAGGTATTATTTCTAATACTGTCTTTTAGGTCCAAGAATAAAAATCAGTGTAGATTGTTTGGCTTGATTCATTATAGGAAAGAAGAGACTAAAGTGTAATACATCAGAAGAGAGAAAGAAAAACTATTTGTATTGATAATCCCCTCTTTTTGATATCCTCCACAGAAACCATTAACCTGGTACTTGAGTACTTGAGTACTTTTCAAGATGAGCATAACTGAGCAAGGTAATGTGCTGTTATTAACAAAGTAAAACAAAAAGAGAAAGTTGTAGACACTACCAAAGGCCATTCTAGTGATAAAAAGGTAAGCAGTATCTAAAGTGTATTCCCAACCATAACTATCTATCTCCTAAGGATAAAGCGCAATGATTTTAGGGTGTGGGTTCTATTGCTATGAGGGAATGCACTTGGGCAGTAGCTATAGTCATACTATATCATTAGCTATACTATTACAATAAACAATGCTATTCATAAACAATATTCTATTGATAATACAATTTGATATTGAGGTGTCCACAAAAGGAAGTAATGATTTGGATACTTGTAACTCTTTTAAAATTAAAAGAGCGTCATGTAAAGGAAAAGTGTGTTACCGCTTAAAAAGTCAGAAGATTCTTCTGGTGTGTAAAGTATTTTCACAAATTTCTGTAGCACCTTCCTTTAAGAATTCATCGCATTTTTTTTTTTAGAATATTTTGTCCTATATTTACGACAAATGCGACAAATAATGAAAATTGCTCACATCTCTTTTAGTGTAAGGTTAACTAAAGATGTTTATTAAATAGACTTTTGATCAAGACAATATTAAGATTACAAGTCAATTCCAGTATTAAATTTTATTTCTCAAGTTTAGTATTATTCGCAGGATGTCTTATAACAAGTGAATGCCGAGTCAATACATTCCATTCTTCTTATTTCAGAAGATAATCCGAACACTAAGAACTATGGGAAATAAGTTACGTGACATAAAAAAAAAGAGTGTAAGGTGGGGCAGTATGACTACTTTAACTATCTGGATGTCCTAGAAGATATCTGTTTATTAGTAGCAGGTTATCCATTAGTCAATAGTAAATAGTAATTTGGCAATGTCGCTGAAGTAGAACTAGAAAGCAAGACTATAGTCTTTGGTTGTCTACAAGAAGAAGAACAAGACTCTCTTCTCAGTGAACTAGTAAACCACAATTGAGCATCAAGTCAATAGCCCACTCTTCCGTACCACAGTTTGAAAGGTAAAGACATAGACTACGTTATTATATTCATTGTCTTTTTACTCATTTTTTCATGTGCCATTTTTAAACCTATTTCTGTGTTAATTCTATTTATTTTGTATGTACCAATTTTTTTTTTGCCAATAGTACGCCAATAATTTATGAATAAAGTGTATAGGCATTCGTCTCAACTGATTAATATTCTTGTTTCTCATATTTATACGAACAATTATTCTTATATCTTGTACTCATAGTTCTGAGATGGCACTGAGATGGTATTCTGAACAATGATGTAACTATAGATATATCTATTTATACTGTCTAAAATAGGTACTTATTCAAATACTGCTTAGCACTGTCTTTTATTTATTTTCCCATTGTTGCACTTTCATAAAGCTTAATATTCAGCCTCGGAGTCTTGTGAGGGCCAACTTTTTTTTTGTTACACTTTCTCGCGTTCAATAGCTAACATAGTCTTATACCCAAAATATACTTTCTCCTGTCTACTTCCTTCTCAAAGTAATTTTTCATGTCAGAGATCAACGAGCTTCCATGGGACACGGAGACAGACCTAAATGTATCTATGCTCTTGAGACAGGTAAGTTTGTAATTTTAATTTTAGAGATACTCAGTCTATTTTGATGTCTTGCTCTCCAGTCTATGGCCTCTGTCCATACAGTTACCTCTAATGCTGCTGTTCTCGAGAAAATGACGATCCATTTAAACTATCTATTGCAACGTCAAAGTGGTCAGCATAAGGAGGCTGTGTCTATTATGAACAAGATGTTTCTGACAGCAGAAGAAGCTATGGAGTCAGAGAATGATAAACAGGTGCTTGTTCTCTTGAAGACCTATGTTTCATGTCTTATTGGAAGTTCTCTTGGAATTAGCCGCTTCTTACCAGAGAATCATCCAAAAGAAGATATGCATAATGACGAGCATCATATCTCATGGTCAACAATCCACCATCCCCCTACAACTACTACAGAGATTCCAGAAGAGCACAGTATTTTCTCCACCTTCTTTTCGAGCTTAAAGAAAACCTATCGTGAACATGCTCATAGTGAAATGACACACGTCTCTACACCCCCAGTGGCTACAGAGACAGTCCACAGTGAGAGTGTCTCCCATCCAGAAAGAGGGGAGAGAAGTTCTTATCACGGTGCAGGTGAAAGTGAATCCTACCAAGGTGCTCATCCTACTCCAGTGGTTAATACTTACGAAGAAGACATGGAAGAAGAAGATGCACCAGAGCTAGCTGAGCATGCTCGATTAGCCCAACTTGCAGAAGAGTATAATGACCATGACCAAGAGGACAGTGATCGGGAGTATGTGTCTGATAATGATGTTCCAAAGTCTCGAGATATGAATGGTTTCCAAACTGTACGCCGTCAACGTGTTTCTCCTAATAGTGGAGGTGGTAGAAATAACAACAATAACAATAACAATAACAATAACAATAACAATAACAATAACAATAACAATAACAATAACAATAACAACAAGAACAATGGAAGAGTAGACTACGGTGGTGGAAGAGATCGCTTTAGAAACAACAGATCGTGCGTCAAGCCCAAATATTTCCAACCACATCGTTTGGAGCGATTATCCTCCGAGGCTTACTGCATCCCTGTATTCTTCCCTTCAGAAAACAGTTACCAGGTAATTTCAATGGACTGGTATGTTACTAATAGAATAGGCATTTATCTCTGCTTTGGGATCAGCCAAATCCTCCTTGCTTGTCTGTGTCTTTTCTTTAACAGACGATAACACTGCTGATATTCTTATCGATGCCAAACAACGAGGTGTTGATGTCAGGATTATTACAGACAACGACCAATTGACAGGCAAAGGTGCTGATGTGTTACGCCTTCAACGTGATTACGGTATTCCCTACAAAACAGATGACAGGTAGTTATGAATATGAATATGGAAATCAAAAGCCCAAGAAATGGTGAGTAATGAATTCCCTTTTTGTGTAGTGAGCAATTTATGCATAATAAGTTTGCTGTCATTGATGGCAGGATTGTCATTACAGGAAGCTTCAATTGGTCTATAGGGTAAGACAAACTTAGCACTAACAAATCGATCTCTTGTGTATTTTGCATTTACGACCTATTTCATTTAGTGCTCGTTTCAAAAACCGCGAGAATGTAGTTATTACCAATATTCCCTCTGTAGTTGAACCATTTAGCATAGAGTTTGAGCGTCTTTGGGACTTCTTTTAAGTAAAACGAACTTTGTTTTGTTCTGGTCACAGTGTATCAAATAATCCATATAAAGCTTAATGGCAAATGTTATATTCCTATTTTCTGCTAAATTATTTAGGAATAAATATACAGCAGACATTGTAGAACAACTCAATTGGACCCGCATGTCAGTTGTCAGCTAAATAATATATACCTAGTACAAGCCTATCTTGTCTGTGAAGTACTAAAATAATTAAGATCTTGTCTTTACATCAATAAATCCATTAAACTATCTATATTCACTTGAGAATACAGACACACTACCTTTTTTTTTTTTTGAGGGGGAGCATGCGTATGATAAGCATGTCCTATCTATTGGAATACAATGCTCAGACCAAGTACCATTGTGAAATAGAGACAATCGATCCAGGTGTATTTTAATGGAGTCATACTAAAGAAAAGCATGTGTATTGATGTATCTGTCTGTTCATCCATCTATTGCCAAGGTAATGTCTATTTACTTATACACGGGATGAATACTATAGTTGGTCAATGCGATACATTACTGCCCACAAAAAACCTTAACAATCGAACCTTCAAAAGACAGATCAATCGACCTACCTTCTTTCGGACTATTGCCATATCAATCAATCATCATTTCCACAGAGCTTGTATCTATCTATTTCTAACAGGGATTCTAATTAAGATATTAATGGAGCACCAATATAATAAAACACACTTTCTATTCATCATCCTATTGTAACTGTATCAAAGCAAAAGGTAGTTCTAATGGTATGAACATTGGAAAAGGACATGTTTGTATCTTCTCTCTCTTTCTTGAAACCTATATAGATGTTACACCGTTTTCTAACCAATCCTGAACTAAACTGAACGCCCGAACACGGTTTTTACTACCGCAAGTTGCTTCTTTTTTCGTACGTCCTTGTTCCTCACCGGGAATGTAGTTTCTTTTAAGTATTTTGTGCCATCAGCAGGTTTATAATGTGTAAATGTATAAAAGTACTACAGGTGATATCCGTCTTTTTATTTTATTTTTTATATATATCTTTTATTCTAAATTGCTATTTAAGAATCCTATCCCTTGATTGACATTTCTACTGTGATGGCACCTCACCCTATTCCCCTCACTCGTCCAGAAATACTGGCCACTCGACAGCACTGTCTTCGCGTAAAGAAATTGATTCAGCCTGACGCACAACAACGCTCTATCATATATCACCGTGGAAGATTAGGCGCAGTGAGAGATGATACTGATGTTGAACTTGATTTCCGTCAAGAAAGCCACTTCTTTTACCTTACTGGTAAGCAGACCCACTTCTTTCCAAAACATTTCACCAATGACTGCCAATGATTAGGCGTAGATGAGCCAGGATTTCATGTGGTGATTGATCTTGAAACTTCAAAGGTCTATCTTATACCACCCATTATTCCAGAAAGTGATATTGTTTGGAATGGTTCACCCGACAGTCCAGCAGAACTTCTTCGGAAATACGATGTTGACGAGATCGTCAGCGAATCGAACTTATCCGATCTTCTGTGTAATCTTAACCCAGAGACTGTCCATCTTCTTGATACTACTGATAAGCAGGCACTTTACACAGCTGGCATTCCCGAAAAGAAAATTAGTACATGTCACCTTCGGAATGCACTCAACGAGGCACGACTTAAGAAATTCTCCTGGGAAATCGACATGATTCGACTTGCTGTCCAAGGATCATGTTTAGCCCACAAAGCACTTATGCAGCAGACAAAACCTGAACTCTCAGAGGCTCACTTGGAAGCCCTGTTTCGCTGGGTTTGTGCACGTAATGGAATGCCACGCCAAGCCTATATCCCCATTATTGCTTCAGGTCCACGTGCAACCACCTTGCATTACACTAGAAACAATCAGATCATTCCCTCTGATCCCCACACTCTAGTTTTGGTGGATGCAGGGGGGGAACGTAGATGCTATGGAAGTGACGTGACAAGGACATTCCCAGCAACAGGTATCTTTTCTCCTGAAGCAAAGACTGTTTATGATATTGTGCTGAAAATACAAGAGGTAGATCTATGATGAAAAGTGATTATCTCATTCTTTGTATTTGCTTACACAGCCACTTTATACAGTCAGTTCTCTCCAGATTAAGGCCAGGTGTTCTATGGTCGGATCTAGAGAAGCTTGCTATTCAGATATTATGTGCTGAATTGATTCGTATTGAAGTGCTTATTGGTGACAGAGACGAGCTTATCAGTCTTGGTGTTCCCCATGCATTCTTTATACATGGTAATTGTTACTCATACTGAACCTTCCCCACCCACCATCCCAATGTATTGATTGAATGGATAGGTCTTGGCCATTCCGTTGGATTAGACGTACATGACGTTGAAGGGTGGGTTGACAAGTACTCGTGAATGACTTTTTCTTTTTTCTTCTTCTTCAATTAATACTTTACGTTTTATTATTTCAGACCCTCCCCTTTACATATAAAAGAAATAGACACGGCTGGCTATCTCACTAATTTTCTTAAAGGCAGACCGTTGGAGGCCTCCATGATAGTGACCGTCGAACCAGGCCTGTACTTTAATGAGACAATGCTTGATATTTGGACACAGCATCCTGGATACAAATCCTACTTTAACCTTGAAAACATTTGTCGCTATCGTAAGATAGGTGGAGTTCGTATTGAAGATACAGTGCTCATAACAAAAGATGGCCATGAGAATCTGACAACTGCGCCAAAAACAACCAAAGATATTGAAGCCCTTATGGCTGGCCATTCATCAACTGTATCGCTATTTACAATTGTTTAAGAGCTTACACTCGTCATTGTACATAGCTATCCCATATTTCATACTGATTTAATAAAGAATAAAAAGCACAACCCTCTATTGTCTATGTCTCCATGCATAAGGTGGATAGTCTGATCATTGACATGGTATAAACCCTTTTTTATAAATGTCAAATATATCTTTTAATAATAAATAAATAGAAGTTGGTTAGACTGTATGCAAAAGCATGGTTTATGGCAATGAGTCAAATGGGGCTAGATAGTTTAGTGTGCGACAAACCTCCTGTACTTTTCTTTTTGACATTGCTCTATTTTATGTTTGTTTTTATGGTTCACTCCTTATTATCAGATTCTATAAACAACATCAGAAAAATAATCAAAGCCATCTTAATAGTGTAGCTTAAGAGAGACATACAAACTGAGGTTAATTGTGAAAAATAAAGACAGATATAGAGTACCATTGATATATACGACTCATTGACGGTTCCAACACTATCCAAAGCATTCTTCTCTTATCATGTATACCTATACCCTAATTGTATACATATGCATTATGTATAGATACAACTTCACTGTAGGTTCAAGGGTGTAAGGAGAGAGATAGAGACTGTAGTCAAAATCAATGTAGGATGTGCATTTCTATATTATTATTATTTTACTCCCTGAAGATACAGAGATCACTAAATAAGATCAGCACTTCTCTATCTTGATGAATTCAAATCATCAATAGGTAGATGGTTTAACACCAGCAGTAGTACAAATACTTCTATCTTGAAGTCAAGGCTTCATAACGATTGAGTTCTCTTAGTAATAAAGGTTCTCTTTTCAATTGATTTTATTATTGATTCTATACTTATAAACATGTATCCACAACACTGTATTATAAATTTATACAATAATAGCAGAGTGATTGTTTTTTTTATAGAAGTATTTGTTATGTCCACTGAAAGAGAAAAAGAAAAAGAATAGATACAGATATGCACATACACATACAGACAGTAAGAGTAAATATTACACAAATACTCCCTGGATCGGTAGATTATACTCTTGATCTGCTATCAAAGACAGATCATTGAATTCAGTAGGACCTTTTCCATTGAATAGATGCTGTACTGAGGTGTCATGAATATAATATTTTTGTCTTGTAAAATGTATACTCATTATGAATACCCATTCTAATGTCTACAGAGTGCCATGCCATTGAAAGCAGATACTATGCCCTTTAAGCAGTACAACAAATAAAGAGTAGTCTATTTTTCAACTACTGTAGCTTACAGCTTACAGGACACACATACTTTTCTCCTTTTATATCTCCTAGCACACTGTAAATTTAAATGTAAACATATTTTTTCGAAGAAACATACTGCAGCAGGGCTGCAACTGTAAATCAATGACTAAATTCTTTTGCAAACAAAACAAAAGATGCACTGGGATACATCGTGTTCAAATCAATCTCCTCATTACATCAGTCTTTCACTTATCATCTATTATAACATTAGTCTAGAATGAGTTTATTATTCTATCTCTAATTGTATGGAATCTCTTATCATACTATTCTATAAAGTCAAGATAGTAATGATAATAATAAAGGGCAGTTGTAAGTGTACTGGTGTATTAGTGTTACATAAGCGTAGTGATTATAGGGTGAGTGTCAAAGGAGATGCTTCAATTGAGAAGTCCACATTAATAAGGGGGAAGTATCCTTGATAGAAAAATAAGAACATTGGAGATTCTACCTCTATCCTACATTCATATATATTTATACAAAGAAGCGAGTCTACAGTAAGGCATAATTTACTTTCCAAAACTATATAAGCAGGCTACAAGAACAACTCGAAAAAAGTATCTTTCTCAATTTCAAATCTCAATAACCAAACATGAAGTTCACCTGCATTGCTCTTTTCGTCGCTGTTCTTGTTGCCTCTGTCTCTGCCGGTGGGAGCAGCGATCAGGCCGTCAATGATGTTGGAAATGAAGGTCGCGTTGGTGGTTTGGTATGTATACTTTGCTTTTGTCATAAGATCATGGTATCTAACGTGAGCTATAGGTCAACAACTTTTTCGAGGGAGGAAAGTTCTCTGATAACTCTGTTAAGAATGGTGTTAGCCAAACCGATTAAGTACATTACTATTAGTTCAATCATTTTTCCATTGTCCCACTCATACCTACCATGTTACGAGTTCATTGCTGGATTTACAATCCTTATTTTTTTTAACTCTATGATAATAAATATGAAGAATCAACGAGTAAATATGAAGAAATGTTATGAGTAATGTATTTTGGTAAGAAAATAAAAGGTTGGGTTGATTGGCATGAGGTATGTTGGATGACATGCATTGCTTTAGAATTAAGATGAAATATTCACCTTGGCATTAGTATTATTAACTATAGCCAAAGATTATAATTATGGTTAAAGAAGTGTAGTGTAGTCTTAGTTATGAACTTGGAAAGAATAAAGTAATATTCATAGTTTGGACTTATTTCATACTAAATCTAAACTGTCCAAAGTATCACATTTGAGATTGAGGATCAGGAGTAACTAATTAAAAAGTCAGACCTAGCAAATAATTTAGTGCTCTGATACACACCAGGACAGTCTATTATACAAGGAAGTTGTTGTTGTTTTTTTAATGATGAGGTCTGCTTTAATGGACTCGTAGTGAGTTTGTTTTGTTTTGTTTTGTTTTCACCTTTTTCTTTCTTTTTTTTTTGGGTAAAGAGAATAAGTTTTGGATTTTCTCCTTGCTTATTCTATTCATAAAGTGTTGTCTATTATGTTTGCCCCACCCTTCTCTAAGTCTAATCACTAGATGAGTCGTAAGATAAACATAAATGGCAAGTGTGTAGCCCCTAGTATTGATTAATGTCAATGTCAGATATTTGACTTTGCGTTTTAGCACATTATTTTTGGATGTCAAAAAGTTATATTTAAATCTTCTTAAACTCCTAACTATAGACATTCCCTCGATTCTGGCCATCTTAGCTCTCTTATTATATGGTTCTGGCGTGTGCTCTGTTGGAAAGAGGTTGTTTACTCTGATGTTTCCCGGTCCATTTCCCTCGTCCCTTAGATTTACAGTTATAAGTCAAAAACAAGTACTATTGATAGAAATTAATTTATATTCAAATTCAGCAACACTATTCAATAAATCCGAGACAAAGTCTCTTACAAAAAAAACGAATGTTGATTGAATCTATGAATAGAGAATGGCATGTTTGAAAATAGTTAAATAAAAATACATGGAAAATACACTCCATTTGGTTCTGTTTTTAAGCATGATGGAGCTGTGTTCATACTTGAGGCTGAGGCTGGATATATCACCCCATTAGTAGCTCACTTTGCTTTGCTCATTTTCAATCTTCAGACACTTAAGGATACAGTTCAATATTGAAGCATAGAATATTGTTATAAAAGTAGATTAGATTAGTATGCTATTGCAAAGAAAATAAAAAAAATGAATAAAAAAGAGTAGGAGAACTATTTACAGCTTATAGGTTTAATATAAAGATGGTGAGTGTCAGTATTTAAAAACAAAACAAAACAAAAACTTATTATTGACATATACTCTGTTTCTTTTGTATAAAGCACTTCTTTATTAAGCATCTTTACACAGTCATACGTCGCACTGAGAGGTTTAACCGGGAAAGCATAGTGGACATAAAGTCACTTGCAGAAAATTGGAAAAATAGAAAAAGGAAAACAGAACTAGCTAAAAGAAGAAGAAAAAAGAGAAAGGACATAAAGGTAGATATACACTAGACTATGTCATGTCTTTGTTTTCGCGGATAAAAGTGGTAAGGAGGGATTGAGTACGTTCAGAAGCAGTGAGAGAGAGAGAGAGGAAAGGAGAGCTGTGGAAGTGATAGACCCAGTAACCGTGTCAAATGGCCTATAGCAATGCCCCCAAAGGCTTGGCTGCTAGTCAGAGGTCCATTGGGAGGTAACATACACTATTCATGGGTTTTATTGAGATTCTACTGTGTGCTCACTAAAACACATAGTATACTACCTTTATGATATAATCTCAATGATCACCAAAGCAATATATAGTATTAAACAATATTATTCAGGCATCATCTATCCTTTTAATTACATATATTACATATAAAGTTATCCCAAAAAAAAGTGGTAATGTCTTTTGCATGGATTCTACCAGTTGAAGAGAGATATGATGTTCCTTGACCTCGAGACATAACTAATGTCTAATGGTAAACATATTTTACTGGTGTGAATGTGAATTTGTGTGCAATAACTACTACTTTTTCAATAAACAGCTTTTATTTGTTTAGTACCTACACTTTCTAATCATAAATATCCAAACTTACATTTATTTCATTAAAAACAAGAATCAAGATTTGATAATATATATCAAAATGCATCAGAGACATTAATATCTTATGGATTTCTGTATATTGAAACTCTAGGGTGTTTCTGAGCAATATATACTTATTCTACCAATTCACTGGAAGGCAGAAAAATAGGAAATCTATTAACTATAAAAGTTCAATCTTAAATTAATAAAAATATGAGTCTAAGTACTTTAGAATATACCTCAAGCTCGGTCATTGATACTGACAGAAATGTAATAGATTGCCTCTTACTTTTTATTCCTATTTATCCAATGAAGCTAAACTATAGAATGCAGTTGTTTAGATTGTTAGCTCAGTTATGGTTTAATTTGGACAGCCTTATTGATGTCTACCAACATACTTAACTAGCCTTTATATGATGGACTCTGTTTATTAAAGCCTTTCAAACATATCGTATTAAATATAAACTGTTGGTATCCAGACAGATACTATAGATGATGATGGTTGACACATAATTTATAATTTATTAGCAAGAATGAAAAAAAGAATGTTTACTTGGTGATCAAATATAGAATGAATAACCTTTCTTCCTTTTCTCTCTCTTTCATTTGCCACTATCTTATTGTCTTTACTCTTATGATGAACAAATGAGAAAACCTCAACCTCATTACATATTACTTTATGTACTAGTATTACAAAATAAAAGGAGCATCAGAATCCTTATCTTTTTTTTTAATTCTCTTGCCCTATAAAGACAAGAGATGGTTTGTGAAGAGATAGATCACTGTAGACATTCTTTGATTGAAGTTATCTTGCTTTTCAACAAAGCTACTTATTATTTAGCTATAGTTTCTTACATGCTTAACATTCAACCAATCACACAATTAGATAGGTGGTTTATACTATTTGGTCATCCTGTATTTGCTTTAATTAAATAAGCAGCATAGAGCACTTGAAATATGCTGGTATTGATTCCTACTTGGATAAGTCAATGTTATTGTACAAACACAGTTCTATTTCGATTTGTTTTAGGACATAGCACTAACATAAGTAGTTCATAGATGAGATGTTACTATACTATTTGGTAGTGTTATTATTCTATCCATGAAGATACACACATACCTTTTCTCTTCTAATAATATCTCTTCCATTCTCCATTAGTGATTTCTATCTCTTCCAATCTGTTAAAATTGACTTTCCTCACTGAGTTGCAAAATAGCCTAAAAAACATAAACTTTCAATGCTGTCTCATTCACCACTGAGAAACTTTAACACAAATCTATAGCCATTGTTCTCTTTATAGTTAGATTCCTGTATTGATTGAAAAGAGACCTGATAAAGACATGTATTTTAACCCATTCACTCTTGAATAAAAATAAATGTGTATAGTTTTATGCAGCAACATGCATTGACAATCATTGTTATTATCTTACTTGGCAGCAAGGAGAAATATACTCTTTCAATCTATACAATGACAATTGAGCCAATCAAAAGAGTTTGATGACATGACCAACATTTCCTGATTTGTTCAGCCAGTACGAGTTCCAAAAGAAAATGTCAATTCCACAGGCACCTGCTTCATCCTCTTTATCATGTTTTGGCGCTTTGGCTTTCATAATCCCTCTCCAATCGACACTTTGCTAGATCGTGAGGATATCAAACTGGAGGAGTTGTTTGAAGAAGAAGACCTGCTCCAGGAAGCGAAATCACATAACCAAAAACTAGTCGAATTGTATCCTTTACTGATATGTACTGATATGTACTGATATGTACTGATAGATACAGGTGTATAGATTCTGGCGTTGTCATTATTTCTCGCTATCCATCTACTTGTCTGTAGTGTCCTTCATTCTTTTTCCCATTTCTTTTTTCTTTTCTTTGTAGTTTACTGAAACCTGAGAACTTAGCCTTACTTCTACACTATGTTACAGCACCCGACCTGGAAGAAAGCCAACGGTTCAAGTAAATGACTTCATTTCTTTGCTTACCTGTTACCAACCACATATCCAATAATAGATATCCTTACCTTGCGAGTGAGATTATTGCCTGTGAGATTCCACAAATGATAGATGCTATTGTAATGGAACATAGGCCGCTCCTAGAATCCCTTTGGGCCTATCTTGATCGACCTGCAGCCTCTCGACGCCGTTTAGATATACCCACAGAGACAGAGAACAATGGATTAGATCCATTGCAAGCATCGTATTTTTGTAAAGTAATTAATATATGCATGGCCAAACACACATCAGAGGTAAATATATATATATATATATATATGTTTTGATGGGTATTCTATCAAGACAGAAACATTACAAAGAAAAAGCGGGTAGTAGTAGTAGTAGTATTTATGAGTATAGACAGGACATCAAAGGAACTCATGTGTTTGTTATGTAAAATGCACGAATGAGTAACTCGTTCTCTTTGTAGATGATACAGTTTATTACCTCAAAGCCAGAGAACCTCAAGAAGATACTGTCACATTTACAAATATCCTCTGTTATGGATCTTCTCTTAACACTTGTTCGGATAGAGGAGTTGCAAGAAGGAAAAGGAACAGTGCAGGTATACCTCTATAAAGAATGGACAATAACTGCACAAGATCTACATTCTTTTTTATTCTATTTTTATTGATCGCTTTTACTTATTCTTCTTTTGATTATAGTGGTTGAGTGATCATGGATTATTGGAAGATCTAGTGGATAGACTGGATCCTTACTTGGATAGCGAGGTACTCACACAATAAAAGACAATAGGCACTAAGAGGGTCTTGTTAGGAACATTCAATAGCCCAACAATGTCTTTGTGAGATCATTCGGTTATCACAAACAAGTATATTGGAGTCTCCCAGTATTGGCGTGAATGAACTTATCATTCAACTCAAGAGGTAACACTTCTAATCTGTTCATGACTAATGACTCACCCTTTCTGAACTACTACGCTTTTTCAAGTCAGTCTGTGATGGAGAAACTGACTCTGTTTATGCTGGATAAGACGGCACCTAATTCAACCTCTACACTAACAAATAGTGTTGCTATTATCATTGATCTTATTCGACATAACAACAAGTAAGTGAGCTTCTAGTGTACAGAGTATGAATTCTCTATTTTTTGTTTTGTTTAGTGATATGGATAGTGAAATTGGATTGGAAGAGAACTATCCATGCCAAAATGGACAGTTAGAAAGAGATGATTCTGTCTCTTTGGAAGAGATGTTGAAAGTACTGGCAGATCATGTCGGGGATTTCAGTAATATTCTCTTGAATCCTAAATCCAGTGTAAGTTGCATGACTTGACGATATCACCTATGCTCTTATTCATTCTCTCAATAACAGGCATTGACTACAGCCGTTGGAACCAATGTACCCCTTGGATTTGAGAGACTTAAGATATGCGAGTTATTTGCTGAACTTCTTCATTGTTCCAACATGATCAACCTGAATGCTTCTATCATTGAAGATTCTCAAGTTGAAGATTCATTCGATACCGAGAGAACTACAACAGCAGAGGTAACGAAAGAGACGGAGCATTATAGCAACCCTAGCAAGAGCAAAAGAAGCAGGCTAGGGGATTTATTAAGAGTACCAACATTGATCTTTTCTTCTCCTGAAATAATAATAAAATACAAAGGTAACCGACATACTAGAGGCAGTTCCAGTGAACGAATCTCCCGAACATGTCAAACCAGTAGAAACTGTGTTGGAAGAGACATCGAATCTACCTATGGGTGACTATCTCAAGCAAAAGTTCATTGAACACAAAGTTATGCCAATCTGTATTGTATGTAAAGAAAGAAAAGATACACAACACAATAGACTAGACAGGCACTAACCCAATGACTAGCAACTATTTTTTGCTTTCCCCTGGAACAACTTTCTTCACTATGTGGTATACGATATGCTTCACCAAGTATTAAATGGACGCATGGATAAAGGATTCAATAGGCAACTCACTATTTCGGTGCTTGTCGATGGCCAACTCACTGACTTGATCATCAAGGGACAGGCAACCAATGATATTGAAAGGTAAAACAAATGAAGAGTGTGGTGATAAGCCAGTGGCAACTTACATTGTATTTTACAGTGCAAAATTCAAAGGCACACGTTTAGGATACATGGGCCATTTGACATTTATTGCGGATGAGATTGTAAAAGTGTTTGAGGGGTATCCAGAGTCTATTGTGAATGCAATCAAGTCTAGTGTGGATCTTGAGCAATGGACTCATTATTGCAATAATGAGCTCAAAGACACCAAGGAACGAGACAGACTGCCGCTGGGAGGAGCACGTCCACAGGATGATCCTATAGCCATGAATGAGGAAGAAGAAGAGTTTAGTAGAAGTGTGACAAATCAAGTAAGTATAGAGTCCCATTGTAGTTTATCTGATGGATAGCACAGTTCTCTCGTTATTTAGTACACAGATCTGGGAATAACAGAGTAGATGATGAAGAGGAAAATGGAGATCATTGGACAATGTAAGTGTATAAAATAATGTATACTATATGCACAAAAATGATCTACAGTGGTATTTCAATACTATTGTATATGTAATATGGCCACCACAGTCCTGAATAAAGCATGCTAATATAACTTATCATCTTAGCCCTGGTCATGATGATCCTGATGATTATGGAAGTGATGAGGAGGAAGTATGTAGTTTATGTGATTTGGATACATTTGGAATGGTAAAGAGTGCTCTTACTAACGACTTGTTGATTGTTTAGCCAGAATCAGACAAACCTATTACAGATTGGAAACGGGGCTTTCAACATTTCCCCCATTCCAATGTTCTTCAGCGTACACAGAGTCATGCTCTTGATGAACAGAATGAGCATGACGAGGAAGATGGTGATGAGTATGACCACTTGGCAGATGTAGTTGAACTTCAACGGAGAGAAAGCTTTAAGAATGGGGCTACGTTGATGACTTCAAATACACCAAAGAAGGCACAAAATGAAGAGGATGGTGAATTATTGAACGAGGAAGTGAATAAACAAGAAGATTCCCTGCATCATTTGGTAATAACCAAGACCAGCAATTTGGAGTTATCCAATGTCTCTAGGTCACCTACTTTCAGCGATGTTTCTGCACATTGGAACGAACAAAACTATGTTCGGGCGATAAAGACGAAAGAGGAAAATGGTAGAATGAACGACTACTGTCTTGAAAGTGAAGAACAGGAAGGTGAAATTTAGAGAAAGAGAGCGAATGAGAAAAAGAGCACTAAAGCCCTTGCTTTCTTTTTCTCACTATTGAATCACCACCCTCCCGCCCTTATTTTCTCTCTTGTCTTCACCATCTTCCCATATCTTTCTGTTTACTCTATTTTTTTAATAACTTTAGTACCTGAAAACTACTTTGAATAGCTATTCTATTTTTTTATTTTTTATTTCCAGATGTGTGATTATAAACCAGCTTTATCTTGCTTTTTATTTTTGTATAAACATATCCTTTCTAGATCCACATGAGGATTCTAAAGTGTATTCTAATTTAACAATGCAATCTATGAAGTATGAGCCGTGTGAATTTCAACTCTCTTACTTCTCTGTATTACACCAAAGAGAAGACAAAGAGAAATAAAACAGGAATGAACAGAAAAAAGGGGGTAGGTCATGGCAATATTCTTTTTGTTTTCTGTAATGTCATTTTATGCACTTCATATTATTGTCACTTTAAATAAGTGAAATAATAGTACTATCATAGCCATGTCTGTCTTTTGTACTTCTTATCTCAGTATAGTAACTTTTATGTAGCTATGATGATGGAATTGCATTCAATGACAATGGCTATTCTCTCTTTAGAGAACATATAACAATAATCTTCATCTATTTTTATTTGAGGGCTCTTTATTACAGTAAACATGTAGATGGATTGATTTCTTTCTTTAACAGTAAATACAGTCAGAATTTAATGTATATTTGTATATTTGTGTAAGATAATACTCCAATGGCAAGTTAAAAATGGAAAAGGGATGATAGTTGTATTATTGAGCTAGTCTTAACAAAAGAGATATATAGAACCAATGGATATACGTCGAGGATAACAATAACATACTTCTAGTGATTGTTGAATTGACTAAGCTTAATAGAGAGGCCTTTTCATAGCATGGATAATATTTGAAGATTAACTATTTTTATGCTATTTTCTTCTTTCTTTCCAAAAGTGTTTATACATTAGCGAGAGAAATATTACGTCTTTAGTAGGGATCGATTGTTTATTTTTATTTTTATTTTAGATTATTGATTATGATTATTCTAGTAGTATCTATTCCTGTTCTCCTTCTTTACTGTGTATACCATTCTATTTGTTATTATCACAGTCAATGAGTTATTATTAATGAGCTTGACTCTTCAATATATTTCCTTTGCTCTTAGTAATCATTGTTAATCCCAACTCCTGACTACTATTAATCAAATCTACTGCAGGGGAACCAGAAAAAGTGAGTGGTATTTATAGATTAATATGATTGAAATAAACATTAAATATACTGTGGTTCTAATTTAGTATTTAAAATACAATGAAATAATACGATAGTTTAAAATAGATAAACATAATATCATTCACCACACATTTAATTATATTTTGTTATATTATAGTTTTATTTTTATATGTAATAAATAAATAAAAACTATTATTAGTTAACTCGTTCTGATGTCATTTAGAATACTCACTATTGAGTCCAATTGAATAAGTATCCAGTAGATTGACTTTCCAGTCTATAACTTTTTTTCAGTTATCAAAGCAACTCTTCATTTCGTCCCCAATGGTTTGGACATATAGATTATTCATGAATAATACCACACCTTATATATATATATATAGAAATACTTCAGGTACAAGGAGTAGATTTTATGAAATTATAAAATGAGATATTGGATAGTATCTGAATCACAATAAAATCCTAGATGGTGGCTATCTTTAATAAGCATGTGTCTTTAATAATAGTATAGTTAACATTACAATATCTTTTGCATGATAAAATCCATCAAGATACACTTCATTATTATTCTTTAGATAGTTTAACTGCATCATGGGTTTCCTTCAGTGAGTCAACCGAGGCTCCAGTGATCACTGGGGGAGAAGGAAGGATAAACCAATATGCTTATTCTTCTTGATTCTAGTAGTTTCTTGCTAAATAGATGATATTTAGTTCAGAGGAAATTAATATTCTTTAATAGCATTGAATAGTATCAGCTACTATTCAATTATTGATAGGATAAGATGGTGTCGTTCATGGCTTCTTGAGTTCAAAGGTATTCTGTTTTGTTGGCGTATGATTTACTCTTTTTCTTATTCAATTTTATGTTATTCTTTTATACTTCTACTCTAGTATAATGATGATTACAGATAGAATAACTTTACTATCAAAAAGCATATATCCTAATACAGGCTGTTGTACTCTCATACTATCCTTAAAACGTCTATCAACTACGTCAAATACATTACGGTTAATCATGGATGCTTCAACCCAGACTCATTATTTTGTTACTGATTTTTATTTTATTTTACGAATTGCTAACTGCTAGCTGCTAACTTCTCGTTTTTAATATATAAAATGTTATATACATTCAGTATGACCTTGACTGAAGCTGTTTTTATATATATATAGTAATATCACCAACATTGCTTCAGAAGATGTTTCATATTAATAAAGTTTATATAATCATTTCTTAGCTGTATTGACATAAAGAAAATGATGGCATTTACTGTGCAATGAAGTATATATCCTATATACTCTATTCCTTTTCATTGAAATAAGGCCTGTGGATTATGTGTATGACAGCAGATAGATAGTAAATTATTATGTAAGATTGAATGGTCAGTGATGAATACATAGAGTTAATTTATTATGGACATCGAACTGTCTGTGATCAATATATGATTACTTATATTGTCTTTTTCTTTACTATAAGCAATAAGAGATGTAAACTTTATTTACATATAATACTGTTTGCCATTCTGGATGCACAGCGATCAAAGTTTACAAACAACGACAAACAGGGTAGATTGATAAAGAATAATAACAAGCATTAGGCTTGGCCATTTGTTTTGTACTATGTATGCTTTGTAGCTATTCAAAACAACAACAGAAAGTAGATTCCATTGATTTTTCTATAAAATAGCCCAATTCCAGATGCCACTAATATGAAGATAGCAGCTGGATAGAAGATCCACAAATTTTGGTTTTATACTTGACTAGTAATGTAGACTTAAGTGCATTGAAGAGTAACAGAATACAGCACAACACAGAAAGGAGGAGAAAAGGCCTATTGTCAAACCACAATTACTCATGGTAGATTACAGAAATATGCTCAATCCATACTTGAAATCCCCACTGAGTCAGTTATAAAGATATTCTTCCTTATTACTTTACAAGGGAATAAACACATTCAATGAAACTGTATTTCATTGGATTACATTTCTGTCTTTCTTATGCAGTACAACATTACACCCTATCCTATTGCAGTATTTTATTTATTATAAGCACAATTGCATTAGTTACGGCCACCGAGTTTCTATAGTTTAATAAACACTGATCTTGATGTCTGTATATTTTTGCATATGTAAGGTGGAAAAACAGAAAGCAGATAGGTGCATACATTTATAAAACATCTTTGGAATGAACTTACTACGACTGAAGGATAGAGTGATATTTTTAATAGCAATACCAACATCTAGAAAACATAGCAGACAATAAAGTATTCGCCATCTCTTTTTTCTTTTTCTTTCTGAGTAAATAGTAGTGAGTTCTGATCGGCACTACAATTCTGGAGAGGCCAGTAGAATAGAACATGGGTAGAAATGCATATGTCTCATAACACCATGAAACACCCGTCAGGCGAAATAGTATAAAAAGAGGCAAATGACTTGTACCTGAATCTGACTTTATATACCAGCTGTCCATAGTATGGAGTACACTTTCATCATGAACATCTTATTTTCATCTTCTACTTTTAAAGTGTATAGAAATGAAATGCTATAACCACATTATGCAGTGAAGCTTAATAAAAGAATGTACTTTATTTTAATAATACATTTCCAGAGTGTATGAATAGGATGCTATAATTACATAATAACTTAACATTTAATTTTAAGTGAGAAGCCTACTATAAACAAGGTTTTTGCTCTATCTATTTTAAATCTGGCTGGGAAGAAACGTCCAAACCGTACCAACGCATGCCATAGCTGTCGATACAATGATCAAGAGCCATACCAAAACAGATTCCTTCTTACTCATAGACCTACTAAAAATCTGTTGGTAGCACACTAATGGGAAGATGGCAGAAATACTAAAACTAAACAAAGATCCAAGCAAAGACTAGACACACGAGATAAAGTAGTGGTGTGTGAGTAGGGAAGTACAGCTCTGTTTTCTTTTCTCTCCTTGTCTTCCCCCTCCTTTTGTTCTTTCATATATCTATATAAATGTATCATCCTTCTGCTTACCATGACACGATCAAATCCAGGGAAAACAGTAGCAATATAAACAATGAATCCACTAATACAAATACGTCCCAAAACCATCAAGAAGGTTTCGCGCCAAGCATGGTACTTGCACCAGTATTCAACAAAAGGTTGGCTCATTAACCAAAGTTCCCAAGTCAGAGCAATAGGGTTCATCATAAGCCCATACTTAGCAATAGGAGTCATAACAATAAGCCAAACGGCTACTTTGTTCAGAATGAGATTGTATCCTGGTGTCATGGCTAAGTTTTGTGTAATCTATTGGACAATTCAATTGACATTTGTACATTGAAACCTGCCAACACCTGAAGAAAAGAAAAGAAAAGAAGAAAAAGGGAGAAACAGCAAACGTACCTCTTGCATTGTTTCTAAACCAAACATGGCATAGCCAACCACAGCTAAACCAGCATAGGTGATCAGAGCAATGCTGTAGGTCCAATTGACCATACGGGTGTATTCACTCTGGTCCTTCATGTCATGGTAAATGGCAGGGAATATAGCATGGCCTGCAAATCCAGACATCATGATACCAAAAGCAAGAGGAATATTGTAGGGTTGGGAAGGAAAGAGTTCGGTTTCCTGGAGAAAGTAGAAAGAAGAAAAGAAAAATAAAAGGGCAATGGGTGATTAGACACAGTCATTTCATCCTACTACTACTTTACCATGGGCTCCCAAAGACTGCCAGGCTTGGTTTCCTTGGACAGTCCATCGTACACAACAATGATCACCAAAGAAATACAGCTGACAATCCCCACCAGACTAGTATAAGCCAGTTTACGGATAGACATGAATGACATGGGAGTTAAAACAACAAAGGAGATACAGCGAGTCGTAATAAGATCAAGTTCAGGCCAGAGAGATTGAATGCCATCTCCCAATAGAACAATCATAGCCACACTTGATATACCCAATACCAAAAACAAGTTCAACATGTCAATAATAAGGAACCTTGTCCATGCCCTCCCCATCCCTAGGAACATCACATCACTCTTCTCTCTACTTACCCTACTGTCAGTAATTCAACAATGAAAAGACAGCTGACAAGGTTACGTACACCATTACCGAAAGCCGCCACTCCTACATCACCATAAGTGGAAGATCCTGGATTAGCATCCATGCACTTGGCAATCAACTTGGCAGTGTAGTTGGTAAGCAGAGAGCAAAAGACAAAGATAAGAGATCCCCACACCCAGCCAGCATAGCGGAGTGCCAATGGAAGAGCAAGCATTCCAACGCCAAGTAGCACATTGACAGAGTTAAACACCGACTGAAGAAACGTAGACTGTGGTGTATAACTCTGGGCTTGGGTGGATGCCTGTAGTCTTTGGGAGAGAACAGAGGCCACTGTGGTGTGCCTTGAGAGAGGTGGGAAGAGGTGGATGCCTGTGCTGGTGTCTGTGGATAAGATAGGACTAAGCTGGTTGGGTTCGGGAGAGTGGGGTCTGTGGAGGTAGGTTGGCCATTGTCAGTGAGCAGAGTGTGACTTTTATTGGGACTTGCAATTCTCGATCGATTCGAATAAAGTGTTATGGATCTCTGTTCTTACCGTAATCTTGAGCTATCATAGTGCTGTTCTTCTTCGCTCTCCAAGAGTGCTTCGTGAGCGTCGGTTAATACAGTGTGGGGTAATGTAAGATTCTCGGCGACATAAAGAACAGAGGTACGAGAGTAGGAGCCTACAAAGGACTCCATAGCGTCTCGGAAAGAGTGCGAGTGGGTGGAGTTGGGTGAGCTGGATGAGTTGGATATAGGATGGCTCTGGGTTGTATGGTAGCTGTTTTCAGGTGCCTCGCCATAAAAAGTATCTCCTTGGAGGGATCCATAATTAGGAGGTAAGCGGGAAGGAGGGGTGTTCTTAGGAGCACCAATGTCCTTTGGAAGTGTTGTATTATCTGCCATGGAAAGATAACAACAAGAACAAAAAAAAAAAGAATCAAAATTTTTATTTCTAGTGATTTCTCATTCCTATACTTTGGGCAATTGTGGATTCATTCGCCTATTTTGTTCTTTATCTTATTTTTGTATTTACTGATAAGGAAAATAGAGAATAAAGTCAAGCAGAAAGAAATAATAATAGTAATTGTAATAATAACAACAATAACAATAATAACAATAATGATGTCTATGCTGCTGTGTGTTGTGGACCTCCTTTTGTACCTATACAGTGGCTTGCAAACCACAAGTATCCATGGCCTAGTGTAGGGTCAGATAAGATTCAACAGAGCAAATAGACATTTCTGTTATAGAATGGTGTCTGCTGTTATCGGTGGATCTCTGTCTGTTTATGTTTATATTGATATATTTATACATCGTCAACATGTTATTATAATCTATTCATTCATCAGTGCAGATAGTTTGTAATACACTTGTAGCTGTCACAAAGACATAAGGGATACTTTGCTTTCTATAAGATCCCTCGATGAATACAGTAGACACTGCCTATTCCTTTATACTCCAACATCCTTCTTCTGCAGTTAAAGTGGGATGTCCTAAGGAACAACAAGAGTGAACATCTCTCAACAGTAGATTCACAAGTGCGGCTGTTCTCTTGTTGTTTCTCCCGACATCCTTACTAGAACGGAGTCAAGAAGAAACAACGAAGGATTTACCCGATCTGATGACAAGCAGACATGTTACAAATGGAAAAAAAAAAAACCAAATCAGTTGTCTGAGAATGAAATGTTGAGATAGAATGGTATATGTCTGCCAATGTGATTGTAAACAAAATAACCCTTTTAATCTATAATCTATATTGACCAATGATAATGATCAATGATAACAAAAGTATTAACTCACCTCTGTCCATACAGCATTGGCTGGGAAGAGTAGCATTGTCAATGCATTTTATACATCCCAATTGCATTTTTCTCTTTCTTCATCTATTCTTATATGGTAGAAAGACAAGTAGGATTCCAATGTCCAAGAGAATAAATACTCCAAAAAGGGCATCTGCCTTGATAATAGCCTATAGTAACCTACAATAGCCTATAATAACCTACAATAACCTACAATAACCTACAATAACCTACAATAGCCTATAATAACCTACAATAGCCTACAATAACCTACAATAACTTTGAGTAACCAAAAGCAAGTCCATCTTAACTTCACGAATATCGTCGTACCCAGGCAACATGCCTTTTTCTCTCTTCTCTTGCCGTTAAAGCAGTCACTGTGACTCCTGTGGCAAGTTCTGCAAAACAAATCAGTAGCTCCCCATCGTTTAGGTTAGTGCTTCTCTCATAACGGGATACCAATGAACTATGATGTAATCATCTCTTTATCAGCCAATCATCAGCTGATTGCTCTTTCCTTCCATTGTTCTGTCTTTTTCTTTTCTCTCTCTATCGCTCTTTAAAAATAAAAAACAGGAAAAAAGTGGATGTTTTTAAAGATCGCAGAAATTTTGCTTTTTGTATTTTCTGGATTGTACCAGGTAAGGAGTCTTCTTTTTGCTCTACTGCAGACATGCCCTCATGTGCCACCGTAAACTCATTAACAAGGCTATTTATTAGTAGGGCTATTAAATAGAGAAGAATAGGAAATTAGAGAACATAGCGCCAAACCCCTCTTTCACCTGCCAAACCACAAAAGTAAATGAATAGAATGAAGTATAGAGAATAAGCAATGAATGTTGATAAATCTATTTCTTATTAGAATCCTTCTCCATACCAACCACTGCACTTCTTTTCTACTGAAGACACCTCTTGCTGGTACTCTACTACAGGCTCCATTGATACACCTTTACCTGCTATAAAGCATTGACATTATAAGAAAACAAAAGAACCACGCTACTCCTGTGCTTGTATCTGTATCTGTATCTGCATCTGCATCTGTATCTGCATCTGTATTTGTGCCTATTGCTATATTACTACTACTACTGCTACTGTTACTGTTACTACCACCACCACCATTATTATTATTGGGAATATTTTGCTTCTTCTCAAGCATATTCTTATAAAACGCCTTTTTACCACTGAATGCCTTCTACAATGACAGAGATTGACCTGACAGTACTGAATAACCCAAGCATTACAAACGCAGCCATCGGCCCGAAAAAGACATCTGTTGAGAATCCAACTGGTCACACTAATTCGGTCTGCGCGGTCGTTCAGCACGGTAAGCTCATCAACAAAGAAAAAGAAGCATACCTGAGCTCACATTCTAGCAATGAACCTATTGACATATTGATCTATTTGTCTATTGATCTATGTTTGTATGTGTTTGTATGTGCATGTGCATATGTTTATGTTTATGTTTATGTTTATGTTTATGTTTATGTTTATGTTTATGTTTATGTTTATGTTTGTGTCTTCATCTTTATCATCTTTATCATCTTCATCTTCATCTTCATGCCTACTTATATCCTATGTTATGCATGGGTGGGCCTATAGGATCCGAGAATCCACTAGTAGTAGATACTAATGGTTTATTGCCCTCTAATTCCACTACAAAGTTGGACCAAGAACCAAACCCCTTTGAACAAAGCTTCTCTGCCATCGATATAACCCAAAAAGGTGTTGATGCCTTGGAGTTGATGCCCAAAGCACTCAATGCCCATAGCGTGGTTGATTTGATAAATCCACCGCTTCATTGGAAATCCCACTCCATTGACACCTCTTCCTATTCAAACCCACTTACTAAACCAGACCTAGATATTACTCCATCTTATGAATTGGTCAAAGGTGATTCCCGTTCTACGCTTGATCCTTCTGTTATAATACCCACTTCAGAACTCACATGTCATTCTGGTTCAGTCAATAGCAGTTATCCAGGTAACAAACATGTCCATCTGAGAAAGAACGATATCCCCTTTATCCATCTACACTGTGTTATTATTTTTCTTCTTTTAACTATATTATCTAGAAGATCCAACCCTTGGATTTGTAACACATCCCTATATTGAAATAGTAAATCCTTACCTCAATACACAACAACAACAGCGATCTGGGTCAATGAGCACTGCTGCTAGTAATAGCAGTGACTCTAGTCATTCAGATCCAATCAGTGTCCATCCACCTACTCAGAAAAACACCTCTAATTATGCAAAGAAACAAAGAAAGAGGGTCTCTACTGAAACTCAACCGAGAAGAAAGGCCTCTCTTAAGAAGTCATGTATCAAAGAAGACGAGAACGAAGACGAAGACGATGAAGACGACGACGAAGACGACAACGAAGACGACGAAAGACAGGGAGATAGAGACCCCAGTAGCAGCAAAAAAGCAAGAGCAGAAGGAAGTCTATCAGAGAGTGAAGACAAACGACGCAGTTTTCTCGAACGAAATCGATTAGGTAAATAGAGAAGCTTGTTGGTGTACACTTTTAGGCTCATTAGGATGTATGTTTTCTGTTTATGTTTTCTGTTTATTTTATTTTATTTAAAAAAAAGCTGCTCTGAAATGTAGACAGAGAAAGAAGCAGTGGCTCAACAATCTACAGGCCAAAGTGGAGTACCTTGTGAATGATAATGAGCAATTGCAGATGGAGACCAATGCATTGCAAGAAGAGGTTATCAATCTAAAGACACTTTTGCTATCTCACAAGGAGTGTCCCATTGCACTGACCAATGGCTATAGTATTGAACATGCTATAAAATCATTACCACCTCCCATGAGTATGCCCCTGCAAACACTCGTAGGACCTGTTATGGCAATGTCTGGCTATTCCAATGCCCCTCACCCACACTCAAATGCAGTGAATCCTATGGGAATACCCAGCACTTACCTGTCGCAACAGCCTGCACCTCACCCTCACCCTCACCCTCACCCTCATTCTCACTCTCATTCTCATTCTCATTCTCATCTTCACCCTCATTCCCACCCTCACCCTCATTCCCACCCTCACCCTCACTCTCACTCGCATCCACACCCTCCTCCTCATCGGCAACAGCAAGGCATAATTCTCTCAGTACCACCAAGATTCTAACAGTGAACAGGTCATTGGCAGGATGAGTTGATAGTTTGATGAATTAGCTGATACGTTTAACAGATGAATTCATTCATGGGGATTGGGTACATGAATGGATTCATCACAAAGATAGTTTATGTTCTTATTCCACTCCCTTCCTTTGTTGCATGATTTACTACTATTGTACATCCTAGGTCTCTTTGTTGTTATGTTTCTTTCTACTGCCATTATCACACTCTTTTGTAGCTTAACAGTTTGGCAATTTGTACATGCTTTATTTTTGTTTGCTTGTTTGATTTTTCATCTCATTTCATTCTATTTTCACCAGTTCTCTTTTTCATCTCTGTGTTTTATTCTTTTTATCTATCTAAAAGAACAGAACAATGAAAGAAGGAAGAAAAAGTCAATTGATCTATGGCCTAGTGTGTGTACCATTAAAATCATTTTAGAACATTTATTTCTTATAAAGAGGTATCCATGTCACTTGTTTGGAATCCACGCATAGTAAAGCTCTGATAATAGAAGAAGTGGTTATAGCAGGACACTCTATACACTCTATATCATACAGTAAAATGTGCAGTAAGATGTGCAGTAAGATGTGCAGTAAGATGTACAGTAAGATGTACAGTAAGATGTTTTGCTATTCTATTGCATTTATCTTGGCATTCCATAGTAGAGTTTATTCTTATAGCCCTTAATGTATCACCAACAAGTAGATTTCTGGGTGGGATCTATTATGAGAACAACAAGAATTAATTATATTACAGGAGCACTACTTCTGTGCATAATGTACACATGAACTGCACTACTCTATAGTCTTAATATCAGTAGTAGAAACCCCCCTTTTAATTGTCCTTTGATTTGTGCAAGTGAAAAACAAAACAGGGAATCCATTTTTTCCCTTTCATCATGAGGTATAAACTGCCCTTTTTCTTTACTCCCTCTCTCTCTTTTTATATCAGTCCCAACCATTTGATTATCAAATATACTCTTTCTATAGTACAAAATAGCTAAATTGAATAATAAAGTAAGGAGAAGAGTCTATTTATTATTAGATAGAATGAAAAGAGATGAAAAGAAGAGTTTCTTTCTCTCCAAAGCAGTTAAAAGAGCAGTGATGATAATAATTACACTGATAATTTTTCATAGCATCTGTCTTTAGTCGTAATAATAGGGTTTTGATTTGTTTACACTATGTTTTATTTTATTACTTCTTAATATGTTTCATTGTGATGCTTGTTATTGATTCCAACCACCAATTTATTTAAAGACAAAGTAGCACACAAGAGATCAAAAGACTCACAGGTGCTAATAAGAGATAAGAACTACTAAGAACTACTAAGAACTACCAATAACTAATCTCAACCACTGTTATTCATGGGTGTCTTTATTAAGAAGAAAGAACAAGAGAGAAAAATAGAAGAATGTGTGTGTGACGTAGGCTGTAATCATATTTGGAAGAATGGGTAAAATCTCAATCCTTATATGGAGATATAGATAGAGCCGCAGTCCATTTATAAAGACATGTAGAGCCGCAGTCCATTTTTGTAAAGAGATAGAGCCGCAGTCTATACCTTACTATAAAAAGCAATGTAGGGCTCTGAATATCAAAAATACGTGTTCTCTCAGTACAGGCCTTGCTCCCTCCTTCTCTAGCAATATCGCTTATCCATCCATTAAGTCTTTGAAGGTAAATACGCGTATCCTCAGCACTATACACTCTAAAAAGCACGTCTGTGGATGGATGCACTCTTTTTGAGAACTTGTTTCTGATGATTCTTTTGTAGTATGGCAGAGCAATCGGAAATTCCCACCTTTAAGCTCGTTCTTGGTAAGCTCATTGAACTCCACTCCCACCTGTCTACTATTTCTACACCCAAAGACAAAACAAGAAGAAGAAAAAAAACAGTACACTGTTAGAAAGAAGGAAGAAGAAAAGAAAGAGAAAACTAACCTGTCTTCTTTACTAGTTGGTGACGGTGGAACTGGCAAGACCACCTTTGTTAAGCGTCACTTGACTGGTGAATTCGAGAAGAAATATGTCGGTAAAGTATACCTTGAAAGCATAGCATAGCATAGCATAGTATAGCATGGCATAGCATGGCATAATGCGTGGTGTTGTTCTTTTGTTCTAACGGATTGTATCTATGAATTGCTATTTCTATTCCACATAACTCACCCATGTTGTACTGCACACTCCACTACACTCACTGTCCTACACTCTACACCTGTGAATAACCTACCTCTCTGACCTATCTGCTGGATCTTATCTGCACTCATCTACACCCCACACAACAGCCACTCTTGGTGTTGAGGTCCACCCTCTCCTTTTCCACACCAACTATGGCTCCATCATCTTCAACACATGGGACACTGCTGGTCAGGAGAAGTTCGGTGGTCTCCGTGATGGCTACTACATCCAAGGACAGTGTGCTATCATCATGTTCGATGTCACCTCTAGAATCACCTACAAGAACGTCCCCAACTGGCACCGTGATCTTGTGCGTGTGTGCGAGAGCGTCCCTATCGTTCTTTGCGGTAACAAGGTAGATGTCAAGGAACGCAAGGTCAAGGCCAAGACCATCACCTTCCACAGAAAGAAGAACCTCCAGTACTACGATATCTCTGCCAAGTCCAACTACAACTTCGAGAAGCCTTTCTTGTGGTTGGCCCGTAAGTTGGTGGCCAATGTGAACCTCGATTTCGTTGCTGCCCCTGCTCTTGCTCCTGCTGAAGTGCAGGTTGACCCCAACCTCATGGAGCAATACCAGAATGAAATGAACGAAGCCGCTGCCCAGCCTCTTCCTGAAGAAGATGATGACTTGTAAATTCTACGTGCTTTTATTTTTGCCGTAAAAATGAAAAAGAAAAAAAATTCTTTTTTGTTGCTTTTCACCTTTTTCTTTTTTTTTAAACAAGGAAAAATCAAAAAAATGAAATACTTCTCCTACTATTCTATATAAGCATTCACTCAATACAAACTTAACCCTTGGCTTGATATGTTGGTGTTGAGGAGAAAGGGGAGAGAGAAAGAGAAGAGATCTCTTTAGAAAGAAAAGAGAATTGAACCCTGCTTTTGAAGTCACGGATTGAACAAAGAAGAGGTTGTTTGGAGTATGTTTTATTGAAAGACAAGTTACGTTTACTTGAGCTTCTTCTTGGGACGGAGCTGGTTGGTGTGTCCACACTTTCTCTTGCGGCAGTTGGTGGCACGGGGAGGGAGACGAGCATAGCACTTGCGGCAGATGGTCTTCTCGCAGTTGTACTTGGAGGCAAGAGCCTTCAAGGAGGGCTCAATGATACCACCACGGAGACGCAATACCAAGTGGAGAGTGGACTCCTTTTGGATGTTGTAGTCTGAAAGAGTACGGCCATCCTCAAGCTGCTTACCAGCAAAAATCAAACGCTGCTGGTCTGGGGGAATACCCTCCTTGTCCTGAATCTTCTGCTTGACATTGTCGATGCTGTCAGAGGACTCCACCTCCAAGGTGATGGTCTTGCCAGTAAGTGTCTTTACAAAGATTTGCATTGGTCTAACATTGATATGACAAAGGGTTGGATGGATGGTTCTTGAGTCATATCCGGATGGAGCCTACCTTTAGCAAGACAGTGAAAGAGAGATCTTTATGTGTCCGGCGCTTAGCTCTAATTGTGTGTCCTTCCCCCCGCACCCGAAGCATCCTAAAGCACGTCACAATTGAAATGGCGCCACTGCCTTTTCACTTCTGCAACAAGTACCTCTTCTACACACCAGGAGATTTTTCTGGCCTTTAAGCGGTGATATCTCCTTCTTTTTACGTCCAGTTTTTTGCCTTTTATGGCTCTGTGTTTAAAATCAAAGGTTTACAAGTATCTGTAATAAAGGGCACTGCGGTTATCAATAAGACCACTAGAGAGATAAATGTATAGATATTGGGTCTCTAGAAGGGACAAAGAAATAGAGTATTGGATACAAAGTCTGGTTTAAGGGAAATCAAAGAGGATACATGAACAGGGACACAACACACAGTTTGAATACAACGGGTAACTAGGCAACTGTTCTTTAAGCAATTCTTTTCTTTCTAAAATGTTGTTGTAGTCTGCATTACTTTGGTAGTTATGATTAAGCAAATGAATTGTGAAGTTTTGTTTTGTTCTCTTCTGCTCGAATATTAATACCTGCTAATTACACTGTCTGTTGTTCTTCATAACTTCCACCCTCTTTAACTTGTTTGCCTTTGTCTGGCATATAAACCAACAGTTGTAATCTGGTGAGTGTCTGTGTATGTTTATTGTGTCTTACATGTTGGTCAGTTTCTATTGTATATTTTTTTACTATAGTAAACCCAGTGAATCCATTACAAAGACAAAGGCAGGAAGAAGGTGCCAGTGTAAGGGTAATACGACACACACATAGAGTACATTAATACATCTCAAACTAATTATTTTTACTATTATTTTATTATTAAAAAGGGGTATTGGCACCTAAAAGGATTGGAGTATGATCCTACCAAGCTGCCAGTCGTTGCTTATGGCACACGAATAAAGGTAAAATATCCTGCCAAATTTAAAGGCCATCGTGTTGGTTTGACTAGAGTTTTATATCAATCATTGAAAATGAGACAAAAAGAATGGAGATCTTCTTGTAGCTGATGTTGATGAGTTCCTTACATCGAGAGTAAACATGATTGACCTCTTACCCAATATGAAAAGCTCTTCTAACAGTTATTCTTATTTTTGTTCTCAAGATCTGCCACACTTATAACACAAATAACCTCACCGAGGTATTCATGAATTTCAACAGTATCCACGCTTGCCAAAGTTGCGGAATTGTTTGGAACAGAGATGTGAATGCATCAAAGAATATCTATACAATTGCAGAAGAGGGATTAAAGGGTTACCACCGACCAGCTCCTTTTTGTCGAGAAGAATAGATACTCATAGTATACTATATCACCACATCGAAAGTGGTTTCCTCCGGGATTCAGATATTTACAGGTAAATCTACATAATAATCTTTATTTAAGAACTAACATGAATACATTTCACTTTCTTTGCTCCTTTTCAAATCGATGTCATTTCTTAAACAATTGTATTTCGACTATTTCCTTTTATATCCTAAAGACCTCCTGGTGTGTAATAGCCAAAGTGCTTCTCATGATAGAGTTACAACAAATGATAGAGTTACAACAAATCACAGAGTTACAATAATATGCAGCTCATGTTTAATTACTTTTTTTGCTTCTACAATTACAAGTGCTGTTACAAAAACAATAAAGAAGATTCCCATACTGCTACAACAAGAAAATATTAATAAAAGCAATTCTTTTATTAATACAATCGCACTTATTACTGTTTTTCTCGTGTTTATTGATATCAAGTGAACAGTCTGTGGAGAGAAATAACTAATCTATTTCTTCGTGATTGAGGTTGAATAGCAATAGGAATAAGAATAGCCCATTTCTCTTTATCTTATATTCTCAACTAAAAAGCTTAAGAAGAAAAGAAAAAAGAAAAAACGAATAAGAAGTTCTACACTATCAATGAGTAATAAAGCTTAAAGGAACTTCAATTTCAAATAGAATCTACATATTAAACTTGCTTAGACCCCCAGACAAAGCATCTCTCATGCCAGACGTAAGTAAGTCTATCTATTGCCAATTCAGGTGCTACTACAGCGATGAATGATGTTATTACCTTTCTTAGGTTTGGAAAACCCTTTAAAGAGTAAAATTTATTGTCTTTTATTAGTATTATAATAACTAGTAATCAACAAATAAGTAACAAGTATCTAAGAATAACATGCCAAGATGAATGCTTTAGAAACATATATATATATATAATTGTATATATAATTGTATCTATTTGAGGACGATATAGTCTGCCATTTGTCCATAGTATATTGTAGTATACTATGATCTGTGTAGGGTATTAGAAGCGCATGATGTATTTCACTAAATGTATATCGTCATACTATTTTAATTTAATATCATGAACTGCCCAAAAAATAAAATGATTTGCAAGTCCAATATAGGATACAATGTGGATTCCTTGTAATTGATGAGCTAAAACTCTTATTTTGTAAGCTTTGTAAGGATAGCTAGAAAATAAACGAATTTAAGGCTATAAACTTATTACTCACGAGATATTATGCTCTTATTAGGAACATGATGGAACAACAAGGCCTATTATGCGATTGTCTATTCCAATAAGAAAATCGTATTTTACTCACAGTTAATGAAAGAGCATTGTAGTAATAAGATGGACATCCGCACTTTCATACCGAGTTAATTATACCGGATAAAAACTTCTAATTCTTCTGATAATAAATCCTATGGTACACTATTTAATGGTACACTATTTCATACAATATAATATTCTATCCGTGTTCAGGGTAAGCCTTTATAGGCAAAAGATGTCCTCGAGAGTCCAAAAGATATAATAGTGACACACTTATCTTCTAATTGATACGGTATATCCTATATTTATCATTAAAATTAGTATCAAATCTGCCACAAATAAAAGGTAAAACATTATACTCTTTAAGCGTCTCCTTTTCCTATCATAAAACTTATGTTACTATCTTGAGATTTAAACACATATTATTCTTAAACCACTTTATAGGTTATTAAGTCTGCAACTTTCACTTCAATCTACTCTCATTTCCTTCAATTTAGTCCAATTCGCTCAAAATGATCCTAGCCTATCTTAACTTAATATTTAATTTTCTTTATATTTGATTATAGCTAGAAAAAGAAAAGCATTATTATTATTTTGTCTCTAAAAAATTCAATCAACTCATTATCATAATTTCCTTTTCTTATTTATTTGTACATCTTTGAGTCCTTAAAACTCACGCGTGACTATATAAAAAAACAATAGCTAATAAATATTAAATTAACTATTGAAACAGATCCATATCTCTGTTTCAACAATAAGAACAAACAAACAAACAGTATTTATCATCTTTGAGGTTGAAAATAAATGAATACATACTCTCCAGATAGTGTCAAGACAATGCCAATGATTACCAACAGACAGAATAAACTTGAAATGACTTATTTGAACGGAAACATTGATCTATTCCTCCATTCAATCCAATCAATTAGTGTGTTATATTGCCACTACCAATAATTACTTTATAAGGTTGGGTCTCTTTAAGAGATGCATGAGAATAGTTCTATGAAGAGTAACTCAATAAGTTCTTGTGTATTCAAATATTAAATCACTGTGGTTGCCTTGGCATTCAGTATCTTCACAAGCATATCACAATCCTTCTAAATTTGCTTAGGTAATGCGATGTGATCGGTCACCTTTAAATCATATGAGAAGGTGTAAATAGAGAAGTGGGACGAGTTTCCTTAATTCCGGAAATTAACTGAGTTCAACCCTTTTTGTACTGTTTGTGGAAGAAATAGGTAAGAGAGGCTATAATGCAACACTCCACTCTTGCAACAAATCAATATTTTCATGGCAGTTTATGAGGCATATTTAATCAATTTTTAATATAAAAAAGATAAGCGATCAACTCTCAATAACCATTGGTTGTTGTCTCTTAATCTACATTATTAGATATGTTCAGACTTAGAAATACAAGTGCAGTTAGTACACTAATGCAGCAGGTGGACTTTGTGTGGTTGGACCAATTTCAGTAGATCGTATATTATGAGACTATACAGAATAAAGAAAATCACGGAGACACAATCGTTGGACTCTAATAAACACTCGGGAATTAGCAAAGAGAAAGATAAGTCAAGACGTTTATTGTATCTCTTACCATTCTCAATCTATAGATAAACAGTTTCATATATAAAACACAATAATTCCATTAGAAATAGATACTTGATACACTCTCCTTTGAATCCATAGATTGTTTCAGACGCTTTTAGTGTGATGAAGAGATATTAAAATGTCAATAGTATATTATGTGTACCTTAATATAATGATACAACCAATGGGAATTCCCATCTACATTAGACAAATGAAGATTTCACACTCAAAAAATACATGCATTGGAAAGGAAATTTTCATGAGTCTATTCTTTAATTGACAAGTATGGAGCAAATAGAGAATGACGAGCTCAGTCAATGCAGAGCCCAAACTTGGCAGCCCATGTTAGTATAAATAGACAGCCATCCATTACCCACTTTCAACAGTATCCACTTTTCAATGAAGCTTTCTCTCATTAGCATCGCTCTTGCTCTCAGCAGTGTCATGGCCGACAAGGCCTTGGTCGGTTATTTCCCTAACTGTAAGTCACAGCACTTGGCAATCACAAGCAAAATAGACTAACCAACTCATGTACCTGTTCTCTGAATTCAGGGCTCTACGCACGTTACCCAGGTAAAATTCTACAAACAATAGCTGTCTATTAATAGATATAAAAAGTTTAAACTTTTATAAGAAAAAAAAAAGGCAGTCCTCCTGTGATTCTTTACTTACCTCTATTTTCTAATTCTCCGTATAGTGAGCAACATTGACTTTACCAAGTATACCCACATCCACTACGCTTTTGCTACTGTTGTCAACAGTGCTACTCCTTCATGGAGTGATCCAGCACAAACAGCCAGCCAATTGCCCCAGCTTGTCAGTGCTGCCCACGCCAAGAAGGCCAAGGTTCTCATTTCCCTTGGTGGATGGTCTGGTGGACTTGCTTTCAGGTAAACCCTCGTTCCTTCACAATAATTGTCCTATAAGATAGATGGACTTATCTCTGTATACTATTTTATAGCACCATTGCTGCTAGCCCCTCCGAGAGAGCCACTTTCATTGCCTGGAACGTTAACCAGGTCAGCACCTACAACATCGATGGTATCGATATTGGTAAGATATTTCATAGATTTCTTGTTTTTTTCTCTCTCTCTTTCATTCATTTGGGAAAATATCCCTATGCAACATACAACTGACCTTGTGGATTTGATCCTTGTTTTTCTTTCTTTTCTTCTATCTCTTCAGACTGGGAATATCCCGGAAGACAGGGTGCCGGCTGTAACAAGGTCGATGTTGTGAATGATGCCAACAACTTCCTTACTCTCTTGAAAGAGCTCCGTGCTGCTTTGGACTCCAAGTTCGGTGCTGGCAAGAAAGAAATCTCCATTGCCACCCGCATTACTCCCTTTGACACCCCCTCTGGCCCCATGAAGGATGTCTCTGCCTTTGCCAAGGTCATTGATCGTTTCAATGTGATGACCTACGATGTCAACGGTGCCTGGGCCAACACCACCGGTCCCAATGCTCCTTTCAACTACGAAGCTGGCCATGGTTTGGCTACCAGTTACGTTGCTGGTATCCAGGCCTGGTTGAAGGCTGGTGTTCCCGCTAACAAGCTCGTTGCTGGTCTTGCTTTCTACGGCCGTGCCACTACTGCTACTGTTGACATGACCAAGACCAAGAGCCAATACCAAAGCCAGCGTGCTGGTGTTGTTCCCTCTGCTGACCGCTACGATGGCTACTGGCAAGACGCCAGCTGCCCCTCTACTCCCGGTGGTTTCTCTGGTGTCTGGCGTTACGGTAACCTCAGATCTCAAGGTGTTCTGACTTCTCCTACTACTGCTGCTGCTCCCTGGGTCCGCTACTGGGACAATGTCAGCAAGACCCCTTGGCTCTTCAACACCAACACCAAGATGTTCGTTTCTTACGATGATCCCTCTTCCCTCCAGGTGAAGGTCGACTATGCTCTCTGTCAGAACCTTGGTGGTGTCATGGTCTGGTCTGTGGATGAAGATACCAGCAATGGTGAACTTGTCTCTGTTGCCAACCACATCCGCACTAGTAGCAAGCCCAGTGTCTGCCCTCAATAAGTAGCTGGTTTACGTTTATTGTGCATATCTTTTTTCTTTCTATCTATCTGTTACATTTTGTACTATTCTATTGGATAATAAAATTAAAAAAGTTATTCAATCTATATAATCCACGTCAATCTAGTTTATGATGAAAGGACAGTACATCTATTCACATGAGATGCGAGTAAGAAGAAGAAAATATATAGATATTAGTATTGGCATCTCCATTAAATAAATATGTTTATTAATTATTTCTCTGTCAATAATTTTGTCCTTTTTGTATATTTTTCTGGCTGTACACTATCTTAATATAGAGATGGTATCAAGTAGATGATTTATGTAGGTATAGAAAAAGAGTAGAGTGATCAAGGAGAACATTTTCACTGGTAACTCTACATACTCTTCAACACACAGGGGTTGTGGTTGGACAATTGACTAATTCTTTGAAAGGGTATTTCCACATGGACTTGTTTGTCAATAGATATTTTTATTGGGCCATCTACTCGTAAAAACAATAAACCACAGCTCCTCCAAGGAGAATAAAGCTAATTCACAAGCAATTATGATAGATCTGGCATAGGACCGTTATTAGGTATTAGGTATTAGGTATTAGGTATTAGGTATTAGGTATTAGGTATTAGGTATTAGGTATTAGGTATTAGGTATTAGGTATTAGGTATTAGGTATTAGGTATTAGTTAGGTATTAGTATTAGTATTAGTATTAGTATTAGGTATTTAGTGTTGTGGTTACTATGACTATGACTATGACTATGACTATGACTATGACTATGACTATAACTATTATTATCATTTCTGTGAAAATTGGCTAAAATTATCACCCCCTTTTTCCTAGTTTAGACAACACTAATAATTGTCTTTCTTTTGACATGAAAACACTCCACCTTTGGTTTCTAGCGTACATTTTCTACAAATGGACAAATTCAATGAGATTTTTTATTTTTATTTTTATTCTACTTTTATGAGATGTACGGAATAGGAACTCCGAACAAAGATGAGACACACACACACAGATAGAGACTTGGGGGTTTTTTTTATTGTTTTTTATAGCTGATTTGACTAGTTTATTAAGACCAGGAAAAGTCCTCTAGGGATTAGAAGACAGTTCATGATGTGTTTTTGACTGTCCAACTGCCCTTGACTGTCTGGACTGCGTTGACAGTGGCTGCTATCTCGAGTCATCAATAGGCAAGTACAAATGAATAGGTTGAACAAAAAAGGCCTCGGTACTGACCAAGGCATTTCCAAATAAGGAGTAAGTTTCACTGTCATAGATGGAGTAATCCCAGTCTACACAGTTTGCTTAAGGTGCATCTAGCCTCATGATGTATCGATTGACTCTTGAAAATGCAGTAGCAGATGAAAATACAATACTCTTCTCTGCTTATATCTGCCTTTTCCCCAATCAGCAGCCATGGCCTATTCTGTTCTTATGAGTAGATTTTACTCATTGAGTAGTCAACTCTGGTGTGGATCTGAGTTGTTCTGGTGCTGGTATTACTACTACTGCTACTGCTGTTATTGACGTTATTGACGTTATTGATGTTGCTTAGCAACCAACTAATATTGTGAGTCAGTAGAAATCCATTACTCTTCAAATATCAACTCACTCTGTTATGCTGTGTTCCATTCTATTCTATTTTTACACATGCTTGGTTTAATTTTACACAGCCAGACAGCTGCTTTTCTCAACACTCAACACCGAAACAGCCGAGGAGAGAGAAAGAGAGGGGATCTTTCTTATTTCCTGTAGAAAGACCTACCTACGATGGAAGGCTACAGCCAATAGAACCAGTGGAGTGTTATTGGACAGTTTATGGAGTGAGGCCATAGTATGGGCTGAATAGAGTGTTCACTGTTGACCTATCATAAAGGTGAGTGTGTTAATGTTCTATTTTTACAGATGGTTTATAATATAAGAGTATAAAATAGACATGAAAAAATAAAAATAAAAATAAAAAGGGGGGGAGAGGAGGTGAATAAGCCAAGTTAAAATAGTAAAAATAAATATTAATAAACATTAATATTAATGAATCACAATTCATTGATTCAGTTATTGATTCATGTCAAGACGCCAGTGTAAAGAGATGTATAGATAGATATAAAGAGGTAGATAGAAGGATCTCTTTCTATAGATCTATCTTTATCTATCTTTATCTATCTTTATCTATCTTTATCTATCTTTATCTATCTTTATATACACCTCTTTATATTAATACATCTCTTTACACATCTACACCCTACAAAATATATTCACATCCTCATTTTCATTCTCATTCTCATTCTCATTTTCATTCTCATCTCTACCCACATTTTCATTCATTTTCCCTCTCATTATTATTTTCATTATTTTTTTGATAAATGTTACCACGTCAAACATTACCGTTTAGGGCAACAGTAGGGCCTATTTGCTGCCTTGTTTCTTAGTGTGAATTTTTCTTATTTTGTGTGTGTGTGTGTGTGTGTGTTTTTTTTTTTTTTTTTGGGGGGTGGGGGAGGAGGTGAAGGACTAAAGGAGGAAGGACTTGGACTTGCAAGGAAAGAAAGGGAAAAGGGAGATTCCCGTCTATTAAAAAGGCTTCGATCTATTTGACTTTCTTTTCTTTTTCTTTTCTTTTTTCTCTTTGTCTTCCTTCCCATTGTAGCATGTCTGTGAATAACGTGACTGTTGATCTTGCAAGACTCTCTTTTGACACTCCAGAGTCAGCCTACTTACTCTCCACTCCCCTCCTGTCTGGCAGTACGGGGGATCATAACAGCAGTCGTCCTAGTGCAGAGTCTCCCTCTATCCGAGTGACCAAAGGTAAACAGTGGTGGTATAAAAAGAGAAATAAGGAGAGAGAAAAGAAAAAGAAAAGAAGAAAAGAAGAGAAGAAAAGAAGAGAAGAAAAGAAGAGAAAACTAACGCCTACAAAATAGAACGCACACCACGCAATAGAAACCGTAACCGCCAGATTGTCCCCAGTGACGATGAAGAGGAGGAAGAGGACGAGGAAGAAGAGGACGAGGACGAGGACGAAGAGGGCAGTAGTCGTCCCAAGGAGCGCAGTGGTGATAAGGCAGGTTCTGATCACGAGAGAGCAAAGAACGGCGCCATCATGAGTCCGCTGCCTGCTCGCAATAAACCTGCTTCTGGTGTATCTACTCCTTCCAAGCCTGGACGCAAGACACAGCCACTCCCCAGTGATGATGAAGACAGTGAAGGTAACAGAGACACGGATGCATGTGCTACAAGGCAGTGATACTGATTCGCTTATTCATAACAGAGGAGGGGGAAGACAGTGACTCGGAAAGCAGAGACATGTCCTCACAGCCCATGTACCGCCTACAAACCAATTCCACACCCAATGTGTATGGAGACCATCGCCCTCCCTTCCAGCAGAGACAGTCTGACAGCAGCAACAACAGCCACTCTACATTCACTCATCCCATGCCTGAAGAATATGATTATGATCGTGGAGAAGAGTACGATGAGGACAATGAAATCCTTGGACAGCATGTACGCAACCAAGGATTTGTTGCTGAAGGAAGTCAACTCCAACAACTACAGCAGATGCAACAGTACCACCAGGCACAGATTGCCCAATTTCAATACCACCAACACCTGCAACCCCAGCCTTCTAAATCCGCCTCACACCTGCGGCCCTATTCTAACCCTCAGAGAATCAGCATGTCTGGCATGGATCTCTTGAAGCAATTGGAGCAGGACAAGGCTGACCTGAGACGACAGAAGCCTAAGCTCAATACATCGGATGTGAAGATTGAGGGACTACTGGGAAGACTGCCAGAGCCAGGCTCACACAACATTTCATTCCAGCAGATACAGCAGCAGAATGGCATGCGCAAGTCAAGATCAGGTCAGCGCCCAGTGTCTTCCTATGGCTACCTGGACATGCCGTACCCACCTGCACGTTCCCCTTCCCCCAATGGAGAAAGACACTCCCAACTCATGTACAGTCAACCGATGGGGTATCCTTATGGCTATGTCCCCAATGTGCCATATGACTATGTTCCCAATCCTTCTGTCTATGCTCCTCGTACCAATGGACCCATAGGGCAGCAGCAATTACAGCAGCAGCAGCTACAACAGCAGCAATTACAGCAGCAGCAATTACAGCAGCAGCAATTACAACAACAACAACAACAGCAAGCCATTTATCAACAGTATGCAGTCCCCTATGGTCATACTGCCATGGCTCGTCCTAATAGCTCCATGGGAGGACAGGAAGGACCTCACTCACGACGCAATGGACCCCTGACTACAGAAGCCATAGCACCATAATAAACAATCTGCCTCTCTACCCACATCTCTTTCTTCCTTTCTTCCTTTCTTCCTCTCTCTCTACAGCCTACACTTACAGATCTACACTTACTCACATACCTACTCACATACCTACTCACATCCACAGTCACAGCCATCTCTTTCTTCATGTATAGCTTCTCAGGCATGAAATTTCATTCTCTCTTTTTCTTTTTCTTACATATAAAACTAAATAAACAATAAAGTCTTCTTCATATCATCCACTCGAGGTCTGTCTCTGTTGCTTCTATCCTTCGTCTATCCGCTCTCTGTCCATGTTTATCACAATCTACCACTACTTCATTCTATTACTATCACTCTTTGGGTTTCCAAATGGCAACCATCGTCATAATGATCAATAATACTGATGTTTATAGCAGTAGAAAATAGTAAAAGAGAAATAGAAACAAGACTGAAGTATATAGAGTAAGATGTAAAGTAATAATAAAATAATAATAAAAATAATAATAAAGATAATAATAAAATAATAATAAAATAAAATAGACAAGGACACTTCACAATAGGAAGAAGAAGAAAAAAAGAAAAGAAAAGGAGCCCTTATGCTCTATAAGCAAAAAAAAAAAAACTTAAATGTACAGTGCCTGGCATAATCCCAAATACCCTGAACATGTACCATACAATTGTTGGCACCCACACCCACACAGCAGAGATCCCTCACTGTTCAATACTTCTGTAGGTTGATCACACAAGGAGGGTTTTGTTGTGGAAGTGCACATGGAGGCAATGGACAGACGTCTTCGAGCCGACGAGGTATCTGTGCCGAATCCAGTGTAGGGATCTGTTGCTGTTTTCATGGCTCGAGAAGGGTGGGCATCGCATCCAGGACAGGCACACGAATCACCACAGCGACAAGTGATCACTTTGATGCGTTGGCCCTGTGGATTTGTTTTTGCTACAGAGCAGCAGGAGATAGGGGAGAAAGATGAGAAGTGGGCTGGTCTGTTTAGAGAAGAGCAAGGCGAGTCCGTGGTGGTATTTGCAGTGGTAGTGGTATTTGTACTAGAACAAGCACTTGTACTCGAGCAAGTACAGCCACCAGCATTGGTACTTGTATTGGTACTTGTATTGGTACTTGTATTGGTACTTGTATTGGTACTTGTATTGGTACTTGTATTGGTACTTGTATTAGTATTTGCATTGGTACTTGTATTGGTACTTGTATTGGTACTTGCATTGGTACTTGCATTGGTACTTGCATTGGTACTTGCATTGGTAATTGCATTACTACTTGCATTACTACTTGTATTGGCATGACCCTGTTCATGCAAAGGAGAAGGTGAGGCTGTGGTTGCAGTGTATGGGCGAGTAGTGCAAACATTGACTGGAGAAGACACAGGATGTTCTTTGCTGAGAATAGATTCAATGGAGTAGGTTGCAGAAGTGTGGGATGGTGGTTGAAATGTCTCCTTGACGGGTGACTTGAGTATTCTCCGCCATGTTGCCTTGGTCTCTCTGTTGGGAGAGCAGCACCGAGAACGAGCAGCTACATCAGCTACAGATGAAGAAGAGCAGTGGTGTAAGATGGAATCACTGGGGCTGTCTGGACTGTGGAGGATGTCTGGACTGTCTGAATTCACTTGTATGGGTGGAGGAGCAGTGGGGATGTGTTTTGCTCTCTTTTGTTTATCTCCACAACACCCCTTCTCCATAGAAACACTGGCAGCAGAAGTGAGTTGCCTTTTCGTTTGTGCTATTACAGGAGAGACTGGGCTGCTTGGTTTAGGTGCGATTGTCCGTAGTGACCGTTGGCTGTCTCTGTAGGTCCTCTTGAAGGTGTCTCCTTCCTTCCTCACCGTGTTTCCTTTGTTTTTTACAAAGTTGGCTAATGTACACTGTCAATAGATTCTCTTTTCTGCCTGTGGATATGTTAGTTACCTGTGAGGTCACAAGTACATTTGACGTGAAGTTGACGTACGACTCTTAGTTCTTTGCAAGTCTTGCACTGGGTGGAAGGGCGTCCCTTTCTCTTAATTTCAAAGAGGGGTCGGTCCACATGTTGGCAATGAGAAGCACGGTGTCCCTAATATGGCTTAATATTCTACAGGAAAAGAAGAAGAAAAGAAGGGTTTCCTACTTTGATACATGTTGCTATAATAGAACAAGTCCTGGTTAGTACTGTCCATGTGTATGGCTATGTTTATGACTCTGACTCTGTTGATAACTACATGTCTAGCCATAGACAGCTTCTCAAAATACTAGTCACTATGCATTTACCACAAGACCATTTCTTACTGTCTATATTCATAAGGAAGCAACTGCAGTCTACTATAATAAATATAATAATGAATATAATGAATATAATAAATATAAATATAAGAAAAGGAACAGTGACTGATACTTCTTTATTTTCTTATTTGTATTTTCTAGCCAATCATCAGTCATCAATAGACTTGAACAGGAAAAAGTATCTCTTTCTATCATGAATATAGAGACATAGATATAGATATAGACACAGAATAATCCAACAACTAAACACACGAAATAGTATCCATCTATATCAATAGATTTACATACAAACACACACACACACACACAGAAGGAAAGAGAGGATTGAAACACCGCCAACTATAGCATAATAAAAGAATGCTATTTGATTCAAAATCCACTCTTTATTCTCTCTCTTTCTGTGGTGATACATATCAGTAGAAACACCTTGTTAGAATAGAAACACAGAAGAAGCAGTGCCTTATAACAGAGCACATCTAATTGAACAGAGTACATACAATTGAACAGAATAGATCAAGGAATAAGGAGCCTATAAAATAGTACCTTTCTCAGTCAACTCTCAAGGTGTACTGTCTGGGTCTGAATAACAATGGGCCAGTGAGAGTGGGGACATAAAAAAACAAAATATTTATCCGATCTGATGACAAGACAGAGATCATTGGTGGGAGGAGGGAGACCAAGCCCCACTCTTCCCTCTCTACATAAGAGCAGTCACATTTGCACAGTTTTCACCTACAAGTGATCTATTGTTTTCTACTCTCAGCCGTACAGATTTACACACCCGAGAATCCTTCGGAAGGGAGACAAGATATGCCACTTTCCTAATCGGGATTCTATTCTTTATGTGCGTACTTGTCCATAGCGTCCATAGTGTGTGACTGTGATATGGAGTCTGAACATACACACCATGATAAAGAGAGGATCCACTTGCCTAAGATTCATTCTAGGAGACTGAGGCCAATAGGCACCTAATCATAAGTGGACTGTCTTTTTTTTTTTTTTTTTACATTCTATTCTATTCTATCTATGGAAGAACAGTGCTCTCTGTTCTGTTGGAGGACAGGCCAAGTCACACACACATTCATACACACCCCTCACTGCTCTCCTTACAAAGAATATCAAAGACAAACAAGTCTTCTTCTATTGACAAGGTGGATTGAGAGACCCTTTCTTATCACTGTGGACACAATTAGGGCCATAATTAGGACTACAATTAGGACCACAAGTAAAACCACAAGTAGGGCCACATAGAGACATTTCCTGCCTTTTTCTGTAAAGATGACTATGTGATGTTGATGCCATTGTGTCTATTATCACCCATTATCATTCTTTTGTATTCTCTAAAGAAGAATAAATAAATAAAGAGTCTATACTAAGGTGACTTTTTTTTTTTCCAACAGCGTCGAATGGTGCTCCGCCTCCTTTCTCTGCCATGTTCTCTTTGTTCCCTTCTATTCTTGCCTTGTGCTAGGTTAGGGTGGTGCGTTCACACTAAGAACAGAATAAGATACACCTCCCTCTACCTATCCCCCCCCTTCATCTTCATCTTCTTCTGATACAGCCACAGCCAGAAAAAGACAATGATTCCTCTATTGACCAAGCGCGATACAGCACCACGCTCTGGTCACACCCAACTCACCTCACCCGTCCACACCCACCCCACCTCATTCGACTATGCAAAACACCGGAGAAACAGCAGCTATTCCATCCAACTGCCTTCATCCGACATTATTAATCTCGAAGTTGGACAGGCCACACGCAAAGGGAAATCTGCCTGGGCTGTAAAAGATAAGGTGCTTGAACCCCATCAGTTCTTCCTCTTGTCTTCCTACCAAAAGAGCAAACACTATCTTCGTCATGGCTATTGGCTGCGTTGGACAGCATTAGCAGCCTGCTTCTTCTTTGTCCTTTTCTACCTGCACTCTCTTCTTACGTCTATCACTACAAACACAGGCACTCTCTTGGGCAGTGGTACTGTGGTGCGGGATCAGTTGATCTTGTACCGTATTTTAGGGAATGACCTCCCACCACGCCACAAGGAAGGCCAGACCCTCTCCAACTTGCGGTTCATTCTCCAACACGAACCTGCCTTTCCCAACACACGGAAACTGTTTGTCCTCAACCGCATCTCAGATCCACTGAACGAAGCCACCATTATTCAACTGCTGAATGAGTATGGCATGGAGTACATTGTGCTTCCATTTGAACAGACGATCTACAAAAACATCGACTTTCGACTCGAAGACTTTCCTGAGCCTGACTATCTCCACTCTGATGACTACCGACGCTTCTCCAAAGTGAAGAAATTAAGAGCCCTTGACTATACCTACCATGACAAGAACTTGTATGCCATGAACAATGTGAGTAGGAGAACGGAAAGGAAAGGAAAGAGGAGGGGGTCCTGGATCTCTCCAAGAGACAAGTGAGTGATTTATTGAGTATAGAATGGAGGAAGAAACGCAGCCATACGACACGCCCAGGCCATTGAGAATGCTCAGTGGGTGATGCCGTTTGATGGCAATTGCTTCCTGAGCCAACGAGGCTATTCAGAGATCCACACACAGTTGGAGAAATACGGTAGCGATACAAAGTACTTTGTTGTGCCCATGACGCGTTTGCTGAACAACTCGGTGCTGTTGCAGAACACAGACGAGCGTCCCAAGGCACCGGAAGAGCCTCAGATCATCTTCCGCTACGATGCCACAGAGGAATACAATCTCAATATGCGCTATGGTCGACGCAGCAAAGTAAGTAGAGAATGAAACGTGTGTGTGTGTGTGTGTGTGTGTCTTTGCTGTTTATTCACGGGATGAACACAGCTCGAGTTGTTATGGCGTTTGGGAGCATTGGAGAACCGTCGTCTGAATCGACCCACAGTGCCATGGGAGTCCATTGAACGTCCCTACAGCAAAGACAAGGGGAATTTCCGTACCATTGGGTGGGTATTTCGACTGTTTTCTGGGAATCCCCAACAGGAAGAAAGCAAGAAGGAGGCCTCTTCTATTCGAGGGTTTAATCGGTTGTTGGCGATTCAGTCTTCTTTGGACAGTCTGGATGAGTCTATTGCTCGTCGTACTTTCCGCCAAGAACAGCTGTTTGTGTTTGACAGTCAAGAAATGGCGAAGATCCGATATGATTACTGGGCTAACAAACCCCAGGTAGTGGCGATGGTGGATTATCTGGCAGAAGAGGCCCATACTGTTATAAACTCCACACTACAACACATGGCCTTTGTTACTGCCATGACAGACAAGAATGAAGGGCAGTCCAGTCGAAAGGAGTTGGGACTGGCACTGGAGTGTGTGGGGGCATTGACTTACAATGTCACTACCCTCACCTTGGCGAGTTACTACCTTGGCAATGGAGATTATGGACGCCATGCTGCCAATCTCATACGAGTGTATCTGCTGAATGAATATGCGATTGAGAATGAAGACATGCATATGAGTGCACGGGAAAAGGTCGACACAAGCCATCTCCTCGACTTTCTTTCTGACCAAGGCTACTCATTTCCCAGTCTCAACCATATTCCCCAGGAATTCCCTCACTACACCACGGACAATCGAAAGACATTAGAGCTTGCCAAGGTGGACATCTCCTCCTTACTCGACAGTATACGCATTCTACGTCGTATGCAGCTGCTCACCCATAAAGAGTACATTAACCTACAGGCCATAGCAGCCCAGGTCTTGGAATACCGTGTCACCTCACCCACAGGCATCCATCTTGCTCAGATGGCAGATCACCGTGGTGTTCTTTATGATTTGCAAGTGATTTCCCTGTCTGCCTTTGCTAACGATGTAAGGCTCTTTCTACGTGTCGCCAATCGATGTCGAATGCGCATTGGGAAGCAGTTCACTGCCCAGGGCGAGCAATCTCACCAAATAGCCACGGCCAAAGCACGGCTGCAGTCTTCACTGCCACTGTCACTCATCCACACGGACGAAGGGTACAGTCTTCTCCACTATGAGTCATTGAATCTGCAGTATTGGACACTTCTGGCAAGAGGCATCCAGAACTCGGGAGTAGCCAATGACATTTGGCAGTATACAGCCAAAGAGCAGCAGAGTCTGTCGCATACAGTGATAGTCCATCTTCAAAAGTATGCTGCTGCCTTGAAAGACATGCCACCGGAGAAAGTGGCCTTTGCCCAGAGTCGCCTTTGTCCTTTAGCGTACATGGCGAATGCTGCCTTTTCCCATCGTCCTCTGTTGGCTGGAGCCTCCAAGGAAGAGGCAGACTGGCTAGGCCAGCATCTGAGTGAGTTTGGATCCAAATATACGGGTCCAAACGCCATAGCCACGGTGATGCCTGTAGGATCATCACAGGAGGACACTAGCAAAGACAGAATGGGTGTGCCTCCCTTTTGGATGTTAGCCACCCAGACATAGTACTTGAGGAGGATTAGCATTTCAAAACGCTCATAGATTAGTTCCAATAGAAGTGTTTTCTTTTTTTTTTCTTTTTCTTTCTTTTTCTTTTTCCTTTCTTAATCCCCTCTGATTTATCATTTCTTCTTTCCTATATGTATTTTGTTTGTTTGTTTGTTTGTTTGTTTGTTTGTTTGTTTGTTTGTTTGTTCTTCTTCTTGTTGCTGTTGTTATGTTTACATAGACACCCACCTACCCATTAATATACACATATTCATACCCAAGTCTATCTTCAATGTATGTTTCAGCCAATGTTTAGGTGGTGATTAGATACTTATTAATGATAAACTACAGAGTCAATAGCAGTAGACAGTATCCTTGTTTAACTGGAGTCATTATTCCTTAGGAAGCACCTTGCCCTTTCTTTTCTTTCTTTTCCATTCTTACACACTACTCAATATAATTCTATTCTCATTTTCCTTTATTCTTTTTGTATATTTCTAATTCTAATAAGGCTAAGTAGAAGGTCTAATATGAATGTCCACCTGCCGCAATGGATTTGAAGATCGGGTTTCCCACTGTCGCAGTTGGTTGGCGCTGTCTAATCCTAACTTGTACACTGTCCAGCATTCCGTTGTTGTTATTATCATCATCATCATTAGGACTGATACTCGCACTTGTCTACTTACATTCTTTCTCGGTCTCATCCAATTTCTGAATAAACTCCTGGCCCGCCACAGCACCTGTTTGAGAATGATCCATGATTTCACGAAGACGTGCCTTGTAGGTCTAATCACATCAACAAACAACACTCAGTATCCCCTCTAGAAAGAAAGAAAAAAAATCTACCTTCTGCATCAAAGGTCCCAGTGTATCATCCAATACAGTATCTACTAGCTTAGTACCAAACAAATAAAAGTACGGACAGGCACTATGCAGATCCACATGCGTAGGAGATGCATTCAAGTTGTTGCGTATTCTTCTGCCATAGGATCTCGGAATAGCCAGTGCAATCAAGTTTCTATCAACTGAATAAGCAGAACCACTGTCGCTTATCCTACACTCACTCGCCCGTCGAAGGAAGCCTAAATAAACAATAAGAAGCAATGACAATAGATCAAACCACGAGGTTATTTAATGTTTCGACACAGAGGAGTGATAGACTACAGTAGATAAGTGTTTTATCGCTAAGCTTACGTTAATTGGGCCATGGGTTTTGCCATCCAAAAGGGAAGTTCAAGATGAGATGCTTTTTTGCTCTACTATAGTAAGAGACCTTGTTCTTCTTTCTTTCTCCCTCTCTCTCTTCTTATCTATTTCATTTTATTCCATGGATAAAGTCCATCTTACTTCTGTACCAAGCCCAGAGAGGTTGACATTAGGACCAAAGTCATGGTTCAATGTGCAGGGTATTTTCTGTTGTTTCATTTCATAAGTTACTGATCCTGCTGTAGAGATAGCTCACAATGTTCTCTGCTAAAATGGAGTCGATATCGTAGTACTCGTCGTTTTCCATAGGGTATACACCAAGATAGTGTAAAAAAATAGAACGCGAACAGAACGCGTCTTCATTAAACGCGTAGTTATTAAACGCGTATCCAAGTCACATGTTTAAATACCGCACTATTCAACAGATAGACAGATAGACAGATAGACAGAGATGGAAAAATGAATATGTTTTATGCATAAAAATGAGGACTCTTCTACTGTTATTAATACTACTGTTTTCTTCTTCTCTATAGGAAGAAAATCTATCATCACTAGGATGACGCATAGCAACTTGGAGACAGATCAAGAAAGTAGCCTTCTTAATGCCTTAGGAAAGAAACAGATTCCTGGTCTTCCTCTTCAAACATGGACTGTCTAAGTACTTGTTCTGCTCTGTCTGCCATTTCCAGTCTCTCCTTGAGTTTGTTCAGTGCAGGTGGTTCTGGGGTGTTGGCTCGTTCGTTGGACCTTCTTTTCACTACTACTTGTTCTGACCAAAGATGAATAGCATCCATCATCTCCATGATCTTCTCTTCATTGCCACTGAACACGTCTATTCAACCATAATAAGTACCTTGTCTGTGGGCTCTCTCCTGTTATTCTCTCTTATTCTTTTCTTTAGTCTCCTAGTACCTTTGATAGTGTAGCGGCCATCCACAACAACTCCCTCTCTTCCCATGAATTTAAAAGCAGCCACAATCGTATCCAACATCTGCATGCTGGCAGAACCGCCTTGCTGCAGGGCAGGTCTTTGTACTACTTTGCCACTGATAGATTCTAGTAATTGCACAAGGGCATTTCCATTTCGAAATGCGCTGATCAATTCTACCACGTGCTGGCCAGCAGGCAGGTGCTGATTGACCCATGCAATGTACTGTGCTTTTGTCTGTAGTTCAATAGGTGGTTCTGAAGGGGGTCCTGTCTGTTGTGGTGGAGAGAGAAGGTAGTTCCTCCTGTCACCTATTGTGGATGGGTAGTGAGGATCCACACTGTCTTGTTCTTCTTGTTCTTGTTCTTGTTCTTTCTCCTCTTCTCCTCCTCCTTGACTATTGTTGTTGTTGTTGTTGTTGTTGTTGTTGGGTGGATGGCTGAGAGACTGGGTATGCTTATGGGTATGCTTATGTGGATGTGAACAGGACTGGTAGTGTGAATGAGAGAGAGAATGAGAGAGAGAATGAGAGAGAGAATGAGAGAGAGAATGAGAGTGGCTGTGAGAATGAGCAGGTGGGCTGGAATGACTGTTGGCAGGCCTAGAAAGAGAACGACTACGGGCCCCACTATGAAGATGGGGAGAAGAGGGTGTCCGTTCCGTCAATGGGAAATAGGTAGTAGGGAGCTGTGGAACCTCTTCCTCTGTATCGCCAAGAAGATGAGGGTAGACAGTGATTCCGGATTCACGGGTTTGACGGTAATGAGGAGCAGGCCCCTCTTCCACAGAAGGCTGGTGATGAAGATGAAGAAGCCCTTCCTCTTCTTCTTGGAGCATCTCCATCTTAGCCTCTGACTTTGGCTTTGATTTATACATAATGGCAGAAGGAGGCCGGGGTCTCATCTGGCGGGCCACTTCAAGAGGAACTGTAGCCATGTGGTTGGAAGAGAGAACAGGCACTAATAATAATTACATTGAGCCAACAGATCCTTCTTGTAGCAGTAGCATCAAGAGAGAAAAAGAAAGATGGAGAAAGCGTCTTTCTTTCTTTCTTTCTTACCTGTCAAGTCGCGTGTAATGGTGGCCTTGATGAGCATCCGGGTCCATATCCGCATGCTCTCTTGGGAATCTGTATAGAAGAAGAATGTCCTTTCTCTTTCATGTTGGGCCTTGAAGCTGTAATTTCCGGTGTGTATAGTAGCATCCACAATAATACGATAGCCTCGTAGATTAATAATACCCTTCATGCGTACATCCTAACCACACATACACACACACACACACACACACACACACACACACACACACACACACACACACACACATATATATATATATATATATACACATACATTCCAGGTTATTTTTGTTGTGTCTTTTGCTTGCAGAAAACCTTATTACCTTTAGACTTTTAAAGTAGAAAAGATTAGAGTCTTTAAGAATAAACCATCGCTTGTTCCATGTCTTGTACCGATCACTCTTTTTGTACAGCCAGCCTTCATGTTCAGGTGTTTTGAAAGCATCCACCGAGGGTAAATCACTCATGGACAGATCTAGACCAGCAACAGAAGTAGCATACTCTGACATGGCAGAAAGCTACCATGCATGTGCAAAAGACATAGGTAAGTAACATTGATCTGCTGCTCTTCCCCCCAACCTCATAGCAATACTAACATTCATGGAGGGTTTGGGTGCACTGGATAGCTTATGAGGTGTACTAATAGAGCTGCTGGGAAAGACACCCAATTCAAAAGGATCCTTGGGTTTAGAAAAGGCAGGAAGACGAGATGTATGGAACCCGAAAAAATCCAGCGTTCTTTCATTACGATCCCCCGAGGAAATGCTAGATTTCTTGGAGGAGGCAGTATTAAATGTATTTGATCGGCTCACGCTGGAGCTAGAGCTAAGACTGTGAGAAGACACCCGTCGATTCTCTTCACTGGGCAGGGTGTGGCTGGACACCGGATGGGCCGTTGTGGTTGTGGTGGCTGTGGTGGTAAAGGGAAGAGAGGGCAGAGGAGGAAGAGGCGTAATAGTAATGGGATCATAGGAAAAAGACAGAGGATGAGATGCGTAGTCCTGCATGGAGCCGGCCAGCGGCGGAAGAGGAGCCTTGCGAGGAAACTGGTACAGAGTATCTGCCCCAGGAGAAGAGGGTCGTATTTCTTGAGAACCCACACGTTGAGAACGCGTACGAGTAGGTTGAAGAATACTACCAGCAGATAAAGATGTTTTTGGTATTGGGCCTCTTGAAGCAGCAGTCTATGGCGTGGTCAGTACCTGCACATGTAACATTTCTCAAGGTTGAATTACCTGTTCATAATGGTTTTCTTGGGGTGTTTCTCCTTTTTTTAGTTTGTTGATAGCAGTCATCACTTTGTGTCTCTTGCCATAGGTAGAAATGCCAAGCTCTTTTAATGAGTCCACAGTCAATTCTAACAAGATGTCTCCTGTGATCTCTTGCTCTGTTGTCATAGCAGGTTAGCATGTGTCTCTTATATTAATAACAAACAAAATAGAGCAAGTCACCTTGAAAGAGTTCTGCTGCTGCTTCCATGCCCATACTCTTGAGCCAACCAGCAACCTGACCAACATCCCATGCGTCGGGTCTTCCTTTGTCTTCTTTGTTACTATGAAGAGAACCCCATTGGTCCGAGTCTTCTTCATGGTGAGTCATAGTGATGGTGGAGGTGGGGGCTGAGTAAGAGGAGGATAAAGTAGGAGGATACACAATAGAGGGTTTTCTGGAATAAGGCGTCTCTGGTCGATCTTCACTGTGAGTGTACTGACTTATTCTTGTGCTTTGGTGACTGGTGACTGAGTGGCGTGAAGCAGCAATACTGAACGTAGTACTTGGTACTATAGGTTTATTGGGTGTTGTATAACTTACAGGGAACAGTCCTGTGTTGCCATGACAGCTGCGTCCCTGGAACTTATCAGTTGTCATGACATTAAAAGTCTATTTTACCTTCCACCAACCGTCATGGTATTTTTCATCTTTTTCTAAAACAACAACAGGTTCTCCTACTTCAAGTGCAATTTCATCCTTGTTTTCTGCTATGAATTTATGAACAACATACACAACCTCGTATTGTGTCATGGTTCTCTTGTTGCAGGGCGTGTATTAATAGTGAAAAGGCAACGTCGCGATACCCTGACGGGATCCGAAACTAAGAGAGAGAGAGAATAAGAGAGAGAGAGAGGAGAAGGAAGAGTTGCTGCTTTGTATTTTCTTCTTTTTCTTTTTCTTTTTTCTTTTCTTTCTTGTTCCTCAACAAATGTAATTAAAATATCAATGCAAGTTTCTGTGCAAGTGAGAAAACAGTGAAGAATAGCAAGACGACAAAAGACAGTAGAGAGAAAAGGAGAAAGAAAAGAAAAAAAAGAGTCACAGTGGGCGGGAAAGAACAAAATAGTTAGGGAATAGAGGTGATCTGGATAAGAGACACGGTTTAAAAATCAATGAGAACTTCAGTAGCATTTGGCGGAGTGTTTCTGGTTACACCTATACGAACATCTTTTCCTTTTCCTTGCTTTTTCCACCTGCAATCAAGGTATTGGATACAAAAAGGCAATTGCTAGCACCGGGACGAGTCTGCCAGCAACTCATATTGGTTATTCATCGCAGCATTCTTGAGGGGGGTAGGAGGAAGAGGGTTATGGGTGTAGGTGGGTGTTTATTTATTCTTGGTGTCATTTCAATACATTTTACTATCATCAGTGTCACTCTTCCCCGTGGTATATAAAGAGTAACTCCATCTCTTCATTGCTCTCTATTCTTACTCAGACAAGCTAGTCGTGATGGAATGGAAAGCAACTGTAGACCCACCCGAGGGATTGTTTCCCAGATAGCCTAACGATGTCCTAGCTTCGGAGATTTATGGCTCGCTGCACAAAAGAGTGGGTGTCTTTGTATCAAATGGAAGTATTTAATGATGAAACAATAAGGTTGCAATGCACATTTGCCTTTTTCTGATATGTGCTACTATGCTTTATTAGAATGTTTTATATATCTATATTATTCGAATTCGGATTCTAGTGCTTTATTAAAATGTTCTTGAGACTGATACAGCAGTTTCCATGTGGTGGATAGGTCCCCGCGCCACAACTCAAGTGCAACTGCATAGACCAAGCCACCCTTTCATGTGCCACGAGAGGCCATCCTATTGTTGTGTTGGTAATGGGGAACACAATCAGATATTGACTTTAATTAAAGTACAGGTAAGTTCAATGAATGGTAGCAGAAACAAATGTCCCAAGCCAATCAGATAGGAATAGTCTTGGCATTGCCACTGATACTAATGACAACTTTGGCTTTTTATTTTATTTTTCTGTACACAACAATTAGATTATCTTTTTACATAGTAACAAGGTACAATGAGCGATCTGAAGAGAGAAGCTTTTGGTGTGTACAAGGCACCGACCTCAGGTCTATCCCATGGGTATAATCATTTTTAAAGAGAGTTCATCCGTGGCTGTAGAGTTGTGGGGTAAACTACAAAAATCATAATACACACTTTGATAGGTATGAATGATGAAACAGTTATATCCCCAAACATTTATTCATATGTATGTGATTTATACACCTTGGTGATTCTTCTTATATATTCTTGTTCCAAGCTATTTGTAGGTGAAGAGACTATTATGACAATTGAGATCCATTGAGATCCATTGAGTTTAGTCAACACTGATTGGTATTCCACCTATTTTATCATGTGCAAACATAGTTTGGTATAACAATAAGTTAATGTTACAGATCCATTAATATTAGTAAGATCCAGTAATATGTCAATATGAGTAGTGAACACATTTTATGCTACCAACCCAGAATTAGTGTCTGTTACGACTAATATATGAAGGATCGCCCATGGAAACATCAGTATTATCACCCTAAAATACAACCAGACTATATTCTACCTTTATTTCCATTTAAGTAAAGATAGGCTTATTCTCTGTGTAGAAACTACACTTGTGTTTTTCATTTCTCTTTCTCTTTTATGTGTCCATTGAATTTTATTTAATTTTACTCTCCATTAGCCTTTTGTGTGTGTGTGTTGATAAAGTGTATTTACTTGGTGATAAAGTGTATTTACTTGGTGATAAAGTGTATTTACTTGGTGATAAAGTGTATTTACTTACTGATAAAGTGTATTGATATTCTGATAAAGTGTATTTACTTGGTGATAAAGTGTATTTACTTACTGATAAAGTGTATTGATATTCTGATAAAGTGTATTTACTTACTGATAAAGTGTATTTACTTACTGATAAAGTGTATTGATATTCTGATAAAAAATCAGTTGTACAGCCATAATATGTATTCATAAAGTAGATCTGTGCCGTATGCTTATTTTATGTGACTCTCACTTTTCAAGCAGTGGAGCATTAGTACCTTGACAAGAGGGAGAAATAGTAGCTCACCAATGATTGGACCATATTCGGCTATACCTCCTGATCCAGAGTGTTGGATTGGTGTAGCCAAACAGAGTCAATTCAGACAATCATGTGATCCTTACCGGGGCTTCCTCATACGCCTTTTCCCTGCTTCCCTTGTTCCTCCCTTGTGAATCGCCACCAAAAAGCCACACATGAACACATCAGAGACAAAAGACCAGTGGAATGAAGAGGATCTTCCACAAGATATTCAATCACAGTATAGATCTGCCTATGCTAACAAGGAATCTATACGGACATATCTTGCTAACCATAATGTGTCCCCCATGATGACTCCTGAAATGACAAATGAAGACGTACTAGACACACACATAAACTACAGAGGAGGAAACAATCTATCTTGGCATTATCTATTTACTCTAGGCCCTTCTCCCATTTCATCTACTCTGCCTATAAACTCCCGTTTAGAAGAAGGCGAAGAAAGTGAGAGTGAAAATGAAAATGAAGACGAGGACGAAGACGAAGACAAAGACGAGGACGAGACTGCTTTTAATCAGTTGTATTCTCGTGGCCAGTCTCTCTCTTCAGCACCTCCTGGGATCATTCATGAACGACTCGAATGGCAGCAAATGCTCCAGTCTGTCCTAATGGGAGAAGTGATAAAGTCAGAAAAGAAGCGACTGCTAAGCACAGACCAATTCCAGCCCCAGAAACCAATTGAGGAGATTTGGCTGTCTTTACGAGCCTTATTACGGGGACGCACTATCGGCGAAGAACAGCGCCATTTACAAGACAGCAGAAAAGACATTGACAAAGTAGTAGAGTCTGTGTTTATGTTCAAAGTAGACGATACATCTGACAAATGTCCAGTATCTCAAGTGGCAGAAATATTAAAGAGTGTCGATCGTATGGAGTCACTGTATTCTACAAGGGCTAATATTATGGAAGCACATCCTAGTTATGGTGATCCTAACTTCCAGAGCAGGTTAGATGCTCTAAATTCCTGGTACACAATTACACGAAGTTTACAGATGCAGCTTAAGATTCTTAGAAATTGGACAGGATCAGAGGATCTACAGATTACTAGAAAACCACTGAACACTAACGATGCTTCTTCTTCTGTTGCCTCATACCTCCCTAAAGGACGACCCAACGATCCTTCTTTCCTTGAGCGTATTCTGAAGGAGTCTGCACTTCAAGATACATTCGATAAACGCACCCTGTCGGCACTCAGCTCTCTTCTGAAAAAGTCCAAACAGACAATGATAGAGAACAGCGGGGTATTTCAAGAAATGAACATGCCTCCTTTTATTTCTCAGCTACGTCAACTATCCCATTTCCCTACTTTGCTGGTTAAGGAAGCCCTTAAACTACGTCTGGAATACAAAGATAAATTGACAGAGATACCAACACAAATGGTAGATACCATGATGGACGACTACCGAGGATTATTGTCTCTTGCTTGTATGGTCAAGCACAAGTACGAAAAACTAATTTCTCCTGCTCCAGGATGGGAATTTAAAGACACAGAACATATTGAAAAGAGCTACAGTGATGTTCTTATGAACTCTCTTCGGTTCTACTTTAAGCTTGTGGCATGGAAAATGGACATTGAAAAAGAAAACAGTTTAAGAATATGCGATTTTCTGGAAAAAGAATGGGATTTCCTCATGAGCACAGTGTGTCGTTTAGTAGATGAAGCCTTCAATGAGTGCGCCGAGCATTTTTGGTAGGAATTCACATACTTTAATTATGGGTTTCGTATCTCAGACGTGACAAAGATTCCTCTATTCTTAGCTATCTGACAAACCGCCAGCTGATGAGTGTTATGCAAGACTACATGGCAAATCTAAAGGATCCTTTAGAAACCATTGAGAACGATATTGAGTCTGGCTATACAAAAATACTCCACACAATGAGAATGCGAGCACGGAAATTATTACAGTTTGCAAAGTAAGTAGTATGAAAATAGAATGGCTTATCAATGGTATAGATTCTTTATGAACCAGTTTGAGAATTCTACAGAGTACTTGGTGGATTCTGACAGTGCAGACAAGTTCATAGAATGCCTTGTTAGCAGTGGACATTTCCTCGTCTACACAGGATCCTTTGAGGAGGAGAGGATTTATATCATTGCCTCTCCTTCTCTCCGTGGATGTGAGGAAAGAATTAAGCCTATCCTGTACTCCACCTTTGCTTATGAGAAGACTTTGAACACATCGTCTTTTTCTGGAGTACCAGGTGTATTAGGGCAGCATGAAGATTATCTCGTTCTCTTCTCTCCCTGGAACAACATTGTCTGGACTGGTGAGATGATTCAAATGGACATTCCATCTATTCCTGTAGGACTGAAATCAAAAAGAGCAAGACTCGTTGTTCGTAACTCTCAATTCCTTCCTATTGCGAAAAATGCATTTAGTGCAACTGTACAGAGTTCTAAGATTCAAGTCCTTCAAGAGCAGAAGGCCCATAAACCAAAGATCAGCAACGAGCTCTCCAAGATCAAGTCGACTGTGTATCGACTATCAGAAGTGGTTATATCAAGTGTACATACTATTCGTGAAAAGACATTGATGCTTGGATGTCAAGAACTTGTGGAAGAGTGCTTTAGTTTTGCTAGTGATTTTGGAGTTCGAAGCTCAAAGTTTCTTGATCTCTCTCCTCGTTTTCATCTTGATCTTAAGCTTGTGCATCTAGCAAGCGACTGGATTTGCTTTATCATTGACGACTGTGTTCCCACTAACCGCAAGACATTTCGATGGGCTGTGGCTGCTCTTGAGTTTGGTCACTTTATGACGCGAGGGGCCAGTATTCTTTCTTTAAATGAAAAAGAGTTTTTCACATTACAGAGCAAGGTGGCTCATTGTATTGCTCTTTTGATCTCACATTTTGATGTACTTGGTACGCCATGGACACACGAGCTAAAGGAAGAGCAACAGCGCAAACGCGGCACCTTTTCAAAACGCACCTCGTATGGAGTCAACAAACGAACAGAAAACAAAGAAACTATTGCAAGTTGTATATTTGGATCTTCCAACGACAATGCTGTGCTAGCCAACAGTGTTATCTATATTAGAGATGCGTGGATGCAACGTATTATTGAATTAGAAAAGACAAGATCTAAAAGCGAGCAAAAATCCAAATTAGTGGGCAAAGTATTAGACGACCAAAAGCCTGAAGATCAGTCCTTAGTTTTCCTTGCACCCTCTTCTTCCAACCTTTCTTTTCGATGGCAACAAGGCCGATTTATTGGTGCAGGTACTTTTGGATCTGTTTATCTTGCTATCAACCTTGATACTTCCTCTGTAATGGCTGTGAAGGAGATTCGATTTCCCGACTCCAGCTCTCTTTCAGCATTGCATAAGGCTATTAAAGAAGAGATGAAAGTGATGGAGATGCTCAACCACAAAAATATTGTCCAGTATTATGGCATGGTATGTTTTAAAATATCCTTATATATATATGGATATAAACTCATTTTTATCTAGGAAGTACATCGTGATAAAGTATTTATCTTTATGGAGTACTGTGAGAATGGAAGCTTGGGTGCACTTTTGGATCATGGAGGTCGTATTGAAGATGAGTTCTATATCGTAAGCTATGCTCATCAGCTACTCAGTGGCTTGGCGTATCTTCATGACAATAATGTAGTGCATCGTGATATTAAACCTGACAGTAAGCCCTTACTCTCATATCGTAGCATTGTATAAACACGGTATTGTTGATTAGACATTCTTATTGATCATCAAGGCCAATTGAAGTTGACGGATTTTGGTGCGTCAAAAATTCTTGCTAAAGGACAAAAGACAATGGGAAAATCAACACTGAACATGAACGCCAATAGTCCAACAGGTACTCCTATGTACATGGTAAGTATCATAAAGGAACTTGTGTTATTGCAGTTCAACTGACACCTATTCTTTCTATATAGGCACCTGAGGTGATTACAGGTGGTGACACTGGACGCAAAGGATCCATGGATATATGGTCTCTTGGATGTTGTATTGTACAAATGTCTACTGGAAGACGCCCATGGAGCACATTAGAGAATGAATGGTCTGTGATGTACCACGTGGTTACTGGACATCCGCCTTTACCAGACCCTTCTCAGCTCTCAGCTCTTGGCATTGATTTCCTAAAGAAGTGCTTTACCCGCAATCCAAACAAAAGACCTAGTGCCCATGAGCTGATTTCTCATCCGTGGATCACAGACTACCTCAATGAAATCAACGAGGAAGAAGTAGATAGACTGGATGATAATTATAGTGCTAGTATCTGCGGTCGGTCTATACCTATTTCTGTGGATCTTTTTGAGAGACAACCCAGTGATAGTGGTATACCTCACAATTATAAAGGTATTCCTTCCTTTTCTGAACAACCTATGGTACGAAGCATCCTGAACACAATGTCGAGTGGTCCTATTGGTGGTTCTGATATGTCCAGAAAAGATGCACAATCTTACTTTACCATGTTGGAGGGTGCTCGTGGAAGAGATCCACTAGATGAGGATATACAGGATGAGCAGACATTAGATTTTAATGTTCCTATTACACCTTTGATACGCTCAGCCAATTCATCCATTGCATCTATGCCACGCTCAATAAATGAAGATACAGTCAGAAGCTTAGAAAACAACGACAACGATGATATTCTCAACGGGTCTCTTCTTTCTGCATGAAAAAAAAATATAATATATAACTACTCGTTGCCTCTTCTCATTCTTATATATTTTTACAATGTAAAACATGGCTATTTGGTCAATATATTTTATATTTATATACTCCATTATTGCGTATTTGCATTTTACAATAGTGAGATTTTTGCAAGTACAAATGTTGATCTTTTAGAGGTATGCGTTTACTAAGCAAAATATTTTCTTAATAATAATTATTGGGATTATCATTTTAATGCTTTATCATTATTCCAATGAGTGATATTTCAACTTGACGGTATATTTTCATGGAGCAGAAAGTATAATCATTATTAAATTAGAATTGGAATCATCAAATGACTTGAGTTGAAGTCTTATCAACAGAGACTACTACAACAATAACGTAATAAATCATAGTCTAATGATTGACCAGAACTAATATTAATTCATCTATACAGCTATCCTTAGAATCATCATTGTATTTAGTGATGTAGAATATAAACATCTCACATTTGTTACAATTCAATGTTAATAAGCATAGATAGAGTGAAAAGGAGTAGCCTTTTTGACAATCATTGGGTTTACCTAGAGGATTCAATAAAATATATATTTACATCCCATGCTTGCTATTGTTGTAGTTACGCCTGATATTCTCATTTTTAACTCTACTATTCGATTCATTGTGGTATGTATGGGTTTTCACAATGCTATAGAATAAAAAAAAAAGAAAAGAAATTAAAAATTAGAAATTAGAAACAATATACCTATTTAGTGTATAGATTTCCTGTTTTATTGAACAGATATAAATACAATATTTATTCTTTCTACCATAGTTATATGTTGAAGACTATATTTATAAAAAGAATAAAGGCATATTCTATTCCATTAGACGCATTAGCTTACTTTATCTTGATCAGCACTACAGGGCTCATTATTTATAAAAGGATGAATAAGGAAGAAGAGACTAGAACGGGTGATGATATATAAATATATAAAAGACTAACCATTGTGTATTCTACAGCCACTGTTTTTAAATAAATAAATATGTAATTTAGCTGTCATCTCCCCTAGTCAATTGGGAGGATTTACAGTTGAGGTGACAGAAAGAGTAAGTCAATAGAAATCAATAGAAATATCACTAAATATCACCAAATCCCATCAGATCCTATCATATACAGTGACGTATCTCTATTTCTCTAGGGGGACATTGCCACTGACATGTGAAGATGCAATAATAAAACTATGAAACTATGAAAAACCACAAATGCAATGACAGAGAAAGTAAAGATGCTATGCCCCCTTCCCTTGTAATTTTAGTTTATATCTTCCGTCTATACCATTTGTCCTTTACTGATCTTGAACCCTTCCACCTTTGTACAACCATTCTACGCAAGGATAAACAAGGTGTGCATGTTGATGGGCCTTTCTACTTTGTGACTCAACGATTACATGACATCATGGGTTTGTCCTCCGCTGATAGAAGGAAATAAGAGAGAGAGAGAAATGCAATTGATTGATCTTCTTCTTGTTTGAATACCTGTTCTTTCTTTTCCAATTAAAACACAAGGCAGTTACTAAGGGTGAGTGAAGAAAGTGACTGGGGAGATCGGTAGAGCCTAATACAGTGTAGAGTCTTCTTCTGTCTATCAACACCCACCCTATCTCTTCTGATATGTAAGTAGCACTGGAAGGGTGTCTCTATCTATGCATTTGAGCTTACATGTCCCTCAGACTCTATTGATTATTATACATGGATCCTGCTGATTTTCCTACCATTGAAGAGGCCAATGCCATAGCTGAGCAAAAACACTCTGATTCTGATAACTCAGCTGGATTAGGAGCCTCTTGGGCACAAGTTGTAAAGGAAGACGGTATCAAGAGCGAGGAGAATGGTAAGTAGAAAGATGAATGTGGATATACGAGCACTGGACATCCCATTCCATTCCAAGCCATTGGATATTTATTCTGTTATTACTATTGCTATTATTGCTATTATTGCTATTTATTGTAGGGCTACCCAGTGCAGAACAGACCAAAAAAAAAGTAGACCATCGTCCTCATGCATGGGAAGCTACAAAACATAATGCCTCTTTTGCTGATATTGCAAAACACGAATTGGTGCAAAATCAAGAATTCCCTACACTTGAAGCTGCTAATGCTGACTCCCAAAAAGAGTCCGTCCCAAAATCCGCTGGTGTGGGTGAACTTTTAAACAAAGACAAGGAGACAGTGGCAGGTAGGAATATAAAAAGTAGAAAAAAAAAAGATGAAAGATGAACGGAATATTCAATAGTTGGATAATAGACCCCACTATCCCTCCTCATCCTGACCGCTCTTTTGCCACTGTTGCATCTAATAAGGAATTCCCTTCATTGGAAACCACTACTCAATTCACTAAAGATACAAAGGACAATGGTGCAAATGAAACACATGAGAGTCTGTCTGATCTGCCTGATGTTAAGGATATGCTGAATGAGCCCTCAGGTAAGTTGGCTATAGGTCAGAGATCGATTATTACCAGTTTAACACCTCTTCTCGATTAGTTCATGTACCTCCTCCTCCTGTTGCTAAGAGCTTTGCCAAAATAGCAGCCAAAAAGCCTGTCGTACCAGAAGAAGAAGAACCTGTGAGTGAGCGCAAGAAAGCATTCTTAAAAGCACAAAAGGACATTCCTGAAGAATCCTCTCTTGATATGACCCATGAAAACTTCCCTACATTGAGTCAATCCACTTTGATGACTCAAAGCAATGCTTCTACAACAGGTGAAGATAAGGAGCTCTTTACAGAAATATCTCGCTTGCATGAGGCAGCTGAGATTGTGGAAGTGGAAGGTAAGCCTACCCTACATAAAAGACAGTCGACTCATAAAGTTAGAATCTGCACCTGAGGGTGGTGTTTCCGTTGAATCTTCTTTTGCAGATATCACAAGCACTCATGGCGGGGAAATTCCTTCTGTCTACAATAAAGTAGATAAACTCCCCACCTATGATGAGGATACAATGATGAGAGAAAGCAAACGAGCTGAAGAGCGTAAATTAAAGAATGGTTCTGAAAAAGATGTGGCGAATGGTAAGGGTTTTGATAGTTGTATTCATAGTACTCATCCCTTTTACTATAGAACCCACTCCTGAGGCAAAAGCATTGGAGGAGAAGATTGAGAAGACTGTCCAGGCAGAGGAGAAGACTGAAAATGCAAAGTCAAGAGATGTTCAGCATCCAAGTAATAAGGTGTCTCCTTCTGAGGGAGTGGAGGATGAAGCCAAGGCCCTGGAAATGCGTCTGAGCTTCTTTGATAAGCAAGAGCGTGGAAAGATCACAATGTGGGATACTTTTACTTGTAAGTAGAATATTGGGATAGTAGATCCAATGAACTCATCCATTTCTATTCAATGTTTAGCCCTGCGTGGACTAGGCTATTCTTTGTTGTGTGCTATTCCTGCTACAGTGGTGATGCATTTGAGACTCTCCCCTCTTACTTCACCCCACGGATTTCCTTTTATTTATCGCTCATTGAAAGACTTGCTGACTCTGCCTATTTATACAAAGAAGGTGGCTCAGGCATTGACCTATAGCACACCTATGCTTGACCAGAATAAGGATGAAGTCAGCAGTATGATGCAAGTCTACGGACACAAGATAAAGAACAGTGATATTGTGGGCTTGAGTTTCTGGGATGGTTTCAAGGCCATGCGTGCTAGTGAGAAAACACTACGATGGTGGCAGTTTAAACAGTGGTAAGCCTTTTATCCACCTTCCAATGTATGGGTTCATGGACTGACATGTGTTTGTAAAAGGGGTATTCATAGATTGCAGTGGATACTGACATATACCATGCTTCATGATCCAAAGACAATGTTGGTGACTCAGCCTACACTGGTCAGCCTACACCAAGAACTTACTCACTAACTGTCTTATAACGCACACAACAGGATCAAACAAAGAACTCCTTTTACTATCCACTGTCTATTCTTTCTTTTTTCTTCCTCTCTTTCTGTGTTCAAATAAGCTGATATCATCCGCTGTATGTATTTAAATGACTATTCTTCTTGTTTTTTATAATATAATTACTGAAAAATCACTTCTTAAGAAGGGTAAATCCGGCTATTTGATTAGTTGATGGATAATGTGCAGCTACACTCATTGAATTTATTATTTAATATTTGTTGGGAAGCATAGTGATAAGAGGGAAAAAGAGAGACTTATTTCTATTGTATGAAGCTCTGTTCTTTCTCAATAGTGTTAGGTCAACACAGTATTTCAGATGGACATTCAGAATATTACATTTGTGGGGAATAGGACAAGATAAAGAGTGGAAGATGATAGAGTGTTTATTGCCTGTTTATGACTGGATTAGAGTTGGCTATGAGTGTGATTGTGAGGGAAAAGCATATAGTTTAAAGTAGTGTTAGAAACATCAAAGAGTGAGGATGACTATTGCATTTAGAGAGTTATTGAAAACATAGAAAAGTGGATAATATGGATGTAAGACACCTGGAAAGATGTTATTAGAAAGGATCCATTTGCCTCATACAATCAACTGGCATTGGGAATATTTAAGTTTGAGGTGGATGCATATAGAGACACTCTTATCAGCTACTGCAATCAGTTAGAGTATGTATCCTTTTCTGTAGACCACAAGCTAGCCTTCACTGAAAAACACACAAAGAAAGACAGCTTTGTTGGGCTAAGGAACATGCCAGTTGGACAAGTGATTAGTGGAGAGGTATCATTTAGTCTGATGAGTCAACATACATTATGAAAAAGAGCAATAGAGATGCCTGTGTCATTAAAATATTTAGAAAACGTTATAGTTATAATCCTATTGATCCAACGATGTAGTTTGGTGGTAATGGTGTGATGTTTTAGAGTTGCTATTAGGCTAATGGATTTGGCTCATTAGTCGTTGTTGATGGCACTGTAAACCAAGACGAATACATCATTGTTTTAGTTAGTGAGTTCCATCTTTGGTTCATTGAATTGCACCATAAAGAATAACAGCGAGTTTTTGTTACAATAAAAGAGTGCTAGCTGTCATACTGGGGCCTATGCTAGATGGTGAAAAGAAACACATCAAATTAGGGTTCTTTGATTACTAGCCTACACAAATCCCTGACTTGAACTCAATTGAACATGTTTGATACGCCTTGGAAATATGAATTGAAGAAAGAAGGGTATCTATTACCAATGTCGAAAGTTAGTGTTAAACTTGCACAACGATAGGTTCAGAGTATGACAGACAGATGCCAGGCTGTCATTGATGCCAAAGAAGGCCATACAAAATATTAACTGTATTATTATTCTATTTTCTATAATTAAAGATATTAAGCTTTGTTGAGCTTAAGTATGAAGCCTCTATATCAAATGTAAAGTGTTTTTATTTAATGTTGAATATATCCTAAATATTTCGTCCTGAAATTTATATTCACAAGTATTTAATTCAGTTGAGTGTGGCTGTATTAACACTTTCTTGAACAAGTATGTTAATCCAATTTATATACCTAATAACTTTTCTTTAGTAAACCATTGTCAAAATAGATATACAAGCTGTTGTAATTATGGCTATTTGCGCAAAAGTCATTACAATTGTCCAAATAATAATAGAAACCAGACAGAAAGTAGAGACATTGTGATATGATCAAGAAATGCCAGCATACTGCAAAGAATGAGTGAGATGAATCAGTCATATAATCCTATGAGCTAAGTACTTTTTTCTTCTTACAGGACATTTAGGTTGGACTATAAAAAATGCTCAGTCAATGACCAAAATGTCAAGTTAAGCACACTAAAATACTACTGCTTCAGATGGATGTACAGAAAAATAAATCACTTGCATTTATTTGGAAAGCCTTCTTTATCAGTATAGAGTATATACTAACATTGAACAAGGTTGCCTAAACTATATATGGCATAACTAAGACACATTGAGAAGAGATATATTGAGTGGTGTACAGGATGCTGTTACCTCAGACCCCATTTATTAAAGAAACGAGAGGTTAACATTTAACAATTTATAAATAAATAAATAAATAAAACACCCACAGAATCAATGGCATTAAATAAAGCATCTAAGTCGTAGCGTATTTAGTACAGTTGATAGATCTTTTAGAGATAATATAAAAGTACAACAGCCTGCATTAGAATGTATGTCTTTTAGTGGTGATTTCCTTGAAGTTCTTCTATCTGTAATAATCATTAAAGTATAAAAGAAGTATAAAAGAATAACAAACAAGTTGAATAAATAAGAGCAGAGTTAATTGTACGTTAACTAAACCAATACCTTTGGACCTAAGAAGTCATTAACGACACCATCACATCAATGGATAATAAATAATAGCTGACACTATTCAGTGTTGCTAATAAAATAACTATTTATTTCCTCTTTCTTATTGTATTTTTATCTATTCTTTCTTAACTAAAGATGCTACACACTCAACAAGATGTTAATGAAGTAAAGAAGATACAACATGCTTATAGAATCAATATAGGATTCTTACATGTATTTGATTTTTATAATAGACTAATGAAGAGCCTATAGCAAGTTCTTTGGGTGCAAATCATGCCAGAATAATGACAATTAAGACATCTTTACGTGATACTGCTTGGAGTTCTGAATATTCACCTGTTTTACAATGTCTGGTTCATAACATCAATACCATTGTTTCTCACACATATGCGTTCTCCAAGTATATATTGATCCATCTACTCGAAAATGAAGATGGATCTTCTTTGAATGATTGCATAACTAAGGATTTCTTCCGTGAGGTATTTTTGTCACTCATTGATAGGCAAATCAGAGAGGGTAGTGCTTCCGGTAAAACACGTCTCACACCCAAGGTGCGTCAAATAAGAGAGAAGATCAACCCTCTGAAAAATAACTACTGCCAATATTCATCCTACACTCCAATCAAAATAACCAATGCTCAACAAATCTCCATTTATGAAAGCGCCAAGATACACACATCCTACATTAATAATAGTGTGTCTCAATTTGGGAATCTTCTTGGAATCTTCTTCAACATCATCCTGCGACAAAAAGAAAGAATTGCCACATTGACCCATGCCATGAAAACCAAAAACTATTCTGAGGAGGCCATTGCAAATATTATTAGATTAAATGTGTTGGATGTGTGTACGCAAATCAAACTAGACATTTCGACAAAAACTGTTCCCAATGTACCCGTATATTTCTTGAACAAAAAGGCCAGTAACCAAATACAAGAACTGCTCGCCTGCTATTCTCCCAGTTATAGATTTGCTAAAAAAATCGATCTATTATGATGTTAAAGCCAATCCAACCAAGCACATGTACGCATTTGCTAAGCTGGCCCAACTATGTGAAAATAATAGAAAGAAATCTTTTAGTTGCTTCCCACTTTGTATAAGCTTCATTCCCTCTCACATTACGATAGATACTAAGATACTCAACCACCCTATCTTGAAAAACAAAAGCTACACGGGCGAAAAGTTTGATTTTTGGGTTCATATCAACTTAAAATCAAAGGTGTTCAAACCAAAATTGTATGAAAGACAAGACATTGAGGCTTTGGGAATCGTGATCTAGCTGCTACATTGAACTTTAGACATATTCTAATGTCTCAAAGGGAAAATGGTACCCGCCCAGAGTACTTTTGTAGATAGAACAAAAGAAAGCATGACTCCAAAGATACACCTAGAACCAAGAAAAGGTACAAGCCTTCTGGTTCACTTCTATCCTTCTCCATTCCCAGTGATCGCTGGAGCCTCGGTTGACTAACTGACGGAAACCCATGGTACAGGTAAACTACCTAAAAAGTGATAATGAAGTGTGTCTTATTCGATTTTGTCATGCAAAAAGATATTATAATATCTAGTGTAATAAACTACGAATTACACTATAACATCAATGCTATGTGCGAGGGAGGATCACATTTTGGTTTTCTCTTTTTATTACTATTATTAAATTCATGAGTATTGGGAAAGAATACACTTTAAGACTTTCCACACAAGTTGGTTGATTTCCTTTATGCAGTCTTCGTACGCTTGCCTGCTGACACTATCCAGGGTCGTGAATAGGCACGCTATAGAAATACAAAGGGTTCATTTCGTGTTGGCAGAGTGGCTTGTATAACTTACCTTTTCTAATCCTTTATGCTCCTCTTCGATTGTTTTAACAAATTCTCCAGGCAAATAGTTTGTCTTTAATATCTATTACATAAAGATATGAATAAAAGCATCAAAATAGAACAACTCACTTCTGCTTGAATGCTTCCAGAGGGGAGATTTCTGTAGAATTTGGATCTGATACTGATATCATGTGGATAAGCATTCAGTGGCCAGGATGCAGCATGACATCTGCGCTTAATCAATAAGCAAGACAGATCACTCAAAGTATAGGAGTTCTTTCTAGGTCAGTACATTCTAGATGTTGAGTTATAAGTGTACCTGACTCAATTCACTCATCACCATATCCTGAGAAGATTTGATCTTTTGAGCAAGATGGTATAACAGAGAGGCATTGTCAGCAGTAGCAATACAGCTCAAATAGAACTCAATATAGTGAGAGAACACCAAGAGATCTTCAGTAGAGTTGGTGAAGTCGGGGTGATGAGCCAACAAGTGGATCAATCGAACAAACGACATCTCAATAGCAGAGGCTTGTCCTAGAGTGTTGCGAGAAAGCATTAACCAAAGTATACACTATTAAGAGAGAAGTGTGTTTCTTACCAGCTTCCACCTTTGTTGCTCTCTTACGAATGAAGTATTTGACCTATGGATAGAGACTCATTAAGCGATAAATTCTTTACTATTGAATATGACTTACCTGTCTCAGTAATTCAGGCTCAGGTTCATGAGCACATAAGAAAAGTAATGTATAGTAGCGTGCATGAATTTCTCCTGATTGGAGACCTTTCATTAAAGTCTCTGACAATTCCAAGCGTACATAATAGCATGAATCCTAATACCATTATGCATAGTGATTAGTACAGTATTACTCTCGGTAAAATAGTATTCTACCTGAAGTAAGAGCCCAAGCTTCTCAAACTTAGGCACAGTTAAGAGATGTTCATAAGACTTCAATTGTATCAGCTTAAGAATAGACTGTGATGCTGCCAATCGCAAGTAAGATGTATCAGCAGCACTTGAATAGTAGTTAAGATAGTCAGTCTTTATGCTCATCCCCATGGCCAATAACACACCTGGTGTTTTCGGTTACTGCTTCATCACAAGAAATGTCCACAAGCTCCCATAAAAGATCAAATATCTCTGTGCTGGCACCATCATTCTGCTGATCAAGCTTAGCTAAACCCAAAAGATAATTGACAAGTGCTGACAGACCAGTGAGCTATTCAATAGGCAATGTGTTATTATGAATAAACACTGTGCTCCTTACCTTTAATAAAGTAATCTGGGGTAAGGCATTGTATTCAATCCACTCGGGATTAGCATCTCCTTGCTATTATTCCATTCATATACATAAGAAGCCCCATAGTACTGTTTACATCCATTATTTCTTACCACACGGTTTTTCATTCTAATAAGTTGATTACAGAATCTCATGAAATTATCCAGTTGTTCAAAGAACAATCTAGGTGAATACAAGGCAAACTCTTTTAGACTTGACAGATAAGTAAGTAGCTGTTCATCATTCACTCTTAATTTCTCAAAAAGATGCTGGAGAATCTCACTCATATTAGTATTTACTATGCAAGATTTTCTCTTGTCTCTACCTGAGTAACCAGTTCACATGTATGTTCACCTCCTTCCATATTGCAAAGAATAATGGTAGCATGTTCTGCCTCTTTAGAATCTCCTTTGTATGTGTATTCCATAAGCAAATCTGTAGTTTCTCTAAAGAATAGTAAGATAAAAAAATAGCCCGTTTTTCCTCTACCTGTTGAATGAGAATGCACTGGGCTGTGATTTAGTGATCTGGGCCAGCAACTCTAGACTATCTCCCACTACAAATATAAATGTAAGAACATTTGCCTGTGTAAAAGTAGTATTCTATGCATTACCAATGGTTTCATTCTCTTGCTGTGCAATATTACTAGCAAGATCCTGGGCATATCTCTCAAACATATTAGGATAGCTTGATGATATATCCTAAGGTAAAAGAAATGGAAGAAATTAAGAAAACAAAGACAGCGACACGAGGCACTATTACTTACCACCAAAAGTTCTTGAGCAATGACTCTTCTCTCTTCTCCTGATGTATTTCTTCTTCCACGAGTAGCACGTAATATTCTGAGGAGATAAGGAATGTTGGACTTGTTAAGAATAACAGGACAAACTCTGTTCAATATTAACTCGAATATCTCTGAAATAGCAGGTGATATTTGCTCCAGACGTTTCAACAAAGAGGACTATGATAAGAGGGTTAACACCCCACTAAGAAATACAAACAGATACCTTCGCATTAACAATACGCTTATAGTCCAGGCTGGGATTAATACAGTTTCTCAAAAGTTTCACAATGTCTGTCTCTTCTGCCTCCATAAATCGACGAAGACTGTTCAGTGTTCTCGACTTATCAGGGAACTGCTCTATACCCAACAGTCAATAACCCATTCTCTTACTAGTACATTATGACCGCACTCACTTGCTATATGCTTCATAAGCTCCTCTGTTCTGTTTTGTTCAGTAGTGTTTGTGTCCATGGCATCTCTCTATACGGGCACTACTTTAAGTATATCTTAGGAAATAATACACATGGACTTACTGCTGCATCACACATATCCACAAAGTATTGCATGTCTTCAAGGAAACTATGAGAGGGTTGGTGATACATCCATGTTCTCTTTTCTTGGTAATATGTATTATGAACTTTACCTCTTCTGTCTCTGGATCAATGCCTTGAATGCAGTCTTGGACCGAGGGCTAAGGGCACCTACGACCGTCACCAGTCTCTCCGTTCTCTCAGAGTCATTCATGTCTTCTGGCAGAATATACTGATGAAGAGCATTCTCAAGTGAAGATCTAAGTGCATACAGACAATGGTAAGTATGTCATGTCCTTCTATACTACTCATAGTGCTAGTACTAGTACTTGCGCAACTGCAGGTTCATCGACATAAAGACAGTTCAACAGGGTCTCTGGAATCCACCCAATCTTATCCATCATATCACTGTCGTTGTTGGAGCTAATGTATCCTCACACCATTAATATGTTGTGCATGGAATGGATAACAAATCCCTTACATGCTTGAGAATGTCTTGTTGTAAATGACACCGAGAGTGCTCATGGCTTCCTTTCTTACAAAGTGCTAAAGAGAAAGATGAGTGGATGAAATGACTTTACTATTACTACCTTTTTATCTTTACAACGCATGGCTACTTGTTCCAATACAGTCTTGTCAATGTTACTAGGGACAAGATCATAATCTAGGCTTGCGATTATTTTGCATGCTGTAGCACGCACTTTTTCCTCAGGATCTGATAATTTGGCTTTGAAGCACCCTAAATACCACACATGAGTCTCTGATATCCATCAATGTGTAGGTCTACCATTCAATTCAGGCACCAAGGCTACATGGTTTTTGAACACTGGAACACACATCTCCAGCCAACGCATGCGCATAGACACCAACTTATCATTGCGTCTAAAGTACAATACATGAATTCTCTGTCTTGATTCATCTGTTTTTACTATGGACTATGGGCTATGAACGCACCTTCCTAACCATGTCTTCCAAGTAGCAGGGTATTGTTGATACAATTCTGTATTCTGTTCAGCAAACATTTCTCCGAGGGTTTGGGTTGCAATTTGACGAACATGATCATCGTCTACTTTCATTTCCTCTTCCAATTGTGGGACAACATTCAACAATAGATTGGGAACAATAACATGTATGTGACGGATAAGGGTGTGGACATGCTTCAGTTCTTCTAGTTCTTCATCAGATCCATCACTTCTGCTGAATGCCATAAGGGTATCTGTGAAATGCTAATCCGTGTCGTTAGCCTATTATGTTCTTTTTCTCTTTCTTTTTAATGATGAACAGCCCCACTTACTTGGCACACACGACGTTGAAAGATATCAGTACAAGCAAAGCAAATATCAAGGGCCATGGTATAGGAGGCTCCCTTTTCTTTTGCCAAGAATTGGTCTAATATCAACTCAATCACCTCTTGTGAAAGAGCACCGACCTCTTCTACAAGTTGGATCAGAATATCCGTCATGCACACTTGTACATTGCGTGGCATATTCACACTTGGAGAGAGAAACACTATCAATACTCCTTCCATCTCTTCATATATATATATATATATAATTACCTAATAGCAGAAAAGAAGTCTGTAAACAGTTGAGCCGACAACTGCTCTGCATTATCCAAATCAGCAATAATAATAATGCTCTTGACAGTAGAAAGACTCTCGAGCAAATAAAAGAAATGGTGGAAGTTGGGGTCTTTTGTTGCTGTCAATTGCTTCAACTGTACAATAAAGAATTCAAATGCACGCTACATCCCTACATGTTATTTCTTCTCATGGATATCTCATGAACAGATAAAGTAGGGTTACCTTTAACTCAATATTGGTGTAGGGAGCATCAGGAGCAAACAGACGCAGTATATCTGCTAAACAACAAGCTGTAATAGCCTTGACTGTCTTATTGTCGTGCTTCAAAAGAGCATTGCTGATAAGTTCTTTTGCCACCGACAAAAGAGAGGGTTTATCCACTGCTTCTTGTTGTAGAGTTTTGAGTTCTGTTTGAAGGTCCTATACTATTGGTTGAGCTACTGGTAATAAAGAAGTCCAGGCTTGTTTTGTTTTGTTTATTTACTTTAAGACGCTTGATCAGTTCGGTTGTCTTGATAGCCTTGGTGCCTTGGAGGAGATTCTCCTTGAACTGAAGAGATTGTGTGGCGTCAACTTCCATCATCGTACTGACTAGTAAAGCAATAGTTAAGTCACGTATAAAACATAGAATAATGTACTAAACTATTCTCCACGTATTCTTCTAGGCTATTTTTCTACATACTCTGCTATGGGAAACTATGAAAAGTGTGTATGTATATGTGTATGTATATGTGTATGTGTATGTGTGTTTTCTTTTCTTTTCTTTTTGCTGTTGTTGATAGCCAAATGTGTATCGACAGAGTTTGTATTTTCCTCGCTGTCCGATAACAGCAGTAGATCGTGTCGAGACAAGCGCGTGTCTCTTTTGCACGTCACACCTCCCCTTCCCCCCCTTTTTTTTTCTTTCTTTCTTTCTTCCTTCCTGCTCCTCTCAAAGCCCTCTTCATTAGACACAGTGAGGCACATAAAGTCATGCAGTCTTTTCGTACACCACTTGCTTCCATAGTACGTCATTTTTCACGTCCTCATTCACTATGGAGACCTCGCCCTGTTTCTACACGTACATTCACCACACGCAATCTATTGTATCGCACAGAAAAAGAGACCTTAAACGGCTTCTCTACCAGCGCTTACACAGAGTCCATGCGCAACATAAAGTCTCAGGCAAAGTTCATTGGGAAGCTCACTGGCCTCAGTTTTATTGCTGTACTATCAGTGACTTTCATTGCCTGGCAAAGTTACCACCTCTACATTGAATACTTTCTCGAGAGCACTCCTAATGAACTAAGTTACAAAGTACGTAGCTTAATACGAGGGGCCTATGTACGTGAGAAGTTATCGCCTGACTATGAACTGGCATCCACCTATCTCCGAGAAGCACTCCAGGTGGCCCTGGAAGAAGACAAGGTGGAGGAAAGTACGCCCTGTATTACAATGCTTCGACTGCGTTTGGCCAATGATGAAGCCCATGCTGGCAATTTATTGGAGGCTCTTGCAGAATACTCTCGAGCATGGCATTTCTTACTAGAACTGGAGAAAGACCCTTCTACTGCATCCAAAGCCTATACGACATTAGTAGCCCATACTGCCAAGAACATGGGGGATTTGTATTTGAGAGTGGGAGATTATACCTATGCCGAAGAATTTCTAGCCTGGGCCCTGCATGTTGCTGCAAAGGCACCTTTGGATGTAAAAGAAGAAGAGTGGAGACATTTCAAAGTCACAACCACTTGTTCACTGGCAAGTGTTTATGCTGTTCAGAGCCATTTTGAGTTGGCCCTGCCTTTGTTCTTGCAGGCACTTCGGGAGATCCCCGAGAATACACCACGGTGGATCTGTATGCGGGCTATTCTTCAGAATCAGTTGGCAGAAACAATGTTTGGGATGGGGAAGATGGAGGAGGCAATGGGATGGGCACAGGCTTCTTTTGAGTCATGTTCTGCTGGCGTCTTGGCAGAGACAGACTCTACACAGAGAGAAGTCAAGGATTGTCATGAATGTGGTGCTATTGTAGCCAATAACCTAGGAAAACTGCTGGAGGTGAGCATTGGAATAGAGTGTGTGTATCTTTCTCTCTTTTCTAATTACATTATGGAGTAGCTCAAGGGACAATTGAATGAAGCAGCTGTTTATTACAAAGAAGCACAAGTGTATGCTTTGAAACTACAAGATACTGATGCTTTTGATAAGTATGGAAAGAACATTCAGAGGATATATAAGAGAACAGACACTCCTCTATAAACTAAAGAACAAGAGAAAGAAGGAAGAGATATCTGTCCGTGAAAGTTATTGGGACAGATGACTGCCTGTGTATTGATTAAGATAGTAATACATAGAATTAAGCCATGTACTATAGAGCATTCATAAATAAACAAAACATAGATTAACCAAGTCACCGGAGAAGGAGGAGGAGGAGGAAGAATGAATAGTTTATACATTAAAGATGAAGGAAATACGAATGAACAAATGGGAGTAAACATAAGGGATAAGCTACACTCTGTACCCATAGAAAAGTAAAAGAGAATCAACGATGAAGAGAATCAGCAAGCCGTTGGTTCAATTCACTAGCACATCAGCAATTATATCAGTACAAGAGCTCTTATGACCCATTCTTACCTTGCTTTTTTATGCCAATAGTTTCTTTCTAGATGGACTTGTTCAAGCTTCTTTTTCATATCAGTATCAGAAGCATTGGATGTATGGGAGACACTAGAAGCATCGAGAGGAGTAGGCAATAGAGGATGACACTGTGCTGCTGTTCTATCCACCATGGAATTGACATCGTCATTCAATTGCTAACTGTAAGTAAAGACACTCACTCAATAGACTTACATTAAACAGGGTATAAGTGTCATTATGGAGTTCCCTACACAAGTCTATCAATCTCTTCTCTTCTAGAGGTGGCTAGAGATGAGGTATTAGTCAATGCACAACAACAAGAGACTTAACTAGTTGGTATTTATCAGTTACTGTCTTAACACACTGTTCCAATGTAGTGTACTTTCCAATGAGTTGATACACCATGCCATTGATCTGTTTGTTCAGCTGCTGCATGTCTACTAACATGGATTCCATAGGTTGTTGATGTGGAGTGGGTACGAGGGAAGGCTGTTCTCTGTGGGTACTTCCTGAATTCATCGTGCTATTAGAAGTACGTCTTTGAAGGGCCAATTGTTGGTGTATTTTCATATCAAGGGGATCTGAATCCACTGGTTCTGTGAATAGATTGGGGTTGTGTGTAAAGTAGCCTGTGGGTCGAAAGTTCTATAACCATTGCCTGAGTACACTTCCATCTTACTCTACTTACTCTAGGCACTTCCAAGTCTTCAAGACTAAGGGAACTACGCGTACTATGACTAGTAAAAGAGGAAAATGTGTTGGAGAGGCTAGAGTGTGGAGAAGAGTTATGGTTAGAATAATGAGCACTGGTGATAGACGGTGTGTTGTTGCGGCTAGAAGAGTGGGTGGATTCAGTGTCTGTTTTGTCGACTGAGTGGTTGGCTGCTGATATTTTGTCGGAAAGTTCATAACGAATAGGGGATTCTGTCCGAAGAGTGTCATTGTCAGAGTATCTCTTCTTTAGATAAGGTCAATAACGCTAGTATGCGTATTGATAGTATAAATTTGACTTACCATAAGATTGCTTGTCCAGAGACTCTCTGGCATGGATCTTCTATTGTGGGATTTATCTAATGCAGGGTCTCCTTAGCCTCAAGAGACACGCTAAAATGTAGGGTTACCTTTCTCATTCATTATAGGCAAAGAGCTTGCTTCTGGACGGGGCGCAAGGTGATAAGGGCGTAACTCAGACAATGACACTTGATGAAGCATCTCCTTTGATGTCTTTTGTGTTCTCGGGGACAATTGCATGAGATTGGTATCAAGAGACATACTTTTAGCTCTATTCCTTCGAACAGGAGGACGCTCTGTTGTGGTGTGTGATGCTTGTTGTTCAGTATCAGTAGCTGGACGCACAAGAGGAGTTGAGGAAGAAATAGAAATGGGGCTCTTTTGGCTGCGTGAGGGAGAAGTGGATCGAGACCGATGAATTAGTAGTTTAGTGAGGGTAGCGACACTGGTGGATCGAGACAGTGATCGAGAGCGAGAACGAGAGCGTGGCTGTTTCTGCAGTTCTTCTTCGGTTGTTTTGTCGTGAACATTAGCAAATAATGAAGCATATCTCAATTGACGCTCACACATAATCACTAGATAGAAGTGTATTAGCACACTACACACATGAAACCACACAGTATACCATTGTTCCAGAAGATGCAGTGGAAATCGTTGGTATATTTCTCATCTTCGGTTGTGTTTGTGACATGGCGAGGATTTCTCTCCAAAAGATCGAGTTTACTGCATAGAGTAAAGCGGAATCCTCGTACATCTGCTTGTACAAATCCAATAATCCAGGGGGTATTATTTGGACTGGCCAAGGATTTAAGATCAAACTCAAGCCCTTGCTCAACATAGGCAATAGCAATATTGTTCTGATGTTGATTTCTTGTTTAGAATAGAGGAAAGAGATTTCCATCCCTACCTTATACCTTGCATTAATATAGTTCTCTGGTGTATAAAAGTTACTAAAGGTGTCAAGTGTCTGCCAAGTTCGACTGAATGTTTCGTCAGTGGTTGCTAGACAATACAGAGTCAGCAGAAGCACGTGGTGACTTATAGCAACAGCGTTGTTTACCATAACGACGTGCAAGTGCTTGTGTCTTTTGGAAGGTAGCAATAAAATCCTTGCATGTTTCAATGTAACTATCTAATAGGGAGGTATTCTCTTTGGGTGGTACTACAGAAAAGAGCCGTGGACATTTGTGGAGATAGGCAGCTGCCTCTGATGCCATTTGATCCTGAGCAGGTTGCTGCTCTTGTGCGGGAGAAGCTCTCAGCAGAAAAGAGCCAGGTCGATCTATTGAAGCAGTTGAGAATGGAAATGCCTTGTTCTATCTCTTGGTTATATTCTTATGTGGGCTGTGTTTGTACCTTGATTACCGTCAAACAGTTCAATCTGCTCTATATCAGCCCAACCCTTAAATTTTAGGGTTTGGGATGATCGAATACGCTCCAACTTCTTAGGGATAAATGATCCTGTAGAAGTATCTTTGTCTTCTTTAGCAGTGAGAATATCCATGCCTTTGGATTGGTGTGAGGGACGGCTGGCTATCATGAGCTTATCTGCAAATAGGAACAGAGTGACAGCTCGGATAGGTTTAAGCGTCTCTCGGTGTATCTCAGTAGCATCCAAATGGGTGACAAGTGTACGGCTCTGATTAATCAAAGAACACTGTCGATTGTTAATCTATGCAAAGTTCATGGGAAAACCTACAGGGCTGTCTTTGATAGAAGTATGCAAGTTATGAAGCATGTTGGCCAATTTAGTAAGATCATCATCCACCATCATGGCAATGTCTTGGAATTTAGCATAGGTCTTTGTCAGTCCTATCCAGTCAGGATGGGTGTTGGGTGTATACTGGAGGATTTCTACATCAACAGTAGATGAGTAGCTGTAGAATACTGTCTTATCTTTTCTTACCTTGAAGAAGGAGTGTGTATCGACTAATACGCTGTACAGGCTCTATAAGCAATCCCTCTAGCATGCCTTTCCACTCTTTAGCACGAGGATCATCGGCTGCTCGAAGAAGAAAACTTCGAAAGGCCTGGTTCTCGATGTATTCTCTCTTTTGGTGCTTTTGGGCACTCTTCTTCCCTAAGAGATATTTCCGGTAGCAATCAAATGCATTCATCTATAATAGGTAACATTACACAGCTAGTTTGATTTTTGTTTTATCAAGACATATTTGCCATTCTTACGTTTTTAGCACAGATATCACCAAAACTGTCCTTTTCTACTTGTTGGAGCTGTTTAAGAAATTGTTCGTTGACTTCCAAGAGCTGTTCACAATTAAGGAAAATGTTGGCCCATTTGAATGAATTAAGAATAGCGTATCTGCCTTGGGATTGTGTGCGTAAAGGAAGAGCAATAACATGCACCAAGACACGAAGCTTCTCAACATAGGTAGCCTCTGTTTCAATAAAATGAGAAACAAGATAAGCTCTCTGATCGTCGTCTCTAACAAACTGTAGAATGATTAACGTGTCTTATGAACCGAGGCTTGATATTTTACGCTATTGTGACGAATCGGAGATGTCTCTGGTTGCAAACTACTGGTTTGCTTCTCACAAGGATCTCCAATAATGTTGAGAAAGCGTCGCAGCTGAATAAGTTGCTCTTTAAAAGCACTCTATAAGTTGGCTATCTATTGTACTTTGTTTCTCTGTGGTTTACCGTTGCTGCGTGGTCTGTTGGGTACAATAATATCGATATTTTGACACTGGATGAGAATCATAAAAGTAAATTATCCGAGGGCTATATTTCTCCTCTTACTATAGGATATTTTGTGTTATAAAGGATATTGGGTGGTAGCTCAGCATCAAGTGGTATCTTTTCTGGTAGGTTTGCTCTACGTTCCAACTCCCATACGTGAACATAGCCAAGTTTGTTCAACTGGGCTTCTACAACCTATCAGGCTGTGTTAGTCGATTTGCTCGAGTGGTAGAGTGAATCCCTGCCTTTAAGCGTGGCATGAAAGAATGGAAACTATTTTATTATTATTTTTATGTCTATTTTCTTGATAGGGAAATAGAAGGGAAATAAGAAGGAAAGAAATAAAAGTAATATAAATAATAAAAAGTAATATAAATAATAAAAAGTAATATAAATAATAAAAATAATAAAAATAATAAAAAGTAATAAAAAGTAATAAAAAGTAATAAAAATAAAAATAACCAAAAAAGAAGAAGAGAAAATGCAATAGGCACTCAAATACACTGCTAATCTACTTTTCTTTTTTTAAATAATAGTAAAAATAAAAATAAAAAAGAGTTCTACTGTGACTAACGTATCATTTGCTATCTAAAGTGTTACAAAAACGATGGACTATAAAATGGTAGAATGGTGAAAGAGTGGAATAGTGGAATAGTGGAATAGTGGAATAGTGGAATAGTGGAATAGTGGAATAGTGGAATAGTGGAATAGTACAAAAACGACATGACTGTCTGTGTGTTTAAAATGTCCAACTTACTGACCTATTCTTTATCATCAGTAGAAAGATGGTCTATAGTGGTAAGAATAACTTTATTCTGCATATCTTGTAATGTCTTTATTTTTGGTTCCAAGTCATCTTCTTTTATTTAACGATCCCCAATCACCTATCACTGTTTTATGCATTGCTTACTCCTAAGCTATACTTACTCTAGACATCACCATTGTTTAGGTTTTCCTTTTACGGATGACAGGAAAAGGATATTTATCCTTTTGTCGGCCTTTCCTCCGCCTCCCGATTAAAGCAGTTGTCTAACCCAGAGAGAATAGTTCTTTTGAATTCTCTCTTTCTTTCTTTCTTTCTTTATTTGTAGCTATATATCATTATCTTTTTGAATTCTCAGTAAGATCTTATATTACTTGAAATACAAATGTATTCAAAGTAGACTCGCATCTTGGCTGTATATCAAAATAAGTATCAGAATTCAACAAGCGGATAAATACCGACACTACTCATCATTTCTCATCATAAGCATATAGCATGCCTTATCAAAGAGTATATCACTGTCACAAATGAGTGATAGTAACATCTCATTTGATATATGGATTTGCATATTTTAATTATTATTATTTTACTTGTGATAATGGAGTAATAAACTAAAATGTACTTTATTTGTTAATATGCAATAAGAAGGTATAAAGATAAAAATGTTCAACAGATGACTTCATCTCCATGAATAGAATAAGCTAAACTATATGGTCATAATCTTTCTGTAACCTTTGCTATTTGTGTGTGTGTGTGTTTTTGTTTATTTTATAGTGTGTATCACTTGGATCTATCTTACTATTATGAGTATGTGCTTTTTTAAAATAAGAACAGCATAAAGAGATATAGAAAGAAAAGGGGAAAAAGAAAGAATGCAAGAGAAAGCACAAGGAGAAAGTGTATGCAGACCATAAAATATTTAAGATCAAAAAGACTAATCGAATATTTACAACAGGAGATTATCTGTAGAAAACTAATTGAAATTACCCCTTTTAATTCCCACTCATAGTTTAACTTTTTAGATAGAGCACATTACGTTTAAATAGTTTACTTTGTTAATGATGCACACAAGATTACTTTAAAAGTATTATTTATTCTGTGAGACAATGATAAAACAAACAAAAAGGCTATACAAAACAATAGGGTAGACCAAATGTTGATGGAAAGAATGAGGGTTATAGTAGATGGCTATGGCTACAGTGATCGAATTGTTATATTAAAATGTCAAACTTCATGTCTCTTTTATGCTATTTAATACTATTAAATATTCTGTCAATGTTAATACTATAGATACTTTATTACCAAATTCAATAAATATGCCCATTCGACAGGTATAATAACTATTACATCATAATGTTATAGTATTCAAATCAGTTTGTACTCTATTGGTTTTAAAACCAGCTAATGTAAGTACATAAAACCATATTCTCTTCTTAACTCTACTCAATAACTTTTAATAGAAATTTGGTTGTTTAGGATATAAATAAATAAATAAAAAAGAAGAAAAGAAACTATATTATATTATATTATATTAAGCCATTTTGATTATTAATAAACATAATATAGACAAAAGATAGAATGATAATTGATTATCTTGAATGAATTCACAATTTAAACTATTAAAAGTATTCTTAATTACTGTTTGTTTTGGGTGTGTCTAAAAGAATATTAACTATTCCTAGAATGTCTCAAAAATATAGAGACAGTTGGTGCTTCTCAAAGAAAGTGGCTATTGATTCACAGTGTGATACAAGTGGCTTCTGTCTGACAGACTTAAGCAAATCATTGTATACTAGAAATAAGTACCTAAAGACATTTAGAGATAGTAATTCATTCTTGTTCACAGCTTAATAGAATATAATAAAGAACCCAGGTTTTATTGCATTGTAGTTTTACATGTTTAGAAACAATGTTCTGTAGAGTAGAAGGTTTGACTCAAACTAAATAAAGTATGTGCACTGTATTCTATGAATAGACTACATAGATGCAAGCAATATTCTAATACATTGTAATTATAGTATGTTATCATAACAAAGGCTTTTATCTTTCTATTATTAATGCCTTGTTAGTGAATATACGACTACTTAATAAAAGCTCTCTATCCTTTCTATCTGCATTCAAGATGACTAATGTGTGTTTTTAATTCATCGAAAGATAGAATATTCTTGGCATTGATGCTACGACAAAGACTTGAGCATAGCCCACATAGTAACAGATAACAAAAAAAGCATACGCCCAATTAGTTAATTATTTAACTCTTCAGTAAATATCCATTAATATGTATTTCCATCATGAATGACTAACAATAAAAGGGATGTTCATTAGTTTTCTCAGTAAAACAATAATGAAAGTCAATGTTATAACCATAAGAATTAATTTGAAACTCTTCAAGGCATTGATGCTTTACTTGTAAGTTAATAGCTACTGGTAACGTTAGGAATAGAAATCAGATAAAATATTAAAAATAAATATAGAGTATGTATATGACTTGAAAGGGTGAAAAACTCACAGCACACGTATAGAATATGAAGCAAGGTTGTTTGATAAAGTGATTTAAAAATTAATTTCTTTGAAGCAGGCATAGCAACATCAAAAATTTCAGGGCAGGTGCATTAGTCATATCTCATGAATTTTTTTGTTATGTTTATATATTCATTTTATGGACTCTAGTTATTAGAATGTATACATAAATAGAAACTGTATTGAAAATACACATAAGAGCTGTCGAATGTTATGTGAGACCTAGAGATATTTATTTATTTATTTAAAAAATCCATTAGATATTGAAAACCTAGCTATCCAAGAACTAACTTTCCTCGTGGACTAATATAAAAACGGGAAGTTGTGGATAGTATCTTTAAACAAATATGTATATCTTAAGTGCTTATTGACTTGGATAAATAAACTTTAATGATTTATTTAGTCTCATAGTTTGAAAATGCTAACACCTCGGATACACACTTCTCTCTCTCTCTTTCTAATATAATATTCTTTGAAACTGCCAAAGTAGATTTCTTGGAAGACACCTTTCTCTCTCAAACACAATGGCTTATAGTTAATTTCTCTTTTAAGAAGTATAGTTCAAAGTATAAGTGAAGCAGTATTGGTATATATTTTTATTGAATAATAGACAAAGTGGTTACAGAGTACTTTAATTATATTGAGTTTTTCTTCTGTTTAGATAGATATTATATTAAAAAATAACTAGCAGCTAAATACTATGTTTGAAAAGAGTAAATCCAAAGTGCTTTTTTTGAATGATTTAGATTACTGCTTATGTACTAGACCATATAGCTACTCTATGAAAACTATTGATAATCTTCATCATATATTAAGCTAATGGATTTAGCTCATTAGTCGTTATTGATAGCACTGTAAACCAAGACAAATATATCATTGTTTTAGTCAGTGAGTTCCATCCTTGGTTCATGGAATTGCATCAGAAACAGGATAGAGAGTTTCTGTTACAAGAAGAGGGTGCTAGCTATCATACTGGGACCTATGCTAGATGGTGGAGAAAGACACATCAGATTCAGGGCTTTGAATACTAGCCCACAAAAATTCATGAATTGAACCCAATTGAATATATCTTGTGGGCCTTAGAAATACGAATTGAAGAAAGAAGGATATCTATTATCAATGTATAAAGTTTGAAATATCTAATTGCAGAAGAGTGGGAGAGAGTTGGTGTTGAACTTGCACAACGATTAGTTCTGAGTATGACAGATAGATGCCAGGCTGTAATTGATGCCAAAGGAGGCCATAAAAATATTAATTATATTATTGTTATTTTATTTTCTATAATTAAAGATATTAAGCTTTGGTGTGTGAAAGTTTGAAGCTTCTATATCAAATGGGGAGTGTTTTATCTAATGTTGAACATATCCTAAATATTTCGTCCTGAAATTTATTTTCAAAAGTATTAAATTCAATGGTGCGTGACTGTAGATCAAATGTGAAGTGTTTCATTTGATGTTGAAAATGTCCTATCTATTTTGTTCTGATAAAGTGACCAAACAAATATAATCGACCATTTCAAATTCCGGACTATTTTTTTGTATAAAAATAATAAACATTATTCTTTCTATCTTCATAACAATTTTTTTTCTCTGATGTCTGACTCATCCAACACCTTAAATATCTTCACTAAGACCTCCGAGATGTGGGAAATATATGATCCTGGAGACTTGTTCAGCTATTCTCCATGAGGTGCTGAACATGAACACCACCCAAGCCGAGACATCTCGTGTGTTCAATGTTCCTCCCACTACTGTAGGGGACATTGTGAGACACTTCAAGAAGACAGGCTTGGTGTTGCCTTCTCCCAAGAGTGGCCGACAAAGAAAGTTGGACGACAAGGCTCTCTGATGGTTGAGAAGAACAGTAGTCAGTGATTCTCATCAGACCAAGGAGGCCATTAGGGCAAGCATGGCCATCAAGGTATCAGACAAGACTCTGAATAGGTACCTTGATGAAATGGGTTTCCACTCTTTCATTCTGGTGTTGAAGCCTCTCCTCACTTAGAATCATATGGAAGTAAGGCTCCAGTGAACCCATGAGCAGTGGCAAGCGGTCGTCTGGTCTAATGAGTCTAGAGTGGAATTGATGAGCTATGGTAAGGGAGTCGGAGTTACCAGGCAGTCTGGTACGGCCTTTGAGCCTAAGAATGTCCTAGAAATGAGAGTTTGGAGGCGGTGGAGTGATGGTATGGGGCTGTTTCAGTGGGGAGGGTATGGTAAACTCAGCCAAGTACATTGATGTCTTGGGAGAAGTCTACTGCCCCAAGCTCGAACGTCTTTCTCTCCTAGATTCTAAAGCCAGTTACCGCCTATAGGAGGACAATGCTAGACCCCATAAGAGTATGGCAACTCGTGAATGGAAGGTAGCAAAGAGGTTAAAAACTCTTCCTTACTGGCCCTCTCAATACTAGTCTCAATCTAATTGAGAATCTGTGGGCCCACCTCGAGAAGGTTATTAAGAAGGATAGAAGGGTGTATACCACCAGGAAGAAGTTGGAGGTGGTCCTGATGCTGGAATGGGGCAAAATATCTAAAGAAGTGACAGACACCCTCATTGCCAGCATAGGGCGGAGATGCCAAGGGTAGTCACAGTGGTTATTAATTAACCTTGTAATAAAACTTATTTTATTTATTTTAAACACTGTTATATATATATATCTATTGAAATATTTGTCTTTAGCTAATGAATTCATGGTTATAACACTATTAAGAAAATTATTAATCCAAAAAAGGAAATGTGTATCTGAAATGGTTGATTACATTTGTTTGATCGCTTTACTTATTAAGAGATTTCTGACGATTTTGACATCCCAAAGAATACAATGTGTGAGACCGTCCTATTGTGTAAAAACAAAGGAATGAATTGACCCAGAATGTGTACAGGAAGACCTGAAAGGGTGTCATCTATTTCAAAACTGGTAATCGTCTTGTCTATTCGTAGAAACTCTATACAAATAATTACATTTCATTTGAGAAATATTAATGATGTAAAAAATAAGGTTGTTTGGTCTGACGAATCCCATTTTAAAGCTGTGTAAAATAATAAATAGACTAGAGTGATCAAGAAGAAAAGTGAAAGGTATAAGAAGCGTCATACACAATAGACATAAGTATGGCAAGGATTCGGTCATAGTTTGGGGTTGCTTTTGGCGTGAGGGTGTAAGACCTCTTGTGCTCTTAGAGGAATCAGCTGATCAAGACATGTATGTCAATGCAATTGCCAAATATTTGCTTTCCTGGTTCCAAAAATTGAAAGAGGACCTCAAGGAGACCATGTTCTTCCAAGAAGACGGTGTTCTTTGTCACACAGGAGCATAGTAGATGGTACAAACAAGAGGTGTTTGATCGAAGGTTTCTATTTTTGGCCTGCACAAGTCCAGACCTTAACCCAATTGAACATGTCGAATCTTATCTTGAAAAGAAGATCGATCTGCGTTGAACAAGCCAGCCAATGCAGAACAGCTTGAACGATGCTTGTGTAGTGAATGAGTGAAAATCCTAAATGAATCTTTGGAAAAATTAGTAGATAACATGTCAATAAAGTATTCCACTGTGATTAAAGATAAATTCTTTGCTAAAAAGTACTAAATAGTATATTTATAATAAAAATTTAGACGATCATCTAAAGAGCAACTGCTCCAAATCTTGTGTTACTCCATGAACCTTTTATTATGAACATCTTACTGATAGATATACTTTTATTTTATTTTATTTTAAAAAATAAGAATAAGAATAAGAAAATTGATTTGCCGTCAACTCATTGCATAGGACTGTATATTATAGTATTATGAGTATGTTTGATCATGATATTGGAAGCAGTTGATATGACAATGCTCTCATACCAATAATCCTTATTTGGGTGAGGCTGTTGACCTCGTGCTAATGCGAGAAGGTATTGGGTATAGCTTCATCGATTAGGTTTTTTTTTTCTGTGAAGTTTGTGGGATTTTTCCTGCTAAGAGTCCATTCATTAGTGTTTTTTAGTGGGTAATATCGACATTAAGTAATATTGTAAGAAGAAGAAAAATACAATGGTTTAAATAAATAGAAATCTGGAAGATAAAAATATGGTTGGTATTTACTTATGACAATGTGTTTATGAATGTCATGGTATAGGCGTTCTTTTTTCAAATATATTAAAAAACTCAGGTACTTGGGTGCATTTAGAAAATATTAATTTTCAATACAATTTACTAGATATTATAATATCTTTTTGCATGACAAAATCCAATAAGATACACTTCATTATCACTTTTTAGGTAGTTTACCTGTATCATGGGTTTCCGTCAGTTAGTCAACCGAGGCTCCAGCGATAACTGGGGAAGAGAAGGATGGAGATGAGCCAGAAGGCTTGGACCTTTTATTGGTTCTAGTTATATCCTTGGAGTCATTCTTTCTTTTGTTATATCTACAAAAGCGCTCTGGGCGGGTACCATTTTCCCTTTGAGATATTAGAATATGTCTAAAGTTCAATGTAGCAGCTAGATCACGATTCCAAAGCCTCAATGTCTTGTCTTTCATACAATTTTGGTTTGAACACCTATTTGAAGGGAGAGAAATATGAGTCTTTTTTAAATATAAAATTAAGAAGAAATGACCTGAGAAGACCATGACATCTAACTTGGAGTATTTTTATTCGTTGATAGGGTCTGGGGTTCTTGACATGTTTAAATGTTTCCAAAGGTGAGTACTTGCACTCAGGACACAGGCTCGATGTTTTGAATTCATTGATAAGATAGAGTTTGAATTCTTTCTTCAACATCCTCCGCATGCCTTTTCTCTTTATTGCCATTCTTTTGGTAGGATTCGCACCTGAATAACTTGCTACACGCTCCTATAGAAATCAAATACATGTAAGAATCATAGGTTAAATCTATAAGCATGTTGTATCTTCTTTACTTCATTAACATCTTGTTGAGTGTGTAGCATTTTTAGTTCAAAAATAATAGATAAAAATACAATAAGAAAGAGGAAATAAATAGTTATTTTATTAGCAACACTGAATAGTGTCAGCTATTATTTATTATCCATTGATGTGATGGTGTCGTTAATGACTTCTTAGGTCCAAAGGTATTGGTTTAGTTAACGTACAATTAACTCTGCTCTTATTTATTCAACTTGTTTGTTATTCTTTTATACTTCTTTTATACTTTAATGATTATTACAGATAGAAGAACTTCAAGGAAATCACCACCAAAAGACATACATTCTAATGCAGGCTGTTGTACTTTTATATTATCTCTAAAAGATCTATCAACTGTACTAAATACGCTACGACTTAGATGCTTTATTTAATGCCATTGATTCTGTGGATGTTTTATTTATTTATTTATAAATTGTTAAATGTTAACCTCTCGTTTCTTTAATGAATGGGGTCTGAGGTAACAGCATCCTGTACACCACTCAATATATCTCTTCTCAATGTGTCTTGGTTGTGCCGTATAAATTTCAGACAACCTTGTTCAATGTTAGCATGCATGTCTACTCTATACTGATAAAGAGGGCTTTCCAAATAAATGCAAGTGATTGGAATCATTTCTGTACATTAGTCTGAAACAGTAGTGTTTTACTATGCTTATCATGATATTCTGGTTATTGATCGAGCATGTATTTATAGTCCAACCTAACTGTCCTGTAGGAAGAAAAAAGTACTTAGCTCATAGGATTATATGACTGATTCATTTCACTCATTCTTTACAGTAATCTGCCATTTCTTGGTCTTATCACAATATATCTACTTTCTGTTTGGTATCTATCATTATTTGGATAATTCTAATGACTTTTGCGCAAATAGCCATACTTACAACAGCTTGTATATCTATTTTGACGATATAAGCTAGAGAGTATTGTATAATAAAAATTATTTAACAGTTCGTCCGATTTGTTATTCCTATTGGTGAATATAGGATCTACCACATGGACAACTTTTTGTCCATGAGCTTGATGTTTTTTTCTATAGAATTCAGAGGCCATGCTTAACTTTTACTTAGTCTAATTTTCCACTTTTATCTTGTCTTGTTGTTATTTATTTATTCTCTAACGACCATTCTCTATTGTCCAAGTAGAGTTTTATCTTAATATGTATGTTGTACAGCTATCACTCAATAGGTATAGATTTTGAATATTATATTTATCTAACTGATAAATAATACTTTCTATTAAATTTAATGTGTTAAATTACTAGACATAGATAGATTTACATAAAGGGTAGAAAAATGACATCAAATGTACTGGGTTAAAAATATGAGGAAGTTTTTTTTATGTAAACTTCTTTTTTGACTTTGTAATTTTATATGAAAAAATTAAGATAATAATCTTACATAGATGAAATAATGAGACAAAACCTTACAATGAACAGAAAATATGAACAGAAAATAATTACATTTTCCGATAGTTAATTGAATGATAAAATACTGCTGTAAACTTTTTTAAACGGCTAAGTCAATATTTCTATCAAAACTATTCACAATATGACTAAACTACTAACCTTTGTTATTAGCTTTCTGCATAGCATTCATACTGAGGTTACAGTAATTATATTACAGCAGCTACTTTTGTAGACAGCCAAAATATTATATCTGGTTTTTAATACATTATTTGTATCCAATACTATATAAAAATAGAATGAGAACGATGTAACTTTAGCTTTATTTGGATCTTAATTTCCCCACGAGGAGGATTAAGATAAGCTCATAAATTGCATAATGAAAAACCTTTATAGATTGAATGCACAATCTAAAGTATCAGACACCATATAAAGTAACTTATTTCATAATAACCCATTCATATGACTATATATCGTCATTTATTATAAAATCATTATCTAAAATAGATACATAGTGATTTTTTTTTGCAAGAACATGAATACATTTTCTTATAAACTTTTTAAAAAGAAACAAACAAACAAAAAGTGTCTAAACATTATAGAATTACACAGCTAAATTTAAGAGGAAATTTCATGTGCACCAATATGATATAGTTAGAAATCAGGCGGTTGTTTATAACTCTTCATTATTATTTTTCATCAGCATGGTAGTGATATTAGCGTGATTTGATTGGTACTAATTATTTAAAGAATGAAATAATTGGATGAGAAAGAATAGTTTATTAATAAATATGCAAACAATAAAATAAATCATTTCTGGCATATTAAACTTGTTAAGATATATTTTCATTGTATGGAGTTAATTAAAATGAGTATTTGTCTACTGAATAGACCACTTGAAATTTTTCCTATAGCAATAAGTTGGTATTAATATGATTTAGCCTGATAATTGATAGACAATAATAATGATTTTATAGAACTTATAGACTTCTTTATAAATGTTAGTTCTTAAAGAGATTATACATCACTCTATACAGTAGATATTGTTAGTAACAATGTTTTGGTTAACCATTACTATTAGTCAAGTAATTTGATACTATCTTATTAATACTTCCCAGGCTTCCAAATATAATATAGTTGGTAAGTTTGAAAGTACCACAAAGACTATATTTTCAGGTTTTGTTTACTATGTTAATTAAGGAAAACTTGATAATTCAGAAACCCCATGATTATGCAATTTAAAATTTATACTTTTTCCCGTTTTGTGCTCCATATTTACGGATGAAGCATTATCTTTACTTCCAAATACTCAGTGTTGGTCATATGGTCACGTAATGCTATATAGAAAAGGCAATTGATTCACGTTACAAATACACTTAAATGTATATTCTTGCCAGCTATTCAGATACCCTGTCAAATATAATTAAACATCATTTGGTATGAAGAGCCTATAGGCTTTATTGAGATAGTTTTATATTCTGTACATAATACAAAGGTATATTTTATTTGCGCATTATTAAAATATGAATTAGTTTGGCTGTACTATTAATTGATAAAATCTAAAGTATGAAATTAGTCTTTTTTCTCAGCTAAAGACTTCTCAATACTTACTTCCAATTAAATGTGACTCATATTAAAAATCAGATGAATATCAAGATTATAACTTGTTACATGGATGAGAGAGAGGGAAAGGGGGGAGAGGTACTTCGGTTGAAAGGTCTAATTGTTGCTCGGTCTATATGTTGTCATTTCTCTTACTTATAACAAAATAATGATTTCTTATTTGATAGGATTGACTTTGTCATTGAGCTCATTTTAGCTGATTGAGTAGTCTGGCTAGACTTAGAATGTGAATAGAGACTGATACTGTAGCTGTGAGATTTTTTGTGTCCATTCATATTTTGCGAAATGTTGCCATCGTCATTTACAGTGATTTTTTTTGGCTCAGTAAACTTTTCAAACGCTATATTAAGGTCAAATAGCTCGGGAGAATATAAGTAGCTTCTCAAGCTTTGGCCATCTTCACTGCTTTGCGTTGATGATTCCGAGGAAGTCTGACTATTGAGTGTAATGATTGATGGTGGCTGTGAATTACTACTGAAAGACCCTGTGCGTGATATTGGTTGTTTCACTACATCAAGCTTCTTTGGCTTTCTTCCAACTGCAAGACTACATGCTGCTGCCTCTCCTTGTACTATTTTCAAAAATTGTTGCTCATCAAAGTTTTTGAGTGCAGCCCATGTTGGGTTTAAAAATGCAAAAGTACGCTTAATTGTAGATGTATTCTCTACATACACACGTGTCGTGTTAGTTACTACTTATTATATTATTTTGAAAATAAATAAATAAAAACTTACGTCTGCCAATACCACCATTAGCACTGATACCATGTAGAGGCTTGTTTGGTGCAGCCATACTCCGTTTATCTCCTTGGCGCAAGGGTGGTTTGCCTTTTTCAATACGACAGATATTGCGAGCTATACACACACCAGCTAATGTGGCTGAAAATCCGGTTTTTTCCTCCTCAACATTGGTAACATCTCCTCCAGAAAAGATGTGCTGATATTTCCAGTGATCTAGTTGTAAGGTTGGCTTGACTCGAATACGATCCCATAAATCAATGCATGTTTCGAATCCAACATCGCCGTCGCCTTGTAACAAATTACTACAAGGAGTTGTGCCCGTGGCGAGGTATACCTTGTCGTAATTGCGGTAAGCACGTCCACTTGATCCCATGTAGGTGTTTTTCTCGCTTGAGTCAAAATCAACAATTCTTTCTCCACACACTACTTCAACGCCAAGACGTGTCAAATAGTCGACTGCTTTTTCACGACGTTTAGTGGAACTTCGATACACTAAATCACTGTGTGATTCTACTAATGTGATGCGCTTTTTCTTCTTGTAAGGGGAAGGAAAATCGTATTGAGCAATCTCACTAGCAAGCTCACAGCCAACAAGTCCTCCTCCTAAAAGTATGTTAATTTCTTGTCTTGATAAATGTGATAATCAAAATACATACCAATAATAAGAATACTTTCAGATTTTTTAAGTTGTTCGTTTTCAACACTAAGTTCAGACAAACGATAAAGAGAAGATATGTCAAATGACTTTAGTTTTGATTTGTAAGAGCTTCCAGTTGCGATCACAAGGTAATCAAAGGTAATCTTTTGTTTTTGTTTTAGTATTATTGGAATTATTGTAAATATTTAAACTTACCAGCTCATCATTCACAAGAATGGCAGTTGCATCATTTTCTATTCTTTCTGCACAGCCAATTACCACTCGGCCGTGTTTGACATAAGTGTCATGTCTTACACGAAGAGAAGAGGTTTCTTCAGGACGGACTAACATCTTACTTTTGATTAAAATACGAATTAACGTGCCTCCTTACCTTGATAATACCAGGACTATACTCAAATGAGTCTAAAAATGTGTTAATGTTATGACAAGTAGTATGAATCAAACCTTTTGTATCAATAAGTGTCACATGAAAGCGTGGCATATGATCCAAGATAGAGGCCACTGTGAAACCCTATATAATACAGCTATTAATACCTGTTTCTATATTATCTATTGTTTAGAATTAAAACTTACTGTAAATCCACCGCCAACAATAACTACTTTCTTCTGGTAGCAGTTGGCAATTGAAGAAGTACTAATGAAATCAAATTTTGTCAAAAAATGGGTTAATTTTTACTAAAGCTTACTCTTCTTGCTTGCATACTTTGTCAAAATCAGCAATCTTGCTTTCCTATACCATATAAAACTGCATTAATATCATCAATGATACTATACTTTTTACTTATCAAAAATATTATTCAATAAGATTACTTACTAAAAAGGCTCGAACTTCTTTCTCGGTCGAGCTAAATATGCTTATGGCTTTTTCTTTTGAGAAGATTGCCCATTTCATTGACTTTATAGCCTGTCCGACTTGCTTTGCACTTTTAACATCGAGTTCTAATGGCGCTCCGAGGTCGATAAAAGTCCGCCATATTCTTTAAAATGAATGTTAGATTACTCTTCAGTCGAGAAAATCGAGTAACCTTCATTATTCTATTTACCTATGAACAATTGATTCTAGGTTATCAGGGTGTTGTTCGTGGCGTAACTGTGAGATTGCTTCTATAAAAAGTAGGTTTTCATGGGCTTCTATGCTTTGTAGATATGATTCAAAGGAGGAAAGTAGTTGAGGTGATGATAGGATGTGTTGCAGTCGACTATGATGAGACTCCATTGATCTTCTTATTGATAAAAAATTTATCAGAAATATATAATGGTTGTAATGGTTGTATTTGTTTGATTTTGAATAGTGTTATTTAAAGTGTTCGCAAGTGAATGAACATATTTTCTTGATGATAGATTGATATTTATATTTATTTCTTCGTGTCGAGTTTGTAAATATCAACACCGCCGATGACTGGCCAGGTGTCTATAAAGGGAGATTAGAATAATTTGTAATGAAAATTTTGTTGTGTGGCTAGCTGTGTTGGTTGCATAAAGTGGTGTTGGACAAATCCAGATGTCAAACCCTAGGTCATGTGATATGTTAAGCGTATGCAACGTTCAGGACAGAAATATAGAAAGATCAGTAATAAAAGTGTTTTGAATAGGAGTTGGATCATCCTTTTTTCCTACAGGAGAAGACTGAGAGGTGAAATTCACTAAAAGAAAGAGAGGAAGAAGAAACTCCCTCCTCCCATTTTCTCCTGAGATAACTATCTTGGGTTGCCTCATCACCTCCTAAAAAGAGGAGATGAGAACGGAAACTAGGGTTTGTAAACCCGAGGTGAGGCTACAGCGGTCATGCAAAATAAGTAGATAATTGTTAGTCTAACAAAGTGATACAATACTGTTAATAGCTACGTTTTCAAGTTTTTAAAGGACCGTTGTCTTACAGAATAGCTCAAAGATCCCTTTTTTGTTAGTTAATATAATTAAATGGCAGCCTTCACTCATCACCTATTCTGATGAGCAACTCTAGGTTACATTGGGCATTGTTTCACGAAGATATAGAATCAGAGAAAGAACCCCCTGAAAAGCTATACAGCAAATAGAGTTCGATAGAACATAGCTTGCTACACATTACTGAAAAATATAAAAGATGGATAACAATCTATGAATAGTGAGGAATTGTAATTTACTTCATATAGTATGAACAAAATATACAAAGTAGATGGTAGGATATAATTGTACTGAAAATAAGATGAAGTATTTAAAGACACTACACAGTTCTACTCACCCAGATACAAATATACCATGTACATGTAAACATGATACACATAGGTCTACGCCTTCACACATTTGCACATATGCATATTTATACGCATTTCTCTATGTAAATACAGAAAAAAGGCAAATAAGAGTAAGAATAAGAGACATATTACTAAAAAAATCCAAACAGGTCAACGCATATGCATTTCTTTAAATCCTTATTCACTCTCTCCTTTATAGCTTCCTCCAATGAATAGACTATCTGTAGGCACTGTTTGCTTTACCCTGCTCTCTATATTATATAATACTATGCAGAAGAACCCCCTTGATCTTATATAAATGCTTGATTCAACTCCTTTTGCCTCTACACCTCTTTTCCTTCTTCTAAAACTATGGTTTTTCAATCCGTGCGTGCTTCTTTAATTGTTGGATTAGTCATTGTCTTGACAATTGGTGTTCATTGTGTTAGTGCCGCTGTTGGTTGTGCTGCCGAAGCAAAGTAAGATTCTTTCTATTAATTATATTTGTTCTAACTCGACTATAAAGTTTCCAAGGCTGTAAAACTATTGAGGAGACTCAGCTTAAGAGCTGTGGACCTTCAGACTACGTCTGCCAATGTGCAGCACAAAAATTGATTCAACAATGCTATAATCTGTGTCCTACTTATGCTAGCGATGCCACTATTCAACAAGGCACAGTGGATGGTATCTGTGCTGCAGTTCCTGTTACCACCACTTCCTTAGCTCCTTTGCCCACAAGCACAACTCAAGTTGCCATTGCACCCACTGTGGTTCATCTCACCTCAAGTGCCGTCTCTATAAAATCTGCATTACCCACTGCTTCTACTACACATGCAGCCACATCCAGTGGTTGCTTAACACATTTTATGTCTTTGCATACACTCAGCGCAGTGTCTTTTATTGTTGTTTGGATAGTATGGAGTCAATAATTATCCTGATTCTTTGTTTACGTCAGTGTATTTTACATTATAATTTTCTCTATACGTGCTTTAAGAAATTTTCGTAGCCGTTAGTGCTATTATTCTTCAATCTATTCATATTTAGTCTACTAGTTACAAAAAAACATCATTTAATATTGATATAAATATAAATTTTGTTTCTGCTCATACAAGAATATTATAAATTAGTGCTTAGCTCGATTATTTCTTCCATACAGAAAAAAAGTAGAAAAAAGAAAAAACTCTAGACCATGGGTAAAATTGGGTTCAGATACTTCTTACCCAAGTATCTGGATTATAGATGGTAAAATGTATTTCCATATAAAGGCGTGGTCTTTATTTCTTTTGGGGTCAGATAAAGTGTGAGGGGTTTTATCTTTATTATAACAGCTTTAACGAAATATATAATTTACAAAAAAAGAATATAATATAAAAACATAATTAGATAAGTGTTTCAATTTCTTTGGATATCGCTGTTACAAGCGTTATAAAGACTCTATCTCGATGATGCTGTCTCAATCTATTCTGAATACCAAATGTTGGTTAACCTATGAATGAAATATCAGTCATATAAATTAAGCATTGAAGATATTATTACAACCTGCATAAAATATACCACTCTCGATTAAGATTAAGTATAGTAATGATATAGCTCTTAAAGAAGAAATGAGATAGTAAGAAAAGGTGTCTAAAGGCCTTACTTGATGCTCTAACAGCCAGATTTTCTTAGTTGTAACATTAGATAAAAACACATTTCAAAAGTAATAAGTTGTCCTCAATAATCTCTGTAATTTGTTTTCAAGAAGTATATTCATCTTAATATAAATGCCAAATAGAACGAAAGCAATTGCAGTAACCCAATAATAGTTTTCTATTCATCTTGTTACCAAAAACCATTAATATCTATTACTTGATCAATAAAAGCGTCAGGACTATGTATCATCACTTACAGTCGATAAACCTGTCTCAAATAGACATCTAAAACCTTTAAGTTAGTAGAAATAGGAAAACATTATAGTATGTTTACATGCCTGAATGTTGTATCTTATAACCTGCTTAGATGCAACTAAATGTGGCGTTCGGATTAATTAATAAAATAGCCGCTGGTATAGCCATTTTACAAGCACTCAAACTCTGCTAAAATTTGATTCTATTGGTGGGGAAATCAGGGACTTAAAGAGAGGTCCTTTAGTTGATAATATCACGGTAATTATTTTTACGTCTTATTTTAACCTAGATATTAAAGAAACTTTGAAGAAAAACAATTCCCATCTACATAATCTCAGAAACTAGAACACTAAAAAAGCATAGGTAGTGTTGCTGCTGTCGATCAGAATTCTATTTTATTGGACTACAAAGTCGGGAACGTATCCTTGTAAGATTTTGACTTGTACCTATTTTTTAATACAGCCATTCAGCCTCTTTCTTTTTCTTTTTCTTTCTTAAAATAATTACTTAATATGCAAAGAGAAAAGACAGTGTATATGAACTAGGATAAATGATTAACTTCTGGATGTACTAGTTTGGTTATATTTACTGAATATGTCATAGTATAAAAAATACTCTATTTTGTTACTTTATGTTCTAAACTAATATAATCCAATGAGATTGAACTATACATAGGACTATAGAGCAATAGAGCACTATTATATAACATTTTTAAAAGAAAATAAAGAAAATGGAGAAAATACCATTAATTAGAAATATGGCCCTAAAAAAGCAATTGAAATATGATATTTGAAATTATATTATATTATTTTACTTATAGGCCCTTTGAATCTACATGTAAATAGTCTAAAATCCTTAACGCTACTCATGGCCAGAATTAAGCTGTAGAGGCTTGAAGCCATCAGTTTAAACGGAGAAAATAGCCTTTGAAGATATCCTATAGCCAATCAAGAGAATAATATAAATAATATTAGTAATGACTTAATGTAAAATCAGAGGTTTGGATGCGTATAAAGATTTAATTAATACCAAGCAAAACGGTTTGGAGTTGTCATTCTCTTTAGCTCTAGATCACATCTTTTTCAGATGTGAGTCTATATGTGACATGATGTAATTAATAACTTGCATATCTATTACAACTAAGTGAACAGGGAGATAAGATTTGAACAAGATTGGAGTGTTAGTTATTTTTAGTGTTATTGAAGTTATAAACTACATTCTCAATAGATGTGATCATTTTATTGACGTAACTTATTTCTCAATAACTATCTGAAGTATCTTTACATACCTCAGGGTCTATATTGTTTCTATACAAAAGAGTTGATCTTTCTATTCTTAAAATACTACCTTTAAACACATTATATAACAAATATATGGTACTCTAAAGAATAGGCCAAGTTGGAATTACCAGTCGAAAATAATTTAAGCTAACACAATTTTTTTTTCTTCATCGTTATTGTTTCTATTTCTTGTATCAGATGAGGGAATAATTTTTATAACCAAGCTTGTTTATTTACTTATGCATTGATATATTTTGAAGTTCCAACACAACGTGGCCGTGGAAATATATTCTTAGTAAATGAGTTTCCATATATGTTCGAGAAGTTTCATGTTAATTTAGCCAATAGTGTTTTGGAAAATAGCGTGCACAACAATCCTGGCATTAGGTATATGCTATCATTATAATAAAGCCTAAGAATTCCAAAATAAATAACCAATGCCTATTTTCTGCACCAATATCATATTTGAGCTGATCCTTTTTTCTCTCATTTCACTATTAAAAGAGTATATTTAATGTCTATAACTAGAATATTCCTATACTTTTTTATATTTGAACTGAAATAGAGAGATCTACTTTGGCCCTCTTTTTCCTCAAGTCTTATTTTCTATAAAAAGATAGTATCTAAAAATGATTCATAGAGATTGATAATAGTGAATTAATCAGATACAAAATAGGGTAGCTATGAAAATGCCAAGGCATTGAAGAGTTGACTCTTTATAACATCTATTTTATATAAAGATATATATTTATATCAAGAATCTCATATGAAAGATAATCAGACCCCTCCCGTTTTTATATCAAGATGAGTAACCATTGAGTATTCAATTTGTTAACTTTTTATTGTATTTGTCTCATATTCAAGCACAAGAAAAAGATTGTATCATCACGGGTCTGCCAATTCTCACCAAATAAGTTATCATCGCTACTTTAACTGTCGAAAATCTCCGTAGTAATGTCGCATTTCTATAAATATTCAATTGGCTTATAATTCAAGGCATAAGAGGCCGCGTGTTCCTGCGAGTGAGGATAATTCTCAATGTTAACTGTAATCACGAAATCTCAAAATTTTGTATTATTTTTATCGATGTATCTATAAAAACGTATAAATAAGGAAGAAAAAGGATAAAAATTCTTTAATAAGCCTATACCAATGTCACTCCCGATAGGACTGACTCGTATTGATTACCAATCAAAATAATAATTGAAAATAGAGAACAAACAATAGTTTGCACATTGAGTTATGATGAGAAAGAATTTTACTTTTCTATAAAAACAATAAGGAAAGCTCACTATTTTCAGAGAAAGTGTGAAACCAACCCTATTGAACATATTAATCTAAAAGATCAATCTTACTGCCTGCTTGTACTGTATTTTGCAGGATAGTAAGCAGAGATAGTACTTGTTAATCACAACTGATAAGTGTTATATAATTGCCAATCTCTCCATTCTTTGAGTTACACTATCAGTTATTCGTAGCATATTGCTGCTGTTGTCTCAATTACACCTGTGCTTAGTTACCTCAATAAATCTTTAAGATTAGATAGGTGATCGTGTTTTTATTCTACTTGCATTATTAAAAATGTAGAAACTTAACGGCCTTCCATCTGATCTATCATAGACAAAGACAATAAAAAGATTAAGCAATTAAATATCTTATCAGCCTTGTCACACACACACACACATAGCTCTGTTGTTTATTTGTAATGGAGTTGCATTCATCATATAACATAATCAACACATTTATTTTGAGATTGTATACTCTGAGTAGACTGTGAGTATAAATAATTAAATTCTATACACTGCATAGCATGCCATTTACCTCTCTGTTTTATCTTACTATTAGTGTAGAGCATATTATTCTGCGAGTGAACTGAGACTAGTTTCTTATCTTTTAAACTTAATATCAACCATTGAAAGAGGTGGTTGGTTACACTGAATACTTGATATAAAGCAATAGACTATTTCATAGCTGTTTATACCTACCAACTACACTTTATAACATGCCAAAGTCATTCAATAGGATAGCAACCAAATATAATGTTTATAATAGAATATGAGTAGGGTGATATCAGTGTCAATCAACATACCTTGAGGTATGGCAAATCATCACTCAATTGTATAACCATGAGGCCTTGTCTCTCTTGGACACCTCTTTTTAGAAAGAAAATATGCAATACAGAAAAAATAACTCGTTAAATGTTCACAAAATTACTATATACAAATCAGCTGTGGAACCAGATCTAACCCATGAAATGATAGAAATGGGAACGGAAATCATAGTCTTCTTTCTTCTTTCTTCTTTCTTCTTTCTTATTAAAAGTGGCCTGTTAATATTAGTGAAATTTATGCATTCTATTCTTATAGTCAGTCTTTCTTTTTAAGATAATGAGCATACAATCTTCCAGTATGTAGCTTATTAGTAATAAAGAAATGTTTTATTATAGTATTTGGATAATGGGAAGCAATGGAATAACACAACGCAAAAAGTCAATTGATGTTGTACTGTTGTACATTAATTTGAATGAATAAAGACTAATGTTTCTGTAGAATAGACTCAGTAAAACAGTAGTTTACTGCTTTGATTATTTTATTATGACCACGGAGCCTTATATTTTATACAAGAGAGTTCTTTAATCATAGAGATATCTCTTGTATTTTAGACATGGAGTTCGGCTTGCATAGTTTTTACTATAATAAAAATGATAAATAAATAAATAATAGAAAACACTCACTCCCGTGGTTACTCGAGAGTTACAATTAAATCAATAAAACAGGGCCCATTCTAATACAATTAAGCTTTACCATTCACAATGTTAGGTCTTACAACACTGAAAACAGGCCCAGTAAGAAGATTAAATTATATAACCTACATTCTCTTCTAAATAAATAAGAAAGTCAGTATCAAGTCTCTATCAATCAACAGAGATTATCTTAGTTTAGTACATCGGCTGCATCTCCATACCATGTTACTCACTGATGAAACAAAATAAAGATTATTATTTTTACTAAGGTGTGTATAGCTATATAGAAGGATGAATAGAGTTAAAGATACAACACATAGGATACCCCTCTAGTTTCAAGTATTTATGCATATGTATTTGTATATGCATCAACAGGCTGTTATCCTATAAAAAGAAAGATGGTTCTGGTGTCTAAGATCTTTAAGAAAGTGAATGAGGTGAGTTACAAACAAATGTTAATTACCCGCCAACATAGTCTTTGAATCACTTGGACAGGTAACAATACATGTACTGGTGATAGCTACCATCCTTTACTTTGTTACTAAAATTCATGCAGATCATAATTATGTGGTCTTGGGTTGTTAATATTGATGGTTACAATGATATCAATGACAAAGCATGCTATTCTCATTGCCTGGCGTAGACTCTAATGTGTCGTTCTCTTTTCAGTGCATAAAATAAGGACAAATAATAAAATAAATCTCTCAGTATTAGTGGATAAGTGTTTTATCCAATAGTAAGTAAATAGGTTCTAGCTTTAATCATGTGAGTTCATGAACCTTTTGTAAATTAGCTAAACCTTTTTCTTTGTACTCCTGTCATGACAGACCTCAGCCCTGTTTGTCTTCTTTTTTAGCATCTTTTCCCTATTATTTTTTGATTGTTTACCAAGACCTGCCTTATTCATCTAGAATAGAACAAGAAGAATCAGTGCAAAAGGCATTGTTTTATTGTTTCTTGTGTTATAATCTACTACCTCTTCACTTGTGTATTCTCTATTTAAAAATATAATAATAATAATAAGAACAGTAGCAGGTGGCTGGCCATGTTGAGTCTACTGTATTCTAATTCTTTTAGTCCACTGCCAATTACTTTATGAGATATCAATACAAGAGCCAACTAACCCTAATAAAAGTGTTATCTCGGGGGCTGTACTAATCTTTCTCTCTGAAAGTGAATGGGTCACTCACCTATCCCAACTTTATCTTTGGATATATTTATACTTACTAGGCTACTTGATTCTAAATCAGTATCCACTCACACTACACTTTATACTGTGGTGTGGGGGAAATAGAACGATCGAATTCAAAGTACCTTGGCAGTCTTTGTTGATCTATAATTCCCAAGTGTCCCATGCCTAGGATGACAGAGGCTCAACAAAGACTGTTAAGTCATTTAAGTATATCATACATCAGGATCATTTGTAGATTCAGAGGCAGACGTCCCGACTCACCGGGGTCCTCCAATAGAAGAGAGAGCCCAACCTTTCAGAATCAAATAGACAGAATAGAATTCTCAAAACAATAACAATAACAATAGTAATAATAGTAGTAGTAATATGCCTTGAAGAATATTCCATCGCAGGGAGATAACAATAGATCGTAGAATCATGTATATATTTATAAAGGGGTAGGAGAAGAAAGAAGAGAAAGAAAGGCGGGTGATTTAGACTAGTCCTTCCCCACTCATTTTTTCCTATTTCATGTGAGACTACCTGTAACGATTACATACAGCTAAAGATAATAAAGCAGCGATGAAGCATACATAGCATCCCAATAGTATAGTGATAGTTCTCACTAGAAAGAGACAACGCACTCTATTGATAGCTAGACTCGAGCATAATTCATGCACTTTTGAATATTCTTTACTAGACATTACAATATCTTTTGCATGACAAAATCCATCAAGATACACTTCATTATTATTCTTTAGATAGTTTAACTGCATCATGAGTTTCCTTCAGTGAGTCAACCGAGGCTCCAGTGATCACTGGGGGAGAAGGAAGGATAAACCAATATGCTTATTCTTCTTGATTCTAGTAGTTTCTTGCTAAATAGATGATATTTAGTTCAGAGGAAATTAATATTCTTTAATAGCATTGAATAGTATCAGCTACTATTCAATTATTGATAGGATAAGATGGTGTCGTTCATGGCTTCTTGAGTTCAAAGGTATTCTGTTTTGTTGGCGTATGATTTACTCTTTTTCTTATTCAATTTTATGTTATTCTTTTATACTTCTACTCTAGTATAATGATGATTACAGATAGAATAACTTTACTATCAAAAAGCATGTATCCTAATACAGGCTGTTGTACTCTCATACTTGTTTTACACCTTTCTAATGGATACTACCTACCAATAAAAAGTTATGGAAATCCCCCTCTTGCTAAGGTATCATTTCCTAGATATACACCTTGTTAACTAACCCTTCTTCTATTGTGTGGTCCTCTTTTAGGTAGTACGTGTTTCTATTGACGAGAATGATGGATATCTCTATCTATAGCAAGTGATTATCCAACAGGGCTGATGCTGTTGAGATACTTTACTGGAAGATCCACAGCTAATTCATATGCAAGTACTTTATCACTACTGTGAAAACTAAAGAAATCTGTCCATAATTCAATCACTGATCTGTATGAAACCAGCACTTTTTGGTACAAGTATAGCTTTTGTAACTACTTGGTCTCTTATGTATTGTTGGAAATAGGCAGATCTGGTCGCCTATTTTGGGTGTGTATTGTAGCAATTCTATAGATGTAGAACGTAGAAATTATAAATAGAGGGAATAGATGCACCCTTTGCATCTTTGAAAAATATACTTTGTAATTCCAAATAGTGCGCTTTTCTTTTTCTTTTTCTTTTTCTTTTTCTTTTTTGCTCAAGGACTTTGAACAGTAGGGTGATAATTGAACGGACTGACCTGATCTTCCACCAAAGACTACACAATAACTAATCATTGAGTTTTGTTTATTTTCATGCAGTCACTATTATAATATAAAAGTTCAAGTGATAAGCAAGTACCCTTGTTGTTCTAAAACAATGTGGTTGATAGAGACACGAATGATGGGGTCTACTTGATATAGTGTCCTTATGCACCAGTGACTGTTGATAGCAAGAACACCTCACTCCAATAGTACAAAAAGGCATGTCTGCGGTTGTAGATCCACTCACTTTTATCCATTCATCAGTGTGTATCTATCAATAGACTGACTGCCATTTCCACCTCTATAATCACATCTACTTTCTATGGATAGGATACATTGGTGTTTTGATGAAGAATATCACTGAGTGTAGAAGTCTTTTCTATCTCCAGTACGATGTGACGTATAGTAGGTTTCACAATGATCCTTTAAAATGAATCTAGCGAGCAACATCACATCTCCATCAGTGAGACAAGAGATCTTCTACCGCCAAATTAAAATAAAGATAAAGGTCAATGAAATAACACTCCTATTGTTTATGTAGAAATGTAATCCAAGCCAATCAGCAGCCTGGATGGGGTGATTTATATGAAGAGAGAGAGAGATGAGAAGGCTATAAACCCTTAAAGCACTCTAAAAGGAAAGGTGTATACTATTTATCACGCGACACACACTCACACACTCACACACCTCAACCCACCCACCCACCGTCCACACAGATATAAATGCAGAGAAAATCCAATGTAAATGAGTTCTCAATCCAAGTTGAATTGTTGAGAGTATAAAAGACAGGCCTTTACTTTCTCTGTTCTGTTATTGCTACTGCTATTATCACTGCTACTATCACTATCACTATCACTATCACTATCACTCAAATAGGCAGATCAATAACCCCACTGTTAACAAACTACAATGTTCGATAGCCATAGCCCATTAACTCCACCTGCAGAGACAGCCCACGATGATCTACTTATTGAACTGAAAGGAGCCCGCAAACCATCAGTGACATTTGATCTCTGTCATCTGCCTGTCAAGGAGCCTTTTATTCTATCTCCTACAGACAATGCATCTCCTACAGACAATACATCTCCTCCAGTGGCGGTTGATCTTGCTGCCCACAGTGTTCCCAATTCAATACTGGTGGCCTTATTAGATCGTGATAAAGAAATGCGGGGTTTAGTACAGCACAACCGTCAGTTTTTTGACTCCCTAAAGCTCCACTTGCCGAATTGGTCTTGCTTTGAAAACACCTTGTACTGCCATCGCAGCCAATTGAATGACAAGGACTGGATGGACCACATTGGAAGTGCACTGAGGGCCATGCCCCCTACTCTTGACCGATTCAAAGCACTTGTGGGCTACATAGAAGAATCCACACCACTCAAGGTGGATCAAGAGGCCTATAGCGAGTCTCCCTTTGAGCAAGTGGACATTGTCTCTCTTCGTAACTATCCATCTCGTCTTGAACGCTTTCCTCAGTCCTATCCTCAGTTCTTTATCAACTGCCAACAAGCACTGGGGGAGGCTACATCTCAGTACAGATCCTTCCAAACAACTCTGTTTGCTCCTCGTAATGAAATAGCCGATGCTCTATGGGAGAAATCCCTGTACGATCAACTTGATGCATTTCCTAATTTAATGGATCAACTAAAAGAAATTATTGCCTATGAAGCACAGGACGAAGATGACGAAGAGATTGCATGAATCTCTTATTATAACTATTATTACCATTGCCATTATTGCATACTCTACTGTTTTTGTCTATTGAAAAGTGTCCTCTTATTGATTTATTCGCTTTCCTACATAAAACTACATTTATTCACTTTCTTATTTACGCAGTGAGCCATGTAGCCAACTATTGATTGTTCTACTTGACTCTGTTCTGCTCTATTCTACTTGTACACGTGATGATAAGAAGTAAAGGGAGACGCTTATAAAATAAAAATGAAAAAGAGTGTATGAAATCATAGTCACTTCACAGTCACTTTGTGCTTTTTGGAGAGGAATCCAAGACAACCCCAAGTCTTTTTGCTACCTTCTTACACGTCATGGTAAACAAAACAACCTTTACTTCTCTGGCTTACCCCTTTCTATTTACAGTCGGATCGAAAGAGAAGAAGAGATATCGAAGCCAACTTTGCAGAGTCCGTAGATTCCCCTGGATTTTCACAACTTCCTGGTTCTCCCTCGGGCCTATTCCACTCTGAATTTGGGTTTGAGCATGAGACAGAAGCAGCCGACATTTTTGGTGGAGAAGGTGACTCTGATAATGGAGAAGATCTTTTTGGGGAAAATATGAACAGGTAAGAACGATACTAGAGAAAAGAGCCAGTAGACTCAGCAACTGTTTTTTCTTTTGTGGGGGATAAACTCACTTGTAGGGATTATGAAAACAATTCTCAACTGGACAATTACGAAAATGAAGGTGTGGATGATGCAGAATATGAGGCAATGGATATTTCTGAACGACACGCGCTTGAATCCAATATGAGAAGACGCGACAATGCTATTCAACGAAGGGAAGGACGTATGGCAGGTGCCTTTATGGATGATGGAGAAGAGAATGAGATGGAAGACATGACTGCTCCCAACCGACGCAGACATCGTCGCATGTACGATGTCCAGGAAGAGGACTTTGAGAATGCTACAACAGTAAGGGCTCTCTCTCTCTCTTTCTCTTATGGATGCTCAGATAGACTCAACGTATCTCTCTACCGCTGTGTATGTATAGACTGAGATGACATTGGAGGATCTTAGAAGCATAAAGAACGTAACCGTATCAGAGTGGATCAACCAAGAAGCTCCTCGTCGTACAATTAAGCGAGAATTTAAGGACTTTTTACAAACTTATGTGGATGAAAACGGTATTTCAGTCTATGGTGAACGTATTAGAGACATGGGAGAACGTAAGTGCACACAGTATTTAGTATTTAGTATTTAGTATTGTATGTGAGAGAGAAACTAAAGTTTATGGATAGGGAATAGAGAATCCTTTGAAGTCAATTATGAACATTTGACACAAAGCAAGTCTATCTTGGCCTATTTCTTGGCCAACTCACCTATCGCCATGTTAAAGATATTCGATGATGTTGCTTTAAATGTAACATTGCTACAGTATCCAGAATATGAACGTATTCACCGTGAGATCCATGTTCGTATCACTGATTTGCCTGCTCTCAATACTCTTCGTGAATTGAGACAAGGCCAATTGAACTGTTTGGTGCGTGTTTCTGGTGTAGTGACAAGACGTTCTGGTGTATTCCCACAACTGAAGTGGGTCAAATACAACTGTGCAAAGTGTGGAGAATTACTGGGTCCCTTTTATCAGGACATTCATAATGAAATCAAAATCAACACATGTCCCAGCTGTCAGAGCAAAGGTCCATTCCATGTGAATATGGAACAGGTACATGTGTTGTATAAAAAGGAATCCTAGACTGATATATATGTGTGTCCACTATAGACTGTCTATAGAAACTATCAAAAGCTGACAATTCAGGAGAGTCCAGGTACCGTACCACCTGGTCGTCTCCCTCGTCACAGAGAGGTGATCTGTCTATGGGATTTGATCGATCAAGCAAAGCCTGGTGAAGAGATTGTGAGTGGAGACCGTTGGGGCATACAACTTAAACATTCTTTTTCTCTGTTTAGGAAGTCATTGGTGTTTATCGTAACAACTTTGATGCTTCTCTTAGTACAAAGAATGGATTCCCTGTGTTTGCTACTATTATTGAGGCCAATTATATCAACAAAAAAGAAGATATGTTTGCTGCTTATAAACTAACAGATGATGACAAGAAAGTCATTATTGCAATGGGCAAAGACAAAAGCATTGGACGAAAGGTACCGACTGAGCATCCTTTTCTGACAGCATAGTAATCCATGAGTAATAGATTATTAAGAGTATGGCACCTTCTATCTATGGCCACGAGAATATTAAATGTGCTATTGCCCTGGCCCTTTTTGGTGGTGTGCCCAAGAATGTACAAGACAAGCATACGATTCGTGGTGACATCAATATTCTACTCTTGGGTGATCCTGGTACTGCTAAATCCCAATTCCTCAAATACATCGAGAAGACCGCCCATCGTGCTGTGTTCACTACAGGACAGGGTGCAAGTGCTGTTGGTTTAACTGCCTCTGTGCATAAAGACCCAGTCACACGTGAATGGACATTGGAAGGTGGTGCTCTTGTACTGGCAGATCGTGGTGTTTGTCTTATTGATGAGTTTGATAAAATGAACGATGCTGACCGCACTTCTATCCACGAAGCTATGGAGCAGCAGACCATCTCTATTTCCAAGGCGGGTATCATTACGACATTACAAGCACGCTGTTCTATTCTTGCTGCTGCCAATCCTATTCGGGGTCGCTACAATGCTTCTATTCCCTTTTCTCAAAATGTTGAACTTACTGAGCCTATTTTGTCTCGATTTGATGTTCTTTGTGTTGTAAAGGATACTGTTAATGCCGAAAAAGACCATATGTTGGCCACCAATGTCATTGCTAGTCATATTCGTAGCCATCCTAGTTTCCATCCTGCTGAGGGGGGGCTTGCTCAGCCATTACAAGAGGATTCTGAGGTACAATAGGATTCAAGTAGAACACTGATTAATCATGGAGATAGATCATCCCTCAGGACTTGCTGCGTAAATATATAATGTATGCTCGTGAGAAGATCCATCCCAAGCTACAGCAAGTAGATGAGGATAAATTGTCTCGACTCTATTCAGAATTACGTCGCGAATCATTGGCTAGTGGTAGTATTCCTATTACTGTTCGTCATTTGGAATCTATGATCCGAATGGCAGAGGCCAATGCAAGAATGCATTTGAGAGAATATGTTCGTTCGGAAGATGTAGACACTGCTATTGCTGTAGCATTGGACAGTTTCATCAGTGCACAGAAGTTCAGTATGATGAAGGCCCTTCGCAAGGTAAACATTAGAGTGTGTTTCCTCACACTAACCCTCTTATTATAGCGTTTCTCGAGATACATGACCCATCTTAAAGATCAAGATGAACTTTTACGCTGATTTAATTTAGGCACAACATTTTCATATATTCGCACTTCATTATAATACTATCTTACTCTATTAAAGACAGCCACAAGAACATACATTAAAAAGCAAAAATGTTCTATTTTCTTGTGGTAATTTCATTGACAAAATAACACTTTAATTGATCCATTTATTTCTTCAACTTGGATCATTCACCAGCAACTCAATATGTAAAACACAACAACAACAATGAAAAAAGAAAGGAGAGAAAGAAGAAGGTCCCATGGCATTAGTCAAGCGGGTACAACTCTACAAAGTTACTCGATCTCACCTGTCTACTCTAGTGTATGTTTTTATGGGGAGTGAGATTTGAGTTTTCCAGAACAAAAGATAGGAGAAAAAATGTTATTCAAACCAAGTCTCTGTACGTGTTAGATAATGACCGCCTGCCTTTTTCTTCTTTCTTTTTATGAGCTTATTTCTTTTGGGAGCTGTTCTAACATTTCATTGATATTTTTAGTGTAAGGTTTAAGAGTTGTAAAGGTTTTTCCTTGATAAAAAAAGATACTTCTATCAACAGAGAAATAGAAGGATACAATGAGGTTTGGTGTGTGTATGTATTAGTATTTGTGAATCTTCAAATAGAACTACTTTATTAGTAGACTTTATTAGTAGACTTTATTAGTAGACTATATTAGTAGACTTTATTAGTAGACTATATTAGTAGACTATGATCTACTTATTCACTGCTTTTCATATTATAAGCATGACTTATGAATAGCTTAAGATTTAGTGGTGCATTTCTGACAGTAATATTTGTAATGCATTAATTTTTATTTGTCATTGGGATGATCCTATAAATATCGTTCCACTTTAATTCAGATAAGAAACGAGATATACAAAGAAAGAATGAATAAAAGAATGAATCCAATACACTCACCATCTGGCATGCTATATTCTTCAGTTGTATATGGTTAGCATCCACACAGCCTTTATGAAACAATCATCTTTCCATCCAAAACAGTCAAAAAGGAAATCTTCTAATATTTAGCTTTTAAGTTTTCCTTCTGAATGAGATGCAAGAGAGATCATCCAATGAAACAGAATGAGAGAAAAAAGGGAAACTTACCTACTACAAATAACAAGAATAGAAGGATCGCGCATTACCTACAACTATAGACATTGTGTCATCAGAAAACTGGTTATGACTCTAATCTATATTTATTTTTATGCTATATGTATAGTAAACCTATGAAATTAAAATTAAAAAAAGAATCCTGCCTCTAAAAACATTTCTTACGCCATAAATATAGCTATCCACTAACAAATTCTTCCGTACTTATTTTTATAAACAATGGTCTATTTACAACACAAGCCATGATTAGACAAGGAATATGTTCTGATTGTTAATATAACGCGTATTCATGGCCGATGCTATGGCAACAGTGATAAGTGTCTATCTTTACAGCCCACGGACATTGACCAAGGACATGAAAAGAATTTTATCATTTACAGTTTAAACACTGAAAAGTCTACGAGAGATTACATTCATTGGGACGTAAGTTCATAACATTGAGTTTATTTTTTATTTCTCTCTGTTATGAATCAATAGCTAAACAAGTTGTGTGTATGTGCGTCCATAGACACATGTGTGTGTGTGTGTGTGTGTGTGCATTTCTCCTTTTCAATACCAATTGTACCTGTATAACCTTGCCTTGCCCTAGTCGATTGAGTCTGATTTTTTTAGTCTTATCGTCGTGTCCATCGTTTGCTCTCTTGGAAGGTAAACTGACCACCTATACAAGTCAATAGAAATAGCTTTCTTATACACTACAATAAAATCCTTCTAGATTATTTCACATGACTTGATGTTTTCTTCATTTAATATGACGTATCATAGGTTGGGTTGAGCCCTACTACTCCTGTGACCACTCGGAAAGGGAAACAGCCAAGTCTGTATGTGAGTTTGACTGTTTAGGAAATGAGAGGCTAAAGAGGGTCGAGACCCTTTTCCCTTTTTTAAACAACAACAATCATAACAACTATGAATATTACTCCAAGGAAAGATAGTCCCTAGAGTATAACCTAGAATTATTAGTCGTAGTCCTCATAGGACATTGGTGATGGTAGCCATTATTTGTAGTGATATTGGTAATGGTAATGGTAGTGGTAGCCATAACCATAGCAACAGCCATAGCAACAGCCACAACCACAACCACAACCATAACCATAACCATAGCAACAGCCACAACCACAACCACAACCATAACCATAACCATAGCAACAGCCACAACCATAACACTTACATTAATAGTTGATATTCATTATTTCCATTGGCATAACAAAGACAAGAAGAGGGAGTATGGTCCGTGCGGCATCATTCTTTCTAATAGCATTTGATTGACCAAAGAACAGGCGCTAAGTGGTATACATCTCCTATAAATGTATTCTATGGGTATAAATACGCCTCCGTCCCTATAATAAGCTAGCAGTGTATTTATTTACAGCAATGTGGATTCACTTATAATTATACACACGTACATAGGAATATATTCCGTCGTACTTATTTTCAAAGAAGAAAAAATAATGTACAAAATGGAAACAGCGCATGCAAACTCAATGCAGCCTCAGTCCTAATTGTGTGTCTCCTCACCAAGGAGCATGGTATCAAGATTCTAGTGACACCTCGCGGATTGTGAAACGATCACTTTGAGTGTGTTGGTCATATTTGAAGTAATACTTGGAATCTATATTTTTCTACTGTCTTTTTACTGCCTTTTCTACTCTTTCACTTTCTTCATTCCTTCTTTACTTGTCAGGCTACAGAAATAGCCGGATTCCTTAACTCTAGGAAAAGAGAGACATAATTTAATGTCAACAAAGAGTGTCTATTTTTCTGTATCAAAACAAATTCTTGCTTCCTTTATATATTTCATCTTTCATTCTGATCGGTAACAAAAAGTCTAATCTCAACTTTTCGTCTTTTTTTTTTTTTTTTTACTACTGTGAGTTTCCTGTGTCTATCTTTTTGCTGTCTTTTATTATTATTATTATTATTATTATTATTGATTATATTATTGATTATTACTTATTGATTATTACTATTTATTACTACAAAAGAGAACTTTCTTTTTCTTCTCTCTTCTTCTGTTTATCTTAGCTAATTACTGTCCTTCTATTTGCCGTACACAGACAAACAGACAAATAAACGGAAAGAACAACCAAGACGACCCATTGATCGTCTGCATAATGATAGACTCCCCCCGTGCACTAAGCCCTACAAAGCCTACTTTTGAGTCCACACCTGTCTCCAATCTCTTCCTTCTACCACGATACACACCACAGGCAATGAATCAGAAACTAAAACCAACCAGCCAGCGCATTCATTCTATCAATTCACTCACATCACAAACAAAACCAACAACAAAGCGTAGGTCGAGTGAAATACACTCAAAATATGTGCAAACAGAAGATTCAGCTCCCATCAAAATGCGTGTAGTCTCTGGTCAGAATCTGATAGGCACTGTGGGCATACCAACACAATGGATGGTTCATGCATCCTCCACGGCCACAGTTGCTGTTGTACACGACACACAAAGCTGTATGTTTAAAATAGCCTTGGACAGTCAAGGCAGTATAGGTAGATAATGAAGTCTTATTGTTGCTTATCAGCATAGTTAATGTGCCTTTTGAATTTTCGAATGCTTCACCCTGATTGTGCTGCTATTATTCAAATGCTTCAAATGTGTTGCGTCTTTGCTTTGTTACGTTTTTCTAGCTGCTCTTTGTTATCTACCTACAAGGTTTCAGGCCATTCTCGAATTCTATCACACAGTAAGTTTTATTTCCAAGAAGGAAAGTAAACAAGTCACATAGGAAATACCACCTCACTATCGTAATATGGGCTTGGGGGATAAGTTGGCTCAGGAAGCATTTCGATGGCTGCAGCACTCCAATCGACTCATGATTCCAACATGTCCGTTTGTCTTGCGGTATTTGGACAGGCATTTCCAGGACCGGAGTAGCGGAAGTTGGACATGTGTTGTACGCAGTGAACAGGAAGGTGTAGAGAAGCTAATGAGGAAATACAAGGCGTCAGTGTAAAAATAACTGTAAAGAAGAAAACTATGAAGTGGTCCCTCCTCTTTCTATGAAATGTACAAACACCTACCCCTCCGACTCCACACACCCCACACACCCCACACAACCCACACACAACCCACACACAACCCACACACAACCCACACACCAACATACACAAAGAAATACGGCATGTACACACCCACTTGGCTATTGGACTATTGAACCTATTGGACGACCTTGCTAATTACACTTACACACTTACATTTATATTTACACACTTACACACCTATACAAACACACACTTACACACACACACACACATATATATATATATATATACATACATAGGATAAGTCCTCTTCATCCTCATTAATAAATGACTTGATAAATGCCATTGTTGTTTATTAAGCAACTGTGTCTCTTTTGTAGTTTATTAAGCAAGTAATGGGTATGGTGGCACATACCTCTGCTTTTACTTGCACTGACATGTTTGTTATTTTTATTAATGTCCATAATTATCCATGGTTTTGTTATCATTGTGTTAATTTTAATTTTACTTATCATCTATTATTTTCTATTATCAACAGTGGTAAATACTTTGGACAGGCATTTATTCTTAATTATTCTTTTGTTACTTTTCATTATTTTCATTATTATCAACACTTATAAGTATTTATTACTAGTGTTTATTCTTAGTATTCATTAGTATTCATTATTATTTACTATTGGTATTGGTATTATTAGTACTAGTATCAGTAGTAGTACTATTATCACAGCCTCTTTCATCTCCTCATGAGCCACTCTAATGAACACACCATCAACTCTCATTCTCAAGTGGAAAGGAGACCCTCCAAACCAAGCAGTACTCATTCTAAAAGAACTGATAATGGAAGAACCAGTCAGGATGTCGCTCGACGATCATCAGAACGAAGACAAGTGATGCGCATACAAAACTATGTCATCTACCGCAAGACCATTGGTGCAGGCAGTATGGGAAAGGTCAAACTAGCAGAGTGTTTAACAGACAAGTACAAGCAAAAGGTAAGACACTCTTTTGAATAGCTAGAATAGATATCCAGGTGAGGATCGGGATTCATTATTATTTAGTATGCAGTAAAGATCATGCCAAAGATTGACCTTACTTCACCCGCTGTTCTCAGTACACGCGTCAAAGACCCCAAGGACACCCCTGTAGAAAGAGAACAAAGAACAGTGCGGGAAATGGCTATAATGCATCTTCTGAACCACCCCAATATATGTCAATTGAAAGAGTGGATATCAGAGGGAGAACACTACTATATGTTTTTGGAATATGTCGATGGAGGCCAGTTACTCGACTATATCATCAACCACGGCAAGCTTCGGGAGAAGCAAGCTAGGAAATTTGCCCGACAGATTGTGAGCGCACTTGGTAAGCAAGACTCAACAGCAACAATAAATAAGCCTTGGTCTTGGTCTTGGTCTTGGTCTTAGGCTTGGTCTTAGGCTTGGTCTTAGGCTTGGTCTTAGGCTTGGTCTTAGGCTTGGTCTTATTTGTGGGCTTTGCCTTATTCAAAAGTAAAACTAATCAAATGGGGCTTTTTATTTTTGTTATTACTATTATTATTATTAGACTATTGCCATAGAAATTCAATCGTTCACCGAGGTTTGTAGCTCAATATTCAAACTCACGAATGTATCCACTCAACCTATTGCCACTTTTGGATGCCTATAGATCTGAAAATAGAGAACATATTAATAACAAAAGACGAAGATATCAAGATTATTGATTTTGGCCTGTCGAATCTATATTCACCATCAAGTCAGTTAAGTACTTTTTGTGGCTCCCTGTATTTTGCTGCACCCGAACTGTTACAAGCACGACAATATACTGGTCCTGAAGTAGATGTGTGGAGTTTTGGTGTTGTTCTGTATGTACTGGTGTGTGGAAGGGTACCTTTTGATGATACGAGTTTGCCTGCTCTTCATGCCAAAATCAAGGCCGGTGTTGTAGATCACTATCCCGACCATCTATCTAAAGGTAAACTATTATAACGATGACTATTAGTGTTATTATTACTATGACTACTACAGAAAACATAGTATAGTACAGTACAGTATAGTACAGTATAGTGCAGTATAGTACAGTATAGTACAGTATAGTACAGTATAGTGCAGTATAGTATAGTATAGCTAATAGAGGGTATGTTGTTATAGACTGCGTGGATTTGCTTTCCAATTTGTTGGTGGTCGATCCTAAAAAGAGGGCTACTCTTTCTGCCATCCGAAGCCATCCTTGGATAAACAAAGGCTATGACGAACCAATCTACAACCACCTTCCTCATAGACTTCCCTTGAACACAATTGACATGAAAACAGTAGAAGGAATGCATGGCTTTGGATTAGGAGAACCAGAAGACATCCGTGATAAGCTTGAGCACTATATTTCTCTCTCTGAATATCAACAGGCTGCTTCCAAAATTGATCAAAATTATCAACGACATGCTGCTTCTCAGAATGAAGCCAGTCGACCACGTTGGAGACGTAGCTTGATCCACAAAAAGAAGAGACCTACACATGATGACCCACAGTCTCTTCCTGCCATGTATGACCCTCTTGTTTCTGTTTACTATCTTGTAAAGGAAAGAAAGGAGTTTGATGAACAGCAAGCAATGGAAGACAATCTCTCTGTTTACTCCTCACCCGATCTGAGAAGGTCAAACTCCAGTCTTAGTCGGACTAAATATGAACAACACACTCTTACTCGAAGAAAGTCTGAACGCATCCCTGCCACTCCTCGTTTAAACATCGAGGAAATCCAAGGCAATGGACATGGAGAAGGATACCGTGCTTTAACACGGTCAAGAAGCGAGCGTACTTCCTCCACAATCAAAGAAAACGCAGCTAAATTAATGGGTGTTGTACGCTCACACTCCCGTGGTGAAGATCCAGAAAGACCAGATCCTCCTTCTTTCCTTTCTCCTCCGTCTATTACTTCTGCTGATCCAGAGTCCATCTCCTCCTCTCATTCTACACCTGTTAAAAAGCCACATCATTACTGGTGGAAGTTTGATAACTCTGCCACACAACCCCGTAGCTCATGGCGCCGTCTTTCGGTGAACAAACACTCCTCAAAACGATCTTTAGCTGATCCTTTGGAGAGATCAACAAGCGATTCGTTGGCTATACCACCTGTACCTAGAGTTGCATCAGCCAACATAGACATAAGAAAAGGTAATGAAACCATATAAATACATTAGAATACATATATGCGTATAAGATATGAAGGGATGTGTGTTTGTATCTATATAGTAATGCAGTGTTTAATAACAAAAATTATATAGACACTACTATCACCAATTCTTCATCAACACCTCTTGGGCATATAGGCTCTCCAAAGAGCCTCTTCAACTTTAACCGTCGCCATCTATTCCGTACTACACCTCAACAAATGATGGAATGTCTTTCAAATATTCTTCGATTTATTCGTATTCGAACAGAACTAATCAAGGGGGAGCCTTTCTCACTGGCTTGTCAGTGTGATTATCCACTCTGGCAAACATTTTTAAACATTTCCTCTTCTGCCTCTTCTGGGGGTGGATCTGGTAGCCTAGCCAGTCGTACAGAGGAGCTGTCTTTATCAGATACAGGAGACGCAAATGATTATGGCCATAAGAAAGAGACCTTGTATTTTACTGTGATGGTATACCAGGCAAGATGGGCCGGTGGTCGTCTTGGTATTAAGGTGAAAGAAGCTGAAGTTAACTCCGAGAAGTCGACGATTTATCAGAATATCTATTACTACATTCTTGGTGAATTGGAGAAGAGTCCTCTAACACAACAAGCTTCAAGACATTAATTTTTTCTATTTTCTTTCTTCGTCTTTTCTCCGTCTTTTTCCCGCTCTAATATGTATTGTTTTTTTTTATTCGTATTGTTATCATTATCATTATCATTATTGATTGCTTTTATTTGATTGTGTATATTTCAACAAATGTTTTGGACCTATTATTTTATTGAATATACAGATAAAATAGAAAGATCGAATCAACTGTTAATCCTCTACACACCCAAAGGTTTTTCTGGCTTTTAGGCGGTGATATCTCCTTCCTTTTACGTCTAAAACTATTGCCTTTTATGTAACTGTGTTTAAAATCAAAAGGTTTGTAAGTATCTAAATAATTGTTTCCTTTTGTGGATACCTCAATATCAAATTGTATTATCAGTAAAATATATTGTTTATGAATAAAATTATTGATGGATAAAATTGTTTATTGTAATAATATAGCTAATAATACTGTAGCTAATAACATACTATTACTATAGCCACTGCTGTTCTAGGCGTATTCCTTAATAGCAATAGAATACACAACCTAAAGGCTTTGTAATTTATCCTTGGGAGATAGATAACTATGCTCAGGAGTACCCTAGACAGCCTAGACACCTTAGACAGTATAGAAGGAAGAAGACCACCTGAGACTGACTTGAGAAAGAGTCTTTACTTATCTAATAACAGAAGAGTGTATTAGTAATAATTCAATCAAGAGAGATAGTAAACTTACCTTGTACTTAATACTTGTCTTTAGAATAATAAGACATATATCATCTATTAGAAGAAGAGTCACTACTATGTCTTGTAGATTACATTGAACTCAAGCCCAGATGAAGACATTATTTACCTCGTTTACCTCCAGAAAAGCCTTTGGTGGTGCCTATCACCTCCTATTGTTTTTCTTTGTTAATAATGGCACATTACATTGCTCCGTTATGCTCATCTTGCTGAGTATTTGAGTATCGATTTGTATGTGTGTGAAATAACAAAAGGAGGGGATTATCAAAACAGATAATAGTTTTTCTTTCTCTATTCTGATGTATTACACTTTAGCCTCTTCATTCCTACAATCAAGTCAAACAATTCACACTCTATTTGCATTGAACCTAAAGCCCAGTATTAGAAACAATGTTTTGTTATCATTAAGTACTATTGTTAATACCAGTTACAATGAGATAGTTGTTGAAGTGATTATGACTATTGAGTCAATATTTATACTACTTTTCTATTTCTTTCTTTTTTTTTACTATGAATTTACTGAGATGTTATTATCGTATAGCTTTGATCCTTATAGCTTAAAAAGATATATATAAAAGTAGCCTCAAAATCTATACTATGTAACTTTGTAAAATATATCCTTTATTCTGTAGTAAAGGGCACTGTGGTTATCAACAGGACCACTAGAGAGATAAATATATAGATATTTGGTCTCTAGAAGGGACAAAGAAATAGAGTATTGGATACAAAGGCTGGTCTAGGGAAATCAAAGAGGATACATGAACAGGAACACAAAACAGGATTTGATCACAATGGGTAACTAGGCAACTGTTCTTTAAGCAATTCTTTTCTTTCTAGAATGTTGTTGTAGTCTGCATTACTTTTGTAGTTCTGATTAAGCAAATGACTTGTGAAGTTTCGTTTTATTCTATTCTGTTCGGATATAAATACCTGCTAATTACACTGTCTGTTTTTCTCCATATCTTCTACTCTCTTTATTTTGTTTGCCTTTGTCTGGCATATAAACCAACAGTTGTGATCTGGTGAGTGTCTGTGTATGTTTATTGTGTCTTACATGTTGGTCAGTTTCTATTGTATATTTTTTTACTATAGTAAACCCAGTGAATCCATTACAAAGGCAAGAAGGTGCCAGTGCAAAGGTAATACGACACACACCTAGATTACGTTGATAGATCTTGAACTCATTATTTTTACTGTTTTATTAGTGAGAAGGGGTTTTGGCGCCCAAAAAGATTTGAATACGATTCTACCAAGCTGCCAGTCATTGCCTATGGCACAGGAATGAAAGGAAAGGATGCTGTCAAGTTTAAAGGTCATCGTGTTGGTTTGACAAGAATATTATATCAATCACTGAAAAAGAGACAAAAGGATGGTGATCTTATTCTGGTTGATGTTGATGAGTTCTTTACATCGAGGGTAAGCATGATTGACCTCTCACTCAATATGAAAAGCTCTTTTAACAGTTACTCTGTTTTGTTTTCTTTTTTTGTTCTCAAGATCTGCCATACTTGCAACACAGACAGCCTCACTGAGGTATTCATAAATTTCAACAGTATCCGCGCTTGCCAAAGTTGCGGAATTGTTTGGAACAGAGATGTGAATGCATTAAAAAATATCTATACGATTGCAGAAGAGGCTTTGAATGGTCGCCACCGACCAGTTCCATTCTGTCGAGAAGAATAGATATTTGTATTCATATCATATCGCCACATCGAAAGTGGTTTCCTTCGGGATTTAGATATTTACAGGTAAATTTACATAATAATCTTTATTTAAGAACTAACATGAATATATTTCACTTTTTTTGCTCCTTTTCAAATCTATGTCATTTCTAAACAATTGTATTTCGACTATTTCCTTTTATATCCTAAAGACCTCCTGGTGTGTAGGGCCTACTATGACCAACAACCCTAATTCTTACTCATAAAAATATTTTATGTTGGTAGCCATCAGAAACAAAAACAGTTGTTTTTTAATGTGACTTGAGAAGAGAATGAAGTTCAATCAAATGTCGAATGGCTTCCTAAACTACATTACTGAGTCTATCTTTTTATATAACACTTAGTTTATTACATCTCAATGCTGATAAGTAGGAAAAAAATAAGTAATAGCTGTTGAAGATTCTTGTCTATTTAGAAAATATAGTTTTTTTTAACAAGTACACACTAACAAACAAATAATAAATTCAAATAGTTAGCTAAAAGAACTGCAGGGACTATCACTAACTATATGAACAGCAATAGAGATTAGAGAACGCTTAACCTTCATTAGAACTGTATACTTTGAACTACCACTAATGTTACAAGTGTTTAGAGCTGAGTGTTTTTTCTTTCTTTTCATTAATCAACTTTTCAAGCATTCAGGCAATAGTTGAAGATGATGCACGTGCTTCTCTATTCTTATTATCCGATACTTTTGCCTTTATCATACTTACTTTGTCGTCCATGGCTCTTTTAGTCCAAAGGAAATACTGTCAGTTAACAGGTAGTTAAAATCTTCTGTTTATTATTTCATAAAGTTAAGTCTTTTATAATCTTATACTACTAGTATTTAGCTCCATGGGTATGCTATCAAACACTATAAAATATCATCGTTCCTTAGTATTCAATGATATCCCCTTCTCAGTTTAGTAGTTAGAATTATCATTCCCAAAAAGTTCATAATTACAGTTATAGAAAATGTCTTTACAACAGCTTATTGATATTGTTTTATTGTTCTATTATAAAGCGTACACACCAGGAGATTTTTGGAATATATAAAATATCTTAAGAATAAAATCACAACATTATTATGATTGGCTAATGTATTTGAAGAGTCCTTTTTACTGTCTGCCTGTTTTAGCAATGACAATTGACTTTACAATCAAAAAGTATAGAATTGGCTGTAAAGACAAAAGATAGAACAGGAATCACCTCAAAATTATAACTCATTCACTGCATTTATTGTTTAACATAGTTTGTTATCCATAAGCCCACAGTATTTTCAGTAGAACACTGCTTGAGAAAGATGTATTACAGAACTTATAGAGTTAATTCTAGTGGTCATTGTTCATAAAATAGAACCAATGTCGCTTACATTGAGAACACTATAGCCATTCATTGACTCAATGTTTATAATTACTTCAGTAACTATGTTATTGTAACTGGTATTAACAATAGTACTTAATGATAACAAGATATTGGTTCTAATACTATCTCTTAGGTCCAAGGCAAATAGAGTTTGAATTGTTTGACTTGTGAGTTTTATGAGTGGAGACTAGTGTATACATCACCAGAATAGAGAAAAAAGATTATTATCCGTTTTGATAATCCCCTCCTTTTGTTATTTCTCACACTGTCCATACAACTTAACACTCAAATAATCGTCAAGATGAGCATAGCTGAGCAAGGCAATGTACTATTATTAACAAAGAGAAACAATAGAAGGAGGTGATAGAAAGGTAAGCAGTGTCTTCATCTGGGCCTGAGCTCATTGTATTCCACAAGACACTCATTGTATTGTTATTAGGCAAGTGAAGACTCCTTTCAAGTCAGTCTTAGGTGGTCTTCTACAATGTCAATTATGTCTAGGGTATACTTCTGAGCATAGTTATCTATCTTCCAAGAATAAAGCACAATCCTTTTAGGGTATATATTCTATTGCTATGAGGGAATGCACTTTGGCAGCAGCTATAGCCATAATATAGTATTATCTATACTATTACAATAAACAATATTATTCATAAACAATATTTTTTTATTGATAATACAATTTGATATTGAGGTATTCACAAAAGGAAACAACATTTGGATATCCTCAGACCGTTTGATTTTAAACACAGTTACATATAAGGTGAGGTTTTTTATTGATGTAAAAGGAAAGAGATATCACCGCTTAAAGGCCATAAAATTTTGGGTGTGTAGAATAGGTGGATAGACGTCACCTATTCGCATGGACGGCTGTGGAAGACGTGGGATATGATAAAGTTGCTAAAATTAGTTGCCTTATTGGAATGTTTCAGAAGAATAATATATATAATAGCCAATTGCACATCATAATAAAAAGAAGTCAAAACAAGAACTTGGATTCCTTAAGTAGAGTAGTTTAGGCCCAAGGATAAGTTAAGTTGTTGGTTCTTGCTCCGTTCATGTTTGTTCGTTTCGTTTATCCGTTCATAGAAGAAGTCTCCGTTACCTGTTCTTTCGTTCCTCCCCAGATCTGCTTCCAGAGTGTCCCTTCCAGGTTATCACAACCAAAGCTCCCGCATCCTTAAGAACCAAGCTCCCCCCGATTCACCGCCCAAAAGCCACCTAACTCCTACACATACAAGAGCAGCCAGCCTTCCCCGAGGTCCTGCGAGTCTCAAGACAAACCCCGTTGCCCAAATATACAGATGTGTAATAAACTCTATGAATACCCATCCAAATTCAAGGTTTGGTGTGCTTTTTGCATTAAGTACTTTAATGATATGCCTACTATTTCTGCTCTTAAATATATACTCCGCTCTTTCCTTTTCCCTCTCCCCTGTTATCCCGATCTTCCCGCTGTCTCTCTTCTTAGCTATGTGATGCTCGCTATCTGGAAACACCACTGGGCCTTTGTTTTCGATGCTATTCCTTTTAACCCTGACCATGTTTTGACGACGGCAGATTGCTTGGTTTTCAATATGAAAGCCTAGTTGAACTTGGATAACTAAGTTTAATTATAAAACACAAAACACCCCAAAAAACGAGAAAAAAACCCACAAAAATAAGTTGTGATATTTCCTATAATGAACTCACAATAAAAACAAGCACTGCTTCCTTAAAAACACTCTAATAAACTATAACTTTTACTTAGTAGAATACAGTATCTAGTTCTTTCTGATTATTTCCTTGAACTGGACCCACAAATACTTCATTGAATTGATATTAGGAAATTATGAGAACAAGTAGATCATCAATGTGCTACTTGCTGTCTTCCACTCTTGAGTAAAGATACCACCAACTACGTCTTCTTAAAATGCTTCATTATGTCTCAAACAGTAGAAGCATGCATATCGAATAGATAATATGATTCATCTAGAGTAGAGTTTATATTCAACATCTCATGTAGTCTGGCTGAAAATTTCTCGATGCTGATATATCTTCCATATATCTCAGGGGTTGTTAGAAGAAGTTTACAATGTTACAGTCCTAGGCAATAAATGAGTGGACGGCAGATCAATTTTTTATTTTTATTTTATTTTGAAAAGTAAAGGTATATCTATCAGTCCAAGATGTTTATAATAAAAGGTTCATGGAATAACACAAGATTTGGAATGGTTGTTTTTTAGATGATTTTATACATCCCTCATTATAAAAATATTGCTCAGTACTTTGTAGTAAAGTATTTATCTTTACTCATAGAAGAGCACCTTATTGAAAGAACATGGTCTCATTGAGGTTCTCTTGCAATTTTTGGAACCAGGAAAGCAAATATTTGGCAATTGCATTGACATACATGTCTTGATCATCTGATCCCTCCAAGAGTACAAGAGGTCTTACACCCTCACGCCAAAAGCAGCCCCAAGCCATTACTGAACCCTTACCATACTTGTATGTTCTTTGCGTATGACGCTCCTTATACCTTTCACTTTTCTTCTTGATCACTCTAGTCTCTTTATCATTACCCACAACTGTAAAATAGGGTTCATCAGACCAAACGACGTTACTACGCCTCACCACTGGCCAATCAACCTTGTTTTTACACTATTCAAATTGTCTTTGCTTGTGAGTAAATGTCATACTATGTTTTCTTGATGGTGAGCATGAGAAAACCCCAAGTTTGTTCATACATTTTAGAAATGTCCCACGACAAATACGCACACTTACATCATTCATATTTTTCAAATGATATGCAATTGTTTGCATATGGTTTCTGCTATTAGACAAAACAATAGCCAGTTTTGAAGTAGATGACATATTTTTAGGTCTTTCTGTATGCATTTTGAGTTGGATTGTGCTTTTATTTTTTATACAATAGGACGATCCTGCCCACTGTGCTCTTTGGGATGTCAAGATTATCAGCAATCTCTTGATAGGTAGCATGTCTTTTCCATTGTCTCATGATTTGACATATAAAAATATTATGCTCTCTTCTTTTGGTGGGACTATTTTCTTGGCTAAGAGTTGGCTGATTTTCATTGCTTGGTGTCATTTTTTGAATAAGTTATAAAAGAAAAGAAAAAGACCTCTATTTCATTTTTGAAGAATAAAAAATAAAAATAAAAAATGGTTTACTGTATACTCATTACATGGAACTGTAGATAGTGTAGGCATTATGAGAAATAGAATGCTATGAGGTAAGAAAAATAATAGTAGAAGATTTAGAAGGCTTCGTTAATTTTTCTGGGTCATTTTATAAAATCAATGATTCAAATAATTGAATTAAATAAAGGTAATTCGATGTACTATTAGTTGCTATCGAACTACATCTTAAACAACGTGCATATGCACAAATAATTCATCTATCATGTCCTAGTGCAAAATAAACATATAAATAAGGTGCTATTATATACTTTTTTTAGTGTGCACTATTAACATATCAGAAAGGATGTTTGTAGAAATAAATAAATAAAATCCATCATTGGACGAGGCAGAAGTAAAAGAATGGGAATTACCGGATTTTACAGTCAAGGAAATCCGGGATGCTATTCCTGCTCATTGTTTCCAACGTAACACTTTTCGCTCTCTTACCTATGTTTTACATGACATGTTTTTTGTTGTTCTGTTGGTGTGTGCTGCCACTTATATCGATGCTCTACCAATTTTTGCTATCTTTCGTTTTGGACTGTGGGTTACTTATTGGATTGCTCAGAGTGTCGTTGGCACAGGCCTATGGGTGATTGGTCATGAATGTGGACACCAGGCTTTTAGTCCCTCAAAGGTAAATAGAATTTAATCAAAGACGATTACACATGATAAACAGAGGCATGTTTAGGCAATCAATGATGGTATTGGCAGAATTATCCACAGTATTTTGTTGGTTCCTTATTTCTCGTTTAAATTCACTCACTCTAAGCATCACAAAAGAACTGGTCATTTGATAGAGGATATGGTAAGCAAATAGAGAATAGAGTAACTAGTGAATCTAAAATAGTATGACTAAGTATTTGTACCAAAGACACGTAGCACTATGCGGCTTCCTCCTCGCAATGAAGATACTCAATTGGATGGACCTCATTCTGTATTTGAAGAGACTCCTATTACATCCTTTTTTGGTATCTTAAGCATGCTTATCTTTGGGTGGTTTATGTATCTTATGTTAGACGCCATTGGTCCACCTGGAAAGAAAGGCTGGGTATCTCATTTTAACCCTTTTTGCCGTCTATTTGAAGAACATCAGTTTTGGGAGGTCATGGAGTCTACTGCATATCTTGGTATTGTGATTGCTGCTTTGGTGTATACTGGACAAGTGTTTGGTTCAATTGTCGTCATCGAATACTATGTTATTCCTTACTTGTTTGTCAATTGATGGCTTGTTATGATTACTTATCTTCAACATACTAGCCCACAACTTCCTCACTACGGTGCTGAAGTATGGAACTTTCAGTGTGGTGCTGCTCTCACCATAGATCGCTCTTATGGATTTCTCCTGAACCACTTTCATCACCATACTTCTGATACGCACGTTGTTCACCATTTCTTCTCCAAAATACCTCATTACCACGCACAAGAAGCCACAATTCATATCAAGAAAGCACTAGGAAAACATTATTGTTTTGACTCTACGCCTATTCCCCAAGCATTATACAATACATGGAGATCATGTAAATTTGTTGAAAATGAAAGTGATATTCGCTTCTATAAAAATTGATGTGTATGTAAACATGATTTACTTTCATATTTTTCACATTAGTTTAATTAGATAATTATAAAATAGTGACCCTCAATAAGTAGCCACTCTTTTTCAAATGTAAACTTCCTTTTTTAGTTTCATACTTTATCTTGATAGTGTTGTAACTTTATGAATTCATTAACTAGAGACGTAAAGCTTTCAATGCATAAGTATATTAGTGTTTATAATATAAAAAAGGTTTTATTATAAGGTTAATTAATAACTACTATGGCCACTCTTGATATCAATGACGGCCTGGCATCTCCGCCCTATGCCGGCAATGAGGGTGTCTGTTACTTCCTTCGATATTTTACCCCATTCCTGCATCAGGGCCGCCTTCAACTTCTCCTTGGTGGTATATACCCTTCTATCCTTCTTAATAATCTTCTTGAGGTGGGCCCACAGATGTTCAATTGGATTGAGATCAGTATTCTAAGGGCGAGTAAGGAAGAGTTTCTACACTCATTAACTTCTTCCATTCACAAGTTTCCTTGCTCGTATGGGGTCTATTATTGTCCTCCTGTAGGTGGTAACTAACTCTAGGTTTCATGAGAGAGATACTCGAGTTCATGGAAGTAGACATCTCCCAAGACATCGGTGTACTTGTCGGAGTATTCTACTCTCCACTACGATCCATCTCCCAACACCCTCCCCACTGAAACAGCCCCATACCATCACTCTACCACCTCCAAACTTCCTTATTTCCATGAAATTCTTGCGCCCAAAGGCCTTAACACACTGTCTGATGACTTTAAAGCCCTTGTTAAGTCTCATTGGCTCTACACTAAACTCATTAGACCAGACGACCGCTTGCCAATGCCCAAGTGTCCAACCAATGTGCTCATGGGCCCACTGAAGCCTTACTTCCATATGATTATAGGTGAGGAGAGGCTTCACCACTGGACTGAAAGAGTAGAAGCCCATCTCATCAAGGTACCTCTTCAGATTCTTGTCTGATACCTTAATGGCCATGTCTGCCATGATGGCCTTCTTGGTCTGATGAGAATCACTGACCACTGTTCTTCTCAACCATCGGAGAGCCCTGTCGTCCAAATTTCTCTTTCTGATACTCTTGGGTGAGGGTTCAGCTCGGTTGGTTTTCTTGTAGTGCTTTAATATGTCTCCTAAAGTAGAAGTAAGCACCTTAAACATACAAGATGCCTTGGTCATGATATTGTTCATGCGCAGCACTTGGTGGAGAATAGATAAACGAGTCTCGAGGCTAGTATCATCTTATTGAAAATTAGGAAGCCTCTTACACTCAATATGCTGAGGTGATGGAAAGGCTTGGCAAATGTTTCAGTAGAAGTTGCTTTAGTATTTTTCAGATAGACTATTATTATAATTAGAAAAGGTATAAAAGCTAGCGATTCATTAGACATCAAAGCTTTGCGAAATATAATTTTTACATTACCAAACACACCTTTTGTTTCTATATTTTGAACAATCTTTATACACCTTAAGAGATCTTAGTAAAAATTTCTACAGTGTTAGATGAGTCGGACATTATAAAAAAGGAAGTGTTATTAACAGAGAAAAAATGGTGTACAGTTCGAAGTATTTTTATTTATGGGTGTTGATTGCTATTCGCGCATTGGGCATTTTAGCCACCCTATGAGATCGTTTGAAAAAAAAAGAATAAACATTGAAACACTTCAAATACATAAGTGAAAAAAATAATGCAAAGAGAGAAGAGACGGAAAGAAAAGAGAATATAAAACCTCAATGAGGGAAAAATGATGGAAAATGAGTGGAAATGATGGTAAAATGAGAATTATGAATAGACATCCAAAAGGCCATAAAGTCAGCAAGGAAACCAGGACACCAAAAAGATAACCGTCATCCTGTGGCGATTCGAAATCCAACGAGGGATACTTAGAGCAACTCGGACAATCCTGAGGACACAAATACAGCAACTACACTAGCAGCTTCTGGCTTTGCTAAACGGGTTAAGAATGGGTGGTAGAGGAGAGATCGGAGGAGAAGTGAGGATACAGCGTCTGTTGCTGCAGGAGTCTTTGCACTCTATGGCGGCGTTGGCGTTCCCGCTCAACACACCCATCAGCAGCCTCAATGAGCAAGCTACCAGCTGATGGCTCTACCTTAAAGTCTCGAGTAGACGTGGCTCGATCAATGGCTTGCAGCAGTATTAACAAACTGGGCCAAAGATCTCGCCATTTAACAAAAGACTTAACCGTGCGCGGCAGAAGATTTAGACAATAGTCAATTGGATGAACGTCTTGTGGTGGTGCAGGAACTAAGAAGAACAAGAACGTGGAGCGTTCATGGTCAACGAATGTGCAAGTGAGAAAGTGGTCCCGATTGGCAGATGGGTGGCCACATTGGCAAGGAACTGAAGGTGTTGGTGGTAACCAAGCAATCCTCCATTTTAGTAGACGATGTCTTTCTTTGCGCGTGCACGGTAGTAGAAGAATTGGATCCCAAACAGGTCTACATAGTCCACGGGCTACCGTCACCAGCGGATTCTTGCCACGTACTAGACTAGTAATTTCACTTTGAAGACGTTCAAGATAAGCTACTTTTAATGGATATTTAGGAGGGTTGTGAGCCCGTCCTATTCTTTGAGCATTTTGCCAGAGTACATTGCCACGTAGCTTAATCCATCTGGCTTTACTCTGGGGTGCTTCAAGCTGCGGGACAAGGCACCAGAGGAGGGTGTCTTCAGGAAGGGTAGCTGCGCGCTCAACAAATTTGGCTTGCAGATAAAGAAAACGAGAGTATATGTTAGGGAGGGCAGCTAATTGGGCAACCTGGATCGTTCCAAACCTAGCAGTAGCAGATCTAGCAAGACAAAGTCTCAGACAAGCAGACTGACAGATTTGTAGCGGGCGGATGCCTAGTCTATTGACATTACAAATAGCCAACCCATACTCAAGGATAGGCCGAACAAAAACAGTATACGCTCTTAGGGCTGCTGTAATCCCAAAGCCATACATGTTTACACCCATTCCTCTCAGCTTTTGCATTACTGCAATTGCCTTGACTTGTGAGTGTGAGAAAAGTGCGTCTTGGTTAATACCTTGACGTGAAAAGGGGATACCAAGGTACTTGAAAGTATCACAGGTTGGAAGCTCGTTGCCATAGAGGTAAAACGGCACATTGGCCGGGGCATTGAGTACTTCACATTTGGAGGGACTCCATTTGTAACCAAGGAGGGTCGAGTGAATTTCGGCAAGTGCCAGCATTCGATGTATATCTTCTGGGCAGCCCATAAGAGCCACATCATCAGCATACAACAAACAATTCACAGGAGCCCAAGTAACAGTGACATGAGACGGACTGTAAGAGGAATCTGACGACTCAGAAGAGTCATCCGAAACTGTAGAAGTAGGAAAAGGATTGTGAAGGGAATTCTGTAACTCGTCAAGCAATGCGTGAACAGTTGCCTGTGGGGAAGCAAAAGAGAAAGGGTTTCGAGCACAGAGATTAATGGACCGTCCCATGGTAGGTGGGTGCATACCAACCAGTATTGGGGATACCGAAGCAAACCTCAAGAAACGTGGAAGAGTATCAATGAAAATAGAATAAAGGAATGGAGAAAGAATACTACCCTGTAAGACTCCTCGTTTAGGTAAATGTCCCGGGATGCTACATTTTTCAGAATCACATTCACCACAATGTCATCAAACAAATTCTGTAGTAGCAAGAGCAACGGCTGAGACACGAAGGGCATCAGCGACTCCCATATGACAGAGCGTTCCACACTATCATATGCAGCTTTAATATCTAGGAAGACGACGACTGGAGGTTTTGGATCTTGCTCTCCTGATCCTTGGGCAGCGTACAACCCCATAAGTTCGTGGAGACAGAGGGCCTGGTCTAGAGTTCCACGACGAGCGCGAAATCCACCTTGAGCCATGTCCAATGCAGGCATGGTCGAAAGGAGCTCCCCAGCTATACATCTTTCTAAGAGCTTACGAAACACCGATGTCAAGCTAATAGGCCGATAGTTACTAGGGTCATCCTGCTCTCCTTTGTTTTTGTAAATAGGTACCACCTGTGCTGTTCTCCAGGCCACAGGCGTCCACGACCATCTCCAACACAATGTGAAGATCTGATGTAACAGAGGCACTAGCACTCGAACTAGGGGTTTGAGCATTTCTGCTCTAATATGATCAATGCCTGGTGCTTTTCGATTTGGCATCTTTCGAATAGCAGAGTGAATAAAGTCTACGTCCCATGGGACTGGATTGTCTTGGAGAATAAACTCCTGACGCTCCTGTCTTTCCGTAGATCCGCCAAACACACTCTCTAGGTGGTCAATCATGCGATTGGCAGCATGCCGAGGGCCCTCTGGAGATGACAGGGAAATTGGCGAACGTCTCCGCAGCCTCATTCCTTTCACAGCACTTGTCATCTCTGTTAAGCCCTTACGGACTTTATCACAAAATACATGCCAGGTTTGTCGTTGTGCTTGCCTTATAGCCTTTTTCAAAGCTAAACACGCTTCCTCATACAAGCGGTGGGCTTCAATGCGTTCAATATCATTGCCTACCCGTCGTCTAAAACGATAAAGTTCTTGACGACGGTCAGCTAACTGTTGTAGATCAGCATTCCAGTAGCTTTTCCAAGCTTTTGGATGGGATTGTGCGCGCCCTACGCTATCATCCAGGGCCTTGTAGATTGACTCATTGAGTCTCTCAGCAAAGTCCTCCATCTTAACAGAGCACAACGGGGTTTTGTCTTCCAATATTTTTTGGATCTCTCTTTGCAGTTCACCTGTGTTCTCTGCAAAACATCGCTTGTACTGGTCACAGACTGTTTGTTTGTTTAAACGTTGCAGTCTCCAGAGGCGACGGACAGCTGTTTCTGTCATGAGCGGTGGCATGAGCACCGGCTGAAAGGACAGCTCACACAAGTGGTGGTCTGAACCTAACGTCAGATCGTCCCTAATGTGCAAGCACACTTCGGAGAAGTTGTAGCTTCTTGACAGGAACAGGTCAATAATGCTAGCAAACCGACGACCATCTGCTAGAATTCGCTCATATGTAGGCAAGCCAAATGCCAACTCTGAGTTCCACAAGGTTAGATCCTGACGGCAGATCCAGTCTTCAAATCCCACATGTCTGTCGTTTATGCCATGATCTCCAGTCAGGCGGCCTAAACGTGTATTCAGGTCACCAAGGACGAGTGTGAAGTCGTCTATGGGTAGTGAATTCAACCTTTCCGTAGCCTCACTAGACGACAGCCTCGGAGGTAGGTACAGACCATGGAGTGTATATGGGCCAATCCTACAGGAGATCACAAAAGGATTAGTAATTGGTAAGGAATGTACATGGTAAGGAAAGTCAGGACGAATAAAGAACGAAACTCCATCAAAACCTCGTCCAGCATCACCATGGGCTGTAGCATAGTTGTGTATTTGTATCCAGGGGCACCTCAACATTTGCATGTCTTTGGTCAGGAAAGTCTCTGTCACTAAAAGTATATCAATATCATTCTGCACACACACATTCAGAACGTTCACCAGTTTGGGCCTGATTCCACAAGCATTCAATAGACCAATCTTCAGTCTATTCATAATTCTTCTCGGTGGATGTTTTGAGCGTCTCCCTCATCTTCTTCCCTAGCTGAGCCTGATCCAAATGCCTGGATGGCCTCTTCTTCAAGGGTGGCGGGGCGGCTGGCAACTGGGGTCTTGGCCTTGAGATCCGCCAAGAGCTTCTCAAAGGCAGTGGCAGAGGGCGGGGAGTGGCATTACCAGAGCCAAAGTGGCGAGCAATACTGTACCCTAAGTGGGTGGGGGAACGAAGACAGGTGTTTGACACTCTCTGGTCAAAGAGTTCCTGGGCCTTTGCAGCCTTGGTACTGTTGGTTTCCCCTTGGAGCTTTGGGTCTGCAATGACTGCAGCGGACACAGGGTTGAAGTCCTTCACTGGACTGATCTTAAGCTTCTCGAGGTGCTCCTCGAGTTCCTTCTTGTAGCTGCTGTGGACCAGCAGCGCAACTGTTCCCCTTGCCGGGAAGTGGATGTCAATGATCCGTGACTGTTGGATCTTCAACGATCCCAACATCTTGCGGACCTGGCCGTACTTAAGGTATCGGCGGCAAGGGACGTATACGAATTCGTACACTGAGGGTCCAGTGGGCTCCTGCAAGGCACGTACTTCTTGTGCCTTAAGCACTGCTTTGGCCTTTGTAGGCTTCTTGGCCTGGGGGTTCTTCTTTGCCATGCTGGCGTAGGTGGTGGGTGTGGGTGTGGGTGTGGGTTTGGGTTTGGGTGTGGAGGTTGGGGCATGCTTTGAAGCAGCAGTCAAGTTGTCCTGCTTGGCAGGGGTGGCAGTGGTGGCAGTGGTGGTGGTGTTGGTGGTGTTGGTAGTGGCCTGAGCCTGGAGGGATGCAATCATTGCATCCTTGGCCTTCAATTGGGCCTCCAATTCCTGGATACGGAGTCCAAAGATCTCCATCTGTTTTTGGATTGCCGCCATCATCTGCAGCATTTGTTGGGCGTGGGTGTCGGCCTTTTCCACCTCGGACATTTGTTCTCCTCGTTAGTTCTTGCTCGGGTGCGTTTGGCAAGCAGTTTTTCTTTTCTGCTTTTAGGGACGTCGTAGGTGGTGGGGACGTTGGTAAGGCCAAACTCGAAGGGTTTGGCGGGTGGTGCTGAGGTGGGGTCCGTAGTTAATGGATCCAGTGTGATATAGGTGGCGGGGGTGTTGGTGTTGACGGATGGGTGATTGTAATGTTTGCTGTAGATTTTATTATAACTCTTTGGGGTAATATTTATTACGCGAAAGAGCCTTTTAGTAAAAAATGGTGTACAGTGGGCTAGCAAAAAAATTGGCATTTTTTTTAGAGATCCGATATATTTCATATCTTACATAAGAGACACTTGTAGCAGTTTTCTTCCTTTCTTTTTAATAAAAGTATATCCATATTTAATTTAAAATGCAACTAAAAGACAATCAAAAACTTACCATTGTTGATTTTCGACAAGCAAATATGAAAGTAAAAGAAATAGCTGAAAGAACTGGAGTAAAGCTGCGAACAATTTACAATGTTCTAAATCAACAAAAGACAAGAGGAACTACCAAACGCCAAGAAGGTTCAGGAAGACCCAAAATATTCAATGAAAGAGGAATACGACACCTTCTGGACGTTGTTGGCAACAACAGATGATTGACTTTAAGTGAGATAGTTGCAGCAATACCCGAAGAATGCAGCAAGCACACTGTTAGACGTGTACTGCATGAAGAGGGTATATTTAGCCGAGTGGCAAAGAAGAAGCCTTTTTTGAATGAAACACATAAAGAAAGAAGATTCAAGTTTGCCAAAGAACATCTCCACTGGACCATTGACATGTAGAAAAAAGTTATATGGACTGACAAAAGTAGTTTCGAAATTGGCAAAAACAGTCGAGTGGTTCACGTTTGGCATAAGGATGGAGAAGCCTATAAAAAAGATTGTCTTGCTCCCACATTCAAGAGTGGAAGATCTTCAGTCATGGTTTGAGGAGCTATTCGTCATGGCGAAAAGTCAGAACTAGTGATGCTTGAGAAGAATGAACGAAAGGCTGTTGATTTTGTCAAGAAAGTCTATGAAGAGTCATTGCTACGTTTCTGGGGTCTAGAGTGCCACCTAATATCGATGGAAGATGGAGCACCCACTCACAAAAGTATTGTAGCAAGTGATTGGAAAAATGGAGAGAGGAATTGATAGTTTGGAGTGGCCTGCTCAATCACCCGATCTGAACCCCATTGAAAACCTTTGGATGCAAATGAAAGACAAGGTCCAGGAGAGATGCAATGGTTCTGTTAAGATAGACAAGTTCAAAACTATTATACAAGAAGCCTGGGATTCCTTTGAGCCAAAAACATGGAATTCTTTGATTGAGATAATGCCAGCACGAATGCAAGAAGTCATCAAGAACAAGGGTGGGAGTACCCATTACTAAAACTACATTTGTAATAATTTTTTATAAGTAAATTTAAATATAAATTAAACATAAGTATTCTAGAGCCTTTCTTTAACATAATATGAGCTTTATTAAAGTAGAAAATACGTTTTATTTCTCTTGATACAAGAAAAACACTGTATTGATGATATGAAATCAATCGGATTTTTTTAAATTGCCAATTTTTTTGCTACCCCACTGTACAGTATTTCTCGAAATTATTCATGCACTTGACGAAAAAAATTCACGCACTTGAAAAAAAAAATCACACACTAACTAAAAAAAGAAAAAATTCAAGCACAAAATGAATAAAAATTCGTGCAAAGTTAAAATTACGCTTGCTTTGCTTTTATTAAGAACAACAAAATATTTTTGAGATGTCAACCTTTTATTATGACGATGGCGAAAGGATGTTGAGGGACGAAAACGGAAATAAAGTCGTTGAATACAAGATGGAGGTTGACAATGAGAAGTATCCTCTCACCTCAATAACTACTTTTACCTCTTACCTGGATCTCAAACCTCCAGAGAAGTCACTGAACATGACTAAAACCAAAGAAAAACCTTCCAGCTCGAAAGAAACCAATCCTGATATAAAAAAAAAGATAGGACATACCGGAAATACAAAAAGGAAGACATGGAAAATTTTATTTCTTGGTGTTTGAGAAGAACATTTCCACTCGTGGCGCTGCTAGAGAGTTAAAAATACCTCCGGGTACTGCTCAAACATGGCATACTAAAGGAGTAGAAAGTCTAGAAAAAGGCGAAGATCTATGCTTAAGAAAACCAGGAAGCGGTAGACCTGTTGGGAGACCATTGACAATAAATTCTGAACGAAAAGAGTATCTTATAGATCTCATAGATCAAAAGCCAAGCATTGTTTTGGATGAGATGATGGAGGATCTTACTAGTCGTTTTACAGATCTGGAAATATCAAGATCCTCTCTCCACAAGTTTATTGCTACTAAATGCAATATATCACTGAAAAGAGCTCACTTCCAGCCCGAAGAGCGCAATAATGAAACAAAGATAGAAGCTAGATTCCAATGGGTTACTGAGATTTTGAAGACTGATATTGATTATTTGAGCAATTGCGTCTTTATCGATGAGTCTAGTTTCAACATCAACATGAAGCGAAGTATGGCATGGGCCACGGTAGGAGACATACCAGTAGTGTAAGTTCCCAAGACAAGAGCAAAATCGCATACCATCATAGGAGCTATATCCCATTTAGGCGTGATAAATATACAACTGAAGACCCCAAAGGTCATAGCTCCTTCAAAAAAGAGAAAAGGGCCCGGTGGAGCTACCAAAAAACCAGAGAAAGGAAAAGGAGGAACCGTAACTGGACATTATTTCAACTTTGTGGCTGAAACAATAAGTATTATGAATCAATACGAAAAGTTTAAGGGACATTATCTAATAATGGACAATTGTCCTATTCATAACCATGGTGATATCAGAAAGTATATTGAAGCTCATGGCTATGGCTGCATTTACCTCCCGCCCTACTCACCTGAACTCAATCCGATTGAGCAATTTTGGTCAGTATGCAAAAGTAAAGTGAAGAGAGAAACACTCTTGGAAGAGGAGACACTATCTTCAAAAATTAGAGAAGCTTGCAACCAAGTACTTACCAGTGACCTACAAGGTTTTTGCAGATCTTCGGTTGCAAGATTCGAAGATTGTTTAAACAGAAAGCCGATTTAATAAACATCAGTGCACAAATTTTTATTCATTTTGTGCTTGAATTTTTTCTTATATTTATGTTTGAATTTTTTTTCGTCAAGTGTGTGAATAATTTCGAGAAATACTGTATCTCTAGATCATAACTGGTGAGTTACACTTTCTTACTGAGACCTGGGCTTTTTTCATTTCTCTTTCTCTTTGTTTTAACAAGAACATCTACATAAACTCATTCTTATATACACACATATATATATAAATATACAATTTTTTTCTCTAAAAAAAAAGAGAGGGTGGGAATTAAAACCTGGTTGCAGTATACGCTTAGTTAGTTAAAACCCAGCCTACCTGGTACACACCAGGAGATTTTTCTGGCATTTAAGCGGTGATATTCCTTTCCTTTTACCTCACAATAAAAAGTTCCCTTTTATGTACTTGTGTTTAAAATCAAAGGTTTGTAAGTATCTAAATTATTATTTTCTTTTGTGGAGACCTCAATATCAAATTGTATTATCAATAGAATATATTGTTTATGAATAGAATTGTTTATTGTAATAGTATAGATAATACTATAGTATGACTATAGCTGCTGCCCAAGTGCATTCCTTCATAGCAACAAAATATACACCCTAGATACCCTAGACAGTATAGAAGACCACCTGAGACTGATTTGAAAGGAGTATTTACTTGCCTAATAACAATACATTGAGTGCCTTGTGGAATACAATGAGCTCAAGCCCAGATGAAGACACTGCTTACCTTTTTATCACTAGAATAGTCCTTGATAGTGTCTATCACCTCCTTCTATTGTTTCTCTTTGTTAATAATAGCGCATTACCTTGCACAGCTATTCTCATGTTGACGAGTACTTGGGTGTTAAGTTGTATGTGCAGTGTGGGAAATAACAAAAGGAGGGGATTATCAAAACAGATAATAATCTTTTTTCTCTATTCTGGTGATGTATACACTAGTCTCCACTCATAAAACTCACAAGTCAAACAATTCAAACTCTATTTGCCTTGGACCTAAGAGACAGTATTAGAACCAATATCTTGTTATCATTAAGTACTATTGTTAATACCAGTTACAATAACATAGTTACTGAAGTAATTATAAACATTGAGTCAATGAATGGCTATAGTGTTCTCAATGTAAGCGACATTGGTTCTATTTTATGAACAATGACCACTAGAATTAACTCTATAAGTTCTGTAATACATCTTTCTCAAGCAGTGTTCTACTGAAAATACTGTGGGCTTATGGATAACAAACTATGTTAAACAATAAATGCAGTGAATGAGTTATAATTTTGGGGTGATTCTTGTTCTATTTCTTGTCTTTACAGCCAATTCTATACTTTTCAATTGCAAAGTCAATTATCTTTGTTCTGATAGGCAGGATGAGTTTTAAATCGACCATCTGGACAACAAAAAGGCATTTTCAAACACATTAGCCAATCATAAAAAGATTTTGATTTTATCCTCAGAATATTTCTTTTTATATCCCAGAAATCTCCTGGTGTGTAGATCTGCAAGTAAGTAAATCTTAACTGATCTCTTTCTAAATCCGAAGGCTAAGGATATATGTATTTTGAAAATAATTAATATTGGATTAATATTCAGGTCTAACTAGTTTCTTGGAGTGAACCTCAAAGTATGTTCAGACGGTGATAGACTTATACCACCTGAATTGAAAGAGCTTAGATCAATGTGAACAGGATTTCCATCTGCATCAATGGCTGGCTCCATATTGCATTTGGCAAAAATACGGGTGAGAAAGTAGAACATCTCAAGCTCAGCCTTTTCCCCCAAAAATAAAAAGGCATAATATCATTAGTCAGAAGATAAAAAAAAATACAACTACATAGTATATAGCAATAATAAATTATACACATACCATATAAATACCAGGACACATACGTCTAGATTAAATATATATGTATATATATTTAGTGCCATAATACTTGATAAGCTAAAAGTATTTAAAATACATATATAGACAATTACCTTCCCCAGCCAAAGTTATATTGATCGCGCTGTTCAATAGGACCATTGGCAGAAGATGTCATATTACCGAGAGTATCTTTGTAACGGTCTGGATTAAACACTTCTGGATTTTCAAAGACTTCTTTGTTCGAGTGCATAGATGATAATCCTCCAGAAAGAACGGCGTCTTTAGGAATACGGTAGCCAGAGAATTCAACTGTAAAGAGTGTGTTATTATCTCAAACAGAATTCACAAAAACCTACATTCTTTCTTGGCCTCGCGTGGAAAAATAAAAGTAAAGATTGGTCTATATCTGAAACACTCTCTCTGAACTGATAACAGATATGGGAAACTGCTATGGTCCTTGAAGATTGGTAGTCTACCATTTTTGGATATATATTCATCGATTTCTACTTGAATCTTCTTTTGTACATCTGGGTATTGGGACACAATGGCTAGAAACCACTTGCATTCTAATGAAGGCGCCTCGGCACCAGCAGTAATAGTATCAGCTATAAAGTTATTAGCATTCACATTAGAGAAATAAATTTAAACCTTTTTATAACAATAAGAAAATAAGAACTTACACATCAGCACTAAAATATCTTGATCGCTTAATTCGTATTTCTCTTTATTTTCGTAGGCCATTTTGGCAGCACAATGTCTGTCTCCAGCAACTGCATTTTTTATCAAGCCCCCAAAGAAATCATCTCTCTTTTCTTTCACAAATTTTTCTTGGGCCCTCTTTATACCAAAGATGGTAGAAGCCCACGATAGGTAAGGAAAGATGGAACCAATATCACCCATAAATCCAGCATATTGTTCCTGCTGAAAAATGAATTCAAAGACAGTCTTGATTATTGGGTCAGTAGGTGACTCGGTCCAAAAGCCAAAACAAAGATTCATTATAGTGTTGAAAGAGGCGTGATGAAGACAATCGACTGTAGAGGAGCTTCCAAACTCTTTTGTGTTTGTTAATAAGCAATCGACAAGTCTGTCAGATTCTTCCTCCACAAATGAAGTAAAAGTATCCACAAATTTAGGTGTAAGAAAGAACATTACTAGGAGGTGTGTAAGTATATAATGAAAAGTACTTTTTCTTTTTTTCTTTTTTCATACCTAATGCCATTGATCTATGCCATTTTTTAGAAATAGGTGCAAATATAACACCCCTATAAGCCACATATAAAGTTAGTGATATTGAATAAGAATAAACATAACATCACACATCACCTTCCTTCTCGAGAATGGATATCCCTCGAGAATGCATGAGCTGGACGTGAGGATGTGAATTTTCCTTGAGTACAAAATAGCTCATGTGCAAGGTTAGGATTGTTTACTAAGACCCAGGTTTGAACTCCAACTTTTATTTGGAGAATAGGGCCTGAAGTGGTTTGTATAGATCTTATTAGTGACAGATGTTTTCTTTTACATTTCATATATTTACCTAATTCTTCATGCCATTTATTGATTGTATTTCCTGTGTCTTGAACGAGTGATGGCAAATGCCCTAAGAATCATTATCAATGAGGTATGCTTAGTATTCATTATTGAATTAGACAACTTATCCTACCAATAATAGGATAACATCCACTGGGAGATGGTAACTCTTGGATGTCATCAGTTTTCTCATCATCTTTAACGAACTTATTGTACACGAAGAATGACAACCCCAAAATTATGGCTCCTGTTATTGATATATGAGATCGGGAATTTAAGGAGAAAAGGTTTAGATCAGGCATTTTACAACTGATTGTTAAAGAGCGATGGAAACAAATACTTTATCCTATTTTTATATTAAAACAATAGACGGCATATTAAATATATCTTGGGAGTTTGATCCATGTCAGTGTAACAAACTAGATAGAAGATAGTAACCAAGAGCAAACCACACTTAATTAAGGCGCAAAGTATTCTGTTTACTAATTATTATACATCAGTCATGTATTAAGAAACAATTTAAAAAGAAAACTCAACTGCATTATATTTATAGTATCCTAGACAATAAATACAACCCAACTATAAAATAGTACTGCAGGCTATAAAATAAGAAGAGGTGAACATGTATCTACATAAAAGAAATTCATCTTAATTTCAAAATATAGATCACTTTCAAAAGTAATAAAAAGAAGAGTAAATCCGAAAGAAAAGAGTAGTACATAAGTAGTACTGGTAATCATCAAACACTCATGGATGGATCCATTGATCTTTGTATGACAATTCATTAAATATAAATAATGTAGACATGTAATCAAATATATATGTAGAAACTAATAATAAGTATAAGTATAAGTATAAGTATATATTCCAAAGAATAGTAAGTGCTAAAAGAACACAGACCCTTCAGATAAAAGAGAGAATAAAGAGTAGTCTTTAGGTGTGTAGTTGAATCCATTATGATAGTTTGTCAAGCTCTTTTTTAAATGATTAAATTATTTGAAATGTCTGCTGTCAACTGCATTTAGCAAATTAAGAATTTATATGACACGAGAGTTAACTCTATTTTCTCTGCTTTCTTTGTACTCAAACGGACATAATCTTTTATGTACCTTGCTATTGGAATTTAAAAATTTGGTATTCTGAGTTAATCTTATATTTGTTTTCTTTGACTACACACTAAGAGGTTTTTCTGGCTTTTAAGCGGTGATATATCCTTCCTTTCAAGTTAACACAAATTAATCACCTTTTATGGAACAATGATTAAAATCAAAAGGTTTGCAAGTATGAAAAACTTCTTTCCTTTTGTAGTCTACCTCAATATCAAATTGTATTATCAATAGAATATATTGCTTATGAATAGCATTGTTTATTGTAATGGTATAGATAATACTATAGTATGACTATAGCTACTGCTCAAGTGAATTCTCTCATAGCAACAAAATATACACCCTAGATACCCTAGACAGTATAGAAGACCACCTGAGACTGATTTGAAAGGAGTATTTACTTGCCTAATAACAATACATTGAGTGCCTTGTGGAATACAATGAGCTCAAGCCCAGATGAAGACACTGCTTACCTTTTTATCACTAGAATAGTCCTTGATAGTGTCTATCACCTCCTTCTATTGTTTCTCTTTGTTAATAATAGCGCATTACCTTGCACAGCTATTCTCATGTTGACGAGTACTTGGGTGTTAAGTTGTATGTGCAGTGTGGGAAATAACAAAAGGAGGGGATTATCAAAACAGATAATAATCTTTTTTCTCTATTCTGGTGATGTATACACTAGTCTCCACTCATAAAACTCACAAGTCAAACAATTCAAACTCTATTTGCCTTGGACCTAAGAGACAGTATTAGAACCAATATCTTGTTATCATTAAGTACTATTGTTAATACCAGTTACAATAACATAGTTACTGAAGTAATTATAAACATTGAGTCAATGAATGGCTATAGTGTTCTCAATGTAAGCGACATTGGTTCTATTTTATGAACAATGACCACTAGAATTAACTCTATAAGTTCTGTAATACATCTTTCTCAAGCAGTGTTCTACTGAAAATACTGTGGGCTTATGGATAACAAACTATGTTAAACAATAAATGCAGTGAATGAGTTATAATTTTGAGGTGATTCCTGTTCTATCTCTTGTCTTTACAGCCAATTCTATACTTTTTAATTGTAAAGTCAATTGTCATTGCTAAAACAGGCAGACAGTAAAAAAGACTCTTCAAATACATTAGCCAATCATAATAATGTTGTGATTTTATTCTTAAGACATTTCATATATTCCAAAAATCTCCTGGTGTGTATTCTATGTTCTGTCCATATTGAATGCAACCTTCTCATGACCTTCAAAAGTCTATTGACATAACGTTGCTAACATTACAGTTCAGATGATAATACTATTTTGTAAACAGTGTAATTAAAGGCAGTGGTAAATCTAAGAAGCGTGTAGAACTCGAGAGAGAGCCGCTACTAACACAAAGACCACACACAAAAGAGGAAATTGGGGATGTACTAAACGAAATAGTCTTTCTGCTAATTCAGAAAGCGTGATGACAGGGACTATAGAGTGTTCATCAACAATAGCGACAGAAGACCAATAGTGTATGTAACCTACGGTGTTACAGAGACGGGAAAGGAGATTGTGATAGAAGAGAAAGAGGGTGAAAGAATAGGAAGCACTGTTCGTTTCGATATTTAGAACGAGCTTAGCCTCTACAATACGATTCAAAAGATACCAAGGAAATTCGATGTTTATTAGAGAAGTCTATGATACGCTATATACACGCCATGACTTTAAGAGAATGTGGTTCTTGTTATGACTACTTATTTTAATACGGACCTTCCTACGTCTTATTGGTACCCAAGCCTCTGATGGGCATTCATGGCTATCACCACACCAGACAATGTTTTCGCTGAGAAAAACGAAGTTTTGACCCTCCAGAAAAATAAGCAGAACGTCACCTGTTTTTCAGTTACATCTCTTTTTATTCTACTTTCTTCAAACCCATTGGTTACAAAACTGAATAATTTTCACCTGATATTGAATGACAAAGCCTGAGGTTTTATCTTTATGCATATGCATACAGTCACACCCAATTGAAAATAATACTTTTGAAAATAAATTTCAGGACGAAATATATAGGATATGTTCAACATTAGATAAAACACTCCACATTTGATATAGAAGCTTCAAACTTTCACACACCAAAGCTTAATATCTTTAATTATAGAAAATAATAATAATATAGCTAATATTTTGTATGGCCTCCCTTGGCATCAATTACAGCCTGACATCTATCTGCCATACTCAGAACTCATCTTTGTGCAAGTTCAACACCAACCCTCTCCCACTCCTCTGCAAGTAGAATATTCAAACATTCAACATTGGTAATAGATACCCTTCTTTCTTCAATTCGTCTTTCTATAGCCCACCAGACGTGTTTAATTGGGCTCAATTCAGGACTTTGTGCGGGCCAGTACTCAAAGTTCCTAATCTGATGTGTCTCTTTCCACCCTCTGGCATAGGCCCCAGTATGACAACTAGCACCATCTTCTTGTAACAGAGACTCCCTATCCTCTTTCTGATGCAATCCCATGAACCAAGAATGGAACTCACCACCCAAAATCTTGATATATTTGTCTTGTTTTACAGTGCTATCAACAAAGACTCATGGGCCAAATCCGCTCGCCCAAAAACAGCTCCAAAGCACAACCCCATCGCCACCAAACTTTATTGTTGGAACACTATGATTAGGATCATACCTTTCTCCAACTTTTCTGATGACACAGGCATCTTTATTTTTCTCTTTTACGGTGTACCTCGACTCATCAGACCAGACGACGCCTTTCCACTGGTCGTTTGTCCAATTGACATGTTCTTTAGCCCAACGAAGCCGTTTCTCTTTGTGTTTTTCATTTAAGGCTGGCTTGTGAGCTGAAGAAAAATATCCGAACCCTGGCTGATTGAAGTAACTGATAATGGTGTTTCTACACACATCCACCTGAATCTTCAACATTTCCAATTTCAACTGATTATATGAGGCAAATGGGTCCTCTCTAATGACCTTTTCCAGTTGTCTAAAATCATTATCACTGGCTTTCTTAGGTTTTCCATGACTCTTTAAACGCAATGGTGACCCACATTCTTTGATGTTTCTGATACTATTTTGAACTATGGGCTTTTTCATCTCAACTACGTTTGCGATGACAGTCAATTTTAATCCAGCCTTCAACAGGTAATAAATGCCCCATAGCTTTTTATCTTCTGCTTTGTTATATTCTCCACGAGTGTGTGTTTCTGAAAATTTATCTGACATGTTATGTTGGTTTAACACTATTTGGAAAGAATAAGAGTATTATGCAAAAAAAAAAGTATTTTTTTTTTATTAAAATTTAGGCAAGTATTAAATTCAATTGTGTGTGACTGTAGTATTATCTATACCATTACAATAAGCAATGCTGTTCATAAGCAATATATTCTATTGATAATACAATTTGATATTGAGGTAGACTACAAAAAGAAATAATAATTTAGATACTTGCAAACCTTTTGATTTTAATCATTGTTCCATAAAAAGGAACTTTTTTATTGTGACGTAACAGGAAGGAGATATCACCGCTTAAAGGCCAGAAAAATCTCCTGGTGTGTAGATATTGTGCATTTGTCACGTGATAATATATTGTGCATTACCATTGGCTGTAGAGTTTTAGTGATCGTTTTTATATAAATTTATTTTCTCTCGAAGAAATCTTTCTATCCTTCAAACATGTCCGAACAACACGACGTTAAGATTGCTGTTATTGGCGGTTCTGGTCTCTATAACCTTGAAGAACTTGAGTTTGTCGCTGAAGTCAATCCTGAAACAGTGAGCTGAATTAATAAAAATAAACAAAATCACATGGAAAGCTAATTCATTTAAAAAGCCATGGGGTTTTGCCAGTGATAAGATTATTATCTCCAAGCTTCCCAGTGGCACCAAGATTGCATTTCTAGCTCGCCATGGTCGTGGCCACTATCTGCTGCCTTCCGAAGTGCCTGTCCGAGCCAACATTGCTGCCCTTAAGCACCTTGGCGTTGAAGCTATTCTTGCCTTCTCTGCTGTTGGTTCTTTGCGTGAAGAAATCCCTCCCTGTGACTTTGTTCTTCCTGACCAACTGATTGATCGTACGCGTGATCGTGAAACAAATACATTCTTTGGTGGAGGTGTTGTCGCACACACTGGATTTGCTGAGCCTTTCCATGCTGGCATCGCAGACCTTATTTCTTCTCACAAGGATGTATTAGATTTCAACAGCAAAATCCACAAGAACAAAACTGCTGTGTGCATGGAAGGACCTGCTTTCTCTACACGTGCTGAATCTCATATGTACCGTGCTTGGGGAGGTGACATTATCAACATGTCTGCTTTGCCTGAGGCTAAATTAGCGCGTGAGGCTGAGATTGCTTACCAACTCGTATGCATGTCTACAGACTACGATTGCTGGCGCATTGATGAGGAGAGTGTAACTGTAGAGACTGTTATGCAGAACATGGTCAACAATGGTGCCAATGCCAAGCGGTTGTTGACTGCTGTTTTACCTGACCTTGACAAGGCAGTACGTGAGAACACATTAAAGCCCTGTTTCAAGGGCACCATGAAGTTTGCCGGTATGACTGCCAAGGAGAAGAGAAACCCTGAGACAGTAGAAAAATTAAACTATATTTTGCCTGGATACTATTAAAACTCTGTGTTTGTTTTTATTATTATTGAAACGAATAAACATATTCTTGTAAACATTGTACGAAAAGAAAATAGTAGCAATAGATCATATTAACTCTCTTCTACGGCCATTAAGCTCTGCTAAATGGCTTTTTTTTTTTTTGCTTTTTTCCCCTTTGAAGAGTTTAAAATGGGTATAAAAAAGTAAGTATTATAAGAAAAACAAATTATTCAAGGAAAAGGAAAGAAAAAGCCTATTTTTAGACCTTCAGACTGCTGGAAGAGATTTCTTTATCACAACGTTCCTCTAGAGCAGAAGATCCAGAATTCTCGGAGGATACGTTGACGGAAGACTCCTGTTCTTTCCACAGATCGCCTGTAATGTTTGGTTTGTACGTAGTTGCCCAGGGCGAAAGACGAACAGATTTAACAGGCACCTTTTCTTCAAGTCCAGAAGCTCGTTTTTCTGCCGGTTCGTGAGATTCACAGGTTGTGTTTTTAGGCGGATCTGCAAACAGGGATGGGTATTCATCTATGGTAGTTCGACAGAGTTGCTTAAAATCGGATAGAAAGGCAATAAGACCATCGTTTTTGTTTGAGACCGAGTCGTCTGGCCATACAGAATTATCTCTCATAGAGGGGGTAGCCGCATAAAAAGGCCGGGTTAATAAAGAATGTGCTTCTTGAGATGCTTTAATATCAGTTATAAAAGGGATGGAAGTAGATTCAAATGCAGATTTGGAGCGTGCCAAAAGTGTCTATACATAATATTAGTCAATGGAACAGGCAATATATCAATCCCCATACCCGGCTTTCTTGCATTATTTGTTGCTGGGAGTGAGGTGGACGAGGCTTAATAGAAAAATAATCATATTGTTCAACTGGTAAGGGTGGTTGAGTCGTATAGTTCGAGAAGCCTTCAGTTGTAGGGGTATTGTAAAGAGGAGTCGAAGAGGTAGAGAGACTGGGGGCGATTGTGTTTTTAATAGCTGGCCATACAAGATGGTAAATATCTGCAGGACACTCTATACGAGCATTTTGTAGTAAAGTCAACTTCTGGCGCTCTGTAAAAGCAGGGCACATGAGGCCTGTGCGTGTCACTCTTTCAAGCAAAGATGAATCAATATGAACATAGTCTTTAGAGAGATGTGTGCGTAAAGACTCTATCAATAACACAGTTAATACATGGTATGTCATGGATTCTTACCAATAGATAGTTTAAGCATTTCAAATATATGATCTCTATGCATAGTTGAAATCAGATAGGATTGATGCCATGGGTACTTTGTTATAACGCTGATAATGTTCTCAAAAGGTCGCTCTGCACATTTACGCGAGAAGTGAAGCTAATATTAAGTCAGTAAATATCACTATTATACTTTTTCATGAAAAAATAAATATAAAAAAAAGATGTTTACCTTGTAATTTTTACATACAACAAGCAAGGAATTGATTTCTTCTCTGGTAATAAAGGGAGGGCAATTGACACCCCCTCCACCTGCTGCAGTAGACATGGACTTGACTACATCTGAGGCAGGTGGAATGGCAGAAATACCACAGAATTTGCCTCGCCATTTTGAAAACACAATTGACAGCAGCTCATCTTGAGTACACTCGGTAGCTGTTACAATTCTCCCTTTGAGAGGTTTTTGATTTCGAGTTTCAATGGCTCGTCTAAGATCCACAACTGTGGCGAATTCAATATAGGCATCTGACAGGGTCTTCCCAGTAGTACGGTCCATCATGATCTAGTAGATAAATAAGAAAATAATAATCAGCGCTTTTTTCTTGGTAGATTGTCTTACGTGAATGGACTGAGCATATACTGAAGGGGATGGCATGCGGCATTGGCAGAAGAAAGCACGAATATCATTTTGAGATACGTCCCAGGGAATCTATAAAGATAAATGTTAAACGTTAAAGAGATGGATATTGACTTACATTAGATAATTTTAGGCAGGGATAGCTATAAGATGTAGCTAGTAAATCACTGGGTGTAGATGTAGATGTAACTGTGGAAGTGGGAGTAGTAACAGAGACAGGTAATGGTAAAGGTGAGGGATAATTAGGAACTATCGAGGACAAAAGAGCTGTGGGTTGGGCTGTCTCTATTATGGATTTTTGAGGAAAGACTTTTGATTGCTGCTGTTTAAACGACAAGACATTGGCTACAGGGTGAGAAGCTTCGGATAGTGTTTGGTAGTGTTTGGTGGTGTCTTTCTATATCAGACAATAGAATAAGAAACTTGAAATAGAAACAAAATATAATTGAATTCTCTATTACCTGTGTACGGTTAGAACACACTGGACATGCTGAATGAAGAAATAATGAATAGGGCACTGTAGAAAGACATGACTGACAGATGATGTGGCCACAGTTTTGACGAGGTGCTAATATGTTTGACTTTTGGCAAAGACATAAACTGCACGTTTCATTCTGGGCCGTGTTAGGAGCTGATAGACGACGCCAAGGGCTAGTGCCATCCATAGCATTAGACATTGTGGAGGGAGCTGCAAAAGGTGTCGTTGCTGTTGTGGTGAAAATAGATGAAAAGTCTGCACCGTCAGCAGCTACAGAATGTTTACGAAATTGATTTGTAGATTCAAGCCAATCTTTTGGTATAGTCTCATCGTCTGAAGAATCAAACAAAGTACTGGGAATATTATGACTTGAAGGTGCTTCAGCACTTGTAAACAAAGGCTCGTGTGATGAGAGTTTATCTTGTGTTTCTTCTACATATCCACTGGTAGGGTGAATATAATCGGTTAATTGAAGGTCTTCTATTTAGCATTAGGTGTTTTTTTAGATACTTGATAAATGACAGCTGTAAGTTGAAGCCTACCTGTATCATACATCTTTCTTAAGAATACGCTAAGAACACTGTAGGACTGAAATAGATTTAGGATAGATGTTTAATCGAATATATATATATATATGTTTATATATGTGTGAATGTGGTTATTTGTCTATGTGTTTATACCTATGTGCCTATATAGGTGTACCTATACAGATGTGTGTGTATATATATATATATATATCTGTGTGTATATATGTATATATATCTGTGTGTATATATGTATATGTGTATATATGTATATATAAATGTGATGTTTTTTAATGGCAACAGACTGATAAGAGTGTGCATGCCACTTAGTTTAAGTGTTTATTGAGAGTAGATTAATGAAATATAGAGACGAACTAGTCCCCCTTACATTTCTTGCTTTGTGAAATTTGATTAATTAATGCTTTACTACTGCTTCATGCTTTTCTTAGTCTACTCGTGTCTCTTCAGGGTCCCTATTTTTCCATTTTTGGTACTTATTAACCACACTGTATCTGCCTCAACCCAAGCTAATGGAAGCAGTGACCCCCTCTCTTCTCCTTCACCTCTCCCTGAGGAATGAGAATCTATAGTTACATGGAAAATCTCAGCTGTTTCTCTTGATAAAATGTAGTTGAGTTACATAAAAGCTACAAAACGCTATTTATTCTATTTCTCATCCCTCTTTATAAAGGATGAGAACAAAAATGACGATGATAGCTAGATACTGTTGAGTTTAATTTTGCATGGATCAGTGATAGCATCAACATTCTTCATACTACATATAAGATTTCCTGCATAGAGTTACGTTACTTTTGACCTTTTAACTATCTTATATCACCTAGAGTTCATCTTCCACGCTATTTCCCCTTAGTCTCTGTTCATCCAATCTATTGTAGGAATAATGCTCTTTAGCATGTTTTCTGTATAAAGAATAGCTTTATCTTTTTCTATAAAATTGCTCCCAACTCTATCATTTATCTAGACGCACAGGCTCAAAATTCCATCCTACAAAAGTGCAATACATTACAATAAAATGAGATAGAATTCAATGCTATTGTGTAAAAGAAAAAGAAAAAAAGAAAAAAAAAGTGGTTTAACTGCCTTTTTTTTTTAGATTGGATACCAGTGTACCCATGAGATGATACTAGAAATGGATGTATACAAAGTGGAGTGAGAGTATATTTTCATAGATCAACCAAATCTACAAAAGAAATAGTGGAGAAAATCAAATCAATTGTCTCTCGAGGGCCGTGCACAAGTCATTGACCATTCCCTTAATGTTTTTGCATTCAATACAAATCATGCAACTTTTTTGTGTCTTGTTATTTTCTATTATTATTATTTCTATTTTATTATCCTATATGGAATATAGATTCAAATTCAAACATTTCTTTAACAGGAGAAGACTTTTCACCTTGATGGATCCAATTCCACGGTAGAATGTGTAGTGGCTTTTATGCACACTGGTAGTTCATACTTGTTGTCTTACTCTATTTCCATAATTCAAACCCAGAGAGCCACATCATAGTGGTGTTTCCTTAGGCGTGTTGTTAAGAGATACGCCCAAAGTATCCACAGGGACTGACTGACGTTACATTTATTGCCATGGTGACTACATTTCTATTTCTCTCATGGACTGTATGCATGATGATGATTCGCTCATCCTGTTTCATCTTATTCTGTGTGACCCAACACATGCAATGAGTTTTATGCGGACATTAAATACTGCAGTGATGGAATACAAGTAAGTGCTTCTCACGTGTATGACATCAGTAACACAAAGTATGAGTAAATACGCAAACAAAATAAGGGTGGCAAATAACGCAGGGTGTGTGGATTGGCAATGCAAGACAGCAAATGGTCACTGGGTCAAGAGTCCTCTAACTACATGACACTTTCAGACTACTCTTACAGTACTAGTTACGCCCAAAACACCACAGCTCCTTTGAGTGAAGGGTCTCATCCAACACTGCAGTCCATGCAAGGGTAAGTTAGGAAGGACATGTTCAGGACATGAAGGATAAGAAGAAAGCTCATGTCTGCAAACAATAAGGCTGTTCTCCATGTCCCAGCCTACAACTCCTCACCCTGAGGCAGACAGCCCTACTTCTTCGGATACAAGTGGTAAGCCTGCAGGCCCTGACCTTGTAAGAAGAAGACCTCCACTGCCTTCTCGAGCTGCCAGCTTCACAACCACTACATTTCATTCGAATCCATACCCCAACAGCACAGTGATACGTCGACGCAGAACAGAGTCTTCTATGTTTGCCTTTGATACTGGACCTGCCTTCTCTACCACAAAACAGCTTCTTGAGATATGGAACACGGATAAGACGAATTGCCATCCTATCCAGATCCAGGTGAAGATGGACAGAGGGTTCTTTCATGCAGACCAAGACTGGACATGCTACCGCAGAAACTACTTCCAGGTCAGTGCTGCCTTTGACGTGCATGGTCTTGCTTTTGGGATGTCCTCTTCAGAAGCACCCTGTCTTGTCAAAGAGAACCAGAAACTCTATTCAGTGGAATACTTTTCCATTGGCATTAGTGCTCGTATTGCCAATGGTGAGAAGAAGATTGGATTAGTACAGCACACGCCCAAGAGAGATAAAGGCCCACAGATTGTCCCTGAGCCACGCATCCTTAGTGCAGGGGGAAATCTTCATCTGACCTCTGTTGGCTCCAACCACAATGTGATTACTTTTGAGCGTCTGCAATTCAAGACAGCTACAGCCAACAATGGCAAAAGAAGAGCAGCCCAGCAATACTATGAAGTGGTGGTAGACCTGTATGCTACCACAGCAGGACAAAAGAGATTCCATGTCGCTACATGCACATCAGCACCTCTTGTTGTGCGTGGTCGTAGTCCTGGGCACTACTCAGATTCACATACCTCTCGTCCCGGCATGGATACCAGCTCCATACCCACCCCTTCTCTTGAAGTGGGATCGATGGAACCAAAATACGGACAGGCACGGTATATGAGTCTGCCTACTTCTCCTGCCAATGACCTTTCATACCCTTACCAGAACTATCCTTATTCAGTTCCTTATTCTTCCATGGTGCCTACACCCGCCATCTCTCCCCATCGCTCCCAAGACCCTACACAGCCTGTACGAGATGTGAATTACATGCTCCCTTCCTCTGTCCATTATTCACAAGCACAAACAGCCCCACCCCCTCCTCTCTTTATTCCACCCTCTTCTTCTGCCACTCAAGAGGGAGCCTATTTCCAGCCAGCTAATCCACAGCCAGCAACACAACGTCCTACTCTGTCCCATGTAGCCCATGATGGCTATCCTAACCAGTTCAGTTATGACCGCCCCAATGCCTATTTAAACATTAAAAATGAACCCATGGAGAGTGACAGATATTGGCAGGACTCCCAGCGCCATTATCCTCGCTCCACACAGTCTTCGTATGTGGGATCTGGTTATCCTTACACACCTCACTCTGATACTACACAGTTTCACCTTGTGGATTCTATTGGTGCTCAGCGACCTATGGCTTCTGACAAGCCATAATGACAGAGAAGAAGGAGAATGGTCTTTCTGTGTGGGTTCCCTTGGGATACATGGGATGATCGACTTGTCTATATTCTATATCCCCCTTTTCTATTATTATTTTTATTATTTTTATTATTTTTATTATTTTTATTATACTCTCTATTTTTATTATACTCTCTATTTTTTATTTATATTAACTTACACCCTACATAACTTATACATACTTATATCCATGTATCTATTGACCAGTGTGTTCATAAGTGAAGAAGCAAGTGAAGTTGTATGTATATGTTTTCCAACAGGGCAACATAGTGTGTGTTAAATAAAAGAAAAAGAAAAGAAAGTACTTGGTGTGGAGAGGGAAAAAGAGATTAGACCTATGAGTTGTTCTCTTATAAGCTATTCTCTCTTCTTATAAGCTATTCCCTGGTGTGACTGGACTTTCTCTTTGCCCTTGTTGACTGCCAACCATTTGCCTTGGACTTGACTATGCTTCGAACTCTCTCAAGAGTACGCCTCTACTCTACCCACCCTGTTTCTGTGCCTCTAACCTATGAAAAGTACGCTTCTTCTAAACCCACCACCACGCCACCCCTTGTTATTTGTCATGGTTTGTTTGGCTCCAAGCAAAACTGGAAATCACTTGCTAAGGCTATGAGTGCACGCTTCTCTCGCGACGTCTATACAGTGGTACCTATTATTCTAGTAAACTAGCATAGGGAGAAAGAGAGAGAGTTGATACTCTTTTTGGTGTATTATGTTTATTTATAAATACATAAATACATAAATACATAGATACATAGATACATAGATACATAGATACATAAATATATAAATATACATATGCATAGGACCTTCGCAACCACGGTGCAAGTCCACATACACCTGTGCATACTTATGAGGCCATGTCAGAAGACCTAGTAGCCTTTATTCAAGACCACCACCTCACTTCTCCTGTATTCATAGGCCATTCAATGTAGGTCCTACTCTTATTATTCTTATTCATGAAAGTGGCTAACACGGGCACGTCTATTATCAACAAAGGGGTGGCAAGGCAGTGATGAAAGTAGCACTGGATCATCCTGACAAAATATCTAAATTAGTCGTGGTGGATATGCCACCTGTTTCACTCAAACTCAGTCGTGGGTTTAATGCACACATCAAAGGGATGAAAGAGATAGAAGCAGCCAAAGTACAGAAACAGAGTGAAGCTGATGCTGTATTGGCTCAGTATGAACCCGATAGAGATGTACGCATGTTCTTATTGACCAACCTAAGGCGTCAGTCGGATGGCATGATGAACTTCAGAGTGCCCTTGGATATACTGGAGAGTGCATTACAGAATGTTGGAGGGTTTGAAGTGTCTACACAGAGCTACCATAAGCCCACGCTATTTATTGTGGGAGGAAAGAGTCCTTATTACTCACCCTTTATCCATCATGCTCAACATATTGACACACTCTTCCCTAATGCATCTATGAAAGTCATAGAAGAAGCAGGCCACTGGGGTAGGTGTTTAGAAATGCAAACAGAATAGCCATGGTATCTATTTGGGATTGACATTTAAGTTCTATTAGTTCATGCAGAACAGCCTGAGAAAGTGATGAGATATGTGGGTCAGTTCCTGGAGGATTCATAAAATAAAGAAATAGATACACCCTTGTTGCTATATCATTTTCTATACAAGACATGTCTAAGCGTAGAATGGCTATGCATGAACACACTGTCTTTATTGATGTAGAATAAAAACATACATTATAAGATGGGATAAAGAGTAGTGTCTTAACAATAACAATAGTAATGATAATAAATAAAGATGCTGTTTGTTTGTTTGTTTATTAATTTATTAGAGTATACCTCATCTTCTATCATGTATCTATTCTTCCTATGAACACTAGTCCATTACTGATATTATGAGTAGCTAATTTATGCTATTCTTAATCTTATACTAGTGTAGGGCGGATCATTGTGGAGTGATCTACGCAAGAATGATGCTTTTGAGCAACACGTTCTTTGTCCGACACTCTTTGCTGTATCTATTTTATTTAATGTCCAAGCAAGACCCAGTTACCTGTTTCCCTTTCTCTCTCTTATCTGAACCTGTATCCATGAATACCATAGCAAAACGACTGATAATTAACAAGGCAACAGAGAGATTTAATAAGCCTTCTGTGATTACTACAGATGAAGAAATAATAGCAGCTATGAATGAAGCAGCAGGAAGCAAAAAGAGGCGTTGGTGGAACTCTACACCCACGCCTGATATTATACTAAGTGAACATGAGCGAGAAACATTAAGGGCCGTCAAAAACAGGGCCTTTTACCTGGACAAGGGCATTAACTGTTGTTGCTGTCAAGTGGGCATTGATCCACTGGTGGGTAAGTGCAACAATGGTATCCCAGAAAACCCCCTCTTAGCCATAGACTAAGGCTTTCTTCTTCTTTTAGGCTTTATTCCCGTGGTAGGAGATGCGATTGGTGTAGTGCTCGCACTTCAAGTAGTTCGAATGGCTTCTCAGGCAGATATCCCACGTAGTTTATTACTCCAGATGCTGGGGAATGTGGGCATTGACTTTATAGTGAGTCTGCAGTCAGAGGGAGTTGCGTGTTATTAATCCATGACAGGTAGGACTAACACCAATAGCAGGAGATATTCTCGATATTTTGTTCAAGTGCAATTGGAGAAATGCAGAGTTACTAGAAGAGTATCTGTTGATTAGAAGAAGAGATCAAATAAGAGCCGAGAAGGGCTTGATACACCATGCACTTCCTGATCAACACAGAAAAACTTATGCTGAAGCCACAGCATCCACAAGCACTGCACCCACTTTTCTTCAGCAAGACACAGTGGCTTCTCATTCGCAAGAGCCGACACATGGCACAGCACAGCAGACACAGCCAAAGAAGAGTGGCTATGGTACTTTCCTCTCATGGCTTCATTCCTAGTTATGATGACTGTAGATGACAAGGCGTGCCTATCTATCTATCTATCTATCTATCTATTTATCTATCTATCTATCTATTTATTATTCTTTTTGGTCTATATAAAGAGAAAGAGACGGTACAAATGAAAGTGTAAAGACTAGTGTGTATGTTTGTTTATTTTTTTCTATTCTACTATACATTTCTTATATTGACTGTATGCAAAGTTTTCTTGTCTACTTGGTTTCTTCTTGTCTACTCCATTTCCACATCTTCCACCTATGAACACTCGATGAGCACGATATTCGAACAAACAAACATATTTATAGACACTTGCCTGTGCACGACGTTCACCCATTGTCACTTGGACGGGAGGCAATGGCTTCTGGCTCTTGGCTTGCTTTGGACGAGCTGTGCTAAGAACAAGGGCGGCTGTTGTGGACTGAGGTATACAGTACTGTGAGTGCACATAAGGCAGTGGCTGTGAAGCTGTCAGCTGCATAGGTCCTTCAGGCAACACCAAGACTGTTGACTTGAATTGTGCCACCAGATCCGAGGGTAGCAGCGTGCGCATCACAGTGTAGGGAGTGATAAGGTCGTGTGTAGAAAGAGAAACAAGACCAAGACGTGCTTGGTTACCTGACAATGCACTTTTTAAACAAAGAGGTTACTTTTCTATGCTCTTTTCTATGTTTCCTGATCTATAACCACAATGCTTACCGAGTAGAAAAGGGAAATACGCTGTGCTGGTTGTTGATCTCACTAAAGGCAATTCTAGCAGAGCGCATTTTTAACTGATAAGATGTGTTGACATTTCTCTGATATATAAATGGCTTTTCTTCGGCCGTCTTTACTCTGCCGTCTTCACTTGTGGTCATAACAATGTTTAATTGATATACTTGGTTGTTCTCAATCTCAAAGTCCAATGCCTCCAATTCTTTTAATGTGACCTCTTCATTCAATTTGTTCTCAATGTCTTTTCCTGCACGCAATACAAATCGCTTCATCAGAGAAGAGAAGGTGCCTTGTACTGGTTTGCAGCGGTAGTAAGCACCAATCTCAGAGATAACACGGGATATTTCCGAACCCTACACTCACCGAGAAACCCCTTTAGTTTTATTCTCTTTCTTTCTTTCTTTCTTTCTTTCTTACCTTTACACCAGGTTTCAGCATACGCATGGCTGCCTCATAAGCAAAGTAAGTAGCACACACCACATCAGCAGCACGACCTGTAATAGGTTCGGATGTAGTGTTGACAATTGTAGAGTGGGCAGCAGTAGCAATGTAACCATCGACATGAACACCCAATTCACTATTGCATTGTGTCAGCTAGTGTTCTATAGTACTCACTTACACTTTTACAAGGTCATTGGGTTTGAGTGTATAGTCGTTCTCCAACAAGGGAGAGAAGTACTGGACATGGTTGTTGATAGTGACACATGTAGGCAGAGCAATACCTCTCTCTGCATTCTTATAAATAGTGACAGTCTATTCTTCCCCCCGAGAATGAATGAGTAAACACCACTCTTTTCTGTTTGTTTGTTTGTGTGTGTGTGTGTCTACTTACATGAGCCTCCAACAGATCATCGCCATATTGACACAGATCGTGTACAGAAACACCAGCAGACACTTTGCTCAGGACCACAGGGAGAATAGCTACACCCTGAGTATACAAATGATAGTGCATATATATACTTACTGTTGACAATATTAGCTGAGAGCAAGTACTTTTCTAATACTTTAGGGTCTACCAAGTCATTGTCCAAGGCAAACTTGGTAGGTGTGTACAAGGGCGTGACTTCCATATCGGTCATGGTGAGAATAAGAGGAGGAGAAATAAGAGGAGGAAAAACAGGAGGAGGAAAATGAAGGCTGCTTTATTTTTTTTATTTTATTGCCTTACTTTTTTCGTCCTGCTTCCCCAGATAGAACTTTTTTAGCAGTGAGTGGCTTAGTGACTGGCCCGAGAACAGTCCAATCGGAGATAGAAAGTGGGGTGGGTTTCTAAGAGAAGTGGATTTCTTTGAAGAAAGGTTTCTTTTAGTGTGAGGTTTATGGAGACACCTGACACTCCTCAAGGACCGTCAGAGTTCAACTGTATGAGTGTGCCTGAGCCTATTGTTCTGAGTGATCATGTATTTGACTTTTCATTCAGTCCAAATGCACCTCTTGTAGCAGCAGGACTCATCAACGGCCATATCCACTGGTGAGTGGTGCAGGGAAATAAGACTGATAAGCTAGTTATCAATATGGTACCGAGGGAAATAATCTGCTGTGGTCCACTCAGCTGTCTAAAAAGTCATGTAGAGCAGTAGAGTTTAATGAAGATGGTTCAAGTAATAGCAGTTCTTACCTGTTTGTAGTAGTAGTAGTAGTAGTAGCATATTTATGCATCTACATACATATATGTGTGTATAAATATAAAGAGAAAGGCTGAATGATTCTTACAGCATTAATGACTATATCAAGAGACAAGTCTATCCAAGAAGTAAATACAGAAACAGGGAGACTTCTGCTTAAAATACCAAAGGCCCACAGGTACATCCTTCATTATCTTTCACTATACCACCATACCAATGCCCTATACTTAGGTATCCCATCAATAAAATGTGTCTTCTGGAACCAATGTTGGTAGCAACAGGGGATGATGAAGGATTTGTCAAGGTATAACACTCTTAGACAAATGGGATCACTCAGAATGCCTAGGTATGGGATAGAAGAGTACAAAAGGCAGTACAAGAATACAAGGCCCATGAGGATTTTATAGCAGACATGATCTACAGTAGCCAGGGCCCTTCTTTAGTAGTGGCGGGGTATGCCAAATAGGTTGATAAGAAAAAGAAAAAGAAAAACATTGCACAGGACTGATGAAGGATTAGTGGTGATGGTCGTCTTTCTATTAGAGACATGCGCAAACCAACCCAACCAAAAGCCACGACACTTGTACTGGAGGATGAGTTACTGTCACTGAGTCTTGTCAAAGTAATAGAGGCCAACTAAACTATAACAAAAGCTCATTCATTCATGTTCTTTCTTTCTTTCTTCTTGCCTAGGATGGACAGCAAGTCATTGCAGGCTCACAGAGTGGTGCACTGTATTTATGGCAGTGGGGTGATTGGGAAAAGAAGGCCGATCAATGGATAGGACATCCTTGCTCTGTAGACACTCAGTGCAAGTTGGATGAAAGTGCTATCTGTACAGGTGGTAGTGATGGCATTCTCAGACTAATGTCCGTGTCTCCCCATCATTTTGAGGGTGTTCTAGGTGATCATGGTCAAGACTTCCCTGTGGAGCGTGTTCGAATGACATCTGAACAGTATTATCTTGGTAGCTGTGGTCATGACCTTCAGTTGCGATTTTGGGATGTACGCTTTTTATTTGATGATAAGAAGAAACATAAGCGTAAAGGAGATGCACTTGGATTGATGAAGCGTCACAAACGAAACAAGTTCTTCCAAGATATTGAACTCTAGGCGTTTGAAAACGTCAGGGAGAATAACTCTTCATTGATCAAATGGTGAATAACTGTGAGCTACTCATGTCTTCCATTTCTTGCCATGGGTCTATTTGTACCTTTCTTATCCTTCAAATGAGAAACAGAATATGTACTTTGTTAAATAATAATAGCAATAATAATAAATAAAGTAAAATAACTGTTTCTATGACAAGAATAATGGATAATTAAAGATAAAGATGTAGAAGAATAGTGTCGGATACCATGAGAAGTATTTCTCTTTTTGTAACTGTTAAGATCATCACTTGTTTATTCACATTGAATAGAAATGCTAGCTATACTATATTTCAAATAACCCCATCATAAAACATAGTCATTTTAATGGATCTACAGGCTCTAAGAAGTGTTGAGTCAAATTTAGCTTGACAAGAATGCTCCAGGAAAAGAAGCAAAATATAGATGCCATTTTCAAGCGTCCTTAGTCTGATTCTCATCATATAAAGACATTAGAATAAACAGAGTACCAATTGAAAAGAAATATCAGTAGTCCGCCTCTTTAGAGAGTATAGTAAACGCCTTTCCATACTATAAGAAACTTATATGTTTATTGTGTATGACGCTCTTTATATCTTTCACTTTTCTTCCTGATCACTCTAGTCTATTTATTATTGTACACAACTTTAAAACGGGATTTGCCAGGCCAAAAAACCTTGTTTTTACATCATTAGTATTTTTCAAATGAAATGTAATCATTTGCATAGACTTTCTGTGAATAGACAAAACAATAGTCAGCTTTAAAGTAGATGGAACTTTTTCATATATTCCTGTACATAGTTTGAGTTGAACTGTGCCTCTGTTTTTATACAATAGGACGATATTGCTCACTGTGTTCTTTGTGATGTCAAAATCGTCAGAAATCTCTTGATAAGTAGCATGTCTTTTCCATTGTCCTATGATTTGACTTATAATAAACATAGCATGTTCTCTTCTTACAATGGAACTATCATCATGTTATTGGCTAAGAGTTGGCTGATCTTTTTTTTTATTGGAGTCATTTTTTGAATGTTATAAAATAAAAGACCTCTATTTTATCTTTGAAGAATAAAAAATAAAAAATAGTTCGCCGTCTACTCACTTTTTACCTAGGACACTACAATAGTCAAAAGGCTTTTTAAATCATCAATGTTTATTAAGAAAAAAATTCAGAAATATAGAAATATCTCAGGTCTGTCGACTTTCTCAAGTCGCATACACCATCTTCGTAGATATAAGTTTATTTACAGTGAAAAAAGTATCTTTTTAGGGATCTTTTTTTTTACATTCCGATATGCTTCTGTAATAGAAAATACTTCTTTCTTGTCATAAAAACATACATTAAGCATATAATAAAGACTTTTTTAAATAGATAAAATATAAAGATCAATGTAATAATAGATTCAAGTTTATTAGGTAGAGACCCCTAATATTAAGGGTTCCCACCCTTGGCCTCAATGACAGCCCTACATCTCCAATGTATGCTGGTAATGAGGTTGTTGGTAGCCTCTTTGGAGACTATATCTCACTCTTGGACCAATAGAGCCTTTAAATATTTAACAGTACTTCTTAGGGTCATTCTATTTCTTATGGCCCTGTCAAATTTATCCCATAGATGCTCTACGGAGTTCACGTTTGAGCTTTGTGAGGGCCACCTCTCCATAGCGACAATGTTCTCGTTTGCCTTCCACATCTTGGACTCTCTACTCCTATAGCAGTTGGGATTGTCTTCTTGAAGAATATAATTCACCTCTGAATTCATTTCCTTGAGCCAATCTAGATCAGATCAGTAATTCTCTTTCAAGATCTCAATGTATCTTCTACTGTCAATACTGCCTTTCACAGACACTAACCTTCCGACACCTTCACCAGAGAAAGAACCCCACACCATCACGCTACTGTCATCAAACTTCCTTATTGGCTTGAAATTATTTGGAAGCAGCCCTTCCTTTCTTTGTACCACCTGGGTAAGGTTGTTGGTCCTCATCAGCTGGTACTTTGACTCATTGGACTGGATGACTGTCTTCCAGTCTTTTTCTGTCCAGTGAGGGTGGGTCTTAGCCCAAGCAAGCCTCAGTTTCTTGTGCTTGTTGGTGAAATAAGATTCCTTAAATAACTTGTAATAAGACAGACCGAAGTTCGCTATCATTTCTCTGAAAGTGTTCATACACACTTTGGCTATCATCTGCTTGTGAAGCTGATCCATTGTTTGAAATGAATCTCTTTCTAATTTGTGTCCAACCTTTCTCTTATCCCTCTAAATAATAACGGGCTTGCGTCTAGTGCTTCTTTTGGCCTATAATCAACCAGCTTCCTTATATCTCTTTACGATACGGAAAATAAACTGTTTACTAACTCCAAACCTAGCAGAGATGGCAGGTTGAACTGTCCCATTTACGATTGTCTCTTGATCAATAAGACCAATTAAATCTGTCAATATATTTCTTATTATATTCAATAGATCACATTTTTTGTTGATCTTTTTCAGATGAGGTAGATATTAGGGTGGGGAAGTATCAAAAGAAAGATGTTTAGCAAAAAAAAAGAAGGGTGAAACTATCCTCTGGATTTGAAATCTACCTAAGATTCTGGATTCTTATTATAGTAGTGCCGAGAATATTTGTAACATCAAATTTATAGTAACCATTTACATTTATTTATTTTACTTTTTTATAACTATAATTCCATATATGGTCCTTAAGCCTTCAATTGAATAAGAACAGGGTGTTATTTATTGGGAGGTTTTTTTTCAAACGATTTGCACATCTGATTTCTTTATGTTTTAAAATTATTATTTTCTGTATCCCAAAAGTATTTTTTGACACATTCAAATTTCATGTTTGTGAATATTATGTAAATGTTAAAGAAATCAGATGAGCAAATCTTTTGAAAAAAAAACCAATATCAATAGAAATAGGCTTATGAGCAAATTATTTAGTACTTCACATATCTAAATCTATGTAAATTTAAGCTAAGAAGTATGTGAAGTTTGAAATGTGATAGTCATTTCTGTTGTTCACTCTGAAACTAACTTCAAAACCTACACATTGCTTTTGTACAAGAAGTATCACATAATACAAGACAGTATAATTATTCTAGCTTTCATTAAAATAATAAAAGTATATTACACACAAGGAGATTTTTGGGATATATAAGGAAATATTCTGAGGATAAAATCAAAATCTTCTTATGATTGGCTAATGTGTTTGAAAATGCCTTTTCGTTGTCCAGAGGGTCGATTTCAAACTCTGCCTGCCTATCAGAACAAAGATAATTGACTTTGCAATTATAAAGTAGAAAATTGGCTGTAAAGACAAAAAATAGAACAAGAATCTTCTTAATTTTATAACTCAGTCACTGATATTCCTCTCTTAACATAATATGTTACCCTTAAACCCACAGTATTTGCAGCATAACAATGTTTAAAAATATTTATTGTGGGACACACAGAATTAACTCCAGTGGTCATTGTCCAAAAGAGAGAGCCAAACTTACTTACATTGAGCACAGTGCATTCATTCATTGACTGAATATCAACTGCCTCTACAACTACTACACCATCATAGCTCACCTCAACAGTGGTGCTCAAGGGCAAGACAACATTGTTTCCAATGTTATCTTTAAGGCCAATGGCAAAAAAAGAGGAAAGGTTGTGGGTTTCTTTGGCAAAAGCCAGATGTTGTGAGTGAGTGAGTGAGTTTTGGTCAGAGGCTAGTTTGAAGTTGTATGGAAGAATTGTGGCAATATTCTTCTCAATGGCAACAATCTTACCAAAGACAGGCAAGACAGCAGAAGACAACAAAAACAAACCAGCAAGACCAACAACAATACTTTTGGAGCTGCTATTATTATCAGCAGGCTCATGGGAGAGAACAAGAGGACGGAACTGTTGGAACAGCTTAACCTTGGCACCAGCAGTGAGAATACCACCATAGCCTGGTACCTGCCAGTACCCACCTTGGAAGATGTGTACCGACATGTACTTTTTCCCAAAGGAAACGGCAACATCTTGAGAGGGCGAGCGTCTGTTAGTGAAGATTATCCTTTCACGGATAAACTTGTTGAATTGCTCGCCTCTTTCTGTTTCATAATGAATGGGCAAGGCAAAGCGAGTAATGTCTTCACAAAGATGACCGAGCAAATGCAACTTGAGAGTGCTGCCAATGGTTGCTTTCTTTGCAGACTTGCTGGGTGCTGCCAATGCATCGTAGTTGGCAATTGATCTCTTCAAATCTGTGACAATGGACTCCACATTGTTCAAATAAACATCTAAGGATGTTTCAATTCTTTGCATGTATAACAGAGATACAAGAGAACCGAGCTTAACAAAACAATCAAAAATGATTGCCTTTGAAGTATTGTTGCTGATGAGTCGTTTTTGAATTAATTGATTCAAAATGGTGGGCATCTGCTGAACAATGATCTTAAAATCTCTTCCGAGATATGAGCCACAGAGGCGAAAAGTTGTGCGGTGCTTTCTTGTGAAAGCCTTTGAGTTGTAGTTGAAGAAGCTTTCTTCCAAGTGCTTGACTTCTTTTTCTGTGTAAAATGGCACCATACCAATCACAAGGTGTTTGGCAACACCAAGGAGGATAGTATGCAAGATTTCTACTGGGCAATCCTTGGAGGGATCCCACGACTGGAGAGACAAGAGGGCTTCACCACCAGTTAGCTTATAGCCAGTGCTGGGGTTACTTCTGGGGCTGGCATTGTTGGGGTTGTTGTTGTACTGTTGGCACATCTCCACCAACTCTTCTCTTCTTCTGGCAGGGGCACCCTCCACTACTGCACTTCCACTTCCCTTCCTCCAGAAACATTTTCTACATGGTAGATTGGCACTTGCACCGAGACTACATGCCACAGCCGCATGCATAGGATTGTCTGCCATGATGAGGTGAAGTACACCAACAACAAGGACAGATTCTCCAAACTCCACATCGAACATCTCGACGCCTCTCTCCAACATCTCCAAGTCCTTTACCAGCTCCGGAAGCATCTCTATCGCCGACAACTTGTTGCTGGTGCAAAGAAAGAACATATTCTCAACCCTGTTTTGTTCTTTGAATGCCATTGCGGCAGGAGACATCACCCAACTCTCAAACTTATTCCACTTCTTGGTGGTGTTTCCACTTGTGTCATCTGAGAACAAGTTCAGAGGCACAATTTTCACTGGCATGAACTGTCTTCTGGAGCTAGTAGTGACTCTTTTGAGAGGGTGGTGGTTGGTGGAGTTAATGTGGGTAGTGGAAGAAATCTTAATGTCTCTAACAATGTCAAGAATGACAACGCTGCCAACAGAGAAGCCAGGTGTTGCTTCATAAGCCTCAGCCATCAGTCTACCATGTTGCATGAAGAAAGAGGCGAGCCTGTATGTTGTTGTTGTTGTTTCACCGAGAGAGGCATGCACAATGTCTCCAACCCAGAGATCAACAGAAGTACCGTTGATGGTAACAGTGACCATGGGGTGCTGAAACAGCGGGTGAGTTCTCCACTTCTCTCCCTGAGTTACAGAAACTCGTTGATTTGGAGTTCTGTCTGGCAGGGCAGAGAGCATCTTTGTCTTGAGGGGGTTGGCGGTGAGGAGCCTCAAATGCTCGGAGGGTTTGTTCATAGAGAACTGGTGGATAGTGGTGGTGGGGGGCAAGCCTTTGCAGGTTTCAACCACTGTAACATTATGGGTGGTGGTGTGGAACTTGGGGACATGGCTTCTCACCCTCTTCTCGAGGTTAAGAACCCTGTTTAAAGCAGGGACTTTCTCCTGAGGATTGGCAAGACAAGCCTCTCTCACATCTTTGCACAAGGTGATGATCTCCCCTGCAAATCTTCTTGAGATACGTTCCTCATTTTCAGTAAAGAAACGATGTATGATCATCTCCAGCTTTGTCGAGAATGGGAAGATATCATCTACAGAGGCAGCCTCCTCAAAGGTGTTGTTGCTGCTGTCGAAATCATCTTCCCCGGTAACCCAAAGAGGTTCTTCTTCAAGAACTTCCTCATCTTCAACAACAAACCCCTGGTCATCATCACCTTCCTCTTCTACACGGAAGACTGTGGTGATGGCGGGGAGAGGTCTGTAAACAATAGAAAAAAATCATGATGAGTTTGGTTCTTATTATTCTATGCTTCTGTTTCTACAATAAATACCCAGAAGAAGACTCAGGCATGAAACTATTCATAGTAGAGAATGAGCAACATTACTTTTAGACTTAAGATTATCCTTACATTTTATGAGTAGAAAGGTGTGATTTCAGATTTTCCTTGGTCTTAAATGTCTTTTGGCAGACAGTGCAGGTGGGAATTTTATTCTTCTTGAAGTTGATGGTGGTGAGGGACATGGTAAAAGAGATTTCAATATAAAAACAGAAAGAGAGTGAGCTGTTTGACTTAAGGATTTTGACTTAATAAATTATTGGAAAGTGGAGGCTAAAGTGATACGTCACCAAAATGAAAATATTTTCTTATTCTTTTGTCTGTTATTCTTTTGTTGTTTTTCACACTGCCTATAATATTTGACACCCAAGTACTTGTCAAGATGAGCATAAATAAGCAAGGTAATGTGTGATTATTAACAAAGAAAAACAATAGAAGGAGGTGATAGACACTACCAAGGACTATTCTTGAGATAAAAAGGTAAGCAGTGTCATCATCTGGGCTTGAGCTCATTGCAATGTACAAGACATAGTACTGACTCTTCTTTTAATAGATAGCATATGGCTTATTATTCTCAAGACAAGTATTAACTAAAAGGTAAGCATACTATCTCTCTTGATTGAACTATCACTAATATACTCTTCTGTTATTAGATAAGTTAAGACTCTTCTCAAGTCAGTCCAAGGTGGTCTTCTTCCTTCTATACGGTCTAGGCTGTCTAGGGTATACTCCTGAGCATAGTTATCTATCTCCCAATATTAAAGCACAAGGCTTCTAGGGTATAGATTCTATTGCTATGAAAGAATATACCTAGAACAGCAGTAGCTATAGTAATAGTATATTATTAGCTATATTATTATTAGCTACAGTATTATTAGCTATATTATTATAATAAACAATTTTATTCATAAACAATATTTTATTGATAATATAATTTGATATTGAGGTATTCCATAAAAGGTAAGAAAATTTTGGATACTTGCAAACCTTTGATTTCAAGTACAGTTCCATAAAAGACAAGAAATTTTCAGTTTTAAAAGGCGAAGATATCATCGCTTAAAGGCCAGAAAAATCTCCTGGTGTGTAATATCTGATACTGAGATAGAATGTGACACTATCTTGAGAGGTTGTTTCTTATCGATTTTCATCTTTATTTTTAACACATCATTAGAGAAGACTCAATATATACACATCAATTTAAAATAGTAATATAGAAGAGTACAAATGGTGGGTCAATACTCTGGATTAAAATACAAAAAATTGGTGTTTACCTTTCATATCATTGAATCGACAGTATATACCACAATATAATGAGAAATCCTCAGAGAACTTAAGATTATGTCACTTACCAATCTATCCCACCCAAAAGAAAGCCGATAAGCTAAGACTAGACAGTAGTAAAAGAAATACATGGAACATAATAAAACATTTTCATAAAATGGTAAAAATGAAACATTGAATATCATAGTCTTGTGTGATATGCATTGAATAAGTGCTTGAATGATCAGGTTTAATGAACGGTATTCTCTTTCTGATATGAAAGGTCTTCTCTATTCTCATCGTCTATTCAAATATATTACACACAAAAACACACTTTTGTAACAGTACTGTAGATTGTATGACTATTGCAATGTAGGGCAGGTAGGACTGCCACGTTATTTGGGTTATATCAGATACTTTATTTACAAAGAAATAATTAAGAATATCCTCATTTATTAGATAGATGTGTATTTAAGTAGCTCGGTAAAAACGAATAAAAATAAGATTTTGGGATAGATCTAAGATAAAATTTGTAGACAGTTTTTTAATAGATTTCTTATAAGCCTGATCATTTGATGGTCTTTCACTTTAGTTAAACTGGTTTCTTAGTTGGTTCTGACAGTTTCAGGCACACTGTCTTTTTGGGCTAATTCACTTTCTTATCAAGTATTCTTCAGTCTAGAAAGCTATAAAATTTGTACACGTTAAATGTATCCCTAAAACACCTTAACTTTGTGACTTATCTGTGTTGTATAATACTCTTACCACAGCTCTACACGCTTCTTAAGATCAAACAGCGTCTTAAATACCACCATCTTTAAATTAACTATACACCCAAAGATTTTCTGGCCTTTAATCAGTGACACAATCATCCCTTTACGTCCATCTCGAATTTTGCCCTTATATGGAACTGTGTTTAAAATCAAAAGGTCTGCAAGTATCTAAATAATTGTTTCCTTTTGTGGATACCTCAATATCAAATTGTATTATCAATAGAATATATTGTTTATGAATAGAATTGTTTATTGTAATAGTATAGATAATACTATAGTATGACTATAGCTACTGCCCAAGTGCATTCTCTCATAGAAATAGAATATACACGCTAGATACCTTAGACAGTATAGAAGACCACCTGAGGCTGATTTGAAAGGAGTATTTACTTGCCTAATAATAATACAATGAGTGTCTTGTACATTAGAATAAGCCATAGCCCAGATGAAGACACTGCTTACCTTTTTATCACTAGAATAGTCTTTGGTGGTGTCTATCACTTCTTTCTATTGTTTTTCTTTGTTAATAATATTACATTACCTTGATTAGTTATGCTCATCTTGACAAGTACTTGGGCGTTAAGTTGTATGTGCAGTGTGAAAAATAACAAGATAATAACAAGAACAAAGAATAAAAAATATTCTTATTCTGGTGAGGTATACAGTTCCATGCAAAAATGAGTAGACAGCAAATCAATTTTCTATTTTTATTTTACAACTTACTCAAGCAATGACTCCAAGCAATGAAAATCAGCCACCTCTTAGCCAAGAACATGAAGATAGTCCCATCAAAAGAAGAGAGCATGACATCTTTATTAGAGGTCAAATTATAGGACAATAGAAAATACATATTACTTATCAAGAGATTGCTGACGATGTCGACCTCACAAAGACTACAATAGACAAGATCGTCCTATTGTATAAAAACAAGGTTATTTTTTCTGAAGAATACTGTTTGACAGTTATGGGCAATGATAAAGGGACTAGAGTAATTAAAAATAAAGACTCTATTACAAAGCACCGAGCAATCTCTTTATAATAAGAATGTAGACAATCAGTTAAAGAACAACTGTTCCAAATATTGTATTATTCCATGAATCTTTTCTTATGAACATCTTTGACTGATAGATGTACCTTTATTTTTTCAAAATAAAATAAAAAGAATTCTGTCAACTCACTCATTGTATGAGACTGTATATGTGCATAGAAAACCCATTGGATTCACAGTTTCCATTGATAGATATACAAGTTTTATGCTTTAGCACAACTTGGTTTTCAAATCACGGATTGAATCAATGATATGTGAAAACCAATTATAAAACAGAAATAGTATAAGAGAAAGGTCAACTCGTCTTTCTTTTCTTTTCTTCATGGAACCTGCTCTGAAGATTATAGCAGTAAAAAGTTCAATCACTGGTATTGAATAGAAGCCGAGTTATCTCTATCAGGACATACATCTTCAATAGTCAATTGTGAAAGGTTTGCAAGATACCTCGAGGAGAGAGCCAGAGTTACCCCAGTGTTGCATAACTAATTATTCATATAAAGGTACTCCTGCTGTGGAAAACCAGAATGTCAATAGCTTAATCTCATTTCGTAGAATGAAGCCTTTGAGTCTTATTAATCAACAGCAATCAAACAAACATCTAGCTAGTAGTAGCTAATCCACCAAAACATCAAAACATCAAAACATCAAAAAAGAATCCGGTGTAGTTATCGCTACACTAAACTAAGATACACATAAGTCTTTTTGGAACCATACTATATTTCTATACTATAATTTCCCCAAAGATATACCAATACTTTATGAAGATAGTGTAGCTATTGCTAGAATAGGCAGACAGAGTTTAAAATAGTTCATTTAGACAGCGAAAATACCCTTTTTAAACACATTAGCCAATCATAAGAATATTGCGATTTTATTGTCCGTGTATTTACTTTTATATCCTAAAAATCTTTAGGTGTGTATACAGCCGTGACCTCTTTTCTTTGTGCCCTCCCCCTTAATTTTTTATAAATTTTCCTAAACATTGTGTGTAAAAACCTTTGTACTTTCATCACTTTTCTACTGTTTGCTTTAATGGGATTAGACTAACAAAAAATTGTACTACACTTTATTAATGATTTCAAGCCTCTATCTTGAAGCTGAATTCTATACTTTATTTAAAAAACAAATACATATTATTTTACCATTTATATAGATCTATAAAGGCTATTATAATAAATACCATTGATAATATATTTTCTAATGGACAATCTCACCTGTAGATCGTAAATAGATCGGAGACATTGATATACAATATTTAAAGACAGACAGTGATACCTCTGTGAGATTCCGATTCCAAAAACGAACCAATACGTATGTCTACTTTTGGGAATAGTGAATACAACTCAAAGATAAAATAGTTTTGGACTAAAAGTACTGAAATAATTTCTCAACTAAGAACAAGAGAGACGGAACTTGAATAGTATAAATAGAAAAAAACTACTGTTAGGATACTATATCCAATCAACCATAGTTCAACTGATGGTGTCAAAAGTCATACCAAATAGAATATAATATTGTGTAGTGAAATAGAAATGTAACAAGAGTTATGTCATCAACTATAATTATTGTACACTTATAAAGATATATATCAATCGTTGTTTAATGTGCTATTAACATGTTAAAGCTAAACCTTTTATGTGCTATGAATCAGAGGCTATATAATAAGACTAAGCAGGGTTCACAATGTTTGTCGAGCGAAATACATGTGAGTCTACTATATTTTTTTACTATTGGTTGTTACAATTACTGGATTTGCCTAATGTTTCTGTAAAGAAATATATTCTTTTCTTAATCAATTTACAATATTGAGTTTCTCACTAATAATAAACGGCAATTGAAATATATTAAGCGCATAAATACTCATTATTTCTTTTCTATGATATATGCTTCGCCTGTACTACTTATAGTTTCGGCTCTATACTCTCTATATTTGTTTATTCTATCTTATGTGTTATTATATGTGTTTATTCATCCTATGTATTTCTTTCGTTACCCTTTATTTCCTATCATTTTAAAGAAATATACTTGGAGCTAACTTATAAAACAAAGATAGACCGAAATGCTATTTGTGTATAATTCAAATTAATAAAATCGGATCTGTCTATATCACATGATTCAAAAGAGCATAGCCAAAACATCACTGTCAACTCTTTTTATGCATTTTTTATAGCTTTACTACACATATTAAGCAGATCTTTTACTATTATTGTTTGATTTAAAAATAAAGAGAAAAAGGGAAAAATAAGTGAATGAATCTATAAATTGATTTTAATTTTAAACCAATATTGTTTATCCAGCAGTTTTCTTTTTCTTTTTTCTTTTTTTACTTTTTAGATGAATACTTAGTTCACAAAATAGTAGAGCAATTAGGTAACAAAATATGCCTTCACCCAATGGTATACTAGTAAATAGTATTGTTGGAAATCAGTAGTGTGGACATCACTAATATTTAATTATCAGTATTGGGTGTAACATGGTGTAATTAACGATTGTTTTAAAACAAATCTCGTGAAGCCAACAATATGTTTGTGTAGTGCTTTTATACACTAGTGCTACGTATATTTTAATAGTTTTCTGGACATGAAAAACCAATCAGTTATGTCGTACTAAGTTCTAGGCAGCATCATAAAAAACTATATCAATAGCTTAGGGCCCATCGGAATAAGGTGTCATGTTGCTTATAATGAAATAAATCAATTTGGCTCTTTAGGTCTGTTTTGCTTATAGGCTGCTGTTTATTGGTATTTTTTATTCAAGGTTTGATGATATTTGCCATGAGAACTTTCTGTATTCAATTAGTGCCCCTAATGATTCTTTTTGTAATAATTAATGTAACCTCAAGCTTGAGTTTTCGAAACTTTCTATCAAACGATAATTATTAACACACTCTTCGTGATTTAGAAAAATAAAGTTAGAAGAATATTTAGTATTGGATAAGAAACAATAGTTCAATCCATTTAATAAAGTCCAAAATTTACCGGATTAAGCCCCACCTATCAGTTATACTCAACTAAAAATACTATAATTCATCTTTTGACAAATGATTCCATTCTTTCTCTCTTGTACCTTTTTTTTAATCAAATCTAGTTGTATTGATCTCCTTTCTCAACACACCTCCTGGTATAGCAGACTGCTTATTATCGTAGACATCCAAGGCGGACTCCTATTATTTATCAAAATACACATAGTAAAGCGATGCACTACTTCGAAGTCGACATGCCTGTATTCTGGCTGCTTTGTGAGAATGATACTTGCTACTGTGATTGGCGAATAAGATTAAAAGACTGCGAATTCGACGATGTAATCAGAAGCATATTTATCGCTGGGTGTGTCTATTCTTCTATTATCTCACTAACAGGTAAGGTGCATTCATCTATTTCAAAATGTTCTACTTGTCTAAGAAATAAAATAGCAAAGATATCAACTGACTTTTATACTAGGCCTTTATATATTTTACCATCGTATACGTTACCGGGGACAGCAAGTCTTTACCTACTGTATTCAGACAGGATTCATCAGACCAAGACCTGTTGATTGCATGCTTCTTCTACTTCTTTGTTACAACATATGTATGTTTGAAGGCTATAGCACCATGTAACATGTATATTAATCTCTTACACCATCACTAACAGTAAGAGTCATTCAAACTATTATTGTAATTACGGATGTTGCACCCAACATTATATTTCGAATATGTAAGCTTTTTCACTATAAATCTGTACGAGTAATTTAAGTATATTAACTATGTTTTTTTATATATATATTTTACAGTTGCGCATGAATTTCCATGGCAATTCGGTATTAGTGCGTTATCAAGCTACTTCTTTGGAATTGCACACACCGTAGGAGATGTAGGTTATGACTAAATACCTATTTATAAAAGATAGAAAGTGAAAAAAAAAAGTTCTTTGTTCTTAGTGCTTACCTTTTTCTTCTTTTTGTAGAGCAGCAAAACAATCTATAACGAATGGTTCAGCAACCCTCGCTTAATTGATATCGTCTGTACCACTATTCTTCTTTCACCTTTCATAACGAACAATGTTCTTGTTCTTGTTACTGGAGTATTTGCTGAAAATGGGAATATGTTCATAGCAGAAGCCTTGACACGCACCTTGTACTTCCTGTGGTCATTCTATGTTTTGCTCAGTTGTGTTCTTATTTTTATTGCTGGTTATCGTCTTTTGATTCTACTCCAAAAGCATATAACCTCAAGAAGAGAACCTAGTACCGATTTAGATCATATAAAAACAAGTGCTTTCAAGGTAATTACATGCAACACAGTTAATTCAAATAGCTAATTTTAAGATAATATAGGTCAAAATGATTGTTATTGTTGGGTGTACTACTTTGGGAACATATGTTCTAACTTCATCTTTGTATGGCGGGTTCCGTACCACAATTCAAACAACCAGAGGTCTCAGTATGTTTTTATGTATATTGTGGATGATTGTTGCACCTACAACAACCTTATTAATAGAAATCGCTATAATCTTGAGGTACCTATAACAATAGTGTATATGACATTGTCCTCTAACCTATTGCCATTTAGTCCTCGAGCATTATCATCTCTTGTGCTTAGTGATTTGAGTTCACGAGAAGAACATTCTCTCTCATATAGTGAATCTCAGACTAAGGTTAACTCGTACTCATCTTCAATGATGCAGAAACATATCAAAATTCCAGGAAAGGTTCTTTCTATCAATACAACATCACTGCATCGACAGAACACACCCAATGACTATGTGTTTGCGAAAGAAGTATGCAGCAGTGACTCAACTAGACCCACAGACTATTTCGACAAAGACAACTTATCATCTCCAGTTTCCACTACAACTGACACACCAGTTAAACCATATTTCAGTAGTAAACCACGCAATCCACCTGTAGATCATCTAATGTATTCAAAAATCAACGCTACACTCCACTCTCCCACTAAAGATGCCAACAAATGGACCAAAAGTCCGTACTACCTTCCAGATAACGAATAGATGGGATTGTACATGGTCTTTTCTTTGCTTTCCATCGACCATTAGTATCTCAATCAGACCTCAACTTTTGTAATAAGCTGTGTTAACAAATTCCACTAAAAAATTCACAACTACAGGATAGTTTGAATCGTGCATCAGATTAATATAGATTATTTCTTTAATATGTAATAAATAATGAACAATATACTATAATTATATAAACGTATATAAAATGAATGTTTATTTTAGTGCGCTATAGCAGTATAACAATATACATTGGACTCGTGCTTAATTTTTAAAAAAAAATTATTTGTATCATTTAAATTCAATATTAATGTCTCCAAAAAGGCTTTCTTAGCGCAGTTGGCAGCACGTTAGTCTCATAGTCTTTTTAATATTAATGTCTCCCAATCTTTCACTATTTCTCACCTTTTCTCACCTTTTCTTTTTTATGGAGGCATTATTCAGAAACATAAACTTCAGTGTCTTATTTTGATAATAATGTTGCAAATGTTAATATGACGATACTTTAATTGTGGTTGAAGAACAAAAAGGCAGAAGCACCGGATAGTCACTGTTACACACATAAAGATTATTTTTTTAAAATGACAAATCGATTTGAAAAGAGGGAAAATAAATTATGTATTCATGTTAGTTTTTAAATAAAGATTATTATGATTTACCTGTAAATATCTGAATCCCGGAAAGAACTACCTTTGATGTGGTGATATGGTATACTATGAATACAAATAAGAATTATTTTCTACAGAATGGAGCTGGTCTGTAGTGACCCTTTAACCCCTCTTTTGCAATTGTATAGATATTCTTTGATGCACTCACATCTCTGTTCCAAACAATTCCGCAACTTTGGCAAGCGTGGATACTGTTGAAATTTACTAATACCTCAGTGAGGTTATTTGTGTTACAAGTATGGCAGATCTTGAAAAAAGAAAAAAAGAAAAACAAAATAACTGTTAGAAGAGCCTTTCATATTGGGTGGGAAGTCAATCATATTTACCTTTGATATTCGAAACTTATCAACATCAACCACAAGAAGATCTCCACCTTTTTGTCTCTTCTTCAGTGATTGATATAAAACTCTCGTCAAACCAACACGATGACCTTTAAACTTGGCAGCATCTTTTACCTTTATTCCTATGTCATAAGCAACGACTGGCTGTTTGGTAGGATTATACTCCAATATTCTTAGGTGCCAATACCCCTTCTCACTAATAAAACAGTAAAAATAATTAGCTCGAGATGTATTAACGTATTTTCTATGTATGTCATATTACTCTTGCACTGGCACCTTCTTGCCTTTGTTTTTTGTTCCTTTTTTTATCTTTTGTATTGCAGTTTCTCTCCTTTTTTTCATCTCTGTATTTTAATTTATCTTCTTTCCTTTGTACTTATTGTATACTATGTCTCTATTTACTAATATATTGGCTATTTCTTCATATGCTTTCTGTACGCCTTAATATAAATGATGTGTCTCAGTAGTATTTTTGTTATTGAAGGCTAGTATCTGCTGCAAGTTCAAGAAAATATAGAATACATAACCCAAGTATGAGGTTATAGAGGCGGTTGTGGTTGTAGGGATGTTCATCTAAACGTCTGTCAAACTCTCTTGATTCATTCTTTGTGTTGTTGTTGTTGTTTGTTATTCGAACTGACTCAGTCATTGTGTAATATTCTTTTGTTGAGCATCCTCTGATATAATGTGTTTGCTCCGTTTTCCCCGTATGCATCAGTAAATATATGATTTCTCTCAGGTTCAGCACCACATAAAGACAATTGGTCAAGCTTTTGTTGTTCAACTGTCTATCCAATATGCTCAACATCAATTAATTGATTGCATCTGTAGCTCTACACACTCAAAGATTGTTGGGATACACACCAGGAGATTGTTGGGATATATAAGGAAATATACTGAGAATAAAATCGCAATGTTCTTATGATTGGCTAATATGTTTTAAAATGCTTTTCCGCTGTGGAAATGAACTATTTCAAACTCTACCTGCCTGTTTTAGTAATGGCTATTGACTGTAATTAAAAAGTATAGAATTGGCTGTAAAGACAAGAGATAGAACAGGAATTACCTCAAAATTATAACTCATTCACTGCATTTATTGTTTAACATAGTTTGTTATCCATAAGCCCACAGTATTTTCAGTAGAACACTGCTTGAGAAAGATGTATTACAGAACTTATAGAGTTGATTCTAGTGGTCATTGTTCATAAAATAGAACCAATGTCGCTTACATTGAGAACACTATAGCCATTCATTGACTCAATGTTTATAATTACTTCAGTAACTATGTTATTGTAACTGGTATTAACAATAGTACTTAATGATAACAAGATATTGGTTCTAATACTGTCTCTTAGGTCCAAGGCAAATAGAGTTTGAATTGTTTGACTTGTGAGTTTTATGAGTGGAGACTAGTGTATATATCACCAGAATAGAGAAAAAAGATTATTATCTGTTTTGATAATCCCCTCCTTTTGTTATTTCTCACACTGCACATACAACTTAACACCCAAGTACTCGTCAATATGAGAATAGCTGTGCAAGGTAATGCGCTATTATTAACAAAGCAAAACAATAGAAAGAATTTGTAGACACCACCAAAGACTATTCTAGTGATAAAAAGGTAAGCAGTGTCTTCATCTGGGCCTGAGCTCATTGTATTCCATAAGACACTCACTGTATTGTTATTAGGCAAGCAAAGACTCCTTTCAAGTCAGACTTAGGTGGTCTTCTACAAGGTTAATCATGTCTAGGGTATACTTCTGAGCATAGTTATCTATCTTCCAAGAATAAATCACAAGGATTTTAGGTTGTGGATTCTATTGCTATGAAGGAATGCACTTGGGCAGTAGCTATAGTCATACTATATTATTATCTATACTATTACAATAAACAATATTATTCATAAACAATATATTCTATTGATAATACAATTTGATAGTGAGGTATCCACAAAAGGAAACAATTATTTGAATATCCACAAACCTTTTGATTTTAAAACAGTTATAAATAAGGGAATTTCTTGGGGAAACGTAACAAGAACGTGGTGTTACAGCTTAAAAGTCAGAATAATCTTTGAGTCTGTACCGAGTCCGCGGGAAAACTATTATTCTAAATGCTTCAGTACGACCAAGCATAGAGAATTATATTTCTAGATGTATACTTATGGAGGAATAACTTTTAGTCAACTGAGAGCAGGATGGGTCTTGTTTTGTAAAAGTGAAGAAGACCCCTAAAAAACATCAAAGAGAGTGAATTAAAGAAGATTAAGCCTTAATGTTGGATATTGAGTTTTCATATCGATAACAATGTCTCTAAGAAGAAACTCTGTACGTCTGAGAAGTTAATTTTAGTACTAGAAGTCTTGCTGTGAATATTAAAATGAGGGCTAAGAAATCTATAAAATCTAATTCATTGTCTTTTTGTTTGAGTTCCATGAAGAATCTATTAGCATGAATAAAAGCAACATTACAGAAAGGGAAACTTGCCAGACTAAAATATCTGATCATATAATCCAAGACAATTCAGAGTTAATGAGAAATAGAAAAGATGTGCTAGGTCATTAAGTGACACATGGATATTTATCTTATATCTTATATATTTAAAAAAAAGAGATCCTTAGCAGTTAGCAATTCGTAAAAAACAGTTACGTCTTTTTGTCGGACGCATTCTTTTTGCCGGACACATAAGCCTTATTTCGAGCAGACAAATAGATAACTAATATTCTTTTGTCGGATATATCAGTATTTCTTGAATGAGTGAGTAAATAAGGAAGAAATAAACTATATTAGCACTCTTTCTTTTTCCCCTTCTTTTCAAAGTTACTTGAATGCCAAATCATACTATATACTGCTCAAGCTGCTCACAGCTTGGAAATTATTGAACTCATTGCAGGTGTCCTCTTAATTCTGTAAACCAACAGAACAAGAAAATAGAAGTTGATATCGAGGGAATTGACACCAACGCAAGAAACTGAGATATCAAATAAGAGTATTCGATGTACAAGCTGTTGTGGATATAAACATTTGCACAAAAGTCATCCTAACCGTTCAAATAATGATAGATACCAAACAGAAAGTAGATATATTGTGATAAGACCAAGAAATTGCAGCTTACTGTAAAGAATGAGTGAAGTGAATCAGTCATACAATTCCATGATCTGTGTACTTTTCCCCCTACAGGACAGTTAGGTTAAAATAGAAAAAAGTGTTCAATCAATGACCAAAATGTCATGGTAAGCACACTAAAACACCACTGCTTCAGATGGATGTACAGAAATATAAATCACTTGCATGTATTTGGAAAGCCCTTTTGTCAGTACAGAATGTATGCTAACAATGAGCAAGGTCGCTTGGATTTTATATAGCATAACAAAGACACACTGAGAGGAGATATACTAAGTGGTGTACATGATACTGTTACCTCAGGTCCTATACACTAAAAACGAGTAGTCAGTAGTTATCAGTTTGTAAATAAATAAATAAAACAAACAGTTACAAAATAAATGGTCTGGAATGAAGCATTTATGATAAGTTGTAGTGTATTTGAATGCAGTGGATAGATCTTTTAGAGATAGTATAAGAGTACAATAGCCTACATTAGTATGTGTGCTTTTTGGTGGTGATTTCTGCCAAGTTTTCTCAGTTGCTCACAAAGGAGGTATGGTGGATAGTGTTGATCAGTGTATAAACCAATCTTTCATATGGAGTTTCATAAAGATATTCAATTTAGTTGTGAATATACATATTGAGCAAGCCATATCACCAGAAAACAGTATGCTTGCAAACACCTTGCAGAAGTTTTCAAAACACCTCCTTGATATTGGCAATGAAAGTGTTCAGACAGAAGAAGACTCAAAATCGATCAGAGCTCGTGATAATATGTTGTTGGCATGCCATGACATGAATAATTCAGCAGATACAATCCATGGTAGTATGTTATATCCTGGAAATGACACACTGCCATCATACATAAGAGACCAAATAGCTACAAAAGCTATACTCACACCAAAACACTATGATTTTATACATATCAATGATTAAATTATGGACAGATTTCCTTTTGTAGAAAGCCTAAGTTTCTAAAGTAGTGATAAAGCACTCACAGATGAATTGGATGCCGTGGATCTTTCAGTAGAATATCTCAACAGTATGAACCCAGGTGGACTTTCTCCTCACTATCTAAAACTGAAAATAGGGTCTCTTATAATGCTGCTTCGAAATCTGGATCCCAAAAATAAATATCAACACTGTAAAACACACAATTCTGATAAGCATTGGCTTGATCTACACACCCAAAGAGCTAGAAGTCATGGCCCTTAATGAGCCAAATGACTACTAGTAAATTATTAAAATTATTAATTGTTCTCATTTGCATAATATGCTTTACTATAGCTGTAAATTTATTAATTCATTAGATGGAAACCTAAAATATTCAGTACATGAAGAGACTGGTTGGAAGATAACGGAAATTAGTTTATTAGAGAAATAGTATTTGACGTGTTCAAGTCTGGCATCAATCGCAGTCTGCCATCTTTTTCTCATTCTTTTCCCCCTTTAACTCTTACAGCATACGATGCGAAGATTAAAGATCTTGAATAGTTTCTTTTTTAATGTGATCCTAAGTGTATTTTTTAATATCAGTTTGGACAGAGTCTTAACTATTCCTTATGAGAGTACCAATGGCTCAGTTGCGCCTTGAAATCTCATCAGCTCCATACTGGTGGCATTTCAGGATTGATAGAAACTGGTATTTAGTAAAGTGGTTTTCAAACTTAGTGGTAGTCTAACCTGTAATCTTCCAGTTGAATACTCTTGATTTTAGAACTAGATTTAAAAGATAGCTTGTTTTTATTATTTTTCATCATTGATCTCTCAAACTAAGGCCTTGGTTACTCTATTGCATGTTAATCTTCTTTGTCTTTACCCTTGATCTTTTACTACTTCTAAAAGTCTGCTTGAATAATATTAATATAACACATATCCTATCACCACCAGTCTACCGATAGGTCAGGACTATCAGAACCAACAAGAAAAATGTCTAACTAGAGGGCGTGCATGATAAATAACTAAATAAAGTTATTAGTTATATTCTTATTGAACAAAAATAATTTATAATATTAGTCTGTTGAGCAATGCCAAAATTATTGATATAGTAACTTGTGAGAATCTTAGGTAGATTTCAAATCCAGAGGATAGTTTCACCCTTCTTTTTTTTTTGCTAAACATCTTTCTTTTGATACTTCCCCACCCTAATATCTACCTCATCTGAAAAAGATCAACAAAAAATGTGATCTATTGAATATAATAAGAAATATATTGACAGATTTAATTGGTCTTATTGATCAAGAGACAATCGTAAATGGGACAGTTCAACCTGCCATCTCTGCTAGGTTTGGAGTTAGTAAACAGTTTATTTTCCGTATCGTAAAGAGATATAAGGAAGCTGGTTGATTATAGGCCAAAAGAAGCACTAGAAGCAAGCCCGTTATTATTTAGAGGGATAAGAGAAAGATTGGACACAAATTAGAAAGAGATTCATTTCAAACAATGGATCAGCTTCACAAGCAGATGATAGCCAAAGTGTGTATGAACACTTTCAGAGAAATGATAGCGAACTTCGGTCTGTCTTATTACAAGTTATTTAAGGAATCTTATTTCACCAACAAGCACAAGAAACTGAGGCTTGCTTGGGCTAAGACCCACCCTCACTGGACAGAAAAAGACTGGAAGACAGTCATCCAGTCCAATGAGTCAAAGTACCAGCTGATGAGGACCAACAACCTTACCCAGGTGGTACAAAGAAAGGAAGGGCTGCTTCCAAATAATTTCAAGCCAATAAGGAAGTTTGATGACAGTAGCGTGATGGTGTGGGGTTCTTTCTCTGGTGAAGGTGTCGGAAGGTTAGTGTCTGTGAAAGGCAGTATTGACAGTAGAAGATACATTGAGATCTTGAAAGAGAATTACTGATCTGATCTAGATTGGCTCAAGGAAATGAATTCAGAGGTGAATTATATTCTTCAAGAAGACAATCCCAACTGCTATAGGAGTAGAGAGTCCAAGATGTGGAAGGCAAACGAGAACATTGTCGCTATGGAGAGGTGGCCCTCACAAAGCTCAAACGTGAACTCCGTAGAGCATCTATGGGATAAATTTGACAGGGCCATAAGAAATAGAATGACCCTAAGAAGTACTGTTAAATATTTAAAGGCTCTATTGGTCCAAGAGTGAGATATAGTCTCCAAAGAGGCTACCAACAACCTCATTACCAGCATACATTGGAGATGTAGGGCTGTCATTGAGGCCAAGGGTGGGAACCCTTAATATTAGGGGTCTCTACCTAATAAACTTGAATCTATTATTACATTGATCTTTATATTTTATCTATTTAAAAAAGTCTTTATTATATGCTTAATGTATGTTTTTATGACAAGAAAGAAGTATTTTCTATTACAGAAGCATATCGGAATGTAAAAAAAAATACCTATTTTTTTGAAAGTCACTGTAGTATTACAATCCACTTGCCGAAATTCACTCGACCCTCCTTGGTTACAAATGGAGTCCCTCCAAATGTGAAGTACTCAATGCCCCGGCCAATGTGCCGTTTTACCTCTATGGCAACGAGCTTCCAACCTGTGATACTTTCAAGTACCTTGGTATCCCCTTTTCACGTCAAGGTATTAACCAAGACGTACTTTTCTCACACTCACAAGTCAAGGCAATTGCAGTAATGCAAAAGCTGAGAGGAATGGGTGTAAACATGTATGGCTTTGGGATTACAGCAGCCCTAAGAGCGTATACTGTTTTTGTTCGGCCTATCCTTGAGTATGGGTTGGCTATTTGTAATGTCAATAGACTAGGCATCCGCCCGCTACAAATCTGTCAGTCTGCTTGTCTGAGACTTTGTCTTGCTAGATCTGCTACTGCTAGGTTTGGAACGATCCAGGTTGCCCAATTAGCTGCCCTCCCTAACATATACTCTCGTTTTCTTTATCTGCAAGCCAAATTTGTTGAGCGCGCAGCTACCCTTCCTGAAGACACCCTCCTCTGGTGCCTTGTCCCGCAGCTTGAAGCACCCCAGAGTAAAGCCAGATGGATTAAGCTACGTGGCAATGTACTCTGGCAAAATGCTCAAAGAATAGGACGGGCTCACAACCCTCCTAAATATTCATTAAAAGTAGCTTATCTTGAACGTCTTCAAAGTGAAATTACTAGTCTAGTACGTGGCAAGAATCCGCTGGTGACGGTAGCCCGTGGACTATGTAGACCTGTTTGGGATCCAATTCTTCTACTACCGTGTACGCGCAAAGAAAGACATCGTCTACTAAAATGGAGGATTGCTTGGTTACCACCAACACCTTCAGTTCCTTGCCAATGTGGCCACCCATCTGCCAATCGGGACCACTTTCTCACTTGCACATTCGTTGACCATGAACGCTCCACGTTCTTGTTCTTCCTAGTTCCTGCACCACCACAAGATGTTCATCCAATTGACTATTGTCTAAATCTTCTGCCGCGCACGGTTAAGTCTTTTGTTAAATGGCGAGACCTTTGGCCCAGTTTGTTAATACTGCTGCAAGCCATTGATCGAGCCACGTCTACTCGAGACTTTAAGGTAGAGCCATCAACTGGTAGCCTGCTCATTGAGGCTGCTGATGGGTGTGTTGAGCGGGAACACCAACGCCGCCATAGAGTGCAAAGACTCCTGCAGCAACAGACGCTGTATCCTCACTTCTCCTCCGATCTCTCCTCTACCACCCATTCTTAACCCGTTTAGCAAAGCCAGAAGCTGCTAGTGTAGTTGCTGTATTTGTGTCCTCAGGATTGTCCGAGTTGCTCTAAGTATCCCTCGTTGGATTTCGAATCGCCACAGGATGACGGTTATCTTTTTGGTGTCCTGGTTTCCTTGCTGACTCTATGGCTTTTTGGATGTCTATTCATAATTCTCATTTTACCATCATTTCCACTCATTTTCATTATTTTCCCCTCATTTCGAGGTTTTATACTCTCTTTTCTTTCTGTTTCCCATTCATTTGCATTATTTTTTTCACTTTTGTATTTGAAGTGTTTATATGTTTATTCTTATTTTTCCAAAAGTTCTCATAGGGTGGCTGACATGCCCAATGCGCGAATAGCAAACCACACCCAAAAAATAAAAAATACTTTGAACTGTAGTATTACAATACTAGACATTATAATGTCTTTTACATGAAAAAATCCAATGACACACTTCATTATTATTTTTTAGATAGTTTAACTGTAGCATATATTTCCTTCAGTTATTCAACCAAGTTTCAATCGAGCACTGGGGAAGGAGAAGGATGGGGATAAACCAGAAGGCTTGGACCTTTTATTAGTTCAGAGAAAATAGATAGAAATACAATAATAAAGAGGAAATAACTAGTCTTTAATAGCATTGAATAGTATCAGCTACTATTCAATTATTGATATGATATGATAGTGTCATTAATGGCTTCTTGGGTTCAAAGGCATTTAGTTAATTAACGTACGATTAGCTCTGCTCTTTTATTCAACTTCTTTTTTATTCTTTTATACTTCTATTATAATATAATGATCAATAAAAGTAGAACTTGAAAAAAGTCATCACCAAATATGACACATACTAATACAGGCCGTTGTACTTTTATAATTTAAAAGATCTATCAGCTGCATCAAATACACTACAGCTTGTCATAGATGCCTCATCCCATACCATTGATTTTGTAGCTATTTTTTTCTTTTACTATTTGCTAACTGATAAATTCTTGTTTTTTAATATATAAGATATAAAAAGACCAAGCTTGAAAAGATCTGCTCCAATTGCCCTTTTTTCTAATAAGAAAAAAAAACATGAGTAACTTAGATATTAATTTTTCTCCGCTAACTTTTTCAGTGCTTTTCATGCCTTTACACTATTTCCAAAAGATAATGTCGCATTTGCGTATATATTGTATTATAAAATTTCATGAAACGCGACATGACTTTTCAGAAATAGTGTAGAACCAAAACACCAGTGTGTGTAATATATTTGTCTCTTGTTATGTGGAACTTTAGACGAGCAGCAGCTTCTGCACGCCTACTTCCTAGAACGTTTTATAATAATCAATACAGACATGAAAAGATAACTCCAGCTTCTTTCTGGACGATAGCAGGCTGTTCTATTCTAGCTGGCAGTCTAGGTTATTGGGCAGCAACAACGTTCCCTCTCCCCGCACCCACAATTACTTCAGCTCATGCGTTTGATACGTCAAAATTACACATAACAAAAGACAAGCAGCTAATGAAACAAGTGTTTTATGAACTTCGGGGTGTATTACCACCTGAACATGTCACTGTCGATGATGAGATACTTAAAGCTCATGGCTACTCCAACAACAGTTACCACAGCAATGGTATTCCTAATATTGTTGTATTCCCAAGTTCTACTGAGGAGGTGGTGTCTATTGTAAAGATAGCCAATACTTATGCGTAAGATATCTATCAAGATAAAATAAGTGAGTTGGCTATTAAGCACAGATGCACTTTTCTTCTTTGAATGGGAATGGATTATTAGAGTGCCCATTATACCTTATTCTGGTGGTACTTCACTGGAAGGCCATTTTAGTGCTCCTCAGGGGGGTATCTGTATCTCCTTCTCGGAGCACATGAATGCTGTTACTGCATTCCATCCTCAAGACATGGATATTGTCGTTCAGCCGGGTGTGTCATGGGAAATACTGAATGAAACCATTAAACAGCACAGTTTATTTTTTCCTGTTGATCCTGGTCCTGAGTAATATCATAAAAGACTATTCTAACAGGATTTCAATAACTAATCTATTATTGATGAACTGTGGTGACGGAATGAAAATAGAGCATGTATTGGTGGTATGGTAGCAACAGGATGCTCTGGTACCAATGCAGTTCGATGGGGTACTATAAGAGAATGGGTACTGAGCCTGACTGTTGTATTGCCTGATGGACAAGTAGTAAAGACTCGTCAACGTCCTCGGTAGGAGAAAAAAATGAGTACCTGTATCCTCTAATCTTCTTTGCACAGGAAATCTTCAGCGGGCTATGATCTGACACGTCTCTATATAGGTTCAGAAGGAACACTTGGGGTGATTGTAGAAGCTACATTAAAACTCACAGTTTTGCCCGAGAATACTACAGGTAAATAGCCCTTGATGAAAAGTGGAGGACATACTGAATTATTACTTTCTTTTTTTTATATAGTGGCTGTGTGTGATTTTCCTACTATTCTTCAAGCAGCCGCTGTTGTGCCTGATCTCATCCAAGCTGGAGTTCAGATAGGTGCAGTTGAACTTCTGGATGAATTGATGATGAAGGCCGTTCGTCTTGCCAATCCTTCTTTGGGCCATACAGAGAATCCGACTCTTTTCTTTAAGTTTTCAGGTTCCAAGCCCAAAATAGAGCATGAGATCAATGTAGTGTCCGAGATTGTCAAAAAGCACAACGGTGGCAGTTTTAGATATGCAAAGACAGAGAAAGAAAAAGAAGAATTGTGGGAAGGACGCAAGGTAAATGAAATGCTAGTATTGCATAGATTAATAGCAGTAATACACTCCTTTGTTAAGATATGCCTTTGGTCAGCCACACTCCTAAGAAAGAATACTACAGTTTGGACGACAGATGTCGTTGTTCCTGTCTCTTACCTGCCAAAGCTAATGGATGAAACTAAGCAAGATCTTGAAAGTTCATTCCTTATTGCACCTATTGTTGGCCATGTTGGAGATGGAAACTTCCATGTACTTATTCTTTTTGATCCTTCTAAACCAGAAGAAATTACTGAAGCCAAACGTATCAACAAAAATCTACTAGAACGGGCTATCTGTATGGAAGGCTCCATTACAGGTAGATTATTGGAAATATGAAATGAGATATAAATATCTCTGTATTCTATCCAGGTGAACATGGTATAGGTGCTGGTAAAAGAGAGTACCTGCGATCAGAGTTGGGTGATGCTACAGTTGATCTTATGAAGACAATTAAGATGGCTATTGATCCAAAAAATATTATGAATCCCATGAAAGTACTTCCAGATGATTAAAAGGATATAAATGCTGTCATATATGTCCTACAGATTAAAGCACTGTATGCCTGAGTGCTATATCTTAATTATCTACTAATTATTATGTCCATCTTTTACCCACACCATGCCATTTATTCTCGAGCAGACACTAGTAATAGGATGACATCATTTCAACTGTGAAAGTAATCCATTAAAAGAATCCGACTGCTTCAAATTCTAGTTATTCTCTTTTAGTGGGGCAGTATACATGAAAATATACATTATTTTATATAATTACTGAAAAACCACTTTTTAAGAAAGGCCAATCCGGCTATGTGATTAGTTGATGCATAGTGCGCAGTCATTCTCATTAAATTTATTTAATATTTGTTTGGAAGCATGGTGATAAGAGGAGAAAGAGAGACTATTTCTATTGTATGAAGTACTTTTTTCTTTATAGATGTTGACAAGTCAACACATTATTTCAAATGGATATTCAGAATATTACATTTGTGGAGAATAGGAAAAGACAAAATATGGAAGATGATAGGGTATTTATTGCCTGTTTACAACTAGATTAGAGTTGGTAGTGATTGAAAGGAAAAAGGCCTATAGTTTAAAGTAGTATTAGAAACATCAAAGAGTGTGGATCACTATTGCATTTGGAGAGTCATGGAAACCCCTAAAAAGTGAATGAGATGGATTTAAGACACATGGGAAAGGTCATTAGAAAGGATCCATTTTCCTCACACAATCAGCTGAAATTGAGAATATTGAAGTTTGAGGTGGATGTATGTAGAGACACCCTTATCAGCTACTGTAATCAGCTAGAGTATGTATCCTTTTCTGTAGACCACAAGCTAGTCTTAACTGTAAGACACACAAAGAGAAGACTTTTTTAGGCTAAGGAATATCTCAATTGGACAAACGACCAGTGGAGAGGTACCATTTAGTCTGATGAGTCAACATACATTATGAAAAAGAGCAATAGAGATGCCTATATCATTAAAATAGTTAGAAGACAATATATTTATAATTCCATTGATCCAATAATGTAGTTTGGTGGCGATGGTGTGATGTTTTAGAGCTGCTATTAGGCTAATGGATTTAGCTCATTAGTCGTTGTTAATAGCACTGTAAACTAAGACAAATACATCATTGTTTTAGTTAGTGAGTTCCATCCTTGGTTCATGGAGTTGTATCAGAAAGAGAACAGTAAGTTTCTGTTACAAGAAGAGGGTGATAGCTGTCATACTGGGGTCTATGCTAGGTGGTGGAAAGAGACACATCAGATTAGGAACTTTGATTACTAGCCTACACAAATCCCTGACTTGAACCCAATTGAACATGTCTGATAGGCTTTGGAAATATGAATTGAAGAAAGAAGGGTATCTATTATCAATATAGAAAGTTAGTGTTGAACTTACACAACAGTAAATTCAGAGTATGAATGACAGATTTCAGGCTGTCATTGATGCTAAAGAAGGCCATACAAAATATTAACTGTATTATTATTCTATTTTCGATAAATAAAGATATCGAGACTTGATATGCTTAAGTTTGAAGCTTATAGATCAAATGTAAAATGTTTTATTTAATGTTGAACATGTTCTATCTGTTTTGTCCTGATATTTATACTCAAAGGTATTCAATTCAATTGAGTGTGGCTGTATTAACACTTTCTTGAACAAGTATGTTAATTCTAATTATATATCTAATAAATTTCTTTGAGTGAACTTTTTTCAAAATAGATATACAGGCTGTTGTGGATATAAACATTTGCACAAAAGTCATCCTAACCGTTCAAATAATGATAGATACCAAACAGAAAGTAGATATATTGTGATAAGACCAAGAAATTGCAGCTTACTGTAAAGAATGAGTGAAATGAATCAGTCATACAATTCCATGATCTGTGTACTTTTTCCCCCTACAGGACAGTTAGGTTAAAATAGAAAAAAGTGTTCAATCAATGACCAAAATGTCATGGTAAGCACACTAAAACACCACTGCTTCAGATGGATGTACAGAAATATAAATCACTTGCATGTATTTGGAAAGCCCTTTTGTCAGTACAGAATGTATGCTAACAATGAGCAAGGTCGCTTGGATTTTATATAGCATAACAAAGACACACTGAGAGGAGATATACTAAGTGGTGTACATGATACTGTTACCTCAGGTCCTATACACTAAAAACGAGTAGTCAGTAGTTATCAGTTTGTAAATAAATAAATAAAACAAACAGTTACAAAATAAATGGTCTGGAATGAAGCATTTATGATAAGTTGTAGTGTATTTGAATGCAGTGGATAGATCTTTTAGAGATAGTATAAGAGTGCAGCAGCCTTTATTAGAATGTGTACCTTCTGGTGGTGATTTCCTTGAAGCTCTTCTATCTGTAATAATCATTAGAATAAAAGAATAACATACAAGTTGAATAAAAAAGGAACAGAATGAATCATACGTTAACTAAACAGATATCTTTGGACACAAGAAGCCATTGATGACAATATCACATCAATAGAGGATGAATAGTAGCTGATACTATACAATGTTATCAAAGGCTATCCATTTCCTCTTTCTTATTGTATTTCTGTTTATTCATTCTGAACTAAAGATGTTATGTAGCCAACAAGATACAAATAAAGTAAATTAAATACAATATGCCTATAGAATCAATCTAAGGTTCTTACATGTATTTGGTTTTCATAGGAGACTATAGCAAGTTATCCAGGTGTGAATCCTACCAGAGTAATGACAATAAAGAGAAAAGGCATACGGGGGATGTTGAAGAAAGAAGGATTCAGACTCTATCTTATCAATGAATTTAAAACATCGACCCTATGTCCTGAGTGCAAGTACTCACCTTTGGAAACAGTTAAACATATCAAGAACCCCAGGCCCTATCAACGAACAAAAATACTCCAAGTTAAATGTCATGGTCTTCTCAGGTCATTTCTTCTTAATTTTATATCAAAAAAGAAACTCATTTCCCTCCCTTCAAATAGGTGTTCAAACCAAAATTTTATGAAAGACAAGACATTGATGCTTTGGGAATCGTGGTCCAGCTGCTACATTGAACTTTGGACATAGTCTAATGTCTCCAAGGGAAAATAATACCCTCTCATAGTGCTTTTGTAGATTGAACAAAAGAGAACATAAAGATATAAATAGAACTAAGAAAAGGTCCAAGCCTTCTTGTTTATCCTTCTCCTTCCCCAATGATCACTGAAGCCTCGGTTGACTCACTGACGGAAACCCATGCTACAGGTAAACTATCTAAAAACATAATGAAGTGTATCTTATTGAATTTTGTCATGCAACAAGACATTATAATGTCTAGTACACATTACTGAGTCATATGGCAATAAAAAATATTTTCATTGTTATATAAAGCTCCTTTCTCTCTGCTAATTGAGCATTTGAATTTTGTGCTTAAAGACTTCATAAAGTGGTACCCATAGCAAAGTAAAAACTAAAAATGGAAAGTGATAGTATTTGAAATGGTTGGATTCTTGTTAACAGGTTATTTTATTACTTTCATCTTTTGTTTTACATGACATTTAACATGTTCTATATCGTATCTATTCTTTTTTTTTTCTTTTTTTTCAATCCAATTTAGGATAGTATAAACCTCATTCAAAATCAAATGTATAAAATATACAAAAACATAAGAAATAGTTAGTGAAAAGGCTTATCAGACTCGCTTTCCCTCCAATAAATGAGAGTTCAGTCTCCTCGCAAAAAGAGATCTATATCTTATCAATCATTATAAAGTGCGCTATGGTTTTCTTTCTTCTTCTACCCTACTTCACTTATTATGGATTTTGGTTTAGCACGTATTAATAATTTATTAGAGGCATTGGGAAATCCACACGATAGACTCAGGGTGTTCCATGTGGCAGGTACCAATGGAAAAGGATCGGTGTGTGCCTATATTTCGTCTGTTCTTCACCACCACTCTTTGGCTGTGGGTCGATTTAATTCTCCTCACCTCTTGGAGCCCCGGGATAGTATTCAAGTGGGAGGAAAGCCCGTGTCCCAGGAATTATACTTGTCTGGTGCTAAACATATACAAAAAGTGGATGATGAGAAAAGCATCAAGGCAACTTCCTTTGAATTGCAGGTGGCACTTGCTTTGTGGATATTTGACCAACACAATGTTGATGTAGCTGTGATCGAAGTGGGCATGGGAGGCTTGTTGGATGCTACAAATGTGTTTTCAAAGCCTCTCATAAGTATTATAACACCCATTGGATGGGACCATGCTAATATGCTTGGAGGTACTCTTCTCTCCATTGCAGAAGCAAAGGCTGGCATTATGAAAAAGGGCTGTCCTGTGGTTGTGGGCGGTCAAGAAGACGACGTCCTTAAAGTATTATTAGAACGTGCAAAAGAGGTGAATGCACCATTTAGGGTGGCTAAACCGGCAGAAAGAAAAGAAGAAGAGGGCTGTTCTATTCCGATCTATTGCATTGATGATCAGGCATCAGTGACTATTCAGTCAAATACAGAGACCTGGCATGTCAATTACAATTATACCATCCCACTCAACGGTGATTATCAGCGCACGAATTCAGCAATTGCTGTTACTGCTCTTGACTGGATAAGCCATAGTAAACTCATACCTGGTTTCATACTTGACAAGGACCTACTGAAAGAAGGAATGAAAAGGACATCTTGGCCTGGACGTCTTGACTGGGTGACATGTATATCCCACCCAAGCCTTTCAGAACTGAGTGGAAAATTGCCCCAGCTATTAGTGGATGGTGCACACAACCCACCTGCTACTGTTGCTCTAAGGGAGTACGTAGATGACTACTGTAGCCGCCATGGTGTATCCAATGTGTTATGGGTTCTCGGTGCTACTTTGGGAAAAGACATTGATGTAATGTTAAAAGCACTCCTGAAGCCCAATGATCTTATTTATGCAGTTCCCTTTTCCCAACCAGAAGGCATGCCATGGATTTCATGTGTCTCTTCCTCTGTGATTACAGAACATGCCCAGTCACTGGGGATTGATGCTGAAGAATGTTCTTCTCTTTTAGAAGCCATTGCTAAAGTGTCTGAAAAGGCATATCATAAAGACAGTATAGTGGTTCTCTGTGGATCCCTTTACCTTGTAGCAGACTTCTACCGTTTACTGAGTGAATAGACTACTCTGATATGGCTCTATTTTCTCTTCTATAAGCCTAGCCTATTGGCAGACCCGGTCTTCTTATTCTTCCTCATAAACAGTAATAAATCTATTTTACTACAACTCAACCTATTGCTACCTACACTGTGTTTCTCAACAATGATACTTTATTGAACAGATAAAGAGATGTCGATAGTCTAATGGTTTGATTGGTGTTGATGAATGTAATACAGACTAACGACGTACACGAATTGATTTTAATGGGTTTGCCTTCCGTTTCTATGATACATGTGTGTTAGTCTAACAAACAAGACAGCACTATAGTCATAATGAAATACCTTTGTATGGCGTTTACCATCTTGCTTCTTCTGACGTTTCTCACTGTTGAATGGCACATTTGCTACTGATCCCACCATAGGTGATGATGCTTGATCTACCGCTAAAGCATTAGGGATAGCGATACGAGGCATTAGATAAGATGGGATGTGTTTCATATGTTCATGCACTTTACTAGGCTGCAATGCCTGATCATGACGAAGGAAGTCAAGATCCTTTGGTTTATCCTCAAAGTGTGCCTATAGGTCAAGAATAGGTTAACTCATCATGCCCCAATTCTATACAGCACTCTCTTCTTTTCTTTTTTTTTATACCTTTAGCTTTTCAGAGTTCAAAATCTCACGTTTAATCTCTTTAATTCTTGCTTCTTTAATAGCCATTTTGTTAACCGCCTTGAGAGCATCTTGCACTCTGTATTTAAACCCTTCTACATTTCTTTTTTCAAATGTGTATGGTTTTAATTGTGCTTTTTTCTCCTCCTGCTGTTTCACTACACGCTTATAGACAGCTTCATCATGAACATCTTTTCCACGTGCGCTTTCCTTGTTGGTGTCCATGGTTTGGCGTGTCACTACAAAACTCAAGCTCATACCACGCTGTCCACCGCGTGCTGTACGGCCAATACGATGTGTGTAGGCCTTGGAAGAGATAGGGAAGTCAAAATTGATGACTGCTGCTACTCCCTGGAAATCAACACCACGAGACACACCGTACTCTTTATCGCGTTGGATCTTTGCCTTTTTCTTGGGTTTATCTTTATACAAGGATAAGTACTTGCAAACACATATATAAATAAAAGGGCACTGGAGGTTTACCTTGTTCTTCTGTTGGTGTCTCCTCAGACTCATCCTCACTATCTAACTCTCTTTTGAGTTCAGACTCATCTGTAGCAATAAGATAGTCGTAAATGCCACGGTTAAACTCTTCTACAATATGGTATCTGTGGGCAATACGAATTAGTTGTTTCCTCTTTCCCATTTCATCATCTACCGTGAGTTCAGGGGCAATTCAGAGTTGAGGACACAAGCCTTGATAGAGAATTGCTCAAAGAACAACTTTAGCTTATAACAACGGTCAATGTCATTCACAAACAATATAATCTTTCCCTTGATAAGACGTAGCTTGATCATAACAAAGGTGTACATAAACTTGTCAAATTCCGAGCACCTGTAGACCCCAAGTTAGTGCTTATTTTCATAGTGCACTTACTTGATGATGTATTGGGACAGTTGCTCGGCCTCTTCTTCATTCTCATTCAACTCTAATACTACTGGCTTTCTCAGCACAAGATCCTTAAGCTCCTCAATATCCTACTCACTCATCCTGGTGAGCTCTCTGTGATGATGTGTTTCCTTTTTATACCTTTGTGAATGTTGCAGACATAAGGAAACTCTGGTAGATCTTTGGTAAAAAAGACACTATCTTTCTTAAATCATCTTCATATCCAAAAGACACCACTAAATCAGCCTCATCAATGACAAGATTTTGCAGGGATTCTTTTAATTCCATGTTCTAGAGATGCATGGTTAAAGATAAAGTCTGCATTCGAACAACCTACATGAGCCTCAAGATGAACCAATGCTTTACTGGGAGTAGCAACAATAATATCAGGTTTCTCTGCCAACACAGGCCTATAGATAGAAAGACCATTATTTATTTATTGTATTTATTCATCAATGCAACATGTGTATTTATTTATTTATTTTGACCTGTAGAATTCTTTGTTTACCTTTGAAGCTGGAGTGCTACTTGTCCAGCCAAATTAGCAACCTTGACTGCCTGGTTTGCATACACAAGTAGTTTGTTGATATGCCCTGTCACTTGCTCTGCTAATTCTCTTGTAGGCACAAGGATCAGTGCTTTGATAGAAGGTTCTGTGTCCTCGGAATTTGCCTGAAGTATCTTTTGAACAATGGGCATAACGTAGGCTGCTGTCTTTCCACTGCCTGTCCGTGCACGAGCAAGAATGTCTTTGCCTGCCAGTGCGAGTGGAATGGCTTTTTGCTGGACAAGAGTAGGATGGGTAAAGTTGAGCTGAGCAATGGCTCGAGCCAACCGAGGGTCAAAGTCGAATGAAGTGAATGAAGCTGTTTTCTGTGGGTTTTCAGTCATGATCGTGCTTGATCGGGTGTGAAATGATATTTATTGTGGAGACACCAGCAAGAAAAGGAGTGGCCTCTAGGATGTGACACGCTTTCCTTTTTGAGTGGCGCTCCTTCTTTCGGAGGATGTGTCAGTGAGTGAGTTTATCAGTGAGTGCATGGCCAAACATGCCCACCTGCACATCTAAAGAATTGTAAGCACTTGGAAGGGTGTAGATCAACGGAAGTGTTTCTTCTTTATCCAATGAGAAGCTGATATTTTTCACTTTCTATTCTATCGACACACCCTTGGATCCACCCACCCACACACACACACATCTCTCTCTCTAATGAGAAGAAATGGAAAATAAATAAAAAGGAAAATAAATAAAAAAGAGTGAAAGTATAGCTTTATGCAACAGGAACATTCAACAGTCTTCCTCTTCCACCGCTCCATTTATTCTACTCGAGAAGCCTCATAATATTTGGAAGTATCCACACCGTGGTTGTTGTGGTTGGCGAAGTTGAACCAGGGAATGGCACCTACACCCCATGGTCAGTCTCTTTCTGGTGGCTGTTATGGATGGACAAGGGCTTACCAAACTTCAGTTGTGCAAATCGAGAGTTTCTTGAAGACTCATCAGCAACATTCACAGGCATGTTGGTATCGCCGTACAATGACTTTCCTTCTCTCACACGCTGGGTCATTTCTGCAAAGTCCTTTTCAACTTCTGCTGCATTCTCAGTCCAACCCCAGAAACGCACTATAGACACGTCATTAGCATACCGTTATTGATGAGGGTTGTTGTTGATGAGGGTTGTTGTTTAATAGAATAAAAGGACAGTGCACTTACTACTGCTGTTCTGGTAAGCATACAGGAAACCACCCACAGCACCAAAGAAGGTGGCAATGCGGATAGGAAGACGGAGCTGGCGTAAGTTACCCACCACAGGCTCTACTCTTTCTATTCTCCTGCTAGTTCATACCATAGAGTGGTTGGGGTGTTACTTACCCATGCCAACAAAGAGAGCAGGAGCAGCGGCAGTACCAACAGCCCATGCAGCGTAGTCGGATGTTCTAAAGTAGCGCACGACACGGAAGAAGTGTGGGTCAGTGTCAATCACTGGATAGGCTGTGTTGAACTGTTTGACAGGCATACTGACAGGGTGCAGTCATAGAAAGAGTTGTATACATAGAGTTGTATAGAGTTGTATATATATATAGCAAGGTGTCGTTGTAAATGCACAGTTTATTAGGACAGGAAAGAACAAAAATGAAAAAAAATAAAAAAGGGAAACAGGGGGGAGGGCGTCATCAACACAGCCCATGTGTCTTTACTTACACAATGTCAATGAAAGAACAAAAAAAAAAAAAAGAGACAGGAGGAAAGAAAGCAAATGAATTGTTTTTTCACCAACAGACCCCGCCCCCCTCACCATGGAGGTGTGACGTCGAATCATTCCAGCCACTAGAGAGAGAGAGACGAGGCGGTGGGGGGGGAGGAGGTCACTGCTGCAGCTAACACCCTCTGCAGAGACTCCACTTTTTTCCATGACTTTGCTTTTCCCTGCCAACGCCTTTTCCCTCCGCCCTTGAGTTGGTCAATATGAGGAGTAAGGACCTGGACTGCTTTTTGGATCAGGCTGTCACCACCTGCAATAAGAATAGGACCGCCTGCTGTCTCCTCTCCTGCTATAAGCACCACCACTCTGCCAGGCACACTCAGGGCCTGGGCTTCTTCCAAGCGGGTGGCAATGCGGGTTAGAAAGTCTATGTCTCCCTCAGGATGATAGACAAAGGCGTACGCTTGTGCTTCTAGTTGGGTTTTTACTAGAGTGGCTGTGTGGTCCGCCAACAGAGACAGTAACTGCTTGATCTGCTTATTGGCAGTCCGTGTCTGTAGCTGGGATCTCTGGACACTCTCTACAAACTGCTCCTGAGGCACAGAAAGGACCTGAGTCAGCTGGCGGCTTATTTGGTAACTGGTGTGGAGAGTGTCCAGCACACGTTGGCCAAAGACAAAGAACAGTCGAGTATTGCCGCCTCTTGAGCTCTCTGTATGCAGAAGCTTAAGGGATTGGAGATGGCCCAGGGCACGTACATGAGTGCCACAGCAGGTGTTGTCGTCTATGCCCTCGATACAGATGGTACGGATATAGCCGCCCACATAATCCTCAGGAAGAGTGCTTGAGGAGGAAGTGTCGTTGTTCTGCTCGACACGGCATGTTACAGGGAGATCCTTAAAGATCAGTGCATTGACTTGAGATTCTACTTGATCCAGCTGTTCTTGGGTGGGTGCCTTTCTGCCCTTGGTGCCTAATTCAATGTAGGATTTGGTGGGGCCCAGATTCCTTTTTGAAAAAGAAAAAGAAAAAGATGCGTGAGATGGGACTCCTCTAGGGGAAGATGGATGCAGTCTCTTCTCACCAGGAAACAGTAGGAAGCTCGTAAGGCTCCTTCTCCAGGACAGCAGAGAGTAGATGCTGTCCACTGTGCTGCTGGACATGATCCCTACAGTCAATACTACATGAGTGGGCCAATCGACCTTTATCATTCCATGTCTATGCAGGCTACCATCGACGCTCCCAGTCCACAGTGACTTTGACTTGCTGCTGAGCAGGCACAGGTTCCTTTGTATAATGAACATGCGCCAACTTCTTCCTTTCTACTTTATACACCTGCACAGAATCAATTTTCCCGGTATCACTGGGCTGTCCTCCTCCCTCTGGAAATATCACTTGGTGGCGTTGGTGGTCTGTAGAGCGTCTTTCTCTTTCTTACCTGTATCCCTCAGTCTCACATGATAATATCCCTCCTTATCCACTGAGTCAGAACACTCAATGCATTCTGTAATACACTCTCGGCTGTAAGTGTCGGTCTGGCAGTGGAGAGCACCTACAGGGATCTGAGAAGAAGACATACTGAACAATCACTGGTGCAGCGGCTGAAATAGCATCATCGACGGTGGCTGAATTCAGAGACAAATAATGAAGATGGAGCTCCGACCCTCTGTTCATCTGTCTATAGCAAGGAGTCCTTTTTTATTTTATTTCTAATCTATTGAAGTTATATGAGATTGCACAAGCGTAAAATGAATCCACCTGCTTATTACTACAACGCATATTAAATTAGCAAGACAAAGGATAGAATAGGATAGGTGTAAAATGAATCCACCATTGATTTTCAGTATAAATACACAAAAAACAAAATAATATATAGATAAGGATCCATCTCTTTGGCTAACATCTGCTAATAGAATCAGGACACTGTATTGCATAGACACTCTTGCTATAGATATGTAAATGCAGTGTAAGCAAGTCCTCCAGTCACTGCAATATCTATCAGTTGTGCAGTAAGATAAAGAGTGCACAGCTTTCCAAGGTGGGACATGTTCTGCTTCATGTCGTTAAACTGCAGTCCCAATCCAATGCTAACAAATGAAAGAGTGGAGAACCATTCTGATACATAGAAACAAAAGTCATTCACCAACTGTCGAGTGGTGGGGTCTGTCGATAGCACAGTATTGAAAAGGACAGCGGTAATGATAAATCCAAGGACGAACTTTGGGAACCTCTTCCATAGTAGTACATGGACTCTCTCTCTAGGCCTTGTTTTTGCTCTTGTCTGTGTATCTGCAGAAACATCTTCCTCTCTAGCCTCTTCCTCTCTAGCATTTCTTCTATTGGCTTGCTCTTCCTTGTAAGCAGACTGTAGCTCATAGTGAGTCCATGCCCAGGCCACAATGACAGAAATAGGACCAATAAGCACATTCTGCACCATCTTCACTACGGCAGCGGTATTGATGGCTTCCTTCTCTCCATAAATACTGGCAGAGGCAATGACAGCACCTGTCGAATCAACACAGCCACCGAACCAAGCCCCACTCACAGTAGCAGATAGATTGAGCTGTTTGGCAATGGAGGGCAAGGCAATGATACTTGGGATGGTAAAAATAGAAATAATCGCAATGGGCATTTCTGTTTTGTAGGGAACACCCATGCTTGCGCCAAGAGCAATGGCAGCAGAAGATCCACAGATAAAAGTAGCGCCTGACATGATAATGGCTGTCTGTCGGTCAATGTTCAGCCATCGCCACCCTACCATCGCCACCACCATGAACAGAGTAGGAGTGTCCAGCCAACTCACAAACAGAGCACGGGGGGCCAAGGGTCGAAGGACGCTGATGTCAATGCACAATAGAACAAGACTGGTAGCAATGTACAGCTCTGTCTGTTGTGATACCTTGAGCCAGGGTGGCAATGCTGAGGTTGGATAAAAGAAACCCAGGGTATTGCGAGCCATGCAACCAAAGAGAATGGCCCAGATGGAGTCACCAAGACTTGCCTTGTGCAGAGCCACTATGTATGCATAGATAGTGAATGCATTGAGGACAGAGGTGGTCCTTACCATTGCTAGCGAGTACCTTGCTTAAAAGGGCAATACAGAATAGAAAAGTATACCCAAACCCATAAAGACGCCAATGATTTACTCTAGTCACTGCCATGCTCGTCCATAATATACCACCCATGGCAAAGAATAGGACAATGATCCCATAATTCCCAAGTGAAATAAAGGCAGTAAAAGGGTTACATTCCCAGGCGATGAATTCTGGCTGGGGAATATCATGGTAGACAGCGCCTGTGATACAACCAAAAAACAGGAGTCCTATCCAGCAAGCCCACCACTCCTCGGTATTCCACCATAGCAACCATGACATATGAGTTTCATAGAATTTAGACTCTTTTTTATGATGAAGACTGGGTGGTGTTGATATTGTATCTTTTGCATACATTGAAGAATCTATATTTATAAATAAAGATGAATTCCAAGCAAGAGTAAAAAAGGAGAAAAGAAAAGACCGTCTACAGGGCACTATGGACTAATATTTCTGTCACCGATGGACATTTACAGCCACAGACATCCATGAGAGGTACTTTCTATTTTCTATTTCCCAATGGAGCAGCCCTCGGATGTTTCTTTTTGAAAGAGAGGATTGAACACCCGAGGTCTGCTCAGGACAGTGGCAGTAGCAGTAGCAGTAGCAGTAGCAGTAGCAGTAGCAGTAGCAGTAGCAGTCATATCTACCCTCGGGCATTCTGTTTATTCAGCTTAACTGTGTCTGTTCTGCTCTAACTTGTCTAGAAGAGTCACTTTGTAATTTCCAATGTTGATGAAAACACACCACTGTACTGTGACTGTATTTAGAATGTGTCTTTTATAGAAGAAATAACAACAACTACCCGTGTTGACATGGGATTTCAGTATGAAGAAATTAGAAAAAGAAAGAAAAGAAAAAACAAGTTGAATTGCCTTGTCTATCTCTAAAGAACAGATTGGCAAGTGTCGATATAAAAGTGAGATCAAAGACGACATTCCCTTGACACTTCCTCTTTTTATCTATTGAATTCCCAAAGTACCTTTGTCGTGGAGTGATTTCAAGACAAGAACAATTGTCTGTGACTTTTCTTTCTATCAAGGCAGTCACTCTGCTACCTATTTATCTTGGGTTTGTAATGTTGCATCGAGGTATAAAGGGAAGTATACCAGTCACTATGTCTCATACTCTACACTACACAAACACACACACAATTAAGGATGTCTTACGGCTTGAAGTGATTCTCTTTTGACGGAATAGTGGAGATGGATTGACTCTATTCTATTGGTATTCCGAGAACAAGAATAATACTTTTATGGAATAATAATAAAAGTTTAAAAATCAATTGTTTGCTGGAATAATCATACTCCACTGTAAAGTTAAAAATGCAAGAACCAATACTAATTGTTTATTTTATTTTTGCTGATGGAGGGTAGACTGTAGACAGGACAGACTATAGTAGAGGGAGACCATTAGCAGCAGTGTTCAGATATGAATAGTGTTCTAGTGGAATCAACCCAATGTACCCTGTAGTAGACCTCATCTTCCTGTGATCACCAAAGTACACTGTCTATTTATAAGAAGAGGTAACAATACTATGCATAGCATACGACCTGATCCTACTCTCTCTCTCTCTCTGTGTGTATGTGTGTGTACCTGTGCCCAATGGACACTGCATTCGAAATTGGACATTGCTGTGTTGATATGCTTATTTGTTGGATAACAACACTAGACTTTTGCATAGACTCACAAAGAGGAGAAAGAATAGGAGTGTTTGTATCAACAAATAACTTGTAGGGTGGATCTCTTTATGCATTCTGATCCCATCTAGTGTGGATTCGGCATTTATGCTTGGATTTAGAACATCTCAAGCAAAGGCACTGTCATCCACCTTTACAAGACCCTTCCAGCCTGACCCCTCATCCTTGGTGTCTGTAGGCCATCCTTGGTGTCTGTAGGCAATGTTTGTCCATTTTTGTCTTCTTAGCACGCGCACTCGGGTATGCTGAAGAGAACAAGGCTCCATCCCAGCCTTGTCATATTGCATAGAGTGCCATGGCTAAAATAGGCAGGAGGTCTTTGTCACTGGCCTATTGAAACGGAGAAACACCACTCTTCTCACCCTCTGTCCAATGGGAACACTGGTTGGATTTAAGATCCAGACAGTGCCCTTCTCCATCCCAAAAATATCCAGGTGTGGATCGATGGAGTGCGTGCTACTGATTATGTCATGACTGTGACCGTACCATGGAATGAAACACCGGCATTTCTGGAGGTGTGCCAATGCGCTGTCTTTTTTTTTTCTTATTTCTTATTTCTTGTTATTCTTGTTGCTGTTGTTTTCCTCCTCTCCCTTTGTTTTCTTTGTTTATCTCTTCTTCATTGGTTCTTACTTGTAAGTACTTCCTCCTCCTCCTCCATCAGTGTGACGGTGATTAATACATGGACTCAAGTCACCCTTTTATAAAAACAAGTAGAATGGCAGACAAAACGACGGGTGTGACAAAAGAGAGTGAACGGGTAAACAATACCTTCATGCCATTCTCTTATGTTGGAAGATATGTCCTCAGGAAGAACCCATTCCAACAGACAGTGTTGTGAATAACCGTAAACAGGCTTCTCTAGGCCTGGGCATTCTTACTGACCCAGTTGTACTCAAGGCTCACCGTGAAGCAAGGACCAGCTCAAGCCAATCCCCTGATTCCAAGACAAACCAGTTTTTTAGTAATGATCTACTGACGCCTCGTCCCCCTCCCTCTCTTCCCCGCCCAAGTGTAGGCAGTCCAAGTGTAAGCAGTCCAGGTGTAGGCAGTCCAAGTGTGGGCAGTCCAGGTGTAGGCAGCCAAAAACCACCCACTGCCTCCAGATCAAGTCGTCTTTTGAAGCTTCTTTCTGTCAATACATCGGCGGCCCCCACACCAATTCCAAACTATCTCCACTCTATCAATAAGAAAAGAGCATCCATGGATTCCCCTGATATGACAGGCGGGGGATCGTATTCTGAAGAGGAATTCATGTGTTTGCCCAGTCCCTCACCTGGCTCTGCTGTGTCCATAACCACTGAACCTTATTATGTTCTTCCACGCGGTCTAAGAGTCCCTTGTGCGCCTAGTGAAGCCACAAAGAGCATTCCTGTCATTTCTTCTTCCTTCCCGCCCCACAAAACAAACCGTGTGCCTTCTTTGATAGAGGAGCCTAGACTAGGGGATCTGGAGGAGGATGGCCTCATAGAAACACACTCTGCACAGCCCTCCCAGAGAACCCCCTCCTCCTCTTTGCACCACAGCGACGAGGATTTGACAAACAAGACCATGGACAAGTACCACTTTCAACATCTCCTGGGAACAGGCGCCTTTTCCAAGGTGTATCTAGCCAACAGTCCAGGCAGTCCTCACCAACACGCCATCAAGGTCATCAACAAAGACAGACTCTTCACCAATGCCCGTATACGCTCTAGCATTGAACGCGAAGTCAGTGTGCTCAAGGTAGGATTTCCTGTTTTCTGTTGCGTCTAATGAGATCGACAGGTGTAATGATTTTTATCCACGATCCCATCACACTATAACAAAAAGGTTATCGAACATCCCAACATTGTGCATCTTGAAGCCACGATGGAGACGGAGCACATCCTTTGCATTGTGCTTGAATACGTAGAAGGCGGTGATCTGTTTGATTTCGTCCAACACATGCATCAAGAATCCTCATCTATCAATGAGACTGTGGTGAAGCGGCTCTTTCTGCAGTTGGTGGGGGTGGTGCATTGGCTCCATGCTCATAACATTGTACACCGTGACTTGAAACTGGAGAACGTGTTGATCAGAGTGGATAAGAACAATGAGCTGATTCTCAAGGTGACTGATTTTGGGTTGGCGCGTGTCGTGAATCCAGCAAGTCCTACCCTACAGACAAGGTGTGGAAGTGAGGAATATGCGGCACCGGAGATTCTTCATGGGGCGGGCTACGATGGTCGTCTTACGGATACATGGGCTCTCGGTGTTGTTCTTTATGGCATGCTCGTTGGCTATCTTCCTTTCCGGTACCAGCCTTCTCGTGGTGAAAAGATATCCCAACTGTTCTATCGTATTGCCAAAGCCCAGATCAAATGGCCTACTGGATGGAGTTCAGAAAAATGTGGGGTAAGTATGGAAGCCAGACAAGTAGTAGAGAAGATCTTGGTAAGAAAACCAGAGAATCGTATTCTGCTTCAAAACATTGATTCTCTTCCTTGGTTCACTGGTGTCGATGCTCTGTAAGAGAACATTTCTTCGTAATCTTTGTTTAATAGTGTCGCACTTTTTCTTTTTTTATTATTATTATTATTCTCACCTACAATTGACTATTTTTGCCTTGTTTACTTTGTGATGTTAGATACTTCACATTTTAAGTATAAGTTAGTTATTTGGAATGCTCATTGTTTATGGTCATTCTCGATAATAAACACCATCTTTATGAGCCAACAAAGTGGGTTGATTAGAAAGAAAGAAGGAAAGAAAGAAGGAAAAGAATCTTTATACACACACCTATACACACAACTACACGTGTATCTATGAACACTGAACAAACGTCGCTGATTCTGGATTGACCTTTAGGCATGAAGAAATTGTAGTAGATACCTTTGACTGAGCTGTAATTCATTCTCAAACCATGGTGCCTACTAAAAAGAAAAAATAAATAAAGGCATTATTTTTGTCCATTCAGGGCAAGCAAGAAGAAATACTTCTGTTTTCTATCATCATGGTTATATTTTAAGAAAGATATTCCTACATTAAGATCAGCCTGTCTGACTGTATTTAGAGATGTATACAAACTGTGAGATGATGAAGGGCAGCTTCATCGTTCACTTTTCATGTTCCGCGGAAGAGTGGACGGGTACATAACTGGAAAAAGTAATTGAATGGCTGATGGGTTTTGAAGAGGGAAAAACACGAGCTATTTTTAAACAATACTTCATGTAGAAAGACTCAATGACAAACCCTATAGCTAATAAGCCATTGAGTGTAGATGAGGAGACACTTTGACCAGGATGATGAGTGTTGTTATTAGTGTTATTCATAGAGAATCTACAGCTGAATAGTATCACTTTTGAAGAGGTTGTAAACATTGCTTAGTGTACTCAGAGAAAGAGAGTGAGAGAAGAGGGAGTTGTATGGAAAAAGCTGAGCAAGTGTTTTATAAAAAATAAAAATAAAACTCTATACACAATACTTTGAGTGGAGAAGTAAATTGTATAAAATAGGGCTTGTGGTATAGTAGCAATACTGTTCTTTTATCTCATTCAAGTATGTTTACTTAATATAGTTTATAGCTCATTTTAATTCTATTTCTTTAGTACCAATGAACAGGCTAAATTAAAAATAAAACAAAAAGAGTCTTTTGCTTTTGGCATATTGACTTGACATTAAATGACATGGAAATCACTTTTATGGTTATGTAGATCCACCTAACTACAAAAAAGTGTGTTTCATTCTCTTATCAAAATACATAGCTGTACAAGACACACTATGGAATAAGTAGCTATCCTATGTGATATCATTACTCAATAGAATGTGTAGAAATAATAGACTTGATTAGCCCCTACTGTGTGTTCTGTCTCTATCCTTTGACCTGACTATGAGTATATGTCTACAGAGAATAAGTCGATGTTAAAGAATTGACAAAACAACTCAACTTGAAATAAAGTAATAGATAAACTGAAAAAGAACACACTGTTGTAATAAACTATGATGAATAAAGCTTAGTAAACTACAGAGATAATGGTGAATAATGAATAGTGAATAGTGAATAGTGAATAGTGAATAGTGAATAGTAAATATAAATAGTGAATAGTAAATAGTAAATAGTAAATAGTAAATAGTAAATAGTAAATAGTAAATAATATTGCCTATTCACACTAGTAAACCATATGGAATAGATGACTTGTTATGATCCTTTTCTTGTTTAAATCTCATTTAATATATCTTTTTACAGAGTTCATCTGTTGAGCCACAAATGTGACAAAGGGGAGTAAGTCAAATATAAAACAAATGTGACAAAGGGGAGTAAGTCAAATATAAAACAAATGTGTAGGTTAGTAATGTACCAAAACAAATCTTACTGGTCTATTGGCACCAATAGTGACATTAATCAAAAATAACATAAAGTTTCAGTGATGGTATAAAATACATTTTTATAGGAAACTGTTATGAACACTCTATTCATAGGAGAAAGATATATAAATATAAAATCAAAAGGAAGACTATGTTGTATTGATTTAAATCGATATTAGATCATTGTTGTAGTCATAGTATTATAGAGTATAGATAGTGATTCAAAACCATGGCACTGCATTGGAAAGTTTGGTTAAATAGTGAGTGTGTACAATGGCTTTTAGTACTAAGAGTAATGTTAGTTGCACAAGTGTTTGATATGAGACTGTGTATTGAAGTATAGTAAGTGTAAATATGAGGCGGGCTATTGAATAATAATATTAATCAACTCTTCATATTCTTCTTTTAATGATTAAGATCACCACTATACGTTCTATTCTATAGAGTTAATTTCAAATATTGTAGGCAAAGAGTATAGAAAAACAAAAGGCTATAAATCAGTAGTAATCTCAAGGTTAATGACTACAACAGAAGTAGTGGTAGGCTGTATCTGTAAAAGATACAATACACTAGAGCATATGTCTTTAGTTTCTTTGCTATTTATATTTTATTACGTCAACACTATACATATTTTGAAATGGCTTATTATATAAGCTGCCACAAATAAATAACTTCCTGGAAGAACTTTCCAATTTCACAGCACATTGATGTAAGCAGGCTATTACTTTGAAAATAAAGTGCTCTTTAAATCATGTTCTTGGCATAGTCATGTATCTCTGTAAAAAGAAAACATCTTGGTATCAACTCATTGAACCTGATACATTATGACTATCGTCAATGAAGCATGTCTTGACTTATCATTAGAATGGTTGTTATAATACTGTCGATTGGCCAAGACTATTTCTTATTCAACCCCAACCTTAGAATAGGATCCCTGTTTTGTCTGTGTTCGAGTGGTGAGTCATAGGCATAAAGAGTGGTTAGGGTAAATACTGAGTTGGCTCAACTTAGTTATTTCATGCAGTGTTTTTTTTTTTAAAAAAAAAGAAAAAATAATTCAGGCATCACTGGCTTAACCATTAGAGTGTAGGCTTTCTCTATACCCTTCATTTACAAAGCAAGATACATATTCTTGACATGAATAGAATAGAGAATAAAAGAGAGATTCTATTAGGAAATGATCCAAATAAAAGGATAGGGAGGGGTTTCTTTTTTCTTTTTTCTTTTTTTTTGGCTGAAGATGGGAGGATTTAGTATATCTTATAACTTTGTTGATATTTGACTGTTTTATTTGTACTGATCAGATCTAGCGTCAACTTTGATAAGAGAGTGATATTCCCTAATCAAAAACTCATCCACATGAAACTCATCAACACACTAGAAAGATATACTTTCTTAATAAATAAGAAAATAGACAGGTAAATGAATCATGGATCATAAATAACTATTCTCTTTCCCTGCTCTATTTCCTGATTGAAGCGTGAGTTATTTGTTATATCTACAAACTCAACTGATTCCTATAAGCTCAGATGTGTGTAGGACATGCATAGCCACGCTTTTTTTCTTTTTTACTCTTTCTTGTTACAGACATTACTGTTTTCTTTTATACTTCCGATTGAATTCGACAAGAACAGAGTTTAGATTTTAGTGACAAGGTCTATCCATTGTCTTTACAAGCAGAAGTAGGATGAAAATAGGAAAAATAGAAAACAAATAAAGCCGAAAAGCAGGTAATAAGGATCTCACTTAACTGACAAGAGGATTTCTTTACCAACAATAGTAACAGTGTTCTTTGTTTATTTATTTTATTAAAAGATCTGTTGAAATATCCAGTCATAGTAAACTACATTCTACACAGACAATAACAGCCATGACTGACTGTACTCTTTTAATAAACAATAAACTACTAGTCAATTCATTTCCATGTGATATCAGAGAAGCTATTTTCTCAAGAGTATGTATGGTGATATACACGTTACTACGATTACTCACAGGAATAAAATGAAAGATGAGTTTTAACACAGAAAGATGAGAAATGAACACATTTAAATATAGTAACGTGTGTGTTATTTCTTTCAAATATTACTTTTTACAGCATCCGACACCTTTGTCACTCTTTTTCTCACAAAATAACCGCCACACTATGAGCCAATCAACCCCTAATGAGCCTCTTTTTTTTATAAATATATTTTACTGTGGCTCATTACAGTGGAAGCACAAACCCTACCTGTATGTATTTGTAACAGCGACAGGCTTGATGTTGCAGTAGTATGATCCGCCATTGCCCTTTGTCTGCACCCCATGGACCCTCCAAATGAAAGCAGTATTTTATTACTATTATCTATGACTTGTTATCTATGACTCGTACTGTGTCATTTATACTGTTGAATGGGCGTATTTGTAGTGTGATCTAATGGCTATCAATCGAGAGTCCACTACAGAAATGATAAATACAGAGTACATCTCATAAGAATAAGAGCCTTCTCATTCAGTAGCCTATGAGTGTTTGGTTCTGTGTTTATCTTATTCTTCATCTCCTTACTCCTTTGTTATAGTTCCATGCATTGTTTCTGGTCACATTCTGTAAGGGTGAGTTTGGTGTGTAAAAGAGAATACTATTGTTTCATCCCTCTAGTAAAGATGATAATAGACAAAGATACACTATTTAAATAGGATGGTGATTCTTTTTGTTTGGGTAGAGAAGAATCTTCATTAACAGATGAACTTATTCTATCATGTCTTGAGCATTATTCATCATGGATTCCCAAGCCAATGTCTCTTTCTCTGACGCACTAAAGGGTTGATCTGTTTATCAATGCATCAATTCATACCTTAATTCACTAGTGAATGGATAAATCCACTCATATATCATTCCCTGTTTCTCATCAATGGTAGAGAAGCAGTCCATGTGAGTGGTTGATAAATATTGACATTGTTACATCTTTAACTCTATAGCATAAGTGCCACCTATGAACAAGTAAGGTGTGTATTCTGCAATGCCTTTCAAGAATGGCTGATGAGTCGACAGAAGACTTTAAGTACTCAACAACTCCTGTCCATTGGATTCTCTATTGTTTTCGTTTTTGTTTTCGCAATGACAGGCACATCTCCTTTCAACCCCTTGTCTTCTCCTTATTCTCTTCTTTTGCCTTTATTTCTCTCTTTGATTCCATAAGTATAGTGTGTATGTGTGCTCTACTCTTTTATAGTGGTGTCTCTTTGGATAGACAAGTCCACAGTCTTCTCTAAAGATGTCTATCCATGCCACTCACTAGTGTATCCAGTGTGTCCATGAACACATAGAGAAAGAGAGCATGGCTTGTTTATAGGTGCCTTGCTTTATGCTTCTTCAACGCCATGTTCTCTTTCTCTTTAGTAACCCTTTGGCCCTGATCCACTTGTATTGAGACGCCGTCTGGTGTCTGTCATTGAAAAATAGGGCCCATACACTTGTTCTATTTCTCATTCAACATTTGATATTGTTTCTTGTATTTATTTATATAGACTTGTATTTATAATTGTCTGCTTTTATAATTATCTATTCTTATACATTTATATCTTGTGTTTATTTATATATTCTTCTCTTTTATATATTTATACACCTTAAAACACCTTTATACACTTTTGTACTCTATTATTCTGTCATTTTTACCTTTCTTTTCCTTATATTTAAATTCTTTCTCTTTGGGCTGCACTTGCGCCTTTTATTTTGCTAATTTTCACTCCTCCCGAAGAAATTTAATAACAAGATAGGGTCATGCTGAACGACTAGACAAACGTGTCCGACAAAAGCGCATCCATCTCTATTATTATCATTTACCAAAAGAAATCCAACTGCCTATTTTATTGTGTCTTTATTTGCTCTTCTCTATTGACTCTTCACATATTTACTGTCACAAAAAGACAAAAAGAAAAAAAAGACAAGACAGAAAAAAAAAAGAAAAAAGAAAAAAGAAAAAAAAAAAGAAAGGGAGACGCCCGACACTACTCTACGCTTTCTCCTCTCTTCATCTCACATCATCATCCACTTGTCTTTTCTAAAAAAGAAAAGAAAAAGAGCTCTTCTCATTCTTCCTCTTTTCTTCCTCTTTTCTTCCTCTTTTCTTCCCTTTTTGTGCGTGTAGATAGGTGTATAGGTGTGTGTGTGTGTGTGCATGTATGTTCTTTTCCGTCTCATTGACTTGAGCATGCTACCTCTCCTTGTCTTGTTCTATTCACTCTCCACTTCTGTTCTCGGACAAGATGCCTCTGACGGATGCCTGTCATTACTCAACTCAAAGGCCTGTCCTGCTTTCTCTGAGTTTTATGTGGGTGTCCCAGGCCTAGCTGAACGTTATCCTTTCTTATACAACATCACTGATATTTTATCCTTTGATGAAAGCCTACTTGCTTACGTACACTCCACTGCCGACTACCTTGCTCCACTCCAGTGCACTCACCAAGCCTATACAACAAAGATACCTTATGCACGCTACTCACTCACCCGTATCTGTACTGGTCTGGTACAGGACCCGGACTACTCATTGCCCTGCAGCTATAAAGTCAACCAGGCCCCCCCACCACTGTGCGAGATTACCTGCGAGAACTACATGGACAGTGTCACTCAAATCACAAGCGACATCTCTCTCTGTCCCGACCAGGCACAAAAAGACGCCCTTCTTCTCACTCTAAAAAGCCAGTGCACTACCTGGCAAGGCTACAATGGCACTGGCAATTGTATCATGGGAGCAGCCAACGAACCCGATAACTGTGGTAAGTCGTTTTCTTCTTCAAAGTGGAAGAGTGCTGAAGAAAGGGCCCCTTCTTCCCTTGTAGGATTCGGGAACGATACCACGAGTGCCTGTAGCTACTGTAAAAACAACAACGACACCTGCTGCCAATACGTCAACACCTGCAGAGCCCTCTCCAATGGAGCCCTGGCTGGTATTGTCGTTGCATGTTTAGCAGTAGTGGCTATAATCATCTCCTTTTTCTATTTATGCTATCGACGCAAACACATCCACAAAAACAACTTTTCCTTTACCACCTATATTCCTCCACCCAAGAATATCCCATCGCATGAAAGTGACCCGAGACCACCGTATGGAAGCCATGCAGGAAGCAGTGGTCATACGCTCACTGCTTATCATGATAAACAGCGACACTCCAGCCTCCACCGTCGATCCCTTCCCATAGAAACATCGCCTTTCATGACCCATGAGGAGTTGGAGGAAGAACACGTCATGGCCCAGCAACTAGCAGTTGAGGAGCTATTCGAGGTGGTGCATCCTTACCCACCACAGATGGCAGATGAATTGGGCCTTCATGTGGGCGACATTGTCTGCCTAGCCATGCGATTTGATGATGGGTGGGCACTTGGGTTTAATGTCACTACAGGCCTCAAAGGAGTGTTTCCTATGGTCTGCATTGCATTGGCCTCGGAGGAATTGCTGGAACGATTGCTCCAAACTGCAGACATTGCGGATGAAGAACATTCTCATCACTAGCACACATCATTCTACATTTGGCGTTGTCTATTTCTTTTTCTATTTCTTTTTCTATTTCTTTTTCTATTTCTGTTTCTGTTTCTGTTTCTGTTTCTGTTTCTGTTTCTGTTTTTTTCTTTTTTTTTCTTTTTTTTTCTTTTTTTTTTCTTTTTTTTTTCACTTTTTTTGTTATGGTAAATATAAATAAACAAATAGTACGTTCCTTCTGTACAGAAGATATATTTATGTTTATATTTATGTTTATATAAATAGGTGTGTATGTGTTTGTAATTCCATCTCTTATACATCCTTCACAGTAATAATAAAGACAATAGTTAGTTCAACATCCCTCCCCCTTTCTTTCTTTTCAATTTGTGGTATTCACTCATCTTTTCTACTCCTTTTTGGAATGGGTCTGAATGTCTTTGTCGTTGAACATAAAGGCATTGCACACCATCTCTCGTCGATCGCTCTTCCTGTGCTACCTGCCTTTCTTGTATAGCATCTGTGCACAGCCCTTGATATTCTTTTTCTGTACAGTCTTTACACTACCACCAACAAATACAACATGCATAAAGGGCTCTTTTGCCTTAAAAAAGACAATGACAAGTGCCATTTCTTTTTCTGTCTCTGTTCCTATTTCTGTTTCCACACTTGTTGTGCCATCATCATAGTCACAGCCTCTACATTAGAAGCATTCCCCAAGGCATAACAGGGTTCTCCCCTACATCTTCCAATAACAGTCCATGCTTTTGTTTGGACAATCTACTTTATTAATAACAGCCATGTTTATACATTCATCCCATTCCTAACCAACACACAAATAAAATAAAATAAAAAACAGTAACAAACAAAAGAAGAATACCACCTTAATAGTAAACAGACAAGTATATATAAATATAAATAAAGAGATTACCATAGCAACACAGAGGAATAGCCTCTATCAAATAAAACGAGAAACAGAACATTAGATTGGATCTCAGAAGGGAGTGTATCGATAGGTCTCGTGACCCTTGAAATCCTTTTTGGCACCCCTCCATTCACTGCTCTTTGCAAGAACGAGTCATTTCTTGTTCTTGGTGTTTATCATCACGAAGAGTCCTGGCTTATTTATGCGTTCAGATTCTTCTCCAACTATTTTTAACTTTATGACTATGAAAACATTGAACCCTATAAGCAATGACAATGACCTGGACTCTTCCGCCGACTCTTCCGCCTGCTCTCATAAGTTCTGGGCACGCCCCAGAGAGAGCCCTGATTCTATAAAGGAATACTCTCATGACACTACCATGGGCTACTTCTATGCTAAAGGTAACCTTCTTTATCAGTTTCTAGTCTACACCAAAGAAAACAAAACAAGACGAAAAAAAAGAAAAGACGAAAGAAGAAATCTCATGTAGAAACCCTATTAAAATGTATAAGCTCTATTGACTGATGCTCTGTGAATGTCGTAGGAGAGAAAGAACTCGATGTTTCCCAGTGTAGCTATTCTGTTGCACCTCTCTGTGTTGGTGGCTCCGGTTTAAAGAGTAGTCAACAAAGCCCTTTACAGGACAGCCTACAGGAGACCTTTTATGACAGCCTACAGAACAGCCTGCAGAGCAGCCTACAGGACATCTCCCATCTTCTCCCCAAAGACAGCCTACAGAACAGCTACTCTTCTCTTCCTTCCTCTCATCCTTCCTCCCATCCTTCTTCAGGCAAAGGCCCAGTGCTTGTCTTTGAATGTCAAGAGAGCCCTCATTTAATTTCCAAAAGACATCAAACAAAGATGCTATTGGTGTCTTTAATTGAATCCTTCTGTCGTATTTATGGTGACACACCAGACGCCAATCGTAAAGTGTTTTTTCTAATCTGTCAAACCTTAAGCTCCCTTGGGATTGTTGACTCTGAATTTGTGGATGAAGTCTCAAGTGCCCGCTCTTCTTTTCATCAGGCCTTCCAGAAGCTATTCTACACTGCTGTTCAGACAGTAAGAAAACAGGAATTCTGGCTAGAAGACCACCAAAGAAGAATCACCACACCCCAATGGTCTGATAAGGAGAACAGTGGGCGTGATGGGCGTGGTGGGCGTGAAAGAAGGCCTAGTGGGTGTCTTGTTGACCAAGACCCTTTCCATTTCCGCCCTCTAGGCCATCAGAACACAGACATCTCCTGTTCGCTTGAAAGTAAATCAACCTACCACTCTGATCTATTGCACAGTCTAAGCATACAAAACTCCCGCTACCGTAATGATTTCATTGAAGTGGACATACTGGGAAGAGGCGGGTTTGCCAGTGCATGGAGAGCACGCAATAAACTAGATGACATTGAGTACGCCGTAAAGAAGATCCGTCTGGGCAAGGAACTCGAAGAAGACGGCATGGATTCCTATGAACGTATCTTTCGAGAGAGCAAGAACCTAGCACGATTGGAACATCATAATGTAGTGCGTTATTATTCGTCATGGCTGGAGTATGCACCTGCCGATAACAGTGTGTTGGAGAGTGAAGGTGCGTCCTGGGATGAGCTGAGTCCCAACGACCGATCTTCAGAGTCCTCCATGTCTGATTCTGAAGACAGTGTGTTTCATGGGCAGGACCCCACCTTTGATGAAGCAACACCTACATTCTCCCCCGTCCAACCTTCCTATGAAGACATGTCACGTATTGAATTTGCTCATGAGAGTCAAGGAAAGACAGGTGTATCAGAGACCTCTTTAACGCATTCAATGCCTGACCATTGTCCTGATACCGTGCCTGATATATGTCCCGATGTATTCTCAGTCTCCCCTAAACTCTTTAGAAAAAGATCTCGTCTACGAAAGAAATCCATGTCAGAAGATAGTCGTGGAGAAGGCTGGACATTGTTTATACAAATGCAACTCTGTCCAAGTAAGCTATTTTTCTTCTTCTTATCCTTCTCTTTCTTTTTCTCTTTCTTTTTCTATTTTCTTTTTCTTTTGGCATTTTGACTGGGCTAAATATGTCAGCGGGTATTCTTCATAGCTACTCTGCATGATTATATTCGATTTCGCAATAAGAAACACAACGACAAAAGCGAGCCACAAGATTACAGTGAACGCAACATTGAGATATTTACACAGATATTAGAGGGAGCGGCTTACATTCATGAGCAAGGATTAATTCATCGTGATCTAAAGCCAAGTAATATATTTCTTGGTATGCCTACCCACGGTGAACATCGACGCCACCACACACGCACCAACAGCAGCAGCTATGAACATGGGTTCTCCTATGACTCTGTTTTGTCTGCAGCAGGACTGAGAGAATGCATGTGGGAAGAGGCCTGGGTACCAAAGATTGGTGACTTTGGACTTGCCTCTGCTGTGGTTCATGAGCCCCGAGAACTCCAGGAGCTTCAAGAGGACACTGTGATTCTTTCTGCACCCCAGTCTTTTGCAGGTCAAATAGAAGCAGGAATGACATGCAGTCTTAACAAAACAACTGTCAGTGCTAGTTTGAATGGGAATGAAGTACATCCAGGAAGCAGAAAGAGACCCTGTCTGCATCGTTTGCGTACAAGTGGTGTAGGAACACGCACAGTGAGTGGGTGTGGAGTGCACAGGTCCTTTTTACTAACGCTTCCTTCCTTCCTTCTCTCTCTCTTCTACAAGTACGCATCTCCTGAACAGTTGGCCAATCCTCCTCGTGCTTATGATGAGAAAACTGATATCTATTCTTTGGGAATTATCTTTTTTGAACTTTACCAGCCTTTTACAACTGCCATGGAACGTGCTGAGACGCTTGATCTTTTGAAAAGAGGGATATTTCCTCAAGGATTTGTTGAAAGATACCCTAAAGAGGTAAGGACAAACGAAACAAAGACAAGCAAAAGTATCTTTTTTTTGAACCCTCTTTCTTTCTTACCAGTCTGCTATTATTCTATGGATGATGGATGAAAATCCCTCTCATCGACCCTCGGCAACTCAGTTACTAGAGTTTGAACTGTTTGCCATGTCTTCTGTAAGTCGACTTTTTTCTGCTGACTAGAAGAGAAAGAAGAAAACAGAGCACTCATAGTAGGGTATACTATTCATTTGAAGGACATTTTCACTAGTCTCCAGGCACAGTTACAGGCCACTTCCCATGCTCTTGATACCAAGAACCAAGAAATGGCTATATTACGTGATGAAGTCAAACGTATTCAAAGAGAGAAACAGAGAGAAATGGATATGATGCAGCGTCGCTTAGAAGACCTCCAACGCCAACTTGACTGTGTTCAATTGAAGGAGAAGAAAGAGAAAGAGAATAGTGTAGAGAACGATGGGCCTGAACTAAAAAAGGTAGGAGTGACATTTGAAGCAACAAGAGGTTCTTTCTAGATTGATTTTCTTCCTCTTCCTCTTCTCTATTCAAAACATACACATACACACAACACTACCCTTCTTCTTGTAAATACGCTCTCCTCTTCTCGTTTCTTTTCTTGTTTTTATCTGCAATAGGAGTAATTTATAAAGACCTTTATTATGGATACCCTTGTTTGAAAATACTTTTGCTCTGTTTCTCTTTCTTTTAATAAGTATCATTCGACTGAATGTGTAAAGATAGAAAGCAATCAATGCTTTATTATAGGTTGGTTATGCATTCGATGGATAGATAAAGAAGGGTGAGATGGAGGGTGGATAACATTCAAAGAGACATCTAAAGGCATCTGTACTGTTCTCCTGTACTATAGACATGGACACACATGCAAATATATATGCTTGTGCGTATAAAAAGTTCATCCTTGGCGTATGAGGGTGTGGCAATGGTATATAAGATGGGTAGAATGTGTGTGTGTGTGTAGGACATTTCCATAGCTACCAACAAGACAAGTCTCTATGCCCATCATTTGATATGATGTCGATGTACTTCACCATCCGCTGTAGTCTCCTTAACACACACATTTACACTCTTCATCCAAGCAGACTCCAGACACTGTCTAGCACTCCACCGTGTGGAAGGATTAGGATCAAACATGCCATAAAGACACTCTTTCTCTTGCTCTGAGCATCGACTCAAAGGAACCCATGTACGATGCGGCCAGTGCTCAACAAACTCAATGTACTTCTTATCCTTATTCGACGCCTGTACAAAAGGAATACATCTGTACAATAGACAGTGCCAGGTAACAGCTGAACTCCATATATCAAACGCCCTTCCATCATATCCAGTGTCCTCTTTCTGTGTCTCGAACAACTCTGGCGGCCAGTAGGGTTCAGAACCACAGTGGCCGTGGGAGAGATAGGTAGTCGTATGAAAGCACGACTGAACAACATCTGCTACGCCAAAATCTGTGATCTTCAGTACGCCTTCTCTTGTCATGACCAGATTCTCGGGTTTGATATCTCTATGAGCCACTCCACAGTGATGCATATGAGCTAATCCTTGCAATAGTTGTTTAAAGAGACAGTCCATTTCATGGTCACCCAGCTCAAAGTCCTGCATGATGGAAAAGACATCTCCACCTGAACACTAATCACTCCCATCTTTTGCATTAGTCTCTTCTCTTTTTCTTTTTCTTTTTCCCTTTTCTTACAAAATCACAAAATCACAAATAAAACAGCTACAACAGCCCACAAAAACAGAGGGAAACACATGCTTACATATTCCATAACAGTATACCATCGCTCCTTGTGGTCTTGTAACAAATCAAATACTTCTACCACGTGGGGATGTCGCAGGGTCTTGCTTATACAAAACTCACTCGTCATACGCTTGTAGTACTCCCGCAGTGTCTCATCCTTGTCTTGTTTGCGAAATGCCTTGATGGCTACCAGGATCCTCTGCTTTCCTGGCTTTTTCTTGCAGGGATGATACGCTTGTTCTGTAGACACCCACTCGGGTCTGTCTACCAATTCAAGGAGTCGAATGGTAGCAGTGGCACCTGAGCCAATGGCACGACCTTTGCGACGCAAGTGGTATTTCTCATAGAGCAATGGAGACGGACTCTTTTGAGATGGAGTCTCTATGGACTTTGTGTCTTTTTTAAGACCCAAGGACCATGTACTGTGGCTCCGTTGGTGAGACGTACGACCGAGTTTGAGGGTATTTTTCTCTTCTTGGTGAGAGTGAGAGTGGGTTCTTTTGGGTATGTGTTGGCTAAAATAGTCCTGTGAAGCTGTGGAGAGAGTAGGGGAGAGCTGTGGCGTCAGAACAGAAGCAGGAGATCCTAGCAATGGAGAGGATGAGGGACCACCATAAGCGGAATCTGGGTGCAATGAGGGACTATGGATTTCAATAGGAGATGTCTTGTCTCTTTGGGCTTGGTGTCCAGCAGAAAGAGTGGCTATTACAGAGAAGCTGGCGACGGCTGCTGCTGTGGCAATTCGGGGGGGTTCTGACAGAACAAAAGAGCCACTGGAGCCACTGGAGGAGTCAGAAGAAAGACTACGTAGGGAGAAGCTGTGGAATTTTTTGCTCACAGCAGACATAAAGTCAGAAGAAGGTGTGAGATTGTCTGGACTGTGAGTATGGTTGGGTGTGCTATAAGGACTGTGGTTAGAGTGGACTGGAATATCCTGGGGAAGGACGGTGGGTATGGAGATAGTAATCACCGGTTGTTCTTTAAGAGAGCCATTTCTATGATATGAAGATTAGTATGAGAAACTCATACTGTCATAGATTGATGTTACTTTGCCAGTATTCTAGTCTGCAAGGACATGGCGTATCAAGGAAGCTGAGAAAGGGTAGATAGGCGGTGGGATGGGATTTAAGAGATTGTTTTATCTTTTTATGCAGTGTCTACAGACATGTAATAGACTGTACTGGACGGTAATAACAAATCGATTGTAGATAACTTGCAAGGAACCAATTCCCTTGAAGATTGGAGAGAAAGAGAAAGAGAGAGAAAGAAAGACCAATCATAAATGCGAGGTAAATGAGAACTCATAAAAAAGAAACCCGACGCATGCACCATGGCCAAAGTACAAAAAAGAAAAAGAAAAAGGGAAAAAACGGATTCTTATGGCTACACTGCAACTACCTATATATGTTAAGGTAGCTGCTGTGAAGAAGTTTTTTTTTTACTGTGGATTTGTCTATTCTTCAGTGTGGATCTTATCTCTTATCTGTTATCTGTTATATTTTATATTTTATAGTGGTAGGATTTATAGCAAGAATAGCAAATAAAGTACAGGTGGAGTCCTGCTGGGATTCTCTCTTTCTTCTTCTTCCCATTCTCTCCTTTGTAGCTTATAGATTGTAGGTAATAACAGACTCTAATGCTTAATTAAATAGCTTAGGGAATTGCTGTCCATATTGAACCACTTTGTCAGCCAATGCCATATCTAAAATAAAGAAAAAGGTCAATATCACACCGTGTAGATCCTTCTGAATGCCTACCAAACTGATCTCCTAATGGAGTGGATTTGTATTCAAAGATTGAAAAATCCTTCTCAATTCTGCCAATTATCTCTATATAGGCAGTATTCCATGAACTTTGCTATTGTATTCTGTGGTGAGCTATAAGCAATTACTATCTTTTTTCTTTTTACCTTGTTTAACTTCACTAGGACTTGTCCACCATCAGTGGCTTCTACAAGTGCAGTATCTCCAGAGAACTATTCAATGCATCATCAATAACACAGCCTCAACTAGTAACAGTACTAGTACGACCACAGCTAGTACGACCACCACCACCCACTACTACAACAACTACAACGACTATGACGACTATGACTACTGATCTCTTACTGTCAGCAGTTTGCCAGTCAGTCGTACTGTCTTGTCAATGTACTTTTCTCTAAGGCTGGAGTTGATGCGAGGGGTGGGTTTGTCCATGATCACTGGAGCACGTGTAAAGAAGAACCAATAAGGAGACGAAAAGGAAAACACGGACACGTCCCAACGACAGTGCGCGCCTAAAGCAATACTAAGAAGGAACACTGGAGGGACTGTTTCTTCTCTACTCCGATGGCTTGAGACACCCGAAAGGAGATTTTTACAAGTCACTCTTATCAAGTCATGCAACAACAACAACAGCAACAGCAACACCCTAACAAGGTCGCATTCCAGGAAGGTGTCACTTATATCCTTAAGTCATGGACTGCTCTTAAAATGGCTGTGGAACAAGAATGGGGTGGTATTGACTCTATTGAAAAGAGAGACTGGATGATTCAACTTCTAGTGGACTATTTCGATAAGAGTAAGTACATTCAGGTGCCATGGTGTGTGTGTGTGTGTGCGTGTGTGTGTGCGTGTGTATTGACCCTTACTCTAGACGGTAAAAAGGTAGAAGGGGATGAAATTGAGGATATCTTGGTACAAATCATGTCAGACGAATTCCAGACACTGTTGGAGGATGATTCAGCTTATTTGGTAGATCTTTTTTCTATGGCCGAGTACTCATTATCAGTGTAGATTGCAAAACATCTGGTGTTACTGTTTAGCCAGTGCATTGTTGGTAATTTTACAGAGGTAGAGAAGATGAGAGAGAAGTTTCAGTCACAACAACAATCAGCCACAAGCTGTGTGCAAAGACAGGGAGACTCTGATGAGGAGGAGGAGGAAGAGGAAGAAGATATGGAGGTAACAGTATCCAATGTTACTTGGATCTCATACTGTGGATTGTTAGGAGGACTCAACAGGAGAGCCAAAAGAACCCAAAGCACCCCAACAGCCAGATGAAGATGGTTGGCTTACTGTACGTCGTCATTAGAAAAGAGAAGAAAACAGTAGGAGTGGATGTCTATAGAGAAATACATAGAAATACATAGAAATACACAGACGCAGAGAGAGAGAAAGAAAGAGAGAGAAAGAGAGAAAGAAAAAGAAAGAAAAAGATGTAATGCAAAATATCAACTGTATAATCTTATGCTTTGGATTTCTTGGCCAACTTGTCTGCCTTTAAGCTGGCTTGGATTTCACTTGCAAGACTCTCCAATGCAAGCTGATCTTCCTTGGGGAGAAGCACCTGTTTTGGGTCAGGGATCTTTTCTATTTTTTTACTTTCTTGGCTGTCTTCTTGGCTGTCTTTTCTGCCTTGGGTTTCTGCTGCTGAGGAGGAGCGTCCTTCTTTGTAGCCTTGGATTCCTTCTGCTTTTTTTGTTTAGGCTGTACACCTGTCAGCACATCGGTTATGTCCACCTCTTCATCTGCCTCTTTCGAGATCTTTTGCTTCTTGGGCTTTTCCTCTTCTTCTCCCTCTTCCATCTCACGCTCTCTCTTTTCATTCATAAGCTTGGCATTGACAGACTTGAGGGAGGCACCTTCTCCATGCTTGATTATACGGAGAACACGTGCTTTATCCTGTTTCTCCCTATGAATGGCCAGGTCTCTCAAGTAGCTTTACTCACCTTTTCATTCAATGCAAGATAGCCTCTAAACTGTTCAATGGGAATCACCGTCAATATATGAGGAACTATAAGACATATGATAAGACAAGTGTCATAAGAGATCCACTACCCTCCCAGCATCTAAAATGCCACCATGTATGTCTTGCTTGCTTTTTCTTTTCCTTTTTATTCTTGCGGGAAATTTCACCGACTCGAACTGACTTGGCAGGAATCACTTTGCTGCATGTCTTGCACACTGAGAGTTGCGTTTCTGCATACTCGACACAGTAGGTGATGATAGACCCTGAAGGGTTAGAATCAGACATGTGAGTTTCTTTGGTTGAAATGGAGTTGCTTTGATCTTTACAGATGAGAATAATAAAAAGGGAATCAAAATGGAAAGTGAGACTGCTGATGTTGACTGCGAAAATCCACCGAGAATAGTTTTCAAGCTGAGTCAGTGAATCTGCTGAGGAGACTACAGATGACACACAAAGATAGACTGTAGATCATTATTGGTGGAAATTCAAGTATAAAGTATAAAGTATAAAGTAGAATATAGTAGAGTAGAATAGAATAGAGTAGAGTACTAGTCCCTATTAAAATGATTGGCGTCTTTCTTTTGGATAGACCTCTCGGAGTGTGTCCTAGAAAGAACTTTTTATCTCTCTTTTACTATGAAATCTCCATACAAGACATTTTAATGTACTTGGAATTGTAATTATACTCACATTAGTGCCAGAATAATGTATTTATCTACACATTCATACTGTTATTGTTACTGTTATTATTATTAATAAGCAAAAGATAATTCTATGATAATTATATTACACCCAAGGAATCCTTGTTATTCTATTCTCAAGGAATCCTTGTCATCGACATCGCTCGTGGTAAGGAGTTATAGGAAAAGAAGAACATAAATTATACTCTTCATCTAAATCGGGTCTTGGCAAGTGATTCCAAAGCAATGTATTTTGACCTATTAGAAATTTGATGGTTAACTATTAGGTACCACACACCACCAAAGAATGAAGGAAAGACATTAAATGAATGAATCCTTTACCTGAATGATCACATCTTTCTGATACGCTACATGTCTCTGAATGAAACATCCAGAAGTGGCCATTATTACAAGATTGTAAACATGGTCTACATGGAGATATGATATGGTATCCTACGACATTACCACTAATAACAAAATAAAACAAATAAAATTCCTCACTCTGTGAATGACTTTTTGGTGTTGCCATTCATGAAGAATGATACAGCTTAACACCAACCTACCATCCTAAACATGCAAAATCACGAATAAAACAGCCACATGTACGAGTAGTATAGTCCTTATCAAGTAACTGAACACTGTCCAACAGCAGCAACAAAAAGAAAGTCAGTACCTTTCAATGGTTTGCAATGGTTTACCTTCTGGAAGGTAAATCTGTACTGTACAACTCTACTCGAGTGTCTGCTAATAAAATGGCTTTCATACTCCTTACAGATAAACGCCCTGAACAATGTCTGCAGTGCAACCGATAAACTTTCTTAAACATAATGCCTGGTTCTGGCACATGTCTCTCGGTAGGAAGCGTTGGTAGTTGAGATAATCGATAAAGACGAGGTCGATCTTCCACAGAGACTGGTATTGGTTGGAGTCTTCGTGGAGGGTTGGCATGAAGTGAGGGCGGTAAGGTGGAAGCTACAGAACTTCTGTGTGCATTCTGAGAAACCCTGTGTCCAAGTCTCTCCTCTGGAAAGTTCACAGGGTAAACACGTACGCTTGTAGAGGGTAGCATTTCTGATACACCAAGGGCCTCAGTAGAAGCATCAGTGACTATGGGTGAGACTTCAGCTCTAGAGTAAATTAAGGGCATAATTGAAATACAATGGCAGGAGCAGTTGTAATAAAAAGAAAAGGAAGAGAAGAGGTTGAGAGATTCATTTCAATAAATAAGAGACTATGGAGAAGAGAATGTAAGCTTTACAGCCATAAAATACCAAGTATGTTTTCTATGGACGGAGTTATTTTAGAAGAGACCTGATGGCTTACTACTACTGTTTGTCGAGTGGATAGAATAGTCCTCTGTTATGACAAGGGATTCAATGTGGTTTTGGCTCAATACAAGACGTAAATTTCTCAATGCCCTGAATTAAAAATAATGCTTAAAAGTATCAAGAAATGGAAAGACGATGTAGAATGTATCTTAAAACTCATCCATCTTTTAACCAATATATAAATATATAAATATATGTATATATATATATGTGTGTGTGTGCGTGAATATCTACATACATCTATAGATACAGCATTTATTATAATAAGGTTGAAGTAAGAATAAATAAATAAAAGAGACAAGTACATGTATTTTAACAGAATGACCAGACCAGGCTCATGCAAGAGACCTGACGATTAGGGTAGTAATAGCAGTGGCTAATTTGTGAAATAAGGAGGTAGTAAATATGCAAAAGATTTTAGGAAGAAGAGAGGTAGGAGAAACAGGTAGGAGAAACAGAAAAAAAACAAAAAACAGAAAAATAGAAAAACAGAAGATAGAAGAAGAAACAGAAGAAACAGAAACAGAAAGAAAAAAAGGTAGAAGATATAAGGTAGAAAATAGGGAAATCTAAATACAATCAATGTGTTTAGAGAGGGTTATTGTCGGTGAGAGAAAGAATAGTCCTTAGAGTCTGCTACAGGTGCTTTAGTATGTGGGTCAACTAATGTCACTGTTGATGCAAGTGTAAAGATAGATCCAGGTGTATCTGGCCTTGATGATTTCTCAAAACGCAACATGCTACTGGTTTTGGTAAGAATGCGAGGAGGTTCAGTGATGGAGTTGTGTTTGGATAGAGAAGGATCCCCCAAGTGTGTGGCCATGGAATAACCTGAGTAGGCAGAAGACCGGATTTCTTTATCCTCGGTGTCCCTTAGTTCTACTGCTTCTACTGCTTCAACATTGGAATTCTCTGCGTTGATTGAAAAGTAGAGGCCTGTGCCAACCATTGTGCGTGGCCAGAGCCATAACAAAGGCTGTGGTCCCAGCACAGACCGTAAATTACTCATAATACCATGGTCGTACGGATATTTGACCTGGAATAAGAAAAACATGAGCAATGGCTTTAGGAAATACAAATAAAAGAGATTCAACGATGCTTACATTTTGGACTTTTCCCATGCGTTTCATGGTGAGTGTTTTTCCTTTTTCCCAACCTTCAATTGTCGTTGTATTTGTAGTCACACAGTAAATGTGGTAACCGCCTAAAATGCCGACTCCTAGGATGACCAAGAAAGTCAACACCAGGTTAATAGACAAGAATGTAGCTTCTATCGGTGAGGGGCGTAGATTGCTCTATAGAAAAAGAGCGTCAGGCACATGGATGTATAACTAAATAGCTAAATAAAGAAACGGAGAAACAAAGAAATATCTTTTCTTTTACTTACTGTTTGTATCTTATGAATGATTTCTGACAATCTGTTGGCCAAAAGGACAAACAAGTAAATAGAGCTAATCTCGACAAACGTTAAGAATCGCAGAAAGTGGCCGTAGTTTGCAAATCCCACACAGTTATTAATCCAAGGACAATGATGGTCCATTTTTAATACACATCGATTACATGTACTGCAATGGTGTGTGCGTGGTGGTTTGAAATTATTACAAGTTTTACAGAAGCGTGGTTTGTGGGTGGACCGCTTTACTTCGAAATGAGTTTGTTGATCGGGCATCTAAAGGCAGAGAATAGCAAAATTAGCATTGGTGGTTGAGGTATCTTTCTTCTGTGTATTGTCTTGACTCTTTTCTTATCTTGCTATTTTTTAAACACTTTTTTTCTATTTATCACTCTAGGAATAACTTACCCAGTTGAGTGGTACTGTACCAGGATCTATTGTGCAGGTAAGTGCATAATTGATATAGATAAATATAACAAAGATATTGAAAGGTGTAAGGATGAAGAAGGTGGACGAGGTTGCGCCGCCAAGAGAATTCCATAGAACAAATATCTGGGATGTGTAGGCGACAAAAGAAATAATCATAGTAACAAAGACAACGATAAGCTGTCCTTTCCACTCCTGTTTCCGCATGAATAGTTGAGTAGAAAGGTAAAAGGATTGCAGAGGACGGGTCGTAAGAAAGTGTAGTTTAAATAAAAATAATAGCAATTAGGGGCATACAGGGCTCTGCTTTTTTTTTAGTTGGGAGTGCTGACGGTTGAGTGCGTTGAAAAATAGTCAAGTACTGTTGCGTCAAAATAAAGTGGATAAGGACGGTGAGGAATTGGAACTGGATTTGATAATCGTATTTGAGGTTGCAGTTATAGTTGAAGAAGTTAAAGAAATGATCTGACGGAAATAGAGCTGTTATTTTAATGCTCTTAATGTCTAAGTTTGAATTGCCAAGTAAGTCGGAGCAAAAGTTATTGTTAGCTGAGAATAAGAAAAGGAAAAAGTGAGAATAAGAAAAAAGGAGATTATATATGGGTTAGCCATAGCTATTTTTTATTTTAGAAGAAAAAAAAAAGACGGCTTTGGTAGATGATCGTGGTCTGGTTTATCTGTATTACAACAATTTCCTGAATTCAATTTCAAGACTCGTGGTAAAGTCCGAATTCAACGAGTATCGTCCCTGCCGACTCCTCATTTTTGCTCCTCATTGCTGCTAATAGCCTCTCATTCATCTACTGCCTTTTCTTTCTTTCTTAAAACATTGGATATGGACTGTTTTTTTCTCTATATTGGATGTGTATAATAGGAAGATTCGCTTGGATCTGACCAACCATATATGTCTTTTGAAGGGTGCTTCCGAAAATGAAGCAAAAATGTAAGACGCCACTAATGAGATCCGTCACCCGCTGGCTGTACACCAAGGCTTCCCTAGGAGAATGACACAGATAGAAAGCAACACAACAGACAGACAGACAGTTGAAAACAGGGATAGTAATAATATATACGTATTAGTCAATGATGTGTGCTTTCAGGTAATAAGCAAATAATTAGCACTAATAAATCCCATTTACCTGTAAAGATATATTTAATAAAGACTAAATTGATTATAGTGTCAGCTTATTTACCCCATGACAACGTTGTAACAAAATCTCGAATCGAGAACAAGGATAATGCATGCTGAATTCATGCCAATAACTTATCTTCTCTCTGACACAGTCATGCGTATGTGTGCACACTCATGTAGTACTGTACTAGGGTTCATTCAAAGAGTGTAAGTTCTTGCTCCTTAATTTGTGCTTCCTTGCAAACAATAAAATATAATGAGGCTGACTAGGTTGATGACCAACTCAAGTAATTAATAATCTTGCTATATCATGAAGTATAATGGCAGCACAACACAAATAAATCTCTTCAAAAATGGGAGGATGGCATCCCGCAGAAAAGAAAAAATAAGTCACTCGTCCGTGCATATTAAATTATCAAACTCAGGGAAAGTGAAACTAAAATCCGACACTTCTGTCTTCGTGTTTATGTCAGAGTCAGGCACACATAGTCTCTTAATAAGCACAGACACAAGAGAGAAAGAGGGAAATAAAAAGGTAAAGAAAGAGACGAAGGAATTCATATTCCTTGAGAAATACACTTATAGGTAAATTACTGTTTTTTGCTTGTATATCCATTGTTACTAGTCATTTATTGACATACCTGGAAAAATGCATAAATAGACAGGCTTTCATATAAATTAGAAAGAGTATAACAAACGCCTATTGGCTCCAGAACAATAGACACTTAACTGCCTGTTTAGCTCTATGTCTGTATACTTTCAAATACACCAATAAGCAAATAGTTAGCCTATAGATAGCTAAAGCATCATACTTGGATGTCCGAATTAAGAAGAACTTTGTCATTGATTTTTATATTCTTTCATTTCATTTCTATACTTTGTTCTGTTATGATAGCAATTCTTTTTCTTTTTCTTCTTCTTTACCTGTTGAATGAATTGTGAGTATAAATCTCAATAGACTCGATGATCTGAGGTGTGGCATGAGAACATGAATGGGTGTAGCAATTAATAAAGGATTCTTCAAATGTATTCAAGACAATCATTAAAACTGAACAGTCTCAAAATCTATCAACTTATAACCTGACAATTCAATGTATTACACTCTAGTAAATTTCATTTGCTGGAAGGAGACATGACTGATATGAGTCAATGTGTTCATTTGGACAGCTATCAAGTTCTTTTTTTTAAGAAAAAAAAAATACAAAAGAAAAAAAAAATGTACAAGGGATAGTATAGAGATTATTATAGTTAATAATAAATATAGTTTTTCTATATAGTCTTTCTATTTGAAAAGATAGTATAATCTCTATTAAATTGTATATCCGTCTTCAGATGAGATGAAGAAGAACACTATTATGATAATAAACTATTAAAGCATGCAAAAAGTTGGTGTTCAATGTCTCAACTCTACCTGCACTAAACACTCAAGGTAATCTATGATCATCACCAAAAAGCATTATCTATTGTGTCTTGCTCTCCAGTATTTAAATCCCGCTCGACATATTTTTACTATTGTAATGATTTTTGTATAAGCTGATAGTTATCTATTAATTGAATGTTATTTCAACATAAAATTAAAAATGGCAATTTATGGCAATTTGTGGCAATTTGTGCATATGCAAAAATAGACATATCTGAAAAAAAAAATGTCGAAAGAGAGTAGACAGTCTTATATTAATACAAATATACATTCAATCTTAGAAGTGTAAACTCGTATTATAGAAACAACACAGGTTAGATTTCAAACAATTCAAATTTTGAAGTTGATGCATTATATGTCTTTACTCTCTTCAGGAAATAGTATTTAAATACCATACTACGCGAATTAAGCGGCAACAATAAAGTTTGAATATACGATAAGTATTAAGTATACTCTTTGAAGTACTTCTCACCAGTTGCACTTGAAATTTAAATTAGAATTATCAAAGTAATCTTTAGAGATGGCTTCAATATCTGCAATGATCCTTGAGATAAGTTCTTAGACGTAAAAGAATCAATTTCAGTAATATGAAAATATAAATAAACAGTTAATCCTTTTATCTTTATTTTAGCCTTTTAAATTGTTTAAAAAATGTGCATCAACTATAATAAGAAACTATGTTAAGAAGCAAGTGCTTATACTGTGAAAAGGGAGAATCATTTGCGTATTGATTTTCAAGGCTTTAAATCATTATCTCTTATAAAAGAGAAACACCTTGTAAATATGGAATTCTTTTTATTACAAAAAGGCTGAATGGCATACCCAGACTCTCTATTCACATGTGTAAAAGCCATACATAGCTGCTTTACAAGTGCAAAATAAATAGAATTGGGTTACTTATTGTTCCAGCTCTTTGAATATCTCTTTGTCAGTTTTACTTGAGGTTTTAATTCTTCTCTTATCGTTATGCATAAAATAATCGTTCTTGCATCTTTAGATCTTTAAATACAAAATAAATATTATATTACTATTCTTTGGAAATTAATGTAGTATAAAATGCTCACAAAGTATGTATGTTGTCCCACCAATCCTGCCTCTATGAATAGTATAATAATGCAAATAGTGTTTAAGAGTCCCAAAAGAAATATTACTTATAAGAAGTTGTGGCTTGAGTTCTCTATTAATAGTTTATATTAATAATAAGAATTATGCTTACTACCATTTAAACATTCGAGGTCTCACAACTATCTCACATGTGTCAAATGTGTTATAGTGAGTAATATGTTCCTACTTTGTCACAATTCACCTAGATAGATCCACAAAGACTTATTACTTGAAATGGTATAACTATTAAAATTTGATATAGCTTCAGCTCTCATCCATCTTCATAGAATATACATTTTTAAATAAATAAATAAAATAGCTTTGTATTTTACCCTATTAACACAATCCAATAATGTTTATTAAGCGGATTAGAAGCCTTTATTTCTTATTTGTTAGCTTTTTCTTTCTTTGGAAATATGAATCTATGCTAATATTTTTCGTATAATAAGAGTTATTTCTGAATTGAGATACATCAATGATTTTATTTATTGAATGTCTAAAGTCTTTTTATAGAGGTTTTATGAGGTGGTAGAAGAGAAACTATGGGATATAAAAAATAATTGTAGGGCAAAACAAACTTTAAAACTAATCATTAGACTATTGTTTCTCATCATTATACTAATTAAATGAGAATCTGGTTGACTATCTTTTCTATTTACCTATTGAGACTTTGATGTCTCTATCTCCGGAACACACAAAGCCCTGAACATATGAAAATGAAGTCTGAAAATAAAAATAAAAGACTACACGGATATGGAAAGTCCTGCATTAATTCTAATAATATTCTATTAAGATATATTTTATTAATATAAACATTCACGTTAATAGGCCTCCGTAAGGTGTCTATAATTCATAATGCATGGATGGAGTAAGAACATTCAAATAATAATGAAAGATATCTTGAATTCTACTGAAATGCTGAATCGTGATAAGTGTGAATAAAAATAACAAATTAACTAAAAATAATCGAGATAATCAATCATTGCTGACATCAATATATCTTTTTCTGTAAAGTCTATTTTTTAGCTTCATATTATTACTTTTTTTAAATGGTCTCTTACGTTTTTCTGTTTTAAGTTAAAAACAAAATAAATGAATAAAATTCTGGATTAAACTGTGTTAAACTCTTTTTAAAAGTAGAAAGATAAATCTTAATCAAATGCTTTATTTGCATAGGTGGATGCTTGGTGAAATTAACATAAATATTAAGTGGTGTGAAATCATTTTCCTTCTATAGATAATAGCTATTTCTAGGGATAATCCAACTGAAAATAGAAAGGTGTACAGTTGAAGTCAGGTAGACTAAAAGCTAGCTTGTTTTTAAGATTTAACTATTATGTACGGTTTGGGCAAAGGGTACGTTCGCGAATAGGTGACGTATCTCAACCTATTCTACAATTATATCATAGCTAGCAGAATTAGTATTAAGGAAATAGCATAAAAAGAATAGCCAATGAATTGAATAAAGATCAGAGTTCTACTACACGTTTAACTGACCGGATACCTTTGATATTAAGATCAAAGACGACAAAGAGTACCAAGTTTAATCCGTTGATATTTCCTATATTTGTAACAATCTCATGAAAATCTTATGTCTTCTATTTTATTGTTTAAATGGATATTCTATTCATTAATGTGAAATAGGACTTGTCTAAAGTTTAGTATCAGAACTTAAGATAGTTTCTTCCGCGCTTTGAGCTTGTATCATATATTTGGATCATTAAAGAATATCTGTGGCCAACTGGTTGAAAAACACTATTTATTTTTACCTTTATAAGCTCTGGCCAGCCACCCTTAGTTGAATGAATAATTTTTATTGATAGACAAATTAGTAACCTCAGAACAATGTGTATAATTACTTTGAGTCTTTTGTGAAATACAGCCACACAATTGAATTTAATACTTTTGAAAATAAATTTCTGAACAAAATAGATAGGACATGTTCAACATTAAATAAAACACTGCATTTGATTTAGAAGCCTCAAATTTAATCATACCAAAGCTTAACATTCTTAATTATAGAAAATAATAATACAGCTAATATTTTGTATGGCCTCCTTTGGCATTAATTACAGCCTGGCATCTATCTGCCATACTCTAAACTAATTGTTGTACAAGTTCAACACCAACTCCTTCCTACTCTTCTGTAATTAGAGTCTTTAAACTTTCAATATTTGTAAGAGATACTCTTCTTTCTTCAATTCGTTTTTCCAAGGCCCACCAGACATGTTCAACTGGGTACAAGTATGGTATTTGTGAGGGCCAGTAATCAAAGTACCCTGATTTGATATGTCTCTTTCCACTATATACTATAGGCCGTAGTATGACAGCTAGCACTCTTTTATTATAACAGAAGTTATTTGTTCTATTTCTGATGTAATTCTATGAACCAAGGATGGAACTCACCAACCATAATTTTGATGTATCCGTCTTAGTTTTTAGTGCCATTAACAAAGACTAATGGACCAAATCCATTAGCCCAGAAACAGCTCCAAAGCATGACACTTCTCCACTGGTCGTTCGTCCAATTGACATGTTCCTTAGCCCAACAAAACCGTTTCTCCTTGTGTTTTTTTTAAGTTAAAGTTGGAGAAAAAGATCCAAACCCTAACTGCTTGCATTAACTGATAATGATGTTTCTACATACATCAACCTGAATCTTTAACATTTCTAATTTTAGTTGATTGTATGGGGCAAGTGAATCTCTTCTAATGACCTTTTCCAGATGTCTGAGGTCCCTCTCATTCACTTTTTTATGTTTTTCATGACTCTTTAAACGTAATAGTGACTACGTTCTTTGATATTTCTGATACTATTTTGAACTGTAGGCTTTTTCTCATCTCAACTATGAATTCTATGACATTCAGCTTTAATCCAACCTCCAACAGGTAATAAATCCCCCATCATCTTTCATCTTTTGCCCTATCCTATTCGTAGAGAATAGGACTTTCTGAATATCCATTTGAGATATTGTGTTAGTTTAATAATATTTATAAAGAAAAGGTATTTTATGCAAAAAAAAAGTGTATCTTTATTATTTTATATTAGGCAAGTATTAAATTCAATTGGGTGCAACTGTATAGTTACTGCTCAAGTTTATTTTCTTATGGAAAAAAATGAAAAAAAAAAAAAACAGAATCTATACCCTAGACAGTATTGGCCTTGTAGAAGACCCCTTGGGACTGACTTTAAAAGAATCTTTACTTAATAAAATAAGTGTATATTGTATCTTGTATTGATGCAGTTGTAAAGAAACGTTTGATGTTCAGTCAATGAATGGCTATACTGTTCTTATTGTAAGTAAATCTGCTTTTCTTTTATATTCAACTTTATATAGCATTTAATTGCAAAATCAATAGTTATTACTAAAATAGGCAAATAGAGTTTAAAATTATTTATTTAGACAACGAAAAGGCCTTTTAAAACACATTAGCCAATCAGAGTCATATTTCTTTTTATATCCTGACTATTTTTAGGTGTGTACCAAAAGTGTTGAATGACGATCAAGAAACTTTTACACTATTTTCACTTATTATTGTCGCATTAATAAATTAAAACTTGGCGTACTAATAGGATAAAATACGTCGCATTAATGAATTAAAATTTGGCATAGTAAAAGATTTAAAACTGGTGTATTCTAAGTACTTGAGGCTTTCTTACATTTTACTTTTCTTAATCATAATAATAATAAAATGAATAACATTGTGTATGAAGACGGCCAGAGAAATCTTTATAATGATAAAGGCATAGCCGTTACAGTGGTGGAGATGGAGGTGGACGAGGAGACGTACCCCATTGAGACGGTTACAAATTTCGAGATGTACCTTGACCTCAAACCAACCTGAGAAGCCAGAAAGAAGAACTGCACAACAATCCGTAGACAGAGATGTCAATACGGAAGAGGATAGCAGAGCTCCTGGCATCCACAAGTACTACAAAGATTTCGAGAAAGAGCATTTGTTTGTGTTGATTTATGAAAGGGGTATGAGCGTCAGAGCTGCTGCACTGAAACTTCAAATCAACCCACGCACTGCTCAGCGATGGTATTCAAACGATCAGCAGAATCCTCATACATTCATTGCCAGAAAAGAAGGTAGTGGAAGGCCAGTTGGTAGACCAGCACTAATGGACGATAGCCACAAAAGATTCTTAGTCGATTTATTAGACGATCAGCCCCGTTTAGTCCTGGATCAAATGGAGAGCTTGACAAAGTCTTTTATTAATTTAGAGATATCGAGAACAGCTCTCTACAGTTTTGTCACCAAAGATTGTAAGATCAGTCTAAAAAGAGCTCCTTTTCATTCAGTTGACCGTAATAGTCCTGAAAAGATCAAGGATCGAAAGGAGTGGGTACAAAAATGAATGGAGACAGATATGGACTACATGAGCAACTGTGTCTTTATAGATGAGACGGCATTCCACATCAACATGAAGCGTACTTTTGCTTGGTCAACATAAAAGTAAGACAGCCTCGAATGCTGCCTGCTTCAAAGAAGAGAAGAACTGCTGGATCTAGCGGGCCTTCCCAGAAACAAAGCAAAGGCACTGTTACTGGCCACCATCTTAACTTCTTGACTGATACAATGGATATCATGGACAAATTTCAAGATGCTTTCAAGGACAATGACTTGACTATGGACAACGCTCCTATCCACATGAATGAAGACATTAGAAGCTTCATTGAAGGCCATGGGTACAGGTGTGTCTATCTTCCTCCTTAGTCACCAGAGTTGAATCCCATTGAGCAATTCTGGTCTGTTTGCAAAAGCAAATTGAAAAGAGAAAGACTCTTGGAAGAAGAAACATTGTCATCTAGAATCACCAATACATCTAACCAAGTTCTTCTCGGTGATCTCAAAGGATTATGAAGATACTCTGTCGATAGATTTGAGGATTGCTTACAAGAGAAGCCCTCTTTAACAATAAAACATTGATGTCACATTTGTCGCATCCAACTTATACGCCATCTTTTAATTTATTAATGCGACAATATTTTTTCCAAAAGTGCGACATATTTTCTCCAAAAGTGCGACAATAATAATTGAAAATAACACTATCTTAAATAAATTATAGGTGAAACCTATCTCTATTTTGATAGGCTATCGTCCTCCTTACATTAGTAATAAATTCTTATTGGACAGATTTTATTCTTAAAATTCAATGCTAAAATTAAGCAGTGTAAGACTTTATGCCATTCTTTGCTCAAATGTCGACATACAAACTATAACCAAAAACAAAATACACATGAATACCATTAAAAGACTATAAGAACCCAAAGAGACATTATTTGACTTTAGCAATAGGGCGTTTTTCTTTTCTCTTTTCTTTATTATCTGTACTTCTATCATCACAACAGTGGAAAGAAGAACAGTGGAAAGAAGTCTTGTAAAGAATATTGATCTGAACCCTCTCGTCAGAAATAAGCAACTCAGTGACACCCACAGCTTGCTGATTAAAAATGTTCAGCCACACACTAATTTGGCTTACGCGCATTATTAAGCACACCAGTATAAATCCCAGTCTCTCTTCCTCTCTTTTTCCTCTTACTATCTGTCAAACTGGCCCAGGCTCTTCGTCGTGCTTTTCATATCTACACAACTCTAAAATCCTCCATGCCTCCTATTAATAGCCCTCCTCAACAGATTTATGACTACCTTGTCATTGGTGGCGGTTCTGGTGGTCTTGCCTCTGCGCGACGTGCCAGTGGTGTCTACGGTGCAAAGGTGGCTCTTATCGAAGCTCAGAGCCGTCTTGGCGGTACCTGCGTCAATGTAGGCTGTGTCCCCAAGAAAGTGATGTGGAATACAGGTAAATCCCTTTTTATTTATTATTATTGTTATTATTATTATTATTATTGTTATTATTATTGTTATTGTTATTATTGTTATTGTTATTATTGTTATTGTTATTATTGTTATTGTTATTATTATTGTTATTGTTATTATTATTGTTATTGTTATTATTATTGTTATTGTTATTGTTATTATTATTGTTATTGTTATTATTATTGTTATTGTTATTGTTATTATTATTGTTATTGTTATTATTATTGTTATTGTTATTATTATTGTTATTGTTATTATTATTGTTATTGTTATTGTTATTGTTATTGTTTTTATATATACTATACTATAATCTATGGTCCTGTGCTTTTATACAGCTATATTTCCCTATGACATGTGTACTTATTCCTATGTTTGAAAAGCCTCTATTGCTGAAGCCTTTAGAGATTCGAGAAACTATGGATTTGATCTCAAAGAAGAATCTCCCTTTAACTGGAATTATATCAAGCAGAAGCGTGATGCTTATGTCAAACGTCTGAATGGCATTTATGAGAAGAATCTCGAAAAGGACAATGTTGAACACTTTGAAGGATTTGGCAGCTTTGTTGATGCCAACACTGTAAAGGTCCAAACCTCCGAGACAGAATCATTTGAGATCAAAGCCAAGAAAATTTTAGTTGCTACTGGTAAGTTCAATGATGTAGATTACATTAGTGGAAAAGAGACAAGAGAAGAAGAGAAAGAAATCAAAAGAAGCAGATCATCAGGGTTAACGCATAAGTGTCTTAGGCGGTCATCCTATCATTCCCAACATTCCCGGTGCTGAACTCGGCATTAGTTCTGATGGCTTTTTCGATTTGGAAGAACAGCCTAAGCGTGTAGCAGTCGTGGGTACGGGTTACATTGGAGTTGAGCTTGCTGGTATTTTCCATGCCCTTGGTTCGCAGACCACTGTGTTCTCTCGTACCAAACATATTCTTCGTTCTTTTGATGAGATTATCCGTGAACCTCTCTTGCAGGAAATGCAGTCTGTGGGTGTTCAATTTGCCTTTGATGCTTCAGTCCAGTCACTGTCCCGTCAATCGGAGTCAGGGCCCATCACTGTTCACTATGAGTCCAATGGTACACCTGCTACTCTTGAAGTAGACTGTGTTCTTTGGGCTGTGGGTCGCGCTCCTAATGTTAACAAGCTGAATCTGGAGTCTGTGAATATCAACACCAACAGCAGAGGACACATTGTTGTGGATCCTTACCAGGTTACTTCTTCTGAGAATATCTTTGCACTGGGTGATGCATGTGGTGTGTTTGAACTTACTCCAGGTAAGAGAATACACTGTGTAAAACCCATAGCTCATTCTTTCTATAGTGGCCATTTCTGCTGGTCGTAAGCTTTCTGATCGTTTGTTCGGTGGTGAGGCATTCCGCCATTCTAAGATGGATTATGAGAACATTCCTACTGTTGTGTTCTCCCATCCAACTGCCGGTACTTTGGGCCTCACAGAAGTAGAGGCACGTAAGAAGTACGGTGATGACCAGATCAAGATCTACCAATCCAAGTTCACCAACATGTACTTTTCCATGCTCGATCATAAAGAACCCACAGCCTACAAACTTGTTGTGGCTGGTCCAGAAGAGAAGGTCGTGGGTGTTCATTTGCTGGGCAGGGGTAGTGATGAGATATTGCAAGGTTTTGGTGTTGCTGTTAAAATGGGAGCTACCAAGGCAGACTTTGATAGCTGTGTGGCTATTCACCCCACTGCTGCTGAGGAATTGGTATGTTAGTGCAGTGTGCATGGGCTTAATTAACAACCACCCTTTAGGTTACTATGCGATAATTCAATGGAGTCCGATAAAGTGCAATGATTTCAATGTGTCTAAAAGTACAATCAATTCAACCACTTCAATAAGCTCAATAAGCCTCATACAAAAAAGTCCGAGTAGTAGTAGTAGTATCTGTCAAGTGATGTCTATACTTCCAATAAAAAGCATTTCAATAACAGTGTCTAGAAGTAGAGAACAGTTCGTTTTAGTAAATGCCCATCTGCCAGTATTAGATAATTCGGTAAGACATGCACACAAAGCAAAAAAAAAAAAAGGGTATAAATTGGACACTCCAACGAGAAAACATGCACTTTTATTCTTCTTCCTTATGATTGATCTTGACCAAAGTCTGCTTTTTCGAGTGATTAATATTATTGTTGCTTGCTTTATGGTCATTGGTGGTGTAGCTACCATTATTACAGGAGGTACAGCAGAGAGAAAGAGAAGGTGCATTGATACCAATAACAAGTGCTGATTCTATCTCCCAATGATTATGACCTGCCTATAACTGCATCCACAAAGGCTTTCCACAGTTCATTCGTGGAATATTCTGTATAGTATTTGGTATTATTGTCTTTGTCTTTGAGTTTCGCTTGCCACCTGTTATCACACAACATGTCTCCTATATGTTCTCTTTCCTTGGCCGTGGTTTATGTAAGAGAAGCGTCTTTATTGTCTTGTCTAACCACTGAAATATAGTCTATATTTTGTAAGTCATTTATCAATAGAAAGTAGACTAAAAAAAGACAATAAGCATCGGTTGTATTATTCTGAACGAAATTCTTCTTGCTATTGCCTCTGGAGTCATTGTAAGCTTCTTAAAACAATAGCCCTTTGCTAATTAGTTTCTATTAGGTGGCTCTGGCAGGCGTTGCTTATTCTATTCTCCAATTTATGCCTTTTGTCCAGCCTCCTATCAATATGAGAAGAGAGGCTTTCGATGATTCTCTTGAGCATAAGGGAAATGCTAATCAGTGGAATACTTCTCCTCTTCCTACTACTACTACTACTACTAATGATACAGCTGCTGCTGCTAATACTACCACTGCTCATCATACTACTACGAACATTGTTCCTGATTCCTCAGCCATTGTATAAAGTTAAATAAAACTTACTTGAATGCACGTCACAGTATATGACGTATCACTTCTAAATCATAGAAAATACCAATTGCACCCTGCTTAAGAGTGTTAGGTTACACAGTATTATTTATTTTTAATTACCAGTCCAGCTTTGTTTACTTTTCTGTTTCCCTTCTCACTTGAATAAGCAGTGTCATCATGTCTGATATTGAAACACCTGTGAAGCTGACAACCGGTAAAGCGAAAGAGAGAAATCAAGAGAGAAATCAAGAGAATCTTCCGCTAATGTTCCTATTTAAAATTCAATAGCTGGTTTTGATGCTCGGTAAAAGATGCCACAATCTACTGTTATTAGTTACTAACATAACCCTCCCTTTGGTAGTTTCCCCAACACCAACCAGACCAAGAGGTAGGCTCAGAAAGTAGACATTTTTTTCATTAAATACGACTCTAGCTGCTGGCAAAACTACGCCGATTATTACAAGTGTATTGCTGCTCGTGGTGAAGAGTTTGCTCCTTGCAAGCAGTTCTTCAGAGCCTACAACTCTCTCTGTCCCAATGAATGGGTAAGTAAAGCGTGAAAAAAAGGGTGGTTTTGATGACAGAGTAGATTTCCAAGTGGAACGAGCAGAGAGAAGAAGGAACCAACCCTTCCAACTTTTCCGTTTAAACTCGAATAAACGCAACAATAACACTGCACACATCTATCTATTAAATGAAGGGGTCTATTTTTTTTTTTTAAAAAAAAAAAGGCCACAGAGAAATCTTTGAGACTACATAAGAAAAAGGACAGTGTTCGTGTGTATGTGTAGATGTGTATATTAAGTTTGATAATAATAAACAGGAAGAGTGTATACGTAACATAAGAATAATATGTAGATAGATCAACTAAGGGTCTGATTCTTGTAGGACTCGACTCACCACGGGCTTAAGGAAATGCCGCTTGCACCACTTGTAGAATTCGCCATAAAGAACAAAGCTTAGGATCAGACCCAAAGCAAGACCCCATTCCCATGTAACAGCAAGTATATGAAATCCTTGTATAGCTACGATAGGAATACAGCTGAAGATGACAAGACAGGCAATATCAAAAATAGCAGTGCCTACAATGGTCATCGAGCAAATAGACTGCTTAAACCCACACCAATTCCATTCACTATCTCGGAAACTGCGACAATGGATCATAAGCACCAGAGACTGGAAAGTATATGTAATAAGCATACACGTACGAGCACGGTAGAAAGAGTCACAAAGGCCTGCTTGGTAGTTGGCATCACAGTTAACTCCACCAATGCCATTGCCAAATGCATAGAGGGGCACAAGATAGGCAATAAAGCAACTCATAGAAATAAACAGACTATAAAAGACAGTGTCCATAATAATCTCCTTGCTAAAAAGACTTTCACTGGGTGGTCTGGGTGGCTCCTTCATGACTGTCTTGGAGGCTGGCTGGACACTAAGAAGACCTGCGGGAGGTGTCATTGCAGCATAGAGGAAGATCATCTCAAGTGTAGATAAGGGAGCAGCACTTCTACCAGAAGGATCGCGTATAGTCAGACACAAGAGAATGACGATAGCCATAGCAGCCAAGGAAATCCAGTAGTAAAGAAGGAAACGTTGCATGTTTTGATAGATGCGTCTTCCTTCACTAATGGCTCGAATAATAGTGGCAAAATTATCGTCTGTCAGAATAATATCAGACGCCTGTTTGGCTACATCACTACCATTCTTTCCCATGGCAATACCAACATCAGCAATGCGAAGAGAAGGAGAGTCATTAACACCATCACCCGTCATGGCAGAGACATTGTTGCGTCGAGCAGAAGCCTGGATCATTTTAACCTTGGTTTCGGGTGAACATCGTGCAACAACAAGAGGCAGTTCTTCAAGAGCATCAATGGCTTCATCTGACATGGCATCGAATTGAGTGCCTGTCATTACAAGACGACGAATAGTTTCAGTCGACATGGTCTTCTCATTCAGGATATTGATTTCCTTTGCAATGGCAGTAGCAGTGATTTCATGGTCTCCTGTTAACATATGGACAGAGATACCAGCCTCATGAGCCTCCTTCACAGCCTGTCGAGACTCTGCTCTGGGTGGGTCATAAATACCCGTCAGACCAATAAATGTCAGATGCTGTTCAAGAGCACCCCGAGAGAATTCGGAAGCATTCTGTTCAGAGGAAAACTCTCTGTAAGCAAGTGCAATCACACGAAGACCTTCACGTGCAAGTTCATCCACATTGGCAGAAATATCCTGTTTGTCTTTTTCAGAAAGATCAGGGCAAAGGGGCAAAATGCGTTCTGTTGCACCTTTTGTAAATAGCACCTTGCTGGTTTTGGTTTCATCATTATAAAGAGTAGACATGCGTTTGATGGTAGAGTCAAACTGGTGCTCAACAAGGATCTCCCAACCATTCGCCAGCAGAGTAGGTTTTCCCATATCAAACTTGTGAGCAAAGACTTGAAGTGCCACTTCAGTGGGTGCACCACTTGAGATCCAGTCATCAGATTGTGTGGAGTCTTCGGCAATAGTAAGGCATGTTTTTTCACTCTTTGAATTCTCACGCAGGTAGATACTTGCCATATTACATAGGGCAGAACATTGCAAAAGACGGCGGATGTTTTCGCTGATAGAGGACTTATTGACAAGATCATCACCCATGTTCTTTTTGGCATGTACATCAGACACACGGTATATGTCTCCATTAGGTGCCAATCCATTGGGTGTGACATAGAAGAAGCCTTCCTTGAGAGTCCAGAATCGAACCACTACCATTCTGGCCATAGTCAGTGTGCCTGTCTTGTCAGAGAAAATGTTGGTCACAGATCCAAGTGTTTCGAGCACTTTTAGTCTTCGTACAATGGCTTTATGGTAGGTCATCTCTTTACCCCCCATAACAAGGGTTACTGTCATAACAGTAGTCATACCAGCAGGCAGGACAGAAAGAGCAGATGTCATTGAGTACATTCCCACATCATAATTGACTTGGAACTTAACAGAAGCAAGCACAATAATGACACAGAGGATAGAGACAATAAGTAAAAAGGTGTACATTCTTCCCAAACTTTTCTGGAGGCGTGTCCTGTCACCATCATTGGAATCATTCAATTTGACGGCTACTTTGCCAATTTCTGTATGCATGCCGGTGCGTGTAACGATAGCTCTGCCACGCCCTTTTGATACAACGGTAGAGCTATACACCATGTTGGTTCGGTCTCCCAGGGGTTCATCTGTTGAGAGTTAGTATATCTGCTTCTGTATGCTATTCTACTGACCTATGTTCTTCGCTATGATCAATTCTTTTATAACAGGCATAGATTCTCCCGTTAACAAAGCCTCATCCACCTCAAGATTGGAAATATGAACAAGTCTTGCATCAGCTGCAATTGAATCCCCTTCTTTGATTAATAGCATATCACCAGGTACCACATCTCTACTAAGGATAGTCTGTTCTTTCCCATCTCGAATAATCTGTGCCTGTGGTGATGATAAACTGTGTAGTGCTGATAATGTTTGTTCAGCAGCATACTCTTGTGAGAAGGATAAATATAGATTGACAATGGCAATACACATGAGCAATGATCCAGTAATGTAGTCTTTAAGGGCATAAGAGGCTGATCCAAGAGCAATAAAAATCCAATTCATTGCATCCAAACACTGTCTGAAAAATATTTTTATCCACTTGGGTCCGCCGTCTGATGATAACTCATTGTAGCCGTTGATTTTTAGGGATATATCAACTTGTTCTGGTGATAAACCACCGTCAATACTGGTGTTGAAGTAAACCAATGCCTCATCAATAGTCTTTGTATGCCAATGATCTGGCTCCTTAGAATCAGTTGACATTGCAGGATTATTATTATTTCTAATAAAAATAATGAAAATGGAAAGCAGCTTATCTACTGTCCTTTTATACTTTCCTAGTTTATGAACGATTTTAACGGTGTTTCCTTATAGAAAGCCTCCAATATCCTCTAGCTGAGACTAAACATATTGCTATCTAAATGGAATCAAGAACAGATAAAATCTTATTTTATTTCTATAATAGTATAGAAAAGTCGGGAGGTATTTAATTATTTTTCTGTATTTATGAAGTTTGCGTAAAAATAAGTCACAGAAATCACATAGAATCATGTACACAAGCCTGCCCCTAGATCAGGCAGCAGTCTATTAAAAATAACATCACTAACCACCACTTTTTAAGCTCTAGGACAGTTGCTGAACAACATCAAAACCATACAACATCCCTTGCAGAAAGAAAAAGAATAAAAGAAAGGAATAAAAGATTGTAGGATATAACTAATAATTAGCCGTAGGGTGAAAAGATAGATTCCGAAATACTACCTTACGGCCCTATAGACTCACAAATCGCTAAGTATTACACATAAAAATAATAAAAATAATAAAAAACACTATGGCCAATTGTATCTTGTGTTCTACATAGTATAGATTTAGTAAGTATTTTTATCGATTATGATTGGAGTCTGAGTTAATATCTCTCGCAGCTTACTCATATTGCAGATAGTCCAGTGATTGGTTGCATAATTGATCACTATAACTTAATATTCAAAAATTAACACTCGATAAGGTTGTTCATGAAATACGGGAACGGAACATTGTAGTATTCTTTATGTAAACTCATTATGGTTATTAAAGCTAATATTTATTTGTCAATAGATCTATTTTTTCACTTGTTATTGGTCGATTTTTTTACTACCATATTTTAAGTCTCATTTTTTTTTACTAAAACTGAGAATCAAGTCTCCCTAGTACATCTTACAACTGCATGAAGACGCCTAATAAAAAGTACTGATAGAAAGAAAAAAACTAAAACTAAAACCGAGAATACTCCAAGTACCGGTAGGCTTTTTATAGATCTTTTTCAGTCCACAGATGTATTGCATTACTAGATTTTGTAACATGCTTAGACATTAACTAGTATAGCATCTTTTTATTCTAAATAGATACACTCGATTAAAATTAAGAGTTCAATAGTAATTATCCGATATTTAGGCTATCAACCTTTAGTTTGAAAACATAATTCTCTTTTATAAATACTAAAAAAGTTTTTATTTTATTTTATTTTAGAAAAAATAATAGAATAGAACAAATAACAAATAAGGCACTGAACCTTTTTATTCAATGTCTAAGTAGGCCTTCCTACTTATATGTTTATCAATACTAACGTTTTATTGGATTTACTAGATAGATGATTTGAACTTTTAATCAATAATAATGATAAAGTAATTAGCATAGATTAATGCATATTATTCTTTATTGGTATATCTAAAAAACTATGAAATAGAGACTAAAGGTGTCTTCATTTTCTGGTGCCAATAAAACTGTTTGATGATCTTAAAAGACTCTTCTCCTTTCTCTCTCTAGCACAATGACGTACTATAGCTGTTGAAAAGTAAACATCAGTTGTATTATTGCATATAATTTCTTCAGATGCACAAGGAAATACTAAATTAGATTGATACTAGGGGTTTGTAAAGGCCAACCAGAATCAATACCAATGCCATTCTTTGCCTAAGCAGTATTTTTTCTTCTATTTTTCTTCTTTCTTTTGGTGTGTAGTACAATTGAAAATAAATATCCTTGGACGGTAACTGCCCGAGTTTAGGGAATAGAAACAAGAAGGTTCAAGTAATATATTTCTTTTTCAGGATATGCAAGCACTAATTGCAACACATAGTCTCATCTATTGTATGCAAGTTCAATCCATTTTGCTGCTAAAGCAGTACCCCTCTTTCTGATAATATGTGAGTTTAAATAAACTTAAGGCTCTTCATTTTACTACGATAAAACTATTACCCTGTCAAATGTTTTCGGATATCACATACTCTGGTGTATGTGGGGTTTGAAGAGTTGTTTTATAGTAATTCATTGATACTAAAGTTCGTTTTGTTGAGCCTAGATTCATGGGACTCCATATTAGTGTCACCAACTATACGGGTTATACCAAGCATTGCTTCTAGAAAACTCATAGTGAAGACAGACTTTTCTATAAACTCAAATAGTAATTGCTTCTCCAACCACATTTATGTGGCCACTTCAATTATATAAAGATATTCAAACATAGTATTCATAGTCCCATCACATAGATCGACTTGTCATAAGCAATATTAAATGTCATTACATTTATCACTACAATCATTTCTAATCAAAGAAACATATAAAATCAAATATATTTAGAGAATATCAGATAGATATCCTGAATTTAAATAAAATATTCTTTACTATTATTATTATTATTATTATTATTATTATTAGTAATAGTAGTAGTAGTAGTAGTAGTAATAGCAATATGTATATATATAAATTATATATATAAACAACTAAATAGTGAGTAAATGACTGAATATTGATTAAAGTAATAATGTTTACTTAGTGTGAGTGCGCTAATAGTCATTTGTACTATGTTGGAATATGTAGTTGAAGTAGCAGATTCGCTATTTCTGTTTTAATAAAATAAAAGCTGTACATGAATTTACCAATAATATAAATAGTATTAATTAAAAACTTCTGTTTAGACTATAAAATACAGAAAGTAGCCACTCATTTATCTTTGTAGTATTCAAAAAAATGATAACCCGTATTAACATCATACACTAGTAAATCAATGAAAAGAAAAGTAGTATAGTGCATTTACTTAGTACTAAAATGAAGTAAATCTATCTATTCTTCTCTACAAAGAACACCCGAGGAACATTATTGATATTTTATAACTGGAACTTTTTTTAAAATGAGAATTAAAACCTGTTGTACTAAAGTATACTCATAATACTACTAGCCTCGGGGAACGGGTGATACCGTCTAATATTTCTAAATGACATAATATTACTAAGCTATACACAATTGAATCAAGATCCATAACATGAATTTTTGTTATTGTTCTCATTGTATACAACAGTTTAATTAGTGGATCTGACCTCAATGATTTTATTATACCTCTGAAATACAAGGATACAATAGCCTAATGTCTTTTATGCAAATAATTGAGCTTTCAATAAGAATCATATACATTTGTATGTATATATCATGTTGATATGTATTGAGTAGCATACTATATCTCAGTCAAATGTCACTGTGTACAAATACAAATAAAGAAAGGAAGAAATATTAAGCGGTTGTCCTGTACAAAAAAATCATAGGACATAATCTATTGCTGTCTTTACATTCGTATCCCATAAATAAATACTCTGTACAAGTTTATTCATTTATACTCAATAAACTTCTTTGTAAGGTTATGGCATGGTATCATTCAATGAACAGATAAAAATAATATAACTAATAAATGAAGTGAAAGGAGATATTAAAGAATCTCATATTCAATGGTATTATGTTATTTGGAAGACTTTACTTTTACATAACCATAACATCACAAAATTTTATTTCTATTTATGATAATGGTATATTTATAAATAGAAATAAGTCTCACAGTAAAAAAAAAGCGGCGTTATTGTTAAAGCAACCAATTCCTGATCTACAGCTTTTTGCATTAATCTTAGCCTCACACCTTCACTTCACACTGGCTTTAAGGGCAGGCCATATCTAAAAGGAAATTTTTGCTATCTCTGTGATATTAGAGAAAAATGTCTTTTGAAAATAAGTGATAGTGAAATAAGTCTGTAATCCTTTTTATTAACAAAGTGAGAGAATTAACAAGAGTCTGTTCTTTAACAAAAATAGAAAAAAGTTTTCATTTAATTATAGCTGTTAAATTGTATCGGAATCTCGTGGATGTGATATATAGTGAGTTATCGCTATAGATGTTGAGGATAGTGGATAATACATTTTATTGTACGTATAGGTCAAAATATCGATTGTGTGATTTGACTATGGGTTTCTTTGTTTAGAATGTCTGGTTGTTTTACAAAAGATATAGTCGAGTTTTATACAGTGACTTTCAAAATAATAAGGAAGATTTTTCATGCCCCGGTATACTTTTGTAATAAGAAATACTTATTCTTTGTAATAAAAACATATATTAAACACACAGTAAAGACTTCAAAATAGGATGAAGTATAAAGAAGGTCAACAGGATAATAAATACAAATTTATTGGTTGGAAACCCTTAATATTTAGCATTTCTATCCTTGGTCTCTATCACAGCCCTATATCTCCAATGCATGCTGTTGATGAGGTTGTTGGTAACTTCTTTGGAAATTTTGTCCCATTCTTGGACCAAGAGAGCCTTCAGATCCTGGAGGGTGCTTGCTGGAGTCATCCTCTTGCGGACTACTCTGTCAAGTTCCTCCCAAAGATGCTCAATTGGGTTGAGGTCAGGGCTTTGTGAGGGCCACCCCTCCATAGTGGCAATGCTCTCCTGTGCCTTCCACAACCTGGACTCTTTGCTCTTATGACATCTAGCATTGTCTTCTTGAAGAACATAATCCACCTCTGGATTCAGTGCCTTGAGTTGAGCCAGCTCAGGGTAGTAATTCTTCTTTAAGATTTCAATGTATCTTCTACTGTCTATACTACCCTTCACAGGTACCAACCTTCCAACAACTTCACCAGAAAAGAGAACCCCACAACATCACACCATCACCACCAAACTTCATCGTCGGCTTCACATTATCTGGGTGTAGCCTCTCCTTCTTCCTGCACACCACTCTGTTGTGGTTGTTGGTCCTCATCAGTTAGTACTTTGACTCATCGGACCAGATGACTGTCTTCCAGTCTTCCTCAGTCCAATGGAGGTGGGTCTTAGCCCAAGCAAGTCTTAACTTCTTGTGTTTAATAGTGAGAGAAGGTTTCTTAACCACCTTGAAAGAAAACAGGCTAATCCTCTTTATCATTTCTCTAAAAATGTTCATGAACACTTGGGTGGTCATCTGCTTGCGAAGCTGATCCATTGTCTGTAATGAATCCCTTCCCACTTCGCGACTGTTCTCTCTCTCTTCCCTCTCATTAAGAATGGGATTTCACCCAGTGCTATTTTTTGGCCTTGAAGCAACCATTTTCCTTGTATCTCTTTACGATACGGAAAACAGACTGCTGACAAACACCAAACCTAGCAGAGATGGCAACATGAGTGGTCCCATTGACAGTGGCCTCTTGATCAATGAGACAATGATTATAGTCTTCACTATTTCTTTTTTCCTGTTTCCAAGAGGTTTTTTTGTTGTGTTTGGTGGTGTTAGATGAGGTAGACATTAGAGTGGAAAAGTGATAAATGAAGAATGTTCAATTAAAAAAAACCTTTCAAGGGTAAGTGTCTCTTGATAGTGTAGGCCTCAGTATTGGCTAATTTATTGGCTCTATCCGGGTCTTGATAAACTTATTCATAGTGGTGGATAGTGTAATCGTGATTAAAATATTGATAGTAGACAGCAGCAATAATAATTTATATCTTTTGTATAGATAAAGAATATAGTCTACATTCTGAAATGATATAATACTTCACTAAGTTTAATGTAGCGCCATCAGCATTGATAAACATCACTAAAGCCACTGATTGTCTGGTATAGGCTGATATGTTGTATAATTCAAACTCTGTCACTAAAACACTTGCATCCAATCTACATGTATTATAAAGCAGAAATTGTTGTGCTTTGCTTTGACTTTCTGCTTTATAATTTCATACTATTGTACTATTTTTTTATCATTTAGTTGGTATGAGTACAATACTTATGTTGGTCGATCAAAGTTCAAGTTCTCAAACTGCAGTGACTTAAAGGCACTTGTCTGATCGTCTATAGGTATCACATGAATACTTATTCAAACACTATGTAATTATATGTTATATAAGCAATGCTGTATCAGAAAAATCTGTAACGAGAGTTTAGAAAAGTATATTTAAATCTGCCATTAATCTTGTTGCTATAATGAAAAAAAATAAATACTTGTCTTATTCTCGTAGCTGAGGTATAATTCAGTGAAAATAATTCATAAGCATACTTGGTATACACAGCCTAAAGCATTTGCACATATTCCATCTTTCAGAAAAAAAATTACTCGAAATTGTACAGTTCTAATCATAGCTATAAATATGCATAATCTTCTAAGGCATAGATAATACAGTGCTAATCTTTCAATAGTATTTTCTTCCAGAATGTACGAATAGTGTTTTTTCCTTAATAAATTCCAGGAGACGGGATATTCTCTTGTTTGTAACACTGCTATGTTGAACACAAGTATACCATTTTCGGAAAATCTTGGCGCACTAACAAAAAATCTTTGGCTCATGATTGTGAAAAATATTGTCGCATAAAGAAGCTATAGATTGACACATAATTTGAATACGTTGTCGTAAAGACATTTTCTATAACTAGAACTGCAACCCTTTTTGGAGATACTAACACCTACCACTAAACTGAGAAGGGGATGCTATCGAATACTAAGGGATGATAATAGTTTGTAGTATCCAATAACATACCCCTGAAGCTAAATACTAGTAGTAGAAAAGTATAAAAAACGTAGCAATACAAATTAATAAACAGCAAAGTTTAACTACCTGTTAACTGACCGGATTTCCTTTGGACTAACAAGCCATTGACGACAACGTCAAATATGACAATAAAATTTTATTATTAAATAAGCTTTTTGTTCAAGCAATCATAAAATGTGTTATCAGAATATATACAGAAACCTTTGAGGTCACTGATTAGGACTTAGTTGGATGCATCTGCAATCCTTGAAGACAATATTTCCTTCTCCAAAAATTGTTTCATGTTGATATGGAGAACTGTTTGATCAATAAACATACAGTTGCTCAATATGCGCTAATTTTTTTTTATTTGAAAATAGTGTATCACAACTGTGTACTATTATTTTAAGAGGTACAAGAAAATTAACCGCCTCTTTTTCTTTAAAAATAAAATAAAATAATAATAAACATAGAAAAATCATCCTAAACAAGATATAATAACTATTGTTTTTTCTCTCTCTTTTCAAATGATTTGCATATCTTAATCATTCTCTGCATCTCGGATTTTTTTTAAGTACTAAACTAATTTTTGCATGACCATGAAATGAAAAAAAAAGTTTTTATAGTTTCACTGCTTTTTTATCTAACAGCTTTTGATAGATGCTTAGTCCTTGATCCAAAAATTTAATAAATAGTATTATGAATAAAAATTGATCTTCGGTGAAAACAGTAAGATTGTAGAAGACCTTTCTTTTATTGTTTACTATACACAAACCTGAAAATTGAATGCCCAGAAAATCAGATACACAAATCATATGAAAAGAACGAATAAAACAATATTATCCAAGAAAGTAGTTGATGGTTTGAGTCAATAAGTATAAAGCCTGCCAAGAATTTAAGTAGAAAAGATGTAGTAGAGATTAGTCTTATCTTAGTTTAATATATTAACATCTTTAAAGTGTGATTTTGCTTCAAACTAAGAGAATCAATCTTTACTAATCATATTTAAGCTGCTTATCTATAATATTCTATACAGAGATACTAAGTCGTTTTTAAGGGTTAATGTAAAAATAAGCCTGATAGTCTATTCATTTTCATGTCTAATAGATGGCAATATCATCTAAAACTACAGTCCCAGGCAATAAATGAGTGGACGGCAGATCAATTTTTTATTTTTATTTTATTTTGAAAGGTAAAGGTATATCTATCAGTCCAAGGTGTTTATAATAAAAGGTTCATGGAATAACACAAGATTTGGAATAGTTGTTTTTTAGATGATTTTATACATCCCTCATTATAAAAATATTGCTCAGTACTTTGTAGTAAAGTATTTATCTTTACTCATAGAAGAGCACCTTATTGAAAGAACATGGTCTCATTGAGGTTCTCTTGCAATTTTTGGAACCAGGAAAGCAAATATTTGGCAATTGCATTGACATACATGTCTTGATCATCTGATCCCTCCAAGAGTACAAGAGGTCTTACACCCTCACGCCAAAAGCAGCCCCAAGCCATGACTGAACCCTTACCATACTTGTATGTTCTTTGCGTATGACGCTCCTTATACCTTTCACTTTTCTTCTTGATCACTCTAGTCTCTTTATCATTACCCACAACTGTAAAATAGGGTTCATCAGACCAAACGACATTACTACACCTCACCACTGGCCAATCAACCTTGTTTTTACACTATTCCAATTGTCTTTGCTTGTGAGTAAATGTCATACTAGGTTGTCTTGATGGTGAGTATGAGAAAACCCCGAGTTCGTTCATACATTTTAGAAATGTCCCACGACAAATACGCATACTTACATCATTCATATTTTTCAAATGATATGCAATTGTTTGCATATGGTTTCTGCGATTAGACAAAACAATAGCCAGTTTTGAAGTAGATGACATATTTTCAGGTCTTTCTGTATGCATTTTGAGTTGGATTGTGCCTTTATTTTTTACACAATAGGACGATCCTGCCCACTGTGCTCTTTGGGATGTCAAGATTATCAGAAATCTCTTGATAGATAGCATGTCTTTTCCATTGTCTCATGATTTGACCTCTAATCAACATAGCATGTTTTCTTCTTTTGATAGGACTATCTTTATGTTCTTGGCTAAGAGTTGGCTGATTTTCATTGCTTGGTGTCATTTTTTGAATAAGTTATAAAAGAAAAGAAAAAGACCTCTATTTCATTTTTGAAGAATAAAGAAATAGAAATCTATCTTTTGTCTAGTCACTTATTACTTGGGACTGAACACTTTGGCTTTTTTTTTATTATTATTTAGTTTTGTAAAGGAGTGTTGCTTGTTTTTATTGTGAGTTCATTATATAAGGAAACATCACAACTCTTATTTTTGTGGTTTTTTTTTCTCGTTTTTTGGGGTGTTTTGTGTTTTATAATTAAACTTAGTTATCCAAGTTCAACTAGGCTTTTATCTTGAAAAACAAGCAATCTGCTGTCGTCAAAATATGGTCAGGGTTGAAAGGAATGGCATCGAAAACAAAGGCCCAGTGGTGTTTCCAGATAGCGAGTATCACATAGCTAAAAAGAGAGACAGCGGGAAGATCGGGATAACAGGGGAGAGGGAAAAGGAAAGAGCGGAGTAGATAGTTAAGAGCAGAAATAGTAGGCATAGCATTAAAGTACTTAATGCAAAAAGCACACCAGACCTCAAGCTTAGACGGGCATTCATAGAGAAAGTGGGCCTGTGTGTTCTTAGAAGAGTTGCATAGAAGGCAAATGTCTGAAATGAATGTCAGTGGTAGGATATGGTGGAGAAGTGAGCGACAAGAGATCTTATTATGTATGGCCCTATACCAAATGGTTCGAACTGAATGGTGGATAAAAAAGACCAAAAGGCACACCATTGTGTCGATCTTAGGGGTGGGTTGAAGAGAGGAGGTGGGTTCAATTTAGCCAGGCATAGTGCTCGATAGACACTAGGAGACAATTTCATCCATAAGCCTTTGGTAATCATCGAGTCTTGGAGGTAGATTGGGGAAGGTGTCTTGGAAGGAGTCTATGCCAGGATCAAAAGTGAATGCTTTGGTTACAAGTAACAAGCGCCAAGAACGAGGAAAGGATTAGGAGTGAGGTACAGTTATACAGGCAGAAGACAGTGGTAGAGCAAGAAAAGTAGCAGTGTCCAGAGTGAATTACTTGAAATCTTGAGGTAAGAGATCAAAGGCTGCGAAAATGTTATGGAAGATACTGTCTATAGGTCGAAAGGCTGTGGGACGAAGGTCAGGGCACATGAGAGGTAGGCGTGGATCTGATTCTGGTATAGAAAGAAGTTCTGATAGCCATGAAGTGACCAGGCCATTAGACACCCTTGCAGAGGCGCAGAAAGGTCCTAACCACCGAAGTTGAAGAGCACATCGCTATAGTAAGGGATCAAGCAATCCAAGTCCACTTTGCTTCAAAGGAGCAAACATAAAACCCAGTTTCACTGGAGGAAACATACGGTACTGCATAAACTGTCTTATCTGAGATCGAACGCGAGAAAGGAAGCCTTTGGGCACGGATATCACTCTCAGGACATGCCAGAGTTTTGACAGGATCAATGTGTTGATCACCATGAACTTATCTCAAACAGAGAGAGAGCAGGACAGATGGACATTGAATGTCGTCTTGATGCGGTCGAGAATAGAAGCCAGGAAATTATTGCGCTGTGCAGTGGAAGAGTACAAAGGAAAACCCAAGTATATCAATGGGTGTGGCGACCGTCGATCATGTCAATCTGTGATCTGATACTGTGCAAGTATCGGTGACCAGGATGACAATGGTGCTCCACTCAAAGAAAAGGCCTGAGTTTTGTGCATAATAGTGCAAGCATTAGAAACAGCTGTATATGTCTTAAGGTGGGTTTGTAGGCGATCCATATGTGCTATGTCTGGCAAAAACACTACCAAATCATCAGCATAAGCTAACAACTTGATGGGTGGTGGCTGAAGCCCCAAAGTGGGACGAGAAGGGCAGATGCTAGAGAATTGGGTATCATGAAGCAGGCGACGAAGTAGAGGCTCGAAAGCAAGATTAAACAGAATAGGTGACAATAGCAGGTGAAAAGTTGAACTTTTGGAGAACCCTCTGAAGGTATTCTGCATGTATACGATCATATGTTTTTTCTTGGCCAAGTAGAAGCCCACTGGTTTTAGAACTATTAGTGAGTGCATTTTCCATCAACATCTTAGTTAACATGCTAATTATCAGCAATGAAACAACCCTTCACAAAACCAGTTTGATAGGGCGATATGAGAGGACCAGCAGCAAAGACGAAACAGGAGCTCAAGATACGAGTAAACACCTTAGCATCTGTATTGATTAGTGCAATTGGACGCCTGTTTTTCAATGAGGATAGATCCCCTCTCTTTGGCAGCAGACTGACACATGTGGATTGCCATGAAGCCGGAAAGATAATCTTGGTGAAAGCATGGTTGTACACTTGTTTGGTAAGGGAGGCAGAAAAAGAATGGGAGACAATGAGCTGTAATATATCATAGGGTAGTCCATCAGGTCTTGGGCTGCTTGCAAGTGGAGAGTGAGAAGTACCAGCCTTAATTTCTTCAAGAAGAAAGGGAGTATCCAAAGTATCTCTGAATGATTCTGTCAGAGCTAGATTGGGTGGCAAGTTGTTAAGAAGGTCATCTATAGCTGATGGATCCGTAGGGTCTGGTGTATACAACTGCTCATAAAAACTAGCTGCAATCTCTTTCATGCCCTCAGGGTCAATATGCAGTGTGTTATTGGTGGGATGGCAAAGACTGGCAATATTCTTGCAGGTCTGGCGACTCTCCACTGTTCTCTTTAGGTATCCAGCAGAGGTCTCTCCATTCTCTCTCCAGTGTTCACTGCACTAAGGGCTTGATGTTCTGTGCGTTCATATTGTATGGCATGAAGCTGCCTCTCAATCACTGGCAGTTAGAAATTCTGACCAGGATTGAAAGCAAACTTCTTTACTAACCGGTCTCTCTTACTCTGCAGAAGATGGAACAAATGCTGCAGACTCATCTGTGGTCGTCTATTAAAGGATTGAATAAATCCACATACAGCAGTCTTCAAAAGATCTCATTGTATATGTGACAAGTCTCGCACTGAGAAGGCTGTAATAGTCATAGTGATGAAATCAGATAGTTCTTGGCAAAAATCATCCTTTAGGGCCAGTCGTGGGTTAGCACGCCATAATCCCTTGCCTGTAGTTATAGAAGAAGGAAAGTTGAAAGAAGAAGAAAGATGATGATGATCTGTCCATCGTCCATTGGTGTAGGTCACTTCTGACTGAATATGGTAGATGTCTTTTGAGGAAAAAATATAATCAATGGTAGAGGATTGTGCACCTCGTTGGAAGTTTGGTAGTGGTTTTTTTTACCCTCAGGTGTTACACTGTGAATGAGTTAGTCCTGAACATACTGCAGCCAAGGCATAGGTGCAAGACGAGGTCGATAGGCATATGCATATTGTACATAGTTGAGATCTCCAAGCAGGATAAAGTTGGTGGAATTAGAGGGCAAAAGATGAGGGTTGGTAAGGAGAGAAGAAAGGAATGAAGAACGAGTGAGTGAAGTAGAAGGTGTATACACCACACAAATGCGAAGGCGAGGAGAGAGCTTGTTGGCATGCACCACTGTAGCAGTAATGCTTCGGCCACAGAGGCTAAAGAGAGGATCAATGAGTGTAATGTCGGAGGATAATGATACTAGGACACAGTGAGGTGACCATAGTGAGGAGGAGGTGCAGAATTGTTAGTTAAAGGCATTTTGCATAGTGTCTGTATTGGCATGGGTTTCTTGGAGTGCAAGAAGATCCAGGCCTTTACTGCATAGATATTGAATAAATAATGAGCATGTGTTGGAGTGACCAGTTTTCACTAGCCCTCTGGAATTCATAGGAGCTACTCTAATCATAGAGTGGTGGGAACTCTTCTTCATCTTCACCTCCCATCTCAAGGTCAGAATCCTCTTCCTCTTCTTCATTATTGTTAGCATGAGAGTCCACATAGAAATCTTCTTGGCTATATGTATCCACATGCGTATAACCTTCAAATACGGTTTGCCTGGTCAGCAGAGGTGAATTGAGGGTGCCTGGTACTGTATACTTAACATTGGATGGATTAGGAAGAGATATCCTTTCCATGACACCAACTGCTTTGAGGGGAGGCATACCGGGAGTGGGATTGTCCAATCTTGGTGGCAGTACACTTGGACTCTTGGGAGAAGGAGCAGCTACCATTGGAGTAGGAATTATGGGCCCAACCAAAGAATTTGTTAGAGGCAGAGGATCTTTGGGGATGTCTGTGGTGGTAGAGACAGTTTTCCGTTGGCGTTTGCTAGGATCTGCCTCTGAGGGAGGAATTCTGGTACACTTGGACTGCTAATGACCTATAGCGTGGCATAAGAAGCAAGAGCATAATTCTTTGGGTTTACTGGGGCAGTTAGCCACATCATGACCCATTGCTTTACAATATTTACAACGGGCTCCCATGCGTAGCCAGGTAGCCAGGAGCTCATGTTTACTATCATAAGTCACTCGATGACTCAATGTTTTAAGAAGCTTCTCTGAGTTTGGAGGGCAAGTCATGTAAATATGACCTGAGCCACGGTAGAAGAGGTTGTTCTCATATATAACATTCTCATGGACTACACTAAAGGGAGAAAGGCACTCACGAAGACCAACAGTAAGAACAGGATAAGGAAGCAGAAGAAGCAGGTTGAGATTCAGTCTTAACAGCTTATCCTCAGAGGACACTACAAGAAGAGCCAAAATGGATACACCATTGGCAATAATAGGAATGGTGCAGGCCTTCTCACAAGAGGCTCTGTCACCGAAATGAAGTTCAACGTACTCAATGTTGTTCTTTTTCTTGGATGTGAGGCCATAGTAAGTGCCTCTGGGATAAACCCTGCTCATGGCAGGCCAAAATGCATTATATACTGCAGTATTAGAAAAGGGAACCTCAAATATAACTGAGTGAGCTGTTGTAGCATGTCGCCATTCCTGAGGACGAGCATGAGGGTTCTCTGACCCAATAACCACCTCAACACGGTGGTTTACTGGAGGACAAGAGACGTTTTTCTGAGCTGCTCTGGCATAGGAAGGAGGAGCTAGGAGTGTTGGTGTGGGTGTTGTTGTTATGGGTGGCTTGGGAGGGGCCTCCGAAGTTGTTTTGGGAAGAACCATGACTGAATACTCTAGCCTTCACTTTTCAATAATTTATTAAGTCAAAATTCACAAGTCAAATAACTCACTCTCTTCTTATATTGAAATCTTCCTTACCATGTCTTTCACCGCCATCAACTTCAAGAAAAGTAAAATTCCCACCTGCACTGTCTGCAAAAAGACATTCAAAACAAAAAGAAATATGAAAGAACACACTGCCACCCACAACATGTAAGATTAATCTTAAGTCTAAAAGTAATGTTGCTCATTCTCTACTTTGAATAGTCCCAGGATTACCTCTTCTCGGTATTTATCATAGAAATAGAGGCATAGAATAATAAGAACCAAACTTATCATGCTTTATTGCTATTGTCTACAGACCTCTCTCTGCCATCACCACAGTCTTCCGTGTAGAAGAGGAGAGTGATGATGAGCCAGAGATTGTTGAAGCTGAGGAAGTGCTCGAAGAAGAACCTCTTTGGGCTGCTGGAGAAGAGGAGTTCGACAGCAACAACAATGCTTTTGAGGAGACTGCCTTTGTGGAGGGCATATTCCCATTCTCTTCAAGATTAGAGATGATCTTGCATCGTTTCTTTTCCGAGAATGAGAGTTGCTTTTCCAAGGCACTTGCAGGGAAGGTTGTGTCTTTGTGCAAGGATGTTAGGGATGCCACTCTTGCCAACCCCCAAGAAAAGATGCCTGCCTTGGACAGGATCCTCAACCTTGAGAAGAGAACAAAGAGCAACGTCCCCAAGTTCCCTACCACCACCCACCAAGTTGCAGTGGTTGAGACATGCAAAGACTTGCCCCCCACCACCACCACCTACTAGTTCTCGATGAATAAACCATCCGAGCACTTAAAGCTCCTCGCCGCCAACCCCCTCAAAACAGCAATGCTTTCTGCCTTGCCTGACAAAACACCCAACCAGAGTGTTTTGCCCCAGCAAGGAAAGAAGTGGAGAACACATCCGCTGTTCCAGCACCCCATGGTGACTGTCAATATCAACGGCTCCTCTGTAGATCTCTGGGTAGGAGATATTGTGTGCGCTTCTCCTGGTGAAGGAATAACAACAACAGCAACATATAAGCTTGCCTCTTTCTTCACTTCATGTGATAGATTGATGGCTGAGACTTACAAGGAAGCACCTGGTTTTTTTGTCAACAACATTGTTCTTCTAGACATTGTTAGAGATATCCAACTTCCCACCCACTCCCACACCAACTCCACCACCTACCACCCACTTAAAAGAGTCACCACCAATCCCAACAAACAGTTCATGCCAGTGAAAATTGTGCCTCTGAACTTTTTTTCAGACGACACAAGTGGCAATACCACTAAGAAGTGGAACAAATTTGAAAGTTGGGTTATGTCACTTGCAGCAATGCCTCTTAAAGAGCAGAACAAGATCGAGAATATGTTCTTTCTTTGTACTAGCAACAAGTTGTCGGCAATGGAGATGCTTCCGGAGCTGGTAAAGGACTTGGAGATGTTGGAGAGAGGCGTCAAGATGTTCGATGTGGAGTTTGGTGAGTCTGTCCTTGTTGTTGGTGTTCTTCACTTCATCATGGCAGACAATCCCACGCATGCGGCAATTGCATGTAGTCTCGGTGCAAGGGCCAATCTGCCATGCAGAAAGTGCTACTGGAGGAATGAAAGTGGAAGTGCAGTAGTGGATGGTGCCCCTGCCAGAAGAATAGAAGAGTTGGTGGAGATGTGCCAACACTGCAACAACAACCCCAACAATGCCAGCCTCAGAAGTAGCCCCAGCACTGGCTATAAGCTAACTGGTGGTGAAGCCCTCTTGTCTCTCCAGTCGTGGGATCCCTTCAAGGATTGCCCGGTAGAAATCTTGCACACTATCCTCCTTGGTGTTGCAAAGAATCTTGTTATTGGCATGATGCCATACTATACCGAAAAAGAAGTGAAGCACTTAGAAGAAAGCCTCTTTCAGTATGACTCGAAGGCTTTCTCAAGAAAGCACTGCTCACCATTCCGCCTCTGTGGCTCATATCTCGGAAGAGATTATAAGATCATTGTGCAGCAGATGCCCATTATCTTGTATGACCTGACCCAGAGAAGACTCATCAGCAACAACAGCTCAAAAGCAATTATTCATAATTGTTTTGTGAAGCTTGGTTCTCTCGTCTCTATTCTTTATATGCAAAGAATCAATGTCTCTCTGGACATCTACAGGAACAAGGTGAGATATTGCACGCAAGAGTTGTTTGCTGCAATCATCCAGTATGATTCCCTGCCAGCCTTAAAGAAGTCTGTGAAGAAGACAGTCATTAGCAGTACTTTAAAAATGCATCTGCTCAGTCATCTAGATGAAGACATCCTGCGTTTCGGATCTCCCATCCGCTATGAGACTGAGAGAGGAGAGCAGTATAACAAGTTCATCAGAGAACATATACTGCACACCAACCGCCAATCGCCCTCCCGTGATATTGCAATTTCCTTTGGGAAGAAATGCATTTCCATGCATATCTTCCAAGGTGGTACTGGCAAGTGTCTGGTCATGGTGGCCTCTTCACTGCTGGTGCCGAGGTAAAGCTGTTCCAACAGTTCCGTCCTCTTGTTCTCTCCCGTGAGCTTGCTGATAACAACAGCAGCTCAAAAAGCATTGTCGTTGGTCTGGCTGGTCTCTTTTCCTTTTCTTCTGGTGCTTCCCCCGTCTTTGGTAAGATCGTTGCCATTGACAGAAAAAAGAATATGGCCACCATTGTGCCATACAACTTTCAATTAGCCTCTGATCAAACTCCATCTACCCACCCGCAATATCTTACCTTGGCTGTAGAAAGCCCCAACTCTCGCACTATTTTTTCCTTGGGTCAAAAGGATAGCATTGGAAACAATGTTGTCTTGCCCTTGAGCACTACAATTGTAGTAGCTTTTGATGATGTAGTAGTTGTAGAGGCAGTTGACATTCAATGAATGAATGAATGTACTGTGCTCAATGTAAGTAAGTTTGGCTCTCTCTTCTGGACAATGACCACTGGAATTAATTCTGTGCGAGTCCCACAATAAATATTTTTAAACATTGTTATGCTGCAAATACTGTGGGCTTAAGGATAACACATTATGCTAAGAGAGGAATATCAGTGACTGAGTTATAATTTTGGGGTGATTCTTGTTCTATTTTTTGTCTTTACAGCCAATTTTCTACTTTATAATTGCAAAGTCAATTATCTTTGTTCTGATAGGCAGGCAGAGTTTGAAATCGACCATCTGGACAACAAAAAGGCATTTTCAAACACATTAGCCAATCATAAGGAGATTTTGATTTTATCCTCAGAATATTTCCTTATATATCCCAAAAATCCTTGGGTGTGTAGTAGCTCCTTCGATTATCACAGTGCCAAATATTACAGATACTTGCAAACCTTTGATTTTAAACACAGTTCCATAAAAGGGCAAAAAAAATTGGACGTAATAGGAAAGAAATATCACCGCTTAAAGGCCAGAAAATCTTTGGGTGTGTAGTTCACTGGGAAGAGAGCCATTATACCAACATTAGACTCACCATCCTCTCATAAACTGTAAGTTTCTATAATCATTCTTAAAAATATGTTATATCAAAGTCCAAAGTATTATCAAAACTGTGTATATGTTTTCCGGAAACACATTACATAATTTCAGAAAAATACTACACACTTGTTGAACTCGCTTTGTAAAGTTTAGTAATTTTTGACTGTACAACAGTGTAATCTTTTACAAAGGATCTTTATTTATTTATTTTTTAAAAAAAAAGGTTTGAAGTTTAGAATATGAATATTGGAAGAATAATTGGTCCACTAAATAGACTGTACAATCTTTAAATGCTGGTGCTTAATAGATTCAAGGGAATTCTATTAGTGAAAGCATTATAATCGTGAGTCTACTGGTAGATAAAAATGCATATGCATATTATTGTTAATGATAAAAAATTGTAGTAAAAAACACCGCTATTTCACTGATAAAAATTGACCAAACTTAGCTGTATTATAGTTTTTTCCTCACAAACATATACTTATCAAATAAACAAAAATTATACATGGTACTATTGATTGGGAATAATTTCCATCAGATAAGTCTTTAGTATTTGTTATCTCAAGGTTTGGTATTGAAGGAAACTCTGTATACAATTATAAACATTCCTCCGAAAGTACAAGCTGGGTAATGTTTGTTATTGACTTTAGTTTTTTAATAGGTAAGGATGAATAGGTCATATTCTAATCAATAGTAAAGATAGGTCTATTCAAAAATCGATACGGGTTTTATTTTTTATTACTGTTAGTGTTCAATAAGATATAAATAAATTAAGGAAATATAGTCTAATTCTATCAATTAAAAATCTATTAGAGTACACTTCTATTATCTGTCTTTACATTTGTTAATGTTTTGAACATATATGCATGAATACAAAGATAATATTACAGGAACTAAATTATAACAGTTAACTTTATTCTATGAAAATTCTCAATTAACCAACTGTACAATCAAACTATGTTCATATAAATATCATGAAAAACTAAATCAAATGAAAATAATAAACCTAATTAAGATTACTCTTATACTATGCCCCACTTTATTAGTTAAGAGCTATTATTTTATTGGAATTTTTGTTAACTTATTGACTCCTTTTTCAAAGAATGTTTACTATTGAGCATAACTACTTTTTTTTTAGTTCCTATAAACAGAATATCAGTGAAATTAATATTCGTTGAAGCAAGCTGCATTTATACAAATCTATACAGTATTTAATTAGTTAAAGAGATACTCCATTGCATTATAAGTCTCTTTAACATACTATATTGTACTTTTATGCCTATTTTTATAGACATTATCCCACATGAGACACTCCCCAATACCATAGAGTCTTACCTGAACCTTTGTCTTACTGTCTGGATTATATCATATACATATGATATAATAACTACAAATTCCTCTAGTTAATGATTTCAATAATAACTAGGCTGACAAGACCTATATAAGTGTTTTGATGTATTAGCTTGATCTAAATAATATTGCAAACACAACAATAATAGCATTTTCAGCCAGCTGCACGTCAAACGAAAGCATGAAAGAATAAAAGAAAAGTACCGTAAAACAGACAAGTGCTATTGTTTAGTATCTCTTCTTATTCTCCATCTGCTTGATAATGGATAACCATTACATAAGACACTGGAAATGTCCTAGGCAGTCCTCTGTATCGCCAAAACAGAAACAACACTGCAACAAAAGTTTTTTATCAACAGATGATACCTTGACTGATAGAAAATCATTGGATTTATCTACATTTGATTCAGCATCTTTATCTGTCCAGGATCTCATCCCAGCACTTTCTAAATTTCATCTTTCTCCAAGCATAGCCAAAGGAAATTTCTGTGGTCGTTCCAATATCAAAAGCAATTGGACAAATAAAGAAGCAGAAGAACCACCACCAGTATTTGCGTATGAACAGAAACTCAAAGAATATTCATCCAGTGATCCAAGTATCTCTCTCTTATGTACAAATCGAGGAATTCAACCTGTCAAAGTACTTCTAGAACGACTTGAGGCATGGCAACTGCTATCCAAGCGTCTGTATGACCACTTTGAACTATTAGCTCAAGTAGAAGCCAATGTAGCCAAATCTTATAAAAAGTTGGAAGGTGTCATCAATGGTGGATACTATACATCTAACCAAGAGAGACAAGATGAGAAGTACCAACTACTTCAGCAACATTTCACATACGAGGGTGGGATTCGAAAAGTCTGTGATGGATGGCAAGAATACCATGACAAAAGAACAAAATGCCACATGTCTCTTGCTGTGTTTTTACAAACGCATTGCCTTCCAAATCTTTCTAATATTAAAAAAGAAATCAAAGGAATGATAAAAGCCATTCGATCAGATGAACGACTTAAATTATCAAACATGTCAAGAATGAAGAAAACAGTTGAGACATCTCTTGATTGTTTGGGCCAACAATTAGCGTTTTTCGAGAAGCACCCAGATCATGGATATACTAAGAGGGACCCATGGCTAATGAATGCAGGTACACAATTAATGATTCCAAGGTATTCTTTTTATTTCTTTTTACACTCAACTTCTCTCTTTAGCTGTTATTGAGAAGATCATAAAAATGTACTATCAGGAAAACAAGTTTCATGAAACTGTATTAAGACTTCAACAAGAGATTCTGATTTCTGAAGAACAACTCATTGAGGAACTTCGAACCATGTGTCAGCAATTCTATGCGTTGCAAGAAAGTAGTGAGTTAGGAGTCGATCGGGGTCTTCAGAGCATTATGGATGCTTTTCAAAAAGTGACTATGAATGGCGATTGGCTTGACTTTGCTGAACGTGCTAAAGACAATCTTATTTCTGAAAAAGCAGCGTTTCATCATCCAGATCGTCTTGTTTATCCTCATCATATGCACCCACTTCTACAGCCCGTGTTCTCTTCTAGAATGGAGCGTAGATCCTCCATACTCCACCATTGGCGTGAGTATATCTATGTACTCACTCCTTCTGGATTCTTGCATGAGTATAAAAGCCCTAAGAACTACCCTGAACATCCCGATGCGTCTATTTTTGTACCTCACTACAAGGTCTCTACACCAGCAACCCATCTACTACATCAAAATTTAGTCTTTCATCTCCAGCCACAGGCTATAGCCACTCATCTATTTTATCATAGTCCTTCTCTTCCAACTCTTCCAAGAGAATGGGGATCTTCATCCACCCGTTTACCATGTTCTGTATTAAGACCAAACAAAGTAAAACTAATGACATTCCGAGCCAAGTCCGTCCAAGACATGCAGAATTGGCTCGAGTTGTTAGCTAATTTTCCATATAGATTTCAGTCTTCTAAAGATCATAGTGTATACTCAGCACAGGACTCTTTTCAAATGGAGCATCGAAGCAATGTGCCCATGAGTATGAAGACAGTGAACAGTGAAGAGAAGGAAAAAGACATTGACGTTGAGAAGGAGGATCAGCAGATGGAAAAGGAGGAAGAGCCAAAGGAAGAGCCAGAGGAAGAGCCAACAGAAGAGCCAGAAAAGAGAGAAGAAGGTGAAAAGAAAGAAGAGCCAATAGAAGAACCAGAGAAGAGAGAAGATGGGAAAAAAGAAGAGCCAAATGATGAACACAAAGAAGAAATAGAAGATGGGAAGAAAGAAGAAACAGTAGTGGAAAAAACAGTTGAAATTATTGCCAATACTACCAAACAAAAGACACCACTCCCATGCTCGATCCCATAAAATACGATATTCTTTTAGACTAACAGCCTCTTTGATATAAACATATAATCTGACAAGTCTAATATGAATTAACAATCGTGAAAACTAGTCATCTAACTAGCTAATTAATTAACCAACCTTACTGCTATAATTTGTCAGTGCCCTTTTAATATGTACAATTCTTACTCTATAGGTATAATAAAGAATCTACAGAACAATATGTTTTTACTTTTATCCTTTCTTTTTCTTTTTCTTTTTCTTTTTATAACTGGGATGATCTACTGTTATTAGCAAGACTGATTAAATGAGCAGAAGAGCTTATAATTTCAAATGCACAAGGTTGACCAGTTATCAGAAATTGGTGATTGACCAGCGCACTCCATACAGCGACTAATTCACTAACTCTATATTAATGATGGCTTTATTGTATCTTTTACCTTTGCATAACTTTAATAATGCCAGTATGTGCTACTTCATCCCAGTCAAGTACGGTGATAGGAGACGAGGCACCTACAATACCAAAATTGGTTTGCAGTGCTTGGTGAATAGTCATGCGTAATGACAATTCAGTCATGTTCACAACTAATCCCTCCTCTGACCAACTATATTTTTCCATGAGCTATTAAACAACTCACTTCATTCTACTTGCATTTTAATAGAAAGATACTGCCAGTCCTTGAGATGCACTCGTTTTGTGATTGGCATTATACAGACTAGTGCTAGTGACTGAAGATAGATCAAATGTGGCTTTTTCTGTTTCCACTGACCTTGGTATAGAAAAATAACTACTCCGCCTATACACCTTCCCATGGAATCATGGGCTGGTTGGCCTCACCAAAGGCCTATTACGACCTGTTTTTATTAGATATTAGATAATAGCACATCGCTTATAGTCTATAGATATAAGTTAATCTTTTAAAATAATAAGTTAAAGAGAGAAATAGACCCTACTGATATTTGAGTATTCATAGTGTTCAAAAAATCAGAAATGGTGTGTTTGTAGTATAAGAAATATACTTCACAAAGCCTTTTTATATCTAACAGATATCTAGCTTATATACAATTTCTATCTCATACATTATAATTTATGTAAAAATTACAAAAGCAATCCCTTCCAAGAGTATAGAGAGGATTCCTAGCATATATTAATATATGACAGGGATTGAATACTTCCTAATTTGTAATAATGGTATGAGCTCATGATAAAATAAAGATATACTCTTATAGTGCATCAATTCAACATTCATACTTGTCTCTCTTCACCATGTCTTCTATTTCTAGCAGGTAAAGACTTACTTAACATTCTATTAATATCAGTAGAAATATAGCAGGCCTTGATTACCGTATTGTTGTGGCTGCAAACGACACAGATATCTCTAGAAAGGCCATTGACTATGCACTTCAACTTTACCAACGTCTTTCCGGAAACAATAACTCACTAGAGATTGTTTATGCCATCGGATTAAATCCAACTGCCGAAAGTGATACATTTTTGTAAGCTGCCACATCAATGTATTACTAAACTGGTAGTGGTGGACTGGATAGAGTCAACAACCTTGATATTGTCAAAAGTGCACATGAGGAGTATGCAAGACTAGAGCACCTTTTATCGGATGTTAAAGAATTGGTAGTTACACCTTACTTATCAAGACAGAGCTAACAGTGTAGACCGGTGTTAAGTTGATAAAACGACAGGCTGATAAGCAAGTTGGGATGATTTTGGAGCAGTATATTAATGAAAACCCACCCAACTGTCTTGTCGTCGGTTCTAGTAACAAGACTGGTTTATCAAAGTAAGTCTTTAAGAAATATATGACTAATTTAGTCTGTAGATGGATACTAGGATCTGTAAGCGAACATTGCTTGTACAAATGTCATTGTCCTGTCACTGTAGTTCATAATGACAATGTAAAAGAATCACTTAGTTAGGTTACCAAAGTATCATCCCCGAGTCAGGTCTTTGCTGGTAATGTCTAGCTGGTTCAGAAGTATTCTATTGGAAGTATTCTATAGTTGAGTTATTTTTTCATAAAGCTTATGTTAAAACTATATCACAGAAGTCCAAACCAGAGAACACCAAGTATCTATCTCTAAAGAGCACAAGATTAGATGGCCTTTAGTAATTGAAATTTATAAGATAGTGCATACACAGGCTATTTTCTACACTTTTTGGAATACCAAAATAAAATAAAATAAAATAGTTATATCAGAGTATCTTAAATATAAACTTTTGCCCCGAAAACCCTCACACCATTTACTTATATCAATATGAGATGGACCATAACTAAATAGAAAAAGGCATAAGCTCAACTCCTCACATTTTCTCTGTTATAATTAATGATCAATTATATGATCGATAACTTAATGACATCTACTAATGTTTATGTGTATCAAGGCATAGACTACCACATATATAGGTTTTGATCATACTCTTACCAAAAAAACAGACTTCCTGATATCTATTAAACTGTGATAGTATTGTACATGAAGAATCTCTTAATATGAACTTGAAACCAAAAGTCATATGATACTATGAAAGTTTGTATTCATAGCTTTTATGATAGTACTAGGATAAAGTCACTGTGCATAGAGTATAGTATATTCATAATAAGCTTTTGTAGAAGGTTCTATAAGGAGATAGTAAAATACATTGTTTGATCTCTTTTGTATTTTATAAAAGACGGTGGTAAGGTCATGCATGGGAAATGTTTAAATATTAAGAATCGAAAAACAGCTGGTATCTCGTGATCAAATGCAATATAGATTATATTGTAGAAATAAAAACAGTAGTAGCTATGAAAAACTATAACTAAGGATTAATACAAAAGCCAGGGGTCCTTCAATAAGCTACACACCACGTATTTGAGTATAAGTCTATGAATCTACAACAGATAGTGAAATCAACCAGTTTTTTGGTGTACATACCAGGAGATTTTTCTGGCCTTTAAGCGGTGATATCCCCTTCCTTTTACGTCTAAAAACTTCTTGCCTTTTATGGAACTGTATTTAAAATCAAAAGGTTTGCAAGTATCTAAATGATTATTTCTTTTTGTAGTCTACCTCAATATCAAATTGTATTATCAATAGAATATATTGCTTATGAATAGCATTGTTTATTGTAATGGTATAGATAATACTATAGTATGACTATAGCTACTGCTCAAGTGAATTCTCTCATAGCAACAAAATATACACCCTAGATACCCTAGACAGTATAGAAGACCACTCAAGACTGATTTGAAAGGAGTATTTACTTGCCTAATAACAATACATTGAGTGCCTTGTGGAATACAATGAGCTCAAGCCCAGATGAAGACACTGCTTACCTTTTTATCACTAGAATAGCCTTTGGTGGTATCTACAACTTCTATCTATTCTGGTGATATATACACTAGTCTTCACTCATAAAATTCATAAGTCAAACAATTCACACTCTATTTGCCTAGAGTCTATAGTCTAGTATTAGAAACAATACCCTGTAATCATTAAGTATCACTGTTAATACCAGTTACAATAACATAGTTACTGAAGTGATGATAAATATTGAGTCAATGAATGACTATAATGTTCTCAATGTAAGTGAATTTGGTTCTATTTTATAGACAAAGATTACTAGAGTTAACTCTATAAGTTCTGTAATACATCTTTCTTAAGCAGTGCTATGCTGCAAATACTGTGGGCTTATGGATAACACATTATGTTAAGAGAAGAATATCAGTGACTGAGTTTAAATATCAAGTGGATTCTGGTTCTATTTCTTGTCTTTACAACCAATTCTATACTCTTTAATTGCAAAGTCAACAGCCGTTGCTTAAACAGGCAAGTAGAATTTGAAATTGTCCATTTAGACAGCGAAAAGGCATTTCAAAACATATTAGCCAATCAAATAAATATTGCGATCTTATTCTCAGGATATTTCTTTATATAAATCCCAAAAATCTTTGGGTGTGTATTTATTATTACACACTCGATTAGATGTCTGTCTCTGAAATAGTGTTGTCGCCTCTGAAAGATATAAAAAACATACTAAGTATTTCAAAGTGATAACTTTGTGGTTAATAAATTGACCTGTCAAGTAGTTTGTTTCAAATTCAAGTTGTCTTTTTAGATAGTAATAAGTGACTAAACAAGAAATCAATTTTCTATTTTTATTTTATTTTGAAAAGTAAAGGCATATCTATCAGTCCAAGATGTTCATAATCAAAGGTTCATGGAATAACACAAGATTTGGAATAGTTGTTTTTTAGATGATTATCTACATTTTTTATTATAAAGATATTGCTCAGTACTTTGTAGCAAGGCCTTTATTTTTTATACAATAGGACAATCCTGCCCACTGTATTCTTTGGGATGTCGAGATTGTCATCAGTCTCTTGATAAGTAGCATGTCTTTTCCATTGTCCTATGATTTGACCTCTAATCAACATAGCATGTTTTCTTCTTTTGATAGGACTATCTTTATGTTCTTGGCTAAGAGTTGGCTGATTTTCATTGCTTGGTGTCATTTTTTGAATAAGTTATAAAAGAAAAGAAAAAGACCTCTATTTCATTTTTGAAGAATAAAAAAATAGAAATCTATCTTTTGTCTAGTCACTTATTACTTGGGACTAGTTATTGATGCTTCCCATTATCAATTCTTCTCATTATCTATGTTGCATCTTTTAACACCAGTATATTTTTCAAGTCACACACTTTGAATAGCAAAGATCACATTATTAAGTCTCCTTTAGCAATTGTGAATAGGCCCACTATAAATAGCAGACCTTACATTGATATCTGTTGTAAATTGAGCATAACAAGTTCCGATTTGAGCTGAATAGTAATAGAACAAAAAAAAACTTAGCGAGAGAAACATTAGAGTCATTATGATAAATATTGAGTGAAGCTTCCACTAGATCAAGATATAGTTTCTTAAAACTGTAGGTATACATTATTTAGGTAATACATTTATATCTTGTATATCTTATATATCAATTATTATAAAATATGTTGGATGCTCATTAAATTATTTAATGTTTAAAGATGGATTTAGTTATTATACTATGAATGTTTCCATAAAAGACTACAGTTCTGAATTCAATTCAATAATAAAAATTCTCACTATTTTTTAAATGTCACAAACAATCGACCTGGAGTTTTCCACACATCTTGTGGATGTGTTATCTAAACCACTAGAATACCTAGACTATATATTATATATTTAAGTAGATAGTATTTGATAAATAATGCATGTATCCTATAGCAACGCCTACTTTTGTGATTATAATATCTTTTTAATATTAATAAGAAAACCACTGATAATTCATTTATATTGACAGATCTTTGAAGAGACTAATAATCAAATCACGTTGACAGGCTTATGCATACTCACACTAGAGTCACGGGGACTAGTAACATCAATGAGATAATAATAAAGTTAAAAATAAACTCAATACCAAATTAATTGAATCTAATACAGATTTTTGATTATGTCCATGGCATCATGAGGTAGCCTCAATGGTGAAAAGGTTGGAAGCATATACATAAAGTCAGTATAGTCTCTGAGGCACATTAATGCTTTGAAATAAAAGCATTACCTTGAATTTCTCCTACTCTCATTTCTAGATTATAGAATTATATAGAATCTTAAAAATGATGAAGCAGAAAATATTATGGAAACTCAATTTAGTCAGTCAATATAAATCCCGGATATATTTATACACACCAGGAGAATTTTAGGATATATAAAGAAATACACGGAGAATAAAGGCACACTATTCCTATGATTGGCTAATGTGTTTGAAAAAACCTTTTCGCTATGTAAATAAACAATTTCAAACTCTGTCTGCCTATTCTAGCAATGATGATTGACTCTGCAACTAAAAAGTATAGAGTTGGATATAAAAGGAAGAAATGAAATCAATATTGAAGCTCAATCAGTGAATTTATTGTTTAACATAATATGCTACTATGAATAAGATAAAACAATAGAGGGACGTAATAGACACCACTAGAGGCTATTCCTAATATAAAAGAGGTAAATGATGTCTTTAACTGGGATTGAGCTCACTATAATTAACAAGACACTCATTGTATTGTCATTAAGTAGAGGCTCTTAAGTTAGTCTTGGGTGTATTCTCTAGTTTTATCTATCTCCCAAGAACAAATCATAATGCTTTTAGGGTGTGAATTCTATTGCTATGAGGGAATGCACTCAGGCAGTAGCTATAATGTTATAGTAAACAATATGTTTTATTGATAATACAATCTGATAATGAGGTATTCTATAAAAGGTGATTATTTCAAACCACTTAAAAAGATGATTGTGTTGCATATTAAAGGCCAGAATTATTTTTAGGTCTTGGAAAATAGACTTGGCATTTTTCATCCTATTTTAGATTTAAATAGTAAATCTATAAGGGATTTATTCTGTTCACCCATAGAGTATTCTATAGCCAAATATAAATGGTTGGGTAATTAACTAAAGGCGTGAATAGAGTTTTATAACAGATCCTGATGGTGTTTACTCTCTGACGGACAGTTAATATGACTCTTAAGCGGCATTATGAATGCAAGTGCTTCACTTTCTGAGTTGAATAACTAAGATATTATTTTATATTACGTAAAAATAATTAATTATCAAATAGTTTTATTTATTAAGAAAATGATTGGCCAATTGTGCTTAGCAGTTAACTCGTGTTGCTTGGAGGCAGTCCATTTAAACAATAGCACATTGCATTTGTCTTATATTAAATCTTAATACAGGAGAAATGCTCTTTTCTATTCATAGAATTAATAAAAAGATGAGCATTTTTAGTATAATTATCAATAGCACTATTTAAAGTTCTATCTATCAGACAACTTGCTTTGTATCATGCACAAGATTAAGTCAAACGCCTCATGTATGGGTCAACAGCAGTAGCACTTTTACGGTTGTTTGTTACACCTTTTTCTTTCTTTTTGAAGATGATTCAGTGGAAGAAGCGCCTCTCCACCTAGACTGTACAAGAGAGATTCAAGATATGCATATCAATTGAGAGTACTGCATCTGACATTCCAACCAATAGTACTTTTCTTATCTGTTCCAAATCTACTAGGTGTGTGTATGTCGTATTATTATATTTAATTTAAACTCTAACTTTTCAGTATGATGTAATAATGAACCGACTCTATCTTGATAAGTGGTAGTTAGGTAAGTTCTGTCTTTTGCCATTATCAAAAGAAGATTTTATTTTAGTCTTTTGTATCTTATCAAAAGGGTATTTCTTTCCAGGTCCTTGGGAAGGGCGTTTGAAGCTCTTGTCATTCTTAATCCTCAAAGAAGAAGCGGGATATTAAATCAAAGTCAAATAGCCTGTTGAGATAAATCTTGGTATATTGTTTTGCCTGAAATTCCCCTCCTTATTGCCCTTAATATTTACAGACTTTGATATAAATAGCAAACAGTCAACACCATAATAATTGTCATACAAAGAAAGAAGACGAAGAAGGGTAAAAAAGCCAGTGTACAACAGAGAAAGTCTATTACTTGTTGATCCTATTCAATGCGTGAAACATAAATAGTAGCCTATAAGAATCAGATAAAAGCAAGAAAGGCTCATGACTTCTTTATCGTAAATTCATTGCACCTGGGACTCATATTCCCTAACAAAGTAAGCCCGAGCTGTCTGTTCTACGGCCCGGGTCATGTCTGTTGTGGTATTGGCTCCTTGTAGGCTCACTACCTAAATGGAGTTGTTCTCAGCATAATTGCATTACTTTTGGTCTCTTCAATTTCTTACCTCTTGTGTCACTAACTTTTGCAGAATCTCTTTTTGCTCAGCCAATGGTTGTTTATCTGCAGACTGTAACAATAGACGAATGGCCTTTTTTTGTATTTATATTTATATTTGTATTTGTATTTGTATTTGTATTTATATTTATATTTGTATTTGTATTTGTATTTGCTTAGTATTGAACCCAGTGATACAATCAATGACTCACCTGAAAAGCCATTGCCTCGATAAGCTCTACTTGAGATGGATTTGAGATTCTTTCTCGGTATATCTTACGGTAGCTATCATAGAGTTGACCCGGTTTTGAATGTCGAGCTACACATAAGAAAAAAAGAAAAAAAGAAAAAAAAAAGAAACGGTCAGTCTGCCCTATTCTCTTTACTATGATTTCCTATTCTTCTTTTTACATTGAGAGGGTCGGAGTAGCTCAAGGTCTTGCAGTGAGCGTTCGTCTTCAAATGGTTCAATCAGCCATTGTTGTGTTGGTGTGCCAACTTTCTTTGTGTTTATAAAGACAGAAGTTCCGTCCTTGTAATCTCCTCCCTAAGAGCGATGTAAATTCTCTGTAGAACAAAAATAGTAAAAATAAAATATAAATTACCCGAATATCAAGGCAGAGATGAGGTGCTGCTGCTGGGAACACATAGCCATCCTGATATTTCCAACGCTGGTTCTGAGCAAGTCCTGCCTTTCGTACATATTGAATCACAGACTTCTCCTTCTTAAGATCCCCTAGATAGGATTCCTTATTAGCACTGCCTTTTTATAGGGAAGACACTGTAGGCTAAGAGAGTAAGCCCCACCTCCACGAACATCCAGCACTAAAGAAAGATGAGGACAAGCATAGGTACTACTATCTTACCTAATCCTGATTTTTTATTAATAAGAAATCCTGCTTCATGCATCCATAACTAGCGTACCATTAGACTAAATAGAATATAGGTTTACTATTTTACTTGGTTAATGCTGTCGACATATTTCTATGTCAAAAGTCAGTGTTGCAGACCATCGATAGGCGCTCTTACCTGGGGCCATATAATAATTTGAGCGTCGTTCTAGTGCTATTAGTCAGTCATCTCACACCATGACTTACCAGCATGTTGCCGTCGCTCACATCTGCAGCCACTTCCTTTTCTTTACACCGAATAAAGAAGAACCCGCTGGGGAAGTCACTTGTAAATATAGCCATCGTCTCTCACAAAAGAAGAAATAAAGAATGAGAATGCAGGGAAGATGAGTGTGGCAATGGAAAACAAAAGATTGCGTCACAGATTCTATTCTCCGCCTGTTTTCTTGGCTACGACTCTTTTGGTGGGACAGGCTTGAAGTATTTTCTAAAGTCAGATGACTTATATAATCTTATCCCTGATCTGTTCCTTCTAAAAATATACTCCCGTGTAAAAGTAGCAAGTATAAATATCAGCCATTTTTACGTCGTTTCTCTTCTTCTACTTTACATTCCACCTACTTGTCTCTCTTCTTTCTCTCCTCTCTCTCCTCCTATCCCCCTCCCCCTTTTATCTTCCTGGGATTCAATTTTGTCAGTTTAGCTGAGAAGAGAGTCATCCATAGAAGGCAATAACAAGCCCAACTCCTTTTATCGCATCTCTTTTTCTTCTTTTTCTTCTTCTTTTTCTTCTTCTTATCTGTTGCCATGGCACTGCAATGCTTTTCTGCCTTTTCTCTTCCTTCCAAGCGGTTATCAAGAAAAACCATCTTATTGCAGCTGTTTGTTGTGTTTCTTATTGGATTCTTCTTAACGACATTCACACCCAATACTAAATGTAAAGTATTTTGATCAGAAGAGATGTTGATGACAAGGGGTTGTACTCTATATCAATGTATTTTATTAATGTATCCTAAGCAGGGAATATGATGTGTACATCTACTGCTGCCAATGCCTGTCCCTTTGAACGTAATGTATCACACCAGTCCCAAGTCAAAGAATCAATGCAACAAGTACAACAAGTACAACCTTCACCACCCACCCAACGGGTAGATTATCCATTTACCATCATTACTGGATCCAGTGCCAACCATTTGTGTGCTCTCGAAAATTTTCTTTATGCCCTCCACCAATTGAAGCCAACACTGGAGACTTCTGAGTTTCCTCGTGTTGCTGTCTATGATATTGGTATGAATAGAACACAGCTTCCTGTGTTGGATCAATTGCAGTCCAATGGCTTGATCGACGATCTTGTTACCTTTGACTATTACAAGTACCCTCCCTTCTGGGATGTTGCTCTAAATGCAGGCGAGTATGCATGGAAAACAGGAATTGTGAACGATGCCCGCCAACGCTACGGAGGCATCCTTATTTGGCTTGATGCTGGTAACATTGTGACTACCGACTTTTTAAGAAATATCCCGTCCATTGTAAGAGAGGCCGGTGGCTTTTGGTCCCCCCGTAGTTCTTTCTCCATGGCACGCTGGACCCATCCTGGCATGTTTGAGTATTTCAACGCCAAGGCCTCTTCTTATGCCCAAAAGATCAACTGCAATGGAGCTGCCATTGGATTCGATGCTAATAACCAGACCATTGTGGATACGATGATAAGGCCGTGGTACGAGTGTGCCTTGGTGAAAGATTGCATTGCACCTGTTGGATCTTCTCGCAAGAATCACCGCCAAGATCAGGCTGTGTTAACTTATTTGGCTTATCTCAATGGTTACAGTTGCCGAAAGATCCCTGCTCGCTATTATAACTTGCAAGTCCACCGCGATGTGTCCTGTCGTGCTAATCTGCTGGAGCTGGATTTACAAGGCATGTTAAGCCATCCTTCTGCGATTGGTAAGTGACCCTTTGTTTCTGTCCTTGGTAGTATTTTGTAGGCTCATGTCTCTTGCCTCTAGACACTCCTAAATGGGAAAGAGTAGATACACTGGCACTCTACCAACACCCAGAATGGCGCTATCCCATAGACAAGGTGCCCCAGCATCTTCAGACAGCTGTTTAATAGCACTGTCCTTTTGTATATAGATAAGAACACTTTATGGTTTTGTAAATAATATTTCAACATTAATCAACCTGTACACTATTCCCTATTCCTATGGTATCTAGTGTGTAGCTGTGTAGTTGTGTCATTGTCAATAGACTCATAACACATGAACAGAAGAAACTGGGAGAAAAGAGTGTAGGCAAGAACAGCATATTTACAAAGAGTGCTTTTATGTATAAATCCTTCTACTCTAGAAAAAAAAGAAAAAAAAGAAAAAAAAGCATAGAGCATAGAGCATTAGAAGGGTTTGGCACACTTGCGATATTCCAATGCCTTTGTCTTTGGGCATTGCATCTGTTGCCATGATACAGGAATCATCGTAGCTCCTAAGATACAAGAAAGAGATGAGGATGGGGATCTTGGCCATGCTACTCTTTACCTGCAACACTGGTAGCAAAAATAACACCCAACTCATTCTTAGCAGTAGAGAGAAAGTAAGAGCGAGCATCTCCCAAGGAAATAACCTCTGCTTGGACAATGTCGCCTGGTCGAAATGAGTTGTAGATCTTCACCTTGTCTTTTTCAGCTGCCCTCACATCTTGTACTCTAACCAGCACAACAGAACAAAAACAGAATAAGGTCTAGGGCATTCCTTCATTTCCTCATGACAAGTAGTGCCTACCGAATAGTACCCATAAAATCCTCCTTGCAAGGTGCTTCTCCTACCACCATAATGGCCACAACTGCCTGCATAGGATTGACTCGGATCACTTTGCCTGTGATCTAAAGGTGAGTCGTTATTCAGGCTCATCTACTTACCACACTGCCTACTTCAGGTACAGCAGACTGTTCCTTTTCACGAGTGACAGTCAATAAAGGAAGCTTTTGTTTTGTTGGGTCATGTCATTAGTGTTTGTTATTATTGTTGTTGTTGTTTATTTTTCTTTCTTCTTCTTCTCTTTCTTACTTCTCCTATGGCTGTCTGGAGTACACGGCGCAGTCCCACTACACTAGCATACACAAGACCATCTCTGTTGTAGGTGCCTGTTCCTGCTGTGTAGTCTTCTGCATAGCCCAGTCTTTGTCCAGGTGTCACTGCTTCTGGCTGTTTAAGGTCTATCATTTGGTATCAACAAGAGCAACAAATGTGACTATGAATTTAGAGAGAAATAATGAGAATCCTTGGGACCCTCATTGGAGAATTTTATTGGTTGTACTGTGCTAATCATTTGATAATAAATGACTCTGTAGAAAAGAGTGAGATGGATAGATTACTTTGTCCATCTATCATAGTTGGCTAGAAATGCTTCTGTTTAGTATAAATTGTATCAAATTATAAAGATGATTAAGCATGGCAGCCAGTTACTGTTGATAATTAATTCCTTACTGTTGATAATTAATTCCTTAATGTTGATAATTAATTCCTTACTGTTGATAATTAATTCCTTACTGTTGATAATTAATTCCTTACTGTTGATAATTAGTTCCTTACTGTTGATAATCAATTCATCACTGCTAATAATCAATTCATCACTGATAATAATCAATTCATCACTGATAATAATCAATTCATCACTGCTAATAATCAATTCATCACTGCTAATAATCAATTCATCACTGATAATAATAACAACAACAACAACAACTGCCACCAAGAGCAATATCAATTTTATCAAATTCAAAAGCATAAACACATGCCACATGTAACCATAGCCAATAGAGAGTGCCAAATTCCTTGCTTCCTTTGCTCTTCTGTTTCCAAGGGATCTCTTGCATTATTATTATTATTATTGATATTATTATTATTCAGTGAATGGCTGTGAAGTTGCATTGCTTGTGTTGCACGATAGGGTGTTTGTAGTTGTGCATGGTTCTCTTGCTTCACTGCTTCTGTTGATCGGTGTTCATGTCCCTTGTTGTTCTTCAGCACCATCCAATCATACACAAAGTCCTCTATTTCTCCCCTTGTTCTCAATACTTTGCTGAACAGTTCACGCAAGAAATCATAGTCAGGGGTTTCTTCAAAACCAAGTTTACGCACATATTGTAGGTAGATACCAAACTCCTCTACAATGAGTGGAGAGTAGGCCAACACCGTACACGTACAGCCACAAGTGAGTAGGTAGGTTCTACGTAAGCAGACACTGTTTCTATTGTTACCTGGATAGCCCTCACACAAATCCTTCACAGTCGTTGTCTGCTTCTTCTCTCCAATCTTCTCATACTTTTGTTTGTTGGTGGCAGCCTTGAGTCCTTGCCAAGGGAGAGACCCCTCAGGAAGTACATAAAGACATGGCCCAGGGACTCGAGATCGTCTCGTCGTGACTGTTCTGTCCCAAGTGTAAGCTCACTTGCTATCTGTGTGGCGTGGGTGTGTAAAGAATACCTCTTCCCAGGTGGGTGTTGATGCTCATATAACGGGCAGTACCCGACAGACTCTTGCGTTCTCTGTAGGGAATGTGTTGTTTTGTCTTTGGATCTCTGTACTGCTTGGCCATACCAAAATCAATCATGTAGACCTTATCAGATCCTTCTGTAGCAGGTCGGCCCATTAAGAAGTTATCGGGCTTAATGTCTCGATAGATCAGGTTGCATTCATGGACACTCTGTACACGTGTAATCTACAAGTGCATGCTATGAGTTTCCCTTCCCTCTTCTGCCTCCAGAGGCCACTCTACCATTTGCTTGGCTAGCATGGCGACTGTTTTAATCGACAGCTTACGAGAGCACATATCAAACAGATCCTCGAGACTTGGGCCTAGCATATCAATGACCAATATATTGTGGAGGCCCTCCTGTCCAAAGTAATAGGCAGAAGGAATACCCGCTACCACTGCCAGTCTGTCACCTTTTTCCTTTTCATGGACTTACTGCAGCCTGTGAGTATTTTGTAGGTACGGTACTCGTCTCGCAGCTGAGGTGCGTCTGACTTGCGAGGTTCGAATTTAATAGCTACCTGCTGGTTGTTGAGGAGATTGGTGCCTAGAGATGAGCCAAGGGTAGTGCAGGGTTGGGTTCTTACCTTCATAGATGATACCAAAACTGCCTTCACCCAGTTTGTTTCCTACTCTATAGTGAACACCCACTACATTAGCAGTGGTGGCAAGTGACTGTTGTTTGGTAGGACGGGGTTGATGGCTCATCCTTGTTAATGTTCAAAGTGGAAGGCTGCTTGAAGACTGCTCTTTGTGGTACGAAGAGAGGCGGAAGTGGAAATAGACAAAGGAGACTTGGCTAAGAAGTAGAAGAGAAAAGGGAATAAGAGAATACACACCAGGAGATCTTTAGGATATAAAAGGAAATAGTCGAAATACAATTGTTTAAGAGATGACATCGATTTGAAAAGGTGTGAAAATAAAGTGAGATGTATTCATGTTGGATTTTAAATAAAGATTATTATGTAGATTTACCTGTAAATATCTGAATACCAGAGGAAACCACCTTTGATGTGGTGATATATAATATGAATACAAATATCTATTCTTATGTGACTGTATAGATATTCTTTGATGTACTCACATCTCTGTTCCAAACAACTCCATAATCTTGGCAAGCGCGGATATTGTTGAAATTTATGAATACTTTGGTGAGGTTATTTGTGTTATAAGTGTGGCAGATCTTGAGAAAAAATAATAAGAGTAACTGTTAGAAGAGCTTTTCATATTGGTTGAGAGGTCAATCATGTTTACTCTCGATGTAAGGAACTCATCAACATCAACCATAAAAAGATCTCCATCTTTTTGTCTCTTTTCCAATGATTGATATAAAATTCTTGTCAAACCAACACAATGACCTTTAAATTTGGCAGCATCTTTTACCTTTATTCCTGTGCCTAGACAGCAACTGGCAGCTTGGTAGGATCGTACTCCAATATTATTAGGTGCCAATGCCCATTTTTAATAATAAAATAGTAGTAAGAATAATTAGTTTGAGATGTATTAATGTACTCTATATGTATTTCGTATTACCCTTGCACTGGCACCTTCTTCTTGCCTTTGCCTTTGTAACGGATTCACTGGGTTTATTAAAATAAAAGAATATACAATAGAAACTGAATAACATGTCAGACATAATAAACATACACAAACACTCACCAGATTACAACTGTTGGTTTATATGCCAGACAAAGGCAAACAAGTTAAAGAGGATAGAAGTTATGAAGAACAACAGACAGTGTAATTAGCAGGTATTTATATCCGAACAGAAGATAACAATAATAAACTTCACAAGTCATTTGCTTAATCAGAACTACCAAAGTAATGCAGACTACAACAACATCTAAAAAGAAAAGAATTGCTTAAAGAACAGTTGCCTAGTTACCAGTTGTGATCAAATCGTGTGTTGTGTTCCTGTTCAGGTACCCTCTTTGATTTCCCTAGACTAGCCTTTGTACTAATACTCCATTTCGTTGTCCCTGCTAGAGACCAAACAACTACAGATTCATCTCTCTAGTGGTCCTGTTGATAACCACAGTGCCCTTTACTACAGAATAAAAGATATATTTTTACAAAGTTATATAGTATGAATTTGGGTCTACTCATATACGTATTTCAAGCTATAAGGATCAAAACTATACGATAATAACATCTCATTAAATTCATAGTAAAAAAAGAAAGAAATAGCAAACTAGTATAAATATTGACTCAATAGTCATAATCACTTCAACAACTATCTCATTGTAACTGGTATTAACAATAGTACTTAGTGAAAACAAGATATTATTTCTAATACTGTTCTTTAGACCTAAGACAAATAGAGTGTGAATTGTTTGACTTGATTGTAGGAATGAAGAGGCTAAAGTGTAATACATCAGAATAGAGAAAGAAAAAATATTATCTGTTTTGATAATCCCTTCCTTTTGTTATTTCTCACACTGTCCATACAATTTAACACTCAAATACTCATCAAGATGAGCATAGCTGAGCAAGTTAATTTGCCATTATTAACAAAGCAAAACAATAAGAGGTGATAGACACTACCAAAGGCTATTCTAGTGATAAAAAGGTAAGCAGTGTCATCATCTGGGCTTGAGCTCATTGTATTCCACAAGACATAGTATTGACTCTTTTTCTAATAGATAATATATGGCTTATTAATAGCAAGACAAGTATTAACTAAAAGGTAAGCATACTATCTCTCTTGATTGAACTATCACTAATATACTCTTCTGTTATTAGATAAGTTAAGTCTCTTCTCAAGTCAGTCTCAGGCAGTCTTCTTCCTTCTATACTGTCTAAGGTGTCTAGGCTGTCTAGGGTATACTCCTGAGCATAGTTATCTATCTCCCAAGGATAAATTACAAAGCCTTTAGGTTGTGTATTCTATTGCTATTAAGGAATACGCCTAGAACAGCAGTGGCTATAGTAATAGTATGTTATTAGCTACAGTATTATTAGCTATATTATTACAATAAACAATTTTATCCATCAATAATTTTATTCATAAACAATATATTCTATTGATAATATAATTTGATATTGAGATATTCCACAAAAGGAAATAATTATTTAGATACTTGCAAACCTTTGATTTTAAACACAGATACATAAAAAGCAAGAAAATTTTAGACGTAAAAGGAAGGAGATATCCCCGCCTAAAGGCCAGAAAAATCTCCTGGTGCGTAGAAAGAAGAAAGGAGTTGGAAATTCATACTTCAGTGTCTACCAAAAAAAAATATATAAATGTATAGAGATATCTATTTTATATTTTATGATTCTCTATGGAGACGTCATACTTTTATTGATAATGCGATGGTCCATGGCTCTCTATCCACTGGTACGAGGCCACTGAAAAGAAAAGAAAAGAAATGGAGATATGTTTTTATAGTGTAGAGTCCACTTTTCCGTATTTTATTTTATTTTTGTTTTACTCTTCATCACCAGCAGAAGCAGCCACCTCATAAAGATAAGTACCAAGCAACTTGGTACCAGACACATAGTTGGAGCGATCGAGCTTCTCATTGGTCGAGTGGGCACCATCATCACCACGGCCCATAGGAAGCAAGAGGACGTTCTTTCCCAATGCCTCCTGGAAACAGAGAGTGACGGGGATAGAGCCACCCTCACGTGTCAGATCTGGCTGCACACCAAACACCTTCTCCACAGCCTTAGCAGCAGCCACTAAAGATCAGAAAAAGGTCCAAAGCCTAGACTCAGTACATGTCTTGTTTGTCTCGTCTGTCTAATAAGCCTACCGTAGTTCCAGTGCTCAGGGCTAGACAGCCAATGGTTGCCAGAGTGGGTACAGGACACTCTGACGCTGTTCTTGCTGCCCAGCTTCTCAAACTGCTCCTCCAAATGCTTCTTCACAAGCGTAACAATCTCACTGGGAGTCATGTCAGGTACACTGCGAATGGAGAACTTGCCAGTCACATTAGCAGGAATGACTGTCTTATCTCCTGGACTGTAGAAGGCACCCTCAATACCGTGCAGAGACAATGAGGGGAAGCGCCATCTGTGCTGGAGCGTGTCTCTTACAGACTCATGGATGTTGATCTCAGCACCCACAGCACTGTGAAGATCCTGCATGGAAAACTCTAGACCGTTGTAGGTCTGCTCTTCCATTTCTATAGACAAAGAGAGTAAGTGCCTTGTCCCCTTTCTCCTCCCCCTTCTCTGTGGGGTGGTTTGGCCATGGAACTTACCCGACACAGCAAGAACATTGTCATAGATGCCAGGAATAAGAATCTTTCCTTTGGGAGTCACCAGGGTGTTCATCAAGGCAATCAAGTCTGTCATGGGCTCATGAATCGTACCACCAAACACACCACTGTGCAGATCAGCTAAGGTGGAGGGACACGCATATTAGTCACTCCAGCTGCTTCCATGACTGTCTCTTATGGCCTGTTTACCTTTGGGACCAGTAACATTCACGTTAAAGTAGGATACACCACGGAGACCATAGGTAACGCATGGCTTGGAAGTGCCCAGCCAGTAATTGTCAGAAATGCACACAACATCCACATTTCTAAAGTACTTTTTGGCTTCCTGGTTGATGATGCCCTCCAATCCCTCTGATCCAGATTCCTCCATGCCTTCAAGACAGAACACAAGGTTGACAGGCAACTCCAGTCCCAATGCCTTGTGGGCTTCCACGACATTGATCCAACCAAGCACAGGGCCCTTGTCATCACTGCTGCCACGACCCACCAACTCATGCTTCTCATTCTCGACAAGAACAAAAGGATCAGTGTTCCATCCGTCCTCCTTCAGGGCAGGCTGCACATCATAGTGGCCATACACCAAAACAGTCTTCTTTTCATAGCAGTCACCCACAGTGGCCAAGACAACAGGAGGAAGAGGAAGCGTCTTGCCGTTGATAGAGTGGACACCAGGGTTGCGTATCTCTACACTAGCACCCAACTTCTCGAGTTCCTTTACCAGGAAATCACCCATAGCAAACACATCCTTGCGACGGTCAGCATCAGAACTGACACTGTCAACACACACACAACAAGCATGGGTGAGTTTCCTGTTCTTCTCTTCCAACAGTTATAAGAAGAGGTGCTTGCCTAGGAATGGCCACAGCCTTTCTGAGGCGCTCTACAAAGTCATTTTGGTGTTGTTCAACATAGTCAATGAATTTGTCTACTGGGCTCGACATGGTAGAGAGGAGAATAAAGAAGAGAGTAGATTCAGGAAATCGTGAGAAAGCAAATGAAAATAAAGCGCGTTTTCCAAGACAGGCGGAGATGGAATGGCATGGGTGGGATAATAACTTGGAAAGAAAAAAGAAAAGAAAAAAAAAGGTAGTGTCCAGACTGTTTCCCACCAAAAGAGGGCTTCTTTAGGAGAATGTCCTAATAAGGGAGGGGTGTCTCTCACTCATTTGTGTGAGTAACATCTCATTAGTATTCTGGATTTCAATAGGTAATGCCACATTCCATTTATAGAAGAATAGACTATAATCAAAGGGTTACAAGTATGCGATTTATTATTTCCTTTTATATCCCAACTGTTTTTGGGTGTGAACTATGAGAGAGCGTGTCACTTTATCACAGAGAAGGATCCCTGTTCCCATATCACATTACAATTAAAAAGACAGACTTAGGCAGACAGACAAACCCTATAAGTGTGACGTAGCAGCTATTCCCATGCTTGTAAAGAGGGAGAACAAGGTATCTCGCTCTCTCATTCACTCAGGTCCAACTTTCTTGGATTCTAATTGGCTGATATTCTACTTTACTGTTGACTGACCCTACCCACATCCATCTTTTTCCTTGTTTCTTTTTCTTTCTCTTGTACTCCCTTGTGTGCTTTTGCCCCTTCTCTTTATGTTCTTTTATTTTCTATTTTCTATTTTTTATTTTTATTTTTAATTATTATTTTTATTATCTGTACAATGGGGTACAGTAAGTTAATATTGAAAACAATACTGCAGTGATGGAATACAGAAGAATGTCACTTGTTCATCCATGTTATGTCTTTTTCTGCCTATAAAATACTCCTTATCCTGTACTGCCACTGCCATTCTCAGTCACGTCTACACACCCAAAGATTTTTGGGATATATAAGGAAATATACTGAGAATAAGATCGCAATATTTATTTGATTGGCTAATGTGTTTTAAAATGCTTTTTCGCTGTCTAAATGAGCTATTTCAAACTCTGTCTGCCTATTCTAGCAATCACTATTGACTTTGCAATTAAAAAGTATAGAATTAGCTGTAAAGACAAGAAATAGATCCAGAATTTACTTAATATTACAACTCAGTCACTGCATTTGTTGTTTAACATAATGTGTTAACTATAAGCCCATAGTATTTGCAGTACACACCCGAGGATTTTCTGGCTTTTAACCAGATACACGCTATCCCCTGTACGTAAAAAAATATCTTGCCTTTTATGTATCTGTGTTTAAAATCAAAGGTTTGCAAGTATCTAAATTTTTCTTTCCTTTTGTGGATACCTCAATATCAAATTGTATTATCAATAAAATATATTGTTTATGAATAAAATTGTTTATTGTAATACTGTAGCTAATAATATACTATTACTATAGCTACTGCTGCTCTAGGCGTATTCCTTCATAGCAATAGATTCTATACCCTAAAAGCCTTGTGCTTTATCCTTGGAAGATAGATAACTATGCTCAGGAGTATACCCTAGAGACCCTAGATAGTATAGAAGACCACCTAAGACTGACTTGAAAGGAGTCTTTACTTGCCTAATAACAATACAATGAGTGTCTTGTGGAATACAATGAGCTCAAGCCCAGATGAAGACACTGCTTACCTTTTTATCACTAGAATAGTCCTTGGTGGTATCTACAACTTCCTTCTATTCTGGTGATGTATACACTAGTCTCCACTCATAAAACTCAAAAGTCAAACAATTCACACTCTATTTGCCTTGGACCTAAAGGACAGTATTAGAACCAATATCTTGTTCTCATTAAGTACTATTGTTAATACCAGTTACAATGAGATAATTAAGGTGATTATGAATATTGAGTCAATGAATGATTATACAGTTCTTAATATAAGTAATTTTGGTTCTATTTTCTGGACAATGACCACTAGAGTTAATTCCGTGTGTGTTCTATAATACATCTTTCTTAAGCAGTGTCATATTGCAAATACTGTGGGCTTATAGTTAACACATTATGTTAATAAATGCAGTGACTGAGTTGTAATATTAAGTAAATTCTGGATCTATTTCTTGTCTTTACAGCTAATTCTATACTTTTTAATTGCAAAGTCAATAGTGATTGCTAGAATAGGCAGACAGAGTTTGAAATAGCTCATTTAGACAGCGAAAAAGCATTTTAAAACACATTAGCCAATCAAATAAATATTGCGATCTTATTCTCAGTATATTTCCTTATATATCCCAAAAATCTTTGGGTGTGTATTCATAAATTTCAACAATATCCGCGCTTGCCAAGATTATGGAGTTGTTTGGGACAGAGATGTGAGTGCATCAAAGAATATCTATACAATTGCAGAAGAGTGTTTAAAGGGTCTCCATCGACCAGCTCCATTCTGTAGAAAAGAATAGATATTTGTATTCATACTATATCACCACATCAAAGGTGGTTTCCTATGGGATTCAGATATTTACAGGTAAATCTACATAATAATCTTTATTTAAAATCTAATATGAATACATAATTTATTTTTGCTCCGTCTCAAATTGACTTATCATTTTTAAACAATTGTAGTTCGACTATTTCTTTTTATATCCTAAAGATATCCTGGTGTGTAGTCACTGTGATTCCATAGCGTGCACTTGATAATGCATGTTGATGCCTGTTTGTCTTGTTATGCTCGTCTGTCTTTCATTATTTTATAGTAATGATGATAAAAATGATAAAAATGTGATAATGATAAGAGAAATATCCGAGGTTTCTTGTCTGTTCTAGCGCCGGCCTGTAGAGCCAAACCCACAACCCTCTCGTGCAGTCAATGATAAACTCTGTAACAATAAATAAGTGACAATGAACTAAATGTCCAATGATATGTGTGTATGTCGCCTGCCCAACAAGCCAACATGCTGACTGACTTACCTCTACTTCTACAACATCAGGAGTATAGATACGCTCAAGAATCAGCTGTGCAATTCTATCCCCTATAGAAACTAATCATTGGTGTGAGTCCTATTAGTTATTCGCTTGTTGGGTGGGTCGGTGTAGTAGACAGACACTCTATTTACTTTTGAAGTCCTCGGTTGAGAAGTTGAACAAAACAACCCCCACAGGTCCACGGTAGTCGCTGTCAATGACACCTGCACCCGTGTCTATAAAGTGATTTACGGACAGACCCGACCGAGGTGCTACTCGACCATAGCACCCTTTAGGCATACAAATGGCAATGTCAGTGGGAACAATAGCCTTGTTCTGGGCAGGGACAGTAATATTGGCAGCACTGTTGTTGATCATTAGTGTTATCATGAGGTGTCCATGGTGACTTGTAAACACCATTCTTCCTTTTTTACCTATAGAGATCATAGCCAGCTGCATGAGGAGATCCGCGTGTAGGCAGTTGTGCAAACTTGGACAAACGCTTCACTAATAGTTCAGTCATGCCAACACAGTAGAGCACAAAATAATAATAATTAGAATGAAATATAAACACACACACACACACAAAAAAAAAACCAGTGACAGTTCAAATCAGTGGACTTGTTAAATTGACTAAGATTAAAAAATAGGACTTTTTTTTTTTATAAAAATATATAGTTTATTTCCCATTATTTTGAATATGCTTTTTAGTGTGGCCTTTTTGCAAGAATGACGGTTGGGGCAGTTTAAAAAGAAAGGGAGTCAGCGTAGGGAAGACGGTAGACATCTCCCAAGGCAACAGTGGTAGGCTTTCCCTTGAGAAGTGTCTCTACTGCCTAAATACACATGCATACACAAAAGAAAGAACGCGTTACTATAGCTCCTTGCCATTTCATTTTTTTTTCCATCTTTTTCCATTTATACCTTGGACACGTGGGAGGCAGACACTTTATCATAGGCAGCCACCTGTTCAGAGAGAGAAAAGGGTTGCAGACGAAGAGCCTAATAAAACAGTCGTCAGATCAAAGGACAGATAAAAAAGACAGTCCAAGATCTCTTTTTCTTTTCCTTCTTTTCTTACCTGTGCACCTACGGATTCAAGACGATCCAAGCAAGTCTCCAATCCACCCACAGCAGAGAACTTGGCCTGGGCCACAGCTCTCTTGATGTCTGCCTCAGAGACAGTCTTGGCTAATGCCTTGAGCTGTTCAGCAGCAGCAGAAACAGCACTGCTCACATCAGCACTACCACCCGACACCTGCACACCAAACAGACCAGCATCAGAGTAGCCAAAGTTGAATGCCTTCAAGGAGACATTGTCGAATTTAGCAGCTGTCTGGGCCAACACACTGGATCCAGAAGCATCTCCCAAGACAAAACGGAGCACCTGGAGAGCAGCAAAATCAGCACTAGAAGTGGCAGCACCCTCAAAGGCAAGAAGATAGTGGGAAAGAGCACTGTGGGTCTCGTTACGGATCTCAGCACCATAGTATTGGGTGGCAGGTGAGCTGACAGCACCAGCAGGCAAGTCAAAGTACTTCTCCACCAATTGCTTCACTGTGTCATGAGCAAGACCAGCACCCACAACAGCCACCTGACCCTGAACAAATAATTGACGTGCGTAGTTCTTTACAGAAGCATTGCTAATGGCGCCTGACTTGGCAAACACAGAGTTACCGAGACCTTCACGGAAAGCACCTTGGTGAGCCAATTCAATGGCAGACACCTCATGGTTAGCCCAGGCACTGAGAGCCTGTGCCTTGGTGTGGCGGGCAACATCAACGAATTCATGCTCTTGGAACTTTTGGTGTTGAACAACGTCAGCAAGAATCTCAGCAAACTGATCACTACAGGGTTTCCTCTGCCTTTAATGATGTGTGTTCACTGTAGGCTCTACTTACGCATTCTCGCTCAAGAACTCTGCAGAGTAGACAAGGGACTCGTGGGTGACGTTGGAAGAAAGGACAGCGCCGGCAAGTTCAGCTTCACGTGCAATACGGAAAGCAGTGCGTTTGGTGTTGTTCTATAGAGATGAGGTGTTATGTACGTCGAGGGCGATGAGACAACGATGACAATATAAACAGATATAAACAGATATAAATATAAAAGAAAAGACGGGTTGGGTGCGTTCTTGCTCACAACATTGGAAAATAAACACAGCAAGACACACTCACCTTGAAGCCGTAGTTCTTCAACAGATGGGCTACACCGCGGTGACCATTTTCGAATCGAGAGCCTCCTTTAACAACAACAGCCAAACCAGCAATGTGTCCAGGTTCCTCAATAGAGGCAACCTTGATGCCGTTGTTGGCGGTGCTAATGTGGACACCGTGAGTGGCGGTGGTGGCGTAGGTAGCCTTGTTAACGGTGGGAAGAGAGACAATAGCTCTGCGTGTGGCAGCCAACATAATGAAGAGGGAGGAGGGCAAGTGGCAAGGAATAGAGCGAGTTTGGAGCAACAAAAATGAAAAAGCCTTCAGGTGCTAGGCTGGATGTTTACCTTTTTTCAATCTCAGACAGTAGAGTGAGCAGGGGGAAGAGACGTCATCTCTGTAGGATATGTGACTGTGATAAGAAAGAGTATGTGCAGTGGTGGACATGCATAAAAGAGATATGTCCTCACTGGATCAAGTCAGTTTATGCCTTTATGTTTATATGTATATACACTACTTCCAAAAATTAATGTCGCGTTTCATAAATATTTATAATACAATCTATACGCATATGTGACAAGTGAATGCGACATTACTTTTCGGAAATGGTATATATATTTATATACATATATATTCTCATTGAATAATAAATAGAGGTAGTTTAATGATGGATATACACTGTAGTTATTGAATTCACTAAGATTTAGCCTGATATCCTAAGGAAATAGAAAGTTCATGGATTCATTAGACTGTCCTGCTGTATCTCTCTTGTCGGCTTGTGTTTTTACCTTGGAATGGATCCACACGGGCTCTTTTTGTACGGATAGAACCTCCTTTGACTTCCTCATCAGACTCTTCTTCTTGTACTGTTCTCTGTGCCTCCTCAGATGCTTCTTCATATTCACTGCCACTGCCGCTGTCGCTGCCGCTGCCGCTGTCTCTGCCGCTGTCTAATAGATAGAGGAGAACACTTTATCAGACTAAAAGAAAAAGCCTCTCATCTGTCTCTGTCTCAATCCCTATACCTTCTTGAGGACGCTTTACTCCTCCTACTACTACTAATAGATGAGTGTGGTTCAATGGCACAGAAATGTCTACCTTCACTTGGTGTTTCATCATTGACAAGAGCTGCTTTGATGAATCGTGCTGCTGCTGCTTTATTCAATGTCATCGAAGCTAATCATCGTCCTTATGAGTTTATACACTAAAAGTAATATTCACCTACCTTTGGGTGCATTTCCTTCTGCTGCTTTAATCTTCTGCATATAGGTCTTGACTCTTTCCTAACCACCAATGCATTCCATTATCACCTGTGTCTATTCCCTCAACCAAGCACTTACAATCTCTTTCATCACTTGATGGTCTTTCACATCATGGCCCTGTGTCTTTAAATAGGCTATTGACCCATAGTAGAGAGTATCAGTCATCCTGCTATCTTTTTCTATAGCCATGGCCATTACACAATGGACTTACTAAAGAAGAGAGTGTTGACTGCATAGGACACAAGCACCTGGAACTGAGCTCGTTCAATAGCTGACAATTTGCTATACGTATCGGCAATAGGGTGGGCTAAAAGTGGCTCTAAATGACGTGCCACTAATTCTGTGCGCAAAGAAAGAGCCCTTAATGCCTTCTTTGCAATGTCTTTCTGTGCAGGATCCATAACAAAAGCTTACTCTTCAACGCAAAAGCAGAGAAAGCAAGTCTCAAAAGACCCGTCACAGGAAACATATGTGATTGGCGGAGTATTGTTTCTCGGTGCCTATACACCTGCTTTTATTGCAAAATCCCATAGCATTGAAATAAGGCCTAAGGCCATGCTTTCCAAGGTACATGAGGCACCTCCATCAAATAGTCTCTCTTTTTGTTTTTGTTCCTCCTGTTATAATTAGTGTCGCCTTGACCTCTTTTGTCGAGACCACTCCTTCCATGGTCGATCTGTCGTCCAACTCTCTTTGGACTTTGCCTCACCCTCCAGAGTAGGTGCTGCACCATTCAGCCAAGGATGATCCAGCAAATCGCCGGCTTTTGCTCTGTTTTGGTAGCAGAGCATTGGACCCAAAAAACTAGCAATCTCCTCTGCTTCATAGCGACTGAACTGATACTTATCATGTAGCACATCATCCAGTCGCCAGTCCTTGAGGCGGGTAATGTGTCGGAGATGTCCTTTACTACTGAAAAAATGATTGGATTCCTTGCCAGCAAGAGAAAAGGAGCGAGGCATGGGTCCAATCAACTCAATGATTTGTGCAAGATGATCTATTTCTTTTTGTTCAGCCTCTTTTGCTATCTATCTATCTATCTATCTATCTATCTATTTATATATAAAGAAGTCCTAATGACTTACCATCGTCTCTGCTAAACCTGGATCCTTTGCGTGGATCAAACATGTAGTTGCCGGTCAATAGCTCAAATATCTAGTCAATTCTTCAGCCTCCCCTTTCTCTTATTTTCTTCTTCCTTTCTTAAAGAAACATGCCCATTGTTTCCCTTACCAAACAAGCTAAGCTCCATATATCAGCACCAGCATCCCACTTGGCCCCCAGAATCACTTCGGGTGATCTGTACTGACGCGTCTGGATGTCTTCTGTAAAGTGATGGTTCACCCAACAAGCATTCCCGAGATCAGCAATCTTAATCTTGATTTCTTCTCGGCCCTTATTCCAAGCAAGTGAGTCTATAGACAAAGATCTACTCTTTTCATTTCAGTCTCCCCCCCTATGCTTCTTCTACAGCAACGCAATGCTATACAATGCCACCCCACTGCCACCCCACTGCCATACCACTGCCATACCTTGAGCGATTGCGTTTGCCTGATGTTCTAGAGCGTCGTCCTCTGCTACTGTCCTCCTGTTCACACGACAGAGGCTGCGACTGTACCATCTTCATATGACCCCTTGGCTTTCGTACTGGACTTCTTCCTCTGCTATGACTGTTGGTGTCTGGCGTCGTGTTGGATCTTACTGAACTTTCTTGCAGTTGACTCTCTCCTTGCACTGTTTCTGACTGACGCAGCAGCTCTTCTGCATTGTCCAAATACATAAGCACATTCTCAGGCTTCAGATCTGTATGAATAATACCACACAGACGGTGCATATAGTCTAATCCTAACAGCATTTGTTTTGCAATTTGTTTGACAAGAGGGACAGGAATCCCTCGGTGTCGATACCGCTTAAGAAGCGACAACAAGTTCTCACCCAATACCTCAAATGTCATGCAGATGTGGGTCCCATGGGGCCCAGTGACATTAAAGTGGTCCACCACTGCAGTGACATAGTAAGCCCCTAATGAGTGTGGGTCTGCAGTGGCTACACGCTCCAATAGCTTAATCTCATCCATGGCTGTCTCTGTATAATGTTCTGCTGACTTGACTACCTTCATAGCAAAGTGGTTTCCTGTCCTAATCCCTCCCCATAGCCATAGGATATATGGATAAGTACATTATGAACTCTAGAGTAATAATAGTGATCGTGATAGTGATCGTGATCGTGATAGTAATAGTAATAGCAATAGTAATAGTAATAGTAATAGTAAAAAAAAAAAAGAGGAGAAGGAAACTTACGTCTGATCTCTCACAAGCCAAACCGTAGAAAAATGCCCCCAGCCTAGTTTGCGCACCACCACATACCGTCCATTCTTGTAGACTTCTCCTACATGCACAGGATGATAGCCTCCCTTACAATAATCGCTTCTGTCTTCCTCATCCCCACCCACGTCGTCTTCTGTCAAGGCAACAGACCCAGCAGAGTAGTAGCTATGGCGTGAGTCGTGGCGTTTATGAGAGTCCCTTGTCCGTTCTATTTTGGACTTGAGCTTGGGCTTGGACCTAGACTTGGTGTGGCCGGATCTAGGGCGGCTGCAATGTCTACAAAGGGAAATAAACATTGAACAATGCGTTCCTGGTGTGCTTGAAGGAATGCAACATGGCGTACTTGCCCTGCATCAATAGGATCTCTGAGGACTATGCGCTCATGGTGTCGGCTAACAGGGTGTCTAGGTGCATCCAGACGAACATCCTTTCGTCCCCATGTATCTATTGTGTTGATAGTGTGCTCAGAGACAGGCATTTTCTACCTTGTGTCCTAGTCAAAGGCATAATCAATACTAAAGAAGGAGAGGGTCAAGCAACTAGGCGACAGGAACCTATCTTACAACTCCGCATTGTTAAGCCACACGCCTCTTTTTTGCGTGACGATGGACTCTATCTATAGAGTATAGACTATTGTTTATAAAATAGAGATAGATGATGTCATTGATTCCGATGTAGATAATGTACTATGGATAATGTACTATGGCCATTCTTTCCTTCCATAAAGTTTCTAATGAATATTTGTATCTGAATGTGTGTAATGTCCACAGAAATCATTCCCATTGATAGAGAAGGGTGTCAGTAGAAAGAATAAAGGATGTACAACAAGAAATGCATTTGTATTATCCAGCATTGCTTAATAGGTATATGTTTTTATTTTCCTTTTGTCATGCTGCACCAATGGACTTGTGTACTCTACAACATAAACATGGCTACTCTTTCAGTTTTACAGATCAAACCACAGTTCCATAGTGTTATTTCTACAAAGAACAAGTCACTAGTGAAGATGTAGATGCATTTATTTATTTATCATTAGAATTATGTATTCTTGGCAAGGAAGAAGAAAAAGAAAGAAAAAGAAAAAGAAAAAGAAAAAAAAAGATTATGTAAGGAAGTTTGTGTTTAAGCAATGCCTATTTTTTTTTTTTGCTTATGAATGCGATGCTGATGAAAACATATCAATAGTAATAAGAGTGAAAAGAAGATGATAAAGACAGAAACCACAGCCATTTCTTTCTGTTGTTTTCATACTAATGCCTTTGGTAGTGTTGGAGATTGCCCAAACTACTACTGGGACGCAATCCATCCTGCATTCTAGCACTATAGGTGATGTTGGAGTGACTTGTACGCAGGCCACTGGTTCCATGGACAGGAGCCCCAGATACGCCACCTCCATTGGGTTTGTACACAGCAGGCAGCGTAGCTCTCTGTCCCTCATAGGGGCCTTGTGCTTGGGATGAACGTGCCTGTCTTGGCTTGGAAGCCAGGACTGCCATTGGAGGGGCTGCTGTGGGTGCTGCTGTTGCTGGGAAATGCATTTGTTGGAATGAAATAGTATGCAATCCTGGTTCAGGCAATTTGGCCAAGAGTCCTTCAATCTTGGCATGGGTGGCACTCATTTTAGGCTTGACTCTTTTGGCCTCTTGCTTTTCTTGTTCAAGCTGTTTCAGGAGATCCATGCCTGACATTTGAAGACGTTGGGGCTGCATAGATTGGACATGATGCGCAGGTGGGGCCTTGGTGGAGGATGCATGAGAGACATGCTGGTATTGAAATTGAGCTAGCTGGGATTGTTGGTAGCGTTGGATTTGATGCAGTTGCTGCAAGTGAGTTGCTTCTACACGCCGATATCTTTTTGAATAGGCCAATACTTCATCATCGCTCTCCTGATCCTGCTCCTGATCCTGCTCCTGATCCTGCATGTGTTGTTGATGCTGTGGGTGGTATGGATACTGGCTCTGGTAAGGCTCTTGAAAGTGCTGGAAGGCAAGGTCTTCTGCTGAGGTGGAGGCAGAGACAGGTGCAGAGGTATTGGTGCGATGACGGACATTGGTCTTCTCAAACCCATCATGGCCAGACAGTGTGTGGGCCCATCCTCTTGACATGCCAAGGGGTCTTGTGCTAAGAGTGCCCTTTTCATTTGATTTACCAGAAGAGTGGAGATGGGAGGGCGACTGTGACCAAGCAAGACGACTATGCAACAGGCTCTTGTCATCATCAGAATCTGTGGGCCGTGAGTCAAGAGCAATAGGAAGATGCAGTGGAGCAGGATAGGAGAAGCCAGGAGAAAAGGGTTGATGTGGCATACATTTAGATAAGAGAAAAGAAAGAAAGAGAAAAGGGAACAGGGCAATAAGAGAGAGAAAAGACGGCCATTACCTTGGCTGTCTTCTTCATCACTAGGAAGTGGTTGAGCAGTTGGACTCAGATAATAAGACTTCTTTGGAGTGTGCAAAAGGAGTGTTGGATCTGAATACTCATTCTCTTCTTCTTCTGAGCTTTCATTCTCAAAGACCTCTTCCTCATCATCACTGGGCAGACACATTGTATTTCTGTTCTTACGATGAGGAATACCTTTTGGACAGGAGAACATGGATAAGCGGACTACCCCTACCAGACTTAACAAGTACCTTTTCCCTGTAGACCAGGAAGAACATCAGTAAGCTGCTGTCTGCCCAGTGTTCTTGTGCCCTGAGCCATAGCATGTGTAGAATAGAAAGAACGAGAGGACTTCAAGGCAGATGAATGGGGCAGCATAGGAAAGAGAGAAAGAGAGAAAGAAGCTGAAGATGTAACTCATGGCAGAGAATAACAAGATAAAGGCAAGTGGTGGTGTGCCATCATTGTGCCGATAAAAGAATATTGACGTGCAAAAGTAGTGTAGCAAGGAGTCTTTTTTTTTATATGTTTATATACATACATACATACATTATGTTTTGTTTGTTTATACTCTACTTTCCCTTGCATTGCACTGCTTTACTATATAAATAGAAGCTGCCAAGTCATTCTACACAACAGACGATAGAAGTATCAAGTACCCAATAAGTGTAAGATTTAAGCAGACCGGGGGGGAATTTTATTGTTGATATTCTTCCTGTTGTTGTTTTTCTTTCTACTCTTAAGTACATGCGCTCTCACTACCAGCTGCCTTTGTGTTAAGAATCAAAGCAACAATCAAGCCATAAAGACCAAGGACTTCAGCAAAAATAAGAATAAGAATCTAACCGACATACAGTGAGTACATGACGAATGTTATTTTTAAAAAGGGGGGGAAGACCATCTTACCATGCCCACAAACATTCTTGGCTGTTGAGCTGTAGCACGCACACCAGCATCACCAGTAATACCAATGGCAATACCAGCAGCAAGACAACTCAAACCCACAGACAGACCAGCACCAAGTTGGATGAAGCCGCTGAAGAGAGTCTGCTTCATGGCCACTGTTTGTCCATTAGAGAGCATTAGAGAGCATTAGAGAGCATTAGAGAGCATTGGAGAGCATTTAAATAGCGGACTTGGTCCAACCAGTAAATCTACTTACAGCCACCCGACAAGAGCACAGAAACCACAACACCGTAAATACCCAAAATACCAGCCATAACAATAGGCACAATGCATTTGACAACAAGGTCAGGTCTCAACACACCCATGGCAGAGAGACCCACACCAGACTTGGCAGTACCATAAGCAGCACCGAGACCTGTTGTATTTCTATTAGCCAACAAAGACCACCTTTTCTCTACACTTACAGCTAAAGACAATGGCAGCAGTGCAGCCCATAGAGCCAAAGAAAGGTGCATAGACAGGGCTGTTTGTGGCGTTAGTACAGATCCGAGCTCATCTGCACCCGAGCCTCTTTTCTTTCTTTCTTTCTTTCTTTCTTTCTCTTTCTCTCTCTTTTCTTATCGGCCCCACCCACTCACCAGTAGTCAGTCATAGTTTACAATAGAGAGATAAAAGAGTAGGTCTATAGGTAGAGTAAGTGCCGTGCAAAAAATAAAGAAACAAAGGGTAAATAAAGTACGAAAAAAAAGAGAGAGGGAGAGAGAGAAAAAAAAACAACTCACGTTTTACTGAGGAACGGAAGAGAAGAAACTGTCGAACACTTTAGGAGCCTCCTTGTAACCGAGCAGCGTTACTTTCACTTTCCATGTCCGATGATTACTTCTATTGCGTCACTCCCAACAAACACCATGACTCCGAGTGTCTTTTTTATTTTTATTGTATCTATATTGTATCTATCTATATTATATCTATATTATATCTATATTATATCTATATTATTCTTATTATTCTTATTATTCTTATTATTCTTATTATGGCAATAAATAAGAGTCCGATAGTACCTTATTTCACCAGATCTCACCACTTTTCATCACTTTACACTGTCATTGTTTCATTGTATGGGAGGTTCATAGTTTCATATGTTTAGCAGAAATCATAAAGGTAATTTTCAATCTCAAAACGAACGCTTTTGGCAACTGCTCTCACAAGTTCTAAACTGACGTTGCATTTGTATTTCACAGAGTCCAATCGGTCCATACTTGTGGCACGCAGCAGCAGGCGTAAGGAAGTAAGACTAGTGATCTTATTGTAAAGAGGATAAGTGTGTGACAGCGCTTTTGTCTTGTTTTGTTGATGTTACCTGCAGTTGGATATTGACACTGTCTTCTAGTGCGTCATCAATAATGCTGTAGAATATTGCCAGCATACGCTCTACAGGAAATGCCTTTGGACCCAGTAGCTGAGGTCTCATCTATGGCAGAACCCACTAAGAACACACTTCCTTGGGGTGTTTTTGGTGCAGAACACACATTACCTTGCCTCCTTCTGCTGGACCCACTCTGGATTTCCGTGTTCCTCCGCCCTTTTTTCTACGCCTCTCTTCCCCTACTTTGGCAAAGTACCTTATATCAAAGCGTGGTGGATTGTAAGAGGCCAAGTAGGAAGCGAGTAAAAGGAACTTTGTATAATAGGGCAAATCAACTCCCGCTATGCCCACAGAACAATAAGCCCAGGAAACACGCTTGAAGATTCTCTTTGTTCTCCTTTACTGCCCCCTCCCCCTTTGCTCCCTTGCCTTTGCACTTGCCTTTGTCCTGTGCTAAAGTCATGCATGGGAGGGGCACAAGTGGCATCGTCACTGTTTCTTCTTGTGGAGTGAGTTTCTCCTTCAGTGCCTGTGCCTCCTTGGCCCACTCGGCACTCGAAATCTCACGTAGGTACAGTTTCCCAGTGGCCTCTGCAAGGTAAGGCTGGATGTGTCTGAACAGTTTGGCCTTTTCTCGTACTTGCACTGTCCACACATACGCCCTATGAGTCATTCTCTGTTCCTGTGCATGCAAGACCACTTACCCTCCCCCTTCTCCAATGGCTCAATGTACAGAGGAAACAAAAGAGCAGAAAAGTAGCGTAGTTCATTAAGATCCCTGCAGTTGTGGTGGAGGATAGAATACACCATCTCAGCAAACCCCATGAAAAACGCACTGTCCACTGCACCGTCTACCGCCTCCAGGGATGTCTCCGTGCCCTTTTGTTTCTTACACGCCATAAAGTCGAGGAGAAGGATAGCCAGAATATCTTGTTGGGTGTAGTCTGAGAATCGCAAGTAAAAGGGCTCAAGACTTCCTCCTTTGACTCTGAACTTCTCAAACACCACTGTACTGATCAGCAGCACACAGACATTTCTTTGTGTCTGTTCTCATTGCTAAGTAACATGGTGACGAAGAGAGAATTACCATTTCAGACAGACGTAGAAGCACAGGCAGGAGAGACGGAGGCATGTCTCGAAGGCGCTCTGCCTTGTCCAAGATCTGCCGTGAAGGATGAATCCCATGCTGTGTTTTCTTTTTCCATGTTCCCTTTGTAGGACACACTTACCACACGCACTTACCAGGTACAATGTGCTATCTACGCCCAAAGGAATGTGTGTACCATTGGCAGTGACGCCTTGCTGAATCGCCTTGATGAATTGAAGTACAGTGTCTGCCTTGTGGACATTGGTGCATTGGTTTTCCCAGCACGGTGTCCACCCACACCACTGGTTCAGGGCATGCTCAAATAGCATGCGTGGTGTGTGGCGTTCTACACAGTTCACATAAGCCCAGGAGGTACGAGACAGAGTGGTTTCCATAAGGGCCCTGATGACACTTGTTTTTCCTACTGAGGGTTGGCCATAGACAAAGATACTAGGCACAACTGCGTCTGTAGGCTATTACAGAGCAGAGCAGAGCAGAGCAGAGCAGTTTGTACAAGTGAATGAAGGTGAGTTTTGTAGTAGAGGAAACAATAAAGGGATTACATTGCCCATGAGTCCCAGTAGGCAGGCAATTTCCTTGGCTCTTCCTGGAAACTGTTCCTGCAGTACTGCTTGTGCTGTTTGTGCTGAGGTCATGTCAGTGGCAATGAGGGACAATAAGGGACAATAAGAGTGTGACGTTTAATCAGTAAAAATAATAGCAGTAACAGTAATAGCAGTAACAGTAATAACAATAGCATGAGCAATAACCCTCCTTCTCCTTCTCCTTCTCCCTCTCCTTCTTCCTTCCTCGTTCTTTCAAGGACTTATTTAAAGTCTGTTCTGCTTAAACACCTTAAACTCCAACTACATACAAACTCATGAGTCACCCTTTGTCCTCTTCTTTTGTTTTGTTTCTCACTTACATAGAGAAAGGCTACTCGCACAGGAGGGGTAATACATATCCCCAACGGCTGATACACCTCTTGGTTCTGTGTCTCGATGAACTCTGTCAGATGTTCAAGGGCCTATACGACAGTAGAAAAGAAAAAAAAACAAACAAAGAAAAAGAAAACATTGGTTGATATGCAGCCCACCAACTTCCCTACCTGTTTTACCTGTTTTACTTGTTCTTTTTATGTTTACCTTTTGGTACTTGCTAGGAAACAAGATAGGCCAAGTGTAGATGGTCAGACACTCCATCACATTATCAAAAACATCTCTCCATGACAGTGTTTCTGCATACGACAGCATACTGTTGATAGTGGTGACAGTATGAAGGATGTACTCTCTAGATACCTGTTGACAGATAAGACTGGAGTGCATGAGTAAGGTGGTGTCTTACTGCTTCTACCAGTGCTGCTGGGACAAGCGTCTCAAACTGAGTGATGCCGTTTCCCTTTGAGTAATCCCGTTCAATCCGTACGTGGAAGGTGGTTGGGTTGGGAATGGGGATATTGACGAGTGGCATACTGTGTCGTTGTGTTTCTTCTGGTGTTCTTATACTGATGCCATAGCCCTTGTCAGTCACACTCTCCTTTTCTTGTGTGTAAAGAGAGGTGGAGGGGTCAAAGAAGGGACGATTGACTGGAATGAAGTCAGAACAGACCAGAAGTTAACATGAAGAAAGAGAGAAAGAGAAAAAGAGAATGCTTATGCTTATGCTTATGCTTATGCTTATCATTATAATTATTACATAGGTGTTGGAAGGAAGGGGTCATGGAGACTCTGTGAAAGGTGGCGGTGGTGGGTGTCGTTGCTACTGTATTCTCCACTGTCTTTGTATGTGTCGCTGCTGCTGTATCTCCCGCTGTCTCTGTAGGTGTCTCTCCTACTGTCTTTGTAGGTGTCGCTGCTACTATATCAGTGACTGTGGCTGCACCAGTGACTGTGTGGGCAGAAAAGGGGCGTGGCACAGGTGGCAGCACGGGTGGTGTGTGGGTGGAGTAGGCAGGAACAAGAAGTGGTAGAGTATCAAGGGAATGAACCCTACGAAGACTTGCATCGTGGTGTGTTCCTGTAGAAAACTCGCTTTGACCACTGATGCACGACATCCTTCGTTTGGCATGTCTATCACGCACAAGAGGTGCTACCAACCAAGTGTCTGTGTATCTTTTCTCTATTTTGCTAGTCACACTGTTCCTATGTGGAGGTGGATGACGACGACTGTCCATGAGAAGATAAGAAATCAATAAGGGAAAGGGAGAAAAATCAAGCCTACTTCCACTTGCCTACACACCAGGAGATTTTTCTGGCCTTTAAGCGGTGATACCTCCTTCCTTTCTGGGTGAGCTAAATTTTGCCCTTTTATGGAACTGTATTTAAAATCAAAAGATTTCTGGATATCCAAATAATTATTTCTTTTTGTGGAATATCTCAATATTAAATTGTATTATCAATAGAATATAGTGTTTATGAATAAAATTGTTTATTGTAATAGTATAGATAATACTATAGTATGACTGTAGCTACTGCCCAAGTGTATTCCCTCATAGCAATAGAATCTATACCCTAGATACCCTAGACAGTATAGAAGACCCCCCAAGTCTGACTTGAAAGGAGTATTTACTTGCCTAATAACAATACAATGAGTGTCTTGTGGAATACAATGAGCTCAAGCTAAGATGAAGACACTGCTTACCTTTTTATCACTAGAATAGTCCTTGGTGGTATCTACAACTTCCTTCTATTCTGGTGATGTATACACTAGTCTCCACTCATAAAACTCAAAAGTCAAACAATTCACACTCTATTTGCCTTGGACCTAAAGGACAGTATTAGAACCAATATCTTGTTCTCATTAAGTACTATTGTTAATACCAGTTACAATGAGATAATTAAGGTGATTATGAATATTGAGTCAATGAATGATTATACAGTTCTTAATATAAGTAATTTTGGTTCTATTTTATGGACAATGATTAGAGTTAATTCAGTTTGAGTCCTATAATAAACATCTTTCTTAAGCAGTGTCATATTGCAAATACTGTGGGCTTATAGTTAACACATTATGTTAAACAATAAATGCAGTGACTGAGTTTTAATATTGGGGTGATTCTTGTTCTATTTCTTGTCTTTACAGCCAATTCTATACTTTTAAATTGCAAAGTCAATCGTCACTGCTTAAACAGGTAAGTAGAGTTTGAAATAGCTCATTTAGACAGCGAAAAGGCATTTTAAAACATATTAGCCAATCAAATAAATATTGTAATCTCATTCTCAGGATATTTCCTTTTATATCCCAAAAATCTTCTGGTGTGTACATGGCCTCCAGTAGACAGGTATCCACTATCCGCTCCCGAGTGCGCCTATGGGTGCTGTGATTGGCTGAGATGTATGACGTGTACAACTCACCCTGCCCTACTTTTCTTATAGAAAGACAGGTTCATGCTCCTCCCTCTCTCCTCCTCCCGTCCGACACATCTCAGATACATCTCAGATACATCTCAGATACATCTCAGACACACCTCAGACACACCTCAGACACATCTCAGACACATCTCAGACAGACCACCACCACCCACCCACTCTCTTTGGAGTGTCTTCTGCCTTTGAATTGACGTCACCGCTTGGAGGCCAGGAGCAGCAAGCCTCTCCTCAAGAATACCACTGCTTCAAGGCAGTGAACCTTCTCTGTTCATCCGTCTAGTAAAAGGTGAGCTTGCTGATCTATTCATCCATCCATCCATCCATCCACCCACTCCATCTATCTGCTCTATCTGCTCTATCTACTCTATCTATCTACTCTATCTACTCTACTCTCTCTTGGTGTCTCAATGCCCAGTCTCTACGCATCTCAACCTTCCTCCAACCCCACGTCACCACCACTCATGCACATTTCTTGATATGTAAATAGCATTACCATGCAAATCTTTGTAAAGACACTCACTGGCAAGACCATCACCTTGGAGGTGGAGTCCTCTGACAGCATCGACAATGTCAAGCAAAAGATCCAAGACAAGGAAGGTATTCCCCCAGACCAGCAGCGTTTGATTTTTGCTGGTAAGCAGCTTGAGGATGGCCGTACTCTTTCCGACTACAACATCCAAAAGGAGTCCACTCTCCACTTGGTATTGCGTCTCCGTGGTGGTATCATTGAGCCCTCCTTGAAGGCTCTTGCCTCCAAGTACAACTGCGAGAAGACCATCTGCCGCAAGTGCTATGCTCGTCTCCCTCCCCGTGCCACCAACTGCCGCAAGAGAAAGTGTGGACACACCAACCAGCTCCGTCCCAAGAAAAAGCTCAAGTAAACTACTAGTGTTAGCGATGATGAGGCATGGTTTTTTTGGTGCTTTATTCATGTGCATTCAATACGAATCATAATAAATCTACCTCTCCTCCTCCATGTCTTTCTTTTTTTCTTTTTTTCTTTCTTTCTCTCTCTTTGTAGGTGTGGATTGGAAGTGTATTTCTATATATATTTCTATTGGGAGATATGGCTATGCGTGTGTGTGTGTGTTCTTTCAAGACAAGAGAAACAAAAACAAAAGATAGGAGAAAGAGAGAGTTCATTCGATCTCTGTAACTAGGCCTCCGTAACTAGGTGTTGGGGTGGATCAGGAGAAGTCATCGGCTCTTCCACTGCAGGAGGAGGTCCACTTTGGGCAGTGACACCATACCGAATCACAATGCTCCGAATGGCCATGTACAGCCTGGACACTGTAGGTGACACGTACGGTTCAGCGGTAGGGGGAAGTAGCAGCTCATCCAATGTATGTGTGACTGCGTACATGGCATCTCTTGTATAAGGAGACAGGTAAAAGCGAAGTCGCAGAAAGTGGATAAACACCACCAATGCCAACACAGATGTCTGGAAACTAAAACACAGTCCAACCTATGAATCCCTCTCTCCCTCTCTCTCTTCACCTACATTAATACCCCGCCAATCAGTCGTCCTAGAATGGCCACGACTTCTGCATAGGCTGCCAATTGAAGGGCCTTTTCATGGTAGTCATTAGAGTACTGGCGAATGACTTGACAGGCATGAGTGACTGTTGGATTGGAATTGTCGGGGAAAAAGGCAGGAACAAGAACAGTGCGCAGGTAGTTGAAGACATGGAAGAGAGAAAATGAAAAGTACGGTACAAGTGTGACTGTACCAAGCAACAGGTGAGTCACTTTGCTCCATGACACGTCTTCCTTTCTCTCTTCTCTCTCTTCTTTCTCTTCTTTCTCTTCTCTCTCTTCTCTCTCTTCTCTCTCTAAAACAAGTCTTCTCTCTCTTCTCTCTTTCTTTTTACCTGCCATGGGTTGGTAGGAGTACCAGTAGAAAGCAAGAGCAAAGTACTGGACATTCTCATCACGGAAGAACTCTTTGCTGAACCAAGTAGTGCTCTATAAGAAACAGATGATAAGAGATGATGAGAGATGATAAGGGACAACAAGTAGACGAGTTACCCCAGTAGAACGGCTAATAACAGTAGCATAAGAGAACAAAGCCCCCATGTACGCTCGTGTGTGGTAGATGGGATTAGCGTTCAATGACAGGGCCGATGATATGTAGAGGGCAGTGTTGCAGACAAGACAGACATGACCACACCACCAATAGAATTGTGGGTCCTAAGAGACGTGTTCAGTTCCTTATGCATAGTGAACTTGGCAGTTACCTTGATAATGGCAATGCATCGAGTGGAAAAGGAATCGTCTGCCATGACAGGACACAAGAGCAAGGACATTGGCTCTTTATACACTGTCCTGCAATACCAGTCACATAAAGGGGACAGGTTGGGAGGCTGTCTGTTTATCTCAGCCCTTAGTCACTGTCTGTTGATCAACACTGCCCTTCTCTCACACACCCAGTCCCGACGGCTCCTTCCTCTGCTACTGTCGCTAATACTACTGCCACTACCACTACTGCCACCACTACTACTGCTTCTCTTATGGCCTACCTTGAGTTTATTACTGATGAAACACCCAATATCAGCCTTCCTCCTAGTGGAGAGATGTCTGCACTTGAACTCCTTCCTTCTGAAGAAAGAAACATGCTACTGGAATATGCAAGCACCTACTTTGCCAACCACCCTCGGGACGTCGAATCCTACCTTAGCACACTGTTCAGTACTATTTCCACTAATGACTTTGATACAGTGATGACTCAGCCCAGACCTGGATTTGTCTGTAAATCGTCTGTGAGCAGTTCCAATAACAAGACCCATCACATCAATAAGGTTGTGTATGTTAACATTTGTTATTCCACGTCCATCCCCGAACCTTCCTTGGCCTCTGAGGATGAGATCCAGCAGGCTATGAATGGAGATCCTGATGCCTCCTATCGTGTGCCAATGAGTATGGGACAGCCCCGTTCTGAGAGCAGTGGAGGTACATTCATCAATCCATTGAAATGAGAATAGTCGTGCCTGAGATGCCCGTCTATTTTTTTTTTCTCTTTTTTTTTCTTTTTTTTTAATATGTATATTTGTGTGTGTGTGTGTGTGTGTGTGTCCATGTTATTCATCTTATAGTGGGCAAGAACAGTCTTATCATGGATGCATGTTTCCACACAAGGGCATTTATTCGATCAGAGACAGATCTTGACTATAGACTGTACTTGATTGAATTGGCATTCGAGTACATTGAAGAGAGCGAAAATGTGGTGCTCAGTCGACGTATGTAATTTTCTGTTCGGATAGGGAAGTGTATTGTTATGGGTGGTTGAATGGGATACCAATGCCTTTTATTATTATTATTATTATTAGAATTCAATGAGTCAGAGGTCAATTGTATTGGTACGATACCCCCGCGATACTTGAAGATTCCAAAGCCCAAGATGCTTTCTATCTTGAAGCATGTCCAAGAGCAGGGCATCTTTTTAGGAAAGTGGAGATATCAGCCTGAGTTTAGACTCACCAAGAACAACATCTTTATAATAGTGGAAATAGTGATGCCGTCGACAGTAAGGAGTTTGTGATTAGGGAGGAATGACCAAGTGATTTACCCCACTGCATAGGATGTCAATGACTGGAAATTAGAAATACAGACGGACTTGCTCATGTTAAATATCAAGGACAAACTCCTGCCAACATCGCTGTTCTCAAGAATCAATGTTCATCATAAGGATAACAAGGCTCTGTTCTATAAGAAGAGCAAACATCTTGTGGTGTGGTTGGTGCTGGGTGAGAATAGAATTAATCCTGAATTCGCAAGAACCCAGTATATATAACCAGTGTATTATGAATATAAAAGCGATCATTGCATTCTAAAACACCCATAAGAAACTAATCAGAGAAGTACAATAAACCATGAGCCATAAAAGAAAAGGTTCAACTCCTTTGTACATACTACCATGTCCATTGGGGAGGGAATATCTGGCAGTCCCATCCTACACCTGGTCTATTCTATCCATACGATAGAATCTATCTATATCTATAGACAAAGACCGTTCCTTTTTCTATCCTTGAGTCTATCCTTCTAGTAATGCCTTGAACAACACTCGAAAAGATGAATACTTTATAAAGATAAAGAACAGAAGCTGTATCTCCTTTGGAATCCATAGAGTGCCAATGACAGTCCCAACTAACATTGTACCTTTACTGCCTTTTCATAGTACATTCCAACAGCACTCCTTCCTCTCCTAATAGTGTCTGTCTCTTGTCTGTCTCTCTACTGCACTCACACCTTATTGCATCACCATGATCATGACTCAGCGTCCATACTCCGACAGATAGTGAGGATCTACAGATGAAGAGTCACACTTCTTTTTTTTTTTAAAAAAAAGTAAATCAAGTCAAAGAATAGAAGCATCCTCTACACCTACACAGCTCTGCTATGAACCAGCAAAAGATTGGTATTCTCGGAGGTAAGTGTGTCTGTGTAGACTATCCACCACCACCACCACCAATACTAATACTAATACCGCACTGGCTATTGTTTATGCTTAGGAGGACAGCTTGGACGTATGATGGTCGAGGCAGCCTCCCGTCTCAACCTTCATGTCGTTATTCTCGACGCTCCTGTAGATTCACCCGCCAAACAGATAGAAGCCACACAGTCCCATATCACAGGCGCCTTTAATGACGCTGCCAAGATTCGTGAACTAGCCACCCAAGTGGACATTGTGACCATTGAAATTGAACATGTTGATGCTCAAGTTCTTGCCGATGTTGAGAGTGAAGGCACTGTCCGTATCCACCCCGCCCCTGCTACTATCAAAGTCATCCAAGACAAATATGCACAAAAGTTGTATCTTTCTGCTGCAGGTATTCCTGTGGCTGACTCCATGGACACACCCACACAAGAGGCTATCATTGAGGCTGGTCAGAAGTATGGTTATCCCTTCATGTTAAAGTCAAAGACAATGGCCTATGATGGTCGTGGCAACTATGTGGTGGCCTCAGACAAGGACATTGTACCTGCCATGAAGGCCCTCTCAAAGACTCCTCTGTATGCAGAAAGGTGGGCTCCGTTTGTAAAGGAATTGGCAGTGATGGTTGTGCGTCGTGCCAATGGAGAAGTTCGTTCGTATCCTGTCGTAGAGACCATTCACAAGAACAGTGTCTGTCATCTTGTCATTGCCCCTGCCCAGGTCGATGGTGCTGTCCTGAAAAAGGCACAGGCCATTGCAGAAAAGGCCATCCAATCTCTCCCTGGTGCTGGTGTCTTTGGTGTGGAGATGTTTGTCATGGAAGAGGGCACTATTCTCCTCAATGAAATTGCCCCCCGTCCTCATAACTCTGGTCATTACACCATTGAGGCATGCGAAACATCACAGTACGAGAACCATATGCGTGCTATTCTTGATATGCCCCTTGGATCCACTGCTATGAAGGTCCCTGCTTCTATTATGGTCAATCTCCTTGGTGCTTCTGACAGCATAGAAGAATGCTATCGTCCATGCCAAAAGGCACTTGTCACTGATGGCACTACTATCCATCTCTATGGCAAGAGAGAGTGTCGGGCAGGTCGTAAGATGGGCCATATTACAGTGGTAGGAGAGTCTATGATGCAAGTACAGCAGCGTCTCTCTCCTATTCTCAAGGAGATTGAGCCTGATGTAGAGCGTTCTCTTAGCCTTCGTCCTTTGGTGGGAATTATCATGGGCTCTGATTCTGATCTGCCTGTTATGAAAGTGGGTGCAAAGATCCTACAGAGCTTCAATATTCCCTTTGAACTCTCCATTGTCTCTGCTCATCGTACACCCATGCGTATGGTAGAGTATGCCAAGTCTGCTGCTGAGCGTGGTCTTATGGCAATCATTGCTGGTGCTGGTGGTGCAGCCCATCTTCCTGGCATGGTGGCTGCTATGACCCCCTTGCCTGTCATTGGTGTCCCTGTCAAAGGCACCCATCTGGATGGTGTGGACTCATTGCACAGTATTGTCCAGATGCCTGTAGGTTCAATCCAACTCAACCACCCTTTCTCTTCTTCTGTGTACTAATGACGATGCTATGGGTGTTTATTAGCGCGGTATTCCTGTGGCCACTGTGGCTATTAACAACAGTACGAATGCTGCACTTCTTGCCATTCGAATGTTGGGTGCTTCTATTCCTAGTATCCAGACACAGATGGCCGAATACATGGAGAAGATGGAGGGAGAAGTACTTCAAAAAGTAGATAGACTCAACACTGTGGTAAGTTGGCATGAACTGGAATGAAGGACGATGACTGACCTCTTATGTAGGGATGGGAGAGCTATTAACAGACATTGTCTATCACATACCCACTAAAGAGGCTTTCATCTGAACTTATATCATTGATTGTCCTAATGAGTTTTCTTTTTTTCTTTTTTCTTTCTCTCTCTCTCTCTCTCTCTCTTTTCATGCCTTATTATGACTATAGCTTTATGGATTTCTTAGATAATGACCTCCAACATTTAATAAATGAAGAAAAAAGTGTTTTGTACAATACACACAGTATAGAGTGCTGGTTCAATAGCATCTAATATATATATATCTTTGACATGTAGCATAGTTTATTATGCTCATCTTCTACTGACATTAAAGAAGTGAGTTTGTTTTTTTGTTTTTGTTTTGAAAGACTATAATAGATATAATACTTATTAGTACATTCAGCAGCTTATTCATAGAATAGCAAGATACAATAAACAAGCAAGATGTCTCCATCATATAAGTATTTTTCTCTATTCATTTCTATACAGTCTCCTATGGGATCGGGAGTAGTATCTTTTTTATTTATATAAGAAGTGTTAATAAAGAGGGTTATGTTCTAAACAGTTAGCGAGCCTTGGTATAGAATACCTACATGTACTGTATTTTCAATTAAGCAATGATACTACTGTGCATTTATCTTAACTGTGAATATAAATGCAAAACGCTCTTCACTTAAAAAACTATAATAAACACAGTACATAAGAACAGTCTTTTTGATTTATTACTTGTCTGTGCCTTGTCATGATTGTACTAAATTCTAAGAGACATATGTGTATTAAAGGTTCACTTCTTGTTCTGAACTGTCCTTCTGCTCACTGAGGATATTTCTCTGGAATAGCCTGGGCCCATCATCTAGCAATTCTATTCAATTTCCTACCTTATATTCTGTTCTGGTTTGTTGAATGATAAAGAGCACACTCTAGGCTGGAAACCCCCTCTCACTAAATCCTCCAGATTTATACTATGAAAGTGTGTCATTAAAACATACTAAAGCCTTACTCAAAGTGCTTTTATGCAATTTCATGCTGTAAAACCCTTGAGTTGATGAACACCATGTTATCAAAGGGGTGTCTTTAGCTCAAACCTCATCAGTATAATGTCTTATTTGACAAGGTGCTTCTCTGTTATTGTTTCTTTATTATAATGGGTTGTGTTTATAATGATAATCACCCACTGTTATAGTGATAAGAGTAGATAGGCGTCTCTTTGATATCTAATCATGAGGGGATTTCCACAGGATATTTTTGACTTGAGACCAGAAAAGATGTTTCATTGGCAAATATTAAGGTGTATTTGTTTACTATTTACTTTATTTATCGTCATGAGCACATCTATACCACACATAGAAAGGACTATTTCATTCCATCTTATAATTACTATAGTGATTATTAGATAGATAGATAGATACATACATACATACATAGATGGCTACCGGGGTTGACCTCTTCATCTGACTCTACCACTGAACTTGCACTGCTCTTCCTTCTAATCACAGTGGCATAAGACCTATTCAGGCCTGTCTTTGCCTAAGATTCAATACGGGATTCTGGAATCATCACCAGAGATAGATCTATATCAACTCTCAATCCCTTTGCACTCATTACTTATCACCTCTCTCTTTTGACTCTTTGATTTTTACAATGAAGTGTGTTTTATGCCAATAGTCTAGCCATACTATATAAAAAAGGAGATATATGTATATGTATTCTTTCTCTTTTTCCAGGATTATTTCTTCATTTTTGTCTCGTTGAACAGAACGTGCTGTCTCACTAATAAGCATAACCATAATATTAATAATAATAAAATGAAGTTCGTAAGCCCAACGAATACTTTTCAGCTACTTACCAACAGGGTCGTATTTCATCATGGACAATTTGGGACTGATTCTTGGGCGTGATTTTACATAGTTGAATCCTGTGCCTGCAGTAGACAGCAACTTAACGAGGATAACTCTTGCTTTTGCTTTCTTTGCCATGGTGTGGAGGGAAGAATGTTGTTTTCCTTGTTTACACCGCTCCACATGCGGAGCTTCCTTATTTTTTTGATTTTTCGTACGGCCTATCCGAAACTCAGTCACGGATTGCACTAAGGACAGCGTAGAGAAGCCCATCCATCCAACTTCCTCTTTTCATCCAACTCCACTATGGGTAACGTATTGCATGACCAAGTCAACCCCAATTACTCCCCTCCATCCATCTAGTCAAAGATGCATCCATCCAGTCAAAGATGGATCCAGTAGACCTTCTCTATAGACTCCCATCTTATCCTATTCTCCACTGCATAAACATAAACTATATATGTATATGTATATGTATATGTATGTATGTATGTATATATATATACATACATACAAACATACAAACAAACAGACAGCTAACACCACAGAATAGGTATCAGTCGTGATTCGAGGCACAAGCGATCGTAAGTGTCCTACTGTTGTTGCTAATGTCCCAACACACGTCTCACCTTATTCCTCTTTAATCTAGTGCTACCGGTGCTAAGCGTGCTCAGTACAGAAAGAAGAGAAAGTTCGAGTTGGGTCGTCCTCCTGCCAGCACCAAGCTCGGTGGTAGACGCATCCACGTTGTCCGTGTCCGTGGTGGCAACGTCAAGCACAGAGCTCTCCGTCTCGAAGCTGGTAACTTCTCTTGGGGTTCCGAGGGTGTTGCCCGCAAGACTCGTGTTTTGACCGTCGTCTACAACGCCTCCAACAACGAATTGGTCCGTACCAACACTCTTGTCAAGGGTGCTGTTGTGCAGATTGATGCTACCCCCTTCCGTCAGTGGCACGAGTCCCACTACGGTTCCAGCCTTGGAAAGAAGAAGGCTGCTACTGAGGAGGTTGCTGAGACAAAGAAGTCCAACAGTGTCCAGAACAAGCTGGCTGCTCGTCAGTCCGGTGCTGCTCTTGATCCTCTCCTGAACGACCAGTTCAATGCTGGTCGTTTGTATGCTGTGATTGCCTCCCGTCCTGGTCAGTCAGGTCGCTGTGACGGTTACATTCTTGAAGGTAGAGAACTCGAGTTCTACGTCAAGAAGATCAAGGTAATGTCCCCCTCTTTCTTTTCCTTTTTATATAATTCATGCAACTCACTCTGGTATAGAGTCGCAAGTAAACGTGTGGTGGCAATGCTTCAAGTACCACAGTTGTATGACCTCACGAATAAATCACAAATCCATATCATCATTCAAAAAAAAGAAAGCTTTTGTTTATATTGTTTATTGAGTGTGTAAATGGAGTCATGTTCTCAATAGTTTGCCAATGCATTTCTCTTGCTTTTGCCTTGCCCATGCAGGGTTTCTTTCTTTGTAATCCACAGGCGGGCGTATAAGAACGCTAAAGAGCTCCACTGCAAAAAAAATGAATGAATTTTAAGTACACACAATTTATCACTTACTTATGCGAAGACGTCTCTGTTCTTTGAATGCATCAGGTGCATAATCCATGGCATCATGCAGAAAGTCAGTAATATAATGGAGTACATTTAGATGAGTGTGAGGAAGACTGGTCATAAGCTACTCAATGGTCTTGATGTGTTAGTTTTCTTTTGTCTGCTTGGCTATAAAGAGGATTGTCTGTTTACCGTAGACATGGCTTCAGAAGCATCAGCTGCCTCCAGTGCTAATGTGTAGAGATGAGTGGGGATTACAGACTCAGGAAGACAGTCTAAAAAGGCCACCAACACATCAATCATGGAGTTGGCACCCAAGACTTCCTTTGCGTGTAATGATTTCTCAGCCAAAGACAGAGATTCTATAGCCACTGTCTGTGTTTCTACATCTTCTCCTAACAGAACAGCAGTATCAAAAGGTTCTCCCGTGTCCATGCAGTGGCGAATGTAATGAGAGATAATACGATCTCCATGTTCAAGAAACAAAGATTCCTACAAGAGAGACATTTTTGGATAGATCAGTGGACCTGTCTCTAATACCACTCTATAGCCAGTCTATTCCAACTCACAATGGATAGCATGTTCTTGTTCCAAAGAAAGTTGAGTATCTTCCACAGCTCCTTCGGTAGTTTGGCCTGTTGTGCCTGTCGGTGGTAAGGAATTACTTGTTGTGGTTGTAGTTGTGGTTGTGGTTGTGGTTGTGGTGGAGCCGTTGGATTGGCTCTGGAAAGAGAAGGAGAGCGAGACACTTGATTCACAGGCACAAGCATCGATGCCAGTTCCTCCAAAGGCACACCAAAACAAGTCGGCTGGTAATCTCCCGTCACTTCCACAAAAAAGTCACTGCCATTCTCCATATGAATCACCAGAATATCATTGATCTTGGACTCTCCCCTGTTAAAAGAGGCAGATAGGGTAGGGTCAATGGTCAGCTCAAACTGAATCAAGATCTTTTCACCTGTGATCGTTGGAGTTATTGTGAGTAAAAGGAAAGAGGACTCTCTTGGGGCACGGGTGACTAGCATCACTTACCAGGGCCAAGCACACCCGATGTAGGCTTAACATGCAGCCAAGAAGGAATCGCAGGATGTCCAGGGATCTTTCTTATAAACCGAAATGGAGCCAGCATCAATCCAGTATTCTCCAATACCACTGATCGTTCTTTATATTCCATAAACTGTACACTGCCAAACTCAACAAAAGAGGTGGATATTTTGGCTTTTGTCAATTCATCCGAGGCACCTGCCAGCTGTTGGCTCAAGGTGTTCCTTGTCAGGGCCAGTTTCTGAGAATCCATTCTACGCACCTGTATGGATAAGCTAACCCACGTCTTTTCTCTTGGAGGAAGCTTACCTGTGTCTCCATCAAGGCACGCACAGGTTTATGATCACTTGTCATCATTTCCATACAACTGCTATAGGATACCAGCTTCTGTCTCTGTTGACCCTTGGGTTCTCTTGTTGTTTTCCATAAGATACGGTCTGTCCAAGAAGGGGCTCGACGTTTCTCGCTGGATGGGGACATCAGTCATCTGGTTTCATGGCGAATGCACCTACCTGGTATCGTATTGATTTGTACCAGCATCGTATTTGTAGGTAGGGGAAAAGGCAATGGTGCCTTCTTCAAACATTGAAAAGGTTCTTCCTGCCTGTCGTTCAATCAGCAGCTAATGGTCCTATCCATGTCAGTCGTCTGTTTCTCTGCTGTTCTTCAAGGACCCCTACCTGATCATATTGCAGTAAGTAGTCTATTTCTCCCTGCTGTAATCTCATCTTGATCTCTGCCTCTGTAAGATTGACTCGGTAATTAAGATCCCCCAACCATATCAAATGACTAGAGTAATAAGCTACCGTGAACAAGAAAAGACTACTACTTACTCTGCATGGAAGATGGAGGCACTGTTCGATTGTTGGTGTATTACATTATGAGACTCAAGAAAAGAAACACCTTCATCACCACCATTGTTCCATGCAAAGTTCAAATAGGCCAATGTGCTATCTACTGGAGAGTGAAATACCAGACGCTTTGCTATTTCTGTAAAGTCCTGGTTTCTTTTCTCCACCTTATCCACAAATGCAGCCAAATGACTAGTAACAAAGCAATAGTAGCTGTCATGGAATCTGAATCTAACTGCCACACCGCCTTTGTTTCCCTAGGAACAGAATAGCTGGTTTATACCACCACACTTCATAACAGACAAACAAAACAAAACAAAACAAAACCTTTCTTTTACCATTAAATTCATCAATCCAACCCCTGCATAGTTTGTCTCTACTTGCGATAGATACCGTACATGGTCTTTCTTAGCAATAACAATAAGAAGCATTGTCACTAGTTGTTGAGACGCAAGCTGAACAGAACACAGTCATAAGCATATCCTAGTGTTGTTATTGGGCTTTACCTTGTAGTAGTGATCTGCCTTTTCTCCCAATGCATCAAAGATAGCCTTGATCCAAGCTGTCTCTTTGGTTGGATCATAGCGAAGATAGGCCTCTGTATTGGTCTCCATTTCTTGCAGTCTAATGCACTTGTATCAACCACCACTGTCATAGACAGCCCTTCTCTCCCTCTCTCCCTCTCTCCCTCTCTCCCTCTCTCTCTTTTTATATATATATATTTACCCAATGACATAAAAGTCAGGTTCAAAGGGATCTCCTGCCTCTGTCTTGAGTGTCCCTACTATCCACGTAGAAAGCGACTCTGTGGGCAATACACCATGAACATTCCAAGTCCCCACAAACAGACTGACCCGTCCAAATTCAATGTTATTGATCCACTTCATCCTATAAACCATAGGATGTAACTCCTTCAGTGCCCTTACTTTGCCTTGTCCCAAGTGACGAAATCATCCTCATGGTCCTTCATCCGTGCATACATCCAATGCTCCTTTGCTGCTGCTCCTGTGATCTCACGCACCTTCTCTGCCACAACAGAAGCTGTGCGTCTTAGATGGAACAGATCCACTGTCTCTTTACGTTCAATGGGTAATACATAAGGAATGGCGCTGGTGTTCTTCATAGGCATGGAATTGGAGCGTAAAAGAGGTCTTTGTGGATGTGCAGAGAATACTGCAGCTGTAGATAGATCCACGTTGTTTAGAAGAAAAGAACAAGAACAAGAAGAATTCTTACCGAGCTTTGTATAAGTGTCGATCCAAGTATGACTGTTCTTATGAGGCCAATGTCCATGGGTTACTTTTGTCAATAGATAAGCCAATTCTTCTTTTTTTTACGTATGTCTCGAGAAAAGAAAAAGAAAAGAAAGTTACCTGCTAACTCTGCTCTTTCTCTAATATCACCCAACACTTGCTTCATTCTCTCCTTGTCTTGGAAAACAACTGTCATGGACTGCTCTTCTTCAGAGAAAGTCACAAGAAGATCTACTCCAGACCAAGTCAGTATGCATTGTTCAAAGGTGGAGGGGAGGGATTTTTAGGGGATTTTTTTTGTTTATTCTCTTTTTTTTCGTTTGTTCTCTTTTATTACCTGTTTGCTGGCCTTTTGGATCCACTTGAGATTGGGCTAAATATAAAGAAAAAAAAGAAAAAGAAAAAAAAAAGAGGAAAAATGAGTGAGTGGGTGTCTTTTTTTTTCATACCAAGTCTCGGTGCATTTACCAATAAGTGCCTTGAATGAACGAGAAATGGGCATAACACAGCAGAGAGTAGGAGCAGTTTGGTCTGGCATGACTTGTAATAGTAATAGACTTTTTTCCCCTTTCGAATGAGGACAGTTGTAAAGAGCCACTGCTTACCATGCTTCAGGTACTTTTGGAAGATGACTGTCTGGATGAATAACAAGGACAATATGATGTTGTGCTGTTAATGACGACTGACAGGTGGTGGCACATAGTTTGACTGGACAGCAGTGTAGAAGAGAAGAGTTAAAGATACTTTCTTTCTTTCTTTCTTTCTTTATTTATATAGTGTAGAGTGCTGTCATCTATAGACAGCACTAACAAAGGATATATGTTCGGCAGTGTCGGGTAATGGGACAAGACTCTCTACTACTCCTTTGGCCAAGTCACTGCTCTTCATAGGTTAAGTAGGGATAGAAAAGGAAACAGGACAAACTCTCCTCCACCACTGACAAGGAATACAAAGTCCGTAGAGTGGCTTGGGAGATAAGATCCAAGGGAAAGGAGGACGGACTACGCGTGCAAGACAAGGCATTATGGCCCTTGCACTCAGAGAAGAGAACTTTGTGGTGATTGATGTTGGCTCTTTTGTCACCAGAGCAGGCATGAGTGTGAATGACACCAATAAGCCTCCTCCTATTGTAAGCCTATCTTTACAGCCACCAGCCACCCACTCACAGGGATAGAGTGTGTTCATGTCAGAGTTCGAGAATCCCATCCAAGACAACCGCATAGTCTCCTGGGCTCAGTTGGAAGCCAGCTGGTAAACAAAACAAAGAGAGAACACTAGAAGAAACAGTGCACTGACCCTTGTTGTTATGGGAGTGTAGGCACCATATTCTCTTTAAGGAGCTACAGATCAAAAAGTCCCGCAATGAGAGTCCTGTGCTTCTGACAGTCCCTGCAGAATGGACAAAGGAGGAGTATGAGCGTATTACACAGATATTCTTTGAGAACTTCAATGTGCCTGGTCTCTATATTGCTCCCCAGCCTCTTCTTGCTCTCTATGGCTGTGGATCTGTTTCGGGCGTGATTGTTGATATTGGCAATGAAACAACAGGTAGCGGCATGTTAAGAGAGCTGACTGTTGCAAGGAAAGAAGAGCTGACAGCATCTATCTATCTATTTGTATCTATTTGTATCTATTTGTAGATGTGAATGTAGTGGTGGATAGCATTCTACAGACACAATCCAGTATCAGTCTTCCTTTGGGTGGAAAACATCTTGATCAGTACCTTCTCTCTCTTCTCCAGCAGGATCCTGTGTTGTTGCAACAGATTGAACAAGCACCAGAAGTAACATTGGATCTTGCCTTTGCTCGTTTTGTAAGAGAACAGCCAGGCGCATGCCTTGTTCTTGTGGGTCATGTACAGCAGGAAGAAGTAGCTGTTGTAGAAACCCCCACGGTAACAGAAGCCCCTGCCACTGCAGCTGTAGAAGAGTTTATCGATGGAGAAGTGGAAGTACCAGAGGATGAGCCACTGCCTACTGTTACAGAGCATTTGATCATAGACTATAAGGGCCACAAGGTAAAGAAGTGTGTGTTTATTATTATTAGAGTGGATAGAAGAAAACAGTACTGATCCATAGCCTGTAGTTTACAGTGGGTGGCTATCGACACAATGTATGCGATCCTCTTTTCATGCCTGAGTTGGTGGGAGCAGACTCTCTGTCCCTTGCTGATGCCACACGTATGGCAATCATGAACTGCGAAACACCCGAAATACGACCCAAGCTATGGGAAAACATTGTCCTGACAGGAGGTTGCAGTCTTATTCATCAGCTACAGAACAGAGTCAAGAAGGAAGTGCAACTGTCTCTGCCCTTTTCTGATAATGCAGGAGATTCCCAGCCAAGACTTGTAAGCTTTTTACGGATACCAGAGTATTTCACTGTCTTGAAGGAAAAGCAGTACCAGTGCTATGCAACATGGCTGGGTGGATCCATTGTAGCAAAGGTAAACACAACAGAGATGTATAGATATACAGACTATGCTTGGTGGCTGACCTTTCTTCTTCTTCTTTAAGCTGGTGTTTATCGATGCTAAGAATTATGTTAGTAAAGTGGATTACAATGAGTCTGGCCCATCCATTGTCCACACCAAAAGTTATTAATGTCTTTAAATAAAACCCCGACAATAATCAACCCTAGAATGTGGAAGAGGTCTTGTTTTTGTTTTTGTTTTTGTGTGTGTTAACTGGCCTGCATGACGAGGACACTTACAACAAAAGGCCTTGTGGGTCTGTTACTGACTGTTTTCCTTCTTTTGAGTGTTCTTGTTCCTCAAGTAAAAGCATGGAGTCAAGGTAGATGATACAATAGACTTCATGACTTACAGTACAGCCGACTTTGAGATATTTGATTTGGTGGATGAACTGGAAAAGTCAGAAGGAAAGGGTGCTACGTTCTACAACTGGCTCCAAGTAAAGGTAATGTGTGGAATATACAGGATGAAAGATGAAAGGAGGACTGACATGACGCGCCTTGTCTAGCCTTCTGCTACTATACCTGAAATCAACAAAGCCTACCGCAAACTCTCCTTACAACTGCAGTAAGTGTCTATTCTAGTAAGAAATAGACACCAAGAAATCCAACGCGTCTATTATTATTATTTTTTCTTTTTCTTTTCCTTTCTTATTCTATTGTGTTTAGTCCTGATAAGGCCACTATAGACAAGGCCAAGGCCAAAGAAAGATTTGCTCGTCTTGGTAAAGTAGCTGCTATTCTCCGTAACTCAGGCAGTCGTGAACGGTACAACTTCTTCTACAAGAATGGTGTTCCTCGTTGGAGAGGCACTGGCTACTATTATGCAAGATTCCGTCCTGGGCTCACAGGTGTTGTTGTCTTTTTGTTGGTGTTGGTGGGAGGTATGCAACACCTTGCTCATTGGATCAATTACACCATGGAGAAGCGTAGAATCATTCAGTTTGTCCAGGATGCTAGAGAAGGACTGGCTCAAAAGGCACCCAAGGGACACACCGCTGCTGTGGTAGGACGTAGTTTTATTGAAATTCAGGGACATATGGTGCGATGTGAAGTCATGTCCAATGAGTATTTGGTGGTGTATCCAGAACAGGAAGATCCCATCCACCTGAATGTTGCATGGGTACAGCGTCCTAGTCTGTGGAGTGTATACTTTGTTCACTGGCCATTGTCTATTTACCAGCAATGGTCTCATCCCAAGGAGGACACCGAGAAAAAGGTGGACAACAAAACACACACACACAAAGAGGAAAAGGAAGAAGAGGAAGAGGAAGAACAAAAGGAGGGAGAGGAAGTGTCTAAAGTGACCAAGAAGCCAAAGAAGAAGGAGATTTCTACAGTGGTAGGCACAAAAGTAGGAGGAAGAAGAAGAGCTGTTCGTAAACAATAAAAGCATTTTTCTGCCATTGCATTGATCTTTAATAGAGTCTATTATCATTGATGAAAACGAGAAGGGAAGGGATTAGAAGGAGAAAGAGAAGGGCCTTGGCGTAAAGACCAGTGAGGAATAGCAGGCGGATCCATGGTGCCTGATATTGATATACCTAGAGAAGTGCCTGATATGCCTGATATGCCTGATATGCCTGATGTACCTGATGTACCTAGAGAAATGCCTGATATGCCTGACATACCTGTGGCTATACCTGTGGCTGTGGTTGGTGCTTGGGATGTGCCTGATACATCTGACACACCACTCGTAGGAGATCCAAGCCAGGATGCTAATGGACTGACAGGACACGATGCAGGCACATGCAGTAGTGTTTCTGCCGCTTGTACATCCATAATAGGTGTATAAACAAAATCAGAGAATCGAAACAGATCACTCAAAGCCATATCTGCTGCTGTCGTCATATCAAATGCAGAATGGAGCTGGACAGTAGTAGGTGAGGGAGGTTGAGATCCTCTCAGCCATTCCCAGTCATTCGTAGCAAAAGGTGTGCGTGGAAAGAGAGGAAGGACTTCTGATATGCTCTCATGGGTTACTACAGGAGAATGTGTGTCCTGTTCTTCTTCAGACAGTCCAAGGCGGTCTGTTTGGCCTTCAATGCGGTGTAGTAGAGTCTTTACGTATTTATGGTGTCTTACAGGAGAGCGTTGGAGGACTCTGGTAATACGTCGCATTTGGTGCTTGGCTGTTTGTTGTACTTGGAGTTGGCTGCTACGGAGTTGGTTGCTATACACCATACAGGCCATGACGAGCGTATCCAGTGTAAAATGGCACCATGGCTGTCTTAACTGGGCCCAGCACTCGAGTAGATCTGTAATGGCATCGGCAGACTCCTGACAAATGCGCAGAGACAAGAGAGAAACAACACATGTAGTGTCATCTGGATTAGGTAGAAAGATGGAATGGATCTGGCACATTTGGAAATGATATTCAAAATTGAGCTTTAGACAGGCCTGTTCTTTGAAAGATGTGCTTGCCCACTGTCTACGAGAAGGATCTTCTCGGTTATAATGAAAATAGACAGGGAGAGTAGTATACCAGTCTTGCAGTTGTTTTTCAAGGGCAGTGACAGTAGAGAGTAACGGGGTTTTCACAGACAAACTCGCATGAATGTTCCGATAGATTTGGCTGAGCTTGTGTCGATGCACCGTGAATTCGGCACGGTATCGCTGTTCTCCTGATTCAGAATCCAATACTTTGGGTGGAAGTGTACCAATCACTTCTTCATCTGGGAATAGCATTGGCTTGTCAGAGTGAGCAGAACGCAGTGTCTCCAAGAACTCGACTGCTGCAAACAGACGACGGCGTTTCTCTCGTTCTAATTCACTTTTTACTCTGTCATCTTCTTGGTGGAGTCCCAAGTCAAGACACATACGAATGGCAAGTCCCAAGAAGGTGTAGGCTTCTGATTCAGCTTGGGCTCTTGCAGGACCCGTTTTTCCAATGCTGTAGATGTACATTAATAGCAATGCATGTACCGTGTCGATACTCGGAGTCAAGAACCGGTCCTTGAGGAGGGTCTGTGCCATAGTATAATACCGTTCACCCACTGTATTTGGATCTTGGCCAACAAACATGCCATGGTAAATAGCAGCATGTCTAGCCGCCCACGACAGAATAGCATTGATAAGAAGTGGACAGGCTGTTTTATTTTTGCACTTGATAAGGAATGTATCCAGGTCTGGTAGGGGAAAACATAGAAAACATTGTCCGTAGTGGTCAAACAGCCGATCATTGTCCCTGTCCAGTGAAGCAGGTAGAACAGTGTCCTTTTCATGGCGACTGGGAGTGTGGCTGCCAGATTCCTCCCATGCACTGTAGAGAGGAAACATGACATCTTTGGATTTATATCGTGGATTGTGTTTGATGATAATTGCCTTTTCTGCGTTCCTATGGGTAGAACCACGGCTTACAGTAGAAAGAGGAGAGGCAGGGGGGGATTCGTCAGGCTTTGTCGGTGTCTGGAGATGAGAGACACCTGAGAGTAATATATTATAGAGATCTTGGAGGGAAACAATCCCAGTATCTATACGAAGGCCCTGGGGTGTGAGGGAGAGTGACCAGTTAGCATTGAGAGGCAGAACACTTTCTTTTGGTTTATCATTAGAGGGAGAGGTGGTGTTGGTACTGCGCATTGTATCTGCCATGTAGAGAGTATGGGACTGTATCTGGTGAACCATCCGTTCGATACAGCCAATACGTTCTTGCATACTGTTGATAGTGTCATTGAGTTGTGCTAGGTTGAAGAGGTCGATTTGGGTGGAAGATCCTGTATAAGAGCAAGTGGCTATAGGCAAGTGTAATTAGTAGTAGTAGTGGCTGTGGCTGTAATAATAACAGCAGTAATAATCATACTGTGCTTGCAGAACCTTACCCTTTGTTTGCTCACATCGGTGGCACGTAGGATGTCCAAAATCACATTTCACTTGAGAGTGTCAGCATCATATATATATAAAGAAGACTATAATATGTGCTTAGGATAGATGTTTACCTTTCTTTGCTCTAGGCTGGTGAGTAGGAGAAAGAACAGAAGACCTTACCTACAGCGCTCACAGGCTAATGTCATACGTACACGCTTGGGTGTTGCATTGGGGTCTTGGTAGCAAGTCTGTGACATGAAAATAAAGGGCAAAAGAAGAAAGAAAGAGCAAAGTTCGAAAGATTCTTAAATTGTTAAAGTTTGAATACAAACTATGCAGGACAAATCTGTTTTAGTGGTAGGGGCGAGTAAAGAAGTGTAAGTAAAGAAGCATTGCCATGGGTGAGTGTCTATAAATGTCTATTTTCTTTCTTTCTTTCTTTCTTTACCTGTAAACTACTGGCAGATTAAAACAAAAGAACGAGTAGAATCTAACAGGTAAATGCACGTCTAAGGTTCTGTCCAACAGATTGTTCCTTTTGTTTTGTTCATTATTGAATGATAAATGGGGTCTTTTGGTGGTGTTTATACAACAAAGAGAAGTCTATGAGATGGCATTAATCCAATCTATCTAGTAAATGTAGAGAAATAGGCTGTTTCTATCATCTGCACTGTCTCTATTGTCTATAGTATTTTTATTACCATAATTACCACAATTGCTTGTATTATTTCTACTCTATTCTCTATGAATAGACTGTCAATAGTATTCTCTCAGATTCAATATTCCATAGTCTACACTTCTCACTATGAAACCCCTCAAGTATTCTACAGTTGAATAATGTAATATTGTCTTACCAAGTAGATCCACTCCATTCTCTTTTTATAAATCTATATCAATAGGCAAAGAATCCCCATTGTTGCCTTTATTTCTCCCTGTTATTTGTTCTATTTGAAAATGCATCTTCAGTGCTCTGTGTGCAGCAGATACTTCCTTATGTATCATCAGCGTGGATTTAGAAATATAGGATTCACAGCCCATCAGAGAAGATTCACTACAAAAGAACTCAAAAATACAGAGCAAAGAAAAGAGGTTCAGCGTCATGGTCTGCCAAAATGCCGTTCTCTTTTGCCTGCACCCATTCTGCTACTATTACCAAAACAAGATCTGTCCTGCGTATATGATAAAGCACTCTCTACTGCGCATTCAAAACTACATGATTCTATTAGTATGTATGTCCATATCAAAGAGACATCTCATCCAAAGGTAAAGGATCGTAGGGCCTAGACACTGCTTGTTTTGTTTTGTTTTGTTTATTTATTGGCATTTGAAATATGACATTTGATAGTTATTGCCACACCCATGATAGTTGCATGAACAGTGGAGTCAGCAACAAGATTCTCTTTTTACCATAGAGAAAGATGAATAAGTGCTTGTGCATTATTGTGATTACTGTGTGCCTCAGTCAGGCCTACATCAGTTGTCCTATCATCTATTGTCTTTTGCTAATAGAGCAGCTACTCTTTCTTCTGAGAACCTGTAGTGTACCTGTACCCATTGTATTGTAGTGTTTCTTAGTGTTTCTTAGTGCTTTATAGGAATTTCCTCATTGTCAATGGTATGAGTTCATATGTATCATCCTATGAATTGCATGTGGATACTGTGTTTTATTGATGCTGGAAAATGCTCTACACTTTGACTCTTATTGCTGATAAGAGAAGCGTATGTTTATTAATAAGGATTCTTTTGTTTGTTGTTTATTATTACTGCTATTATTATTACTATTACTATTGCACATTTGCTTCCATGGGCCATTCTCCCATAGAACAAGAAGCTGAAGAAAGAAACGACGCCTTGGAGTGGGTGGGTGTATGGGGTCCAGATGAAAATGACCCTTCATCAGAATCATCAGGGTGGATCTCTGAACAGGGTGGAGACCCTAGCATACAGAGATCCTCCATAAGAGAAGGCATTACACCCATTCTTGCATAGGCTATTTGTAATCTATATCTTATGCTTTCACTGTACACGTCTTGAACTGATCTTGTTTGCACTTGTAGCTTATTCAAAGATCGAATAAACCCATAGAATTCAATGATACTTTTCAGTTTCTCTCGACATACTTCATCAATAGATGACCATTCCTCTGTAGGTGTCATTCTAAATCGAAAAGAGAGTGGGTAGTCTGTCTGTCGTCCGCAGATAGCACAACCAGGAGCTTCTGTAGCAGATGAAAAGCGATCCCACAAAAATCGATGCGGTTTTGTTGAAATAGGCTCAGTGTCGTTTATTTTTTGTGCTTCTGGCATGGCTTCCATAGACCAGTTGGGATCTGCCAGTGCCTCCATTAATTTCTTTACTGATATTCGTGGTGGTGGATTCAATCTTAAGCATGGCTCAATGTCTTCCATCTGACACTGCCTCACATAGGCACTCTGGAATAGTTTCTTATTAGAAGTGGGTAATTGGGATAGAAAGGTGCAAAAGGTGTCATTGACTCTATTCTTTGTCTTGTTCTGTAGTGGTTGGCCTGTGAGTGGGTAGTATTGAGATGGCACAATGGGTTGAGGTGTGTTGGCCAAAGTGTACTGTAGTACACGTTGCAGAGTGTTGCATTGACTACGTTCTGTCTCCAGATCTGCCTGTGTCTGCTTGAGTTCATTCTCAATGGTCCATTTTGCTCTCTTTTCAGTGGCTACCATATCATTGGCTTCTTCAAATAACTGACAGCTTAGTTCTTCCAATTCACGTTCAGCAAGATCTTTTTCATATTGGATATTTGCGACATGCTCAATTTCGGCTACGTATTTTGTATTTAAAGTTTCGAGGTCGAGGCGTTGTCGTTCAAAGGCTTCATTTTTGGCAGCCAACTCGGCTTTGAGAAGGGCAATTTCGGCTGCCTGTTGTTGTGCAAGTGTAGAATATAAAGGTTGATTTTGGGGTGATTCAACAGACATTATATAAAGATGTGAAAGATAAGAAAGATAAGAAAGATAGGTATAAAGTATATAACAAAGAGTATAAAATATACACCCACACTTTTAAGCCTGTACTATGAAATATAAAGTATAATAATTGAAAACTGTAGAAATATAGAAATATAAAAATACAAAAATAAATAGAATGGAAAATAAATAGTGAAAAGACAAGGAGTACATACTGTGTCCAACTAATTCCACCTTATTCTTCTTCTTTCTCTCTTTTCTTTTCTGCTTCATGCATTAGGGAGAAGTGGATGGGGGAAGGCAATGCATGAAAATTGTCACATTTCTCCTTGAACTGCCTCTTATTGGTGGCTCATACCCTATAGCAATAGGTGTAACTTGATATCTTTGTTCTTCCGCTGATGTTCAACAAGATGTGGCGTGTCCTGGGACTTGTGGCATACTTCTGAATAAGAATAAACAATAACAACAGAAAATACAGGGAGAAAGGGGAGAAAAAGGAAAGTGAAAATTAAATTTTTTTTAAAAAAAAAAAAGGAATGAAATCTTAAGCTTAACAAACAACCATAATGTTTCTTACTAGGAACAAAACTAAAGGGCAGTGCTGACTATGAAATAGACTGCAAAAGGCAGGCCTAGTGTATTAAAAAGTTAAATTCCTGATCCAAGAAACAGAATTCCCCTGGGAGACATGTGTGCTATCCAACCTTTGAATTTATTCATTCTATTAAAATGCATGGCTTTGGTTCTGTCTCTTTGTCCTTTTACAAAGATATACTATTGATGAATGAATTCAGTAGCTAAAATTTACTATCTTGGGGAGTTCTCTTATTTATTCACATAAAAATACAATGTGTATTGGTGGTTAATTGTATAGACTCATGTCTTTTTGTCCTATTTACTGCTAAAGGTTGAGTTAAGAATCACAAAAACATCCACTCATTAAAACTAACTTCCATTATCATTTGAATAAGATTAAAACAGGCATCCTTAATTTCTTATTAATTTCCATTGGATTGCATTGGATTGCATACTTACCGCCTTTCTTTCTTTCTTATGGGCGATGAATGCGTTCATTACACACAAGGAATGAAAATAATATAACGCTCCTGCTATCTACACTGTCTTATTGTTTTGTCTTTTACTCTATATTTGCCATATTCACCATGCATTCCGTCATTCTAGTTCCATTTGAACCTTATACATGTTCTTTTTGAGAATACAAAACAGAACTTCTTGTTTTGTATCGCTTTTGGTTGGATATCTCTTCTTGAGTTGCAATAGTGTCCTGTTGTTCTTTCTTCACAGATCTACCAAGAAAGTAAATATCCACACAAAAGAGTGGCAGGACTTACTTCTTTAAAAGGGCGCTCGAGTCCATTCTTTGCCGCTTCTGTGTCTGTTCATTCAAATAGACAGTCATATCTGCTCCATTACCATAGCAAAACTCTCGCATAGTCATATGTCTTGTAGAGGTTAGTAGTTGATTTATCTGCATATGACCATGAGCACGCATGGAGGCACATATAAAGTCAACGCTCTGGCGTAAAGACTCAACTCTACGCTCGCCTTTGTAGGTCATAAGAAAAAAGTGAGGATGTATCACCCTTACCATCTTCTCTGATAGTACGGATTCTTCCTTCTTTGCTCTGTTGATCACTGGAGGCATTTGAACCATTTTCATGATCAATCACATGATGTATAGTGAGGGGAGGCAGTGGTTCTTCATTGTCAGAAATACGGCGAGACATTGGAAGAGATATCCATGCACTTTTGTAAGAAAAAAGAATAAATCATTCCCAACGATCAACACAGCACGTGATTTTACCTGACTTAACAGATCGAGAAGAATAGTGAGTGGATTGGTATCTGCCAAAGACATTGAATAAAGTAAATCAAGATAACATGTTTAAGAATATAGCTATTCACAGCCTGAATTTCATAGAAGAATGATTCTCAAGTCCTTATTGAATCCAACCAATAGACAAGTATGGATCATAGAAAGTAGCCAAGTAATTATAATAGTAGTGATTATTCATTCACTGACAAAAGACTGATAAAACATGAGAATTGAATGCAATGTCATGGTGATATATTTCTATATTTCTATATTTCTATGTTTCTATGTTTCTATATATATTTATTCACTTTAGAAGACAGCCTTCATCTGGATAAAAGAATACAAGTGATACAAAGGGATAGGAGCCATTCTTAATCTTATAGGGTGGAAAGCATAGAATATAATAGATTAGGCAGCCTTTTTTTTAGGATAAAAATCTTGCCTTTTTGTTGTTGATTTGGCTTGAGAAATAGTATTCAAGTGCTGGCCCTCTATTGAAGAATAAAGGCAGTTGTTTATTATTAGTGTAATGACTACTATAGCATTACTGATAGTATGACTATAACTACTATAATATCACTTAATGATTTATCTTTATATATATATATCAAAAGATGCCAGCTATTCTCTCCCATCTTTATCATTGTTTAGCACAAGGAAATAAAAAAAAAAGTCATATGCTGTTTAATATCTATTGTCACTATTTCCTATAAACTACTTGTATGCATAAAGCACAATTGCTTATAAAACAAATCCGACGAGCACTCCTGTCTTGATGTTTCCTAGTCAGGACACTGATGGACAGCAAATGAAATAAGACTTGTGCAGTCTACAAACATTGAATAAGCAGCAACTGTTGACAAGAAATGTGAAAAATTAACGTCATTCCATCCCTATGCATTCACTCAATGACAGGTGCTTATTCGTTTGTTTCTACACCTGCCCTCTTTCTTGCTTGTTTGCCATATCATTTAAGCGTCAGCTGCATAAGCACAGAGACAGGCACTACTTCCACCTCTCTTGCTCTTGCTTTTACACTCAAGTTACGATCTCCTGTCACAAGGCAGGCAGGAACATGACTATGCACTGGTGTAGTGTGAGGTCCCTTCAACCACCAGAGACAGGAAGAGAGAACAAGATCATCCAGATTCTTATCTGACTCACCAAATATGAATTTCTCATAACGAATAGAAATATCATAGAGGAAGTTGTTGCGTGAGGTTTGGATACGAAGGCCGTTCATACGCTGCTTCTTGGCCAGTGTCTCTTCAATCAATTTAAGAGCACCCGAGGCCATGGTGCCCAATGTGGATGAATTGTTAGCAATACCATCCAATTCAGTCACCACTGGAAGAATACAACACTATAGTGTCAGTATCCTTCTCCTTGCTATAACACTAGCTATGGCTTACCAACTAAAGGAACAACAATAAGCCATTTGTTGGCTTCAAACAGGGTGACAATATCTGCCAATTGTCCAATAAAGCAATTAGTGTCCAGAATAAGCACTGTCTTTCCAGGAAGCACACGTTCAGACAGACGGCTCAAGCGTAATTCTCTGTCTTTGGCTGGAGAAGAGAGCTTTCGATAGCCAAATCTACGTTCCTCATTGGCAACAACCAGCATGGACTGCAACTGCTCACGTCGTTTCTTAAGTTCCATGACAGTTGGATCCACCTCCTCTTCCTCCTCTTGAATCTTGGTGTCCTTTGGCATGGCAGGGGCATGGAAAGGTACTCGAGAGCTAGAGGCTGATTTCTTTTCCATTACTGGATTCTCAACTACAGTGGGGAGTGTCTCTGTGTCTACCAGAGTCTCTTTCTTTTCCACTTCCCTCCTGTGGGGTTTCTTTATCGTAAATGTCTCATCGACAGGATTGAATTTCAGTACATGGTGCATATGCTATAGTACAACAAGAGTTACTCTCTCTCTCTCTCTTATCTTTCTATCCTCTATTACCTGAACAAGCACAAACCCATACTTGAGAATCTTTAGTTTTCGCTGTAGACTTCTATTTTGCATATACCACGCCTTGTCTTCCTGTGTGTGTTCTGGTAATTCCTTTGTCAATGGCCCTATCTTTACTATTCGACTTGATAGACTGTCCACCCATCCTAGACCTAGCATATGGACCTCCTCCGGTAGTAATGGATATTTCCCAATGACTTTCATGATTGGCCATAGGAACGTCAGTTCATCCCCTAAAGACTGCTGGAGTATCGTGTCCTTTGCTTCACATGTGTCTCTATGGATGTAAAAGTCATTGATCACATCGTACTTGTTTTTATCCGATAGAGAGTGCAATAGTCTGGTCAAAAACTGCAATAAAAGAGACCAAAACGCAGGGGAGATATTTGAGACACGAGCATCAGTCTGTGGTGTCTCAGGAAAAGTGCTTGTGTCTTCTTCTGTGTCTTCTTCTGTGTCTTCTGTTACAGGTCCCACTATGTTTTCCCATAGACTCTTTGTGTGCGGGTCATGGCGTGTAAAAGCAGGATCAGTCGTGGCGCATAAACAGTTGGAGAGCATCCAATGAAGCAGTAGCTCAATGTAAATAAGCCATGCTTCACTGACCTTCTCACTGACTTTGTTGGTTATGGATGTGTTGGGCGCATAAAACTCACCCACACTCTCTGCTGCTGGTGTCCCATCTTTATAGGACCCTGGAAGAAGAGGTAGTAGGAGTGTTTTGGGTCTTGCTAATCCAGAATCAATATAACGCTTGAATAGCTCAATGCCAATCTGACATAGGAAATCAATGCCGCTGATAAATGTAACACCTTCTTTCAGATCATCTACCATTGCAGTATAGGTTTTTTCTGTGGTATTAGCAGGAGATGTTTCTGGTAAGCCACCCAGTTTATCTGGTGGAGGGTAGTCTTGGCCATAGAGATGTTTTGAGTTCATCAGAATAACCGTAGATAGTTTAGAAGAAGAGTAATTGTAGCCGTACAACGAAGAGATACAGAGAATGGCTGTTTCAAACCAAAACATTTCCTCTCCATTCAACTCCATAGACTGGAGTTTCTTTTCGCTTCCATCTTTTTCTTTATCCTCCACCCCATTCGTGTCTCTTTGCCATGAATGAGATGCTTCCTGACGAGGGTTGGAGGTGATGCTGTCTTCTTTAGCAGAGCCACTGGGAAAGAGTCCTTCAAAGAACCGTCGCTTGATCTGTGCAAACTGATCTAATCCGATCTTTGTAAATAGCATGCCATGAAGTCGAATCAACATGCCAGCAATTCCATCTGCTGTGAGAGGTAATGCTTGACTGTGTGTGTGTGTACTGACAGCACCAGATCTTTCTTTACGACGAGATCGGATGTTCTTTCGTTGAGCAGACTGGGTTTTCTCAAGATACTTTGTCAGCCACCGACGATTATTCTCAAACAGAACGACCATTCCCTCTCTAGCACTCAGGAATCCATGGCGGCGTACCATTAAGCTACGTGTACTAAAGTAAAACTTGTGCATTTCACTGAGCATATTGACATTCTGAAGAGATCCCTGGGCAGTGTCCTCCATCAGAAGGGAGAGATGGGAGTACAGCTTCCCATTGGAGGGGACTAGTCTTGAGCCAAGTGTATACCAATACCAGGCCCTTTCTCTGGCTTCCTTTGCATGTTGGCTGTCACCTTTGAATCCCAAGGTGATTCTCCACTGGTATCTTGCCAAATCTCCTCGAATAGGAATGCATCTGTGCCATTTATACCGTCTTGGCTGGGTCCATGTCTGATATTCCATGCCTCTTTGTGTCTTTGTGTCTGTTTCTACTTGGATGGGCGGATCCATGTCTCTCAAAACAAGTATCATACGCTGGTAATACTCATCGGCTCTTTCCAAGAACTCACAGGCATACTGTTGAATGATTGCTACTTCTTTGATTTTTATGGCATGTACAGGATCTTTGTTGTCGTCGTCATCATTATCATCTTCCAATTGCTTTGGAAATGTCATACCTGTGCTTGTTATTACTGGTATATCACTGTTATAATGGACTGTTTTGGCTGTTTTGGCTGTTTTGGCAAGTGCTTCTGTGCATATTCTGAGGGCAGAACGAAACTGTTCAATCAATGAGTAAATAGCCCGCTTCCAAGAAAGACTCTCGAGCCCTTTCTTCTCAGCATAGAAATAGTCCAGTTGAATCAGCTGAAGATAACAGTCTGCCAGTTCAATATGAAGATTCATCTTGGGCTGCCAAACAGCGGCTACTTCCTGTAGGTAGGTAGGCGTCAACACAGGCACAACTGCTTTATTACTGCGAGACGGAAGAGAGCGTCGGTCAGAACGGTCGTTGTCTTCATAAGAGTTATTGAGGTGAGTGAACTTTCTAGTAGTGCTGGCTGTCTGTGCAATACTCGTCTCTAGGGTCTGAAGATGACCCACAAGATGCTTGACCTTTTTCCTGTGGGTGTTCTTCTCTGTAGAAACAGAACCTTGAGCAGACTCCTTATGTGTCTTTTCTGTTTTGGTTCCTTCATAACCAGGAAGATTAACGGGGGTATTCAAGTGACACTCCTCTTCATCAGGTGTTATCATGATGATCCTGTCCAAACAGGTAAACTGGTGACAAAGGTCATGGCTGTTGAATTGTTTACACCCCACCCCACCCTTTTCCCTTGTTATTTGCACCGTTGCATTGTATTGGCTGTTCATTGATATAGATTTCTGCTTGACCCTATTTTATAGCTTACACACTGCCTAGGTGGACATCTATTCTACTAGAAGGAGAGTCAAAAGGATGGATTCTACCATGACAGCACCCTAGAGAAGGAGGAAGAAGAACAAGAGGAAGAAGAACAAGATTTATCTATTCACTTCATCTCCTTGTTTATCCTGTTGAACAGACACTAGTGGATCCACTCTCTGTTTCCGCTCCCATATCTAATATCCATGTCAATATGTATTGGTACTTCTTTCCTTTACCTGTATATAACTCTCTGATAAAAAGATCATCTGCGGAACAATCTCCTCCACAATCAAATCCTGAATCTGATACCACTGTTCTGTTCCACGATGGCGTACATGGACCTTGTAAGTGCCTTGACCAGGATCCGTCTTTCCTTCATGACTGATGTTGGCCAACAGATCATAATGTGTGCCTACATTGGGTGCTTCTGGATCACAGGTGACTAATAACACCTATGCGTTATTATCTCTTTTTCTTTCTTGTTCTTCTGTCTTACAGTTGGACATGTCGACATTTTTAATAGGAAAGTTCACAATGGTAGGATTCTTCTCTGTCGTCCAATTGTTCTTATTGAACCGTTTGATGTGAAAGATAAGATAGTCAGGTAGAACTGTGATGTGGTATCTTTTCTTTTCATCGGCCACTTCCTAATAAAAGTATTGGTGGATGTGTTCTTGCAGGGGATAGACAGTGGACTGTAGTTTACCTGGACCTTTCTTCCGTCGTATTTCCCAAGAATGGTGGTAAGAGGGACCTGAGGAATAATGTTCTTTTCTGTCTCATCCTGGTAAAGAGGAGCCAGAGGAAGATCCAATGCAAGGAAAAGAAAGGGAAGACGTACAGATTTGATTTCTATAGGCCATGTCAGCTATTCTCTCTCTCTCTCTCTCTTTCTCTTTTTTTGTCTTTAGAGAATTACCTCTGTCCTCATCAAATATCAAAAGGGCCTCTTTATTGCCTGGTCCTCCTGTAGCACCAATTCTTTGTGAGTCCATGGCCACTTCTCCTTGAAATATTTGGTGGATAATGCCTAGAAGACATGTCCCTTTGGTATCAGATCAATTCATCCTAGAACAGCAGCCAGACTTACTGCTCTTTTTCTTCTTATTGCCACCAAGATCCCTGTGGAGTGTGTTGAGGAACCAAGAGAGAAAGTCAATGGCATTGCTCTGTTCTGTCAGTTTGAATCGTTTCCCACTAGCATTGGATATTTCCTAAGTAAATAGATAAGTAAAGTGGTTGTTTTTATTCCAAAGAGAAAGGATGCTACACTAGACTTACTTGCAACAGTTCGTGGGGACTGACCTGGCCTTTGAATGCCTTTGGGTTCCATATCTTTCTTACCAAGGCACCAAACCGGGTTACTGTATGTGGATGTAGGCAGATAAACAAATGGACTCTTAAAAGGCGTTTCCCAGTGTAAGCCTGTGTTGTTCGAACGTTTACCTAGTTGAGAACGTCCTAGCTTATCAAAGTCCTGAAGAATAAAGTAATCACGCATGGGAGGAATGTGTACAAGGGCTTGAAGAATGACATTGACATAATCATTGGCCTTGACATTGTTCAGTCCCACAAATCCTACGCTTGTTGATGAGCTACTGTTGTTTGATCATGGTGACAAGAGAGTTGTATCCATCTTCTGCCAAGGTGCTTACCTGGGAGATACTTCTTATTGTTGAGATCATAAGAAGGCTTGAGGTTCTTATCCAATTGCAATACTTGGGATTTAGTCAGAACAGGATTCAGGACATACTATTTAATGTGAGTCCACAGACACGCGTCTCTGCCTATGGCTTACCTTGATATCACTGAGAGAAGGGTCGTCCACCTCATAGCCTTCTGGAAGCACATAGACCTAGTCAATGAAGAGGTGCTGTGAGTAAAGGGTAGTTGTGGTGTATGCTGTGACTGTAAAGGAGGAGGTTTACTTTGAGTGTGTGCAGGTTGATAAACACGTGGTGGTCTTTATGGATACTGTGGAAGTAGGCATGAGAAGACTTGCCTCTGCCTGTGCATAATAAGAGATATATAAGAGTAAGAAAGTGTTTCTGGTATTCCAGTAGGACTGACGTTACCTTGGTAGTATTTGCCACAGACAAGACAGGCATAGACGTTCAAGTGAGAAAGAGAGACTGAGCAGACCTTTTCAAAATCAAAGTCCAGCATATGCCGGTTGATGGTGTCCAGGTACAGGTCTCTAGAAGGTCTAACTGTGTCGAGTGTGTCATGAGTGTCTTTGTCCAGACGCTGTCGTTTTGTGTGAGGTTCCATAGGACGTGCAAGTTATATTTTTATTTATTTTCCCTATGATGCTACTGCCATTGTGGGAAGGCGGAGACAACCAAGCCACTTGCAAGGGATTTAAGAGCCGGGACCATAAAGAAAAGTATGTTTCTTTTTTATTCTTCAGTCATGACTAGGACAGAAGAGGCATCCTAGGCAAGGCCATTATTAAGCAGAGAGACTTAGTATATACCTATACTTCTACCTCCATTTCCATTTCTACTATATACCTACACTTCTATCTATACTTCTATCTATATTATGAGCTATACTCTTTATCTATACTCTTTATCTGTGTTGTCTGTCTGCACTCTCTACATGCACTCTCTACCTACACTCTGTACATTCACTCTAGACCTACACTCTCTACCTACACTCTCTACCTACACTCTCTACCTACACTCTCTACCTACACTGATCCACTTATATTCAAACACAGTCATGGAGTATTAATATATTCATAGCAAGACTATTAAAAATAATAAAAATAATCTAAACACTGCAGTGACTTGCCATAAGGCCACTGTAGCGTGGAAGGGGTTGAAAGCGCGTTTGTTTACATTTTCCCTATTTGTGTGTCCGCTCTTGTTCACTATGAGTTAATTTTTCTTTCTTTCTTTCTCCACCCTTCTTGCTGTCAGTGAATCTGTGCAAAAGTGGCCCCGTAAACTGAGAATTTCGCCTTCATTGCTGGTTTAAAATGGCTTCCTTTGAAGAAGCATCCGACACACCTTCTGAGCCTGTGATGGTGGGCGTGGGTGTAGGTGGTGTGGTTGTGAGTGCTAGTGCTAGTGCCACTATGCCAAGTAAAAGCACAGGAACAGGTGCAGGGACAAATAGCACTGCGCATACTACACATACTACTACTACTACTACTACTGCTACAGCAGCAGCAGCTACCACTACGACCACCACGACCACCACGTCACTCGACTCATCTCACCACACCCACTCACCACAAAACACCCTCAACGCCACATCTGTAGATGCAGGCCCAGTTCAGGCCTATGCTAAATTAGAGGGAGAGGACTTTTGCTACTATATACGCACACTCCAGGTCACACTCGGAAGAAGAGTCACTAATCCAGACAACGTTGATATTCCTCTAGGAAACACAAAGTCAGTGTCTCGTCAGCACGCACGTCTGTTTTACAACTTCACCACACAGCGCTTTGAGATGATGGTGTTTGGAAAAAACGGTGCGTTTGTTAATGAGCAGTTCATCGAAAAAGGAGTCACAGTCCCACTCGAGAACAGGTAAACCCCATGAACCAGCAGACTAATAAAGACAGAACCAAAATACAGATTGGTGAGGTGTGCTTCATCTTCCTTCTTCCTCGCATGGACATTGAGGAAGCACCACCCAATGAAAGCTACGGGTACATTTCAGCACCGCAGCAGTTGGAGAAGCAAACGCTACAGCAGCAGAGAAAGGAGGATCTGCGGGAGAGTGTTGGAAGAGAGGATTTGAGTGTGGAAGAGGGCAACGAAACACCCGAGCCCAATCCGTACGGTAACAAGGACGCCAAACCACCGTACTCGTATGCCTCGTTAATAGCCCAGGCCATCAACTCCACCAATAACAAACGAATGACCCTGAATGGCATCTACACCTACATCACCACACACTACCCCTACTACCAAATGGCACAGAATGGGTGGCAGAACTCTATCCGTCACAATCTGTCACTGAACAAGGCCTTTGTCAAGGTGCCACGTGGGGATGCTGAACCAGGCAAGGGAGCCTTTTGGACCATTGATACAAGTGCAGAGCCACAATTCACCAATGGCATCTACAAGCGGAATAAGCGGGTGGCCTCCAAGGGACCGAGTGGCTATACAAGCCCAGCCAACGAGCCAATGAAGCGGATCAAGAGAGAGACCTCGGACAGTGAGGAGGATGTGCCGATGGAGCCCAAGCCAACGCCACCCAAGCAGATGCCTGTCCACCCTACACCCACACCTACACCGCCTGTAGCTGTGCCTGTGCCTGTGCCTCCTCAGGAAGAGGTCCCGGTGGTGATTCGGCCTATGGTAGAGCCAAGACCCACTAATCCAGTGCAAGCCCATCTCCAAATGCAACTCCAGAATACCATTCGACAGCATTTACTGAATCCTGTGCAGTATCCTCTTCCTGCTTCCATTGCTCAACTCCTCCCACAGGCTATTGCTCAGCTTCCTCCTCAGTTGGCAAGTCAATTGTCGAGTACTCTTCAGTCAGCCTTGAGAGCGCATGGCACACCTACACCGCATGTGCCTGTAGCTGCTGCTGTGCCTGTGTCTGTGCCTGCTGCTACTACTGCTCTTGCTCTTCTCACACCACCACCACCTACAGCAACACTACCACCACCACCACTATCATCATCATCATTATCATCAAATACAGCAACACTACCACCACCACCACCACCACCAACAACAACAACAACAACAATAGCAGATACACCTCAACCTCCTCCTAGTCTTCCTCCTAGTCTTCCTCCTAGTCTTCCTCCTAGCCTTCCTCCTAGCCTTCCTTCTTCTGCTCCTTCTAAGCCATAAACAAACACACAAAGAAAAGAAAAAAAGAAAGAAAAAACACACAAAAAACAAACACAAAGAAACACAAAAAAAAAACACAAAAACAAAAACCTTTTGTTTATTATTATTATTATTTCTAGTCAAACGTATCAGACTACGCTTCTATTTTGTTCTTTCTCTCTCTTTCACTTTCTTTCACTCACTCACTCTCTTTTTTTTGGTGGAGTTGTTGGTTGGATGGAATCCTAATTTTAGTCCTGTTGTGTAAAGCATTAGAAATAATAAACAGCCCTTTCACAGTCACCATGTCAACAAAAGACAAGCTACGAGACATACGTCAGTCTACAGCAGAATGTCAGCACCACATGCGACGACTTGCTCATGTTGACTCGGTGGCAGTGCAGCAGGAGGTGGTTCAACTGCTGAAGAGTGACCTCCGCAGTATAGAGCGTGATATTGAAGTAAGAATAGACCGTGTAGAGTGTACAATGACTCGCTCATCAGTACACTCATCAGTACACTCATCAGTACACTCATAATTAAACAGAACATCCTCCACCTTGCTGAACAACAAGACCGTCAATCCGAGACAGCTGCTATTATGGGACGAGTAACAGAGTACCAGAGCCAACTCAAACAGTAAGTGTCATTCTCTCTCTTTCTTTTATGCCTATTCACTGTCCATAGACTACAGGTAGCTGCTCGTCAGGCCATCCTCCAGTCAAAACAGCGCCTGGACACTCTAGAGAAACGTCAGCGTCATGAAGTACTGGGCAGGCGACAAGGAGAAGACCAGGACAGCTATGCACAGCGCTATGAGCTCAAACAACGTCACAGGTAACCCCAACCCATCTTATACTTACTGTCAGTAGAACTCCCACTAACATGCACATTTGGCGATTGTGTTTTTCTTTTTTCTTTTTCTTTTCTTCCTTGGCTATGGAACAGAGATCCTTCTGTCCTCAAGGCATCTACAGATGTCACAGAAGCACTTTTAAAGACCACTACACTGATGCAGCAGGAATTGGAAAAGAGTGCCTACTCAGCCATTATGCTAGGTAAGGAAAATCAACCTCCTACCTTACCCTTCAATGCCTCTCCTCCCATGAAAGCAGTCACTCACGCCTACACCTTATTCAACAGCGGATTCCTCAAAGACACTGACATCCACCCGCACTGAATATGGCAATCTTGGCTCCCTCCTGTCCATCTCCAAACGTCTCGTCACTCAATTAGAGTCTGCTGATTGGTTGGACAGATTCTCCCTACTCCTGGGACTTTTATTTTTCTGTGGTGTTGTCTTTTACATCATCAAAAAGAGAACATGGGATGTAGGCATCTCTTGGATTGAATGGCTGTCCTTTTCAAAGGCCACTCAGGCCGTATCTGCAGTCACCATGGCAACCTCCACTGCGGAGATAGAGTGGTAGCTGGGTTGTTGTCGGAGGATCAGATATCTCCCGACAGAACTCCCCTTCTACAACACCCGTCCTTTTTCCTTGTGATGGAGGTTTATTCCTGTTGACACACTCTTCTTCAATATAAAAAATATAGAAATATAGAAATACAGAAATATAGAAATATAGAAATAGAAAAGGGGTTTTTCTCTGTGTGTGTGTGTGGAGTGCTTCTAGTCTTGTCTGATTCAAAAATGAGGGACCACACCCTCTGTGTTTATTGGTGAAGAATAAGAAACATGGGTCTGTTGGAACTAAGCATAAGAAGAGGAGGAGGAAGAGGAGGAGGAGTAGTAGTAGTAGGAGGAGTAGTAGGAGTAGTAATAAAAGAGGGATTGGAGAGTACTACTATAAAGAGAGATGGGAGGAAGAGGAAGACGTGCACGCCACTCTTCTAGTCGCTGTACAATGGTATCAGACACAGCGTCTCTTTTGCCCTCGTCTCTTTTGCCCTCGCTTATTGAATGAGCAAGCACAAGTTGTGTGCACAACGTCAGCTCCTCCTCTGTCATGACTGCAGTGAGGATGGACTGGGCAGGGGGAGACGTAAGAAGCAAAAGACAGGCTGTGCACTGATATTTGGCAGCTTGGAGTAGAACTGTTCCTACAACAGAAGAATGGTTCTTTAGTGTGATGGGGGCCTTGAGAGTGAGATTGGCATGACGAATGAAATAGGCCATGCTCTGTCCACAGTCCTTGTTGGCGAGAAGGGCAAACATGGGTGATTTGCAGCAACTGTCTGTGGCATTAATATCCGCCCCATACTGAGTCAATAGGGTAATGGCGGGGAGTGGCTGTGGGCAGAAACGAGCAGCATAATGGAGCGGCGTCCAATCATCGCCGTCTCTTGCATTTGGATCAGCATAGTGCTGGAGAAGCAGATGGAGGGATGGCAGGGGGGATGGACAGTGCAAGAAGAGCACGTGCAATGCCTGGACACTGTAGACATTGGACAGGGTGGGATCTACGCCGTAGTCTAGTAACAGCTTGACAAGAGAATAAGGTTCGCTGTGGTGAGTCAGGACACTGTGCAGCAGAGTACACTCGGTCACGGGATCTCTGCTGTTCAATAAGTGTTGTGGATGGAGGGAGGATTGGAGGTGGTGGCAGAGACAATGCCAGTCACCCTTTTCTGCTGCCTGCCATACAGTGAGTGGAGTCTGAAATAGATCAATACAGACATGAGGTGTCATGGCAACGAACAGAACAAGTGCCATGGAAAAGACAACTGTGTCCGTTGTTATAGGAAGAGACTACGTCATCATCAAGCCAAAAGAAATAGGATAGAGCAATGGAAGAGGGCCTCTTTCTTCATTCCCCAGTCGATCACTTCTCTACTCCGAATGTCCAAAAGAGGACAATAAGAAAAGGAAAGGGAAAGGCAGTGGGAGTGGGAGTGACGTCACCTTGTCTTTGGCCCATGTCCAGTCAGATCAACGTATGTGTCTATCTTCTCACGTGAGAATGAAGAAATCACAACAAACACTAGCAGCTCGACTGTGTATTTTCTCTCTCTCCTTTGACAATGTTTGCTCTTCGCCGTGCTGCTCTCCGTGCCCCTCTCCGCACCCCTCTCCGCGCCTCTTCTTCTGTTGTGCGCACCTTCTCTGCCGTGCGCTCCTACTCTGCTGTAGCCAAACCCAGTGAGAACAGTGTAGCTCCTGGTGGCAAGGCAGGTGAAGTGCCTACTGACTTGGAGCAGGCCACTGGTCTTGAGCGTCTTGAGTTGTTGGCTAAGCTCCAGGGCAAAGAGTTGTTTGATATGGAGCCCCTTGATATGACCCACTTGGGTACTGTGAAGAACCCCATTGTTGTGGACTCCCATGATCCTATCCGCTTTGTTGGTTGCACTGGTAAGGCTATTCCTTCTCTCATCCTTCCCTCATTCTTTCTCCCTTCTCCCTTCTCCCTTTTCCTAATGTGAAGAGAACTAATAATGATCATGGTGCTTGTTAGGCTACCCTGTGGATGCTCATGACGTTATCTGGATCAACTTGGACAAGTCACACGAACACGACCGTTGTCCTGAGTGTGGTTCTGTCTTTACCATGAACTTTGTTGGATCTGAAGACGACCACCACCACCACTAACTCAATCCACTCTAGAATCGCAGACCAAAGAGAGAAAGAGAGAGAGAAAGAAAGCTAAATATACATATTAAAAAGAGAAAGAGAGGGAAATGCATGCAAATAAACCCTGAATGAGAAATTATATGAATCCTAAAGGGCGTGAGTGTATTGAAGTTTATCAGTCCAGTTCAGTGCCAAAAGAAGCAAAAAAAACACACACATACACACACACATTTATACACATATACACACAAACACACACAAAAGCATGGAGAAACAAGGAAAATTGTTCTTTTGTCTTTTTATCTTTTTTTTTCTTCTTTTTGTTGATATATGTTTTTCTTTCTTTTGTTTGTGGGTGCAGTTCATGCGCTTGTGTTTGAATGGCCTGTTCTAATTACTCAAGGCAACTTCTCCGTGGACAATCATGGAAGTGTTTGCAGTGTGTCTTCTCTCCACAACACACATGTGGCGGCTGTTCCTGGGATTAGTGATGGAAATGGGTGCAATGTGTGTATGAATGTGACCAACAGTCTTCATACACACCACACCTATGTATTGGCAGTGGATAGAATGAAGCTGAATGGTGCTGCCAATGGTACAGCGTATGGCCTGCTTGAGGTAAAGAAGCATCTCTTATAGTCTCTCTTATAGTCTCTCTTATAGTCTCGCTTAAAGGCAGTGTAGAAGCCCTTCTTACTCTTTTCTCTGTCTGCTTAGATATCTCCTATAGCTTATAAAGAGCTATTCCCCAATGCTAAAGAACAAGGCCAAGGCCAAGGGGCGTGGTCTGTTGTGGGACAGTCACTGTGTCGTTCCCAGTCCTACCAGCAGTAGTTTCTTTTTCTTTTGCTCTTCTTCTCTTCTTCTTCTCCCACTAGCTTACATCTCAATTACAGCAGGTTGCGTGATATAATCAAATGAAATGAATAAAAAATGACAGTGACTTCTTTTAATGAATTCAATCTATCGCTGTGTGGACTGTGTTTGGAGTTCTGCTAGTCTTGAGAGTACGGCCAATGTACTTTGCTGCATATGCACCATGAGCTCCTGGAACCGTCTTTCCCGTCCATCAGCATCTTCTCTCCTCTGAGCTTCTCTTGAAGCAGCCATTTGCTCTGTTTCTGCAGCCTTCCGTACTGCCTCCTCATTCCGTTTTGCTCTCTTATCTTCTGTCTGCTGCAAATGACTAAGAATAGCCTCAAGCAATTCCTAATGCACCCTCTTTGTCAGTCTCTCCTTCTCTCTCCTTCTTTCTTCTTCTCAACTTACTGTGGTGGACGCATTCTCATGGCCTTCCAACCGGGATCTTGGCAGTTCTTCTATTGCCCGGGGTAATGATGGGTGGAGACGAGTCAGGGTGGGCTGAGCCACTGGATGCGTCAATGGCATGGGCTCTGGGGCAATACGCACATTTGTACGTGGTTGAGGGTGGGGCTGCATGGGCTGCATGGGCTGCATCACTGTAGGCGTATGAGAATGGGCCAGTGGAAGTCCCTCTCGTGTAGGGGCAGGACGGTCCAGAACTGCATTGGACACAATAGGTCTTTGACGCACACGCGCCCCCATGTCCTCCATGCGCTGTCCCGAGGACCGTTTGCCGAGGACCATTTGTTTCTCGCTCTTCATGCTCTGTACATTCTTCCACTAAGGACAGTGAGTATCTCTCTGATGTGGTTGTGTTCTGGCAACACTACATATTCATATCTGTCTGTCTGTCTGTCTATCTATCTACCTATCTATCTGTCTATTCTGTCTATATGAATTACCTGATGATAGACATCTGCAAGTAGCTTCTGGTAACTGTCGGGAGGCTCCTGGTCATGCACACCCACAACCAGACCTTCCTTCCCATAGCGTGTCATCAGGTCTTTAAAGTGAACACGGGCATTGTGTGCTGTCAGAATGGGGTCTTTAGGGTTGGCCACCCTCAGGTCCTGCACACTATTGCAGTGGTCGGCAATCTGCTCCCATAATCGAAGGGCCCCTCCATGGGGTGCCATAAAGGGCGACAGATGCATCACCTGCTGCAATAACAATTCATTACGACGACACGTGCCGTCATTATCAAACCGATAGCGAGGACGGCGGGAGCGTGTGGTGGAGCCTTGACTGGTGCTGGGTGTCGTCACTGAACTCAGGCCTGCATCACTGTCAACATCAATCAGACTGGTGTCCATATCTTCTTTGTCACTGGTGGGGGATTGAGAGCCTTCACTTTCTTTGTCGTTGGTAGTCATGGGGTTGCGATAGTAATTTTATGGATTCTTTCTCTGGTAATATATAATAATTATATACACAAAGAAAGAGAATAATTAGTAAGGCAAAATAAAATAATAATAATAATAGAAAAATAAAATAATAGAAAGGCAGAAAGGCAGAAAAATAGAATATAAGAAGGCAGAAAAATAGAATATAAGAAATATAAGAAATATAAGAAATATAAGAAATATAAGAAATATAAAAAATGTAAAATATATATATTAAAAAAGGGTAATAAAAATAAACAAACTACACTCCACTCCATTCCACTCACTCCACTCACTCACTCCACTCCATTCCACTCACTCCACTCACTCACTCCACTCCACTCCACTCACTCTTAATCTACAGCACAAACACAGTGCACAAATGAGCGACCCACGGAAATAAACAAGGCAAGAAAGCGCGATATCAAAAACACACTACAATATATCTAAATTTACTAAAAAAATAGGTGCTACCTATGTATTACGTCATACTCTGCTTCACTCTCTTCCATTGCCCTTGTCATTGGCTGCGTCTGCTGAATAGTACTGCAATGGACAAGGTGGACTTTTTCTCCTTTAAATCCTAAGCAGGAGACTTTCTTACTCAATTATCTACTGTATTGGATGGGTGTGGATACAGCACCCTAGACAAAACCATCCAGGAGTTCCTTTTATTGGTAAAATGTATTAATGATGAGTCATTTGTAGTTCTCTATTTTCAGTAGATGGGGCTATAGTTATAGAAAAAGAGAAAGAGAGAGAAGAAAAGGGAGGAAGAGGAGTGACTTGTAAACCATGCTGTATTGTGTTATAGTGTAGTATAGTGTAGTATAGTGTAGTATAGTGTAGTATAGTGTAGTATAGTGTAGTATAGTGTAGTGTATTGTGTTATACTGTATTGTGTTATAGTGTATATCATACTGTGCTATAGTAAACTATATTATACTACACTTCATCATACTACACTATACTACATCATACTACACTATACTACACTATACTACATCATACTATATTATATTATACTTAACCACACTACACTATGAACTCCTCTGTGAGATATTCTGTAAAAAGCGTGACTCTATGTCTGATTTATATTTGTAACACAGAACATATAAATTTTACTAAATTAGGTAATTGATGGGAAATAAGTTATCAGCTAAAACTTGCTTATGATGATAACGATTAGAAATAGCATCGGGGATTCAGCAGAGTCTATTCTAATTGGAGAATGAACTACTAGCTTTATCTATGAAGAGAATCAGAAAAAAAAAAAGAAAAAAAAAAAGAGAGAAAAACACTTCACACTCTCTTTTATAGATTTAATTTTAGTTTCTCTATTTCTTTTTCTTTTTTTCTACTAGTAGCAAAGTGGTTATTCTATCGAGCAACCCATACAAAGCAAGGATTTATTCTCCTTCTGTTACGCTATCATTCAGAGTGGATCCAAATAAGGAAGGATTCATTTCCCTACGCCTAGCTCTCTTTAAAACGCAGTCCACCCTTTATGGTCTCAGCTTACAGTTGTTTGTAATAGATACATTTGTTTGTAATAGATACATTTGTTTGTAATAGATATATTTGTTTGTAACGGATACATTTTTTTGTAGCTGATTCAGTTATTTTTAGTTGATAGATTAAATTTATATCTTTTTAATAGGAAATAAAAAACAATTTATTTCATATTAGGACAAGACAGTTACTATTATATTGTATGAAGATATGAAAAGGCACACTTTCAGGTTGAGGCCATAAAGGGTGGACTGCGTTTTAAAGAGAGCTAGGCGTAGGGAAATGAATCCTTCCTTATTTGGATCCACTCTGAATGATAGCGTAACAGAAGGAGAATAAATCCTTGCTTTGTATGGGTTGCTCGATAGAATAACCACTTTGCTACTAGTAGAAAAAAAGAAAATCATCCCTTTTTTTTATTCTTATTCTTATTCTTATTCTTATTCTTATTCTTTACTATATTATTAGTTGTTATTGACTATTATTGACTGTTATTGACTGTATTTAATAATTTACTTCTTTTTTATAATGGAAATGTTGCACTGCAGCAACACAAGGCAACAAATAAGATACAACAAAATAATTTATATTCGTTGTTCGTTTGGATGTACATTCCTACTGTAGTAGAAAATTAGCTTATTCATACTCCCTGCCCTTGTTTTACTTTATTTGTCTTTGTGTGATTGGTGGACAGGATGTCAGCAACAATCTTGTCTGTGTTGCCCTCTCTTTATTGGGCCTCCTTTAACACTTTTCTCTTTCTATCCTGACATATGTCATGAGATGAAAAAGTGGGATTCCCATCACAAAAATGAGGGAAATATTAATCACAAGTCATACAGAACCACATGTTGTAAAGACGTATAACCAATCAACCCAACATTCCGCTGATTCAACCTCAACCATAACACAGACTTCAAAAGAAAGAACAGAAAGACCCGCGTATTCTAGGTGAATATGGTTGGTTAGATTTTGTTGTTGTTGTTGTTTGTTATCCAGTGTCTATTCTATATTATTCTGCTGTCTATTCTATATTATTCTATACTATTCTATATTATTCTTTAAATAAAAAACCAGGCCCATGCTTCATATGTCAGCCAAGTCTTGTACATAGTCTTCTGTGAAGGAGTGTGTACCTGTCTGTCTCTTTTCTTATTCTTTTCTTATTCTTTCTAATACATAAGAGTGGGTGTGTGGGTAGTCTGCAGTCCAGGAGACAGTGTTTGTACGAGATGAACTCAGTCCTTGGTTACTGAGGCCACTGAACTCACGATAATAATGAAAAACGCATTGTACTCAAGATGAGATATTATTCTTTAGCATTGTGCCTTGATAGACATGATGTCATTTCGTTCATACTGTCAGTGCAACCCCACCTGTCTTGTGGAGGAATACATAAAATAGACAAACAACAGCCACTTCTTTTGCTGATTCTTCTTTAGGACAGGGTAGTGTAGATAGACAGGCAGGGTTTGTTAAGTTGAAATGCCTTTTAAGAATGGACAACCCTCTGTGGATGTGTCATTCTATAGTTTATGTAGTGCTTATTAATTTATTAAATGTAGGTAAATCAGTGGATGAGTATAAATAGAAATAGAAATAGAAGGAAAAGGAAAAAGCTGTCTTTTAAACATAGAAAAGATAAATAGAAAACATGTGCTACTTGAATCGTCTTTTTGTTAAAAGTCACTTTTTGATACAAGAACACAGTGCAAAATAATAATAAAAAGGTTTTCTTTAAAGTAAAAGCGTAGAGTTCTTTGGTATTTCAATATCTATACTATAGTTTAGATCATGTGATATAAATATATCAACTTGTGTCAATAAACTTTTGTATCTACTGATCTATTTGTGTACAAAAGTGTATGAATTTGCTTATCTGTCGATCTGCCCCTCCAACCTCAACAATCTCAACAACCTCAACAACTACGCTTGAGTCTACACACTAGAAATAGGCACACGAGATGTAAATAAAGAGTCACTTACAAAGGGTTATCTCTCTATCTGCAACAGGTGCAAGACAAACACAAATAGATAATTGCATCACCAATCTATAGAAATGCAAAGGGCAGCTGGAAATACGTAAATGTATATGCTTATCTACAGATAGAAATCCACTTTTGGTAGAGAAGAGAGTTGAGTCCTTCATTTTGTAATACTCAATAGGAGGGTTGTGAATGAACTTTACTGTAAACCCTTTTTGAAATACCTCTTTTGTCTTTGTGTATCTTTTACACTAAAGAATCCTTTTTATTTATTTATTTATTTATTTATTTATTTATTTATTTATTTATTTATTTATTTATTTTATTTATTTATTTTATTTATTTTATTTATTTATTTATTTATTTATTTATTTATTTATTTTATTTATTTATTTTATTTATTTTATTTATTTATTTTTGTATGGATGTCAATGACTTGAGTTTTATTTACACTTTAAAAATACATATCTACACTGATGAATACAAATGAACACATACATACATCATTTTCAGAGATAGATGACACAACTACAGATTCCTATTTCTTTGTAAAGGAAGTGCTCCTTTTTATTGTGAATCTACCATCTAAGGAAATATCATAACTCTTGTTTTTGTGTTTTTCTATTCTGTAGCTATTTTTTGTGTTTTTGTGTTTTTGTGTTTTATAAGTTAATCTTTAAAGTCCAATTCAGCTTGCAGCTTGGAGACTAAGCAATATGCTTTCATCAAAACATGGACAGGGTTAAAGGGGGGTGGCATTGAAAAAATAAAGGCCTAGGGGTGTCTACAGAGAGCAAACATAACACAACTAAAGAGAAAGAGAAAGAGAGAGAAAAAGACAGTAGGAAGATCAGGGTGACAGGGAAGAGTACAAAGGAAAGCCCAAGTATATCAATGAATAGGGCGACCGATGATCATGTCAATGTGTGATCTGATACTGTAAAAGTATGGGTAACCAAGTGGGCAATGACACTCCACTCAAAAAAAAGGGCAGATGCCAGAATATTGGGTGTCGTGGAGCAGGCGACAATGGATCCCATTGACACAAGCCTCTTAACTGTGGAAAAGGGAAAAATAAGTGTCCATCGACATCTTAGTTAACATTTAGATCAGCAATGAAGCAACCCTTCACAAAACAAGTTGGGTAGGGCGATAGGAGTGGACCAGCAGCAGGGAGAAGACAGGAGCTCAAGAGACGATTAAACACCTTAGCATCCGTATTGATGAGTGCCATTGGACGCCAATTCTTTAATGAGGACAAATACTCTCTCTCTTTGGCAGCAGACTGACACATGTGGATTGCTTGGAAGATAATTTATAACTGCTAGATCTGTTGGGTTCAGTGTAAACAGCTGCTCATGAATGCTAGCTATAGCTTCCTTCATAGCCCAGGGCATCATGCTGTCGAGGAGTTGATCCTGAACATGCTGTAGCTGAATGTGCACAGTTGAGATCCTCCAGCAAGATGAAATTGTTGAGAAAAGAGAAATAAAAAACAAGCGAGTGAAGTGAAGAGTGCATACACCACACAAATGCGGATAGGAGGAGAGAGTATGTTGGCATGCACTACTGTAGCAGTAATACAACGGTCACAGAGACTAAAGAGAGAGTCAATGAGTGCAATGTCGGAGGATAATGATACTAGGCCACAGTGAGGTGACCATAGTGAGAAGAAGAGGCAGTGTGCTCACATGCAACTTGGTTAGGAAGGTGGTAGGGACACTTCTTTGAGCAGTCCTAGCATAGGATATAGGTAGTATCCTGGTGGTTTTAGTGGGCGATGGTGGTCGCTTGTGGGTGCCTTTCAGAGATTTAATAGGAAGGGTAATGCTCAGTTCTTTTCTCTCTCTCTCTCTCTCTCTACCTTCTCTACTTTGTTACATCAGTAAAGCTATGGTTATTGTTACAATAGAGCAGGCAATATACATGTTTTATTGAAAAAAATAATAATACAAAGAGAGCTTTATCAAGTCGACCAAGGTCATTGACAGCATCAAAAATGTTGATATCTGCTATATGGAAGACCCACTTATGCCTATCTTTTTATGTATGCGGTCCATTATTAATAATAATAAATCCTTTCAAAACACACCGATATCAGAGCAAGAAAATGTTAGAAAAAACACTGAATCAAATGTAGAGGAGACTCTTAAGATTTTTAGGTAGTAACTAAGTATGTTTGTTTTTGTTGTAATCACAGTGATAACATAACTAGCCATTGACTGATTATTAGATTATTTCTTTTCTACAACTCTATCTCTATTAGTCACACTCAATCGAATTTAATACTTTTGAAGATAGATTTCAGGACGAAATATTAAGGATATGTTCAAACTTAAGAACAATAAAGCTTGGTATCTTTAATTATCAAGAATAAAATAATAATATAATTAGTATTTTGTATGGCCTTCTTTGGCATCAATGACTGTATAGTATCTATCTGCCATACTCTAAACTAATTGTTGTACAAGTTCAACACCAACTCCTTCCTACTCTTCTGTAATTAGAGTCTTTAAACTTTCAATATTTGTAAGAGATACTCTTCTTTCTTCAATTCGTTTTTCCAAGGCCCACCAGACATGTTCAACTGGGTACAAGTATGGTATTTTTGAGGGCCAGTAATCAAAGTACCCTGATTTGATATGTCTCTTTCCACTATATACTATAGGCCGCAGTATGACAGCTAGCACTCTTTTATTATAACAGAAGTTATTTGTTCTATTTCTGATGTAATTCCATGAACCAAGGATGGAACTCACCAGCCATAATTTTGATGTATCCGTCTTAGTTTTTAGTGCCATTAACAAAGACTAATGGACCAAATCCATTAGCCCAGAAACAGCTCCAAAGCATGACACTTCTCCACTGTTTGTTTGTTTGTTTGTTTGTTTGTTTGTTTAATTGAAATGTTCCTTAGCCTAACAAAGCCATCTTTCCTTGTGTTTTGCAGTTAAGGATAGCTTGTAAGCTGGAGAGAAATATCCAGAAAACTAACTGCTTACAGTAGCTGATAAGGGTGTTTATACATATATCAATCTCAAACTTTGATAGTTCTAATTTCAGCTGATCGTATGAGGCACATGGATCCTTTCTGATGAACTTTGCCAAGTGTCTGAGATTCCTCTCATTTACTTTTTTGGGGTTTTCCATGACTCTTTAAACGTAATAATAATCTATGTTCTTTGATCTTTATAATATTATTTTGAACTGTGGGCTTATCCATCTCAACTACGTTTGCGATGACAGTCAACTTTAATCCAGTCTTCAACAGGTAATAATTGACCCATAGCTTTTTATCTTCTGTTTTATTATATTCTCCACAAGTGTGAGTTTCTGAAAATATATCTGACATGTTGTGTTGGTTTAACACTATTTAGAAGAATTTTATACAAGAATGTTTTTTTTTATTCAATTTTCGGCAAGTATTAAATTCAATTAAGTGTGTCTGCACTTCAAACACTGTGGGCTTAAGGATAACACCTTATGTTAAACAATATAACCTTCAAGGCCTATGTTGTCTTCCTACAAAAAAAGTTAAACAATAAATGCAGTGGCCGAGTTGTAATATTAGCTTTATTTCTTCGTTTTATATCCAACTTTATAGCGTTTAATTGCAAAGTCAATAGTCATTGCTAAGATAGGCAAGTAGAGTTTGAAATTGTGTATTTAGACAGCAAATAGTCATTTTCAAACATATTAGCCAATCATAAGAGTAATACAATTTTATTCTCAGGATATTTCTTTCTATATCACAAATATCTTCTGGGGTGTAGGTTGACGGTCATAACTTTCTATATACCTAAAGATTTTTGGGATATAAAAGTAAATACACGGACAATAAAATAACATAATTTCTATAATTGGCTAATGTGTTTAAAAAAGGGTATTTTCGCTGTCTAAATGAACTATTTCAAACTCTGTCTGCCTATCCTAGCAATAACTACACTATTTTCAAAAAGTATTGACACATTTTTGGGAAATTATAGTATAGAAATGTATTATGGTTCCAAAAAAGACTTACATGTATCTTGGTTTAGTGTAGCGATAACTACACCGGATTCTTTTTTGATGTTTTAGTGGATCGACTACTACTAGCTAAAGGTGACTCATTTCTTTTGGTACCAACAGACTGTACTGTCTTGGATCGACAAAAGCGTTTGGGTTGTTTGCCTTCTTCTCGTAGCTCAAAAGATGAACATGAAGAAAGTTCAATGTTACTGCCATGTCCCGATTCCAAAAGCGTTGAGAAGTAATCTCATCAGAAACTCCAGCAGTTTTGGTCATGATCTTCAAACATTGTTGGTTTTTGCACCTAAATAAAAATAAATAATAAACTTATTAGCCTTTTCTTTGACTTTTATACATAAAAAAAGAATATTTTTACCTTAAAAGATCATGACATGTCACTGTGGGGTTCTTCTCTCTTCTGAAGGGTCTTGGGTTTTGTACTTTCTTGGATTTCTCAAGCTTGCCGTTCTCACAGGTAGGACAGAAACTCGATGTTTTGAACTCATCAATAAGAAGCACTTTGAACCCTTCTTTCTTCAACATTCTTCTTATTCCAACATCTCTTACAGGTTCATACAACTTGACACTTAATTAATTATCAAGATGAGCATAAATAATTAAGGTAATGTACCATTATTAACAAAGCGAAACAATATAAAGAATTTGTAGACACCACCAAGGACTATTCTTGAGATAAAAGGGTAAGCAGTGTCTTCATCTCGCCTTGAGCTCATTGTATTCCACAAAGCACTCATTGTATTGTTAATAGATAAAGACTCCTTTCAAGTCTGTCTTAGGTGGTCATCTACAAGGTCAATGCTGTCTAAGGTATACTCCTGAGCATATTTATCTATCTCTCAAGGATAAATCACAAGGCTTTTAGGTTGTGGATTCTATTGCCATGAGGGAATACACTCAGAACAGTAGTAGCTATATTATTATAATAAACAATTTTATCCATTTGTCGTGAAGACTTTTCGCCATATTTGGAAGGATCACTCTCTTAAGAATTGGAACTCGTTTATTACCAAACTAAGAAGAGAACTCTATCGAATATCAAGGGATGTCGATAGTTCATAGTAGTTTGATAGAATACCCCTGAATCTATATCATTATAAAAGTATAAAAGACATAAAAATTCTATTTAATAAACATCAGAGTATAAATAAAAGTTCTACTATTCCGTATACCTTTGGACTAAAAACCCAAAGATGATATTAACAATGCTATTCATAAACACTATTTTACTGATAATACAATTTGATATTGAGGTATACTACAAAAGGAAATAATCATTTAGATACTTGCAAACCCTTGATTTTAAACACAAATTCATAAAAAGGAAATATTCATATTCTTTAAATGGAATGTATGTTATCTCTTGAAAGCCAGAAAAATCTCCTGGTGTGTAGTAATAGAATGAACTCTGAAATAGAAATAAGTAAATATCAGCCTTTTTTTTTTAAAAAAAAAAAGAAAAAAAAGAGAAGTTGGCTAAGGGTCTACTAAGAATAATTAGACTTTCTCCTTTTGATATTGATCTAATCATTGGGTCACTTGTGAAGGATTTTCAAGTTGAATAGTCTAGTCTAATAATTTCCCAATTTTATTCAAGATAATTCAATGTACTTAATATTGAAGAATAAAACAATTATTTAGATGATATTCTGTATAGATCAATAGAATTTTAGTCTCATAAAGAATAGATAGAATAAACTCACAGACATAGAAATATCACCTTGTTTATAATGCGTCTATCTTTTTTTTTTTTAATTTTATAGAACCAGATTAATCTATACCGTTTAATAGAATGTCTCTCATCTCATTGGGGTCAGAAATAGCAGATAGTGACTTATTTTTAATATTAATAGCCATTCAATGTAACATAAATCACCCTCTTACTGATAATGTGGTGTAATGTCGGGCATTAAGATTGATAAAGGAACTTCTAGTGAGATGAATCTCGAGCAGTCGGCTAATAGAAAACAGTCGACTCATGAGTTCAATGGGAACACTCGGATAGAATCTTGTAAATGAGATGCGGAGGATAGATCAATTATGCAGGTGGTGCAATACTCGATACAACTATACAATTCTTTTAAGCATCTAATTCTTTACATAAATAGCTCACTACATTCAACAGAGTTGGAATACTATTTGTTTAAACCATACTTCAATTCAATAAACTAGAATGTATACTATTCTAATGTTATTAGCTGTTCTTCTAACAATAGATTGCCAAGAAAGAAAGAAAACAATAAGTCTGGCTATATTTCCTTGGTATTGACAGGCCTCAGATCTCTTTATTTGTTAAGCTGTATCTTTATATTCCCATGATGCACTTTTCTACTAACACTGTTTTGAGGCATCCAAATCATTAATACTTAACGCATTCTCTTTTAGTTGAATGGAAGTAATTTTTCCCCATTTATTGTTTATTTATCTGAGATAATATTAATATAATTAAATAGTATTAAAATTATTGTAAAACGTGTGTTCTGATCCATGCACAACCAATGACATTTCTTTTAAAGAGAAATAATGCTTTGTCTCTTCATTAAAAAAGAAAATACAGTTTTATCCTATGAGGTGTTATTGCAGTGTGTATAGACTATACTAACCCCTAACAACCATAGAAAGATGCCAAGCCTATTTATAACCATGGCAGTATCAACACGATGTGAATACAGTAGTGTTCGTGATAGATCAACTTTATGTTTAAATAGAAGGCTATACAAAAGAAAAGAAGAAAAGAATACCTTGATAAATAAAAAGCATATTCTATTCTAATACTCTTTTTATTATTATTATATATATCCCATATCTTCACAGATTTATCTAATAACATGGATGAATCTCTAAAGAATAACGTGTCAATGCTTCTATTTTAGAGATATTGTTCTCCATCTATAATATAATAGTGGTACATATTGCTTAATTCTTGCAGACTTGTCATTTGTACGGATCTAAGGAGCCGTTTCTTCTTTATCCTGCCGGAGATTCAATAAGCCCAAGGGTTTATTGACTTTTACAGTAATCTACTACTGCGCCAACATGGACTAAGTAAGCTAGTTGTGATTTGTTGGTTCATTCGGATGATTTCGGAGCCCTTATAAAAAGGGGAAATATTACTGAAGTATTTTGTTATTGTTTCTTTTTCACTGCTATTCACAGCCTTATTATTTACCAATGGCTTTTCTTACTTCTATCCCTTTTATTGGCTCCATGCTCGCCTCTAAAACCGACCACATTCGAAAGAGCATAGTCCCAATATCGACAGTACTTAAGCGTCAAAGTCCTTTCAGTCCCTCTTCTCGACCTCTCACTCAAAAGTCTGCCCACGACTCACCGCAAGAAGTAGTTACAGAGATTTCGGTTCTCAACGATTTTCCTCGTCCCAACCTTATGCCCACCTTGCACTTTTCTCTGTTTGGACTACAGAATTCACCTCCTCAAGCCACATTCTATGCAAAGAAGTGTACCAATTGTGCTGGCCCCCACTCTACTGAGTTCTGCCCCTGTTAAATATTTTCTTTGTATATATCTATAGATAATATTCATGTTATTATGAATCTTGTGCCTGTTATTTCTATTCTTGTGTCTGTTATCTATATTTCTATTCCTATTTCTATTCCTATTTATATATTTCTGTTTCTGTTTCTGTTTTTGTTTCTATCATTTATATCATCTATATCATCTTTACTATAATTACCTTTTACTGTTCTGTGACACTGTAGATATACCGTTTTAACCTAAAATAAAATGTTTTTAAATATAAATAAATGAGACATTTCAGTAAATGAATAAGACACCTTTATAAAGGCGATGGACAAAAATATACGATTGTTCAAAGACTTGTATTGGTATTTCTGGAGGAGTGTAGTAGTCGCTCTAAATGAGTAGTACTATTATTTATATTTTGGTTGGCACAAAGGACAGTTATAGAACAATAGGAAAAATGACTCTGTCCAATGTAGTAGCTATAGAAAATTGAATCATAAGACACACAAATCCCATGTATGTCCTCATCATCCTCATCCTCACCATCATAAGTCTATAAAAGAACATTGGTATTGAAAGAAAAAGAAGGTTCGAGTCCAGCTCACCCCATCTACCTGTGGTGGCTATTGGTACAGGAAGGAGATGAAAAAAATACTGTAAACATATGAGAGTGCGTTTTGGATTGTCCATTGTAGTATACTGTTTCTTAATAAATGACCATAGGAATAGAGAGCTATTACGAGTGGATGTGCATGTATTTTGAACTTGTAAACTGAATAACACCAATGTCACTCATGCTCTTGTTGATTTATACTGGTAAACTGTCTAAATACTCTCTTTATTTCGTATATAATATTAACACTTATCTACAGAATACTCTAGTGTCATAAATTCAACTTACAATTGTCTCTTTTTATAGTAAAATACTCTGTTGATTCTTTCCTTCCCTGTGTAATGTTTTCATTTCTCTCTATAATAATAATAATGTTGTAAATCTGAAGGTTCCCCCTTGAAACACACATAGGACAAGAGAAGGAAACACATCCCTGAATTTACTGAGAAGCTATTAGTGTATAACTTGGATTTTTGTAGCATAGACCAAAATATGTATACAAGTAGACTAAAATTCATACTATTTAACTTTGAGAAATATAACTTTTACCTACTTAACACCTCTTGTTTTCTGGGTTTTCCAACAATAATAATAGTCACAGTCACTTTCTCGTTTCCTTTCTCGTTTCCTTTCTCGTCTTCTTTGTGTGTCGCTTGTTATTCTCTTGTTGAAGAATCCTGTATTTTTATAATTTCTCAATTCTTGAATGTATTTTTATGTTTCTATGCCTCAGTGCTTCTATTGTTCTATGCTGTTTTATTCTTGTGCTTCTGTGTTCTTACCCACACACAAAGAAAGTACGTGTCTGTCTGTTAATGCACTTTATTCTAGGAGTCTGCTCATAAATAGGCCAATCTACAAACCCATTGTCAATAGAATCGCACTCTATATCAAAACAACTTAACCTATTTTTACACTCAATAAAGTCCAAAAGAGAAAAGTAGATCCACACCAAGAAAGAAAAAAAAAACTAGTCTACAACTTAAAATTTCAAGTAGAAATCCCAATAGAGGCGCACTTTTTTTTTTTTTTTACGTAATGACAGATTTTTCTCCACTGGACTGCTCTCGTCTGTGTCGTTCATTTGACAAGCTGGACGTTATAGATGGAATGGCAATGCATGCTCATACAGATAGACCCACGGAAACTGTCCCAGTAGAACATGCACCTGCTGTTCATAGACAGGATGCACGAGATCAGCAACAAAGAGGCACTCTCATCCAGAATGAAGAGGATGATCATGAAGACGACCATAAACTCAACGGCTATCAAAAGATATGCAAAATAGGGGAAGGTGTCTATGGCGTTGTATTCAAAGCAAAGGCTACAACCAGTGGATCTCTTGTTGCTATCAAAAGAATACGCCTTAGCATTCGTCAGGGTGTATCTACCACCACTCTCCGAGAGATTGCCATTCTCAAAGAACTCAAACATCCTAATGTGATAAAGTAAGTGTTGTTGACAGCAGCAGGACACCAATGCTTGTGGATAGGCTATTGGATTTAATACAAAAAGACACCACCATCTACCTTGTCTTTGAGTACTTTGATATTGTAAGTCTCCATCTATCCCATGTATGTACTAATAGTACAGGATTTAAGAAAGTATATGCTTGAAGTAGGGAGAGCAGGTCTCTCCCTTGCTCATATAAAATCCTTCTCTCATCAATTGCTCAGTGGACTTTGCTACTGCCACAGTCATCGAATACTGCATAGAGATCTCAAACCACAAAACATCCTCATTGATCGAACAGGCAAACTTACTATTGCAGACTTTGGACTCTCCCGTCCCTTTGGTATTCCTATGAGATCCTATACACAGCAAGTAAGTGGTTTAGAGGATACACCTCTTTCTTACTTGTGGCAAGGTGATTACTCTATGGTACAGAGCCCCAGAGATATTGATGGAGTGCCAGCACTACTCAACAGCTGTGGATATGTGGAGTGTTGGTTGTATTATGATAGAGATGTTCATTATGGCACCTCTCTTTACTGGTAAACTATAAGATGAGGATCATACGAATGATTCTATATGTGTCTACACAAACAAACAAACAAAAATAAAAGAAACTGACACAGTGATTAAGGTGATTCACAAATCGACCAACTCTTTCGTATCTTCCAGTAAGTTCATCTCCCTTTTATATGAATAGCAAGGTGGATACTGATATGAGAACAGAGTATTAGGCACTCCCAATGAAGAGCTATGGAATGGAGTGACCTCACTCAAGACATTCAAACATGCCTTTCCAGGTAGGATAAGGACACGCTAAAAGACATTGCTAATAAGAAACTAGTATGGAAGACAGTCGATATCAAGAAAGCCATCAATGATATCAAAGGTGCTGTTTACGCATCAGATGCAGCTCATGACTTGTTAAAGGTAGAATTTGTAGGAGAGAGATGTTACTAAGTTGTTTCCTACAGTCTCTCTTAGACTACGATCCTTCTCTGCGTATCTCAGCACTACGAGTAAGTCCTGTTGGGTGTGTTATTTTTACTCATCTATAGGCTGTAAAACATCCTTTCTTTTATGAAGAGGATGACTCTTAGAAGTATACACAATGGAGTTGATACATCTATTCACCATGTAAATGAATTTAATACTAATACTAATAATAAAAAAGATCAAAGAAAGATCAAAGAAAGATCTCTTCTTTACCCTTGTTCTATAGATTAGAGGTGGGGCCTACTAATGCAAGATTGTATTCTTACTGTATTATATATTAAATTGCAAATTGTACAGTATCAGAATGAGTTATTTTGTCAGGAATAGACAGATATACCATAGTAGAAATGAGTCTTTGTTCCTTCTCAAGGAGTACCTGTTGACTTGAAACTTGGTTTTCATTAGAGTGAAGTCATTGAAATGATGTCTATGTTAATACACTTTGTTGTTAATACACTTTGCTGTTAATACACTTTGCTGTTAATACACTTTGCTGTTAATACACTTTATTGTTAATACATTTTATTACTATAGTAAATTCTATTGATCACTACAACACCACAGATATTTATATAAAAGGTCACTGTTATTGACAGAACTCTTCTTTGCTTTATTAGTGTGTCTACCTGGTGCTAGTTGTCTTCTTGCTGGTCTCTTACAGTATAGGTTGGTGGTTGCTATTGACTCTGTACTACCTGTGGCTACACCACCTCTCTTTCACCTGTGGGTGGATCCATAGACTTGGCACTGTTGTTATGACTCTCCTTACACACCAAGAGGTCTTTAGGATATAAAAAGAAATAGTCGAAATACAATTGTTTAAAAAATGACATAGATTTGAAAAGGAGCAAAAAAAGTGAAATGTATTCATGTTAGTTTTAAAATAAAGATTATTATGTAAATTTACCTGTAAATATCTAAATCCCGAAGGAAACCACTTTCGGTGGCGATATATAATATAATATGAATACAAATATCTATTCTTATGTGACTGTATAGATACCCTTTGATGTATTCACATCTCTGTTCTAAACAATTCCGCAACTTTGGCAAGCGCGGATAGTGTTGAAATTCACTAATACCTCAGTGAGGATATTTGTGTTGCAAGTATGGCAGATCTTGAGAACAAAAATAAGAGTAACTGTTAGAAGAGCTTTTCATCTGGGCTTGAGTTCAATGTAATCCACAAGACATAGTACTGACTCTTCTTCTAATAGATGATATATGGCTTATTAATAGCAAGACAAGTATTAAGTACAAGGTAAGCATACTATGTCTCTTGATTGAATTATTACTAATACACTCTTCTGTTATTAGATAAGACTCTTTCCCAAGTCAGTCCCAAGTGGTCTTCTATACTGTCTAGGGTATCTAAAGTATACTCCTGAGCATAGTTATCTATCTCCTGAAAATAAAGTACAAAGCTTTTAGGGTATAGATTCTATTGCTATGAGGGAATGCACTTGGGCAGTAGCTACAGTCATACTATAGTATTAGCTATACTATTACAATAAACAATTTTATTCATAAACAATATATTCCATTGATAATACAATTTGATATTGAGGTATACTACAAAAAGAAACAATTATTTGGATATCCACAAACCTTTGATTTTAAATACAGTTCCATAAAACGGCAAGAAATTTTTAGACGTAAAAGGAAGGGGATATCAGCGCTTAAAGGCCAAAAAAATCTCCTGGTGTGTAGGATATCATTCCAGTCTGTTGCTATGAGAAATAATGGAATATGTGTGCGTGTGTCTATGTTTTTAGTAGGCAATTTTATTCTTGTATGGAATCTACTGAGTTATATTCATAAAAGGCTAGAGAATAGAAAGAATCAAAAGAAAGAATCAAAAGAAACTGCGAATCCACTGTCCTATTTTATAAGCAAATAAAAGGTATTTTCCATTTCTAGGTTGACGTAAGACTTGAGTCGATCTCTTCTTGATGGATTTACGGAGATTAAATTATTTCTATTTGCCTTTGCCAATATAAAAAGAACTATCAACTCTCCTCTTTCTTTCTTTCCCTCTTTTGTATAAGTATAGATTCATCTATGGCCTCCTCAGCAGACATTTCAAAGGAAGAATTGGAGGAATTAAAGCAAGGTGAGAGAATAAAGAAGTGTTGTGTGTGTGTGTGTGTGTGTTGTGTTGTGTTGTGTTGTATACTTCTATTTACACCTATGAACAGCCTTCCAACTCTATGATAGCAGTAATGCAGGTGCTATTAGTATCGATGGATTTGCAAGCATTCTTAAGAGCCTTGGTATTGCCACTCAACCCGAACAAATCCAGTCCATTGTCCATTCTGTGGATAAGAACAAGGATGATAAGATTGACTTTAATGAGTTTGTGGAGGCTATGACACGTTATATTCCAAAGACCAACACTAGCCAGCGTCAGAATAGCACCACATCCAATACAGACAGTAGTAACAAGAGTAGAAGCACCAGTTTCCATGATGAAGAAGAACTTTTACAAGTCTTCAAGGCCTTTGATAAGAACCAAGATGGACGCATTAGTGAGAACGAATTAACACAGGTGATGATCCAACTCGGGGAGAATGCACGCACATGTGATATAAGAAGCATGATGGATGAGGCTGATCTGAACAAGGACGGCTACATTGACTTTGATGAATTCAAAAAGCTGATGCCTCATGAAAACTTCTAGAGTGCAAATCAACAACAAACAATGCCATTGGAAGAAGAAGAAAGAAAGAACTGCCTAGAATAGAGACAGTTTCTTGTGTACCTGAAAGCGTATTTATTCTTTTTTAAATGGAGAAACAAATCCCTACTTGATGAACTTGTAAATAATAAATATTCACCTTTTTATTTTATTTTATTTTCATCGATACACTGACTTTTATTATTATTTTTCCCTTTTGTTCTTCCATGTCCATGGCTCACTCAAATGGCTTACGGAAAAAGTCCCTTCACCGTACACTTCCAAGGCTAAGATCATTTTTTATAGGACTGTCAATCGTCACCTTGCTGTGTGGAAGCTGGATAGAAACCAGCACCACAGACAATTGTTCCCTGCACAAATACATGTCGTTTATTGAGCTAGGATTCACCCACACAGACACCCACTCACCCACACCCGACACGATTTCTGTGGGTCTATGGAGAGTATGTGCTCTGTTCACCCAAGAATGCATATGCACACCCACTCGAATCAATTATGCGTTTGGTAGGTGGGGTTGACGTAGGAGGATACAGTGCTTAAGAGTAGCAAAGATGCTTTCAATATGATATCTCTAGTGAGCCAGAATGACACTCAGTCTATCAGTATAGCACCCGTCTCTTCTTCCGATGCTGTTTCGGTGTCACGGATAGCCATGCTTCTCACCAGTACCTTTCTTCTCCTGGTAGTAGGGTGTGCCGGGTTATTGAGTGGCCGTCTTCTCCATCGCCTTGTTCCGTTTGCTATGGCGGGCCTCACGATGGTGAGTGTTGCACTCGTGACTGCTTCTCTCGGCTCCACCTACAGGTCCTATACACAAGCCATGGCTCAGGGCTGTACTCTTCTCAGTTTGTCGGATCTTCAACTACAGTGTGCGGAGACGACACCACGGGGAGAGTTTGTTCTCTATGCCATTGCTATTGTCTCTAGTACGCTGGGGGCCTTGCTGTGGACCGTGGCAGGAGCAGCAACAGTGTGCTTTCCATTGATGCACCCGCCAAATAAGATATTAACACAACCCACGCCTGTGTCCTATAAGCTGAGATACAAACTGCCTTGTTTGGGTCGGCTGGATGTCCAACTACCGTCTTCTGCTTCCGAAAACACCGCTCTTCCCTTGAAGGAAGTGGTACGAATCGATCAAATACATGACAAAAGAGAGCACACTGTGTCCTACACTACCCCACATCCGGCAGGAGCTCATTACTCACCCATTTCGTACGACTCTTCCATAGGACCCGCTCTACGACCTCCTCCCAATGCTGCTCATTTGGCCACCTTGGCCACTCCATTGGGCATTGCTCTTGACTACCAAGCTCCGATGCCTATGCAGACCATCTCCAACAGTACGCTTGGACAGCAAGCATCGTCTGTTCCTGCCCATCGAAGATCCAGATACAACAGTGACTTTGAAAGACGCGGGCCGCAAGACCGTCCGGCTGCCCCCCCTCGGCTCCATTCTACAACTTCCCTGTGGTCTCATTCCAACCGAGAAGAGGAATCTCAGTCTGAAAGTCGGACATCCAACTGCACTTGGTACAAATGATCTTGTACGTGCTTCACGGACGTCTTTTTTTAATTCAGAAGATCTCCATCGCCACCAGCAGATGCATTCAGATATGTCTTTTCGGGCAGGAGAAAGACACAGAGCGTGTACCCATGAGAACAGAATGTCAGGAGGGTATTGTTATTGCCATGCTTCTGCTCGGCCTTATTCTCAAGCCATATCAGGGGACTCTGTGCCCATCAGTTACAGTAGCAGTGGATCAGGTATTGATGTTGCTCAAAGGAGAAAGAGCAGTGCTAGTATGGACATGGTGGATGAAGAAGAGGAACAAGAGGAACAAGAGGAAAAAATAAAAATTCAGCAACCACAACAACCACAACAAACAGAAGAAAAAGAGAAAGAAGAGCACCCTGTGAATCCAAAAACAGTCAAATCTAATACACTGAATAAAGCCACAGATCAACTCGAGGCTTTAGTCAACCCCACCACAACAGATCCACCTTATTTACATCCCCTTAGTAACAAACTAGTAATTGATCAGAGAATTGGTGATTATTTAAAGAATAAGTATTCCACCGAATAAACACACACCATTGAAGTCATATACAATTTATCATTCAAAAGAAAGAAAGGAGAGGCTAAACACTTAAAAATACACTTGAAAATGCTATTTACATTAAGAACAATACACCGTTCATTCTTCAAACAGGGAATCCGAACATCTCCAATGCCACAGTCACATCAATGGTGGTCCCTTGTTCTGTATCTGTCTCCACCACCACTTGCTCAACATAGCCAGTACCAGAAGAGGACTGATCCCCATTCATACCCACCGAGTTTGTCACAGGCACCAGCACACGATCTTCTTTATCTACATTATTAATCACAGGAGGTGCATGTCGACCAAGACAGTAGATGGAATAGCGTACATTGGGTGTAGAACTGATAGATTGAGAAGCTGGTGTGGCTGAAGTGTGTGATGAAGAGGCCAATTCCTGTTGACTCTTGGTGGCAAATACAGTATCAAATACACAAGCACTGCTACTCTCTCGTCTAGAAAACAGTGCATTCTTGGGGGCAATACGAGAAGTACCTAGACTACGACGTATAAACAAGGATTCGGTGGGCTCCTCACCCTCTTCTTGAGTGGTTTCTCTACGTATTTCCTTGTGAGGGCGTCGAGAGAGAGCATCTTTGGGTTCTTCTGTAGAAACTGCACTCCTTTGCAACTCAAATTGACATACAAGTATAGTGTCAGTTGCCTCGTTTTTTTCTACACCCTCCTTTTCTCTGTTAGAAAGAGAGTGCCAATGATGGCGTGGCATAACTTGTGCTTTGGTGGAGATACGATAAGATATACCAAGGACCTTTTCTGGCTGTGAGTAAAAAGTACAAGCATAGGTCTTGTAAGTCATATCCTTCTGCAACAATGGCTGTGGCAATGGCTGTGGCAATGGCTGTGACAATGGCTGCAACAATGGCTGTCTACCCACACTATGATCCTCTGTTGTGGTATAAAGTGCTTCCTGCTCTTCATTCGTGTGTGTGGTATCAGCTACAAATAGAGATGCTTCTTTATCGTTTTCCTCTTCTTCAAGACTAGCCAACATTTCTTCCAATTCCTCCTTCTCTCGATTAACAGCCAATGCTTCTTTCTTCTCTGTTTCAGTACTGTGTTCAACGCATACCCACCCATGTTCTGTAGAAGCAGGCGTAATCATCACAGAAGCACTAAATCTAAATCTAGGCACACCCAACAGAATACGTCGTCTATGCTCCTGGTCTGCTGTATTATCGACATCAAAATAATCATCCAGTGCTTCTCTTCTTTCGTGTCTTGGATCGTCCTCATCTCCCAAAGGACCTGCGACTGTTTCTACTGAAGGAGACAAGAAATGCAATGGGAATATAATACGCTCCAAGGCCTCTCTCTGCCATAGAGCACGAAACACGACGCCTTCCTCAACAATTCCATCATGACGGACAGTTGTTAACTGATCAAATGTCATATTGCTGTAATTGATCGTTGTTTTTAACAAATAAGAAAGCACGGTGGCCTTATCAATCACTCCTCCTGAAGAAGCGTCTGCCTTTAGCTTTTCAAACGGAACACAGGCTGAAAAACTAATACGCTCAGATACTTTCTTCACTTCTCGATTCAGTTTGAAGGTTTCTGCACCCACAAGTTCTTGTGAAGGAATACGTTTACGTTTCAAAGATCGTACCACAGTAGCTGACAGTGGATTTTCCATTGGGAAAGGCGCTGTTGAAGAAGAAAAAGAGCCTTGTCCCTGCTTCTTGTCCCGTCCAAAAGGCACCTGAACAAATCCAGACAATCGTTTGTTATATTGGTCTACAGGCCCACGCGGTGTCCAAGTGATCTTTCCAACTGAATGCATAAATGCCACCAAGACTTCTTTCAGCAAACAGTACCGGGCAAATTCATTAGGAATAAATAGTAGATCAGCACTCAGTACATCTGCCATGTAATCTACAGGAAGAGAAGCCAAGTAGCTGGGATGGTTGGGGCCCTGGCGAAAGAGAAGAAGCAAGACAGCATCACGTAGTCTTAAATAAGTGTCGTGGTTGCGTGGCAGTTGTCCAATAATCTCGAGGTCATTGATGATATTGGCAAGACTGAGTTGGGTAGTGCAGTACTTATCGACACAGTTGTTGGCCAGGTCCGTCATGTCAAAGAGAATGGCAATGGACAAGACACGAAGGGTGTCTGTGTCATTAAGGTGGTCAAGCAGTTGGGCTGGGTTGTAGGCATAGAGCCACTGAAGAGCAAAACGGAGGTGAGAGGCAAGAAGAGGAGAAGAACCGAGTTTGGGTGTTTTGTTGGAAGGATGTGTATCTGTTGGGTCTTGCGACTTGCGAGTGACAATATGCTGGAAAGGACTGAGGATAAACCCGCGCTGAGAAAAGGCGTTGAAGAGATCAATAGTAAGATGAGTGACAAGAGGTGTTGTTGGGTGTGACATTGTATTTCCATAGCACGTCTTGCTTTTCATGAGTTGATTGAAAAAGGGAGACTGGCAGAGAATAGCACGATGAACATCAAAACGCATAGAAAAGGGAAGAAAAGGGTGAATGAATTCTAGGGATAAGTCTGAGAAGAGTGACTTTTCAAACATGGCGTCCATCAAATGATGTTCCAACTTGCTATGGGGTATTTTGAGTGTCATTGCAGAACAAAACAAAGATGAGAAAGAAGTGAACAGATCATCCAGTTGTTTGTGTATACGACGTCACACTTTGTTTGCATAATGAAAGTGGTGCACTGCTCGTGTGACTCTTCTGTTTCATTTCTACACACCCAAAGATTTCTCTGGCCTTTAAGCGGTGATATTTCCTTCCTTTTACGTAAAATAAAAACGCTCCTTCTATGGAACTGTGTTTAAAAGTAAAGGTTTGTGGATATTCAAATTATTGTTTCCTTTTGTGGATACTCAATATCAAATTGTATTATCAGTAAAATATATTGTTTATGAATAAAATTGTTTATTGTAATGGTATAGATAATACTATAGTATAGCTATAGCTACTGCCCAAGTGCATTCTCTCATAGCAATAGAATCTATACCCTAAAAGCTTTGTGATTTATCCTTGAGAGATAGATAAATATGCTCAGGAGTATACCTTAGACAGCATTGACCTTGTAGATGACCACCTAAGACAGACTTGAAAGGAGTCTTTATCTATTAACAATACAATGAGTGCCTTGTGGAATACAATGAGCTCAAGGCGAGATGAAGACACTGCTTACCCTTTTATCTCAAGAATAGTCCTTGGTGGTGTCTACAAATTCTTTATATTGTTTCGCTTTGTTAATAATGGTACATTACCTTAATTATTTATGCTCATCTTGATAATTAATTAAGTGTCAAGTTGTATGAACCTGTAAGAGATGTTGGAATAAGAAGAATGTTGAAGAAAGAAGGGTTCAAAGTGCTTCTTATTGATGAGTTCAAAACATCGAGTTTCTGTCCTACCTGTGAGAACGGCAAGCTTGAGAAATCCAAGAAAGTACAAAACCCAAGACCCTTCAGAAGAGAGAAGAACCCCACAGTGACATGTCATGATCTTTTAAGGTAAAAATATTCTTTTTTTATGTATAAAAGTCAAAGAAAAGGCTAATAAGTTTATTATTTATTTTTATTTAGGTGCAAAAACCAATAATGTTTGAAGATCATGACCAAAACTGCTGGAGTTTCTGATGAGATTACTTCTCAACGCTTTTGGAATCGGGACATGGCAGTAACATTGAACTTTCTTCATGTTCATCTTTTGAGCTACGAGAAGAAGGCAAACAACCCAAACGCTTTTGTCGATCCAAGACAGTACAGTCTGTTGGTACCAAAAGAAATGAGTCACCTTTAGCTAGTAGTAGTCGATCCACTAAAACATCAAAAAAGAATCCGGTGTAGTTATCGCTACACTAAACCAAGATACATGTAAGTCTTTTTTGGAACCATAATACATTTCTATACTATAATTTCCCAAAAATGTGTCAATACTTTTTGAAAATAGTGTAGTTATTGCTAGAATAGGTAGACAAATGCCGTCTTTGGTTTTAATATCAAAGGAATCCAGTCAGTCAACGTGTGGTTAAACTCTGCTTTTTATTCATTCAATTGTAAATTTCTTTTATAATTATTTTCTACTGCTATAAGCTATAAGCTATAGTGTGAAGTATAAGTTTGATGGTGTAATGCAAGAGTGTCGATGATAGAATGCGTCGTATTGCTTGTGCGTCCCTGACACATATAATAACCTTCCTCTTTTGGTTGTTCTACGACACAAATGATGAACATCCATTTTTGGAAATAGTATTATGACACAAAGTTTCAAATAGTTTATTTAGACAGCGAAAATACCTTTTTAAACATATTAGCCAATCAGAGAAATAGTGTGATTGTATTGTCCGTATATTTATTTTTATTTAATATTTTGTTGGTCCACCTTTGGCATTAATAACTGCCTGACAGCGATCCTTCATTGAGCCAACTAAACGTTCGGCAAGATCGACGTAAATATTTCTCCAAGCTTCTTCTAAAGCTGTCTTGGGCTCATTGATATTATTAATACTGACTCTCTTGTTATTGATAAGCTTATCAAGACAGCTCCAGAGATGTTCAATGGGGTTGAGATCAGGACTTTGGGCAGGCCAGTAATCAAAGCGCCTGATTGCATGTGTGTTTTTCCACCATGTTGTATAGCCACCTGTATGGCAGCTAGCCCCATCTTCTTGGAATATAAAGTCCCTGTTCTCTATCTCATTCAATTCAATGAACCATGGCAGAAATTTTCCTGCCAAAATGTTGACATATATGTCCTGATTAACAGTGCTATCAATAAAGACCAAAGGCCCAAATCCACCCGCCCAGAAACAGCTCCAAATCATTATGCTACTTTTCCCCTCATTTGGTTGTAGGCACACTATGAGTAGCCTTATACCTCTCTCCGATTTTTCAAATCACTCTAGCTCCTCCCTAGTAACCCTCTACTTCAAACTGTGACTCATCAGACAATACGACACGTTTTCAACTCTCAGAGGTCTAATTGACCCGTTCCTTTGACCAACAAAGTATTTTTCTTCATGTTTTATTCAGATAACCTTGGCTTGTGTGCTACTAAGTAGGAACCAAGCTCAATCTGATGTATATATCTGATGAATATTGCTCTACAGATGATTATCTCATGTGCCTTAAGTTCCAAATTTATATAGTTATAGGAGGCAAATGGTTTGCCTCTTAGAATAGCCTCAAGTCGTCTGAGGTCTCTCTCATTGAATTTTTTTGGTGCACCAGAACTAGGATCTGGTAGAGGTGTACCAGTAGTCTTGATTCTACTAATGATATTCTGGGCAGTAGACTTGCTAATGCCAATGACTTTTGAAATGCTATTCATGGAGTAATTTTTTAGAGCCAATAAACACCCTATTACTCTCTTTCTTTAAGCCTAGCATAAACTCTTGAGTTTCTAGTTGAGGATTCTGCGTTTGACATTTGAGATTGCTTATTGGAATATGATTCTGTGGTAAAAAGAAGAAGAATCATGTTTAAAAATGTATAAATTATGGGGTCGTATACTTTCTAATGTTGTGTAACTGTAGATAAAGAGAATACAATATAATTGTAGAAGTAGTCTATAGTTCTTATAAATATATTGGTTTTTATAGGAAACTATAGAAAGTTCTTCAGGTGCTTATCCTACCAGAAAATTGCCAATCAAGATATGTTTATGTGATACTAGTTTAAAGTATGAATAGCCACATACTTTGCAAGATCTAGTTTATAACATCAATACTATAATCTTTTATACGTATACATTCTCCAGGCCTTCTGGTTCATCCACCTTCTCCTCAGTTATAGCTGGAGCCTCAACTGAATGACTAACGGAGACTCATGATACATGCAAACCATCTAAAGAGCGACAAAGTGTGTATGGTTTGGATTTTATCATGCAAAAATATTCACAATCATCCAATCTCAACTTTTAAACTGTGCAGCTCATTTTTATCCTTGTCTAATTTTAGAGTAAAACCAGTATGCAGATTATAATGAGCTTTTAAATTAACCCTATTTACCAATAGAAGCAGTATCTTATTTAAACTTAAGGATTGAAGTCTATAGCTATAGAGTCCATAAAGTTACAATGAAGAGTAATATTGTGATTAAAGAGAAAGGCTACTTAGAACCAAGGATAAAAGAATTTAGTGAGTTACTTTATTATTCAATTCTATTGCCACTGAAATTCTATTACTCTCTTTTCTCTCTTTATTGCATTTGAGAGAACAGTTCAGGTTTTATTGTATTTTTATTGCAAAGACTTGGACTGTTTTTATATTATAATTGAACAGGTTTTATATTATAGAAAATGGCTAAAATCAATTCCAACCTCTCTTCTACTTCTTCTTATGATAGCCTCTTACCACCCTTTAGTTTTCGAAAAAGAACACCCACAGAGACATAAGAAAGATTCATTGGTTTATTTAAAAAAAATTTATACAAGCAAAACCTTCTCTCTGCAAAACTAGTTGAGGTTTCATGGATTGTGACGACACCCTCTTCACACTAAAAAAAAGTTTCTACTACTTTGAACTAACACACTAACTATCGGATAAATTCTTTAGGTGTAAAGTTCTTGGGTAACATTGCTAACAAATGGAATGGATTCACCCTTAAGATCCACCTGTTCCAAGAAGTGGTAAGGGAACTCCACCAGATGGCCGTTGATCTTGCCAAGATGGCCACGAACTTCATCCACTGACATCTCGGGGTCCTGAACATGGCCAATGTCTACTTTGGTAGGATCGGGATAGAACGCTTTGTACTCGTCCCATGAAGTCACTAACAAAATGAGTACAGGACCAATGAAGAAAGCTTACCATTATCATCAGGCACACAGTGGAACACCTCTCTAAAGGCTTCTGTGTTGGTTCTAGCTGTACTGTTCCAGTAAGCAAGAGTCTCCTCATCCAAGGGATCCATGACCTTGAGGTCATCTTCTGATCCAGTAGTGTCTTCCTGAGGCACTGGCAATGGCAACATGGCAGGTGTCACTTCATCTGTGGGTCTATCAGGCAGCAATCCCAAATGTTCCTTCCACAACTGACGACGGAGAGTGGCAGCAAATCGGCTGGCCTCAAACTAAACCACCATTAAACCTTCCAGGCTCTCCTATGACATTCGCCTTACCTCTTTGCCGTTCATCTTGGAAGGAATCATGTCTTTGTCCTCTACCATCAAGGCAATCTCAGAATCGCGGTCACCACACTGAGAGCGATCATTCAAGTTGGCAGAGCCCATCACTACAATGCGGTCATCCACAATAAGAAGTTTGGCGTGAATGTAGAGTTCTTCAGACACATAGTCAGCCACTTCATCCTTCTCTGCATCGTCATCTCTTGGCTTGCTGGTCTCTGTATCATTGACCCATGGCTCAGAATCAATATCACCGTTCTTCATGGCATCATGTGCAATAGAGTCAGAGGCAAGGTATTCCTCATTCTCGGCTTGTTCAATCTCATCTCTTTCTTGCTGATATTTGTGGCGTAACTTTTTAGCTTCTTCTTCACCAGGAACACGGACATAATCTACATCCTCTGTCACATGTGTAGCACCAGGAGTGCCCTCAGCAAAATCAGGATTGCCAGCATGCTTAATAAATTGTGCTGTCTGGGGCTCACTGGACTGTCCAGCATCTGCCACTTGCTGGTCTTCAGAGGTGAATCCAGCAGTAGCTGCCAATAGTTTCTCCACCTTGTTGCGATTGATGCGATCATAACTTCTCAGACTGTAGAAGCGAATGTACTGATCAGGATCGATACCAGCTGTCTTGAGGCGTTCGACAATACTCTTATTACCACGGCAGATGGAGATGTACTGGTAGTGCATGACCAATCTTGCAGTGGCGGCCTCCTTTGTGATCAGATCTGCAGGGAAAGCAGGCATCAAAGGCATTAAAACAAACACCTTGAATTTTTCGCGTTCTTCATGAGCACGGATGATTCTGTTGACAATAGCATGACCAATCTTATTCTTAAGCATGTTCTTTTCATTGTTTTCCTCAGTGGAAGTGATAAAGAACTGATTCTCAATGTAAACATAGTGTTCAGCTGCTTTAATCAGAGCAACATAGGCATTCTGGATAGAGTGCTATAGTGTACAAGTAGATGGATAAGCAGGTGTGTGTTAGGAAATTTTTTTACTCACTTCTGTAACAGTATCATGACTCCATTCTCCTGCACTACGAAGCACCTGTGCACGGCATGTTCCTACGACACCACGGGTATGGTGTTTGAATCTGTGTCTCTTTTGTTTAGCATGCTCTTCTTCGCCTGTGATAGAGAAGCGCTGGTTGTGACCAAAACCACCCACAGGTGGCTGGAGGAAGGGAATAAAGTCCTTTTTCATTCCTTTCTCATGCTTAATGAAGTTCCATCTCTCACAAAAGTGACGAACGATATCCAAGACGGGACCACCGAGCTAATTATATGTATGGATGTATAATGAGAAGGGAGGAAGGAGGAGGGAGGAAAGAGTGAGAATTCTACTATCACTTACAACACACAATGACATATCGTGCCATGGCATTCTTGGGATGACAGTCTTATCAATTAAACGGATATCCCAATTCTTGACTGCATGCAAAGTGGATGAGTGAGGGTGTAGGAGAGTGGACTGACTTACCATTTTCGAAATCGCGTACTCTGGCGTCACTGTAGTCTTGGCCTGTAGTTGTCTGAGTGATAAAACACATACGGGAATAGCTGACTTACCAGGAAACAGTTCAAGATCATGGTCTTTGGAGTGGAAGTCAGCCAAGCGATGGGTGTGTGTATCCCAACGACTATGAAGAAGCGTTGAATATCCATGTTTTTGTTTTGTTTTGTTTTTTTAGGTGTTCCATCGATCTCCATGGCGACACTTACCCAAAGCAGAGATCAATACCGCCAAGGAAGGCAATATGATTGTCCACCACCACAAACTTCTCATGGTGAGACCAGAAGAAAGTACCACCAATAGCATGGTCGGGATGTCTCAATACTTCCCAAAGATAAATACATCGTAAAGAGAGTAGGTCAACCTACCAACAATATTCTCGTGAAGAGCCTGCAATGTCTTCTTTGTATGGTCACTGTCAAGTGTCAGTGCAACTTCCACCTCCTATAGTTTAATAGTCACAATAGAATAGCATGGTCAGTCTCTATCCCCATGTTTGTTTGTTTGTTTTCAATTTCATTTTAAGCTTATAGATATAGTATGCCCACCTTATAAATAACAATGTAGATCTTAACACCTTCTTCCGCTTTACGTTTCAAGAGATTATCAACACGAAACTCGGGATATTTCACAGGAGGTCTACGAAGATACTAAAAAAAGAAACAAGAAACAAGAAACCAAAACTACTAAGCAACCCTCGTACTATCCTTCCTCGCTTGGATTTAAGTCTTTACCAATTCAGGTGTCTATTATTCCATTGGATTGCATGAGTATTTCGAGCTTATTTATTCAATGTCCCTTCCTATTAAGACAAACTCTACTTACCAACCACCAATCCTCAATGAAAATGACTTCTTTTGCCTTTGAAATAGCCTCAGAAACTGCCCTAGAAGAGAGAGGAGCGTAAGAAAAGAGTCAAGCCATGGCATTATGGATTATAATAATATTACCAGCAGTAGTCTTGGCCATCTACATAGTATTTAACCTGCGAATCATGACGCACAGGAGCAAAAGACTCCATACGGTGGTGTGCAGTGGTATATTCTTCTTCACGCTTTTCTTCTTCTTCGGACAATGCGTCTGCTTCACTTAGAGTACAGCCGCTTTTATTGTTAAACAGACTATTAAAGCTGTCTGCCACAGTATTGCTGATGGTTTGTAGAAAGGCCATGTTCTCTAATAATAACAATAGAAGAAGAAAAGAAAAAGAAAAAAAAGAGCCTTGCAATACTGAACAAGACCCACTACACTATTTATATGAAGAGATGGATTAATATTATTTGACACTCACCTGTGTTACTATTGAGATGAGAAAAGATGCTAGGTATTTTTCGTAGCTCAATGGCTTTCGCTGTCCGTGAAGTCTTGACATATGGCAGTGACAAACAAGTCTATTCACGCATTACAAATAGAATGAGATAAAATAGGATAAAATTAACCTACGCCGGACCATTGAATCTATTTGGCATTGTATTCCCAGAATGAGATCAGTACAAGAGGAAGCAAAAGAAGCAGTAGAAAATAAATCCGGTTAGTAACACACCCAGTAAGTGCCGAGGGAACTGCTCCGGTCATACATGGGTTGCACTATTCATCCGTGAATGCTGGCTAGTTTTCTGATTCTGTGGTTTCCTGTCTGGAGTCATGTCCTTTCTTTACTTGAAAGAACGACACGGGTAAATGGAAGGAAATAAGCCTTGTGGCCATGCCCTGTTTATGACTGTCCCAAGCACAGACATCTTCTTTGTTCGTATCAATAAAAGTTGCTTACACATATTCTAATGGGACATAAATAAGAGAAGAGTTTGTAAATAAAAATCAATACTTTCTTTTACATTGTTTGGTACTGGACCCTGTGTTCCTGGGCTGATGTAAAAGACCGGTCTAGTCATAGATCTAATATAAAGTAGGGTAATGGAGTGTACAAACACTAAATGGTAATGTGATATCTACTATTACAGATGTTTCCCAGGTGGATCTTAGTGTGCATTATTCAAGTCCATCATTGCTATACACCAAAGACGATTGTTATTGCTTGTGACAAACATAAAGACTTCAAGGTGTTAGTTCACGGACTTGGAAGAGGCACAGCACTTGTGAATGATCAAATTAGGTAGTTGATGACAGTAGAAAGCATGACACAGCACCAACACCCACGGTTTATTAGGTACTTATTGTGTCATGTACATCGGTAACTTGCTATCTATGGCACTGAAGCTGTCTTTATGGGGAAAGATCGAGAGAGAAAGAAATGTCAATGGGCTGAATACCTTAGATAATACCATGCAGATGAATTAGATATCCCTTATTGTTAGAGTGAGTTATTCTTAGTATTTAAAAGGTAGATAGAACATCCTTAGCTGTTGAGGTCATTATCACCCATAATGTTAGGTGGATCTACAATGTAATGGATAAATCATTGTAGTATGGGGTGTATTTGTATGATTTATAAGTGCATATCTTGGTCAACTCTTTATTTCACTCTATTTCACTCTATTTCACTCCATCTTGCCTTTGAATTAGTTTATCCATAATACCATTACCCATCTCGTGTGACTTTATGTTTTAGATTTCTGCCAAACATACTAATGAGCCATATCAATCTTGCTATTTGATTCAGTAGGAAGAACTTCACTATTAAACTACATCCATCAAAACATTACTATCTTCACAGTGTCTTGTCAATAGTCAATATCAAGGCAATAGTGATACTCCATTATGTACTTCCGCATACTCTCCGGTGCGAATCTCTAGTGCAACATTAGTACTGAATGACAAGTTGTTGCTTAGTTTCTCAAAATATCTTTAATGCCAGATGAACTGCTGTCCTTTGTATTTAGCAATCACTTTCTGAGACACCGTCTCATGCCATATACTTTATATAGGCATATAATCAGCATTAAACTATAAAGAATTGAAATCACCTTGTGCCTATAGAATGAATAGCATTCAATGTTATAGAATACACACCCAAAGATTTTTGGGATATATATAAGGAAATATTCTGAGAATAAAATTGCAATATTCTTATGATTGACTAATGTGTTTTGAAAAGATTTTCCGCTGTCTAAATGGACAATTTCAAACTTTACTTGGCTGTTTGAGCAATGGCTACTGACTTTGTAATTTAAAAGTATAGAATCGGCTGTAAAGACAAGAAATAGAACAAGAATCACCTCAATATTAAAACTCAGTCACTGAATTTATTGTTTAACATAATGTGTTAACTATAAGCCCACAGTATTTGCAGTATAACACTGCTTAAGAAAGATGTATTATAGAACACACTGAATTAACTCTAGTGGTCATTGTCCAGAAAATAGAACCGAAATTACTTATATTAAGAACTGTATAACCATTCATTGACTCAATATTCATAATCACCTTAATTATCTTATTGTAACTGGTATTAACAGTGGTGCTTAATGATAACAGGGTATTGTTTGTAATACTGGATTTTAGACTCTAGGCAAATAGTGTGTGACTTTTTTGACGTAGACTTTATGAGTGGAGACTAGTGTATACATCACCAGAATAGAGAAGGAAAGATTATTATTTGTTTTGATATTCCCCTCCTTTTGTTATTTTTCACACTGCACATACAACTTAACACTCAAATACTCGTCAAGATGAGCATAGCTGAGCAAGGTAATGCACTTGGGCAGTAGCTATAGTCAATATATCATTGGCTATACTATTATAATAAACAATATTATTCATAAACAATATATTTTAATAATAATACAATTTGATAGTGAGTTATTCTACAAAACGGAATAATCATTTGGATACTTGCAAATCTTTTGATTTTAAACATTATTCTATAAAAGAGAATTTCTTGGGGAGACGTAACAGGAAGGTCGTGCTACCACTTAAAAGCCAGAAAATTCTTTGGGTGTATATTAAGGAACAGTGTAAAGTACTTTACACTCACTGACGAAAGAAACCCAATCATAGATCCCATGGTATCTTTCTTCTTCTTTGACTCTTATCATTTTACCATGAAAAATGAATTGTGGAATAAGTCCAAAACACAATGACAAGCTTAGAAAGACGCACCTTCTTGTGGACAATGGACTGTCCTTTATCGATAGAATTAGCCGAGAAATCAATACCATTTCTCCATCCACTAGAGGATCAGCACATAGACCTGCTGAAAAACTCAGTTGACTGAAGGACGAATAGATACTCTTGGTATCCCTTCAGTCGTCTTAAAGGAAATGGTATATATAAAAAATAACATCTTTTGTGCTAGTCAGTTTAGACTCAACGGAAGGAACTATTTGAACTTCAAATGGAATTGCAACTTGCCAGCCACGAACCACCACTGCTTTTTACATTTGTCTTTGTACGCTTGTTGGTTTAAACGCCACAAAAGAGGGTTAAGTTACAGTTCATCCTCTGCTATTTGCTTCAACAGAGGATGAGTGTGGGGATACAGTTGTATTCAAACAACACTAACTACATAATCAACAAATGTGTGTGACTAGAGTACATTGGGTAGGATTGAATTTAATGTCTGTAAGATGCACTGTGGACGTCAGTTGATTCCTCTTCACAAGCTATCTTATCTGATAAGTGTTCATATTCATGTCCACTCGCTCCTCACGTGTATTATTCTGGGAAATGATTACAAAGACCTCTTTGATAGAGAGGGACAGCATTGAAATAGATGTTACCCAATGAATCGATAGACAGTAAGTCATGAAATAAATAGGAACCACCTTTATTCTCTGATTTACTCGTTAGGATATGTCATTTTTTATTTTTTTATTTATCATCAACAGATAACAGAAACTCTCAACCACAGATAGGCCATAGATAAGGTCAATGGGAATAGCACATACATCTCTATCAAGTATGAATAACGGGTACTGATATTACTATCTCTTGTCTCAATAGTGCCTAATCTACCCATTGGCAAATACATAGAATGCAGTTGTTAGTTATCTCTGAGAAATCTCGCTCTATTTATTTATTTCACAAGCAAGAGAGTCTTTAGATCTTTAAGAGTCCTTTTCGGAGTCCTTTTTCTGGTTGCCCTGTTCAGAACATCCTATAGATATTCTGTTGGGTCCATGTCAAGGCCTTGTGAGGAATGGTCTTTCCTAACAACTCCTGTATCTTCTCTTCATTTCTTAGGCATTTTCCCAGTAGAACACTTCAAGTCATCTACTTGAAGAAGATAGCTCACGAATAGATTCACTGTGGTAAAAGAGGGCTATCTCAGGACAAACCCCTTCAAGACACTAACATATTTGGCACCTTCTATGTTACCCATCGCAGCCACCAATCCTCCTTGTTGGCTTCACATTCTTCAGAGAAGTTCTATCTCCCTTCTCCGTACTACTTTATTACTGTTGTTGCTGAAGATGATTTGGTATTTTGACTCATCGGACAAAACAACTGTCCGCCACTCTTCCTCTGTCCAGCAAAGAAAAGCTCTTCTCCATGCCTGCTTCAATTTAATATGTTTTTTATCAATGGGATCAGGCTTCTTCACCACTGTACGAGAAGACAGTCCTAGTTTCTTCATCATGGTTCGAAAAGTGTTCCTGCAAACTTTGGTGGCCATGCGTTGATGAATCTCTTCCATTGTCTGAAAGGAATCCCGTGCCACCTCACGAGCTACTTCTCTTTCATCTCTTTCAGTAAGGATAGGCCTTCGCCCAGTGCCCCTTGCCGCCATAAAGCAGCCAGTTTCCCGGTATCTCTTCATAATGCGGCTGATAGTGGGTTCACTGATACGAAACAGGGTGGCAATTTCCACCTGGCTACTGCCATTGACAGTGGCCTCGTGGACAATGAGTCTTCGAGTAAAGTCATCTATGTTTTTTCTCTTGTTTCCAGTAGATTTCTTTTCTTTTTTCTTTGTGTTAGATGGGTCAGACATTATGTTACAAGAAGAATAAAAGAAGTATATGAAAAAAAAGAAAAGTTTTTTGGAGATAAAAGTAGAGTCGGAATGAAAATTCTTTCTATCTATTTAGATAGTCACTGTAGAGTGAGTTGTGAAAATCATAACAAATTACATAGCCCACTCATAAAGTACTATCTTTTCTTTTTGTATGATCAACACACAAAATACACCCAACAGGGATTTAAAACCTAAATAATATATAAATGTATATAAAGACATACTGTGATGTATAAGCTTATTTAGTGAAGATCTTTACTTAATGGGCAGTATTATACTTAATTTTATTTTAATAATAAAGTTGTTTGTTATTAAATTTAGTTTTGAATAAGAGTATACTTGGAATATTGTATTTCTTGCAAGATATATTTGTATTTTACATCATCTCTCTACAACTCCACCAGAAAAATAATCCCATATATTTATAGATTCATTTTTATATTGTTTATGGGAATAATCATAGTTTAATAATTCAATATTTTCTATTCATTTAACAACTTAATGTTTTAGCTATTTTGTAATGATTCAATTGTTTTGGTCTACTATTGTCTTATCTTTCTTAAAAAAAACTTTTTATTGTTACTTTTATTGTTAATAAGTATGGTGTACGGAGAGACTGAATGACCAATGGGTAAATTTCTATAGGAAATATCCTTCTCCATATCTCTTTTGCCTTTGATAATGTTGGAGATAACCTATTCCATTTTCTTATAAAAGTACTCTACAGACCTATCTCTATAAGATACTTTATTATTATTATTATTATTATTATTATTATTATTATTATTATTTAATATACTATAATGTACTACCCCTGAAATAAATATATTCTCTAATCTATAACACATACATTAGTAGTGGAAGAAACCCCTTGATACCTTTTCATAAAGGCACCTTTATCAACCCTCCTCTTCATGAACAGACACTTTCATTTTTTTTCAAAGGCAGATGAGCTGGCTCTAAGCCTCTTTCTCGCTTTCCATGAGTAGGTCACAAACAAGTCACTTGGAGCTTCACCTTTTTTGTTGGCCTTCGAAAAGTGTGATAAATAACGAGTCTCTTTATTACCAAGCGATCCACACTTCCATGGCGAAATCAAAGAACTTTGGAAAAAATAACCACAAGAGAAAGAAAACAGGAGGAAAGCCTGCCAAAAAGATTTCCAAAAAACCACAAGGTAGAGTGTTTTGCTTGTAACCAAAGCAAATTCACTGGCATGTCTTCACTTACATTTCTATCTCTTCTTTCTTTGTGGGTGGGATTCTGATATTATTACCTTTTTTTTTCTCTTATGGGACAATTCTCTTTCTAAAGAAAAAAACCCCAAATCAAAGGCCAAAAGGTAAACATCTCGTTTTTATTTTATTTTATATCTTTGGGACATTTCATAGAGAATTCAACTCATTTAATATTATGTTATTATATATTTTTGTATAAAGTGATCTGTCAAAGGTATCCGTAGATGACTTTTTCAAAGGAGGGTTTGGTGACATTGGCGATTCTGAAGATGAACATATGACAAACAATGAGAACGATGCCATTGACAGAGTAAGCTTCTTTTTTTTTCTTTTTTTTGGCTATAATAGTATAGAGTATATTCATAGAATTGAATGTGTAGGATTTAGAAGCTCTTGAGCAAGTCAATGTTGTGGAAGATGATTCAGAATCAGAACAAGAAGAGATTGTAGAAAAGCCAAAGAAGCCAGTCAATAAGCCTGCACCAACTCCCAAGAAGTCCAACAAAGAACCCAATAAGATGGAAGAAGACAGTGAAGATGAAGTTTTGGATCTTGAAGATGATGAAGATGAGGATGAGGATGAGTTACTGGAATTAGAAAACGACGAGGATGAAGATAGTGGCGATGAGCTTATAGAATTGGAACCTGAAGAAGAAGCATCTGAAGAAGAAGCATCTGAAGAAGAGTCCGACGATGATATGGACAATGATAAAAAGATCAAAAAAGACGCCATTAAGCACAAAGAAGAATTAGAAGAGTTGAAAAAGAGAGATCCTGAGTTCTACAGCTATTTGGAGAAAGAAGGTGCCGATCTTTTGGACTTTGATATGTCTGACGATGAAGAGGAGGAAGAAGAAGAAAAAGAAGAAGGAGAGGAAGAAGGAGGAGAAGAAGAGGAAGAAGATAGCGATATGGCTGACTTTGATGAAATTGACTCTGAAGACGAAGAAACAGGCGGTCGTAAAAAGAAGATGTCTATTAAAGAACAAAATGACAATGCTACTGTCCTCACCAAAGAAACAGTCAATAGCTGGATCCAACAAGTAGAATCAACCAACAACATCAAAATATTCAAAAAAATGCTTTCTGGATTCAAATCTGCAGCAAGAATGTCTGATGAAGAGCAGCAAGAAAATGTTACATTTGAGTACAAGATTGTTAATCCATCTGGTAAGCCAATAGAGATGACTACAGAATGACCATTCAACAAGGGTTTTATAGTACTTAACAAGATTATTATTGCTACCATGCGTCTTGCCCCTATTGTATTTACTGCAAACCTCAAATCCAAGAAGGATAGTAGTTTGCCTTCAGGAGCATCAAAATGGAACTACCTAAAGTCTCTTGTTAAATCCTACTTGAACAACATGCTTTATCTGTTAAGGAATCTGACAGACTCAAGCATGCACTATGTTGCTATTAGAGAGGCAGAGAAATGTACTAAATACTGGGCATGTTTTGGAAAGATTGCCAAAGAATACTTAAAGGTACAAGGACCTTATCAGACTGTACTTGATAAGAGACTCATGTGTTTATGACTAGGCTCTATTAAACCTATGGTCCAGTCCTAGTTCTTCTGACCATGTACGCATCCAGAGCTTCTTGGCTATTCGATCATTGGCTGTGAGTCCCATCAAAGTCAAAAACAGCAATGAGAACTTCTTGGATCTGTGTTTGAAGAGCATCTACCTTACATTTGTGAGAAGCTGCAAAACTACCAATATACACACACTTCCTGCTATCAATTTAATGCGTAACTTGGCAGTCGAACTCTATGGAATTCAACAGACTCTGAGTTACCAGCAGGCATTTGCTTACATTCGTCAACTTGCTGTGAATCTGAGAGGAGGAATGCAATTGAAAACAAAGGTATTTACTAAACAACGCATGTTAGCCAGGGATATCTTATGGAGAATGCATTACAGGAAAGCTACAAAGTAGTTTACAACTGGCAGTTTGTCCACTGTATTGATTTCTGGGCAAATGTCCTGTCTACCCACTGTCAGCCCAAGGAAGGAGAAGAAGCCTCTCCCCTGACAGCTCTCATCTTCCCACTTGTACAGGTAGCCTTGGGTACTGTTCGGTAGGTCTCCTCAAAGCAGTGTCACGCAAGACACTCACTCTTTTTTATCAGTCTTATTCCTACAGCACAGTACTTCCCTCTTCGTTTCCATGTCCTTCGAAGCATGATTTCTCTTGGCCAATCTACAGGTGTGTTTATTCCGCTTGCACCTTATCTATTTGAGGTGTTTGAGAGTGGAGATGTAAAGAATAAGTCAAATCCATCGACTCTCAAGGCCTTGGAATGGGAAATTCACCTCAAAGCACCCAAACAGTATCTGCACACCCGCATTTACCAAGTAAGGATACATACTGATGTGAATAAAACTGACTGTACTCTATCTTCTTAGGACGGTATTCTAGAGCAGACAAGCGACTGTCTGTCGAATTACTATAAAGGATTCTTCCAGCATGTTTCATTTGCTGAGATGGTGATTCCTGGTATTGTTGCTGTAAGTTATCTGTTTGTTAGCAAGTAACAAGATCACTGACAGGAGGATGTGTGCGTGTACAGATAAAGCGCTTTGTTAAAAAGTCAAAAAACCCCAAGGGTTCTAAATTGCTCCACACTCTTGCACAAAAGGTAATGCTGCTCTCTCATTTAAAGACGGGAATATCTTGCTTATTTCCCTCTTTTTATGGCTATAGTTGGAGAATAGATCCAAGTTTATTATTATGCAACGCTCCAAGATAGATCTTAGTCCAGCAGATATGGTAAGGTGACTCTATAAATGACTTGACATTGGTATATCTCATACACGTCTTTTATATCTATATAAATATGTATAGCCTCATGGTCTTTTGAGTGAAAATACACACATTTAATCTTAATAAAAGTAAAAAAAAGAAGAAAAGAAAGAAAGAAAAAGAAATGTCTACGTGCTTGTTGACGCTATTCTTAGTGAAGATACTCTATTTATAAGGGAGGATATCAATGAAATAAGACCCATGCTTATGCTGAATACTAAGTAAAAGAGCACTAGGGGTGATGTTCTTTCTCTTTTTCCCTCTTTCTCTTTCTTTAGGACACTGATGCACTGTATTTTACTTTACTAATGGACTGCAATTGAATACTTGTTCTCATAAATACCCCTAGTGTTTATTATTATGTCTGTTTAAAGCAAGCTTCCAACCACTTTGTAGCCACGAGGAGGTTTTGCTGCCTTGATTTCTTCGGCAGTAGGAATCGAAGCGACTTGTTCTACGTGGACGAGTTCTTTTAATTTGAGAATATGACCTGCTGTGCTGGGGTTGACTGGGTGGTATTTGGACTGGTGGAGACGTACAAGTCCAAGAGTAAGTGTGGCTGCACGGTATTCCTTTGGTAGACCAATCGTAGAACGCTTGAGAGTCACTTTGAAGTATTTAGCAGCACATGTGCTTGTGGAGAAGGATCGGTGTTGCATCATAAGGGAAGGTGAAAAAGTAGACAAGACGTCCGTGGCTTGTGTTCTCAGTATATGGTTCACACTCCGAATAGACAGTGGACTGCGTTTAAGAGAGCGGATTTGACATGCGGCCTATACACACACTACACACACCTCTACACACACATATCCACACACATATCCACACACATGTCCAGATAGAAAAGAAGAAGAGATAAATGTATATCAACAAAAGAAACAGACTATAAACATCAGAATAGTATTAACAGCAACCACCCGTCTGCTTGGGTTGTACTGCTGCACCTTGGCCCACTTTCACAGTCTGCTTTGTCTGCTGCTGCTGTTGCATTGTAGAACCCATTCTGTCCTTGATTTGCTTGGCCATTGTCAAGAAAGCCTGCTCTACATTAGTAGCACTCTTGGCAGATGTCTCCAAGAAAGAAATCGATAAGGGCTCTGCAAATGCCTAGAGATGGAAAGGTAGAAACAAAGAATAGATGAGAACAAAGAATAGAGAAGAAGCACACTCTACTGGGCCTTACCTTGGCCTGTTCTGTATCCACCACCTTCTTATCCACCAAATCACTCTTATTGCCCACAAGGAGCTTGTTCACTCCCTCAGCAGCATAACGATCAATCTCCTGCAACCACTGCTTCACATTGTTGAACGAGTCTTGTTCAGTGACATCATACACAACAATGATACCGTGGGCTCCTCTGTAGTAGGAAGAGGTAATGGTACGGAAGCGCTCCTGTCCTGCTGTGTCCCACTATGGAAAAGAAAGAGGGGATGAGCTCTGTTCTTACAAAGGCTACTTACAATCTGGAGCTTCACTGTCTTGCCCTCGAGTTCAATCGTTCTGATTTTCTAGGCATATTAACAACCTTGCATAGAATAAGTACTTACAAAATCAACACCAATCGTAGAGATATAGCTCTCTGTATAGGTATCATCGGCAAACCGCAACAACAGACATGACTTGCCCACACCAGAGTCACCAATCAACAGCAGCTTAAAGAGATAGTCGCTATAAGAACAGACAATGAGGGTTCTTCTTAGGTGACTGCTTACTATTCAGGGTTCATTGTTCTGTGTTTAGCAAGAAGTGTAATTTCTTTTTATTGATTTATATATATATCTTCTATGGGGTCTTCAGTAAGAAGTGGAGTAGAAAAGAAGTAAAAGAATAAGAAAGTGAACCTCTCTTAACGTAATGTTTCGTCATCAAGACAAAAGACACGGGATAAGAAATAACCCATCCATAGGCGAATCAAAAGACAGAAGGCAGATGTTGGGTTTCCGATACAAACAGCGACACGATAGTACTTAATGCCTTGAATTCACTATAGGTCGCTTGTCATGAAAAGATAAAAGGCATGTATCTCTATCTCTATCTCTATCTATAGATAGGGGTGGATGTGATTCTCTGTTGCCATGGACACCCCTAAATCTAAATCTACATCTACATCTACATCTACATCTACATCTACATCTATATCTACATCTATATCTTTATATAAATATATAAATATACACACACAGTCTGTATCCTTGTGGAAATGTGACTTTCTCTATCTCGGTTTATGAGAAAGAGAATAGGGTGTGTTGTGACTGTGCTTTTACTGACAGATTCATTCTTCTCACTCACTATCTAAAAAGAACCTCCTCCCGCTCTCCATCTGTGCTCCCTTTGAAACAAGTCACTCATCCTGTGTTTATAATCCAGGCTTGTATTTATTTTATTTATTTTTTCTAATTAGCACAACAGCCTTCCTTGTCAGTCATGCCTCCGCTTGTTGAGACTGCCAACAAACCACCCACTGTACCTGCACCACATCCTGACTACCGCTACCCTCTCTTCCTTGGCCAATGGAAACGCTCTATTCCCTACCTGGACGATGGGTTTGCTCATGAGACTATGGACGAACCTCACCTAAAGAGAAAACAAACTATCCTCCACGACCACCCCGAAATAGAGAAGCTGTATGGAACTGACATTCGTACGCTATATGTGACTGTTGCTATCACCATCACCCAACTCACCCTAGCCTACTACTTTGGCCGTGTCTCCAAAGATCCCTTATGGCTCTTCTTCCTTGTCGCCTACTTTGTGGGAGGAACATTGAGCAGCATGTTGGGTGTGGTAATTCACGAGGCATGCCACTGTCTGATCATGCCCACCAAAATACACAATCGCTATGTGGGTCTGTTAGCCAATGTCACTCTACCAGTGCCTATTGCTCAGTCCTTTCGAAGATACCATATTGAACACCACACATGGCAGGGGGTCAAAGGCATGGACCCTGATCTGCCTTTGGAGTGGGAGAAGAAGATGATCCAAGGCAGCACACCCACCAAGCTCCTCTGGATTCTCATCTACCCTGTTATGTATGTGGTGAGAGGCGCCATCCAGCAGCAGGAGCGCAATTTGACACCTTCCAAATGGGAGCTCATTAACCTTGGATTCACTATTGTCACCGATCTAATTGTTCAGAGAACGTGTGGTTGGATTGGGCTGGGCTATCTTCTTCTGTCTTTATGGCTGGGCTACTCTCTCCATCCTGGTGCAGCCCACTTCATCCAAGAGCACTACACCTTCAAGGACGGACAGGAGACCTATTCATACTACGGCGTGCTTAATTTTCCTTTGATGAATATCGGCTACCACAACGAACACCATGACTTCCAGAAAGTACCCTGGTCTCGACTGCCTCAACTCAAGACACTAGCTCATGAGTACTATGACAGTCTTGCCTACCATACATCCTGGGTCATGGTCCACTGGCACTTTATCTTCCAACCCACTCTGGGTCCACAGAGTCGGGTGGTGCGCACCTACAATGAATTCAAGCAGGGCCGGTCTCTTCTGGGAGCTATGCGTGCTTGGCATAAACAGAACGACATGATTGAACCCTTTGTAAAATAGTCATAGGGATGTTTATTTTCTCAGGTCGCAGTCACACCCACCACCACCCATTCCTTCTCTTTGTCCTCCCTTTTTTTTTTCTTCTTCCAGCATGCCTCGTCATGACAATAAAGTCCCCTCCTTCCCTCTCCTACGCAATAAAGAGTCACTCACAGTCACAGAACTGATGCCACAACAAATCTGTCATTGAGGACTTTCTCAGTGCCAAAGAGTGCAATGCTATTATTGCCCATGTAGAAAACCATCTTTTCCTTGAGCAAGTGTCGTCTCGTCCCCAGCGTGGAGAAGCTTATCGTAACAATGACCGACAGTCACTCCAGGACCCTGGGCTGGCTGACCAATTATGGACAATGGGACTCAGCGAGGTGTGTCGGACTACAAAGGGAATTACCGATGGATCTCAGCCTTATCTTCCTGTAGGCCTCAATGCCAATATTCGTCTTTATCGGTACCGTCCTGGTCAAATGTTTCAAGCCCACTATGACGACAGTGTAAAAATGGCAGAGAGCGGACTATGGACAGGATGGACGCTGCTTCTGTATTTAAACAATGTCACCGAGGGAGGAGAGACTGTCTTTTATAAAAAGGTGACAAGGAAACACAAGAGCGATCCTGTGAGTGTGAGGCCACAGCAGGGAATGGCGTTACTGCATGCCCATGGAGATCAGTGTCTGCTTCATGAAGGAAAAGAAGTCACACAAGGGGTGAAATGGGTTCTTCGTAGTGATGTGATTGTGGGTTAGCTGTCCATTGTTCTCGTATGAGTTCCGAATAAGGAAAAAATAAGAAAATTTATTCTCATGCCAATGAGTGTCATGTCTTTCTTCTCCTTGGCGTGGAGGGGGGGGAGGGGCTGTTTTCTCTTTATTTTTATTTTTATTATTATTATCGACATGTACATCCGCACCTTCTCTTTAGGAAAGGTATCGGACAGCAACAGAAGAGCAATAGCCAAGACAGAGGAGGCTCAGGAATTTATTTATAGTGTAAGTAGCTTTTATCTCACAGGAGAGATGAATACGGTCTTTTTATTGGTTACTATTCAAATACAATGGGGAAAATCAATGAAAGAATAAAAAAGATAGACTACTCTTGTCAGCCATCTTTTCTCTATATTTTTCACTCTACACTATGAGATAATAATAGTAACCAAGGCAATATTAGTCATTGGGGATGATAAAGAAGAATAAAAAAGAAACATGGATATTTATGACGTCAAATGGTCGTTGTTGCATAAATCTTAATTCTTAGGCCATTCAACCCTTTTTTACAGTAGAAAAAAAAGACCTTTTTTAACAGAGCCATATTCATGTCGAGTGCTTTCTAATAACGGTGTGAGGATTCCTCAGCTGTTTTCAAACTCCACTCTTAATCACTGCTCTTCTTCTCTACTCTTTGTCATCTAAATACTATACACACTATGAGAGTGTATTTTAAAGAAGCGTAATTTATCGTTACATCTAAGAAATGTAATTTAGAGAGATATACAAAGCCGTGTATATTAACAGATAGATTCAGAATGAACACCCTAGAATAAAAAGGCACAGGTACAAAAAAGTGTGTCCATAACGACAGATGCCTTTTTCTAATCTATCACCTTGACAACCCACAGTAAGGAGAGTGTCTGTTCCCATAGAAACTCATCTGAAAAATTTTTCTTTTACTTGTGCCTGATCACTTGATATTCTTAACAGAACTAATGAGCCTTATTATATCAGTCTGTAATGATTCTCCGTTGGTCTTTATATGCGTATGTGTGTAACCTCTATTTTACTACTGCCGTTTCCCAAACATGTCATGCCTTTTTTTCTTTCGCTTACTGAATGATCGATGAAGCCAATCGTCCTTTAAATTCCAGAACCGCGAGAGTAACGCACAAGATGAGATAGTCTGCCCACCTGTGAGTGTGTTTCAGGTTCACATCAAAGACTAAAGAATGACTCGTTTTGGTTGTACGGCGTATCCTGCGCTGTGGACATGCCACCTATAAAAGCAAAAACAAGCACACATGAAAATAAGAAAATAGCAAGGAGGAGAGGAATCCAATGCAGTCCCAGGAGACACGCTGCATGACTGGACAATGGCACCATTTGTAATAATAGCCTCATCTTAGGGAGTTGGATTTCTGGAGCAAATCACAAGACGGACATTCATACACTTCTTCCAACAAAGACAGCCCTAAAAAAGATAGATATCAAAAAAAGAACAAGGTTACACTTCTGCAGTACCACCAAGCCCAAAGAAATGGTTATATAAAGACGGGTCTTTTTCAAGAGTAAATGTGTTATCTCTTTGTTTATAGTTACTTTTTTATTTTATTTGTACATACTCGACTCGTAGAAACATGTCCAAAAACACTAAAGAATCCACCTCTTCTGAATCGTGCTTCCAACTCACCTCTATCAGCTCCATAGAATCCACCTCTATGGTAGGACGCAGTACAGACACTAGTTCAAAGCACAAATCCACCTTTTCCATGGGAACACTTTCCTCATTTCCTATTATCCAAGAAACACCCAAAAGAGTGGGTGCATTCAAATCACAATTATCATCAACAACAACAGAACACCAGACCATGGTCCGCCACAGCAATGACACTAAGCGAACATTGCCTTCTGAGCTAAAGTTTAAAATTGAATCGATTGGAACACAGCCTGAAGAAGACGATGATATTGAGCTCTGTCCAGCACGTATCCGTCCTTCTTGGCCAGACACGATTGTGACATGGTGGAAACCTAGTCAACCACGAGAGAAACCACCCTACTCCTATGCTACACTGATTGCCCATGCAATTTTATCGAGTAAAGATGGTCGCCTTACATTGAGTGATATTTACCGATGGATCTCAACACATTATCCTTATTTTACACTGGGAAGACGGGGTTGGCAGGTAAAACAAATTTTTTTTTAATTGTTTTACATTTTTACATTTATAATTTTATTATTTTTAATTCTTTACTATTCTGCCATTTTCATTTCTACCATTTTACTATCTCAATTCTGTCATTTCATCTCAGCTGACGTTGCTTTGTTAGAACTCCATCCGTCATAACTTATCGCTCAACAAAAAGTGGTTTGTTAAATTGGATCGCCGCCCTACCCAAGCAAATCCGGGAAAAGGCTGCTACTGGACTCTCCTCTCAGGCACAGAAAAGACATTCATTGAGAATCTCACTCAAGCAGGTGGTCACAGCAGAAAACACCATGACATTGGTCTTACCGCCGAACTGTCGGCAAGCCATCGTCGTGGATCTTGTTTCTATGCTCCTACCACTACCACCACTACCACCGACACAGTGGCACAGTCGTCCCTGATGGTGTGCAATACGTACTTTGCTAGCACTCACATGTTTATCACTCGACCTGAAGATTATGAAAATAACCCCAAAGCCAACAAATCCTCCTCTTTGCACCACCCTACCAACGGCAGTACCCAACAAGACAGTGGGCGTCAGAATGGTTCTATCAAAGACACACCACTCTCTGTTCTGCCTGAAAAGTCATCTTCACGTGCTTCAATGTACAGCACTTTCCGCATGACAGACCAATCTAATGTGCAGGAACGTAAAAAGTCCCCAGACACTGGTAAAAAGCACAAGCGATCCCGAAGAAGAAAGCAGTCAAGAACAATGGAGCCTGGTTCCTATGACGACTCTGAGTATGATTCAGGGGTGGACGTTAGCAACGAGTACATTTCTGGTTTGCATAAGCGCCAGAAGAAATCCCAGCCTGTGGACACATGCAGCCAAGACAACAATGATGGCAGTCTGGTATTAGAAGACTGGCAGGAATTGCTGAATGTGGGGATAGAACAGCTACAGGAGTCTTCTCAAGGGTGTCCATCTCTCTCGGTAGAAACTGTGAATTCCTTTGAATCCTCGGGTGGATCCTGCCATCCTCTTGAACAGGATCCATTGCTTGACTACGCATTGCAGTCACAGCCTCCATGGGCAGTCCAGCACAGTGATTGGTTTCCCTCTTTCTATGCCGACCCACTTCCCTACACGACTGCCTTTCCCGGAGCTCAGTCTTTGTACCCTACATTACTAGCCTCTCACTATGAGCCTGGTGCTGAGCAAAGAGGACAAAAGCCATCCGAGAATGCCTATGCAGATGTACTCCAGGAATTGTTCCACTATCAGCAACAGCAACAGAGCACCACTGTGGGTGAGGACAAGGACAAATCGTATCCTGTATTTGTGGATTTGAATGATGAGATTACAGCCAAGTATCTTCATTTTGAGAATGACAGTGTTCAAGATGACGAAGAGCAGAAATGGACTCCGTTGCTGACACATCCTTTAGATGGCACTTTTATTGATGCTTGTGCTCACTCACATCAGCCTCCTTTATTATCACCCAATACCCTTGCCTCTGTACAACCTTTGGCAGACTATTGTTCTATGACCGAGTTATTATATTCCTAAGCTTTTCTTTTTCTACAGCCTAATGTCTTTTTTATTCTTCCCTTTTTCTTTCTATTCTTCTTTAGTCTTACTTTTTGGACTTTTTATTTATTTATTTTTATTCTTGCCTTGCCTTGTTTTTTTTTTACCTATATTTATTATACTTATTATTCTTATTCTTATTATTTATAGTTAATTTTATTTTATTCTTTTTTTTGCTCTGTTGTCATTATATATTGTTCTATGCATTTATCTCTATTTTTATATATCTCCCTCAACATGTATACTTTACCTATTATAATAAATTGTTCTGCCTTTCCCTAGGCAATCTCCTTTTATAGAAATTGTTATGAAGTTTTGACAAAAGCGTGAGTAGCACACAGTGGTACAGAAGGAGCTGTCAAATGATAGGCGGAAAATAGAAAGAGGAAAGAAAATGAGTCCATTCAAGTCCATTAAAAAGTTCATATTTTTCATCTCAATTTACTATTTTTCCTTCTCTTTCCTTTTATAGTTTTGATTTATACTATTTCCATAAACTATTCACACAACCTCAGAAAGAGATTACACAGAATTCTTTTTTCTTTCATTTTCCGAACACTTTTTATTTTTTTATTTTACTTTTTGCACAGTTTATAATTTTATAATTCACACAATTCCATAGATTATTATTTTTTGCACACTTTTCGAACTATTACTTCTTCAACAATAAACTAAAAAATGAATATAAAGATAGACAGGGAAATTTTATTGATGAATCTGGCAATGAACCCATATTAATAGATGTAGATAAAGAATGTTTTTCTCTTCAGAATATTGTAGACTATGGTGCTTGGATTTAAAACTACCTGAAAAGCCTCAGTCAAAACCCAAGATCACCAAAAAGGCTACAACTTCTATTTCACTACCTGTATTTCACTACATGAAACATAGTGATGATATTAAAGGTCACTTTTTTCATCTGGCTTATGAACTAGGTATGACTGTAGGTAAAACAACTAAGTAATTGGGTATTGCTCTTCGAACCATATACGACTGACTTGAAAGAGATCAGAAACAAATTATGCAAAATATGGACGGAGATATCGAGTTAAGCCTATAGAAATCCCCCAAAAAACGGGATGACTAGTATTATTAAATGAAGATCATAAGAAACATCTTTCTGAAAAGATTTATTTAATCGTCCCTCTACAACGTTAGATCAAATAATAGATAATCTCATTGAACAGTTCAAAGACTTAAAAGTTACCAAAACAATGGTCTACAACCTCGTGACAGAAGAATGCGCTTTACCATTTAAAAAAGCACACTTTCACTCAAATAAAAGAGACTTGCCTAAAATTATTGAAGAGATATATTTGACTAGGTCATTAGATGAAGCTAAACAGACACGGATTACAATAGTAATGGTGTTATCGATGTGTCTACTTTTCATATTAATTTGAAAAGAACCAGAGCAGAGGCAATTCAGCCCACAACAAGAGCAAAAACAACAACAATTTTGGTCCAATGTGAAGAGTAAGCTTAAGAGAATAGCTCTTAGAAAGTGGGACTCTAAACAGGTAGCAGTGTTCTTATCAGTGATCTCAAGGGATTTTGTTATTACTCGTCTTTGAAATTTGAAACATGTTCAAGTAGACATACCCTTTAATAAATTTCACACAGTTTATACAAAAATAATACTTATGAAGTTATAGAAATTATAAAATATAAACTGTGCAAAAAGTAAAAAGTAAAAAGTAAAAAAAGTATGTGATTATTTTCTGAGGTTGTGTGAATAGTTTATGGAAACAGTGAATTTACAGTGAAAAGATTGAATCACAGTAACATTTGAATGGATATTTCTCTAAAATAAGTAATTGAAGTTGAAATATTATAGAGTCTAATTATTGAGATTGAGATTGAGATATATGATTGAGATATATGATTGAGATATATGATTGAAATGACAATCCTAAAATTATTTTAATTGTTAAATTCAAAGAGTTATCAGACTCAGGAACAAGATGCTTTTATTAAAGCAAATTCGACAAGTCTATTTATACTAAATAGACAGGCGACTGTGTTATTAAGAATGATCTGTTACTGATTTTCAGGTGCCTGCTAACAAAGGCTTATTCAGTAGACTTTAATATGCAGTGTCTTAACTATAGATTACGTTGTAGAAAGGAGACGACCTAATAATCAGTCTATGACTGTTATTGTTATTGCTGTGATTACAACACTTTACTTGTGAAGTTAGATTTTTAATTAGAAAAATATATGAGCATTTATTAATAAGAAAAAAATGTATAACAAGTGGCTGATTATTATTTTAATTGATAGATCAAGATAACAAACATAATGTTTATAATAGTAAAAAAATATTATTTTAATGTATTTCTATCCTTAATATCCTAATATTTATTAGACATAGTATACGTTTTAAATGTAATCCTATGTTCTAAATAACTTATATATTTAATCATGGATCTTCATTATATAGCTTAATATGTATTTCTCTATAAAAACAAAAAACAAAACAAAAGACAGTCAATTCAGAATTAGACTTCAACTATATGACTACAAGAAAAAATATATCAAAGTAGAATCTATCCTGCAATCTATGCTTGGACATAATGTCTAAACCAGGGAGTTGGTGTAAAGGCAGTCAAAGAGAATAAACTTGACCCAGTTTGGATTTTCTTTTTCTTTTTCTTTTTTGGAAAGATTTGTATCAAACAATGTGGGTTTGCTACAAATAATTTGATTTTTTCAAATTACTTGTATTAAGGGTCAGTTTTGATGCAAACTCTTTTGGCACATAGAAATGTTACTGTGATTCAATCATTTGAATCAACTAATACAACTTTTCATGTGTAATAATGATAAGTTTAGCCTATAGCCATTATCTGAATAAGCAGAGACTCTTGCTGGTCCCATTCTCTCATTCCATTATTTTATTATTTTGTACCAATAGCAATTTATTTTATATGATAAGGAGATATGTTCATAGCTAGCAATCCTTTTATTGTTTTTTCTTTTTGGAAATATCTCGACTAAATAAAGAAAAGGCAATAATACAACATGAATCTCTGTTTATTCGGATAATAGTTATAGGCTAAACTTATCATTATAAAACACATTGAATTAACTTTAGTGGCCATTGTCCATAAAATGGAACCAAACTCGCTTATATTAAGAACAGTATAGCCATTTCTCGACTCAATAGTCATAATCACTTCAACAACTATCTCATTGTAACTGGTATTAACAATAGCACTTAGTGAAAACAAGATATTATTTTTAATACTGTTCTTTAGACCTAAGGCAAATAGAGTGTGAATTGTTTGACTTGATTGTAGGAAAGAAGAGGCTAAAGTGTAATACATCATAATAGAGAAAGAAAAACTATTGTCTGTTTTGATAATCCCCTCCTTTTGTTATTTCCAACACTGTCCATACAATTTAACACTCAAATACTCATCAAGATGAGCATAGCTGAGCAAGGTAATGTGCCATTATTAACAAAGAGAAACAATAGAAAAAAGTTTTATATACCACCAAAGACTATTCTAGTGATAAAAAGGTAAGCAGTGTCTTCATCTGGGCTTGACATCATTGTATTCCACAAGACATAGTATTGACTCTTTTTCTAATAGATAATATATGGCTTATTAATAGCAAGACAATTATTAAGCACAAGGTAAGCATATTATCTCTCTTGATTGAATTATTACTAATACACTCTTCTGTTATTAGATAAGTTAAGTCTCTTTCTCAAGTCAGTCTCAGGCGGTCTTCTTCCTTCTATACTGTCTAAGGTGTCTAGGCTGTCTAAGGTATACTCCTGAGCATAGTTATCTATCTCCCAAGGATAAATCATTAGGCCTTTAGGTTGTGGATTCTATTGCTACAAGTTGCCTAGAACAGCAGTAGCTATATTAATCGTATATTGTAAGCTATAGTACTATAATCTATATTATTATAATAAACAATATATTCTATTGATAATCCAATCTGATATTGAGGTATTCTACAAAAGGAAATAATAGTTTGGATACTTGCAAACCCTTGATTTTAAACATAGCTCCATAAAAGGGATCTTTTCATTGTGATGTAAAAGGAAATATATATCACCGCTTAAAGGCCAGAAAGTCTTTGGGTGTGTAAGAAAGCAGATACTTTTTTTGTTTCACTTTTTTTTTAATCTTTTTTTTGATTGGCCATTCAATGTTTCCACTTGAGATTTCATGGACCGTCTCTTATTATTATTTTTTAGTGTCAGACACAGGACGATGTTCATATCCATGACAACAGTCAAGTGAGTACATTACGTACCTTTCTTATTACCACAAGAACCACCCTCCAACTACACATCAAATCACTCATGTATTCGCTAATAACTTTAGTCAGCACCAAATTTCTCCCTGGGACTCGATCAATTTCATACAAAATGCTCAAGTGCTTTTCATTTGGTTTATTTTTGACATTGGATTTTCATTGGATTTTCATTTTATGCAACCTAGTTAGTTCATTCCACACACATTATCAGGGCGGATTCATGACACACTTTTGTAAAGACATGCCTATTTTCTTTTGGAACCCAAGTGATACTGTTTGTATTACAGATACAAGTCATCATCACCTCCCTCCTGACCAAATCCACTCTCACTTGTCGCAGTGGCACTATGGGCATTTACTCCCTCCATGGTTTGCTGACCATGACTCTCTCCTTGAGGGAATTTGAAGGTACCAAAACCACGAGACTGTTGTAGGTTCTGGGAAAACATCTCATAACGGCGAATATCATTGTCACTGACAGACCGACGAGCAAATCGCATGGCTTCTTCAAAGTGAGCACGAGTGATCTCTGCAGGTGCTTCTTCCTCATCTGCTTCCATGCCTGTATCTTCTCCTGCTTCTGCCTTGGCCTGTCTCTCCTTCTCACGTTTAATGTCCTTTTCGATATCTTCACGAATGGCCAATTTAGCAGCACGTTGGCAGATTTCACCGAGATCAGCACCAGAGAAACCGTGGGTGTGTTTAGCCATGACCTTGAGATCCACATCAGCAGCAATGGGGGATCTTCTGAGTTGTGCTTCCAGAATGGATAAACGTGAAGTTTCATCAGGCAAGGGAATATAAATCAGTTGATCAAGACGACCAGGACGCAGGAGTGCTGGATCAATTTGGTCCGGACGGTTAGTAGCACCAATAACAAAGACATTCTAAACAACAGAATAAGTATATTATACGTGTATATCTATATGTATCTATACATACCTTTTTTGCGTTCATGCCATCCATTTCGGTAAGGATCTGATTCAATACACGATCACCAGCACCGCCAGCATCTCCTCCTCCACCTCCACCACGGGCTTTGGCAATAGAATCTAATTCATCAAAGAACATCACACAAGGAGCAGCAGCACGTGCCTTATCAAACACATCACGCACATTGGCTTCGGATTCACCAAACCACATGGTCAACAATTCAGGACCCTAAAGAGAAAAGAATCCCTCGTCTTTTAGTCCCATCCCTTTCCTAACAATAGTAAAAGAAAAAGGTCCAATGACTTACCTTGATAGAAATAAAGTTGGCCTGACATTCATTGGCAATGGCCTTGGCAAGCAATGTTTTACCAGTACCAGGAGGACCATAAAACAAAACGCCCTTGGAAGGACTCATACCAAACTTCAAGAATTTCTCGGGATGCTCTACAGGGTATTGCACAGTCTCCTGCAATTCCAGTTTAACATTCTCCAGACCACCAATATCAGACCACTTGACGGTAGGCACCTCCACCACAGTCTCACGAAGAGCAGAGGGATTGTTGACACCAAGAGCATAACGGAAGTTCTCCATGGTTACTGCCAAACTGTCCAATACTTCTGTATCAATGGTCTCTTCTTCCAGATCAATCAAGTCCATCTTCTCACGGATCTGTTGCATGGCTGCCTCAGAGCACAAAGAGGCCATATCAGCACCCACATAACCATGGGTCTCTGAAGCAATTTTCTCCAAATCAACATCATCATCCAACTTCATGTTCTTGGTGTGAATACGGAGAATCTCAAGACGACCTGTGGGGTCAGGAATGCCAATGTCCACTTCACGATCAAAGCGACCAAAGCGACGCAAGGCAGGATCAATGGAGTTGGGACGGTTGGTAGCAGCAATCACCACCACATTAGCACGAGCCTTCATTCCGTCCATCAGTGTCAATAGTTGAGACACAACACGACGTTCTACTTCACCATTGGTCTATACACACAAACACACACACACACTTTATGTCAGGAACCCTATTTTATATTATATAATATAAATGGCTTGACTTACCTTTTCACGTTTGGGGGCGATGGCATCAATTTCATCAATAAAGATGATAGCAGGTGCATTCTTTTCTGCTTCTTCAAATGCCTTTCTCAAGTTGCTTTCTGACTCTCCTGCCATTTTAGACATGATCTCAGGACCGTTGATAAGGAAGAAGAAAGCGCCCGTCTCATTGGCTACAGCTCTGGCAATCAGGGTTTTACCAGTACCAGGAGGACCGTACATGAGAATACCACGGGGAGGCTTAATACCAATGGACTTGAAGAGTTGAGGATGACGCAGAGGCAATTCCACCAATTCACGGATCTGTGCCATTTGTTTACGACAACCACCAATATCATCATAGCCGACTTCATTCAGGTTTTGTTCTTCATCCTCACGCTTAATGGGATCTCCTTCACAGTGAATGACGGTATCTTGAGCCACCTAACATCCATAGGCATGAGCCATCCCATCCACACACACACACAATAGATAGATAGATAGATAGATATAGACAGGCACACAGCTACTTACAATACAATAGTCTTCTGGATCTGTGTCTACTACTTTGAATTCAATAGCACGCATACCACCACGCACAAGGAAAAGATCTCCCTTGCGTACAGGACGATAGGCCTCCAAGAAATAAGGCTTCAGATAAGTATCAAACAGACTGCCTGTCAATCCCTCCACAGTATCATCAATCGGTAAGACATGGATGCGTTTGCCGTATTTAATATCAGGACAAGAGTGGACACTGACGATATCACCCAAACGAAGGCGTAAGTTATTACGTACCACTGTATTTATCAACAGCAGCAGCAGTAGTAGCAGTAGCAGTGGAATTTTCCCAAAGTAAGTATACTATGCCAAATGTCTCTTTCTTTATTACCTTTGTTGATTCGTGCCTTGTTATCTTCCACATCATCATCGGAAAGTACAATCAAGACAGTATCTTTGCGCTTCTTGCCCTTGACAATCACAGTATCGCCTCTAAACAACTCGAGTCTTTCCATGGTGGCTGTGGAGAGAGTGATGACAGAGTTGTCGTCATTGTTGGCATCGTCGACAATAAGTTTATGAGGAGAGGCTTTGCGACGAAGAATAGCAGTGGCAGGGTCATGGTGAGGGTCCACTACAGGTACTTCTCCTCCAGCGTTGGGACTAGAGATACAGGTAGAAAGACGCGTCCGTTGAATAAGTGAGTATGTTTTCTCTCTCTTTTCTTTCTCTTTTCTTTCTTTCTTTCTCTTTTCTTTCTTTCTTTCTCTTACATTAGTTTTGAAGAAGTAGGGTCTTCTGATAAAGACATGGTAAGTACAGTAAGAGTAGTATAGAGTGTAAGAGAAGAAGAGAGTCACTTGTCTCTTTTTTAAAAAAAAAAAAAAATAATTAGGATGGAGCCATCGAGAAGACAAAGACGCGTCATCTTGTCTGAGTTTTAATGCGTCTCCCTCTGGGTGGTAGGTCATAGTAGTGGAGGGGAGAGAGAGAGGGGGGGGAGGGGCAGGCTGACTGTAGGAGGAGGAAAGAAAAGGGTGGAAAAGAGGCCCAGCAATAGACCTCCTTGTGTGACTTAGAATTTTTGCATGAACAGCTGCTGAGAAGGGCAGACTGAGGCCATCCAAAGAAGTGTGACTGTTATTATAAGAAATAGGGACGAGTGTCAATGTCGATGTTCATGAATGTGTCTGAAATAGGAGATCTTTGCATAGGAAAATGCACCCAAACCTATAGAAAGAGAAAGAGAGAGAGTAGACGAAGAGACATTCACTGTTTATTTTGGATTTCACTGTTCATTTTGTATCTCTATCACTGTAGGTGTAGACTCCACATTGGTAGCATCTATGTCATAGAGTGTAGGCAGTGTCCTGAGATATTCCCAAGAAATGAATAAAATGAACAAACAGTGTTTTATTCACAGGTCAGTAACAATCAAGAAGGAAGACTGTATTGTCTCTTCAACCCAATTCTCTTCTCTTCATTGACCAATAGAATCCGATGATGAAATTAAAATCCACTGATACACACCAAGAGATTTTTCTGGCCTTTAAACGGTGATATATCCTTCCTTTTGAGACAAAATATCTTACCTTCTATGGAACTGTGTTTTAAAGTAAAGGTTTGCTGATATCCAAATCATTATTTCCTTTTGTGGATAACTCAATATCAAATTGTATTATCAATGGAATATATTGTTTATGAATAAAATTGTTTATTGTAATAGTATGGCTAATACTATAGTATGACTATAGCTACTGCTCAAGTGCATTCTCTCATAGCAATAGAATCCACACACCAATGGCCCTGTGATTTTTTATCGGGAGATAGATAACTATGCTTGAGAATACACTCTAGACACCTTAGACACTTTAGACAGTATAAAACGAAGAAGACCACCTTAGACTGACTTGAAAGGAATCTTTACTTGCTTAATAACAATACAATGAGTGTCTTGTGGAATACAATGAGCTCAGACCCAGATAAAGGCACTGCTTAACTTTTTATCACTAGAATAGTCCTTGGTAGTGTCTATCACCTCCTTCTAATGTTTCTCTTTGTTAATAATGGCACATTACCTTGCTCAGCTATGCTCATCTTGATGAGTATTTGAATGTTAAATTGTATGGACAGTGTTGGAAATAACAAAAGGAGGGGATTATCAAAACAGACAATAGTTTTTCTTTCTCTATTATGATGTATTACACTTTAGCCTCTTCTTTCCTACAATCAAGTCAAACAATTCACACTCTATTTGCCTTAGGTCTAAAGAACAGTATTAAAAATAATATCTTGTTTTCACTAAGTGCTATTGTTAATACCAGTTACAATGAGATAGTTGTTGAAGTGATTATAACTATTGAGTCAATGTTTATACTAGTTTACTATTTCTTTCTTTCTTTTACTATGAATTTAATGAGATGTTATTATAGTATAACTTTGATCCTTATAGCTTGAAATACGTATATGAGTAGACCCAAATTCATACTATATAACTTTGTAAAAATATATCTTTTATTCTGTAGTAAAGGGCACTGTGGTTATCAACAGGACCACTAGAGAGATGAATCTGTAGTTGTTTGGTCTCTAGAAGGGACAACGAAATGGAGTATTGGATACAAAGGCTAGTCTAAGGAAATCAAAGAGGGTACATGAACAGGAACACAACACGATTTGAGCACAATGAGTAACTAGGCAACTGTTCTTTAAGCAATTCTTTTTTTTTCTAGAATGTTGTTGTGGTCTGGATTACTTTGGTGGTTCTGATTAAGCAAATGACTTGTGAAATTTGGTTTTGTTCTCTTCTGTTCGGATATAAATACCTGCCAACCACACTGTCTTTTGTTCTTCATAACTTCTATCCTTTTTATTTTGTTTGCCTTTGTCTGGCATATAAACCATCAGTTGTGATATGGTGAGTATATGTTTATTATGTCTGACATGTTAGTCAGTTTCTATTTTATATTCTTTTATTTTAATAAACCCAGTGAATCCGTTACAAAGGCAAAGGCAGGAAGAAGGTGCCAGTGCAAGGATAATACGACACACACAGATAGAGTGCATTAATACATTTTGAACTAATTATTTTTACTATTATTTTATTAGTGAGAAGGGGTATTGGCACCTAAGAATATTGGAGTATGATCCTACCAAGCTGCCAGTCGTTGCCTATGGCACAGGAATAAAGGTGAAAGATGCTACCAAGTTTAAAGGTCATCGTGTTGGTTTGACAAAAGTTTTATATCAATCATTGAAAAAAAGAGACAAAAAGATGATCTCCTTGTAGTTGATGTTGATAAATTTCGAATATCAAAGGTAAACATGATTGACCTCTCACCCAATATGAAAAGCTCTTCTAACAGTTACTCTTATTTTTTTTCTCAAGATCTGCCACACTTATAACACAAATAACTTCACCAAAGTATTCATAAATTTCAACAGTATCCATGCTTACCAAAGTTATGGAATTGTTTAGAACAGAGATGTGAATGCATCAAAGAATATCTATACAGTCACATAAGAATAGATATTTGTATTCATATTATATATCACCACATCAAAGGTAGTTTCCTCCGGGATTCAGATATTTACAGGTAAATCTACATAATAATCTTTATTTAAAATCCAACATGAATACATCTCTATTTTCACACCTTTTCAAATCGATGTCATTTCTTAAACAATTGTATTTTAACTATTTCCTTTTATATCCTAAAGATCTCCTGGTGTGTAAACAAGTCTAATAAAGACAGTCCTCTTCTTATGGCCACTCTACAGCACCAAGACCTTGAACGTGCAAAAGGCATTCTCGATGCCCTGCCTATTATGTCTCATACTATTGTGGACGATACTTTGTATGAGAAAGTAGTGTTGTTTATTAGTAGTCTGTTAGAACAAGTACCGACTATGGCAGTAACTATGAAAGAGTGGGGCTTTTTATCAAGAGTGAATGAGGTCTGAACTCGAGTCAGAGAAAGAAATAAAGCATTAGAACCCATTTCTTCTAATACATACCCACCTTTGTATTCTTTAAAGGCATGTGAACAGCCTCATCAAGACTACAGAGTGTATGCTGTGTGCTATCGACTGTTGGGTCGTTGGATCACCTTCCAACCCAGTCTATTTTCAGTTGTGGCTCACGAACAGCCTCTTCTCCTGGAAAGAATAGCCACTGGACTTTCTTCTACAGAGGCAGCCCTTCGACTGGCATGTTTTGAGGCATGTCGTGGGTTTGTCCATTCTTTACAGGGAGCAGAATGGTAGGCAGAAGGTGGTGTGGTGTGATTGACACAATGAAAAATGAATGATGGGGGAGGAATTAGGCTGCTTGAGAATGAAAAGACACAATCCCTTATGTCCATGGCTCTGTTGGATGAAAGCACATATGTAAGTGTGCTTTTTCATACACTCTTACACAGTAGAAAGAAAAAGAAAAGAGGGATATATATATATATATGTATATATAATAAGGAGAAGAGAAGGATATATCTAGTGTCCACCGTTGAAGCAGAGAAATAATCCATAGCTCTAGGTAGTAGCAGAGAGTTTTGCCTTTTACCAGTATGTGCTGGAGAGTAAAGATCAAACCCACACTCTTTCTTCTGAGCATCGACAGGTGATGACTCAACTTGCTCAACTGATGGATCCTTCTTCTTCAATGAAAGAGCTACTTCATCCTCCTGTGGATCCTAGCATTCTCCTACCAATACTGGAGTTCTGCTATGTGATGGCCAATGCACGCCATTCTGTCTGTCTTGAGTACCTAGAAAATTCGTGCCTTGTAAGTCCAATGTCCAATATGTACATAAAGACACCCTCCATTGACTCTGGATTAGCTTCACTCGCTTCTGTCTCTGTTGGAAGATGATCATCGTATTGTACGCACACGCATGATTGAGATACTCACAGTGGTATTTGAATGGGCGCCTGATCCACTCTTTCTGCTTCAACCCAATCTAGAAGCAGCAGAGGGAGAAGAGGCCATCATCAGAGGTAAGTCTTCTTCTGCTGTTGTATCACTGTAGTACTATAATGTTAACATGTACATTTCATCCTATACATAATAGCCTATGAGTTTATGGCAAAGACAGCTATTCACAAGATACAACATCCAGAGACAATGGAGGCTATTGTGGCGGGAGTATCTCTCTTGCCCTGCTGTAGTGTTCTTCTGAATAGACTGGATTCCCCACTTTCTCATACTATGGTGCTTGAACAAAGTGTTCTATTGGGAGAGGTGTTTTCAATCATCATTAAGCTATGTGTGGATAGTCCATTGGGAGAGAACCATGGTTATGAAAAGGTAGTGTTTATTCTATTCCACCTCATCCCATTCCACCTCATCTCATCTCATCTCATCCCATCTTATCTAAACAAGACACTCCATGTTCTTACTACTGCCAAACGAGGTTCATTCAGAAAGACTCTTTTTCATATCGCCTTCCGTGGGCTTTACCAACTCATGACTCTTTTTTCACAGCCAATGGTAGAGTAAATCATTGCTGTTGGCAGCAAGAGTGTAGACTTACTGTCCTTTATTACTATTACTATTATTATTAATACTATTGATACTATTGATACTATTGATACTATTATTATTATTAGACACTTTCAATGGAGAGTGTATCTCTTCTATTGAATGACCGTGCATGGGCATTGGATCAGAGCGTCCTTAAATCCAGCGTGGATCTCTTTCTTTCTCTTCTTCCTACAAGAGACACTGCACTACCCAGCGCATCCACAGAAGACGTATCCAAGGTAATATCCACAAGAGAAGAGATATTCAATCTATGAAACTAGATTCTACAAAGACTGATTCAAATCCTTGACCAAGACAGTGTGAATTGTCGATGTGTTTCTCGTATTCTGGAAGTGTTTTATACCATTCTAGACACACCCAAACTAGAGACACCTGTCATGACAGAGGCAAGTTGTGTTGGATATATGAAACATCACTTATGATAATGACTGTAGGCTATTTCTGCTGGATTTGTGGCTGTTCTTCGACTCAAGTGCATGGATGTTGACTGGGATGTCCGTGATACTGTGGTTGAGTTTATAGGGCGTCTGTTCCAAGTGAGTCCACGGAGAACCCCATCCACTACGAGTGTTCCATGGCAGATAGAACTGAACTGACCTTTGTTCTTCAGGGCACACACAGTGAGACAAGTACATTTGCTATTACCTACCAGTTGCCTATGCTATTGCTAGACAGAATACGTGATACTGAAGCCTACGTTAGATCCACCACGCTTACTGCACTCAAGGTAAAGTCTCGCTTTTTTTTTCTTTTTTTTCTTTTTCTTGATGCAGTTGGTATGTACTTATTCGCATGCTACATTAGTCTCTTTTTCAGAATAAGCAGGGTTGGTCTTTTATCCAAGCACATTACAAGACACGAGATGTTGCCCGTCAACTACCACGCTTGCTGTATGATGACGAAGCATTTGTACGCAGAGCAGCCCTTGATGTTCTGACATGCCTGATCGAGCATAGATCATGTCAGGGCATCTTGGTGAGTGACACCTTGAATGACAAGGATACACTGAAGCAAGTGATCTTTTTCTTTCTTTATTTCTTGTTGATGTAGTAGTAGTAGTATTAGAAGATGTATGCTCTACTCTCTACTCTCTACTCTAATCTGCAGCTGTTTCACTAATGAATGCATGTCTGTGCGGTCTAGTCCCTTTATTGTCAGTCGGTGCATGGACGATCCTGACTCTGAAGTGCGTGTGCGTGGCTGCAGGTTTTTAGAAAGCCTTTGGCGACTGCATGTGCATGAATTGGATCAGCAGAAACGTCTTAAAACAGAAGATGTACGAGGAGACTCCATTGGCAATTACTTTTATCGGTTGAAGGGTGATGTGGGACTATTAGACGCGGTAAGATATCCCCTTTCTTTTATACTACACATTGCCCTGTAACTTATATATTCACACACACACACACCATGATGGCATACCCCTCTTTTCATAGCCTAACGATGCTCAGCGTATTGTGAGAGCAGAGGCACTCATTACAATCAGGCGCATTCTTAACGCAGAACCTGTTTCTACTGCATCTGGCAAAAGGCTTCTTGAGGCAGAAGATAGTGTGTTTCTGGAAGGATTGGCGAGCATTGATCTGGACAAGCTAGAACAAATGTCTACTCCTGAGCACTTGTATGAAGAAACATTTGCTATTGATGCAGCCATGATGACACATTCTTTGGAGCCAATTCATTCTGGAGAAGATTCTAACCGACTGGATTGTTATTAAGGAATAAAGACTAAAGTGTATTCATATGAACAAGTGACTATAGACTACTTCTTTGCCTCTGCAATACGCTTTCTCTTCATCATGGTGTTGATATAAGTACCAAACACTGTGTTTTGTTAGTGTAGTTCTCCACTGCCCATGGACGGACTTACCAAATGCAATAATGTTGAAGAAGGGCACCCACACTTGTTGACTGATGAACTTCTGAGCAATGATCAGTGCTACAGGAGAGATGATCCAAGACATCTTCTGCATTGGTAGCAATCCTTGTTGAACTGCCTTTTTAATTTGGGTGATGGATGCCTTTCCAGCCAGGGCTGTCATGGCAGCAATATACACTGTAAGAGAAGAGAGTGTAAATAGACAGGCCAAGCAGGTAGTTTCTATTGATACATCCACTCCATGGACTTGCCTGTGTTCATGATGGGTGATATGATGAGATTGGAGAATAGCAACTGCCCTATCTTCACTCTAGGACCTTGTTTGCCAGCAAATAGTCTATTCATGACTTCATACAGGACATGGTTAAGGGGACCCGACACCAGGAAGCCTTTATTATTATTGAGTGAATAGAAGGATAAGTCTTTGCTGCAGTGTGGATAGAGTATGGATGCATTACTATAAGCTGCCATTTGAAGCACCCGTTCATCCAACTGCTTTGAACCAGATAGCTTCTGGGCTGTTGCTTCCTGTAGGCCTGACAGTACACCACTTGTAAGAGCCTTGGTGCGCAGTGGATTAGCTGCCAGCTGCAATAGATAGAGTGTTAGGAATGATTTGGAAGCCATAGCGCAAACAGGGAACAGATAGGGAGGGGAGTGGAAAAAAAAAAGAGGATTTTTATTTTTATTTTCCTTTTATATCACACACTTGCTAAGCGTGTATTCCGACAGAAGGTTACATTCTTAAGGTGGCAGGGGAAGGGGGTCAGATTCCTTTCTGTAGGTCTTTATGCTGTCTATCAGTAGTGTGGTGTGGTGTGGTGTGGTGTGGTGTTGTGGACTATTCTAATGATCCGTCACTGCTCCTTTATATATATATATATTTATAGACATTAATAACAAACAAAACAAAAGAAGAAAAAAGAGAGGGTTTTGGTGGTGTTTAACCAATACACTTGAAGAAACAACCTTCAGAGGAATGGCTTTGTCATTGTATTTCATTCTTTGCCGGTCAATAGAATGAGAGGGATTGGGTAGAATAGGAAACACGTCACACCAACCCTTCGCAGTCAACGGTTTCCAAGTCAGGTACAGTCTAGAGTATTTAGGTTTGTTTATCTATAGACCAGGTCATGGGAATTATGCAGACATGAAAATAGTCCATCTTCTTGGAAGGAAGGAAAGTGGCATAGATTTGGTGTGGTCCACATGGAAAGAAAAGGTTGTCTTTGAAGTTAATAAAAGGCGAATGTTTCTTAGGGGACTGTCAAAGAAGACTCCAAGGGAATAAGATTGGAATATTAAAGTGTGAGAATTTTTTTCTTTTTTTTTTCTTTTTTTTTTCTACTTTCCATATTCAAAAAGTGTGTGTGTATCTATGGCCCTATGTGTGGTTATACCTGTAATTGTTATCTGTCATTGTATCTGCCATTGTATCTGCCATTGTGCCTGTAAGTGTATCTATCATTGTTATCTGTTGCTAGGTAATACATAGACATACTATTGTTATCTGTTGCTAGGGTGGTTGCCATGACTATAATGACACTTCTAGGAGAAAGAGGGGGAGGGGAGGGGAGGCTCTTTTACAGGCACGTTGATGGTCACCTCTAGTCAAATCTACTGCCATAACTACGCCCAGACCTGTCCACATCTCTCTATGCATATGGGGTGGTGGCAAGTGCTCTTATTTCCAGCTCACTGCCTACTACCCATGTCTGAGATGAAGCGGAGGATCAATATCACCACCGACAGCTGGAAACTCTCTTCTGTGGCATGGCATCAGCACAAGGCAACAGAAAAGAACAGAAAAGCAGTGACAGTCCTTGTCTGGGCGGAGTTTTGTGAGGGGTGCATGGGGAGGGATGGGTAGTGTTTGTGTGCTGATGTATACATTATCTCGAGAACTCCTATTTATGCACCCACTGTGATTGGATAGAAGAGAGGTACCACACTCATTTAGGGTTTGAGCCACACAGGACAATTCAAACAGATGAACTTGCTTGTCCTGGATATTTACAAGCCTACTAAATTCTACTGGATTCAGGACAGTCCTGCCTTTTGCTTCTTTTTCTCTTGAAACCACAGCCACAGCCACAGATCACCTCCATCGAATGTCCCTAGTCTCAATACTACCCCTATTGCTAAGAAAGGCAAGTGGGTGGGAAGCTACATTTATAAACACGCGCGATCGGAAGAAGAGAAGATGGCCATGTGGCGAGAATAGCACGTGTTGCTGTTCTTGGCGGAGTTCAACACAAGGCCGGGCTTTTTTTCCATTATTTTTATAGCCACCCCATTTTCCTGTTCTTGTTGTGCTTCTTCCTTATACTGAATACTCACAAAGGCGCTTCTTCTTTCTTACTACTCATCACAGCCATACCAAGCCACCAAGCCACCAAGCCAATCAAAAGAGAGACATGCTTCTTGCCAACCACTACAACAGCACCTATCCCACCGACACTGAACTGTCTGCACAGAGTTCACCGTCCCGCCGACCTTCGCTGGATCCCAACAACAGAACCCTCTACCCACTCAACTCTTTTCGACACCATCCCTACCTCGACCGATCCACACCCAGTCCCTCAAGTTCAAGGAGAGGCTCTTGCACAGATCCTGCACTGCACGCCACCTTCAGACCCTCCTCCCTGTCTCCTCTCCCAGGCAACTCACCACCCTCCTCTCCTCACACTCAGATCCTCTCGTCTCCCTCGTCTCCTCACCACCGCATGGATCTTCCTAGGCGCTACCTGCCCACTCTTCCCTCCACAGGCCATGGGTGGCGAAGGGACTCCCTGCCCTCGATATCCCACCTCACTCAGGGCACCTCTTCTGAGTATGTCCGGGTGTCTCCCAGTCCATTGGTAGAGGAGGCATCACGGCGTCACTCGATTGCTGTATCGCCATGTGAGCCCACTCTCTCTGATGAACAAGAACCTGCGGCTGTCCAGGGCCACCATGATGGAGAACAGAGGAGAGCAAGCCAGATGTATTCACGGTCTCCTGAGCTGCGTGTGAGCCATAAGTTGGCAGAACGCAAGCGGCGGCGTGAGATGAAGGATCTCTTTGATGAGTTACGGGATCTGTTGCCTGGGGATCGAGGCTTAAAGACAAGCAAGTGGGAGATATTGAGCAAAAGTAAGTTGTACGGGTGTTTGTCTTGGTGTCCTTGTCTTTTTATCTTATTGTCCTTGTTATTCTTTTCTTTTTCTTTTTTTTCTTTTTCTTTTTGCATTGGATTAGCACTCGATTACATCTCTACCCTAAGAGACAGAGACGCCCAGATGGAGCAGGAAAGGCTGGAGCTTCAAAAAGAACTTGCACTGCTCAAATACTAGTCCCTGCCATTCTTCATCTCATTCTTTTATTACTATTATTTCATTCTGTTATTTTCTTCTCATTTTAGTTCATTGTGTTTTCTTATTCTTTTTATGGCGGGGCATTAGTGAAAAGAATAGCAGCCTTCTTCTTTAATACTAATAAATAAATAAATAAATAAATAAAAAGATAAAAAGATAAATAAATAAAAAGGCTTAACATAGGGCAAGAGACTCACTCCATAAGAAAGAGACAGAGAGAAAGAGAAAGAGAGAAAGAGAGAAAGAGAAAGAGAGTCACTTTGTAAGAACCCTTCCGTCAGTGCTCCTCACCCTGCCATTGAATCTCCGGTCACCACACTGTCTTTTTGTTAGGAGAAAGAGCAGTCCAATGCTCTATCCCTTGTACCACCCGTCACTTGTATTTCTCCCATGGCCCATGCTTCTACACCCTCCCAATCCTCATTAGTATGGCGAAGACATAACACACTCTCAAGAGGAGAGTCACTTCGGTCGTCACAACCCTCTGAATTCAGCTATACACCCCACACCCTTCCCAAGACCACCGCAGCAACACCAGGAACACCACTGAAAACACCACTGGAGATGAATCGTACAAGCACAGACACCTATGCAGCACTGGCTCATCAATACCAAACTACTCTCTTCAACTCTCTGTCAGAACTGCATACAAAAGGTAATCTTCCTTGTCATGACCAGTCTAGTGTATCAACCGTGCAACGTATAGAGACAGAAAAAGGACCTCCTCAACAGCGCAGTGGTGCTCGTCAGAAACTAAGTCGACTCAACACACTCCAGTTTCATGAATTGGCTACAGATGTGTATGATGAGTGTAAAAGGCGTACTGACTATACAACAGGTAAATTCACTCTCTTGGTGACACTGCCTAATGATGGATGTTATGCATGGATCTATGGATTACATTATCTATCTATCTATTGACTCTTCTACAAATAAAAATACATTGGATCTCTTCTCTTTTTATATATACATATAAATATAAAACATTCGAATCATCCCATGGATATTCATGTTGTTTTTAGGTACAAGAGTACCTTTTTTACCTGTCTGTAATGACTTTCATCCACGGCGCAATCAGGCAAGACAGAAACTAGCCACCTTACCAGAACTACGGTTTAAGGATCTCTGCAGTGACATTTACTGGGGTCTTGAGAAACGCTATCCACAGTCCAACAATACTCATGTCTCTACAGATCATCCTACACTCTCCCCAGAAACACCAGAGAAGGAAAAGACAAGTCAGGATCATTTAACAGAGGCATATACCTATCCTCGTGGGTCTTCAAGGAGCCAGCAAGAGACACTACATATCAACAGACCAGTGTCTTCCACTACCCAAGCAAACGAAGCATTGGAGCAGAGACCAGGGCAAGGATCTAGACAGAGACCCGATAGTGGAAACTTTCAATCTTTGGACAGTCTCATGGCCGACTTGGATACAATGGTGGGAACGGTGCGGTTAGGGGCTAGTTTTTCTCCTCTTCCTCCTCTTCCTTCTCTTCCTCCTCTTCCTACCAGTCAGACTGTAGCTCATACCTCAGATCCTCATGCTCAGTCAGATACAAAGAACATGGTAATGAGAAAAGAGGTAGTCTTTCTATATAGATAGATAAACACATAGATGTATATGTATAAAAAGACATTCGATACAGCACTCATCTCTCTCTCTCTCTCTCTTTATAGACATCCACAGACCCATCAGAGGAATCAAAGGTAATTAATTGACAGAATCCTCAGTGTGAATCATAAGACTGATGTTTCTATAAAGTACAATGAACTGAGAAGAAGCTATGATCAGCTACATCAACAATATAAGCACATGGAAGAAGAATACACTACACAGAAAGAGGTAAATGCGCTTATTCATATACCATAGAACCACAGTATAGATTGGTTGATAACCGTCATGCCTGTGGACAGACTGTGCGCCAGGTGAAGAGAGAGACCCACCAATTGATGGACTATTTCAAAAATCTTTCTGTACAAACACAAACATTGAATGATGATAAACAACGCCTTGAGGAACAGATAAGGCATCTGAAAGAACAGGTCAAGACATGGCAAGCTAAATATGAGGCAATTCAGCACTCAGTAGGACCACAAGGCAAGTACTGCTGTACATCTTCATGAGAAGAAAGAGGGCTAGAGTAGAGTTTAGTATTAACAGAGAGGTAATAGTACTGGATCTGACTTCTGCAATGGCCCAAGACTCTCCATTACAGCCAAATCCACAAGGGGCGATCCGTTATGAGTATTTTATAGAGTATCAGACAGCAGTCAATTGTTTATTAAGTACAGCCAGGTAAGATACCCAATGTCTTTTTGTTCATTATAGAGTGCCAACGTGCTCCATTCTAATACACTCATAGGTCGGTGGATCCAGCTTCTATGCTATTAGCAATGAAAACATTAGTAGCAGCCTGCCATCACTTATCACAGGACACAGAGGCTCATGAACATTCACAGCATTTCTCTCATGCTTTACAACCACGCCTGTCTAGTATCAAAGCCAATGTATCCAATGCACTTTCTCATCTTTTAACAGTAGCAAAGGGACATGCTGTGAGTGGAGGACTCAGTCCTGTCAGTCTGTTGGATGCAGCTGTAGGGCAATTGACACAGGCTGTTGTGGCTATGGTGCAATTAGTAGGACTATCAGATCAGTCCCTTTCTCACTCTCCCTCCTCAGATGGATTGAATGTAAGTGGTATTCAACACAGTACAATTGACTCATACCATTACTCTGTGCTCAGGAGTATCTCAAGCGTCAAACTGAACTCATTGTCCATACAATCCAAACTATGCTAGGTGCCCTCAGATCTGGCCAAACTAACCAAGTCCAACACACCGTCCAATCCCTCGGTAGTATTGTTTCTGACATCTTATCAACATGTGCACCTTTGCACAAGACAGCCCACGTTTTAGCCAGTATGGAGATATCTAAAAAAAGACTACTTCAAAGGTCGGCAGATAGCTTCACTTCAATTGAGAAAGTAGACTCTGAGGCTAAACGTGAGCTGGCCAAGGAAGCCTATGAGATTGCAAAGTATACAAAGGAGCTATTGACTCTTGTGGAGGAGTAACTAAAATAAAACATATGTAATAATAACTGAAGAATGGCAGGACTCTCTTTCTTTCTTTCGTTCTTTCGTTCTTTCGTTCTCCTCTTCTTCTTCCTCCTCTTCTTCCTCCCCTTTTCACCCATTCAAGCAGTGTTTGTGATAGATTAGGAAATTTTTACATCTTTTACATGGCTGTGCTCTGGTGGTCCCAATACACTCTTCTCCGTCTTAATGAACATCTTGTAGATTCTTGCCTGTTTTGGTGGCAAAGAATAGCTTGGCTTTTTTCCCTTTTTCCCTTTTTCCCTTTTTATTTTTGTTAATGATAGAAGCTTGGTGTTCAGTGAGAGATTTGGAAATCAAATAAGGAAAGATAGATAGCCACATCCAAGAGTAAAACATGACATACTTTTGTGTGATGGTTGGTACTGGAGCCTTGAGTTGCCCTGCATTATTGACATGGTGCTGACAAGTTCCTTGTTCTTTTGCTATCTATCTGTCCATCTATCTGTCTATTTGTCTACATCAAGTCTAATAATAGAAAGGTATAGTCTCAAATGAGACTCGATGGTTAGATACAAACCAAGGTACTCTATTTAACGTGGTGTCTATGCAAAATATAAAATTAAAAAGAGATCGCTACAATACACTAGATTTGGTACTGTTATAAAGAACTCAGCTTTTTTTTTCTTTTTTGGTGATTGTTAATAGGACACTCCTTCAAGTACTAAAGAGTGTGATTTAATCTTAATCTTAATACTAAAACTAGAGCTAATGACATGGTATAAGCTAATGAATAAAAAGAAGGGGTGTTTAAGAGTGGATTCTAGTACCAAGACAATAATAACATCTACCATACATTGGAATAGACAAGAGGTGCCTCTTATAAGATGCTTTGTCATTCTCCTACAAACACCACTTAAAGGAATTGACAAGATAAGTCAATTATAATAAAACAACATCTCCTATCCATCTTTTTATCTATATTAACTTCATAGCACATGACAATGCACTCGGCAGTTTAAATACTCCCAAGAAAGATAGAATGTTCTGTCCAATCCCAATGAACCTCCAACTACACACCCGAGGATTTTTCTGGCTTTTAGGCGGGGATATCTCCTTCCCTTTAAGACCGAAAATATTTTGCCCTTTTATGGAGCTATGTTTAAAATCAAAAGGTTTGTATCTAAATTATTATTTCCTTTTGTGGAATATCTCACTATTAAATTGTATTATCAGTAAAATATATTGTTTATGAATAATATTGTTTATTGTAATAATATGGCTAATACTATAGTATGACTATAGCCACTGCTCAAGTGAATTCCCTCATAGCAATAGAATATACACCCTAGATACCCTAGACAGTATAGAAGACCACCCAAGACTGACTTGAAAGGAGTATTTACTTGCTTAATAACAATACAATGAGTGTCTTGTGGAATACAATGAGCTCAAGCCCAGAGGAAGACACTGCTTACCTTTTTGTCACTAGAATAGCCTTTGGTGGTATCTACAACTTCTATCTATTCTGGTGATGTATACACTAGTCTCCACTCATAAAGTTTACGTCAAAAAAGTCACACACTATTTGCCTAGAGTCTAAAACCCAGTATTACAAACAATACCCTGTTATCATTAAGCACCACTGTTAATACCAGTTACAATAAGATAATTAAGGTGATTATGAATATTGAGTCAATGAATGGTTATACAGTTCTTAATATAAGTAATTTCGGTTTTATTTTCTGGACAATGACCACTAGAGTTAATTCAGTGTGTTCTATAATACATCTTTCTTAAGCAGTGTTATACTGCAAATACTGTGGGCTTATAGTTAACACATTATGTTAAACAATAAATTCAGTGACTGAGTTTTAATATTGAGGTGATTCTTGTTCTATTTCTTGTCTTTACAGCCGATTCTATACTTTTAAATTACAAAGTCAGTAGCCATTACTCAAACAGCCAAGTAAAGTTTGAAATTGTCCATTTAGACAGCGGAAAATCTTTTCAAAACACATTAGTCAATCATAAGAATATTGCAATTTTATTCTCAGAATATTTCCTTATATATATCCCAAAAATCTTTGGGTGTGTAGCAGCAGTTAAGTCTTTGGTACAGTGCTATAGGCAATTTGGTATGGCTAGTGGGCCAATCACATCTATAACTTTTTTTCCCCTTCTCCTCCACTGTCTCTGAACGTGTTTGGTCTCTCCTTACCACCCTCATCCTCAAAAAAAAGTCATAGTCTAGTGTGTCTATCTACCTTATTTATTTTTCTCTTATATTTTCTTTGTATTTTTTCTTTCTTTCTTCCAATTTTCTACAAGTGACTTGTGCCCATTATGTTTTCCGGGCAGACTTCTCAGTGTGACGTATGGCTGGGTAAAGATGCTTAAATAAGGAAGTGTCTTATACAAAAAACCCTCAACTACATAAAAAGAAATGAGGTGTCTCTCGTACGGTAGTGAAAAACAGAGTATTCAAGGCCAGAAGAATAGCTTGGTGTGTACAAAAGTGCTATTCATGCAAATAGAACTTGGGTTTAGCTTTTCTTATATTGATACTGTTGATTTTCACTAGTCTATTTAAGTGGGATTTATTCCCTTTTCTTTTTTTTTATCATCTATATCTCTTTCATATCTCTTTCATATTCTCTTCATTACTGAAGTCCCAATTGATGACATACCAAGAAGCTTCTCCAAAGATGATGGAAAAGAATGAACAGTATGGATCCCTGGAGACACCTTCTGATTCTTCTCTTCTGTACACTTACGATCCATACCCTAAAAAGACAAACAGTCATGCTATACAATGGATTAAAAAGTCCAGTGCAGTGATAGGCATTGCTTTGTTGGCTGGTTTCTGTATAGGCACTTGGTATTCGAGTTCTTTCCAATCCACAACTCCCAATGTAAGTACTGGATTCAACCCTCCACTTGCTATAGAGTATTCTCTTATTTACTGTACTATAACAGTACCAGAATTCTGTGGAGACATGTCATCCTGAATACCAAGATTTGCCAGAGCTGAATCTGTCAATAGATCCAGTAGAGAGTGATTCCAGTGCCTCTTCTATGGGTGATATTAAGGCCTCTTACGAATCTGCTCCTCCCTATTTCTGTGAATACACCGAGCTATTCTCAAGAACAGAACGCTTCTTCTTCTCTCCAGAGGATTTCCAAAATACCTCATTGTTTGTCAATGGCAGTTATTCTCGTGGCAGCACCGCCACTATCAGCCATGCTACACAAGGCAACAAGACCACAGTCGATGGGGAAGAAGACAAAGTACAAGTCATCGTCACGCTCTATGCAGGCATCGATAAGAACCTTGATGAACTCTTTTCCTTTGAAACATCCGACAGCAATGGTCAATATGCTGTAAAAGTACAGGGTCCTCCCCACAGAAACACAGACCGCAACAGAGAACCGCCCAACTTGGAGGACTGTCTGCTATACCATCTCCATATCATCTTCCCTGCTTCAGTCAAGACTTTTGAACAACTCCATTTTTCTCTGAGCCAAGTCTCTCTTTTGACAGGCGATCATCTCCAGGCACTTTCATTTGGTCTCTTGAATGCAAAGGTGGCAAGTGGTCTCATTCGCTTTGATGAACTCCACGCCGACCATATTCAATTGAAGGTTGCTTCTGGTGTGATTGCAGGAACATACCAGCCAAACACCAATTTTAAAGCAAAAACTGTTTCTGGCACTAACAACATCACAGTGGCATCAGAGTCAAAGTCTCTAAGCATTCATGCTTCTTGTGTGTCGTGTCGTAACACCCTTACTATCCCCTCGGAAAACTTCATGGGTCGTTTTGTTGCTAGAGTCATTGCAGGCGTTGTTAGAGTGAATGCTGTCAATTCCAAGGACATTCACTTGAAAACACACTCCATCAGATACCAGGAGGGATACTTTAAGGAACCTTCAGAGTCCAGTATTACCATGCATACTACGAGTGGTGGTGCCATTTTGAACTTTGTCTAGTTTAACTTTTTCTTCTTTTTTCTTTTTCAAGTGATGTGATGGCATGGATTAGTGGATTAAGGAATTCAAAACAAAAATAAAATAACAAAATACCATGCTTTGAATAGTAAATTTGCTCTAGAGGAAAATATCATATAAAATGGAGTTTTGAAATTACTTTTTTTTTTGAAAAATTAAATGGAGAGAGGAAAGGTAAGGGAAATGAATCATTACAGTTTGAAAGATATGTGTTTATCAGGTGTTGCATGTCAGTAGCTTATTTGACCTGTTGGCCATCCACGTTATAACAACTTCTGAATAGATACATAGATGGGTAGATACACTCTTAAAGACTTAAAGTCTATAGAATACAACTAGTGTACCCCAATAAACAGTTTCTGGCTCTGTTCTCTATATGTATGAGTGAACAGTCAAGAAAGAAAGAGAGAAAGAAAGAAAGAGAGATGAAGAGTAAAGGTATACATTATTTTTACTAGACAATAAATCACATGGACAGGGGAATACACAGACAAGTTTCAACTATCTACAGTTCAGAAGGTTACAAGGAAACCAGGGTTGTATTAATACAAAGTGGTTCATACACCATCTCTTATTAAACACTACAATAAAATGTATGTATTAAGAAAAAGACATCAATTCATGAGAATACTGAGGTAGAGTGTTAATAATAACAATTGAATATGAAAGAAATATTAGTGCTTCATTCCAAGCCATGCGGACCTCAGCAAAATAGGGGGCAATGATAGTTTGGTAGTATAGAACCTCTTTTCCAGTAAAGAAGTACAAGAGAAATAAACATTCAACAGTGAAATCTATCCGATCCAATACACTAGACCCTTGAAAGGGCCATTTAGGCAAAGATTCTACTTTATTTCTATATTGACTCCAGAAGTAGACTGTGCATATCAATTGAACAACGCTCATGGCCAAACCAGTTGAATGATGATGATGATGAAATAACTAAATAACCAAATAAATAACTAACTAATTAACTAACTAACCAATTAATTAACTAGCTAACCAATTAATTAACTAATTAACCAATTAACTAATTAAATAACTAATTAACTAATTAAATAACTAATTAACTAATTAACTAATTAACTAACTAAATAACTAACTAACTAACTAACTAATTAACTAACTAATTAACTAACTAACTAACTAACTAACTAATTAACTAACTAACTAATTAACTAACTAACTAACTAACTAACTAACTAACTAAATAAATAAATAGGAGAGTATGTCTCCATTCTATTGACTACTTTTGGCACAGAGGTAACCAGCCACTGGATTTGTTTACAGATACCCACTACTATGGAAGGATGGGAAGCTTTTCTATCGCTGGTCCAGTGAGAAATACTTGAACTTACAAACAACCTCATTGCTAATATATATCTGAGATTAAAATGTGTAATTGATGCCATGGGTGACAATCTCAACGACCAGTGGTTTGCACCAACACAGTAGTATTCATCCCTTTATGTTGACTCTTTTTCTTTTGATGTTACATTGGAAGCCTTTATTATACATATCATATTCATTTTATAGGATAAAGAAGGCTGCGTGTGACTTGACAAAATGAATCAAAAGTTCAGATGAATAGATATTTACAGTTATTGTTTTATTTATTGACGTTGTAGAATAGGGGTAGTAATATTAGCAATATTAGTAGTGCTAGTGATATGAGTAGTATGAGTCACTTTTACTATCAGTACACCGCATCACCCTTTCAAGATAGAGGGTGGTCGATCCTATATCATGAATAAATGAACAGGTTACTTGATCACTACAGCCATAGTATAGATCCACTTGGTATTTATTTATTTGTACATTACAACTCTTCTTTTACTATTGCCTATAAATAGCCTTATTAGTAACAGTTCTGGCAGTTAATATCCATTATAAAAGGCCTATTTGGTTACTGTTATGTACCTTTATCATGCGTCGATAGGAAATCAGTTACTTGATTTATAACACTATCCTACATGAGGCTAATCCATAAGTACATGTGGGCTAGGATAACTATTATCTCTGTTATACCAGAGATGTTATACCAGAGATAATTATCATCAATGACCTGCAATCTATTACGTATTATTTATTATCTATTTATTATTTATTATTATTTATTATTATTTATTATTATTTATTTCTTATTATTTATTATCTACCTTTTTATTATTTTTTATTATTTATTTCTTATTTCCTATTTCTTATTTCCTATTTCTTATAACTACCAGCATCATCCTTACCCATATCAAGGTTTAATACACACCTGTGTCATTTTCTGATGTAATATTTTCCATTGTCAGTAAAGCTCTCTCTCACACATACACACACACTTTCATAAGGTTATGTGCAAGGGATACTTTCCAAATCATTAGTACTAAAATACAGTCTTTTGTGATACGTACTAAATAGAATGTCTAGAGAAGATCTACCCTAGACCCTTGAGCTCTGTTCTTTCTTATTTGCATTGAATTTTAGCTAAAGCCAACCCATCTTGGCTATTAATAACAGCATGAATAGACAAAAGTGAACGAATAGAATGGTTATATTAAAAATATAAAAAGTGTCATTGATAGCACTTGGAGTGGGTAATTTACAATGGAAATTGTTTTCCCTTTATTCCCTTATTTTCTCTTTCAATGACTATAATTGATGACAGAAAACAGGTGGTAGCATAGTATAACTGCACAACACTTGAAATAATACCAAGAGAAAACACTGCCAATAAATCGCTTTTCTTCTTCCTCCATGTCTTTCTATTTCCCTGTCTATTTCCCTGTCTATTTCCCTGTCTACTTTATTTGCTTGGGAAATAAGATGGCTTTTATTCATTCAATAGTAGATTAAGATCTGTAAACTACATAAAAGATCAAGGGACAACGTTCGCATAGAAAGTGACTGTTAATGCAAGACCCAAGAGAGCAAGAAGTAGATCCAAAAAGTCAAAAAGAAAGGAAACTCCTTATGTTTTTTATTACTTCTTAGTATCTCCCTTTCCCCTCTCTCTTCCTCTTCTTTCTCTTCCTCTTTCTCTTCCTCTTCCTCTTCTCTTTTTAATATAAAAATAGAGACCGAAAAGAAAGAAATCCAAGTATAAAAATCAAAACAAAGAGGGTTTAAAATACACTTCAACCCTAGTGATCTCCATGACTCCTACTATAATTATGCTAAATCCGTCATTGGACGCATCGAATGAACATGTACGTTGTGCTGTCACTTGTATCGCTCACTGACTCTTAAGCGGCCAAAGCGATTCACTAGCAAACTAAAATCTTTTGGCTCAGGTCCTTGGCTTCTATCTGAAAAGATGCCAAAGGTCAGTCCTCATCCCCAACAAAAGGATTCAATACCTCTTCCTCCTTTTCCTCCTCTTCCTGCTGCTCCTCTTCCTAGTGAATCTACCACCAAAAGTAAGATGAAAGCCCTCCGATTACGCATTCGACAAGTGCTGCGTACTACTACACCTCCCTATGTGCGTCCCACTTCAGAGTCCAGTGATTCTTCTTTATACTTGGCACCCAGGCCAAAGGAGACAGCACGAATAGAGCGCCGTCTAGTGCATAGTACAAGCTGTTATTCTTCTTCTGTACAGGGCTTATGCAGTCAAGAGTGGAGCCATGCCCCTGAAATAAACCCCATCGTCACAGCAGTAACACTGGACATATTGGCAGAAGAGAGAAATGAATCAGTAAAAGATGACGCATCATCATCAGCAGCAGCAGCAGCATCAGCATCAGAAGAAGACACCTTGGCATGGAAACCACCTGCCACTTATTCTTTCACTGACAAATTAAAACATAAATGGAATGACAAAAAGACAGGCCTCAATAAATCCATGTCACTGAATGCCTTGTCTCTTTCCCCCAGTTTCTTGATGCTGTCCGATCCGGGTCGTCAAAAATTGTCTGTGCGGTTTTGCAAGACAGTGTCTGTGCATCACGCCTATTCAAAGTACGAGTACGACAGAGGCTCAGATCCGGAGGCAGCCTGTACTCATCTGAGTGCTGACTTGGCATTGCGTATTAAAGAAGAGTTGAATGATTACAAGCAATATGAAATGCAAGTGCATGAGTCCAGTCGGGTGTTTACCCACTTATTTCCCATCTAGTGGCAGTACAATGAATAATAAAATAAAATAAATGAAAAAAAGAAAAAAAGACAGACAGTATCAGACAGTATCAGACAGACAGTATCAGAGTGAAAGAAGACAATAGTAATTATATTTGCAGAAGCATAAGTATCATAGAGAATTACAACATAGCATATACAGTAACGTACACACACTAAGTTACAAAGTGACAAGACTATAAAAGAACAAGATAAATAACACACGTATAAACAAGGAGTGTAAAGTATAAACAAGATAGTCACTAAAAGAAGGAAGAGGACATCTTACAAAATAAACAAGGAAGGGTGTGGAGTGGAAGAAAGAAAGAAAAAGAAAGAGTAATAACAACACTAGTGAAATGGAATAAAGAAACGAGTGTACGGTGTTGTGTGCCCTGATCCTTAATGAGAATGGAATGTAAGAAATAAAAACAAACAAAGGATCAAGAAAGGCACATGGATAGCTACCAAGAAGAAGGAAGGGAAGAAGGTATGTACAGATGACTCAACAAAGCGTCTTTTTTGTGGAGCGAGAAGTGGAGCGAGGAGAGAGAGAACGAGAGGTGAAGCGAGGAGAGGGGGTGGCAGCAGTGGCAGCTCTGATAGCAGTGGCAGCTCTGACACGAGTAGGCCTAACGAGAGCAGTACGTTTGATGGCCTTCTCCATCATCCATTGACAGCGCCTACGATCCATGGGCGATTCTGGACAATCTTGGACCAAGAGTCCATGGTGTGTTTTGGCCAAAAGATCAATCCCAGGAAGAGTAGAAAGATACTCAAGAGAATTCCATAAACCCAAAGCAGCTGCATAATGAAGTGCTGTCCAGCCTAAACAATATCAAACCCCACCAACAAACAAGCAGGTATAAGTGCTATGCATGGTGTGTTTGTCTTTTATTCATTAGGATGTCTTACCATCATTGTCTGCATGATTCATATTGACCTTGGCTTCTAGGGTAAGGTAACAGACAATGTCCTCGTGACCATGCATCAAAGCATGATGAAGAAGAGAGCGATTGTGCACATCATCTGTGCTGTGCTGCATAGGAAAAGACGTGCTTGTGTCCATGATCTGCTTTACAATCTCTTTTACTTCAGGCAAATCCCCCCGAACACAGGCATCCATCAGAATAACCTGAGGCATGAAGTGTACCTGTCTTGCTGGAGGGGGCTTTGTTTCCATCTCTTTCTCACTGGACCCTAGGAGTGTGCTGTCAGAAGAGCCTTGAGAAGGAAGGAGATGGGATACAGTAGACTCCTCCTGCTCTTCTTCATCCCAGGAGTCTGTTGCAGGAGAGATAGGTGGAGACCAGAAAGTGGATGTCTTTGCTTCCATCTCGTTCTCTTCCAAAGATGAGAAGGAGTCGAGGGAGGAGGTAGAAGAAGAGAAGGACAGGGGAGAAACAGAGGCTCTGTTCAGGTGGACCTCTGTTGGAGAGTCCATCTCACGGTCTGTTCTTCTTTTGAGGTCAATGTGGACAGACTCAAAGTAATCTTGTGGGATGGGCATCAGTGGCCGAGGTCCCTGCTCCTCCTGCTCTTGCTTTTCTTCTGTGCCTTTAGCTGCTTTTCTGAGTAGAAAAGAGGCTTCCTTGTTCCTATGGCGTTGCAGTATCAATGGTGTTGTGTCTACAAGAGAAAGGGTGGGCTGGGAGCGTGGTCGAGAGCGCAAAGGAAGAGGACGCGCCAAGGGAGACACTGGTGGAATAGTGCTCACTCCAGTGCTAACCCTGTGTCTGGTGTTGTCACTGACGAGGCTGTTGTCACTGGTTTTATTTCCACCACTGACCACACCTCTACCACTGACCACACTGCCGTGGTCTGGGCTAGGGTCTGGGGACGAGAGGAGAGCCACACATTCCATGACACCACCATGGTCTGGACTGAGTTGACGGGCATTTCTCATCGTAGGGTCCGCTCCACACTCAAGCAAGAGTCGTACCACTTGAGGCATATTTAGGAAACAGGCAAGATGAAGCGATGTGTTGCGTTGTCCCCATGTATGGTTTACAAATCCACCCAGTTCCTTGGAAGAGACGGTCGTTTGGAGGAACCTGAGAATAAGTTCAGCCATGTCCTGACGTCGTTGAATAAGAGCAAGTTGGAGTGCATTCAGATCCGTGACTGCCCTTCCAAATGTGCGACAGGCGTCTGTTCTTACAGAAGAATCGAATTGGAGGACGCGGTGTTTGTGTGAGGCTGGATAAAGCAAAGGATCGTTGGCAGCACGATGAGTCAAAAGCACACGGCCAAGGTGAGCAGACCGATTTGGGTCAGCACACGCTTGATCAAAGATATCTTTTGCATTGTTGGTGATCATTGCCTGTACAGATCGCCACAGACGTGAAGGAGAGCAGCATGTGGCAGAAGTGCACTTTTGAGAGCTGTGGTGAGTATCAGCCATTCAAGAAAGAGAACAAGTAGCAAAAGAAGAGAGGTAATGTTAATGTTAATAAATAAATAATAAATAATAAATAATAAATAATAAATAACAAAGATGAGATAATAAATAATAAATAATAAAGGTGAGATAATAAATAATAAATAATAAATAATAAATAACAAAGATGAGATAACAAAGATGAGATGATAATAAATAAGAAAGAAAAGGAGAAAGTTAGGCAGGAAATGAAGAATAAACAAAGGCAGTTAAAAAAGCATGTGGCTCACTTGTACCAAGGTAAAAGCTGATTTTGTAGGATTGTCCGTTGTTCCGGTGACGATTTATAAAAAGAAAGAGAAAAAAAGAGAAAAAAAGAGAAAAAAAAGGTTTGCAGGGCTTTAACTTATTTATTTATACTGTGTATTCCAATGGGGAAGGGGAGGAAGTGTGTTGCTGGAGTGGTGCGGTGAACTCCCTTGTTAAAACAGAACAGAATTGTTGGGATGTCCGAGTGAATGTCCACTGTTCAGTGATTCATAGGCTACTGGTGGAGTGTTCTATTGTCCTAGTGTTCTATAGGTAGGTGGACACCCATCCTAGTGATGCATTCGTAGCCATGGCAATGACAATGATGATCACAGTGGTATGAGGAGCAGGAAGAGTGGCTAGTGTGGCATGAGTAAGTAACACTTTGAATATGTTTTTAAATCTATAAAATAAGGATGGATAGGTAGAGTCCAAAGTGTCACCCTTTTGTACTAAATATCTCTACCTTTTAGTTCTTACTTTTTATATCTCTAGTTCTTATTTCTTATTTCTACTTTTTAGTTCTTGGTTCTTATTTCTTGGTTCTTAGCTCTTTACAACACACTTGACAAATGTCTTGTCCAAGCACAAACACACCCCATGAAGGAATTATATCTCCTGTTCATTTCTATAACCCAGCCCTTGTCATTGGTAGTACCGCCTGTTCTTGATAACTGTCCTACCACCTCTTTATGCAGTCTGCTGATGGGTGAATGTGTTAAGCAGAGGAACAACATCATGAAGAAACACGCCAAGCTAAACAGAACAGAAGAAACCTAAATAGTATTCGGGAACACCCCATAAAGACAGTGCATGGACCCAGTCTGTTTTTCTATTGTGAAATTACCTAATCTGCCCAGTCTGCTTAGTCTGCCTACTTGTGTGTTTGTGTGCTTTTCCTTTTATTATTTTTACTACAGCGTCAGTGCCATTCCCAATGCGTCTTCTGAAATTGAATAGGGCTATTTTCCTCTTTACTTTCATTTCCGTCTCTACAAAAGAATGCCAAGGTGGAAAGGACACGACAACCCAAAACAACAGAGAATAATCAAGGCCTTTTGTCTGCTGCCTCTGTCTCCTATGCTGCTTGGGTCTGTGGAGAGTCAACCCTTTTGCCAACAAGAGAACAAACAGTAACACCCTCCACCTGAAAAAGAGAGAGAAAAGAGAGAGAAAAAAGAGAGAAAAGAGAGAAAAGTGGGTTGACTTTGACTTGTAGAATTGACCTGTAAAGCTTGTTGAGGAGCTGTATCCAATAGAGTGCCTACTATTTATGTTTTGTGTTCCTTACCACACACTACACATCATAGTGACCCTAGTGATCATTAAAACAGTCTGTGATAATCACCTCAAGTCAGTGCTGTCTTGTTCTTATGACAGATAACACTTGTCAACGCACAGAGTCCCTTTTGTCTCTTATTGCACCTATCATTGCACTTCTTCATTTGTTATAACTATTAATATCTTTTTTATTATTATTATTTCATAACACATAATAGTTTGTAATAACCAATAATAACACTTGATAAGAATCATCTCCCGATTTCATCTTTTTGTTTTCTATTTGTTTTCTATTTTCCCATCTTTTTTTTCTTCTTTTTCTCTTTTCTTTTTCACACTACGCACACTCCACACACACAACACAACACACAACACAACACAACACAACACAACACAACACAACACACTTGTTATTTCCTTTTTGTTTTTCAAAAAACAAAACCTTGGAGCGGTGGTGAAATAGCAAGTCACTCTAGCCTTGTCCTTTCCCTTCCCCCTTTTCTTCCTCTCTCTTTTCCTGACCCGTACTGCCAACACCAAACAAAAAAACAAAAAAAAACAAAAAAACAAAAAAGGACACTTTGTAGTATTGCCACACCCATGTCAACAGATAGCTTTGCTAGAACCAGTGATGAAGCCGAGACACCAGGAAAGACCTTTGAAATAAAACGTGAGAGAACAGAAGTAAGACTGCCAAAGAGATGGCCAAGACAGTTATCTAGCAGCCACCCAACGACCACTTCTTTATGACCTGGCTTGACTGACTTTTCCATGTCTTGATGACTTGCTATTAGGTATGGTCAAAGTCACGCAACTCCATCTATCTTATGGTACTGGCCATCTTTGAGGCTATTATTGTCATTGCCCTTGAGAGTGTTATCTATGCCAAGTTCACCCATACACAGTAAGTACAATGAACAAAAAAAAAAAAAGATCCAATGTCCCTAGAGTTTCCCTTGTCTTTTTTTTATTTTTTTATTTTTTATTCTTTTCTTTCATTCTAAAAGGACATTTCCTTTCTATTTTTGTTCTCATTTGAATAACAATAATAATCATCATCATCATAATAACAATAAAGATTCTCAGAGCGTAATTTGGGCATTCCAATTCCTGTCTATTTAATCATCTTTATCTTCTCTCAAGTCTTTCAAGTCGCTTTGGCATGGGACGCTGTAAGTGTTTTTGTTTCGTTTTCTTTTGGGCCCTGCTTCTTCCTTGGACACACTTGCTTATCTTCTTGTCACAGATCCGGGCTCAAAACACAATCCAAGTCATTGCTTTTGTCCTGTTCAATCTGTGTTGCTTTGTCTATGCTGCCTTTCAATTTAGACAGATTGCTGATGCTATTAGTGCGGATTCAAGCGACGACCACCTGCACGCCATCACACTCAAGGGCCTGATTTACCAGTTACTGATTGTGTGTGCAGTCATTACAGGGGTCTGCGAGCTTATCTATCTTTATATTGGTGCCAGACTGTATCAAGAATTCGGGTAAATAGTCCTATGCATCCATCGGCACAAAGAGAGAGAATAAGAGAGGGAGAGAATAGGAGGTTACCTTACAGTGACTGTACAAATGAAATTGATGCTCTCTCTCCATGGGATTATGTAGTTGGCGTATTTACAAAAAGATTGGTGCTGATCCAGAAATCAGAAGTAAGTAGACACATCAAGGTGGACACATCAAAGGTGGACACATCAAAAGGGGACAAAATGGCTGACATTGGCTGTGGAATCTATCTGTCCTTTGCATAGACATGTATCGCTGGTATCAGATCTTCCTCACCATCCTCAAGCTCGACATCTTCTTCTTACTTGGCTATTCTATCCAATACCTTGTTCTTGTCCTTACACCAGGAGATGTGGAATACCCACTCACCATCATTGCCCTGCCCATCACATGTCTTGTTCTGGTGCTTGCTGTCTATGCAGTAGGTCTCTTCTTCCCAAGCCACTCCTATAACAAAACACCTTCTAGGTACGCCACGAGTCAAGGCCTTTGATTATCCTGTTCTTCTTGGGTTTGGCAGCAGGGGTTGCTTATTTTGTATTCAAGATCTATCGTATCTATGACCAAGACCAGAAATACAAGTACAAGAATGTGGGTGACTTTCTCACCTTCTTTGGTAAGTCCTAGGGATCGTCCTGTGCAAAACACTAAACCACAATAGCAAGTGTGACTCTCCTTCTTCTTGTGTTGACCATTATCAATGCCAGTATCTGCTGGTCTAGCTTCAACAAGGGACTTAAATCTCATCGTAAGTCCATGAAAAGAACAAAAAAGACAATACCCCATGGCTCATGTGCATTGTGTTGTGTTGTAGTCCTGCGTGATAAGCCAACAGATCCACTGACACGCAATCCAGTGGAACGCACCCTCTCCCTTGATTAGAAAGAGATCTCTCTCTAAAGAAAACATACCTGAAGAAACATACTTAACAAACGATCTCTTCCTTTTCTCCCTCTTGTTAACACGAACTGGCTTCGCTCTCCTCTTCTCTCTTCCCCTTTCCTTTCCTCTCTGTCTTTGTGTGTAGCTTTCTCTTTTATTTTCCTGCCATCTACTAAACTATTATAATAAGTTTTTATTCAAAACAACAGCAAAGAAAGAGAGACAGTAAAAGGTAGAAGGTAGAAAGTGAAAGGTAGAAAGCAGAAAGTGAAAGGTAGAAAGCAGAAAGTGAAAGGTAGAAAGCAGAAAGTAAAAGGTAGAAAAAGGTAAAAGGTAAAAGGTAGAAAGCAAAAAGAGTCCCCTTAGCTTGACCATCCCCAGCGAGGCTTCTTGGCCTTTTCACTCTTCACCCACTGATGCCACTCTGATAAGCACCGGTCAGGATAGACAGCATAGTCAATGCTCTTCTCTGTCATGCCATGTGGACATTCACAGCGACACCCTTTCCCACTGTCTTTGGAAGGACAGTGACGGAGCATATCATGCTGATAACCTACATCCTCAAAATAATGCACCTGGTCTGTTTCCAGAAAGAGTCCTGCTGCCAAGGAATGCACAGGCGCATCTCCCCATCGCTCATAAAAGAACTTGCCTGTCTGATCCAGTGCATGGAAGAAGTCGCGGTAGGCAGGACTCCGCCATAGATTCAGAGATGCAATCTCAAAATTAGACCAGAAATGGCAGAGGGTGTACTCGCCCTTGTCCTGGAAAAAGGGAAACAGTCGTTGGGAATGGGTGATGTTCAGATGACGAGAGGCAATGTACTCTAGCACAGTGGTCCATAGGGTGGGTAGGGTCTCCTGCAATTCCTGCAGTGTCAGCACAAATCCATACTGCTTGTCGTACTTTTGCAGATACAGAAAGGGGTCGTAGGTAATGTCACAGAAGAACTCAACACCTGGTTCAATGCGCCAGTACCAGTCATAGCTTATCCGTTAGAAAGAAAACAAAAGATCAGCAAGACCTACCTGTCTAGAAGTGGATGATCAAAAAAGAAGCCTGACTGATAGCGACACATGTGGTGGTAGCTCTCTGATCCTCCATAAAGCACCTGGCTGGCTTCCATCTGCTGTCTCTTCTCTGCAGCCAGCGTCTCATTCACCCATGAAGGATAGCTCCAGTGGTGAGAGGGAATAAGTCCAAATGTCATGGAAGCACTCGAGCTTCTTCCTACTGCTTTCTTGAATGTGTCTGTGAAGGGTTCGTTATTGAGAAACACATAGGGATAGTGGAAATGCTTGTTGAATTTGTCCTCAAGATTGACTAGTGTTTTGGCTATGGCCTCCTGCTCACTAGGACACAGTAAGAGAGAAGACGTGTTGTGCCTCCATGTCTTTCTTGTTTTTTTGTTTTTTTGTTTTTGTTTTTTCGTTTTTACCTATTCTTTACCAGGATCACCATGGCTGCCTTTGCTCTCTCTGTCGGTGGGTGGGTTTCTAACAGTTTATCAGGCAAGCATACAGGCTCGTCATAGTTATTATAGTAAGCTACAGGTTGCATTGTTTTCGTGACCCTGGGGTGTCTTGTTATTTGGTAAAGAAACACAAGCACAGCAATAAATCCAATCAATAAAAGTGACTTTCGCGACAATGGTAAAAATAGACGCATGACACTTTGATAGGAAAAAAAAAAGGAAAAAAGGAACAGAGAAAAGACGTGAGGTGTGGACCTGCTCTTTTCTCTTTCTGTCTTTCTCTACACACCCAAAGATTTTTCTGGCTTTTAGGCGGGGATATCTCCTTCCTTTTACGTCTAAAAATTCATTGCCTTTTATGGATCTGTGTTTAAAATCAAGAGGTTTGCAAGTATCTGTAATATTGGGCACACACACCCAAAGATTTTTGGGATATATAAGGAAATATACTGAGAATGAAATCGCAATATTCTTATGATTGGCTAATATGTTTTAAAATGCTTTTTCGCTGTCTAAATGAGCTATTTCAAACTTTACTTGGCTGTTTGAGCAATGGCTACTGACTTTGTAATTTAAAAGTATAGAATCGGCTGTAAAGACAAGAAATAGAACAAGAATCACCTCAATATTAAAACTCAGTCACTGAATTTATTGTTTAACATAATGTGTTAACTATAAGCCCACAGTATTTGCAGTATAACACTGCTTAAGAAAGATGTATTATAGAACACACTGAATTAACTCTAGTGGTCATTGTCCAGAAAATAGAACCGAAATTACTTATATTAAGAACTGTATAACCATTCATTGACTCAATATTCATAATCACCTTAATTATCTTATTGTAACTGTTCTCAACAATAGTACTTAATGAGAACAAGATATTGGTTCTAATACTGTCCTTTAGGTCCAAGGCAAATAGAGTGTGAATTGTTTGACTTGTGAGTTTTATGAGTGGAGACTAGTGTATACATCACCAGAATAGATAGAAGTTGTAGATACCACCAAAGGCTATTCTAGTGATAAGAAGTTAAGCAGTGTCTTCATCTGGGCTTGAGCTCAATGTATTCCACAAGACACTCATTGCATTGTTATTAGGCAAGTAAAGACTCCTTTCAAATCAGTCTTAGCTGGTCTTCTATACTATCTAGAGTCTCTAGGGTATACTCCTGAGCATAGTTATCTATCTCCCAAGAATAAATTACAAGGCTTTTAGGTTGTGGATTCTATTGCTATGAAGGAATACGCCTAGAGCAGCAGTAGCTATAGTAATAGTATGTTATTAGCTACAGTATTACAATAAACAATTTTATTCATAAACAATATATTCCATTCATAATATAATTTGATATTGAGGTATCTACAAAAGGAAACAATTATTTATATACTTGCAAACCTTTGATTTCAAACACAGATCCATAAAAGCAAGAAATTTTTAGACGTAAAAGCAAGGAGATATCCCCGCCTAAAAGCCAGAAAAATCTCCTGGTGTGTAGAGAATGCCTGATTTAAAGAAAGAAAGCTTGTGGAAAGATATTATGATATGCAAGTGGATACACTTTTGCCTACAGTCAATGGTATTTTCTCCTTAAAAGAACAATGAATTGTTTATTATTATTATTATTATTATTCATCTTAATTTGCATCTTTACACATCTAGGTTATGTTTGACCATCACACTTGTCCTTGGCTCCAACCAAAAATGGTCCTCAAACCCCTGTTCTGTATGCATTGTCCCTGTTAACCATTGTAAACCTAGGTTATCTACACATCAATGATGTAGAGATACTTCAAGTCATTTGTTTATTTTCTTTATCCAATCACTAAGCATTAGAGAATGTGAAAACCCGACCACTCATTTGACAGTTATTCCACAATGTAAATTAACCTATATCAATAAAAACATTCACCACCACATGATTGTTTATTTGATAGTTCTACATTCACTTGATACTATTTACTTTCCAAGCCATTGTGCTGAAATTGATTTAGTCTTTGGACATTCTCAGAACAATAAAGCAAGAAAAGAATGTGCTTTATTTTATTTGGGAAAGAAAAGAAAAAATAATCTCATAAAGCTCCCATTACAACGCTTGAAGTTTAAGAATGATCCACAAATGATATCTATAAAGATTATTGAGATGTCACAACTCAACCACTTTAGCCTGGTAGGTACTAATATCACTGACAAAGGAGTTATCATGCTAGGAGATAAGACCAGTCTTGTTTTTGTTGACAAACATTCCTACAAAAGTAGAAAAATATAGGATTGTATAAACAGAAACAAAAACAAAATAGTTACTTTTAGGTTTTATACGTTTATCTTGGAGTTAAGATATCTAGAGATAGAGTCTCTTGATGGAATGTAAGTGTCTAGTAGAAGTTTGGCTAGGTTAGAGGGTAAAGTGCTATTAGCAATAAGAATCCTACTCTATAAAAAGAGAATGAATAAAAAGGCAGAGAAGTACTCATTCTAGTCTTGGTCATTTGTATTTCTTTATAAAATAAAAACACTGTCCATAAGTTACAAGTTAATCACATGTTTGGGCCTGAAGGTAGTATATGAGTCTGAGAATCACTCCTTCACTTAAACCATCACCAGCCTCAGTCTATTTTACTATAGCAGTGTCACAACAACAACAACAAAAAGGATTCACCAGGAGTGACAGGTAAATAAAATAAATAGAGAAATAGGTAGATAAGCAGATATCAGGACTATCATGAATCATTTCTTATAGTGTATGTATGGACATATTTACATATACATATACATATACATATACATATACATATACAAATATATAACATACAAGTTTATCTAATCTCAGTTCTATAGATATAAAGGTATTATACCAAGTCATATTTGTTTATGATGCCTTGAAAGTAATGCTTATCCACTGCACTAGAAGAAACACCATTTCTACTAAGAAATCATCATGTCAATGTCTTTAATTTAGGTATGAAGCATTTGAAGTCCATCAAGATAGATAGCAGAGTCAACACAGAATAATAAGAAGACCTGGATACTGATAAAGTAGATAGACTACTTTGATATATTATTTGAATACCCTCAAGCCTACAAGAAGTCTTATCATTTACACTTTTCTTTCTAACTTGTGTTACTCCAATAGAATATCTGGATGATATAGAGTTATTTGCCTATCGATGAGTCTGGTCATTACACTGTCCCTCATATTTCGTCACGCCGCTTGATGTGCCTACTGATATTCTTTCTTTTCTTTCTTTTTTCATCTACTGAAATTTTTGCTCTTTTTTTTTGTTACTACTATCGCAACTATCACTATTATCACTATGCCTGGTTTTTTGTTTTTATTATATTTTACACGCCGCATGGCCTATTGGTAGGGTCAATGTAGATTTAGCTGGTGGATGAATGCATTCTTTTACTATGTGCATATATTATTTGCTTCAAGATACTTAAAGTAATCAATATTCACCATGAAAAAGGACCCTATCAGCATCTATTTATCTCTATTGGGCATAGCTCATCATTTATTTAAACAATGTTACATAATTACAAATTTTAAAGTTGGCAATGTAATTGTAAGATATAAGGTATAGTAGAATAGTGAGTTTAGAAGACTGTATTTCAACTGCTTGTTGTTGCTTATTTTCCCCAGTCCAACTGTAAGACATTGAGGATCGACGTTTCATCTGATGATATAAGTGTTATGAATACCAATGGACTGTGAATTGTATTTCTGTTTTTTTGTATAAAAAAAATACTACACAATTGCACGGGCACCTACTTTTATTTGTCAGTTCTCCAACACCGATTCATGTCAAGTTGAAGGCGTGCTTATCTGAATTTATTCTGTAAAAGAATAGATAAAATCTATAAAATGGCTCCTCCTGATATGAGGTTTATAATGTTTATAGTGGATCTCTGTAGGTGCATGTACATAGATAGGTGTGGATGTAAGAGTGAGTGCAAGTGCAGGCCTATATGCATGTGTATGTGTGTGTGTTGGTATAGACAAAGATGTACACATGTATGTCTACATCCTATAGAAAAGAAAATAGAGTAACCGAGAAATAATAAGATAACTAAGAACACCGTGTCAGATTTAACATATAAATCAATTTGTGCAGGGATAGTGTCACTTTTCAACAAAATTTCCATGAGCTTGTATACAGACATAAGCATGGGCTCTATTGCCTCCTCTAGAAATAAGGACGAAAATAGATAAATATGTATGCCTCCAGCAGAAATAAAAATCAATGGTGCTGCTTTCACCAATGTTTGTGCTTTTCTCATTCCAGTTCCCATGAATTCTGAAAGATAAAAATGTTAAGTTATTCTCGGTACAAAATTATTTCTTCTTTTTCTTCCTCATAGTGTGTAACTTACGAAATACACCGCCACGAGTTTATGTCTTGGTTGGATCAACATGATAATTGCTGAGTGGAGAGTGTTGAAAACTCCTCTATATTATAAAATAAAATGCAGTATCTTATATCTTTTCAATCAATAGTGAAAAGACATAAGATAGCAACTGGGAACAGAGGCTATACAAAATACAAAAACAGAGGTATGTTTTCATGGGGTAAATTCAGACTTAATTTATATTGGCGAATTAAATATTGGCATAGTTACGCTTTGGTTGAACACATGGCAATATAATCTATTCAACATATAAAAATGGATAAGTTGTTTATCAAAAAGTATAGTTTTGATTTACAATTATTGGTGACACCCATCTATGGTCGGTCTTTGTACATCCATTTACGATAATATTATAAAAGGAAGCCAAGGAACTTACAAATTTATATCTTATTGTAATAACTCATATAAGCCATACTCCTCACAATCGTTTGAATATCACTTGACATCAATTGATAATGAAAAGCCAACAACACTACGCCTCTGTAACTGCTATAATTACATCTATTACAATGTCATTACCAAACATCCAAGCTGCTTCGATTTATTCATATAGAGAATCAAACACTTTTCGAAAGCGTTCTGAAACAGAAGATTCTACTGAAGTGACTACCGAGAATACTGCAACCATTCTTCATTTAGAAAATGAAGGTGCTATCTTACAAGAAAAAAAACAAAACAAATCAGCAATAACAGCAATGTCAGCAACCTTATATGAATTATCGGAGAAGCTGAATGACAGTATTTCTGATGATCAAAACTCACTTGATGTTACTCAGCAAAATGGCCTGTTATCTATTCCTTCTTTGGAGCAAAAAGATTCTATTGTCACCTTTCCTCCTATTGAGGATATTAATGTAGCTAATGTAGAAGCCGCCAAGACAAATGATGTCAATTCTGTTTACATACATGAAGGCACTACTGCAGTCGAAAATGAAAAGGTTGAAACAGAAATTATCCAAGAAAAGAAAACCCCTCCATTTGCCAATCTGCGCAAAGCAGGTTACAATGTTGATAACAAAGCATTCGACCCTGTTTCCCAAGAGACTACAACACAAAAGAAATTGACGAACAAACACGCAAGCCTTGATGATGTGTTTATCACTGCATCCACGAATGAGGGTTCTGCTCAGAATCAACAGGCACTAACATTAGAATCTGCGGCTCACAGCGAACTCTCGTCTGCATCTGATATGCACATCTTAAAGAGTCCTCAAGCATGGTCCACCAAAGATCTTGGAAAGAATCAACCTATCTATTGGCCTGAAATAAAGACTTCAATCAAAAATCAAGAGGAGAAGGCAATAGAGGAACTTGAACAACAAATCTCGGAGACTTTAAAACAAGCTGTAGAAACTCTGAGCAAGAATCGGCCTGCACCATGGACAGACGATCCACTTGAACTCTACCTTGCTTACACTCAACCAGTACCTTCTCATAAACCAGCTCATGGCTCACATAAGAAAAAAGTATCATCAAAAAGAAAGCTCGAGTCTAGATCAACTTCTCATTACAACTCAAGCGATTTAATCGAGAACATTTTCTATTTCTTGGTCTTTGGATGCATTCTTGTGTGGATTCTTGTAAGAGTTCTCAAAATACCTGTCACCAAGGTAAACCCCATTCATCCAAAGATAGAGTTTATGTTAGAATAGGCGAGATTTCTGTTAGTAGATGCTGATTTTGCTTCTTATTCCCTGAATTATTTAGTGTCGATTGACTTTTAGCATGACAGAGAAAACAATTCCAGTAAGTTACTCATAAGATTCTACAATGCATCAATAGAAGCAGCATTTATTTATTTATTTATTTATTTATTTTCTAGCTTCACTACTGCACACGACAAAAAACTGTAGACTAAACCTATTGCCTCCTAAACATTTCTTTTAAGGATCGGCATATGCATATGCATATGTTCTGCGCAAATCCACCCAATCCACCCAATAATCCTTATGTCTTGATTCTGTATTTTGCCTCATATTCATTGAATCACTTACCACCTATTTTATTTCTTACCCACTTACACATCATCCCTCTGCTTTAGTTTAATTTTAATTTTAATCAATTTTTTTCTTACCACATGTTAATCATAGATTTGCTAAAGATAAAGAAATATAATACTGTATATATGTATATATAATCCCAAGACATAAATAATAAAGAATACATTTCCAATAATAATATAATATACAAAAGACTAACAAGGTGGCATACTTGAAACCTGTAGGTTTTCAATGAATCTATACACTCAACATTGTGCAACTATTTCAGGAGACTTCTGTTGACAGAAATGAACGATTTCACTAGAAATAGGAGAACCATCATTGGAGCCCACTCAAGATCCAATACAAATAGCAAGAAAAATACAAAGGTAGATATAAATAAGGCTTATCTTGTTATAGAAGAGCATGTGATAAAGATACTTGGTAATGTTTACTTAACACTAATAAGTGATTTCATCCTTGTCATTACTAACGTTTTCTTTGTATGCTTTATTATTATTATTATTATTATTATTATTATTAGACCGCATGAACAATTCGTACATACATACATACACACACATATATATATAGCCTTTACCTCTAGATTCTTTATCCTTTTCTCTATCATTCTTAAATCATGATCCAAACTTTAGACCAAGTATCTCATCACCATTGTAATATTCCAAAAAACCCTTTATCCGTCTCAACAGAGCCTGTTCAAAAGCAAGACAAAGGAAAAGGCCATAGCTTAATAAGAAACAATTCAATTTCTCTTCCCTCTCTTGAAAATTCACCTACAATTCCCCATGATGAAAGAACAAGCTGTGCATCCTCTATTGTTTCTATTGCTATGCCATCAACTCCCAGATCTGCTTCTACTGGATCCAGACAAATTCATTACAGACATTCATCCAGTAGCTTTGCATCGATTGGCAGTGAATCCTTACTAGACCATTCACATCTCAAACCAGGCAACAATGCTTCTTTGCTAGACTACTCCAAGACCGTGACAATGTACAGTGACAATGCCAAAAAGACGCGCAGTGCAGCAATTCAGTGTGAGTTTGCTGTGTTTCTTATCAAGGCAGCCAAGAGTCTTAAAGCCAAAGACATTATTACAACAGACGATGAAACAAAAATTCAGTCTTATTTGTTAGAAGCTGAAAAGTTACTGAAAAAACTAGCATCTAGTAGTCACAGTGAGTCTCAGTACCATCTAGCAACGATGTATGCTGCTGGATTATGCTATTTTCATAAGAAACTCAAAGTAAATGCCCGAAAAGCATTTACACTTTATGTACAGGCAGCCAAACATCATCATTCTGATGCTTCTTATCAGTAAGTTTCTTTTCTTTATTTGATTTTAAATAGAAAAAGAAACCAAAACAAAAATAGAATATATTTTCAGGTGTTGGGACTATTATTGGTTTGAAATATGCATTGATAAAGAGGGTATAAAAAAAGAAGCAGGGAAGAAGAAGGGGTGGAGATGTGTGGGTAAGGAGATATCCATCTACAGATTTCTCTTTGCAGTGGTTTTTTATTTTTATTTTTATTTTTATTTTTATTTTTATTTTTAAAAAGAAGGAAAAATAAGAGTAATAGTAATAGGAAAAAATAAAAGAAAACATAACATAACTCAAGGAAATAATATATATAAAGAGTGAATAGTATCTCTTTTGGATACTTTTACCTTGCATATTTTTTTTTCTTTTTTCTTTTTTACAAGTTAATTTTATATCAATCATAAAGACTTATCCATGCTAATCTATGGTTCTCATGTTCATGTGCATGTAAATGTATCTATAATAGAACAGGCAAAGCTTATGAAGAAGGCATCGGAACAAAGCGAGATAAGACAAAAGCAGTTCAATTCTACAGGTACTAAATCAGCACAACCATGTTTTTGCCTGCCATCACTCATCTTACTCCTATGCTTCCTATTCTTTTTATGCACCTATCATTACTTCATACATATCAGAAGAGCAGCCACCTCAAATCATCCCGGTGCCATGTACCGACTAGGCATTGCAGAAATTCATGGTCATCTTGGCCTTGTCAAAAACCTCCGTAATGGCTATAAATGGCTAAAAAGATCTTCAGAAGCAGCCACACCAGAACATCCAGAGGCACTCCATGTTCTTGGTGTACTCTATGAACAAGGCAACCAAATTACTTTCTCTGATCATGCCTATGCCTTTTCTCTCTACTACGAAGCCCATGCTCTTGGTTATTCTCCTTCCACTTATCGATTAGGACAATGTTATGCTCGGAGTGAACTAGGCTGCCTTCAAGACATGAGACGTGCTATTGAATGTTTCTCACTTTCTGCTGAAAACCAACATCCTGAAGCATGCATAGCTATGGCCAAATATTGTCTAGAGGGAGTTCCCCATCTACTTGTTCCTTCAGAACAACAGGCCTTTTATTGGGTTCATCTGGCTGCCCAAAAATGCTTTCCAGAAGCAGAGTATACCCTAGGTTGTTTTTATGAGAAGGGTCTTGGCGTGGAGTCTGACTTGACCAAGGCAATGGTTTACTATGGTAAATCAGCTAAAAATGGAGTAAACAATGCAGTAAAACGATTACAGAAAGACAAGCAAGACAAGAAAGACAAAAAGACAAAAGGCAAACAAGAAAAAAAACAAAAATAATATCTAGTAAAACACTACGGCAAAACACCAATATGAAAACATGAAAACATGAAAACATGAAAACATGAAAGCAAACAAGCAAAAAAGCAAAAAGAATATAATATTCAACTTATTCTATGCTTCTTCTCTAAAACACATAGGCAGACTGCTCTGTTGTTTTTATTTTTATTTATCTTCTACAGTGTAAAGTGAGCATTCTTTGTTGATTAAATTCTATTAAATGAAGAATAAAAGATATCCTATATACATCAATTTGTGAATAAGAAATTCAAATGTGTCTTTTTTGGGGCTTTATGAATTTACATATTACAAAATAAAATAAAAACAAAACTCTACTGTTATTTTAATAAGAATAAGAAAATGAGAAGATATGTATATTTTATTAATATTACAGTAATAAAATAGATGATTTTATGGTTGCGTCAATAGAAAGATGTTTAATGCTTTGAAAAGGGTCTGCCAAATTTGATATTCAAGTCTGAATGTACAATAGCGCCTAGTTGGAATATACTTTCACCTTCTCTGTTAGGTCGACCATACGATGGCATAACATCTACCAAGTTCCAGTTCTCAATTGTATCTTCCTTTCCTTCCTCTTCCTCTTCTTCCTCTTCCTCTTCTTCCTCTTCTTCCTCTTCCTCTTCTTCCTCTTCTTCCTCATCTTCATCATCATCACTGCCAGGAAGATCACTGTAGTTCGAATGCTTTTCTCCGCTTGTATCTTGGCGACGCACTTTGAAATAGCTATCATTTAACAAACCATCCCGTACAAGTTCAGTATTCAAATCTATTGTAGGTGCTCCATCTCGAAACTGAAGTGATGTCATGCGCAATACATGTTGAAAATCCAATGTAAAGTCAGTATCTTTTATGCCTTTGCACAGCATAGCATGGGATCGACTGTAACATAAACATATCCAGAGATTGTTATTATTCAAAAACAAATAAACATAAAATATATAAGATATCAACTAAGATTAAAAGACATAACCACTACCTACATTCCCAATTCAAAGGATTGACAGCAAGCCATCAACCCTTGCAGAGTATTGGCTACTTGTGGAAGAGGAATATCCACCCCCTGTGTATGACACAAGTAGACAATGTTGTAGTTCAACATGGCCATTCCCACTGTAAAACGCTTGAAGTTTTTGTTATCTAAGAAGAGGGGCATCTTGCTAATGCAAGCAGGGGGTGTCTTGGGCGTCAGTTGTTTTCCATTAAATACATGTCATCTTACCTTGGCTGTCGCGGCCAAGTAGAAGCTGATCGTATATAAGAATAAACACCCTTCTGAAATAATACATAAGGAAGCTTGATACCCAAGTAGTGTACAATCAATCCGAGAATATGAACGACATGGCCAATAGCAGCATTGAGTTCTTCCTTGGAGTATTCTATAGTAAATGACACATTTTCTTTTAGAAGATGCCTAGTGTAGTGAGGGATGTTATTTACTAGAAACATCGATGGGCCGTGGTGGTAAGGCAACTCCACAAATATACAGGTCTTCTTGGGATCGCTGCTGTCCTTTTATTGTGCTTTTCCCAGCAAATGGCATGCTAGGCAGGAGTGTTGTTGCTGTATTCGTAGTTGCACTCTCAGAGACACTCCCTTCTTGCTGCTGTCTCCACAAGGGTGCAATGTCTTCTGCCGCCACCACACCTGGCTTGAATTCAAACAAAGTGACAATCTCATTGACAAGTACACAACGAGCACCCACTGTGAGCTTATGAATGCGCTGCCATTGTTTTGTTTCGAGGGCCAATTGCTGTGCCCGCTTCTCCTCAAGTGTTTCTATCGCTTGGAAATGCCGTTTATTTTCTATAAGAGCAGTGCGTTTTGTCTGAATCTGTAGTTCAAGTTTCTTTATATGTTGCTCCACTGTCACTTGTGAGTCTCTAATGTGAACTCTTAGTCACTTACTAGCGTCGCATTCCTTCTTTATGCATTGTTGTTTTGTTCTCATGTTGGTAATAGCTGTGGATCGACTGTTCTTCTCTACCATAAGATGACGCAAGACAGCTGAAGGGTGGATCGACTGACTAGCCTGTGTAATGAATTCGTCTCTCTCGAGTGCCATGGGACCCCATTCGACATTATGGTCATCGAGTCTGTCGAGTGTCGTAGTTGCAAATACAATCAATAAGAATATCAGTAAGCCATTCTTTTGTGAGTGGAAGAGGTGTTTTCTAACATTGGATCCACTTACTTCTCCCTTAGGCACCGTTTGCAGTAGAATTTACGCTGAGGTGTGTGGCAATAGTAGCACTCCATACAAAAGAAGAAGGGAAGAAGAAAGGAAGAGCCAATGAAAAAGAAGAAAAGAAGAGTGTCGCGTGACAATGCCTTGTTTTATGCAGCCTTTATTTGTGGTGAGTTCACTATTTACACTCATACCCATGCCTTAGTTGCATGGCTCTTTATTTTACCGTTTTATATTAAGGTATCTATACCTAAAAAGAAGAAGAGAAAGGTGGAGGTTACCTGAAAAGAGTTTAAAGAGTTCAACAAATAGGCAGAGAAGCGTATAAACAAATAAACATATAAAGAGGAATAGGTAAAGAAGAATAGGTAAATAGATAAAGAATCGAATCAATAGTAAATAATATAAAAACACATAAAGAGAGAGAGAGAGAATAAGAAAAGTAAGAGAGAGAATAAGAGAAAGAAGGATGTCTGCCTAATGTGTTTCTTTGGTGGAAGATCTCTCCTTAGACACCATTTTGAGGAGGAATTGTACTTTTGTTACTGTTTGGACTTGTTACAGGAGAATATTGCTGTTGTGTTGACTGTTGGTGGATGAGATGGATATGTTGTTGCTGCTGAAGTTTGTGGAATTGTGCTTGTTGCTGTTGTACTTGTTGTTGTACTTGTTGCTGTACTTGTTGCTGTGCTTGTTGCTGTACTTGTTGTTGTACTTGTTGCTGTTGCTGTGCTTGTTGCAGTTGTTGCAGTTGGAGCTGTTGAAATTGAGTTGGGGTATGCTGTACGGGCTGTACTGACTGAGGTTGTGCTATCTGTACTGTCTGTATTAATGGCACAGACTGAGAAAGAGAAGAAGGTACAGATGAAAGTGATGTTGTTGATGTTGACTGTGGATTCGATAAAAAGTGAAATGGACGCTGCACAAATGTCTGTATTTGATTAGCAAACGCTGCCTGAGCACTTGTCATCCGATTCACAATTTGGCTGTAAGAATGTCGCAATCTATCAATTTCAGTCTGGCAGTTTGTGATTTCTTTGTCTTTGCTATTCACAATCTTCTGTAGACTAGCAATGGACTGGTTTGCCTTTTCAAGTTCTTTCGCAAGTTCCTTTGTCCTTGATTTGGCACTTTCCAATGTGTTGTTTTGGACAATCATGGCCTTTTCTATCTTCAGTCGTCCCATTGCAAATCTATTCAACATTCGCTGGAAATCCTCACTTTCCTCCATAGCCTTGGCACACTTCACTTTGGTCTCTTCGTGTTCTTTCTCCACAGCCTTCATCTTATCCGTCAGCTTCTGTATCTTCTCAAGGGAGTCGGTGGAGGGTGTGGGTGGGGGTGGGTCAGGCACAGTTGTTTGGAGAGGTGAAGAAGGTTGACTCATGCCCTGTGCTGCAGCATTCCTCAGTGTTTCTGACAGTGACAGGGTCTCTGCCTCTGCTTCAAGACGCCCCTTACGCTCCTGCTCACACAGCACAACAAGGTCCTCGTAGTTTTTGCTGAGAGTAGACAGATAGTCAGTGTATAGCACACGGTCTGCCTTGGCCTCTTCTTCACCGTGTTTTGTCTCTTTTATGTAGTTGAGTAGTGTAGAAAGAAAGACTCTGTAGCTATCAGGTGCGCGTCGACTGTTGGCCTCTTTCTCCAGTATTGTGAGCACTGGATCGCTGTCTAAGTGTGGTTGGATGATAATGAGTGTTTGGTTTGGTTTGGTTTGTTTATTTTACTTACTTGAATAAATGCTATAGTTAGGTGGCCATGTGGGTTGATCTTGACTCATTGCATTATGCTTGTGAGGCAAGGACATGACAGGGAGAGACTTCAACAAAAAGTCACAATGCAAAAGAGGGGAAGGCGACTGTCAAAAATAAAGGGAGACGGTGGGGCTATGTTTATTCTAATTTACAAATTCCCATTGTATGTGAAATTATTCATTCTGTGAATTTCATCGTAATTTTATGCTAATTGACTCATTTGGGTGCATTGGTTATCTTTAGCTTTTTCTATTACCCTTCTCCTTTCTTCTATACTGTAGCATTATATATATATTTATTCAAATGGTGATAGGTGTTTCTGGAATCAATCTCACTCTATACTCTTCATTTTGGTCTCATACAGCTCATACAGGCGTTTTTTCTCCTGTTGAAACATAGCTTGTAAGGCCTCCATATCACGGTGAAAGCCAGATTGGATTTCATCGAATTGAACCCGTCTGTCTAGTTCGGGTATTTTGGCAGATACCCCATCAGACCACGAGTCTACAGGAGAGAAGAATAACATGTCTTGTGGAATAGAAGGAGTGGATGACTATAATATTATCAGTCGGATGTTCATAATGTCTTGTTATTACCTCAATTGCAGAGTACGAAGAGGAGCTTTGTCCAATCCTTGACTCTATTGAAGATTCTATAGTATCCTCAGCAAGTGATTTTGGGATTTTGTGGGGTGATGGTACACTATCTAGAGGTTCATACTCTGTGGGATTTGAGAAGAGTTTTCGTTTGAGTTTCTTTAATAATTTCTTTGTTAGTGATTCTGGTGGTGTTTGTGTTGGTATTTCTGTTGATACAGATAATAAAATATCTTCTGAATAATCTGCCAATATCTCTGGTAGTATATCTTCTGATTCAACTACAGTCGTATAGGATGTTACAGGTTCTTCGATTTGCTCCACCTTTACAATTGTCCTATCCAAGGGTAAATTGAGTGGTACTAATTCTGGTACGGGTGTGGGTGTGGGTGTGGGTGTAGGTGTAGGTGTGGTTGTAAGTGTGGTTGTAAGTGTAGGTGTAGGTGTAGGTGTGGTTGTGGATGTGGATACAGGCACAGATTGTCTATGAGGCACCTTGCATTGGGCTGTAAATGGCATTGACCTTTTTGCAAGTGCAGGTGAAGGGCCTGTTCTTTTCGTGGCAGGAGTAGGGGTTGTTGAGGTTGTAGGCAGTGTAGGCAAAATAGGAAGCCTAGGATGAGGAGGTATCAAGGGCGGGAGTGGTCTTGATCTTTTTGCATATTGTTTTGCTCGAGGCTTTCCTTCTTTTGGCTCTGACATTGGCACTGGTATTGGCACTGGTATTGGCACTGGTATTGGTTTTTTTTCTGACTTTATAGTTTGCTCTGGCATCTGCTTTGATTCTGGCTTTGGCCTTAATTCTGGCTCTGCTGTTGGTGCTTCTCTGGACTTCTTTTCTTTTGGTTCTGATGTGTGTGTGTGTTTATGTTTCTGTTTCTGCCTCTGCCTCTGCTTTTGATTATGTTTTGGTGTTGCTTCTATTTCTACCTCTACTGCTGCCTCTGGTACTGCCTCTGTTTCTGACTCCTGTTGTATGTCCATCTCCATGTAACACTCTTCCTTTTCAAAGTTAATTGAAAATAAATTAGCACTAGCATAAGGGTCTGCGTTCTCGGGTGCTCCAAGTCTATTGTCTGCTTCAAACACAACAGATGTCTCTTCAGAGACAATATGTCTTTTGTTGGGCGTTGTCATTTGGAAGGCTGCCACGTACTGAGGATTTTCTTTAATGTATTGCTTGTAGCGTACCACCAATTCCCCGATACTGCATAGACTAGAAGAGTTGAAAGAGTTGTATGAACTTAAGGTACTGAGAGACGTTTCTTCACTATGAAACAACGGGATATGAGTAAGATGGATGAGACGAAGCGACTTCTTGGGCAAGACTGCTTTTTCTGGACTGCCATTAATGACGATAGGTGCAGTGCAGGTAGACCCTACTTCTAATGGAATAGTTGCAAGTGGCATGAGGAGGGGGAAACGTCTTTATTTGGTAGAGTAGCCCATGCATGCTGTGACATACGTTTAACTTGTCACACTTCATTTTGCGACTTTATTTTGCCTTGGATATTCTCACGTGATATACTATACCACGTGTTCCTTTAGCGCATAAAGTCGTCTTTTGTTGTAGAACAAGAAAGGCCTGCTTGTTCAGTGTTGGATTCCTTTTTCTTTTCTCTTCTTCTTTTCTCTTCTTCTCTTTTCTCTTCTTCCATGTCTAATGCGTACACTAGCCCTCATAAGATAAATACAACAGAGAAACCAGCAGCCACAGCCACAGCCATAGCCACACCACAACCACAACCACACTCCACCTTACCTACAGACATCTTAAAGACTAGTGATCAAGACATGTCAAGGCTATCCTCCAACCCGTCCTCCTCTTCCCTCTTTATTAACCCAAGTAGTATTACCAGCAACACTGCTCTCTCTATTTCTATTCCAGCCAGCACATCCTTCATTAGTAGCAGCTATGAAATCCACTCACACATACCAATAGACTCAGTGGGCCAGCCGTCATCTAGTTTTGGCTTTGCTTCTATTGCAGATACATCTACTGATGACTCACTTCACAGCCACCTCTACACCCACACCCAAACCCAAACCCAAACCACCACTCAGACGGCCACTCATAGCCGCTATTCAGCCTCACAGAGTTCTTATTCTCCATGTCTTGAGCAGACCCATAATAGTAGTACAACTACAGCAGCAGCAGAGGCTACCTCCATACCAGCCACACCCACAGCAATAACAATATCACCCCACTCACTACAGCAACATCCACAAACTGCCATCTCAAGCGCAGACTATGCTCTCAGCATTGTCCTGGAACATTTCGAAAGACTCGCTAAAAAGAAAATGTCACTTATTCTTAATATGGGAGTGGTAGGTGGAATTGTGTTTTCTTTCTCTTTCTCTTTTTCTCTCTCATTTGCTCTTCGATATTCATATGTCGTTGATATCTTCAGGATGCTGAAGTCGACCTTCGAAAATTATTAGGAAAAGGCGCCGATCCTTCTTTTGATAAACTCATTTCTTCACTGGCATTATTAGCAGTCTCCCAACAGAAGGCTGTGATTGATGCAGTGATGAAGTGGAGAAAAGAGATGGTTGAGCCTCTAGACGCATCTCTCATTAAACGCATCAGGTACTTCCATGACACTAGAAATAGACAGGAAAGATGTCTTTGAGTACTGACATGTTCAAATATAGTGAGTCAGCTCCCTTATCACGCACCCGTGAAGTACAGTCTGTACTTAAAGAACGCCAATCAGTAAGAGCATTGGGTGTGTGGATAATAGAATATTCATGGTGTATAAGCTTGCCTCTGTCTACATTCTATGTAGATCCTTGATTGATATTGTAAGACGATTTACTGCTGGTGCCTTTCTTGATGATCTGGGGGAGAATCTAGAGAAGATTGTTTTTGCTCAACTCAAGAAGCCTGATCCGTAAGTAGAAGGCTATAAAAGAAGAGTAATGTAAAAAAGGTATATGGGCATGTATTTACTGCTTCTCTTTGTTAGTGAGGCTATCAAACGGTCTGCCAATAGAACAGCCAGCATGGATCTATTTGCAGAACTCATTGGAGAACTATCTAATATTCGATTTGCCTCTGTTAGTGATCGCTTTATTGCTGAACTAGAAAAGTACAACAGCCATACTATCATGAAAGAAAGACAGAGTCATATGGAGATGTTAATTCGAGGGATGCGATTCTTAAAGATCAAGGTAAGTCATCCTTTTTCACTCTTCTTTCCAACCATGGACATTTCTCCATGGAGCACTCTATTGATCTCTTCTTTCTCTCCTTTCTCTCCTTTCTCTCCTTTCTCTCCTTTCTCTTCTTTCTCTTTCTCTATCTACCTTCTATATATCAATATACACGCACACAAACACAAACACACACTATATATATGAAATAAAGATATATCCACTTGATGCCTTGGAAGAAACTGCTGATTTCCTATCCAGCTGTGCTAGCTTCTTTAAAAATGCGCATGGTGCAAAAGTGAAGTATGCTTATGCTGAGTTGTTTGTTCAATTGCTATTACCAATTGCAGAGGTAAATACTCACAAGAAAATAATAATCTATAAGAACACTTTTGCCACTATTCTTCATGGAATAAGCCAAATCACTCATCACTCATCCTTAATGATTACAGGTAGCTGTTGCTGAAGTCAACTTCCCTGCCTGGGTTAAAGCAGTTGATCTTATGTACCCACGTGCCCTGAAAATGGCCATGAAGCCACGCCATGTCATGGTAATAACCTTTATACACTCATCGGTCTTATCAATGTATTTACCAACAAAAACAAAACAAATAAATAGGGAGGATTCCCTCTTGTTACTACTCTACTTTGTGTCAGTAGAAAAGAATTCTTTGCAAGTAATTGGCTGTCTATTGTTGAAAACTGCTACCAGAAGTTTAGCAAGGTAACCCACTCTTGTCAGAAACAACCCTACTATAGAAGAAAGCTCTCTCTTTTAACACACACACACACACACACACATATATATATATTTATATTTATATTTATATAATTTTTTCTTTATCATTAGGACAAAGGCACTCGGCAAATAGCCCTGGGATGTATTTCTCGGCTAATATGGACATATCTTTTCCGATGCACAGAAAGTGTCTCCATCTCCTTCAAAAAGATGGACACCATTATCAAAACAATATTTCCTCCTTTCCGACGTGCTATCCATCCAGCAGAAATACCCCTTGATCATTTTATTCTTATCACATATTTTACCTTGATGAAAGATGTAGACACAGCAATGAAGAAAGTCATCTACTATCTACTCAGTACTGAAAACACCAGCTCTGTCCATTGGGAAGTGATGAATCCCGAACGCATTATTATTGGCCTTGGTGCCTTTCGTATGATGCTTTCTGATCTCGAAAAAAACAAATCTCGTCCACCTTTCCCAGCAGATCCCGACATGGCAGCTCCTGGCATTTCAATTACATGCAGTGCTGATGTATTCTCTGGACCCATTCGTGCTGTCAAGGCAGAAGTCATGGAACATGTAGAAGAGACAATCTGTAAAGCACTCATGAGTCTTGACCAAACTTTTGGACGTCTTCTTTTGCTAGAAGAAAAAAATGTGGTATTGAGGTCTAGTACAAGCACCAGTGCCAGTACAACCACTGGGACGTCTGGAAATTACACTGTTCCTATGTTTGTTAATAATGTGAGTATATCGGGTGCTTCTGATGGAGGTCCTCAAGTACACCACCAATATGCCACCTTCTCTGTGTCTTATACAAAAGATAAACAAGCCTACTTTGATGTATTAAGAGCCATTCTTGATTCTATTCCACGTCTTATGCCAGCTGGGATTCCCTTGCCACGTCTAGTAGAAATGTTATCACGCTATACAGTTCATATTGATCCTGATGTTATCCAAGCTGCGTCCCAGGCCATGTTGCGTATTGCAGCACAAATCGATAGTCAGATTGTAGTGACAGGGTATTCAAGGTTTGTCTATAGAATTGAAGACAGGTGCTTTGACATCTTGACATCGCTTGCCAATGGTCCCTTGACAGGTGGAAATTATAATGGAAACAAAGGTGTGATGAAGCTTTATGTGGATTTGTTAGCTGTCTGGATCAACCAGGTGGATTTGTCACCTCTGAAAGATTTAGAAATGGTGTCCCAGGATAAAGCATCAGAGAACCTGTCGATAGCTCAAACCAATTTACTAAGACTGTTTAGTATGGTGGAAGAAACAGAAGCCAATGGTCTACTTTTCCTTTGTAACCAGTGTTCTTCTGTACGCAGAGCAGCCATTCAGATCATCAAAATATCAGCACAGCTTGAGAGTAGACTTATTGCACTGTTGGAAAATGAAGAGCATCAAGCACAGGCCATGTCACTTGTGTCTCAACTCAGTGGATTCTTTTCAAAAAGCCAAAAGTACACTCGTATTTATCATCTATTGGAATCTATTGGACAAGACTTGATTAAATTCGACAAGGACAGCAATATGCTTTTAGGATCAAAGCTCTCTATTGAAACACGTATCAGAATACAACAGCACCAACGTAGAGGGGTGGGCCATGTACTAGTGCAGATTGCAGAGAGTGACCATGCATTGGATCTTGTTATTTGGAACATTTGTTTCCCAGAAGTTCTCAGGCAGTGCTTTGAACTCTTTCCTGGCACGGTTGCTCTTTGCCGTCAAAATATATGCATGCGTATTGTTCAGCTGCATCCTTTTATTATGGGTTCTCTAGAAACAATGAAAGCAGGCCCTTCAGGAACATTGAGTATGGCCAAGAGCAGCAATTCTAGCCAAAAGTCAGCCACACCAGAAATGGTGGATCAATGGAAAGTATATCTTATCTACGCATGCGCCACTGCCACTCTTTCAGAAGACAGATCACCCACAGCAACGTGGGCCAGCAGTGGTCGAAAGGGATCTGCCTTGGTAGACAAGATTGCTACCCCAAGAGATCTTTTCCGAATGACACTACAGTTCTTGACCTGTGAACATCGACACATACGAGAGGGTGCTATTCAGGGTCTTGGCAATGTGAACAAGGCGACCTATAAGATTCTTGTGTCCGATATTCAAAGCTACGTGCGCATTGTTCTGGAGGATGGCAAACAAAGAAACAACCAAAAACCCTATCAGAACAAACGTAGCAAGAAGCACGACCGTCTAAGAATCTCTCTCATGTACCTGCTTGAACTGACGGCAGGGTGTCTTTCTGAGAATGAGTATCTGGAAGATAAAGAGCTAATGAACATGATGATGAGTTATATCAAAGAGACAAAGTCATTTCTGTCAGATGCCGAAGTGCAACTAGAGTGGGAGTATCATAAGCTTCGAGTCTATTTGTGTGGGACGGTGGAGAAACTCTATGAGAACATCATGCGATTGGAAGAACCTACCAGTGTTATGTCTTTTGAGACACGGTTGAGTCTATATAAGATGTTTGAAGAGTGGTGTGGGTATGGTATTTATGCCAATGTCACTCGAACTCGCGATGCTGCAATGATGCGGGATGTATTAGAGCAATGCAAGGATTCGCGTGAACGTGGAAGTATGACACAAATCATGGAAGATGAAAGAAAATCACTCGAGACAGCTGCCCTAAGTGCAATGGCAATGTTATGTGTAAGTAGCTATCTCTAAGAATATTTCTGTTTTTATTTCATTTATCCTTATTGTGTCTTTCTTCTGCGTTGTTGTTTAGAGAGGTCCGTTGTATGCTTTTCTTGGACAAAAGAAGGCACGTCAAGCTGTTATTCAGTTTGATATGCTGAATGTACTTCGTTGGATTGATGCTGTTTTTGAGAGTCATGATCCTAGATGTCATTCCATTGCCAAGTAAGTCATCTTTCTCAGTGTAATTCACAATAGAGAAAAAGAAAAAGAGAGACTCTAACACACTTTCTTACTTTATTCTATGTATTCTAGACGTGCACTTGAGGCTGTTTTAATTTATAACCAGGATCAGGCTCTTCTTCTCGATGACATTATTGAGCAGTGCTATGCTGGAAATCCTAAACTTGAATTTACACAGGGCTATTTCCAGGCACTGGCAGACATTGTATGCAAGATTGAAGACTACCCATGCCATATTCACCAAATCATGAGTCTTGCTCTCTTCAAAGCCGGAGATTCCAAGAAATCCATTCGAAAGCATGCCATTACTCTGCTAAGAACGATGGAAGAACGTGTCTTTGCTGATTCATGCGCAAAAGAGTATGAAATAGGCATCACTAGTAGTTTGCCTGCCATTTACAAGTACACCCAGACTCTCTTGTCTGCACGATTGGCTCTTGACCATCCTGAACAAACCTACTCCATGCTTTCAGAAATATCTCAGCGCCTTGAGCATATTACCCCCAACAGCCAGCGAGAAGTCTTAGCCTACATGGTACCTTGGCTTCGCAAAGTAGATCTATCGGTGGGACCTCAAGATACCGAATTGAGCGCCTCTGCTTATATGATCCTCTCTAATCTGTACTATATTACTATCAAATTTGGTGATGTTTATGTCAAAGAAATCGCTGCTTTGTGGAGTCAATTGGTGGATCATGGACGCAATGTACGCGCTATCATTATGTATCTTTTGGACATGGGACTTGAGAAGAGAAATCCATGGTTCTTGATCCATGCCAAACGTGTCTTTGTATGTCTTGGTCGAACTTCTGCTTTCAGTCTTATTGTTGAAGAAGTCATTGCAGAAATCACCCCTCGCTCCATGGTACCTCAACTAAAAGAAGCCAGTAATCGACACACCCACGCCTTTCCTCTTCTTTTTGTCGCTGATACTGAAAAGGTGCTTCCTTCTTATGCCAAACAGCCCGTGTTCTCTCGTGGACAGCTGGCCATGGTATTTCTTGTAGATCTGGCCATTGAAGCTGGTGCTGATTTAGCCCCTCACTTGCCTCTTCTTCTTCACAGTATATTTGTACAGCTGGACCATCTTACTAGCATTGTGTGTGATCAATCGCGATGTCTATTGATTAATCTGATTCATTCCATTGTAATACGACAATCGATTGATTCTGATATTCCTGGAGAAGCCATTGAAGTCACTCAGTGGTTAGCCTCCAAGGAAGGAAAACGGCTGTGGACCTATGAAAATATCACACCCAAGAACCGCCGTTTGCAAAGTGCTGAAGAACTCAAGGACCTCTTGAACAAAGTCATCCATGTCTTTTCTCGTGAAGATCCAGGCCTTCGTCAGAAATGGGGAGAAACTGCCCTCAAATGGGCAACCTGTTGTTCTGTTCGACACATTGCCTGTCGTTCTTTCCAATGCTTCCGAGCCCTCATGCCGGCCTTCAACCAGCACATGTTGGCAGATATGTTGGCACGTCTTTCCAATACCATTGCTGATAAATCCGATGACATTCGTGGCTTCTCCTTGGAGATTATTATTACCTTGACACAAGTGACAGTTGCTATGGACAAGGCTCATATTGAGCAGTTCCCTCAGCTGTTTTGGGCGGCTGTGGCGTGTTTGTACAGTCCTTACGAGGCAGAACATGCAGAGGCTTTGTTGCTGCTTGAAGTTGTGCTGGAGAAATATGGGTTTTGTAATGAGCTTGCTGATAGTTTCCCAAAGAATTGGTCGAGTGAGTTTGATGGTCTCCAGCCTTTGCTTCTCAAAGGACTCCAGTTTATATCAGCAGAAGAAAAGACATTTTCAATTCTGTCAAGTATTATGCTTGTTGATAATCCGCCTCTGATTGATCCTTCAGAAACGAGACTGATGTATCTTCTGCTTGGGTGTCTGCCACGACTGTTGCATGCCTTGGAGAATGACGAGGGTCCTGATGCTTCTGCTGTGGCCCTGATGATTGATATTGTCCAGTTATTTGAGCGTTATTCTTTACCAGACATACAGAGAATTCTTGTCACGTACCCCAAGCAAAAGTCTAAAGGCCAGGAGGATTTCTTGAATCAGCTCTTGTCTTCTATGCGAGATATCTTTTTGACAAAGTATGGAGAAGTAGCCCTTATGTTCTCAATTCTATTGGTGAAGAACAAACTCCCCCATTACCGTGAAAAGGCATTGATGATTATTGAGAATCTAGTGCCTTATGTCACAGGAAAGAACACATGGCCTGGAGCTAGTAGCAATGCTGTTCCTATTGATATTGCTGCTCTTGAACCTCTTTTACAGCTGGTTCAGACTGATTTTGGAGAAAAGGCCCTGTCTATATTGAACGAACAGATCACTGCAGTGTATGTGGAAGCCAAGTCAGAAGATAGTCTTATGAGCTCGAATGATGTGTTGTGGGGTTTTAGCAATTCTATTGTCACATCAGCACGCGTCACCCGCCACAATGTTCATGCTGTTGTGTTTGAGTGCTCTTCTATTACTAATGAAGCCCCTATTGAGCACAACATCCAGTTCTCTATTGAGGATTTTACTATGTTTACTGGGGAAAGCACCAGTCGAAAGAACAGTGTTCCCAAGAGATATGTAGAAGAACACGCAATGTCCATGAACAGTCATCAGCAGTATGGAGATGATCTCATGAATGCACTGAAGGATCTTGATGACTTTTTCAATGAGGATGTTGATACTACTACACCTATATCACCCAACTCCTTTACAGCTTACCACCGCACCCCTCATGAATACCGTCCCTCTAATGCTCCTCCTATGAACACGAGAGAATCCCATCGTTAGAAGAAGGATGTTACCTTGTAGTTATCCATTTTATAATAATAATAATCACTGCTATAGAAATTGAAAAGAGACAGAAAAAGAAAGAAAAGAGAGAGAAAGAGAGAGAGAATCCACAGCAGCTCATATCTATGAATATGTAGGGTGCAACATGGAAGAAGTTCTGTTTCTGTTTTCTCTCTTTACTCATTGTCCTTTTGTTCATGCCATATTACTTGAACCTTCTTTCCAATGTTGCGTGTGTTGACTTGACTTTACGGTGATCAAAAGTGATAAATGACGGCCGAGTGTCCATCTTGTCAATGGTTCTACACAGTAAGTTGTCTGGTGGTGGGTGTGTAATTTCCTTACTGTTTAGCAATTTCTACTTCCATAAGGATATTTTTGAATGGTTCTACAGAGAGAATAACACCCAACAGAGAAACCAATGCAGATATCAAACATTCAGCAACCACCTGAATTCATAGGCTCATTGGCATAAATACACTGCACACATTCGTTCCTACTAAAGAATTACCTCGACAGGTATATCTGTCGCTGTCTGATCTACTGCCTTGAGATAGGCAAGATCTGCAAAGATGAGTGTTGTTGGTGAGTGTTTCTTTACTTACGGTCATAGGTTGAATAGGCAGCATGAGCCAAGAACAAGGCTCCTATCAGTCCAATGAGTTTACCAATTTTTTGACTTGTGCTCATGAAGAAAATAGAAGAATGAATAAAAACAAGCAGTATGTGGGTGTGTATGTGGGTTATGGACTTTCTGTCTTGAGTGTACACTGAGATATAAAACTCCGCCTGTGAAGTATCCCAGTAGCATTTTAATACTCAGTCTAAAGACATACTTCTTTCCTGCCAGCAAACCAATGGGAATCAATACAAATGCAACAGCCATTCTATGTTATGGTCTGTTATGGTCTGTTATGGTCTGTTCTGTTTTTTATATCTGTTTTTTATCTCTGTTTTTATGGTGTGTCTTTCTATATCTCTAAAACAGTGCGTGGTGAGACTGTAGGATTTACAATAGTGTAGGGAAGAGGACTGTCTTTTCTGATGTCTTGTTGGTATTGACTATCCGCTGGGTGACGTTGAAAGTGGACGGTCCTTTTTTGAATCCTTTACTCTTGTTTGACTGTTCTTTTTTTATAAATATATTTATTATATATCTTTATATATCAATTGACATTTCTTACTATGGATTCTACAGTAGGTTCCTGACGCTTCCTGTCGAAACAAAGGCATTGACGGTTGTCTCTACACTTTTTTATTTTATTTATAAATAAATAAATAAAAGAGAATCCCGTCTTCCCATGACGCACAACAGCAGGAACAACAGCAGGAACAACACCACGCAGCTGCTCGTCGTTTATTCCAATTGGTGGGGTTTGACTTACTTTCTTCTTACTCACCTATATGTCCTCTGTCTGCTTAGCTCCACCTTACCTGTGCATTCCCTACTCATGTCAATGCTGTGGGTGTGTTTGGCAGTGCACGCACTCGTTCTGGATTCTTAGAAACAGCCACAGCCCCTGTTCTTCAGTCAAAAACAGTGGCTGATGTGATCAACACTTCACAGACAGTAGCCGAACAGTTGATGCGTTTGGATATCTATGAACATGTCCAGGTGGTACTGGAGAATGCAGCTGACAATGATGTTCTGGCTGTGCCTAATTCTATCAATGTGATGTACCATACAAAAGAGAAAAGTCGACTATGTATCAAGACAGGCACACAGATCGGCAACAATGAAGGCAATATGGTAATGTCGACACCACTGCACTATGCTTGTTGTGAACTCACTGACTGTGCTGGACTCCTTGCCTGCCTAGAATGCCTCCATCACTCTGCGTAATGTGTTTGGTGGTGCAGAATTGCTCGAGTCTTCTGCTTCTTTTGGCACTCGTCACAGTTCTGCCTTCCAAGTAGGTATTCCACTTTCTTTCTCTTTCTCTTTTTCTCTTTTTTCTTCTTTTTCTCTATTGTGTGGGCAGGTAGTAAATTAAAAAGATGCCTAGTTTGCCCTGAGCAGACCCATCAATGCATCACCAGACTCCACTGTAGACATCAATGCCCACCATGTACTACAAAACAACACTGCCATGAGCTCTTATGAGGAACTTGCTCGTGGGGTGGGACTGCGTTACAAGGCAAGTCAACACACCCGTCGGGAGAGGTAGAGAGGTAGAGAGACTAAATGGTGTAGAACGCATAGGCGTTGTCTCGCCTTGGATACCATGAAGTGAACTACCAGTGCACATGGAGACATATTGACAAAATAGCCGACACAGCCTCCCTCAGCATTCGTCACCAAGCAGGCCATACGCTCAAATCCAGTCTGAGCCATACTCTTGTCAGAGAGAGAAGAGACGACCCCCTGCTTCCTACGCAAGGCTACTATGTGCGCTGTACAAATGAGGTGGCAGGTGTCATGGGCCTAGGCAACCAGCAGTTTGTGAAGAATGAGGTGGAGGCACAACAACACCACACTGTGACGGGCAAGACAGTAGTGAGTCTAGGCATCAAGGCAGGATGGCTGGTCAATCTGAGCCAACAGCACCCCACCTCTGTCTCGGATCGATTCTATGTTGGAGGGCCTCTTTCTGTACGAGGATTCTCCACCGGTGGCATTGGTCCTCATGACTATAGTAAGCACAGCCACAGTCCCCTCTACTCTGGGGCAGAGCAGAGCAGAGAAAATGACAGGGGATGACTGACAGGGGGTATAATAGAGGACGCCTTGGGAGGAGACGCCTACTGGTCAGCGGGTGTGAGTGTTCTGACGCCACTGCCAAGATGGGAGGATAAGCCAGTGAGAGCCCATGCGTTTCTGAATGGAGGCTCGTGTGTGCCAGTCACAGGTAAGGGAAGAGAAGGCAAAGGGGAGGAGAATGGCTTGATCTTTAACTCACTCTGTCTCGGTCGAAAAAAGGCGGTCACACCTTGCAAGCATTGACTGCTTCTCCCAGCATAGCGACGGGTGTTGGTCTTGTGTACCGCCACAGCATAGCACGCATTGAGCTTAACTACTGTATTCCACTGACAGCAGCCAAGGGAGACCACGTGAGAAGAGGCCTTCAACTGGGGATTGGACTTTCTTTTTTGTAATAAAGTTTTCTTTCTCGTTCTTTCTTTCCAAGCGTGTCTTTTAGGTGGTGTCTGTGAGGAGGGAGAAGTTCAAACTGCGACACTGTTTCTCTCTGCTCTCTCTGCTCTTTTTATTATTCCTTCTTTTTCTGCTTTACATCTGTCATGTCTCAACCTCATAATGTGCTTGCCTTTCTTCATACATTGGAGCAGTTGAAAGTAATACAAGAAAGAGATCTAGAGATCTAGAGAAATAACACCATGGCATAGAGAACAAAAAGAACAGGGTGGATTGACCATGGTATTCGGGGACCAGAGTCCATTAGTGACCATATGCATCGTATGAGTGTTATGGCCATGTTAATCAACGACCCTTCTCTTGACAGAAACAAGCAAGTGACGCGACTGTCTACCACTGACATACTTACTCATGAGCTGGGCTAGGTGTATTAAAATGGCACTGGTGCATGACCTAGCAGAGGCGGTTGTAGTAAGTGGTCTGCTGGTGACAGCTCCCTCCCTCCCTCTATTTATTTATCTCTTTCTTAGGGTGATATCACTCCTCATGCTGGTGTGAGCAAGCAGGACAAGTACACTAGAGAAAGAAACGCCATGGAGGGATTCCAGAAGCTGCTGGACAACACAAGCATGGCCCAGGAAATCACTGCTCTGTGGCTGGAGTATGAAGAGGCCTCGACACCCGAGGCACTGCTCGTCAAGGACCTCGACAAATTCGAAATGATTGTCCAGGCCATGGAATACGAGACATGTAAGAAGGAACTCTCTCTCTTCTAATAGACACTAGAGAGTAGATCACTCAACTCTAGGAAATATAGCGGATGGAAAGCCCCTCGATGGCTTTTTTGAGTCAACAAGGGGCAAGTTTCAGCATCCTGACGTCAAGGCATGGGTAGAGGCACTTTATTGTTCGAGGGAGGAAAGAAAGAGACAAGAAACAAGACAAGGAGAAATGTTAGCCTAGCCGTGGGGTCGCTGTGGGGTCGCTGAGGTTAGCTTAGCGTGGGGTAAGGTTAGGTGGTTCGATTTGAAAAGGGCAGTCACACCATCCCTTCCGCAGTAGGCTCAGCAGCAATAATACTCTCCATCTTGCGTGCTCTTACATAGTCAGCCAAAGAACGCACAATGATAAACCAGCCAATGATCATTAAGAAGTAGGAAATAATGTTGGCATCTGTGCTGTCCTGCGTCTTGTTTTCAAAGTCAAAGTCATCGTTCAATGTGCCACCTAATGCATGTCTAGGGTTATTTGTGTGTAGAGTGAAGGAGTTGGGTGGGTTGGCTTACGGCTTCGTATGTAGAATCCTGTCTGGACCAATGATATTCCGAGACCAGCCCGAGACCCTTGCTATAGAGAGAAATGGAAAAAGAAAGGGGGGTTAGGGATGTTCATAGAGATAAGATGGCTTACCTTGGCCGCATGTGATGTGTGGAGAAGATACGTCAACATAAACCCTACAAACTGAAAACTAGCCGATACTAATGGCAGGGTGGTGTGTGAGCTGGTTTCCCCCCTTTTTTTTCTTTCTTTCTTTCTCTCTTTGCTATAGAGAGAGAGAGGGGGGGGAGTTTACCTAGTAAATTCCATACAAAACCAAGCAGACTACCCACAGGCATGCCCTCTACTAGAACATAGTCACCCATGCCAGCTGGGGCAATAATAGTGGTCTGCCAATAGGGTGGAGTGGCATCTGCTGCTGCCTCGTTGTAGGCCTAAATCATCATAGAACACAATAGAGAACATGATAGGTTGAGGAGAAGGGTCTTTTTTTTTCCCCCATTGACAGAATAGAAATAACTTACAGGCGGTGTCTCATCCACCTTGACTCTTTCTGACTCTGGCTTGGCTGACATGTTGGAAAACACACCGTCATTGCTCACTGGCAGAACAGCAGGTCGCAGGGGAAGGGAGGAGGAGGTGGGTTGGTATGGCAACAGATGTTCGGTCTCATTAGGTGTATCAAAGTGCTCATCAAACGATGCCTCGAGATCATTGTGCTGTTGGTCTGTGGGGCGTGTCCTTGAACTCGACTCCTCTTCTAGTTCAGCAAGGTGTATCTCATCTGTGAGGTGTGTGTGGGCGTGAAGTGGGTCATCTGTATGGGGCAGCTAGACAAGTCATCCACCACCACCACCACCAGCAGCAGCAAACATCAAGTAAGTCACTCGAGTGTATAGAGAAAGAAAGAGCAGTCTCTCTTCTCTCTTTCCCATCTCTCTTTCCCATCTCTCTCCTCTCTCTCTCTCTCCTCTCTCTTTTCTTTTGTCTTTTTGTCTCTATGGGTGGGGCTAAAGAGAGGAATTTGGCTTACTTTCTGATATCGGCTCATGATGAAGAAGTATGAAAAAAAAAGAAAAGCAAAAAGAGGTGGTGTCTAGGATAAGTAAGTTGCCTAATATGGACATGTGCTGACGTAAAACAAGTCACTCGCCCTTTTTTTTTCTTTTCTCTCTCTCTCTCTCTTTTCTTCTTCTTCTTCCTTCTTCTACTCCATAAAGCGCTTTCTGTATGGCTTATTTACAAGAAGAAAAGAGTGACTGTGGAATACCTACGAGTTCTGTAGCCATGACACCTGCCAACTGGTCGACTATGAATGAGTTCCAGGATGACCCACTGTTGTATGAGGAAGCGTTGATTCCACCTGAGAACTTCAACATGGTCTGTCAGCACGTGTACCGTAGTTCGTTTCCAAAGAAGAAGCATTTTTGTTTCCTAAAGAAGCTCAAACTGAAAAGCGTCTTGTAAGCGTATGGAGTCAAATGATGACTTATGCCATAGAACTTTGATTCTTGAAGATTATCCTGAACAGAATATGAAGTTTCTAGAGGAAGAAGGGATTAAGTTTCTTCAGTTTGGTATTGCTGGTAACAAAGTGAGTTTGTAACTGTCATTGCAACTGTCCTTGCAACTGTCCTTGCAACTGTCCTTACAACTGTATGCACCTCTTAGGAACCCTTTGTCCAAAGTAAGTTCCTTGCTTTATTATGCAGCTCAACCCACCCACACAGTCCCCGACGATAAAATCAGTGCTGCATTGGCCGCCATTCTAGGTAACAATGGACGCACAGTCTACCCTTGTATAGAACCCCACACCAAAAGAGACCACCTTCCCAACGAATGATGTGTTGATGGGGGCTATAGACAAACGCAACCATCCCATGTTAGTGCACTGTAACAAGGGCAAGGTACAGCCTAGTAGTCTACAGCCTATGAGTCTCTGTTGGTTCACAGCCAATCACAGTGCTCTAATGATGGTTCCTATAGCATAGAACAGGGTGTTTGATTGGCTGTCTACGCAAAGTCCAGTGCTGGAGTCATACCTCTATCTTTGATGAGTACAGACGCTTCTCCCATCCAAAGTCACGCTCCATGGACCAGCAGTTCATTGAATTGTATGACTCTAAACAGGTGTGGCCCTTGGTAGACAGGCACTTTCTTCCTCATTGGCCTACATTAGGTAACACTCCTTATTAAGTAACAAGTGATAATATAAGTGACTGATATGGAGTATCTTCTCTGTGTCTATTGGGGTGGGGGTGGGGATGGGTGGAATGTATTTATCAGCGGATCCACCTATGAACCCTGTTAATAAAGTAGACTAGGCCAGGGGTGGGGTCCTAATAATAAATGATCATAAAGAAGGAGGAGGAGGAGGAAGGGGGAAGGGGGAAGGGGGGGGGAGGAGGTGTTGTTATTTCGGAAAGTCACATCCACGTCCTCCCCTTTCTCCTGACCTCTTTTTAACTGTCTCTCTGTCTGTCTATCTGTCTGTCTGTCTATCTGTCCATCTTCTATACACACTCCAAGGTCCACTCCATGACCTTGCCTTCCACTCCCAACAACTACGACGAGGTAACTTCACCCACCCACTCACTCACTCATCAACACACCACCCACCTTCCCTGTCCATGGGTCTGTTGCTACTGTGGCTTATGGACGTACGGTGTAGATTCTTCTCGAACCCTACCACTATCTTCTCTCTCACCCGGGAAAAAGTGTAAGAACAAAACTCATTGCTGCGTTCAATGCCTGGCTGGATGTTCCCCCCGACACACTACAGGCTATCACTACTGTGGTTGAGATGCTCCACACCGCCAGTCTTATGCAAGTCACCTTACTCACCACTGCACACTGGCGTCTAACCTATCCATACACACTGTAGGATTGATGATGTCCAAGATGACTCTGTTTTGCGTCGCTCTGCACCCGTCGCCCACTATATCTACGGAGTGCCACAGAGCATCAACTGTGCTAACTATGTCTACTTCCTTGCCCTGCAGAAGATCATGGACCTCAAAGACCCCTCTATGGTCACAGCCTACGCCGATGAACTAGTGAACCTCCACAAGGGACAAGGCATCGAGTTGTTCTGGCGTGACTCGCTGACGTGTCCTACCGAGGAAGAGTATGTGGCCATGGTCAAGAACAGTAAGTCCCTTAAGGCCCACCGTAGGCTACTGAACTGTCCTGGACTCTTCTTCTTCTGACCTGACCTGACCTGTAAACCTCTTCTGTGGCACTAGAAACCGGTGGATTATTACGACTCGGTGTACGATTAATGCAGTCAGCCAGTCAAAGCAACATGTAAACACACCTTGTTAGGAGAACAAAGGCACATGTGTTCATTGGTATTGATCTTGGGCTGTTAGTGACTACACTTACCTTGTGGATCTGATTGGCGTCCATTTCCAAGTGAGGGACGACTACATGAACCTACAATCGAGTGAGGTGGGTTCTGTCTATAGCCACGACACAAGTGCTGACACAGTGGTAGTATTCAAAGAACAAGGGATTCTGTGAGGATCTGACAGAAGGAAAGTTCTCTTTCCCTATTATCCATGCCATTCGGGCCGACACTAGTAATCGCCAGCTACTGAACATTGTCAGTCAGAAACCAACATCAGTAGAAATGAAGAAGTATGCTTTGGAAATCCTCAAGAGAACAGGCAGCTTTGAATATGTAGAAGAGTATTTAAAGGGGAAAGAGATAGAGGCGTATGCAGAGATTGAACGGCTGGGTGGTAACTCTCTCTTGGAGAAAGTCATTGAAGGATTGGCAGTGCGTCCCAAGCAAAAAGACACCGTGTCTTCGTAATTGCCTTTGAACATCCTTCCTGGTACCTCTTCTTTTTTTTTCCTTTTTTTTCAGTCTACATACATCACTATAAAAATGTAAAAGATATAAATACACTCTGCATTTACAACGCCATCCCAAAACACCCTCTTATCAAGACTCCTTTTTTATTTTAATTATTATTGGATAAGGGGAGGAATAGGCACTCTCTTTACTCTTCTTCGTCTTCGTCTTCTGCTTCTGAATCGTCCTTTTTCTTCTGTTGAGTGTATTTGGTAATAATAATGGACTCTTCTGGGATAACTCCTTCTGAATTAAGATACTTAAAGTCATTGCCAAAATGTGAATCAAACGACCGCAAGAAAGTATCAAATCTAAGAGTGGAGGAGGAAAAATAACGAACAAGACATGCCTATGAGTTACCATCATCGTTAACAGACAGTTACCCTCTTTCTTCTGCTTCAGATTCAAATATTGTCTTGTAGATCCACGCTTGTTTGAATGAGTCAACACCCTAACTGTGAGTCTTTCTTTTTTTTACATAGTTCCTTGGACAACTCATTTACCTTGATATTATCAAATGTAATGGGATCACGGATATTAGCATTCTGCTTGCTCAATAGGCTCTTGTTGAAGGAATCAAACACGGGTCTCTCTAGTAATAATCCAACGGCAGGTGCTTTTGGGATATTGATTCTGTCAGTATGAAAAGAGCTCTCAATGATGGAGAGAGGGGTGCCTGTGCGTACTACAAGGAGAGCCATGGCTAATCATCAAAGGCATCAAAGGCATGAATAGGAATACAACTGACTCTATACTAATCATCAATGCCTACATATCATCTTGCGGATCTGATGGAGCATAAAAGACTGTCCATGGAGCTTAACACTCACCCACTCTGTAGTGCCAATGTAGAGTGGATCGCTGGCTTCAATGTTAAGAATGTAGCGCTGACTGCTCTTATCATTGGGACCACGGCCCAGAGTGTAGTTGTGGAAGTTGTGGGTGCCAATGTACATCTTGAGGGCTTCTCTGAACAGCCCCAGTGTTTTTGGGTCTACTCTGTAGGCATCCTTGGCAGCCAGTTCCTCGGGTGTGCTGCGTGCTACATAGCGTGCTGTGTCTCCCAGACCAGTGACCTTGATGTCTGTGTCTGCAGTGGGCGTGGATGTCCAGGGATAGGTGATGGGTGGCTCGAATGCATAGGTAGGCAGCAGGTATTCATAGATGCGTGAGTCACAGGCTGATTTGGCATGGAAGCTCCTTGGCGTGACAATATAGCCTGTACAACTGAGTCCACAGATCACAAAGAAGATCCCTTACCCCAAACACGTATTTGGTCTGGTAATGCAGCATTGATATGATCTATCACTGCATCAGAAGGAAATGCCATTTTGCAGGAGATGACATTGCAGGCAGAGTGCACTCCTTTGTCTGTTCTGGCTGTTCTCATCCAATTGATCTGTGATTGCTCTTCTTCTTTAGTCGCTCTTCTTCCCATTGAAGAGAGGCGAGTCTTACCTTGGAAGGGTCCTCGGCATTGGCCTTGGAGATGGCACCCGCCTTTACCATAGCAGCATGGATTTCTCCTTCAATAGTACGAATGCCCTTGTTGCTATGGTCTTTATGATAAACAAGTCTTCTCTCTCTCTCTCTCTCTCTCTGTGTGTGTGTGTGTGTATAGATATAGATATATGCACTTACAGCTGCATGCCTTGGTATCCAGTACCACAGTATCCAATCAACAAAGCCACCTTCTTCTTTGGATGGCGTACTTCCTTGGGCTCATTTGGATCTGTAGAAGCCACATAGTCCCCAGCAGCATCCTTGGCCTTCCATGACTTGTTCTTTTGAAAGTACTCTTTTCGCTCTGTACTTGTCTTTATTCTTCTATCCTTCTTTGGATTCTGTTCTTGTCTCTGTTCTTCTGCGTCGGCCTTTCTCTTTTCTCCAACAGCTACAGGAGGATTCCCACTGAGCTCCTCAATAACGGCGTGTCCTTCTGTCATGCGGATTTGCTGCTGTGTAGTAGCTGCTTCTTTTGACCAAACACTTCCCATAAGAACCTCCACCTTAACTTCATTCCAGCGACTAAGGGAGTTTTTTTTTTTTTTTTTCCTTCCTTTCTCTGATTAAAATATTCACCCTGTGGCTTATCCAATCTCAGCACTGATCTTGTGGGACGCCCCTTCACAATGCAAATGCAAATGCACAAAGATCACCTACACTTTACTATGCTATGGAATAACATCATTTACGACGGTGTAGTATGGCTATTCAATATTATGCTGGACATCTTCTTCCGTGAGATAAGACCACGAGGATCTCATACGATTCCTACTCAAGGCCCAGTGATATTTGTCGCTGCTCCTCATGCCAACCAAGTAAGACAGCAAGAGACACAAAAAAACATGCTCATTCGTAGTTTGTAGACCCGTTGATTATTATGCGTGAGTGCAGAAGAAGAGTGTCGTTTTTAATTGCTGCCAAATCCATGCAACAAAGGGGCATTGGGTTCTTGGCCCGTAGAGTCCATGCCAGTGAGTAGTGTTTTTTGTTTTTTGTTTTTGTTTTTTATATATAGCCTGTGACCATGGCAAAAGAAGATGAAAATGAAAATGAAAAAAAAAAGAGAGAGAGACAGAGAGACAGAATTGAGAATTGAGAATTGAGAATTGAGAATTGAGAATTAAAATGAACACTTTGAGTCCCTGTTGTGCGCCCACAGGACAGAGCAGAACAAGGCCATGGACGTCTGTGTCTGTTAAATCCAAAGACATCGCCCACCACCATCACCGGTCTGGAGGCTCGATTTCTGTCTCAACTCCAGGCCCACGACTGCATTGTTCTGCCCAAGAATGTAGGCAAGATGCAGGTGGCTCGTGTAGTGTCGGATACAGAATTGGTGGTGGTGGCACAGGTGACAGAAGAAAAGGCTCTGCAGGTATTGCTCAGAGCAGAGGGAACAGCCTACAAGTGCATGCCGCGTGTAGAGCAGGAGGCTGTGTATGAGCGAGTGTATGATGAACTCAGTCACGGAAGGTGCATTACCATCTTCCCAGAAGGCGGGAGTCATGATAGAGCAGAGATGCTTCCACTCAAAGGTAATAAAGAAAAGAAGACTGTCTTTGCCAAGACGACTTACTCTCTCTCTCTCTCTCTGGACAGCGGGAGTCACTATCATGGCCTTGGGTGCAATGGCCAAATACCCAGGCTTAGAAGTCAAGATTGTCCCATGTGGGCTCAACTACTTCCATGCCCACAGGTTCCGTTCAAGGGCCGTCATTGAATTCGGCAATCCCATCAGTATTCCAAGCTATTTGGTGGACCAGTTCAAACAGAGTGGAGACCAGAAGCGTGAGGCATGTTCGCTGCTCCTGGACATGATCTACTGTGCACTGAAGAGCGTCACAGTCAATGTCTCCAATGAACAGACGCTGATGGTAAGTCACCCTTCACCTGCTCACCAAGAGCATAGATTGATGCTAGACTAGGTTATTCAAGCGGCACGACGTCTTTATAAGCCTGCCCACCGTCGCATGTCCATTGCCCAAGTAGTGGATCTGAATCGACGTCTCATCGTAGGCTATAATCTTCACAAGGAGGATCCTGAGGTCGTCGAACTCCAGCACAAGATCATGGCCTATAACCAACTCCTGAAATACCACGGCCTACAGGATCACCAAGTGCCAGGCATTAATCTCCGTGGGTGTCTTACTCTAGCCCTTCTTGTGTACCGTGCCATCCTGTTTGTTTTATGGGGACTGGTGGCCTTTCCCGGGTAAGAAAAGACAATACCCAAAGGCACCCAGTGAGACTGACTGACTGACTGACTGACTTATCCTGTGCCTTGTTACTATTGATAGGGCCATTCTCAATCTGCCCTTGCTTGTGATTGCCAAGTTCCTCAGTGCTAAAAAGGCAAAGGGTGAGTTCAATATGTTCTATAGAAAAAGAAAGTGGGATCTAAAGGTGTGTGTGTGTGTTATGGATTGGATTAGAGGCCATGGCGAGTTCCAGCGTAAAGATTTCAGGGAGAGATGTGCTTGCTACTTGGAAATTACTTGTGGCGCTTGTCCTGCTTCCTACCATGTACACCCTCTATACGATCATGGCGCTTGTGATTTCTATAAGATCAAAGGGCACCGTGTATTCTACATTTGCCCTTCCCCTTGCCACCTGGATCTTTCTTCCCTTTGTAAGTTACGCTAGTCTGAGATTCGGAGAAAACGGCCTGGATGTCTACAAGTGAGTGTCTATGGATCCCCCTTTTTTTCTGTCTGTGCAATTGACATATCCACGCATGTGTTGGTGGGGTTTTTTTTTGTTTTTTTGTTTTATATATATCAATATATAAAAAGATCCCTACGCCCCCTTTATCTCGCCCTTGTAGATCCAGACAGCACAGAGAACCTTCGACATACACGTGAAAAGCTCTCACAGGACATTACTCAACTTATCAATACCTATGGTCTGAAGCTGTTTGATGATTTTAATCCAGAGACTATGTTTGATGAGACTTCTTCAGCAAGAAGCACCATGGCAGAATTGGCAGAGGGAGCCAAGACATTTTCACGCAGAGCCACCTCCTTCCTCAACACAACTGCAATAGAATGGCTGGATGACCGCACTCTGTTCAATTGGTCCAAGGAATCCAGTGCATCGGATGACGATGGTCTTTATTTCCTTGATAAAAACAGTTCTGGACTGAGTGCACCTTGCAGTGATAACGAGACATGGACACCCAGACGAGGATAATAAAAACCTCCTATTGAGATGAGATGATCTTCTATTTTAGTCTGACTCTTAATGACTGCCCTTTAATAAGTGTGTATTAAGCCAAGTTGATTTTCAACACTTTCTCTCTCTTTCTCTCTTTCTCTCTTTCTTAATACAAAGATAAACGAATACAGTTAGACAGATAGATAAACAAATAAATAGGTGTTTATGTTGCATCCACAGAAAAAACAAAATTTTCCTGGACTGCCCTGGGTTGTGCAAAAGTATGGCGGCACCAGCATTGGGAAATTTATGGAAAATATAGCGTCCAGTATTATTCCGTAAGTAGGCCGAACTGTACAAAGAAAAAGAAAAAAAGAAAAAAAGAAAAAAAGAAAGAAAAAAATGAACATATCCTTATATATACAACACTCTATGTATTATGTATTATGTATTATATACTATACACTATGCATTATATTAAATTATATACTACAATGGAGAGAGAAAAGGAGGGGTGTATTAGAGACTAGGATCTATAAGAGAAGTGTTGATTCTACACTACTAACCAATCTTAAGCTCTTTTATGGAGACACATCGAGTGGCAGTAGTGTGTTCTGCGAGGAGTGGAGAAATAAAGTCCAATGGAACAACCACTAGGTACCTTATCGATACTTCTCCTGTCCAAGAGCTTACACTGTAGACTGCTCAATGCATCAGAAGCAGCCCTTTCTCAAGGACCATTGAGTTATTTGGAGATTGTGAAAGATATTCGCAATGACCATCTTTCTGCTGCAAAATTACTCATACAAGATGAGGCTATTTTATTCTCTATTGAAAAAGAAATCAACCGAGAGTGCCATCGTCTTGGTTCATTTCTTCAAGCAGCAGAGGTGACCAGAAGCAATACTACTCGTAGTAGTGGTAGTAGTAATAGTAGCAGCAGCAGCAGCAGCAGCAATAATAATAACCAGACCATAACACACATCTTTATCAAATCTATAGATTATTGGAGAAATGTCGCCTCGTTCTAAAGATGTCATTGTCAGTAGAGGAGAGAGGCTGTCATGTCTTTTAGTGGCTGCTGTGTTAAATGACAGGGTAAGTCGATAAACTACCTTTGTCTTTTTTCTAATGATATAGGGCATTGATACAGAGCTTATCATGTTGGGTGACATTGTAGAGAACAGTAGTGCATTGGACCAGTCCTTCTATGATAGCGTGGCTAAAGAGATGGCGCTCCGTATTCATGCCTGTGGGAACAAGGTACCTGTGCTCACAGGTAAATATCAAATAAAAGAAGAGTATTCTCTTCTTCTCTTTCCGCAGATGTGCATGCTTATATGCAAACAGGCTTCTTTGGAAATGTACCTGGCAGCTTACTCGCCTCGATGGGCCGTGGTTATACAGATCTCTGTGCTGCTTTGGTGGCCGTTGGATTAGGCGCACAGGAACTACAGATATGGAAAGAAGTGGATGGTATCTTCACAGCAGATCCACGCAAGGTCAAAGGGGCCCGATTGCTTCCTTTTGTTAGGCCAGAGGAAGTGGTTGAGTTGACTTATTATGGCTCAGAAGTGATCCATGCATTTACTATGGAACAAGTCATTCGTTCGCATATTCCTATTCTCATAAAAAATGTACAGAATCCTGCAGGTTCAGGCACTCGCATCTTCTCGGATGACAGCTCACCCACACGACGACTTCCTACTGCAGTCACTGTCAAGGAAAACATCTGTGTATTGAATATTCATTCGAACAGGAAGAATCTAAGCCATGGATTCCTAGCCAAGATCTTTGGTATTCTCGACAGTTATGGTATTATTGTTGATTTAATGTCGACATCACAAGTACATGTTTCGATTGCATTGGAAGTAGAAACATCAAAATGCAATCTGGACAGTGTTCTTGTAGAATTAGAGACATTGGGACAAGTAAGTCCACTCAGCCTATGAGTCTACAAACAAAGCCGTTTTATTGTTTAGGTGGCGATTCTTTACAACATGGCGATTATATCTCTTGTAGGTCTACAGATGAAGAATGCAGGCATTGCAGGGAAGATGTTTACTTGTCTCTCAAAAGCCAATATCAGTGTGGAGATTATATCACAGGAAGCGTCAGAGATCAATATCTCCTGTGTTGTTGATCAGTCCAATGCTCTTTCTGCTATGATTGCTATTCATGAAGACTTGCTTCAAGAGGACTCTTCTTGTGAGAATGGAAGACATGCGTTCTGTATAGAATAGTCCATAGCAGAAAGTAATATGTCTACAAACTAAACACCACCCAATCTACACATTAAAATCTACATTCAACTCCCTACACCCAACAGCATTCAACTTTCTACACTAGACCACAAAAGACACACTAAAACACCACGCTCCTTATATATTTTATGTGTTATTTATTTGCAATCTGTGGTGTGGGCTGATTAAGAGCGTTCACCGCGGAGACGACGAGCCAACTGGATATCCTTGGGCTGGATAGTCACACGCTTGGCGTGGATGGCAGCCAAGTTAGTATCCTCAAACAAGGAGACAAGATAAGCCTCAGCGGCCTCCTGGAGAGCACCAATAGCAGAAGACTGGAAACGCAAGTCAGTCTTGAAGTCCTGAGCAATTTCACGGACAAGACGCTGGAAAGGCAGCTTGCGGATCAACAGCTCAGTGGACTTTTGGTAACGACGGATTTCACGGAGAGCGACAGTACCAGGCTTATAACGGTGAGGCTTCTTGACACCACCTATAAGGATGACATGAGATGGGGTTCTTTGTCACATCCACGGGTATGTGAAAGCATACAGTTCCTATCCCCTCCTCCCCCCTCTTCCTCTTCTCTTTTTTCCCTACAGACAACGACAGCACTAACTGCTTTGGAGGTATGTGGCCTTGTATGACTTTATTTTTATTAAAAAAAATATATACTTTACCAGTGGTAGGTGCAGATTTACGAGCAGCTTTGGTAGCCAACTGCTTACGAGGAGCTTTGCCACCAGTGGACTTGCGAGCGGTTTGTTTAGTACGAGCCATAAGGTGATGGAAAATTCAATTTCCTGTTGCTCCTGTATTTATAACATGTGACCGGTTGTGACTTTTTTCTTTTTTTTTGGGTGAATTCTTCTTGCTGAATTCTGTGAATTTTTTTTTAATGGTGTTGAGGGGACTGATGCGACCAACAGTTGTATTGGATCATGGAGCGAACACCATAAAAGCAGGTGTGATGGTGGATGACTTGACCGATGGACCAAGGCAGGCATAGTCTTAGTTATGCCTTGAATGTCAACCTTACACATGCATAGGCTCTTTCTAGACCTGTGATGAATGCTATTATTCGAGGGCGGTCCGATAAGCGAAGTTTTGTAGGAGACCAGTTTGATAACTGTACAGATTTCTCATCTTTGTTTTATCGACTACCTTTTGAAAGAGTAAATAGAGAAAAAGAGAAACTAGGAGAGAATGAGAGAGAGAGAGAGAGAAAGAAAAGGAAACTAAGAAAGACTCTTTTTCTTTCGTTTTACCAACCATTCCAGGGATTTTTAACTAACTGGGGTGTGGAGCGTACTCTATGGGATCGACTGTTTAAGCACATGCTCAAAGTAAGAGCAATAACATAAGTAGAAATAGAGTGTGGGTTGGAAAAGACAGACCATTAAGGTGTTGAGTCTAGGTAGATCCTAAAGAAAGCCGTCTTTTGATCACTGAACCCTGCTTTAACTTGCCTACTATCCAAGATACTTATGACCAAATAATATTTGAGGAATATGAGTTCAATGCATGTTATCGTACTATTGGTAAACATTGAGAACAACAGAATGGGTGTAGGAAAGAGCTTATTCGATTCTACTGAATTCTCTTAGCACCACAACTGTGTATATTCAATGATATTGCTACTTTGTTTGGTGATAAACAGGGATCTGTTCCTGATTGTGCTATTATTGTCGATTCTGGGTTCTCATTCACACATATTGTACCCTTTCTAAGAGGAAGACCACTGTCCTATGCCATCAAAAGGTGTGTTATAATAACATCACCATGCCTTCTTATGTGCATGTGTCTATGTCTATCAACAGAATTAACGTGGGTGGCAAGTTGCTAACAAATCAACTGAAGGAGACCATTTCATTTCGGTAAGGAGGATCTGTTGTCTGTGAGGGAGTGTGTTGATGCTCTTTTTATAGTCACTATGATATGATGGAAGAAACCTACATCATTAACCAAGTGAAAGAAGCCTGCTGCTATATATCGCAGGACATAGTGTCAGATCTTGGTACATGCAGGTAATCTGATTACTAGTAGACTTTTGCTCTTCTACCGTGTTGTATCTATAATGAAGGCCATAAGAAACTGATACAGTGGATCTACATCTTCTTTCCATAGAAAATCTTATCGTGAAAACTCAATCATCCAAGAATACGTGCTGTCTGATTTCACTCAGAACAGTCATGGATACATTAGACCAAAGAAAATGACAGAAAGAATGCCAAAGAATACAGAGGATCCAGCAGCAGAACAGATATTACCAATGAATAATGAGCGTTTTATGATACCTGAAATTCTCTTTCATCCTTCTGATATTGGCATGCAACAAGCGGGCATACCAGAGGCTATTGTACAAGCTGTTGAAGCGTGTGCCCCCGGTAAATCAAGTGTATACCTACTGTTTTACTCATAGCGTATTCTCTTTTCTTCTCTCTGTTTAGAACTTCATGGTCTATTATATGCAAACATTGTGTTGGTAGGAGGAAATGCAAATTTCAAAGGATACAAGGAGCGCATGTAGGTGTTTTCTATGAGACTCGCCCATCAGTATACCAAGACTAATCACCTACTCATAGTGGACATGATCTGCGTAAGTTGATACCAACTCAATATACAATACGTTTGTCAAAACCTGATGAGTAAGTTGATAATGATGTTTGTTTTTAAGAAAAGAAAATGGGTGTCTTTGCTATTTTATTAATAACTGTAGTCCGATCAACTATGCGTGGTTTGGAGGAGAACGACTTGTGGCATTGAGTGCAGAGTCAGATCTACAACAGAAATTTGTTAGTCGTAAAGACTATATGGAGCATGGAAGCAATATTTGTAAACGTCGATTCAACTCACTCTGAACTACTATTAAACATAGCAATCATAGAGATAGAGTGCCTTCTTTCTTGAGCTGATTTAATGCTATAAGAATAATAATGCTAAAGTGTTATGAATGGTTCATTTGGTATCATAGTAGTATCCTATTCATTGTGTTCATTGCAGTACTCTTCTTTAAATCAGTGCAGTAGTACATGTATATCAATGGCAGAATAAATATCTATAACTGTTGCTTGAGTACATATGATTTAAATTAGGAGCTCATTAATAAATTATGATACATAGTGAACTAGATGTTATCATGTAAATGATACAGTTCAACTGAGGCTATTGTTAGAAGAACAGTCAACAACATTAGAAATACTATACCTTTTAATCCATTGAATTATATTGAGTTACATATAAAAGAAACTGTATGTGAATTATTTAAGTTTTATTTTATTTTTTATATTAGCCGACTGCTTGAGATTCACTGATTTATCTTAGTGCCCTGCATTGTAATGATAAAAAGTGATCGTAAAGAATACTTCATGTTCTCAACCCTCGGTCCGATTTTATATTGAAAAACAACACACCTTCTTTTATCTTTTTCTTCTCACAATGTCTAAAGAATACAAAGAGAAGTCTCACAATGTCTATATAATCCAATATCATGTATCTCTTCTATAAAACTTCCAAGGTGCATAGAGTACGTATACTAACATTGAGATTATTTCAGCCATTCTTCATGAGGTGCTGAAAATAAACACCGCCACAGCTACTAAGGCAACACACCATGACTTTGAAAAAGTATCTTGATGGAGTGTGATTTCATTCGTTCAGTCTAGTAGTCAAGCCTCTTTTAACAAAGAAGAACATTAAGGCAAGACTCTAATGGCCCCGTAGACATGTCAACTAGACTCATGGATAATAGCAGAGAATGATCTGGTCAGATGAGTCCAGAATATAAAGAATGAGGTATGGCAGGAGTGTCAAGGTCATCAGACAGTATGGCACAGCCGTTAAGCCTGAGAATATGCTGGAAACAAAGAAGTTTGGAGGTATTAAAGTAATAGTATGGGATTTCTTTAGTGAGGGAGGATGTTGGGAGAAGTCTACTGCCATGAACTCATGTATCTTTCTCTTTTATCTAAACCCTGGCGTCAGTTACTGCCTACACGAGGACAATGCAAGATCCCATATGAGTAAAGCAACTCAATTAGAGAGTAGTAGAGAGTATGATTACTGATCTATACTGATCTATACTGATCTATACTGATCTATACTGATCTATACTGATATTTACAATAATAACCTCAATTCAATGGTGCCTCGGTAGGCTTTATTGAATAGGACTAGAAAGGACACAGGGACATATTCCAACAAATAAAAAAGGAGTTGGTGTCTACTTTAGTACTGGACTGGGATAGATTATTAAGTAATAGTCAACCTCACTGCCAGGCTATCATTGATGCTAACTACTGATATAAATTACTAATTGACCTACAAATAAAACTATTATTATGTAGTATCAATACTCTTTTATATATATTGAAGATTATATGTCTCTATCTAATAAATTCACAAGGTTGTAGCTATAAGAAAAAAAAGAAAAAAGAAAAAAGAAAAGAGTATGCAATGAGGAACCATCTTAGATTTAGAATCTATAATCCATTGTGCTCCCTTTAATTTATAAACTACACGTGGTCTATGTACCATGTTTTTTTTACAGCCACTCTCAAGCAAGTCTAATATTTAGTGCACACAATACTATCTCTTCACAAACTCAATGGTATGTCGTAAAAAATATAGCATGGATGACATTTATTTATATATATTGGCTAAATGCGTTCAGAATAATGGTGAACAATTGATTTAAATTGGGGTGGAAGTTATTAACAGAAGATTAAGAGGGTGGATCCATAGAAGGATCATCTATACATTTTTTTAAGGGTTGCTTGGGTTGCTTGGGTTGCTGGTGTTATCAGAAGAGTTGTTGTTGGCGTCGTTTTGGGCAGCACGGTTCTTGTAAACCAACTCAAACAACTTCAAACTGCTGGTCTGGAGATCATCAATCTTGGCCTTGAGATCTTCAGGCTTCAATGACTCATCACCAGCCTGAGCCTTCAAGGCCTCTACACGGAGAGCAACAATCTTCTCCTTGAGCTTCTCGGCCTCGGCTTTGTCAAGCTGCTCCTTGAAGTCCTCCATGGATTTCTCAGTCTCAGCCATTACAGAGTCAGCACGGTTAGCCATCTCAATGGTTTCACGGCGAGCACGATCACTCTCAGCATTAGCCTCGGCCTGCTGGATCATGTTCTCAATCTCGGTACTGCTCAAACCAGAAGAGGCAGCAATGGTGATGCTGTGGTCACGGTTGGTGGCCTTGTCCTTGGCACTGACATTGACAATACCATCGGCATCAATGTCGAATTCAACCTGGATCTGGGGAACACCCTTGGGAGCAGGGGGGATACCGGTCAAGTTGAAGTCACCGAGAAGCTTGTTATCACGGCACAATTCACGCTCACCCTGGAAGACGCGGACCTGCACCTGGCTCTGAGCATCAGCAGCAGTAGAGAAGGTCTGGGCTTTCTTGGTAGGAATGGTAGTGTTACGGTTGATCAAACGAGTGAAGACACCACCAAGGGTCTCAATACCGAGAGACAAAGGAGTCACATCCAACAACAGAATGTCAGTGACAGAACCAGCCAAAACACCACCTTGAATGGCAGCACCCATAGCAACAGCCTCATCAGGGTTGACAGACTTGCTAGGCTCACGGCCAAACACATTCTTCACTGTCTCGACCACCTTGGGCATACGGCTCATACCACCCACAAGAATCACCTCGCCAATGTCCTTTGTGGTGATGCCAGCATCCTTGATGGCCTTCTCACAAGGAGAGATGGTGCGGTGGACAAGATCACCCACAATGGTCTCAAACTTGGCACGGGTCAATTTGGTGTTGATGTGTTTGGGGCCAGAAGCATCAGCAGTAATGTAAGGCAAGTTGATATCGGTCTGCACAGTAGAAGAGAGCTCAATCTTGGCCTTTTCACAGGCCTCACGCACACGCTGGATGGCCATACGGTCATTGCTCAGATCAAGACCAGACTCCTTCTTGAAGTCGTCGAGCACCCAGCGAACCAAGTGAGAGTCGAAATCCTCACCACCAAGAGCAGTGTCGCCGTTGGTAGACTTGACCTCAAACACACCATTCTGGATCTCGAGGATGGAGATATCAAAGGTACCACCTCCCAAATCATAAACAGCAATGGTCTTGTCCTCGACCTTATCCAAACCATAGGCAAGGGCAGCAGCCGTGGGCTCGTTGATCACACGCAACACATCAAGACCGGCAATCTTACCAGCATCCTTGGTGGCCTGGCGCTGGGAGTCGTTGAAATAGGCAGGGACAGTGACGACGGCATGGTTGACCTTTTTGCTCAAGAAGCCCTCGGCAGTTTCCTTCATCTTACCCAAAACAAAGGCACCCATCTGAGAGGGAGAGTACTTTTTGCCCTGAGCCTCGACCCAAGCATCACCATTGGAGTGGGATACAATCTTGTAGGAGACTGCCTTGAGATCAGCCTGGACAGCGGGATCATTGAACTGACGGCCGATCAGACGCTTGGTAGCATAGACTGTGTTTTGAGAGTTGACTACAGCCTAATAGCAGCAACATTAGTCCTGTTTTGTTCTACATGGTTTACTCTTTTATAGCATCCTGGACACCCATGACTTACTTGACGCTTGGCTGCCTGGCCCACTAAACGCTCACCGTCCTTGGTAAAGGCAACGATAGAGGGTGTTGTACGTGCACCTTCAGCATTCTCAATGACTTTGGGAGTCTTGCCTTCCATCACAGACACACATGAGTTGGTGGTTCCCAAATCAATACCAATGACAGGACCATTGATCTTGGAGCTGTAGGGACGTGCCAAGGTGGACAGAACGCCAGAAGAGCGAGTGAGGGGTAGTACGCGACGAGTAGACTTGGCCAAATGATACATGCTGAGAATAAAAAGGTAGCAAAATCCAGTGAAAAGGGAATATGTGCAAAGGCGTGTATATTTATATTCAATAGAAAATAGAAAAAAATATTCAAAGCAAGCTTCTTCCTTTTTTTTTTACGGAAACAAAAAGAATGACGAAGAATTATATTCTTACAGCCAGGGTGGGTGGGGATTGTATTCTTGTTCTCAAGAAATAATTCAAAGTCCTCCTGTCCATCCTATTTTTGAATCTCAGAGGCAGGCTAAATTCTAGGTGCTGGCCTAGTGTGGCTTATATTCTACTGCTGCTACCAGTGCTTAGGGATAAGAAACCATAGTCACTTTTAGTCACTTTTTCCTGTCTTTATCTCCTTTTTCTTCTTCTTTTTAGCCTTGGCAAGAAATGGTTTCTAGAGTGGAAGAACATGGAAGAACATATATACATATTTCTCATTATTAGAAAGAAACAAAACAAAGGAAATTTTACATACTAGGCATCTGTTCATGCCTCCATTCACACCAAGATAAAATAATAAATAACAAATAATAAATAATAAGTGCATTGAGAACCTTCTAGTAAGAGCCAGAAAGTAATATTCAATTTGACTGGTGAGGATGCTATCGGTATTTGAATAGATGGCATGCTTTTTGAGACTTCGGAAGAGGACATGGTTTAAAACTCAGTTTTCAAGCAAAGATATCATTTGACTCATATTTCTGGAACAATGACTTTCCAGTCCTGTTTCTTCTGATAGGCTGTAGCTGTCTATCCACTGAAATTGGTTGAATTTGTTATAATAATGATATAGATAAAAAAGGGAGTCCTTTAGTTACACGAATACACTATAAACACCTTTTTTGCTGATGTATTACTATAAAGCGTAGGGTTCTTGTTCTGTGTCTGAATGTGCCTCTGTCGCTGTTTGTTTGTAGGATAAAAAAGTAATTATGTGTTTAAAATATATTTGTGTCACAGGTGGGTGGGGATAGTTACTTTTGAAGGTGATGATAACATTTTCTCTTTTTATAACAATAGATAATCCCAAGCGAACAATAACAGATCCAACACCCTTTGCCTTGTTGTGCTAAGAAGAAGGTTAAATGCTATTCTCTTGGGGAATCTATGAGTCTAGAGAAGATTCAGTGAAAAAGCAGTTCAGAACAAGGGTATATGATAGAGAAAAGAGATATTTTATTTCTTCTCCAGACAATGGACAAGTGTTGTTGATGTCTCTCTTCTATTGTTACTTGTCTCTACCAAAAAAAAAAAAAAAGGGGGTGGAGCTATAGGTTTTTCATCTGATATTGAACAATTAAAAGAATACATTACACACCCAAAGATTTTTGGGATATATAAGAAAATATACTAAGAATAAAATCGTAACATTCTTATGATTGGCTAATGTGTTCTAAAATGCTTTTTCGCTGTCTAAATGAGCTATTTCAAACTCTACCTGCCTGTTTTAGCAATCGCTATTGACTTTGCAATTAAAAAGTATAGAATTAGCTGTAAAGACAAGAAATACACACCCAAGAATTTTCTGGCTTTTAACCAGATACACGCTATCCCCTTTACGTAAAAAAATATCTTGCCTTCTATGGAACTGTGTTTTAAAGCAAAGGTTTGCTGATATCCAAATCATTATTTCCTTTTGTAGATACCTCAATATCAAATTGTATTATCAATGGAATATATTGTTTATGAATAAAATTGTTTATTGTAATAGTATGGCTAATACTATAGTATGACTGTAGCTACTGCCCAAGTGCATTCTCTCATAGCAATAGAATCCACACACCAATGGCCCTGTGATTTGTTATTGGGAGATAGATAACTATACTTGAGAATACACTCTAGACACCTTAGACACTTTAGACAGTATAAAACGAAGACTACCTAAGACTGACTTGAAAGGAGTCTTTACTTGCCTAATAACAATACAATGAGTGTCTTGTGGAATACAATGATATCAGACCCAGATGATGACACTGCTTACCTTTTTATCACTAGAATAGCCTTTGGTAGTGTCTATCACCTCCTTCTATTGTTTCTCTTTGTTAATAATGGCACACTACCTTGCTTATTTATGCTCATCTTGACGAGTACTTGAGTATCAAATTGTATAGACAGTGTTGGAAATAACAAAAGGATGGGATTATCAAAACAGATAATAGTTTTTCTTTCTCTATTATGATGTATTACACTTTTGCCTCTTTTTTCCTACAATCAAGTCAAACAATTCACACTCTATTTGCCTTAGGTCTAAAGAACAGTATTAGAAATAATATCTTGTTTTCACTAAGTACTATTGTTAATACCAGTTACAATGAGATAGTTGTTGAAGTGATTATGACTATTGAGTCAATATTTATACTAGTTTGCTATTTCTTTCTTTTTTTACTATGAATTTAATGAGATGTTATTATCGTATAGTTTTGATCCTTATAGCTTAAAGATATATATAAAAGTAGCCTCAAAATCCATACTATGTAACTTTGTAAAATATATCTTTTATTCTGTAATAAAGAGTACTAAGGTTATCAACAGGACCACTAGAGAGATGAATCTGTAGTTGTTTGGTCTCTATCAGGGACAACAAAATAGAGTATTGGATACAAAGGCTGGTCTATGGAAATCAAAGAGAGTGCATGAACAGGAACACAACACACGATTTGATCACAACGGGTAACTAGGCAACTGTTCTTTAAGGAATTGTTTGGAACAGAGATGTGAATGCATCAAGGAATATCTATACAATTGCAGAAGAGGGTTTAAATGGTCGCCACCGATCAGCTATTTTCTGTCGAGAAGAATAGATATTTGTATTCATATTCTACTATATCACCCTATCAAAGGTGGTTTCCTCCGGGATTCATATATTTACAGGTAAATCTACATAGTTTTTATTTAAAAAATTAACATGAATACATCTCACTTTATTTTCACACCTTTTCAAATCGACTTATCGTTTTTAAACAATTGTATTTTAACTATTTTCTTTTATATCCTAAAGATCTCTTGGTGTTTATTTTCTGAATTAAAAATAATAATAATAAAAAGAGGCCAAGAATGAGGGGAATGAAATGATTGATTTGTTACTTTTGCGGAGATGCAATAAATCAGGGCAGCCAAATGAAGAGAGTCTGAGGAATGTTCAAGCACTCCACCCCACATCTTCTTTCCCTGGCTATAGTGTTCATATATTAGACAAAACAAGAGATAAAGACAGTCATAAAGACACTCATAAAGACACTCTCAAGTAAAAAAAAATACACACACACACCCTTAAGAATTGAAATAGAATTGACATGGTTAAAAGAGACACATAAGATGAAAAGATAATGAGTAAATAAACATTGGCATGTCTGTGCAACTCAGACAGTGGTAGCAGCCTATGCCTTTATCGATCCATTGCAACGTGATCTGCATTCATCGAAATGTAATTCATAAATCCAACCAATGAATGATTGCCTCGTTGATGCACGGCCGTATATTTTAACTCATTTGCTGCATTCAACATTGTCTTTATACCTCTTCTTGTTTTTATCATGGTAAGTCTTCTTGTATATTTACTATGAAGAACAATTCTCATCTCTACGCAAGGCCACAACACCTACTCTCCGTCAAAAGAATGCTGCTTATCAGTCCAATGTAATCAAGCGTGGCAATGTAAAGACAACCCTCGTAAGTAACATGACTTTTCAATCAGAAATGGCCATTGAATACCAGAAACTGTCATAGAAACAAAAGCCCAAGTTCAGATTGCCAGTGACTTACTGGGCCATGAGCATTGTTATCTTTGCTATTGCTGGTGGTGGTAAGTGCAAATGGATGCATGAAAAGAGACAAGAAAAATGGCTGACACTGTTATTGCATTAGCTCTTCTTCAAGTGCTGGACCTTCTTGTTTAACCATCCCCTCTTCCTCTTCCTTGTACATAGCAATGCCACCGAATAAACGTATTACCTATCATTGTCCTTTTTATTTATTTATTTATGATAGTAGGTCTATGTTCATTAGTAGAAACAATGAACAAAACAGGGAAAGAGGGGGGTATTTAGAGAAGAAAGGTTCTCCGTGGACCAGCAAGACTACTCTTCATCTTCAGATCCGGAAACCAAGTCAGTATAAACATCTTCAATGGTCTTTACAAAGTCATCCACTTTGTATCCTTTGCTGCATGACTAGAGAAAAGGGGCAGGCGTTGAGAAGGGTTGAGTTGTGTATAGAACGTACCTTCCAGGTTCTGTCATGAATACATCTCAACTCATTGTTGATGAAAATGGTACAGCTTGAACTGTTATTGTCCATTTCATTAGCTCTCTTTTTTTTTCTCTCTCTATAGTCATGCAGTTCACTCATAAGAAATAGACCTACGTAACACCAAGACTGGCTGTTTCCTGTGCAGATTCTGACAGCATTCTTGCTCCCTTTTCACTTGTAGCACACTCTTGAACCAAAGTTGCATTCTTTCCTTGCAGACCCGCTGGAAAAAGAACAGCATGAGTATACGTCTGCTGTAATCCAATAACAGGAGCACATAGCTACTCACCACAGTGTTCAAGAAGCAAAGTGTCCTTTCCAATATCTTGGTAGTTTTTATTCACGCAAAGATCATAGGCAAACCAGTCCTTTCTTTCGGGATAAAGACTCTTGAAGCAAAGTTCTTGCTTATTTCCGAGACACTCGGTTGCTCCGTGTTTACTGATGATAAGTTTTGGGCTAGGATGGAGTCTACTTACCATTCTGTGTTGAAAACATCATTGGGGTCTGCTTTGGCAATGTAGTTAACATTCAGGGTGACAGGCACACTGGTGCTAGCCACTAAAACAAAACGAAAACAAAATCAAAAAAACAAAAAGGCATGAGTCATAAAAGACAATACATGAGTGAGTCGTTTAGTGGGAGGGTATCCGGCAGTGGTAGGTTGATGAGTACTTACGGACTTTAGCTATGTGCTGCTCACAATACACCTTGTCAGGGCATTTACTCATGACATAAAGATCAACGGGTACAGTAGAGGGCTTTGCACTCATTTTCACTTGGAAAGAAGGCACAGCAAATGCTGTACCCAAAAGTGTGAATACGGAAATAACAGCGAGCTTCATTGGGATGATCAGAGTAGAAAGAGCAGAAGAGGTACGTTTAGAAATGTCTACCAAGACATGCTTTTAAACATTTAACATTCATTTGCTGGTCAGTACTATAACTTATTTTAGATTGATTTCACAAAACAACCACTGTCCAATATTGTTCTGAGTTAGAGACAGAGAATGTTCTGTAATGTTTCTTTTTTATCTTTATTGTTTGTTCAGGATGCAGATAAATTCTATCGCTCATAGATTAGTATCTTACTGATGAGACTACTTGGACTGGGACTATGTTTTAGTATCATCAACCACAGTATGGCGAAATATAAGATAACAATCTATTGGAAACTATCTACACGATTGTTGGAGCTTAGAATTCCTTCTCTTGTGTCCCCCACTTCTTGTGTCTCTATGGAATCATTTGTCTTTGTCTTTGTTCGATAGGAACTCTTTCTGAACTACGATGAGATTCTTCTTTATATTCACTAGATGAAACAGAAGAGTCAATATACATCTATGTATATGAGAAAAGAAAGAAGAAGAAAAGAGCTCTCATTGTTTATACTTGGATGATTTACTCCATTGATTTGAGACAGGAATGTTTCTTTTCTTTTAGGGACAAACATCTATAGCCTTGATATGCTTAGGGATATTTGTAATCCATGTTTTATTTTCTGGAAGCTACTTCTTACATGACTTATAAGAGAGCCAATGCCCTAGACATTAGTATACTATGCTCTCTTTCTCTCTCCCTATTTTATAGCCATGATCGTGCGTCTTACGTCTCTCTGAACACAATTCAATACATTCAAGATCTTCCCACGTTTACTCTGGAGTTATATCCATTCATCTATCATCAAGACAATTGCTTGTTGAGGAGAAATATACCAAAATAGTCCTACTTACTATTCAATCACCGTAATCCAAGAGGGACAAAAGGATGTATTCATACTCGATCACCCATCACATGTCTTCTACACTGCAGGATACTCACGGACCTCTTATTCCAAGGAAATATGCAATTCTCTATTAAAATTGCGTTATAGGTCTTGGGGGTCTCGAGGGTTCAACAAACTCTGGTACATTGGTGTCTTGTTTATTTTCCCAAAGAATTCTCCCAAAGAAACATGAGTGTGATCATTGATAAAGCATCGGTCATGTCTGCTATCCAAGCTATCCAGACTATCCAAACATAATTCTATAGTCTATGCATTCTACTCTATAATCATATGTCTCCTAATGAGTATACACAAAATGGAATTGATTCTCTCGTTAAAGCATGTTATGAAACTAGATAGATTGCCTGAGTTTTGATCTCAAATCTTTAGCGTTCACACCTCTTGGATGATATTCAATCATTTATAGGTAAGAAAAAAAGTATAGATCTTGTTACAGAACCTAACACTGTACTTAATTGGAAGGTAGTAAAAAGAAAGACATTGAGTCATATGTTTAACAAGACCTCACATTATGCATATCTGTAGTATCAATAAGAAATAATATCCAACTCGTGCTTAATTCTATTTCAATGTTTTTTATTTTTTCATTTTTCATTTTTTCATTTTTTATACAAAAACATCTGTGCTCTGCTGCTTTTCTTTTCAAGCGTTGAACAGATGAAGAAAGGATCGGTGCCATCATCTGGTCTACTGGATAATCTAAATTAAAGTTAATGCTGAACACAACTTAATACGACGGTAGAAGGAGTAATAGTGTAGACAGTCTTTTATTGCTGGTAATGATGGTGATACGATCTCATCTTCTATTATAGTGGGTCTATGAATATGCAACGCTATATTTGAGGAGAGCACATTATAAAATATAAAAACCACACCTTATATCACTTGGCTTTTGATACCATTAACAAGTCAGATTTATAACTTGGATGAGGTTGGAATGCATAAGCACGCATCATGTAGGGTTGTTGTTGATAATGCTTTACTGTATCATCTTTTCTTGGTAGATTCTCTTGGTAGATTCTCTTGGTAGATTCACTATTTAGGAAACACAAGGTAAATGTTAATAGAGTTCTGTTCATTACCCTTTTCTTTTTCTTTTTCTGATATACAGTCTATAACTCTTGTTATAGTATACTAATGTTTAATTCTGTTGACTATTTAGACAGGAAGAAGTAGAAAAGAAGAGTAGATATTCCTCACACATCCCACTTATTCTTATTTTAACATATCCTTCATTTCTCTTTATCATTTATACATGATCAAGCTCAATTGAATTACTTTGGCAATAGATCAAGAAAGCCTTTACTACTACCACTACTACTACCTTAAATTTATACTTCTGCTTCTAAAGAAACAAAACAGCAAAGTGCATTTATTTCCATATTGTTTTCATCAGCCTGCTATAATTCTAATGAGATATCCATTTGATCTTGCATGGAGTAAAATGTAGATCACCCAAAATACAAAGATGGGATAATTATTATATACTACTGTTAAGGATATCTTTACTCTTTGGTTAGTCTCCAAGGTAACTCTCATGGTGATGATCTACATTGATACTTCTCTATAGTATCAAGACAACACGAGTGCACAGAGAACTACCAACAGCCTTCCTGACACTGGTATCATTAGAGTCTTCATTCGAACATGAAGAACTCTGTTGTTTCTATCTAACAATTATCTGATCCATACAATCTCTCTGTTCTAATCCACATCTTCTGAATGGCATTAGGTAGCATTATTGGCCTGATGTAGGCCCTGTTTTATTCATCAATAGCAATGAATAAATACCATACTGATTTATTTTGATAGATGGATTGATAGCATAGTATTTGATCCATTGGATTAGACTGCTTCATCTCTCTGTCTACAAAACAAAAAGAACCAGCCTACCAAAGAGTATACATTGAGTCTCCCTTCTCTTTCACTTGTAAAATGTATCCCTTCTCTGCTGGTTAATATTCACTGTAGAGTCTACACAGTCACAGCCATAAGGATAGAAATGCAAGATTCGTTATCTATTTTGTGCTATCCCTCAACCCTCCCTTTGGAGCTAACATCTACAGTTGAATCTATTGACGTCATCATAAGAACGACTTTAATTTTATTTATTTATTCTAAAGAAAAAGAAAGCTTGCTGGGCTGTGTTTGTACACTGAAATTTCAGCAACTCAACGTAGCTGCCAAAGAAACGGGGAAGAAGAAAAGAGAGAGAGAGAAAGAGAGAAAGAAAGAGAAGAAAAAGGACGACTTGCAAAGCGAAAAACGAACTTTATAGCAAAAGACACACTATATAGCAAAAAAAAAAAAACATAGCCAATTTCTTCTCAGTTCAACTAAGTCCAAAGCAACTTGGGACATTGACTATTGTTCTCAGCTAAAACAAAACAAAACAATACTACCGCTACCATCTGCCTTCATTGCCTCACTGTAAGATAGTCTCTCTTTCTGTCCCTAGACACAGTAAATGAGGTTACATAAAAATAAAAATAAAAGAGAAAAGAATCCAATGCCCATTGTTGACCTGTGTTCTAGTATTACACACGAAATAACTCATGGACCACGATCAGTATTTGGAACAGCTAAGAGAGTTTGACCAAGAGGTGCTTATTCACCCTCAGAGTGCCCAGTCGTATGCTACCAATGGATTCTTGGACACATTGGAGGAGCTGGTGACTATCAACTTGCAAAAAGAGCATTACAATGAAGCACTTAAAGACGACCTCACTGCTCTGAAGGATGCCACGCGTGCATTTACTACCGTGTTGCCGTTTATATTCAAGACAGTGTAAGTCATGAAGCAAGAAAAAAGACACATTTACCTGAAAAAGATGCCAAAATGAAGCAGAAACACGCATGTGGCAAAAGGCTTCTTCATTGATTAGTAAAGTGCGTGGATCTTTGTTGAATCATCGGAACCATGGTCTGAGGATCCAAGCTATCAAATGTCTTCAGGTGTTGATTCTGTTACAGACAAAGAAAGAGAGAAATGACACACTACGAGTAAGGACAAGAGGAGACATTGGAAGAGTAAAGAGAGACTAAGATGATGATGATGTGTGTGTGTGTAGGATGATGTTTCTCTTTCTCTGGTGAGGCCTGACCATCGTCTTCTGAACCTGAGTCAATTGGAGCAAGATGGAAAAGAGATGTTTACTCTGATGGTGGAATGGTTAAAGAGAAGCAATGAGTGAGTAGGGAATGAGTAGTGAAATAATAAGGATAAATAGACAGCACTACACTACAGCAGAGACTGCTTTGTTTATCCTTAATGCATTCTTACTCTTATCTTTATTATAGGCATGGGTCTATAATAACTTCAATCATCAGCTGTCTTGTGCCTTTGGTGAAGAGACGTACTCAATTCACCCGTACTGTCTCTTCTGCATTTGTAACCTGCTTCAAATCATGCTCCATCTTCCCACCTGCTCAGAAGCGCAACATTGAAAAGTCCATTCGTCTTTCTCTTGTAACATTCATAAGGCAGGTGACTCTTTCTCTCTACTAGGATGGGGTCTTCTAATGCAGATGTCTATAGGTCTGAACAGCTGTCATCCCATCGTAATGAGCTGATCAGTGCATTTGGTGCTGTGGGTGGAAATACTGCTATTTTTCATAATAGACAGGCACGAGAACAGAGAGAAAGAGAGAGACGTGAGGGAGAAGAAGCAAGACGGTCCAAGCGTGCTCTTACTGGGAAAGAGTCTGAGGGTGGACAAGACAAGAGAGCCCGTGTGTCTGAAGCGGCAGCTGCAGCTGTACCCGCACCTCCCTCCGCACCTCCCAATCCACTAGCAGGCTTTGATATCACTTCTCTTCCCTTGAATGTAGTGGTCGAATTGTGTATAGCTGTATTGCAGAATGTTTCAATGGATACCATAAGTCAAAGAATTCATATGGTGAGCAGTACACTGTTGACGTGTTGGTGTGTACATGGAGATGTCTATGGGCTGTAGTTGTATAGATAGATGTAGAGAAGAGGCATGCGTGCCTGGCGTGAAGTGTTTTTTCTTTCTTTCTTTCTTTCTTTCTTTCTTTCTCTAAGGCTCTTGAGTTATTCCTGCTGCTAGTGCTATTATCTTGTTGTTGTTGTGTTCTCATCTGTCTTTGTTATTACACTTTATCACTCTATAGATTCCAACGGCAAACTCTGCTCCTCAGGCATCTGCACCAGCAGCAGTAGGCTCTCATACTACATCGACACCAGCACCCTCCTCCACACCTGTACTTACATCTACGTCTGCTCCTATGGCTGTGTCTGCTTCTGCTTCTGCTTCTGCTTCTGCTTCTGCTTCTGCTTCTGCTTCTGCTTCTGCTTCTGCACCTGTACCTGTGCCTGTACCTGTGCCTGTACCTGTGCCTGCATCCGCTTCTGTACCTGTATCTATACCTGCTTCTGCCTCTGTCTCTGCACCAGCATTCAACACCCTTTCTCCTATAAAAACAAGACGTGCACCTCCCAAAGATCCTCGCTTAAGACCAGAAAGTTCCAAACCAGAACCAACACCACCTACAAAGACAGAGCCCGAGGCTCCCCTTCCTACCTTGCTCGGAAATCCCCGTGTCCCTCTAGCCAGTGTAAAGGAGCGAGCAAGCCAGTCTTTGATGATGCAACCCTATGAATTGTCTCCTCCTGCTTCTCTTGGACACAATGAACAACTTGAGATGCTAAAGATGTCAGTACAGCGTATTTTTGATGCAGAGGTGTTATTAGAGTCCAAAGTGACAGACCTAGAGTCTGGAGATCCTTCTTCTCGCCGGGTGACTCCAGCATGGAATCAGTCAACAAAGACAATGTGGACCTTGTTGGTTGCTAAGCTGTTAACCCGTGGCACGGGCACCAGTAAATGGCATGCCATGGCAACAAGACACTCCTGTGAAGAGATAGATGCTATCAAGTCAGAAGTAGAGACAAAGACAGAGACTGTAATGGACACTTTGATGGATGTCAAAACAGACATTCAACAAGACATCAAACCGGACATCAAACAGGACACCATGGATGCTACAGATGCTACAGATGCTACAGATAAAGTGGATCAGATGAATGTAGATTCAGATGAACTAAAGACTATGCTATTGGACTTTATTATTGCGGATCTTCCTCAAAGGTCTTTACACACTCTATTTTATTTTATCTTTCATTCGGTGTGTAAGCAAAAGACTAATAAGAGGACTATAGATACGATCTTGCTTTAGAATGGCTACATGAAGAGTTCTACTGTGATAGAATGCACCAGCACAACAACCCACACTACTCTCCTTCTTACCATCGATGGCATCTATCTCTTCTCGAGAGAAGTATCTCTGTTCTTGATGCCAAAGACAAGACCCTATCAAGACTACTGATGGATGCACCTGCCATCAGCCCCCAAGTCATTGAGTTCATCCGCAAAACCATGGAGGAGCCCTCTCGCTTTGTATCGTGTGCTTCTACACTACGGGACCTTGTTGCCTACAGACCCCCTGTGAGAGAACAGTGTCTAAAAGTGTTATTGGATTTTTGTGTTAATTCTGATGTAAAGACACGGTCTACAAGTATTGTAGTTGTAAAGAAGTGGGTGCCTGATCATCCTATTATTTCGCTCAAAGTGGAGGCTTTTGCTACCGATACATTGCGTCTATTGACGATGGAGCCACCTGCAGATGAGGAAGGAGAAATGTCAGACAGCAGAGAAATGGTAGCAGAGGCCGTGGATACCATGGATCTTGACCAACAGGTGGAGAAGGACTATATTAAGTGCGAGGAAGTGTTATTAGAACAAGTTGAAGAGAAGCCCGAAGACAAAGAAAAGGCGTTGGAGGTGTTGGAGGTGTTGGAGGAGGAAGTACTAGATGAGATCATGACAGATATGAGTGCACAAGTAGAAGTAAATAATGACACAACACCAAATATAAATACACAAGCTACACTGGAGGCACAAGTTCAAGAGTGTGGATCTATGGATCAAGACACAGATATGAAAGAGGCAGTAGCTAAAAAGGAGAGAAATGAATGGTCTGAATTAGATGTAGTTCGACATGCTGAACTGTTCTTTGCTCTATGTGTGAAAAAGCACGAGCTGCTGAAAGAGTAAGTCTTTGATCCAAAGAGACAGTGCTGACTTATTGTACAGTCTATTTAATATCTATATCAATGTGCATGATCGAGTGCAGCGATTGATTCGACAGCATGTCTATAACCTGATCAAGTCTATTGGTATGCACTCTCCAAAACTCATTGAGACCATTCGACACTTTCCTCCTGGTGGAGAGACACTGGTGATTCGTATTCTGGTGGTTCTGTGTGATACAGGTGAGTGCAGAAACAAAGGACAGGTGTCTAGGCTATAGAGATAGTACACAAGTTGTTCATCTATTATTACTATGTCTCTCTTCTCTTCTTAGTACGCCCCACCTCAGAGTTGGTCAATGCAGTCATGGACATCTACCATGAACGTCAATTAGATGCAAAATTTCTCATTCCTATCATCTCTGGACTTCGAAAGGTAAGCCTTTGATGATCTCCTGCCCGCCTGTGCTGATATCCATATGCCTATCCATAGGAGGACATTCGTCAGAATCTACCCAAGCTGGTTGAACTGCTCAACAACACAGAAGCACAGCGCAAGGTAGTAAAAAAGGTCTTTTCACGCATTGTGTCCAACACAGGAGCCGTCAATTCTCCTATGGCCCCTACTGAATTACTCATGGCCCTTCATAAAATGGAAGAGAATGTGCCTCTTCCCAAGGCTGTCGAAGGTACATTATCCAAAGCACGCCCTGTCTGTCTATGAATGTCTATTAACACCCAACAGCAATTAATATCTGCTTTACTATGCCTGACACATTTGAGGCCAAACATGTGGCAAATGCTCTCCAACATTTAGTAGAGCAGCCCAAAATCCCCTTATTATTGATGGTGACAGTAAGTTGTTCTATGTGGAGAGTGTCTCATTCCTTACACTTATATAAAAAGATGATTCGTACAGTTACTGTCTATAAAAACTTGAACAACTTTATACTCTCTCTTTTGGTCAAACTGATATCAAAGAAAGTCTGGGCTTATCCCAAGTTGTGGGATGGGTTTGTGAAATGTACAGAGGTAAAGTAAAAGGAAAAGGGGGGATGCGTTGGATTTCCCTCCATGCAACTCACCCGTCTCTTCTCTGTGCTGATGTGTCGTTGCAGAGAACTCTACCGAATTCCGTCAAGGTGCTTTGTAATGTGGCTCTTCCTAATGCTCAGTTGAAGGACATTGTACTGAAAATACCCAGTGTTCGGTCTCCGCTCCGTGAATATGCAGAACAGAATAGCATTATGCGCATTCTAGTCATGATGAAGGATTTAGGCTTTATTGAGGAATAACTGTCTTTTATATATATCTCTATCTATATATCTATCTCTATGCTTCCTTCCTTCCTTCTTTCTTTCCTAATACATCAGGTGTAAAAAGCATCTGTTTCTGTTGGTATGTGGACTGCTTTCTACCGGTGGACTTGAGCCATTACGATGCAGTTTGGCTTAGTTTGGTTTGTGTTACTGTGGGTGATACTTGACTGCTGTCCATCTCAGCTGTTTTCCTTTCCTATTTTATTCTCTTCCTGCACCCATTTTTGTTGTTGTTGTTTTCTCTTTTTTTTTAACAAGAGCCCCCCTCTCTTTTGTTCTTCTCTTTTGTTCTTTTCTTTCTTTCTTCTTTTTTTTAATCTGCAGGCTATTCTCCTATCTACTGACGCACCATGACTAGGGTAATTAGAGAATAGCAGAGAGCAATGGAGAACAATAGAAAGAACAATAGAACAATAGAAAGAAAAGAAAGAAACTGAAAAGAAAAGGTATTGCCTGTAGATCGCACGGAAGAAACTCGTTGTTGTGGGGGATGGTGGCTGTGGAAAGACAAGTCTGTTGGTGGTCTATCAAAAGGGTGCTTTCCCAGAGGTAAGCAACCCACACCTACACAAGAGATGAAGCTGGAGAACAATCATTCCCCCTTCCCTCACTCTGTCTTGGAAGGGGGGAGGGAAAGCTATTTGTTTTATCTGTTTTATTTGCTTATCTCTTGTTGTGTGGTTGGGCTTAATAGTATATATATGTATATATGTATATATATATACATATATATACAAAGGACCTATCTTGATTTTGCTTATATTGAGTCTATAATGTAATGTTATTCAGCGTTATGTTCCGACGGTATTTGAAAACTATATTGCCAATGTACAGTTGGAGAATGGCAAGCAAGTGGAGCTGGCACTGTGGGATACAGCGGGTCAAGAAGATTATGATCGGCTGAGGCCACTGTCCTACCCAGAAACAGACGTTGTGCTGATTTGTTTTGCTATCGACCTACCTACCTCATTTGCCAATGTACAGGACAGAGTAAGTGACTTAGTTTTATAGGCAGAATGGAAGTGTCTCTTCTGTCTCTAATGAAAAAGAGAATCTTCTTCTTTCTTGTTGCACTCTACAGTGGCTGCCAGAAGTAACCCACTTTTGTGAGAATGTACCAAAACTGTTGGTGGGCACCAAGATGGATTTACGTGAGGATCGCAATAGAATCAGCCAACTCAATGCACTTGGACATCATCTCATCACCCATGAGGAAGTAAGCCTGGCTACTTTTCATTCACTCTTTCAATGGCCAACTCACCTCTTGTCTTTAGGGAGATAGACTAGCAAGAGACATTGGTGCCAAGTACTATGAATGTAGTGCAAAACGTAACCAGTGTGTAGATGAAGTCATCACAGCTGCAACAAAGGCTGCCCTGTCAGGTGGTATTATGCGACTTCATAAGAAGCTGTGTATTGTATTGTAAGAGAGAGAAAAGAGGGCTTTTTTACTGCTCTATTTTGACATAAGAAACCTTATGTAAATATCTTTTTATTTTCTTCTGCCTTGTTCTTTCTTTATTAATCTTATTTCTTACTCTTATTTCTCTACTTTGTACTGCCATTATTATTGTTAGTAGTAGTGTGATTAGTAGTAGTGTGATTATTATTATCAGTGTTATTATTACTATTATTATTATTATTATTATTATTACTATTATCAGTGTTATTACTGTTATTATCAGTGTTATTACTGTTATTATCAGTGTTATTACTACTATCAGTGTTATTACTATTATCAGTGTTATTACTATTATCAGTGTTATTACTGTTATCAGTGTTATTACTATTATCACTTTTATCATCACTGTTATCACCACTCCCATTGTAATCACCCGTCATCTTTGTCATATGAATAGTATGACTCGCCTTTTCTTATTGTTCTACTCTATCCTACTATGGGGGATCTTCTGTCCATGTCTCTGGATAGGCGGAGTATAGAATAGCCTCTTTCTCTCTTTCTTTCTTGTGTATTTGTGTCTCATCTATTCAAACCCATCTATAGTGCTCTACACACCAGGAGATTTTTCTGGCTTTTAGGCGGGGATATCTCCTTCCTTTTGAGACAAAATATCTTGCCTTCTATGGAACTGTGTTTTAAAGCAAAGGTTTGCTGATATCCAAATCATTATTTCCTTTTGTAGATACCTCAATATCAAATTGTATTATCAATGGAATATATTGTTTATGAATAAAATTGTTTATTGTAATAGTATGGCTAATACTATAGTATGACTGTAGCTACTGCCCAAGTGCATTCTCTCATAGCAATAGAATCCACACACCAATGGCCCTGTGATTTGTTATTGGGAGATAGATAACTATACTTGAGAATACACTCTAGACACCTTAGACACTTTAGACAGTATAAAACGAAGACTACCTAAGACTGACTTGAAAGGAGTCTTTACTTGCCTAATAACAATACAATGAGTGTCTTGTGGAATACAATGATATCAGACCCAGATGATGACACTGCTTACCTTTTTATCACTAGAATAGCCTTTGGTAGTGTCTATCACCTCCTTCTATTGTTTCTCTTTGTTAATAATGGCACACTACCTTGCTTATTTATGCTCATCTTGACGAGTACTTGAGTATCAAATTGTATAGACAGTGTTGGAAATAACAAAAGGATGGGATTATCAAAACAGATAATAGTTTTTCTTTCTCTATTATGATGTATTACACTTTTGCCTCTTTTTTCCTACAATCAAGTCAAACAATTCACACTCTATTTGCCTTAGGTCTAAAGAACAGTATTAGAAATAATATCTTGTTTTCACTAAGTACTATTGTTAATACCAGTTACAATGAGATAGTTGTTGAAGTGATTATGACTATTGAGTCAATATTTATACTAGTTTGCTATTTCTTTCTTTTTTTACTATGAATTTAATGAGATGTTATTATCGTATAGTTTTGATCCTTATAGCTTAAAGATATATATAAAAGTAGCCTCAAAATCCATACTATGTAACTTTGTAAAATATATCTTTTATTCTGTAATAAAGAGTACTAAGGTTATCAACAGGACCACTAGAGAGATGAATCTGTAGTTGTTTGGTCTCTATCAGGGACAACAAAATAGAGTATTGGATACAAAGGCTGGTCTATGGAAATCAAAGAGAGTGCATGAACAGGAACACAACACACGATTTGATCACAACGGGTAACTAGGCAACTGTTCTTTAAGGAATTGTTTGGAACAGAGATGTGAATGCATCAAAGAATATCTATACAATTGCAGAAGAGGGTTTAAATGGTCGCCACCGATCAGCTATTTTCTGTCGAGAAGAATAGATATTTGTATTCATATTCTACTATATCACCCTATCAAAGGTGGTTTCCTCCGGGATTCATATATTTACAGGTAAATCTACATAGTTTTTATTTAAAAAATTAACATGAATACATCTCACTATTTTCACACCTTTTCAAATCGACTTTCATTTTTAAACAATTGTATTTCGACTATTTCCTTTTATATCCTAAAGACCTCCTGGTGTATATAATGAATTCGATAGTCCCTTCTCTCTTTATTAAGCAGTCACTCTCCTCCCATTTCTTCTTTCTGCCTTTGTCCATTCCTCTTATTATGGCTTCTGTTAAGGTGTTCACGGGAGAGAGCATAAAAAAGTCACAGGAAAACAGAAAAAAGGTCTATAAGAATGCACTTGACTCGCCTTTTGTCCTCAAGTGGTAAGCCGTGGTATAGACACTGATCAGAGTAACTCCATACTCTAGGCCTGCTACTGATCAGAAACAAGGCGAGACCATGCTAAAGCAACTCCAAGAGTAAGTGGCAGCAACACAAGGAGGAACTTAACAGACTATGCAGAATCCTTGAACCAGTGGCTCACTACAGAAGAGAAACCCATCAGCTTGGAGTCAAGAGTGGACATAAAAACAAGCGGAAACAAGAGAGGGAACAGGTGTCTGGAGAGACAGCCCACCCACTGACGATAGACGCCCCCGAGATTCTTCAACGTGTGGTCATAGGCATTAACCAAGTCACAGGCTACATGGAATCAGTCATACGAGACAAGTACAACGGAAAAACAACCGAGAACTTGGCTGTGTTTGTTTGTAAAAGAGACACCCAACCTCCCCATTTGGTGGCCCATTTGCTGTCCATGGCAGCTATAGCAGAGTGCAAGATTATCTCACTACCAAAGGCATCAGAGGAAGCATTGGCTCTTGTTCTTGGAGTGAACCGTGCCTGTACACTAGCCATAAGAGTAAGATAAAGGGGACAGCATCCTGTCCTGTGTTGCATTCCATTGACCTCTTATGTATCTAGCTCAACCGAGAGTATAAGAAGGAAGAGGCACTATATTTGAGTGTGGATCAGATCAAGTCTGTAGAAGCACCGTGGCTAGTACCTACTATGACAGAAATACACCATTTCAAACCTACCAACATCAAGATATTAGAAACAACCGCTCCTGTCGAGAAAAAGGGCCAGAAACGATCTACGGAAGAATCCAAGAAGAATCCACCCAAGAAGATGAAACTGTAAATAGTGTACATACAATAGACAAAAGAAGAAGAAAAAAAAGTCCAACTGTATTGCCTAGTCTCTTGTGCTTTAATGAACAACCGTGAAGCTACAAATAATAACACAAGAAATATATATAAAATATATATATAAAAAGACGCATCTACCATGCCCTCATAAACATAACAACTTATTTCTGGGGGAAAGGGTGTTTGGGTGGCATGGACTGTCCTGGTCTTTGAGTAAGATTAAGAAGTTGGTTCACAGGAACCGTCAAACCATGGTACTCAGCACATCTATTGTGCCCTCAGTATAAGTAAAGGATGTCTACACCCTAGAAACCTAAAGAATCCTCCCATCCACTTACCGTCCATCTAATGTAGTACCACCCATGAATGTGATATCAAAGATAACATCGACAAGGGCATCCTGGAAAGCAATCACAGTTCCCTTTGTACCCAGAGGAACAACACCTGTACTCAAGGCATACACTACACGATGACCCAACTTGAATACTTGATCCACCATCTTGTACTCCACATCACAGGGTCTTAGTAGTACATTACGAGGAATACGCATAATCAGCACCTTTTTGAGATCCAACTCATCCTGCTTTTCATGGTATGCTTGGCCTATGGATTCAATCTCTTCTACGTAAGGCTATTTTTAAGTAAGTAACACATTCCCATCCAGTAGAAAAAGCCCTACCTTCTCCAGTTGCTCACTCCTAATAGGTGCTTGAGGAAGATTAGCAATGTCTTTTGCTGTAACCCATGCCTTCATGGCCTGCAATTCCTTGGCTGGATTGTCCGTCCATGTCATGTCGTTCATATGCAACAGGCCGCTATTTTTACTCGACTTCATAAAAGCAATGAACTTGGGGAATGATCTGATATAGTCCTCAATAAGAGCAATGGCTTTTTCAGAGTACTCCCATACACCATTGGCATTCTTCCGAGTATAGCCCATGACTTTCTGTTGCTTGGACTCAAATTTAAGACTCAAACCAACATGAACACGCTGGTTTGTCTTGTTCTTGATCTGGACAGAGGAAGTGATTCTGGAGAGACAGAGTCCATTGATCTTGAGTTGAACGCACAAGTCATACGAAGGAACATAAACCATATTATGCTCTTGATTCTTGACAATGGAAGCAAAGTTGGGCTCAAAACATTCCTTTGCTTTGGCAGGAACAATCATCTCGATATCCACATGGTTGGCCTCTTTGTGGCCTACAACTGTAGCCAGAGCACCGTAATAAGTACCTCCCAAGAAGAATACCTTGCTATCCACTGCAAAGCCCTCTGTTGTGTTTGGAGCAGGGCGCTCCATGTAGCGTGGGTCATCATGAGTGACTTTGGTAACGCATAGTTGAATAGGCACTAGATCTTCTTGTGCAGGATTCAGGTATTCCTTAACAAGAGCACCGTCTTCTGTGAACTTCATGCCACGAATAGCACAGACATGCAACGCAACATCGACGGGTCCAACATGTAAGCCGAATCTTTTGCTACAGAGGTATTCAACACGGCCCACACGTTTATTCCAGTTCTGTTCTTCGTCTTGATCATGCACTTCTTCCAGTATCTGCTTCTTTTTACCAGAGAACCGTGTATAGTACTTGAGTTGTTCGTTGGATACACCAATCACAACAGCTTCTTGTAAGTAAGGGTAGCCTAGAAAGAGAAGATGAAAAAAGAAAAAGAAAAAGAAAAAAAGGTCAAGGTATGTCTAGGCTGGGATCTTGATGACAAGTATGACTTACTAATATACACTCGCTTGTAAAGAAGAAGCTTAGCTATCTCTTCTATGGGTGTGTCTTTAAACCTGTTCTTTAAAGTAACCACAATCGTCTCATTTCTAATCCACACATTAGTTACTCTTCTTTTCTTTTTCTATTTATTTAATGTCTACTTACTTGCTAGGCTGTTGGAATACAGTGACACCATGGTACTTGAGCCCGGCAGTATGAGGAATTGTATGCAAAGAAGGAAATCCGGCCAAGGCATTTTTCCCCAAGAACACACCCTCTGACAGCCCCTTATTAAGACGTGTACCCTCCAGACTGGGCAAATGGTACACTTCTTCACGGGCAGAACAGTAGTACAGATCAGGGAATACGCCAGGAAGAGGACTTGGGTAGGCTACTCCGTGTTCAGAATCCTTTTGGACAAGAGTAGAATCATAAATGACCTTGTAGCAGTTGCCATGGTTGGACATGGATCTCTCCTGCTTTGTGAGACGGTGTTCTCGTGCTTTCATTGCCTCTAGAAGACGTCTTTCGTCAATAAAGGGAATCTTAATAACAGCTTCCCAGTCTTGCTTCTTCCCATTCATATCAATCTCAAAATCACGAGGATAGAAATCAATAATGGGAGAAGAGGGATCTGTCATCAATTCCTAGTGTATAACATAAGTGGGCTGCTGCTGTGTTTGTTTGAAAATACGTGTCAACTCACTTGATAGGGTACAGGAAGAAGCTTCTTGCTTAGACCAGGCAATACACCCATCAATTGTTCAAAGGGTGTAAAGGGTGTTCCTAGATCAAACTGCATGTCTTGGTATTTTGACAAATTGACTAGATCCGATATTCTTGGTGCATAATAGTAAGGGTAGAACCATCCCCAAGAAGTAACACCATTGTAATAGTAGTGCAGAACCCACTGGATGCCTGTGATATAGGCACACACAACATTCTCTAATTGTTCTTTGTTTGTGTTATCAATCCCCATTTTACCCTATGTATTATTATTAGATGATTCAGTCTGTGCCCTTGTTTCTATAGAATAGAATCTAGCTATTGTTTCTATTCTCCTTACCATGTAGTAATTGGCTTTCCATTCCTTAACACCCATGTCGTGTCTCTCCTTCTCCTGTCGTTCTAACTCTGCTTCTGCCTCGGGATCATGATTGATTTGGGCCTTGGCATACTTGGCCAGCACTCTATCGCGTGCAGCAATGGCCTCCTCATCTATCTCCTCCTCTTCTTCACTCTCATCACTCTGGTAGAAATGAATCATAATAGATTTGCTACCGTCTTGATTGGATGTTTCTGTCACGCAATGGAGACTCAATTGACGCGCCAAGGTCTCTATGAACTTGCGGTCGGGTGGCTTCATATCATACGAAAAGCGGAGGACACCTGCCTTTGCTGGTGTGTTTTCCAGTACATAGGCTTTGATCTTTAAGAACAATTTCTTTTGTGATAGTGTCATGGCTATTCAAAACAAGATGGAAAATAAGGTTGTTGGGTGTGAGCGTGTTCCTTACTCTACCCACACACAACCCACAACTTACATAATGACTTTTTCTTCTTCTCAATCTGATGAAGGGCTTCACGCTCTTGGTATCCATCCTCCTCCTTGCCTGCAAGGTATAGTCCATTCACACACTCTGCTTGGAAGGCATCCTCCTCTACTTGAAGAGCAATCTCCTGCATCATCATCTCAAGTCTTTTCATGGAGACACGGCCACTTTCTTGGAGATATCCATCACTCTTGGACAACACGCGTTTGTAGATATTAAACATGAGGTCCATAGCACCCTCATTAATATGAAGGTTGGGGAGATGAGGTAAAAAGTCATTGCCAATGAACAAGGCTAACAGTACGAAGTCATCAATAATACGTTCTAGATCATACTCAAAGGACAAGAGTGTCTTTAAAGAAGAGAATTCCAAATCCAGGTATTCACGAATAAGAGAGTGATGCATCAAGTAAAAGTTGGTTGAATCGAGACTACAGCAGCATTTAAGAACAAACCAAGAAGAGTCTCTCTCTCTCTCTCTTATACATATACATAGGGTGGTGTGTTTTACCTTGCTTTCTTTTTACGGTTCTGCTTGCCAAATACTACTTCCTCACGCAACAGGGCAAAATGAGGATCATGACTCACCAATCCCAGCATAATAAGATCCGCATCCAGGCCATAAAGACAGTGTCGTGTGTTGGGATTATAATGGGTCTGTGCCTTTGATAATCGAATGTAGTCCATGATTTTATGCTCTCCTTCACCAGGCACATCAGGACCAGACAGGATGACTTCTACTCCTTGCCAATGGGCATCTTCGGTCATCTTTTTATTGATAAAATACCGCAGTTGTTGTGTGAGTTTGCTCATGAAATCAGTGCCTAGAAGAATAAAACACACCATCAGCACAAACCAAGGAATAGACTTGTATTTATTTACCTGGTGTGATACAGTTGCTGTCAAAGGGGTCTTCCTGGGGTAAGACTTCACCCTTGAGAAGAGCAGCCTGGCGGGTATCTTCAGCATCTTTTGCTGTTCTAAATCTTCGGGAGCGCTGTTGATTCATCTTTGCTCTTGGGGCAACACCATCTACAGCAAGAAAGAATACTTTCTTTGGCTTGATTTTGGTGAAGATGTGGTCTACATAATTAAAGATGGCGATCCATATCTGCTCTTCTGTGATTCTAAAGTGGACACTTTCATTGTTGTTGTGGGAGCAGTTGTGGACAATGCCATTCATATCCAGGTACAAATTATCTGTGAACAGTCCAACCGCAGTAGGATTAGAACAACAAGAGCAGTGTGTGTGTGTGTGTGTGTGTGTGTGTGTGTGTGTTTGTGTGTTTGTGTGTTTGTGTGTTTGTTTGTGTGTGTTGATTTAGGCTGTCTACTAGGAAGAAATAACACAGACACTCTCCCTACCAAATTCTGGTATTCTGTTTTCAGCAATAAGCTGTGAGGACATTGGATAGCGTTCACTGTAAAGACAGGTAGACAGACAGACAGTATTTATGAGTTTCTCTATTACTTTTGCTGGTGGTGCAATCCGGTCTGTTACGTGTACCTTATCCATCGGAAGAATTTTGGAATTCCCATAGTGTAGTATTAGTGCAAGTGGAGAGAGAGAACAAAAGAAGGAAAAAGTAAATAAATAGAAACAAGACCAAAGCTACTTTGTAGAATTGTCTCTTTCATGACGTGTGCTGAGGTGAGACTACACACCAGGAGATTTTTCTGGCTTTTAGGCGGGGATATCTCCTTCCTTTTGAGACAAAATATCTTGCCTTCTATGGAACTGTGTTTTAAAGCAAAGGTTTGCTGATATCCAAATCATTATTTCCTTTTGTAGATACCTCAATATCAAATTGTATTATCAATGGAATATATTGTTTATGAATAAAATTGTTTATTGTAATAGTATGGCTAATACTATAGTATGACTGTAGCTACTGCCCAAGTGCATTCTCTCATAGCAATAGAATCCACACACCAATGGCCCTGTGATTTGTTATTGGGAGATAGATAACTATACTTGAGAATACACTCTAGACACCTTAGACACTTTAGACAGTATAAAACGAAGACTACCTAAGACTGACTTGAAAGGAGTCTTTACTTGCCTAATAACAATACAATGAGTGTCTTGTGGAATACAATGAGCTAAAGCCCAGATGAAAAGCTCTTCTAACAGTTACTCTTATTTTTGTTCTCAAGATCTGCCACACTTGTAGCACACATAACCTCACTGAGGTATTAGTGAATTTCAACACTATCCACGCTTGCCAAGGTTGTGGAATTGTTTGGAACAGAGATGTGAATGCATCAAAGAATATCTATACGATTGCAGAAGAGCCTTTAAAGGGTTGCCACCGACCAGTTCCATTCTGTAGAAAAGAATAGATATTCTTTGATGCATTCATATTATATATCGCCACATCGAAAGTGGTTTCCTCCGGGATTCAGATATTTACAGGTAAATTATAATAATAATCTTTATTTAAAAACTAACATGAATACATCTCACTTTATTTTCACACCTTTTCAAATCGATGTGTCATTTTTAAACAGTTGTATTTTAACTATTTCTTTTTATATTCTAAAGATCTGGTGTGTAAAGGAAGAGGAATAATAATATTGTCATTTAAAACACCGTCTCCCTTTGATTGACAGTATACTCCATTTAGATATAAATCTTTCATAAAAGGAAGAATATGTTTGATAATGGTCACTCATTTATATTTTATTCTCAATTTAAATAACCGAATAGAGTGCTGTCAATTACAAGGTGTTGTTGGCTGTCATTTCATCATGTCAGAAAGAGGGTTTCTTTTATTAGGAGATGACCAATCAAAGAAAATATAAATACAATCAATCTATTCTATCATTAAGAAGAAGATTGAGTGTATTTATATTGAATAGAGTAGTAGAATGGATCCATTATTAGTACACACACCTATCACTCCCACATACCACAAATACAAGTCTATGTATTGTGACTGGTTATTATGGAAATATCTTATGTTTATCTATATTGTCCTGTTATGGTGATCTATAGCTAATAGGGTCTATTCTGTAACTTTTTCTTTTGACAATGACTTGTGCATGGAAACGAGGATCAATCTATGAACAAATCAGATAAATAAGATACTGTTTCTAGATGCACCATCAGATATAAATGAATAGAACACGTCTGTTGATTGTATTCTATAACAAGACAGTGGATGCCCTTGTGTGCACCTTTGTCAATGGTCTATGTATAGACACTCTTTTTATGGTCATAACCAAGGATCGACTTGGATGTGTGCTTGGCTCTTGACTTGTGCTTGGAATTCTCCCTCTTTATTATGGACAGGTAGATACAGATGGGCTTGTTAAAGAGGATTGCTCTCTTCAACTACAGTCTACACATGGACAGGTCTATTCTAAGTATGTTCTCGGTCTATTCTGGGTCGATTGATATAAGTACAGCACCCATTGTGTCTTTACTTCTTCTTGCCTATAAAGACAATCAGTTCTTCTTTGTAACCAATAACAATACATCACAAATAAACCCATCCATTGTTTTTAACACTCACACACTTATGCACAGACACTTTTGCAAGTCCCAAAAGTAAACAATGGGGAAAAGTGTTAAAGAGTAAAAAAAAATACTCTTTTTCTTTTCTTTTTTATTTTATTATATATTTTTATCAGTGTTGTTTTTATTTTGGTTGTGTTTACTTTGTTAACAGCACTCTATCAACACCCACCTAACTATTGGAAGCAGATGTATTGGAAGCATCTTGCTTATACTCCACAACCTCCATTACCTACTTCATTGACTTTGCCCGCAACAGCAGCAGAAACAACAACTTCACCTCTGTCTGTCCCTATCCCTATGCCAACAATAGCAGCCGTACAAACACGCAAACAGGAAAAGGCACATCTTGTAACAGACAAAGACGTTCCTTCTGTGCTTGTGGATAGAAAACATGGAAAGCGCTATATGAAAGGCACTTGTTTGGGAGAGGTAGGCAGCGAGGCCCTTGAACTGTCATGACTCAACAAGACAAGGGAGGATTCGCTAGAGTCTATCAAGTCAAAGGAGAACAGAATGAGATGTACGCTGCCAAAGTCGTGGCAAAGGCAGCACTACGTCCCAACAAAAACAAAGAAAAGCTATTAGCAGAAATCAATATCCATCGATCCATGAACCACCACTCTATTCTGCGCTTCTTCAATTGCTTTGAAGATACCTACAATGTGTATATGATTGTTGAATTCTGTCACAACAAAGTAAGAATGGCCTATCATTGCTATTTCCTCATGTAGTGACCCTTCTTTTTCTACCTGTAGACACTGGCTGAACTAATGAAGACACGTGGAAGATTGACAGAGCCAGAAGTTCGGTTTATTCTTATTCAAACCTTGGATGCATGTCTGTACATGCACGAAAACAGAGTCATCCATAGAGATATCAAGTTGGGAAATATTCTTCTGGATAAGAATATGGATGTTAAAGTGGGTGATTTTGGATTATCCGCTCTTTTACTTAGTAAAGAAGAACGAAAAAGGTAAGAGAGGACTTTAATAGAAAGATAAATCACTCATGGCATTAGAACAATATGCGGTACTCCTAACTACATTGCACCTGAAATACTGTTTGGCAAAGAGGGTCATGATTGTAAAGTGGACATTTGGTCTATTGGAGTATTAACGTAAGGATACTTAGATGAAGAAGTAACTCATATTTATGCGGGATATTCTATAGATACACTCTTCTTGTGGGTCGTCATCCTTTTCATCAGAATGATCTACGAGAGATCTACAAGTAAACAAGCAATAGTAGTAGTAGTAGTAATCTTATTAATATTAATAACAAGACCTTGTATGTTTGTACTGATAGAAAAATCCGCCATAACTCCCTAGAGGCCTCCTATGAATTCCCACCAGAGATCCATATCTCAAAGGTAGTAAGGGATCTTATTGCACATCTTCTTGTCAATGATCCTAGTAAGTTATAAAAGATAAATGAGCTTTTTAATGTGTATGCAGTGCTTATTGATAATGTCTATTTGCTTTCTTGCTGACTCTAGAGAAGCGCCTTTCTATTCCACAAGTCCTGATGCATCTATTCTTCCATGGAAACTTACCAGAACGCCTTCCACTTATCTCCTTAGTGAGAAAACCAACCCGAGAAGAAATGTTTCCTGATCCACCTCAGAAAAGCCTACAGGCTTCTGGGAAAGCAGCAGATGCCCTTCGAAGTGCTATAGGTGGTGCTACAGAATACATTGAGCGTAAATCACTGGCTCCTCTCGAACTACTCTCAGGTAAAGTATGAGACAAAGACATGGCCACCTAACATAAACACAAAGAAAATGTACCGGACTATCGAAGCCAGTTTCCTGCTCTAAAAAAGGCCATTTACAATCAACAGCCTATTTCTACACCTATACCAACGAATCAAAAGAGGTACGGTGATTTTATCTCTGTCATGATGAGTGTACTGATCGTTCTATTGAACGGATGATACGTTACTCTCTTTTCTAGAAGCAGTCTTGTTACTACAGAAGGATCTAGACAACGCAGAAAGATGGGACCATTGCAGCTTAATCCATCTCCTACAGCTTTAGATATGCCAAGAAAATCCCCTTTAGAACCACTTCATCAGAATATTAACATCAAGACACCTGCATTACTTTCTCAGCAGCAAGAGTCTAGACGGCTGGATAGACTAGCGCCTGTAGTCCCTCTTCCATTGAAGATGGACAACCAAGCTACCAAGGAGAATTATCGGGAACCTATAAGAGAACAGAGACATAAGCTCATGCAGAAGATGCCAAAGACAGTGCCAGTGTATCAGGAAAAGGAATCTCGAGTTACAGCATTGGCACGATATTATGATCTAGCAGCCTCAGAGCCAGATCCTATCTATCTTATAAAGAAGTCTCTAGAAGCATCAAAGTCGCATGTTCCTATCTCTGCAAAGCCAACAGAGAATAACACTGCTTGTGGTGTCTACCCAGGACTACAAAGATCAACCCCACAGCCATTGACATTTCGAAAACCGGAACCACTGCTGTCACCCTCTGCTACTGTTATCAACAGTACTAATACTGCCAATACTACTGCAAAATACCGTTCTCACCAGAGTTCTATAAAAATACTGCCTGGACATGAAAATAACTTTACGTATTTCAAAAAAGCGGCAGTTCCAACACCTGTAATAAGAACAGCTTCTAAATATTCTATACCTACAGAAATATGCACTTTCCATGAAACATCGCCTTATCTCCATGAAAAGACTCGCCCACAGTCTATTTGTTCATCAGAATCCCTTGTGAATAAACCATTGACACCAAAACATAGACAAGAACTTCCTTCTCTACCTCCTTTTTCTCCTTCTTCTGTATCCACAGTCAGAAGCACCACAATCCCACATCCACATACGCCCACAACCCCACGTCCACATACGCCCACGACTCCACATGTACAGACTTCTCTAACATCTGAGGCACCTAAGGATGTGTCTGAGAATTCAACAGTCAATACTATGTCAAGCTATCCCATCACCCATCATATGTCCCATTTAAGCATGACACACACTAACGAACACTCTCTGCCTAAACCTAATATTGAAGAAACGGCAGTATCTAATCATTCTTCTCGAGGTAAGATTTCTCTTTCTTTTTGTCTTGAATATGCAACAAAATGCACTAACTATGCCTACTGTCTCATCAGCCACTGCTACTGAGAAGTCAAACTTGTCTTTATCCACACCCATCTATAAACCCGCCTATATATCTACACTACAATTCTTGAAGCGTCTCTCTAGAACACTACACTGCTACATAGCCAATGTTCCTCTTACTCTGTCTCCTACTAACAAACCCCATACTGAAGAAAAACCAACACCCTTTAAATGGAGCAATGATAACACATTTGTAGATAACTGGATTGACTATACTAGTCGTTATGGATTTTGTTATGGATTGACAGATGGTAAAAAGGGGTTTTTGTTCAATGATCAAACGAGTCTGACTACACAGGATGAAATGTAAGGCCTTTAGTCTCCAGACTTATTTTCTTGATCCATTTACTCTCTACACACCCACCACTCACCTACTACTCCACCCTTCTATAGTACATTTATCTATCATAATGACTTTTCTGATCCTGTGTATCAATCCTATCACAAAAATGATGTTCCTGATTTCTTAACAAAGAAGCATAAACTCATCAGTACGCTTATACACTACATGAATGACAATCTAGGGAAGACTGGTCCTGAGGCTCCTCTATTCAAAACATCCAAAAGTGTCTATGTATCAAAGTTTATGGCTGGTAACGACGCAGTTGTGTTCAAGCTTACTAACAATGTGATTCAGGTAATGCATAAGTGTGTTAATGTCCATGGGTGTCTAAATTTTCTTCTTTTTCTTCTTTTTCTTATGCTTATGTGTTTATATGTTTTTCTATGTATAGTTTAATTTCTATGATGGTAATAAGCTTGCCATTGCTGAATACGGTGAACATTTGATCCATCTCGACCCAAGTAGAAATCCAAGGCGTTATACTATGAAGCACATCTTTGCTTCTCGAGATGACTTTTTGATTGACTATGTTAAAAGTGCATTACAAATCATTGATGAGAACATTCAGTATCAGTCTTGATTATTATTTTTCTTTTTCCTTCTTTTGATGGTACTTACTTGTATAGAATCTCTTGTATTTTCTCTTTTTCTTTCTCTTTTAATTTTAATTTTATTTTGTATTTACTGTTTAGCTGTATTTTTTTAGTGTATGTTTGCTTCTTTGCTCATACTTTTGCTTTTTTTTCTTAATGTTAATCTATTAAATGTTCAACTGTTGCTTTTTATTTTTGTAGAAGGAAAAGAAGGGCATTTTCCTTGTCAGTAGTTTATTCAGCATAGAATTCATAACAAGAGAATAGAAAATGATATCCACACTAAATGGATCTATGGTTATTGGATTAGAGTGTACTATTTAGTAGTAGCAGTTGCTGTTGTAAACTGTTAATTTACAAATCAATAAAGGATACTTCTTAGGACTTTGAGACTGAATATCAACACATATTGAAGCAATAAAGAGTTTTATTCAAAAGTCATAAAACCTATTTATTGAGTCAACTTGAGATGGTAAGACTTGATTCTATAAAAGCAACATAGGTAATATGAGTATTATTATACAAACACTCTTTTGCATCTTGGAGAGTCTTTCTATTTACCTCACAAAGTTATTAAATCCAGCCTTACTCATGGAGAATCCTGATCCACTGTCTTTTACACCCACCCAAGCAAGAGCAGGATCAATGTAATCACAACGGTTCATAAACCATGTGCCAGTTTCGATCTGGTCTCCTATAGCAATGGCCTTCTCAGAACTGCATGTCCAAATACTGGCAGTGAGTCCATAGTTAGAGTCATTCATCAGTCGAATGGCCTCTTCATCTGAAGCAACAGGCATGATAGCCAACACAGGGCCAAAAGTCTAATAGATACACTAGTGGATAAATACAAGAGTAGATCACAAGCAGTTGATACTATATGTCTATAGTGTACCTCTTCTTTCATCACCAACATGTCGTGGGTCACATTGACCAGGATCTGTGGACCAACATAGGTTGTACCAGCCTAGGACAAAAGAATGAATACAATGTTGATACTATGTTATGGGTTATCGTTTGATAAATTACCTTGTCAGCAGTAAAGTACTTTGTAGTATCAATCAACAGTTTGGCACCTTTGCTTTCTGAAATAGACATTCATACAGTTATTACATCTTCTCAGTAGTATTTTCTTACCAGCATCCTTAATGTGTGCTCTCACATTATCAGCAAAGCGCACATTTGCCATGGGACCAAGGGTTGTCTCCATAGCATTTGGATTACCAAGAACGTAGGTCTAGTAAAGGCGTGAACTCACTCTTCTTTTGGTATTGAACTGTAATAGTTTATTTTTATTTACCTCGGTAAGACTCACAGCCTTCTTAACAAAGGCATCATACACACTCTCTGCAACATAGCAGCGTTCAATAGAACAACAGCACTGTCCAGAATTAAAAAAGGCACCATCGACAATGTTCTCCACTGCATAGTCAATGTTGGCATCAGCCAATACATAAGCAGGATCTTTGCCACCAAGCTCCATGCCTGAGCCTAAAGAGGACAGGAAGAAACACCATGCCTTTATGTTAGCATCACAGAATTCTAATCCATCCACCCCATCTCTTTCTATTTCTTACCAACCAACCGCTGGCTTGCACCAATGGACTCTCGGATCTTCTTTCCAACGGCAACACTGCCTGTAAAACTGACGAAATGAATGTCAGCGTGTCTCACAATAAAGTCTGCTCCACGATCATCGACATGAATGGCTTGAATAATAGCAGAAGGTACGCCAGCCTCACGCAATGCTTCTACCAACACATCAGCACACTTTGGGGTTTGTGGACTTTGCTTCAGAAGAACAGGGTTGCCTGCCAAAAGAGCAGGAATGACATTGTTCACTAGAGAATGATCATAGTCCTCGGATGAGTACCTTTCTTTTTCTTTTTCTTTTTCTTTTTCTTTTTCTTTTTCCTACTGCTACACAATGTATGTGTCTGCCTTGTTATTATTTACCAGCTGTGAGATATGGATAATTCCAGGAAGCAATAATAAACACAGACCCAACAGGTTCTTTCTTCATAAAGCGCTTTGTGTTGGGCTGGTCTTCGATCACTTCATCCTTCAGACTCTCTTCTGCTACTGAACAAAAGTAGTTTGTTCTCTCAAGAACTCCTTTGATTTCCCCTCCTCCATAGCGTCTTGGTCTTCCCATTTGAGATACCAAACTCTCTGTTACTTGTTCTTGCTTGGTCTCAAAGACAGCACAGAACTTTTGGATAATAGCCACGCGTTCTGCTACAGGTACCTTCTTCCATGCAGGAAAGGCCTGCTTGGCAGCAGCAATACTCTTATTGATATCTGTCTCTGTTTGGCATTCGATCTCAAATAGGACTTGGTGGTCTACAGGAGAAATAACAGGAAGACTGGGCATAGTGTCTTGAGTACAGTGGTAGGAATAGCAAAAGAAGAAAAGAACAAGGGCGATGGACGATGGGGCTAGATCTGCGTGTAAAATAACCTATCTTGTCAGTTACACTGGAGGTGCATTTTCATATCATCTGTTTAGAACTCAGGCTGAGGGAAAAGGTAAGAAAGAGGGTTATCCTATACTCTTGTAAGCCATTATAGATGACATTTGCCTTCTATTGTGTGTGTTTTTGTGTGTGGATGAATATAGACAAAAGAAGAATAAGAAAGAGGGATTTACATATCATAAAAAAAATAGAATCAAAGGAGAAAAAGAATAAAAACTAAAAACTAAAAGACATTTCAGATCAATGCTACAATTACTATTACCATTACTGTTACTGTTACAACTAGTATTGCCAACACTACAGTAACAATAATAAAAATGACTACAAAAAACATAGCTATTTCAGGAATGAAAATAGCTTTGACCAGAGACTCTTCTTTGCTGTGATATTTTCTTCTACGGAGACTACAGACTCCATTGATTCTTGCTTGATACTTGAAGCAGTATTTTCGGGCTCTATTTCCATAGCCACTTCTTCTTTTGTAAGTTCTGAGGCATGGGTCTCTGAGGAATAGTTCGGTGTATCTTCAAAATTCATTGATGAGTCTACAGTAGAAGAATAAACAGTAGTCATTGATGTGGTAATATAAGAATCTGTGGATATTGCAGAGGTTTGCTCTGGATCTTCTATTATATCCAATGTGGTGTTCTCGGCAGGTACATCTGTGTTCTCAACAGCCTCTGTCTCCGTTATGCCACATACAGAAGAGTCATTTGATGCAGTAACTACTATGGATTCAATAGTATCTTGATAAACAGTGATTGTAATATGATCTTGACTAACAATGGTGTCTTTTTCTGATTCCGGTTCTTTGGAACTATTATGTAAATATTCTTCTTGGATTAGAGAATTATTTGTGTCTTTGGAATGACATTCTGTATCGGTCTTATTAGTGTCAGCTTCATCTATTTTCTCTTTTTCTTCTACTAAGATCATAGAAGAATCCATTGTCTCGGAAAGGGTCTCATTACTGACTTCAATAAGTGTCTGATCATCTTCATCTGTGGATACTTGAGTAAACACTTCTTTCTCCCTGTTACTTATTACAGGCATGGTAGCAATCTCTTCATAAGTATACATTTCCTCCATAGTAGGTGAACTTGAAATCTTACTGAGTTCCTCTTTTGTATCTACAACTGAGTCATTTTCATCTACTGGAACAGGCTCACTCTCCATGCTGTCTGTCTTGAGTGATCTGTTGTTGTGGTTGTATTGAGAAGATGTCTCCATCTCTTCTTTCATAGTTGATTTAGTCTCTTTCTTTAATATACTGGCATCATTTGAAATTGTCTGGAATTGAGGAGGAACAACCACAAGTGCATTCCAATCATAATCATCAGACACTTGATGGCCAAGCTCCTTTTGTTTGTTTGTACGCATACTTCTCTTTCTTTTGTCTTTCTTTACCCCAGCAGAAGTACCTAATATGACTGCTGGTGGTTTAGATGACTTGCTATTCTTCTTCTCTGTTTCAGGAAGAAATATATCTTTAATATGTCTCTCTTCTAATGAATTGTTGTTGTTGGATGTTACTGTCCAGTCAGATGCAGCAAACATGACACGTCGAGGGTTGAGTTTACGACGCTTGCTGGTAGGTCGAAGGGTTATCTCGGTGTGATTATGAGTCTTTGTGTCCAAGGAACCGTCTTCTGGGGTTGTTGTGGAGGCATCTTTTGTTGTTGCTTCATTCAGAAGTTTCTCATTTTCGGAAAAGGTGGAGTATCCACTGCTGCGAGATCTTTTGCTTACTAGGAAGAGAGCTTATAAGAAGAGATGCACATATACACCTGCAGCCAACAAGTACCTTCTTTTAAGCGTCTAGAATATCTTGTTTTTGAGTTTGTTTTGGGAGATATCCCCAGTTTGGATAAAGTTTGTTTTGCTTTCATTGCTTCAAGATAATAATAGATGAGCAAAGAAAAAAGACTGACTGTGATCTGTACTTCGGGAGAATATATCCTGTTTGGTCACGGTCACATGTTCAGATAGTATTGTAAATTATGAAAAAGAAAAGGCTCAAGTTGTAGATTCTCTGACTCTATTTGTTATATGTTATTCTACTTGTTTTATATATTTGTATTTATAATAAAGATACGTTCAATACATATTAAAGTCTTCTAACTCATATAAAACATAAATTAGTGTTTTATCTGAATTGAAAAAGTAGAGACTGTAGAAATGACAGGACTTTATCCAAGATTAGGTTGCTTTTTATTTGGTGGAATAGACAACTCTTTATATACTCATCAGTTGCCATGGTTACACATCTGTGCTTCTTGTAGTTGAGCCTACACACATACCCTATCTTATTTATCAGTATTGATGCAATTGGTGCTACCTCTGTTAGACATGTCTCTGTATTGACTCTGGATATAACAATTAGGTTAACAGAATAGTAAATATGAGTTTGTTTGGCAAAAAGTCTTAGTAGTTGGTACTACTACCCTTTCCTTCAATGATAGTCCCACATCTTCAAGACATGCTCTTGATGAGGCTGTTGATATTTTCTAATGGTATTATTTTTTTTGCCATTCGAGCAAGAGAGCAGCCTCCACACTCTGAAGAGTAATATTAATAGTCATACTCTTTTGAACCTCATGGTCTAAAATACCTCAAAGGTGCTCAATTGGATTCAAATTAGAGATATGTGAAGGTTGATCCTTTATTACAGCCACTGTGATATTAAAGAACAAAAAAAGTGCCTTTGCAGAACAAATTGATTATAAAATGAGTCTCTTTGTCATCCTTTTAATAACAAAGTGAGGAGAGAATCATGACAAAAGAATTTGTTCTTTAATATTGTTGTAAAGGTGAAGGCTTTTCCCCCTTGAAACACGTATAGGACAAGGGAGGGAAAACCATCCCTGAATTTACTGAGAAGCTATTACTGTATAACTTAGATCTTTGTAGCATAGAAAAAATATGTATATAAGTAGACCCAAATTCATACAATGAATCTTTGAGAAATATATCCTTTAATTCAAACAAACACACCTCTTATTTTTGGGTTTTCCAACAATATCAAAAATAGAAAAAAAAATTCATTCAATCATAGCTGTTAATCTATATCTGAATCTTGTGTATTAGATATATAATGAATGACCACTATAGATGTTGAGAATAGTGAATACATGGCTCTTCCTAATAAAACTCTGGAAGGTACCCTAAGCAACCACCATTGCCTACTTCAACCACCACCACACCAACCTCCAGGATTCCACCTATATCCTATGCTAGGAGTGCCCAAAGGAGTATCCCTACCACCTTCACTTCTGTGCGCTCCAAGGTAGTCATTTCCAAGAAGGACCCTCTTGCTCTCCCCCGTCAATGGCAGATAGGCACCACTGCCCATTTGGTTTTCTATTTGGTGCCAACAAAAGACACGCTTGTCAGAAGACAGTTCTGGGACGCTCTTTTTGCCTTCTTCCCCCAAGGAACTAACACCTTTGTTAGTTCACAGGAAAAGGATGGCAAAGAAACCATCAAGGTCCACTTGCCTGACCAAGTGGTGTGCAAACGCACCATCTCCTCCCCTCTTCTTGTCGATGGTTCCTCTGTTTTTGCCTCTCCTGCCGTGTCCGCCAAGAATAAACTTTTAAAGGTGAACCTCACCAAGATCTCCTTTGATGACTTTGTCATGATAAAAAAATACCTTTGCTCCTGTCTCTCTCCTTTTGGCAAGGTCCAAGAAATTGTTCTTTACAAGGAAGACATCTTTTTTCCATAGTGCAGGCTATATCTATATAGCGCGCCCACCCAACTCCAACAAGACCCTGCTCCCCCTCCAGCACCGTATCTCCTACAATGCCACCACCACTATCTTGGCCACATGGACCCATATGGGGATTCATTGCAGATACTGTAAGGACATGAGCCACGATGTTGACACCTGTCCCACTCGTCCCAGAGAGGGTCGCAGCTGCTACTTGTACAGAGAGAAAGGGCACTTACAGAGTAAGTGCACAAGAGTGCCTGCTGCTGATGCTCTCCCCAACACCTGCCAATGCAAGATGGCTAAGAAACTAGAGATTCTCTTGTCCCCACCCACATCCCTACAACAGTGCCCACCACCACAGATACAGTCAAGCCTGTTAATGCAGAGAAAGCCCCAATGACTCTGGATATGCTTCCTGGCAGTCAGTTCCAGCCTGAAAAGGCAATTCTATACCACCACCAATAATGTTCCCTAACCCACCCAACAACTTGTGATTGAAGGGTATGATCATGTAGACACCTCTCAACAAGAAGAGTTCTATGTGGATCCTCTTGCAGAAGTCCAAGAAGATGAAGTGATCTTGGACAGTGACATGGAAGATGAAGATCCTAATTATGAATAACCTATGTGTGATTATTCAGACAAGTAGAAAATAAGGAGACTGAATAAAGATGATTTTTATTAATTGAAGAGTGGTTCATTATTTATACTTTTTGTGGGTGCTTATCCTTCAGTGGCATTCTACCTTTTGGTAGTTAATGATTAGTCCATGGTATAGCTTATTGATAGATGCAACCGTATGGTTGGTGTAGATGATCTATCCTATGGTAGTTTACATAGGTGTAGCCTTATGGCTGGTGTAGGTGTTCTACCTAATGGTAGACTACATATTGGAGCTTTATGGTTGGTTCATTGAATAAGCACACCATTATAGAGCCATCTATTGTGTCTTCACTTTAATTGCCTTTGATAGGTCTTATTTAATCCACTAAGGATTCATAGATGAAGGCAGCTCATTAAGTGTCCAATAGTATACTGAGCTTAGAAGGTTGATTTGTAGTTACAACTGATCAGTGAGATTATACAGAGATGTACTATGGTACTTGTGTACACGCAAGCTTTCATAGAGTATTCTGATATGTCACAGCATACTACTTATGTTGACCAATTCATAGAGAATCTTTGAATTGAAGTTGGAACACAATAATTGTATCCTCCACAAGAAACTCCCATTCTGCTCTTCTCTCCATGCTATTATGCCTCTACAGTTCTCCACCACCTTATGCCCTATTTGCAATCTCAAAGAGAATGCATTGGGACACTTCCTCTTCCTATACCCCATCAAGTTCTCAGTTTGGTCTTCTTGTTGGTTCATGCACTTTGGTATAACTCTCACAGCATCAAGCCTTCAAGAGGCTTTCTTCTCACTGTCCTTACCTTGCTCAAAATTTTTCCTTCCTACCATCACCATTTTTAGTGGTTTCCTGCTTGCACTTTGGTGTAACCACTGGCTCACCGTCTTCTAAGACCAGCCTTTCTTCTCTCCTTTACAAAAAAAAAAGATCCAAAATATTTCCAAATAATAAAGCTAAAAGAAAAATAACTCTCTTAAAGAAAAAGAGAATTCCACAACGGGGAATTGAACCCCGGCCACGTCGGTGAGAGCGACGGATCCTAGCCACTAGACCATTGCGGAAATGGTCCTATGTTCCTCTTCTATGGCATTAAGGACAAGTGTTCCCCATCTTCAAAAAGGGTGATCCAAGTGATCCAGCCAACTACAGGCCAATCTCATTGACTTCTGTTCTCAGAAAGCTGTTTGAGGTATGTCTAGCACCAGACCTGCACAAGTACTCTCCCCCACTTGATGTTGCTTAGGGTGGATTCAGACCAAGACAAGGTGCACTGGACCAGGCTCTGTGTTTACACAACCTGATGAAGAGATATTATCAGAGACACCACCACTATCCTGTGGTGTCCTACTTGGACATCAAGGCAGCCTATGACACTGTAGACAGGAACCTGATCTGGGATGCCCTGCACAAGAGAAACACACCGCCACCACTGCTTGCTTTGCTTGTCTACTTGTTTGATGATGATGTCCATGTGTCAGTCATCCTGAACAACTATGTGTCATCTTTGTTCTCTCCAGTAACTGGTGTACTGCAAGGCTCAGTTCTCAGCCCCCACCTTTATTCAATCTACATTAACCCACTTGCATGTCTTTTCAGAAGTGTGGCAACAGCAACAACAACAACACATGTGCAGTCTAGCTCACCATCATCTTTGGCAGAGTATGAAGAATCACTAACAGACAACAGTAGCACCACTATGGATAAGCCTACAGGAATCAACTCACTCTTCTTTGCTGATGATATTGCTGTCTTTGGTAAGGTTGGAGAGGTTCAGCACATGCTGCATTTGGCAGAGCACTACTCTGTTTCAGTTGGCTTTAGATGGAGTCCTTCCAAGTGTGCAGTGGTCCTTCCCCCTTCTGTTTCCCAGGCCAACCAGTTCAAGATATATGGAGAGGCCCTTCCAGCAGCCAATGAGTTTATTTACCTTGGTATGCCCTTTGTCTACAATGGAATCAACTCCTCTGGGATTATCTCACACAGAAAGCAAGGCACAATGTTTGCCATGTCCACACTGCATGCTGTTGGTGCCTCATTTCTGGTTTCTCTTTGCTCCTCAGCTCAAGACTATACAAGACCTTCATTAGGCCAAAGTTTGAGTATGGTCTGGCAATCACTGTTCTTTTGAAGAAAGATATCAAAGCTCTGGAGAAGATACAAGACAGGTGCCTAAGAACGATCATAGGTGGCCACCCCACTAGCTCCACTCAGGTGTTGAAGCATATCTGTGACCTGCCCAGCATGAGTTTCTGCTCAGACTCTCTCAAGACAAGGTTCTGTCTACGTGCTGCCTCACTTCCACCCCAATGTCTTTTGTCTCTGCTGCTAAACAGTCCAGGAGTGCCACCACTTGAACCACTCACCAAGAATCATCTCTTTGCCTCTCTTCCAGCAGTATTGCCAGAATCATCTGCCCAACTCAAACAATACTTCCAGAAACAACACCAACAGCTCCTTGACCAGTATCTGCAAGTGACAGACAAGGTGCTCATCAAGGCATGCAGGCCAACACTTGGCATTGATCCAGTCCTCTTCTTGCCAGCAACCAGACATGACAGAAGCAGGCTATACGTTGGAGAATGGGATGGCTTCCTGGTAAGCCACTCCATGTCAGTGCAGTCCAGCAGAGCACACCTCCAGAAGACATCTTGCAGAGTGTCCAGCAATTCCAAGGGACCTATGGGATCAACTGCCACCAGCACCACAACACTGCCATCCATTGGATCACACCATCAACTGTCTTTCTAAGAAATCTTCTTCCTGTCCTTCTTTCTGGGTGCCTCTACATACAATTCTCTGGCATATAGACCAGCTTTGCAACCCTGACAGTGAGTTTAGTCCCCACTCAAGTCCAGGCATGCTTTGGCATGATCAGGTGCACCAGGTGCATGAATGAACAGCTTTTTGTTCTGCTTCCTGGCCTCCTCCCTCTCACTGTTACAATCTTTTAACACAGCTGCAGAGTGGAGAGCAGGGACAGCCTTAAAGTCCAGTAGTCTTAGTTTCTTTCTCTTGCCTGTCTTTTTTTGTTCTTTTGTCCTGTAGAACTTTTTTGTTTATTTCAATTAGTACAAGGAGTGCAGTAAGGCTTCATTAAGCAAATGCATATATCTCCTTTAATAAAAAATCTTTAACCTAAACTATTGATGCCTCTTTCACTTTCCCATTACTTTTTTGAAAAACCCAAATTTTTTAAAAAAAAGTTTTTTCAAGTAAGTAAACAGTTTTGCATCAGAACAACAAGCATACATCCATTTGCATCCATTGTACACCCCTCAACATCCATCCAAGACACACCTCTACACCAACTCTCAACTTCTTTGGACCAAAAACCACCATTCTATCCACTTTTTTCTGTTTTTGACAACAAAAACATGGCCAAAACTGCCACTTTGACACTGGCAGACCAGCTGGCTGCTATCCGGGCTGCTATTTGCACCCTCAAACAAAAAACCAGCCAACATGACCAGATTTTGGCTAAGTTGTCAGAATTGACAGCTGAAAACAACCATTTGCACCTGGAGATTGCCTCTCTCAAGGCCCAGCTCTCTTCCCAGTCTTCTTTGAAGACTGTTACACCTCCCCAAACTGGTCGGACTCAGATTCCAACCCAGCCACCACCTGTTTTGCCCCACAAAACAGCCAAAAAGACTAACATTGCTACTAATGTTCCTTCTTACTCCAAAGTAGCTGCCACTCCCAAGTCCCTGCTGTTTGTCCCCCTGTTGCTGCTGCTGCTTGTGGATTCCAGATCCCCACTGGTGCCCAGGGTTTCCAGTACATCTACATCCCCTGTTCCCACAAGATGCAGCATAAAGAGGTATGCAATCATCTCTGTCATCTTGGTGTAGACACCTCCCCATCCTGGACATCTCCTTCCCTGCCCATTCTGTTCTTGGTCTGCTTGTGCATGACCAGTTTGCCTCCAACATCCGTGAACTCCTAGAGAAGGTCCAGGTCAAGATCCTGGATAACTTTGATCCCATGAGTCCTGAACACCTGGCAGACCCCAAGTTTGAGACATGCACTGATAGTGAGCTGGCCAACCATGCCCACATGATCCACCTCCAACGTTGCTGTTGTGCCCTAGTGCACATGAAGTACACCCTGGTTTCCCCTGTCCTCCGCTCCTTTGTTTCCTTTGGCTGGATGCAGCCTGAAGACTATGAGGAGTTCCTCAAGCAGCAGCCTGCACGTCCCCACCTCCATGATTGTGACCACCCAGCCAATGGCTTCCAGAGAGATCTGGATGACTATGATATGGACCATGAAGCTCTGTCTGTCTCATCCTCAGAAAGTCCCTCTTTATGAGTGATACAATCAATGTAAGTCTTTGGAATGCCAATGGTCTTAGGGCAACCACTGTGCATGATGTTCTCTCCCACTGTCCCCCCACTACTCTCCTTTTCATCACAGAAACATGGCTCCTCTCTCCTGCTTGTCTTCCCACTGACTGGGAGCATTCCATTTGTATGGCTCTCCTGTGGTCTCCTCCTACCATGGCTCCATGGGTGTCTCTGCTCTGGTCTCTCCTTCCTTTCCTTACCCTGTCCACCAACTCCCTTCTCCAAACAAGTATACCCTTTCATTGAAAGTGGGACCACTTTGTTTCTTATGCCTCTACCTCCCTCCCTCCCTCTCATGTTCTGATCTTATGTCCATTCTTTCCTCTCTCCCCATCTACCCCAACACCATCTGTGTGGTGACTTCAATGCAAGACTGGGTGACATTACTGGTGATTCAGTGATGTCTCCCATGGCACTGCCATGGTCCCATGGTTTGAAGAATGGTCCCTGTCTGTGTTGAACTCTTCTCTTTCCTATGGCATTGCTACTTGGCATGGTTTCCAGCAGCAATGCACATGCTCAAGTATCCTTGACTATTCTTATGCAACTTTGATATGACCTCCCCTTCTATGCACATCAACACTGATCTTTCCCTTGGGTCTGATCATTGTCTTATGTCACTTTCTTTTTCTTATGATATGTCCTTGTCTTCTTCTTCCCCTTCTTCTTCAACCATCCACCCAAGGCACCTCTGGAATCTAGCATGTCTGAAAGAACAGGATCCATGTGACCTCTATGCCAACACCTTTACCACTCTTTCTTCCCCCCTTTCCACTCATTTACACTCCCTTGTCACCTCCCCTCCTTCATCATGCCCACCCATTGACAATCTCAATGATCAGCTCAATGAGTGCATCTATGCATCCTTGGACACTGCTCTGGGAACCAAAAGGTCTTGCCCCTCCCACTGGAAGAAGTACTGGACACCTGCTCTCCAGCAAGCTGCTGAAAACAGGGAACGTTGCTACAGGTGGTGGCAGTATGCAACAGGCATAGACAAGGTGCACTGGTGGGCCCAACACAAGCAAGCACATGCCAGATTCAGGTCTGATGTCCAGGCAGCCAAATGCCAGTCATGGCAGAACTTTTGCAGGTCTCTGGAGACAAACTTTGCCAAGGCAACAGCCAAGGTGAAGCAGCTCAAGAAACGTCACCAGTCTTCACTCTCCTTTTCCCATGCTGATGGTCCATCCAAGGCAGTAGAGGTAATGGCTTCTCATCTTGCACAGGTGTATAGTGGAGATATCCTTCCTTTGTCCCATCCTTCCCCTCCTGGTCCCTATGCTCCCCTTATTCCCTTTCCCTCCCATGACTCTCCTTCAAGCACCTCCCCTACCTATGTATCCTCCCCCACCCCCTATGTTCCTCTTTCATATTCTTCCCCTTCTGTAGCTAGTGTCCCTTATGAACCCCTATGCTCCCCACCCCTATGTCCCTCTGGTACCTTCAGCACTATGTTCTCTACTGCCATGGTTAGCAAGTGTATCAAGCTATTACCCAACAGAAAAGCACCTGGCTCTGATCACTTGAAGGCTGAGATGCTGAAGCCATTATCCCATTGTTTCCCCACTCCTTTCCCTTATGTTTTGATTATGCTGGCAATGGTCCTACACTCCTGCACTATGGCGCCATGCTGCAGTCTTCCCATTTTCAAGAAGGGTGACTCAGCACTACCAAGCAACTACCATCCTATTTCCCTGACTTCTGTGGTCCGTAAGCTGTTAGAGTTCTGTCTGGCACCATCCCTCTCTCAGTTCTCTCCTGTTCCTGATCTGGCTCAGGGTGGGTTTTGTCCTTGTTGTGGTCCCCTGGATCAAGCACTGTGTCTGCATGAGCTGATGCATGCTCACTTCATGCGTCATTGTCACTATCCTGTTGTTGCCTTGCTGGACATCTCCTCTGCCTATGACAAGGTTGACCGTAACATTGTCTGGCAAGCTTTGTCTGCTGCTGGTGCTCCTCCCCCATTCCTGTCATTCATTTCACATCTATTTGACATAGTAACTATTTCTGTGTTGATATCTAACCACTCCTCCCTCCCCTTTTCCCCTTCACTGGTGTACTTCAGGTTCTGTTCTCAGTCCCCAGTTGTACACAGTGTACATCAACTCACTCCCTGGTGTTCTCTGTTCATTTCCTGGTGCTGGTAATAACTCTCACTCTGTCCATTTTCCGGTGTCTCCTGGTGCTTCCTCTGGTCCTGGTCCTGTCTCTGGTTCTGTCTCTGGTGCTTCCTCTGGTTCTGTGCCTGTGGTAGTGAACTCTCTGCTTTTTGCAGATGATGTAGCTATCTTTGGTACAAAGGAGTCAGTGCAAGTCATGCTGGCTCTTGCTGAACAACACTCATATGCTCTAGGGTTCAGGTGGAACCCCTCCAAGTGTGTGGTCCTCAATCATCCATCTCCATTGTCATCAACTGCTTGTGGTTATACTCTGTCTCTGTATGGTATTCCTCTCCCTCAGGCTGATGAGGTGACTTATCTAGGTTTGCCTTTTGGTAAGAAAGGCTTGATTGCTTTATCTCTGGTGTCTTCTTGGTCTCCTGGTGTTGCCAAGGTCATGGGCATTCTCAGTCTGATTGGTTTCAGTTGTGCTGGTTTTCTCTCCTCCTGTGCTCTAGGATCTACTCTACCTTTGTGCGCCCAAGTTTGAGTATGGCCTAGCCATCTCATTTCTGAAGGCTCAAGACCACAAAGCTCTGGAGCAGTTACAAGATTGGTGTCTTTGTCTGCTGGTTGGGGGTCACCCCACATCATCTACTACAGTGCTTAGGCACATTACTAACATTCCTTCAATGAAGCATAGAGTGAATGTCTTGGCAACTTGCTTTGCTCTATGTTTCCAGTCCCTTCCTTCATCCTGTCTCCTGGTTCTCCTGTCCTTGTCTGTCTCTGTCTTCCGCATGTCCTCATTTATCACACAAAATCCATTATACCTTGCTCTTCCCAGTCCTGTTCCTGATAAAGACAGCAAGCTCAAGTCCTTCTTCCACTCCTTCTGCCAGTCCCTGTTTGACCAGTTCATCCATACTACTTCCCAAGTCCTCATACAACATTGCTGTCCCTTGCTAGAGGTTGACCCAGTTCTCTTTCTCCCTGCCACAAGAGCAGAGAGAAGCCATCTTGTTTGTTGGCATCTTGGCTGGCTGCCTGATGTGCCAGTTGAGTGTTCCTGTGGCCATGACCACACTTCCCATCACCATCTCTGTGAGTGTCCATGCATCCCAGAGTCTCTTTGGGATGATCTGCCTGTCTGTCCTGCTGGGGTTCACCCCATAGATACTTGCCTGAACTTGTTGCCTGTAAGGCCCAGAAAACACTGTCCCCCTTAGTGGCCTTCCCTACTTACCCTTTTGTGGTATATAGAGACTCTCTCCTACCCAGACCATTTCTTTACAGAAGCTTCTTCCCCTGGTTCTCTCTGGCTTGCCTCTGGTGTCCAGCCTGCTGTTCTTGATTGAAGACTGGTGTTGTGTCTCCTAGTTGCTCTCCCCCACTGCCACAACATTTTAGTGCATGCTGGTGGGTAGACTTCTGGGTCACATTGGTAGTTAGTAGATTTTGGTTTTATTTTCTTATCACATTTTCTTTTCATCTTTGATTATCTGCTCATTAAGATATTTTTACTATCCTTTACTCATATATTATCTGAAGAGATCACAATGCTTGACAAAGCCATGGCATATCTCTAATAAACAAAATCTTTAACCTAGACCATTGCGGAAACTTCTCTTTGTTGTTCCATAATTTGGAGAGAATAGTTCTAAGCCCAGAGGTATGTGCACAGAGTGGAATAGCTAGTGGTTCTTGGTTTGGACTGAAGCCCATGTAGATCAAAGAGGAAGAATAAAAGAGAAGATAGAAGATAATGTTTATTCATTGAATTCACTTGATTATTTATACTAAATTCTACAGTGTACAATTGCACATACATGTCTTGGCTTTATGTTCTCTTCACAGTGAACATGTTAAGCCAAGACACTATATTGCATTAGCATTTATCTTATTAATTATATTATATTATCTGTGTGTATCCATACAGGATAATGTGTGTTCCAAAAAGGGAAGACATGTGCAGCCAATAGTATTACTCTATTTGACAGGACAGTGTCTAGCATGGACATCTTGACAAGTGGTGTTGTGACCTTTCTGGCCTCAGTGACTGCCAAGTGTAGTGCAGGGAATTGACTTTACAAATTTCTCTGTTCCTTGACTATTTCCTTTTTGGTTCTGTTTCTCTTTCCTTTTTGTGTTGATCTTCTCTTTTCTTCCTCTTTTGGAAACTGATATGTTTCTGACGTTTTCTGTACATGGTAAAGAGATCAATGCTCTTGTCCCACAATCTTTTTCCTTTCTTTACTCTTTTTCTCATACTATTCTGTTTTCTACCTAAACTTGTTTTCTCTTCTCTATGATGTATTTCTTTATGCTATTTTAGTTGCTTTTGCAGTGGATAAATTCATTACTATGAGTTCACCTCAATGGCACTATTTTAGTTTCTTTTTCCTTTTTGTTTTCTCCTGAAGAATCATTGTTATGATGTATTCTTGTAACAATGCTAGTATAGTTTATTAAATTTGTAGTTATTATTCATCCATGATGTAGTAACAATGCAATTGTTGTAATTCATTTTCTCTAAGATTGATTTCTTATGAAATCATTCTCTATTTTAACATTTAGTTCTTTAGTATAAATATCCCATTAACCAAGAACTGAAATAAATTGTCAAATACTACTCCAAGATCTTCTATTATCTTTTATTCTTCCATTATTTTCTTTTGATATCTTCTGATACAAGTTGTGGGCAGTGCTACTGTGTTTTCTTGTGAAGTATCATTGTTATTTACAAATCAATTCTTAGCAAAGTATTGATTGTGTTCTGTTATTTTGTACCTGCATGTACTGTTTTTCCCCTTTTACCTATTTTCTTTTGCTTCACTGTTGTGTTGCAAAGTATCATTCTTATTTGTTTTCATAGTCTATTCAATTGAACAGACTATTCCCCTACCCTTTTTATTTGTTCACAAACCCTACCTCCAATTTCTATTCTGAACCCTTTTCTTACCCTATTACTCTAGCTTTCTATCCATCATACACACACCCATAAGTATCACATGCATCACTCTTTGACACAGTGTGTGTGGGCCTTCCCGGCTTCAGCCACCAAGAAGATGAAACAGGCCATACTTCTCTTTTGTTTGGTCCCAAACCATGATGTGTATTGCAGCTCTCCTCTGTCCAGCAAAGACAGAATTGCTAAGTTTCCTTGTCCTTCTATTTCCCCTTTTTTTCCCTTTTTTGGTGTACACCTTTCTTTTTCTTTTTGACACCACATTTTCCTTTTTGCATTACATTTCTCTATTTCTTCATTTTCAGTCCATACTTTTCTTCTTCTACACCATGCTTTTTTCTATTTTTCCCTTTTTCAGTCCACACTTTTCATTTTATTAATTATCATTCTTTTGGTAATTCAGTAGTGTTAACCTTATTTTGTGGCATATTTCATCTTATTTTATTCTATTATCCCATGGATATTATTGTAAGCTATGTAATATTATAATCACATTAGGAATTGCACTATTACTACACTCTACAATGCTTATATGAATTGACTTCATTATATTTTTACCTTATTGTCTATTAGTATAAATACTCCTAGTTATTCTCACTAATAAACATTGCCAAATTCTATCTTGATACTTCTTTCTGAATATTTCTTATTCTTTTATTTTGTTATCTTATTCTTCTGTTTCAATTGGATCTTTCAGAGACAAGTGTATCATTTTGTTGATTTCTACTTGTGAATTATCCATTGTGTTTTGTACAAGTCAGTCTCTGCATATTCTTGATTGTACTGTTTTCCTTGTGAACTTGTTGTTCACTGTTTTCTTTTATATTTGTATCCTACAATATCCCTTTCTCTTTTACATTTACTTGTGGGTATAAATTTCATTTTATTTTAGATAGTCAATTCTTTTGAAGAGACTATTCTCCTTTTTCCCCAAACCCATTTCCCTCCATTATCAGTGATAATCTTTATTTTAACCTTTATTTCTATCTTTTTATCCACTTGTCACATATCACTAAATACCACATGCATCATTTCTGCTAAGCTTTTTTTTGCACCAGTATCTAACATTTGTAAGTTCTCCATTTTCAACAAAAAATCCATCACCCATCTCTACCAAAACACTGCATCCATCAACAATCTCTATCCATCCATCACCATCCACCCTTCATCCACCTACTGTACAAGTTTCAGAGCACTATCTACCAAACTACAGTAGTTATAGCATGTTTCCTACACTTACTGGGCAACAACAGCAACAACAGCAACAAAATGCATTCAGCACCACCAAGATGCAATTAATTGCAGCAGTGACGTCACTGCAGAAAAACTTTGAGGAGCAAAGGCAGAGACTTGATGCTTTTGAGGCCTTGCTTGAGAAAAACCAGAGACTGAAGGAGACAGTCACAGCCCTTGAGGCCAGAATTGTGCAGTTGACAAATAAGGCAACAACAGTCATACATGATGTGATGGTCAATACAACAAAAACTCCACACCAGGCTGAAAAGACAGTCAAAGATTCTACATGGGCTACTGTAGCCAAAAAGACCTACCCAGCTCCCCCAAAAAGACAGGCACCAACTGCTCAAAGAGTAGAGTCTGCTGTACATGCTTTCTCAATCCAGGAAGGCCCAAAGGGCTTCTCCTATGTGTGTATTCCCAGAGGCAGATGCATGAACCATCCTGAGGCAAGACATCTCTTAAGAACCCTTGGCCTTGACACAGGTAGTATTCTGGATGTCTGTTTCCCTGCCTGCTCTGTTCTTGGTCTTCTGGTCCATGTCCAGTATGAAGCTGAAGTAAAGGAGGTCTTGACTAAGGCTAAAGTGGAAATCTACAGTGGATTTGACCCATTGGATCCCAAACATCTGGCAGACCCCAAGTACTCCCAGTTCTCTGAGCAGCAGCTTGAGTTGGAGGCAATGCAGCTGAACCAAAACAGGTGTATCCAGGCCATTCAGTACATGTGCCCTTACCCTGCATATGCTGTAGCTTCAGCCTTTTTGGGAGTTGGATGGCTCAGTGAGGAGCACATGCCTACCAATCCTAACAAGAAGGCATATCATGACAGAGATGACCCTGCCAACGCCTTCAGAGTGAGCAGAAGAAGCTCTGTTACCATGTCTGAATCCTCCAACAATCAACACCAATATGAATAGAGTCTCTATAGGCTTATGGAATGCCAATGGACTTCAACAGTCTTTGGTACAGGATATTATGACACACTCACACTCCTTTACTATGCTCTTTATCACAGAAACCTGGCTCCTCTCTCCCTCATCTCCCTACTTCCTGGACACAGTTCCATACCTATGGCAAGCCTGTTGAGAACAGCTACCATGGCTCACTTGGTATCTGTGCTCTTGTTTCTCCCTCCTGTCCTTACCATGTCACCCAAATCCCTATGCCCTCCCCCTATGCCCTTGGTGTCCAAATTGGTTCACTGAGAATTATATGCCTATACCTTCCCCCCTCCCTTTCCCTTGACACTTTTGCAGTGCTCAACTCCATTCTTTAAACTGAAGACACAATCATCTGTGGGGTGTCATGTTCCAACTTCAATCCAAAGATTCTTCATGAATTGGTCAACATGAGTAGTATGCTGTAACATTCAGAATACTCTATGAAAGCTTGAGTGCACACAAGTAACATAATACATCTCTGTATCATCTCACTGATTGGTTGTAACTACAAATCACCTTCTAAAGCTCAGTGTACTATTGGACACTTAACAAGAGCCATCTTCATTAATAATTCTAACAGAACAATATTGACCTATCAGAGTCAATTGAGTAAAGACTCATAATAATTAATGGTTTCAATAATGGAGTGCTTATCCCAGGAACCAACCATAGGGTTGAATCTAATAATACTACAACTAAGTAAAACATATGAGCCAACCATAAGGTGGCAGTTACTAATACTACCATAAGTGTAAGGATCAGGGTTTGGACAGAAGAAAGAAGCAAAGGTACTAGGTGTTGTGCATCAGGAACAGGTAGGAGAACAAGGGTAAGAGACAAGAGAAGACAAGGACAGAGTACAGGTAGGAAACAGATATCAGGATATTGTTTTTATTTTAACAATGAGTTGAGTATTTATACTAGAGTGTTTTATACTGCAATCTAATTCTATATTATTAAATAAAACAATCTAATGATTATAACAAAAGCCAAGACAAAGATAAGAGCAGGAGGAGAGAGACTTCTAATGGTTGAGACAAATGGTAGACTAATGAGTTTGTCTGGGACAAGACCATTGGTGATGCCCAAATTACTTTCATAATTTGCCAAGAACAAACTAGTCATTACAATAAGGTAGTAATATAGACACCAGCCATAAGGTCAAAGAGAGTGAATTCTACCATAAGGTAGAATGTCCCACCAACCATTTAGTTGTAATTGTGAAGCAGCCATAAGGTTGACTATCATAACTACCATAAGGTAGAAGCCACTGAAGGATAAGCACTGTTAAATTTGAAAGGGAATTAATCAGACTCAAGAACAAGATACTTTTATTAAAACAATTTTGACGTCTATTTATACTAAATAGACAAGTGGCTGTGTACTGAATATGATCTATTACTGTTTTAGGATGCTTGTCAAATAATGGCCTGTTCAGTAGACTTTAATATGCGGTGTCTTAACTATGAATTACATTGTAGAAAGGAGACAACTTAATAATTGGTCTGTGACTGCTACCATTGTCTTCATGATTACAACAACCTGGAAGGAAGACAAGGAGGTTGTCAGCATAGGCAAGGTATTTGACAGGTAGTGGTGGCAGAGGAGAAGGACCAGTGGTTGGATGAGTTAATGAAAGTAGGTGTGAGAAGCCAATGAACTGGTCATCATGCAGTAGTCTGTGTAGAAGAGGTTCAAAAGCAAGATTGAAGAGGACTGGTGAGAGAGGATCTCCTTGGCGCAAACCCCTAGACTGCTTGACATGTCAAGATAAATGTCCATTGACATTCACTCTAATATTAGTGGCAAAAAAGAGGTTATGGATGCAGGTAATGAGTGGAGGGGGAAAACAAAAGTGATGGAAGACTTGGCATAGATAATCAGGGTGAACCCTGTCATAAGCCTTCTCCTGGTCCAACATGAGTCCTATGGCTGGAGAGTTCTGGATATGGGCCTGCTTCATAATGGCCTTGGTAAGAAGACCATTATTTGCAATGAACCATCCACAAACAAAAATGGTTTGGTATGGTGAGACAATGGTACCTGCAGCTGGGATCACATGGCCACTGATCAACCTAGTGAAGACCTTGGTGTCAGTGTTAATGAGTGCAATGGGGCACCAGTTCTTCAAGTCAGAAAGGTCTCCTTTCTTTGGCAGCAGAGTGAGACAAGTCTCTTGCCACAAGGCAGGGAAAATCCTAGAGAGAAGTGCCTGATTATATACTCTATCCACCAGGAAGGAGCAGGAGAGGTGGGTGATGATGAGAACCAAAATCTTGTAAGGCAAGCCATCAGGGCCAGGACTACTGGTAGCTGGAGCACAAGAGGCAGCTAAATAGATCTCAGCTAGTAAAAAACAAGCGGAAAGAAGAGAAGACAAGGATGGATGAAGAGTGAGGTTGGGGGGCATATGGCATAGAAGGTCATGGATGGCCAAATCAGAAACAGGGTCAGGAGCATAAAGTTGGTCATAGAATGCTGCTGCTGCTTCTGTCATATCCTTGGGATCTGTGCATAGGGTGTTGGTTGTAGGGTGGCAAAGACTGGGCATATTCTTGTGGGATTGGTGGGTGGTGATGGTACACTTCAAATACCCAGCAGAGGTTTCTTCCTGCTCTCTCCAGTGTTGACCAGCTCTAAGAGCCTGGTTCTCTATCCATTCTTTCTGGACAGACTGCAGCATTTGTTCAATGACTGGCAGCTGGAAGTTCTGGGAAGGAAAGTGGCAGAATTTGTGGATGAGGCAATCATGCTTGCTCTGCAAGAGTTTCTCCTGAGAGGCAAGGTTGGTGGAGGGATGGCAGTTAAAGGACTGGATGAGATGATGGACTGACTTCTTGAGGTTATCCCATTGGATCTGTGGAGAATCCATTGGTGATAGGGTTAGGAAGTAGTTATTAATGAGCATGTTAAGTTCAGTGGTGAAAGGAGAGTTATAGGCAAGACAAAGATTGGCATGCCAGAGGCCTTTACCAAGGGCATGAGCAGCAGGGAAAAGGAAAGATGCAGATACCAAGCAATGATCAGACCAAAGCTGGTTGATATATGTGACAGAGGAGGAAGAACAAGAAGAGAAGATGTCGGGAGTGGTGAAGATGTAGTCAATGGTGGATAAAGAAAAGGAACAGTAAAAAGTCAGAAGGGGTTTATCTCCCTTGGCAGTAACAAAATCATTAAAGAAAGACTCTATATACTGTAACCATGGAGTTGGTGCTTGTCTTGAAGGAGAGGTGATAGAGGTGTACAAGTAATCGAAATCACCCAACAACATAAAGTTGGCAGGGGATGAGGGAAGAAGGCATCTGTTGGCAAGGAGGGAAGAAAGAAAAGCATAGCAATCTTTGCAAGTAGCTGGAGCATATATCATGCAGATGCAAAAAGGAAGGAAGAGCTTGTTGGCATGCACCACTGTAGCAGTAATGCAGTGGCCACAGAGGCTAAAGAGAGGGTTAGTGAATGTGATGTCAGAGGATAATGAGACTAGGCCACAGTGAGGTGACCATAGTGAGGAATTGGTGCAGAATTGTTGGTCAAAGGTGTGTTGCATAGAGAAGGTGGAGGCGTGGGTTTCTTGTAGGGCAAGGATGTTGAGTTTCATAGAGCATAGGTATCTGATGTATAAGGAGTGTGTGTTGGAGTGGCCAGTTTTCACCAGCCCTCTGCAATTCATAGATGCTACTCTAACCATAAAGAAAGTAGTGGGGTCTCCTCTTCATCTTCACTTCTCATCTCAAGGTCTGAGTCCTCTTCTTTCTCTTCATTATTATTAGCATGAGGGTCCACATAGAACTCTTCTTGGTTTGAAGTATCCACATGCTCATACCCTTCAAACACTGTTTGCTTGGTAAGCAGAGGAACATTGTTGGTGGCTGAGGTGGTGTAGTGGGTGTTGGGTGGGTTAGGGAAGGCTAGTGGTTATGCCTTCACCAGAGTCTTCTGGGCTGTCACTGCAAACACAGGCTTGGACATGGCCATACTGGCAGGCACTGCTGCAGGGATGGTGGTGGGTGAGGGAGGGGACAGGGGGATTTCTGGCTTCTTAGCCATTTTGCATTGGCAGGTGTTGGGGAGTGCCTCAGCAGTGGGCACTCTTGTGCACTTGCTCTGTAAGTGTCCTTTTTCTCCACAAGAGTAGCAGGTACAAGACTCTTTGGGATGCACAGGGCAGTTATCCACATCATGGTCCATTTCTTTACAGTGTCTGCAATGGATACCCATATGGGTCCATGTGGCCAAGATGGTGGTGGTGGCATTGTAGGAAATGCAGTGCTGGAGGGGAAGCAGGGTCTTGTTGGTGTTGGATGGATGCGCTATGTAAACATAGCCTGTACCACAAAAGAAACCATCTTCTTTGTACAAGACTGTCTCCTGTACAGAGCCAAAAGAAGAGAGGCAAAGCAAAAGATTTTCCTTGATATCAAGGTAGCTTCCAAAGGGAATCTTGGTGAGATTCACCTTCAACAATTTGTCTTCAGCAGACATGGCAGAAGAGACAAAGACAGAGGGACCATTCAGGATGAGGGGAGAAGAAATAGCTTGCTTGCAAGCAGCTTGGTTGGGCAAGTGGACTTCCACTGTTTCCTTGCCATCCTTTTCCTGGACACTAATGCCATGGTTAGTTCCTTGGGGGAAGAGTGTGTGCAAGGCATCCCAGAACTGTCTTCTGAAGACAGTGTCTTTGGTGGGCACAGAGTAGAAGACTGAATGGGCAGTGGTGCCTAACTGCCATTGATGGGGGAGTGCAAGTGGGTCCTTCTCTGAAATGACTACCTCTGTGTGCACAGAAGTGAAGGTGGTAGGGATACTTTTTTGAGCAGCCCTGGCATAAGATATAGGTGGAATCCTGGTGGTTGGTGTGGTGGTGGTTGTAGTAGGCAATGGTGGTTGCTTAGGGGTGCCTTCTGGAGTTTTATTGGGAAGAGCCATGGCATTATCCATTATTATACAGTGTCACATCAAAAAACTAAAATATTTTTTACATTCTGATATGATTCTTGTTTATGGAAATACTCATTCTTTGTCATAAAAACACACATTAAACACACAGTAGAGACTTGAAAATTGGATAAAGTATAAAGAAGGTCATCAAGACAATATATACAGATTTATTAGGTGGAAGCCCTTAGTATTTGGTGTTTCCACCCTTGGCCTTAATAACAGTCCTACATCTCCAATGCATGCTGTTGATGAGGGTGTTGGTGACAGTCTTGGGTATTTTTTCCTACTCTTGCACCAGGAGAGCCTTCAGATCCTGGAGGGTGCTCCTTGGGGTCATCTTCTTTCTGACTGCTCTGTTGAGCTCCTCCCAAAGATGCTCAATTGGGTTCAGGTCAGGGCTTTGAGAGGGCCACCCCTCCATAGTGGCAATCTCCCTCTCATTCTTCTATTTCCTAGTCTCCTTACTAGTATGGCAACTGGCATTGTCCTCTTGAAGAACATAGCCTACCACTGGATTCAGTGCCAAAAGACAAGCCAGTTCAAAGCAATAGGTCTTCTTTAAAATACTGGTGTATTTGGTACTATTGATGGATCCCTCCACCACAGCAAGTTTACCAACACTTTCACCAGAAAAGGAACCCCAGACCATCACACTGCCACCACCAAACTTCATTGTTGGCTTCACATTCTTTGAGAGAAGCCCCTCATTCTTCCTATGGACCACCCTGTTGCAGTTGTTGTTGCTCATCAACTGGAACTTTGATTCATCAGACTAGATGACCATTCTCCAGTCTTCCTTGGTCCAGTGAAGGTGGGCTCTGGCCCAAGCAAGCCTCAGCTTCTTGTGATTGTTGGTGAGAGCAGGCTTTCTAATCACCCTGCAAGAAGACAGGCCAATCTTCTTCATCATTCTTTCAAAAGTGCTCATGGACACTTTGGTGGCCATTCCCTGGTGGAGCTCCTTCATGCTCTGGAAAGGGTCCCTTGCCACCTCACAAGAAACTTCCCTCTTGTCTCTCTCCTTCAAGACAAACCTGCATCCAGAGCTCTTGCCTGCCTTGAAACAGCCAGTTTCCTTGTACCTCTTCATGATGAGGCTGACAGCAGGCTGACTAACACCAAACATAGCTACAATGTCTGTCTGTCTGGTGCCATTTACAGTGGCCTTGTGTACAATGAGTTTATAAGTAAAGTTGTCAATATTTCTTTTTCTGTTTCCAAGAGGCTCGGTGGTTTGTTTAGTGGTGTTAGACATGATAAATTTGATAGCAGAAAAAGAAGAAATGAGGAATGTGTAAAAAAGTTTTTTTTTTTTTTTAGCAAAATTAGAGTCGGAAAATGAAAAATATTTTAGTTTTTTGATGTGACACTGTATAATGTCCTTAAGGCTCTTTTGCATAATAAATATTACCCCAAAGAGTTATAATAAAATCTACAGCAAACATTACAACCACCCATCCATCAACACCAACACCCCCCGCCACCTATATCACACTGGATCCATTAACCATGGACCCCACCTCAGCACCACCTGCCAAACCCTTTGAGTTTGGCCTTACCAATGTCCCCGCCACCTACAACGTCCCTAAAAGCAGAAAAGAAAAACTGCTTGTCAAATGCACCCAAGCAAGAACCAACAAGGAGAACAAAATGTTTGAGGTGGAAAAGGCTGACACCCACACCCAACAAATGCTGCAGATGATGGTGGCAATCCAAAAACAGATGGAGATCTTTGGACTCTATATCCAGGAATTGGAGGCCCAATTGAAGGCCAAGGATGCAATGATTGCATCCCTCCAGGCTCAGGCCACTACCAACACCACCAACACCACCACCACTGCCACCCCTGCCACCCCTGCCAAGCAGGACAACTTGACTGCTGCTTCAAAGCATGCCCCAACCTCCACACCCAAACCCACACCCACACCCACCACCTACACCAGCATGGCAAAGAAGAACCCCCAGGCCAAGAAGCCTACAAAGGCCAAAGCAGTGCTTAAGGCACAAGCAGTATGTGCCTTGCAGGAGCCCACTGGACCCTCAGTATACAAATTTGTATACATCCCTTGCTGCCACTACCCTAAGTATGGCCAGGTCCACAAGATGTTGGGATCATTGAAGATCCAACAGTCCCAGATCATTGACATCCACTTCCTGGCAAGGGGAACAGTTGCACTGCTGGTCCACAGCAGCTACAAGAAGGAACTCAAGGAGCACCTCAAGAAGCTTAATATCAGTCCAGTGAAGGACTTCAACCCTGTGTCTGCTGCAGTCATTGCAGACCCAAAGCTGCAAGGGGAAACAGACAGTACCAAGGCTGCAAAGGCCCAAGAACTCTATGATCAGAGAGTATCCAACACCTGTCTTTGTTTGCCCACCCACTTAGGGTACAGCATTGCTTGTCACTTTGGCTCTGGTAATGCCACTCCCCGCCTCTCTGCCACTGCCTTTGAGAAGCTCTTGGAAGATCTCAAGGCCAAGACCCCAGTTGCCAGCTGCCCCACCACCCTTGAAGAAGAGGCCATCCAGGCATTTGGATCAGGCTCAGCCATGGAAGAAGATGAGGGAGATGCCCAAAACACCAACCAAGAAGAATTATGAATAGACTGAAGATTGGTCTATTGAATGCTTGTGGAATCAGGCCCAAACTGGTGAACGTTCTGAATGTGTGTGTGCAGAATGATATTGATATACTTTTAGTGACAGAGACTTTCCTGACCAAAGACATGCAAATGTTGAGGTGCCCCTGGATACAAATACACAACTATGCTACAGCCCATGGTGATGCTGGACAAGGTTTTGATGGAGTTTTGTTTTTCATTCATCCTGACTTTCCTTACCATGTGCATTCCTTACCAATTACTAATCCTTTTGTAGTCTTCTGTAGGATTGGCCCATATACACTCCATGGTCTGTACCTACCTCCAAGGCTGTTGTCTAGTGAGGCTGCAGAAAGGTTGAATTCACTACCTATAGATAACTTCACACTTGTCCTTGGTGACCTGAATACACATTTAGGCTGCTTGACTGGAGATCATGGCATAAACAACAGACATGTGGGATTTGAAGACTGGATCTGCTGTCAGGATCTAACCTTGTGGAACTCAGAGTTGGCATTTGGCTTGCCTACATATGAGCAAATTCTAGCAGATGGTTGTTAGTTTGCTAGCATTATTGACCTGTTCCTGTCAAGAAGCTACAACTTCTCCAAAGTGTGCTTGCACATTAGGGACGATCTGACATTAGGTTCAGACCACCACTTGTGTGAGCTGTCCTTTCAGCCAGTGCTCATGCCACTGCTCATGACAGAAACAGCTGTCTGTTGCCTCTGGAGACTGCAATGTTTAAACAAACAAACAGTCTGTGACCAGTACAAGTGATGTTTTGCAGAGAACACAGGTGAACTGCAAAGAGAGATCCAAAAAATATTGGAAGACAAAACCCTGTTGTGCTCTGTTAAGATGGAGGACTTTGCTGAGAGACTCAATGAGTCAATCTACAAGGCCCTGGATGATAGCATAGGGTGTGCACAATCCCATCCAAAAGCTTGGAAAAGCTACTGGAATGCTGATCTACAACAGTTAGCTGACTGTTGTCAAGAACTTCATCATTTTAGACAATGGGTGGGCAATGATATTGAACACATTGAAGCCCACCACTTGTATGAGGAAGCGTGTTTAGCTTTGAAAAAGGCTATAAGGCAAGCACAACAACAAACCTGGCATGTATTTTGTGATAAAGTCTGTAAGGGCTTAACAGAGATGACAAGTGCTGTGAAAGGAATGAGGCTGCGGAGACGTTTGCCAATTTCCCTGTCATCTCCAGAGGGCCCTCAGCATGCTGCCAATTGCATGATTGACCACCTAGAGAGTGTGTTTGGCAGATCTATGGAAAGACAGGAGCATCAGGAGTCTATTCTCCAAGACAATCCAGTCCCATGGGACGTAGACTTTATTCACTCTGCTATTTGAAAGATGCCAAATTGAAAAGCACCAGGCATTGATCATATTAGAGCAGAAATACTCAAACCCCTAGTTTGAGTGCTAGTGCCTCTGTTACATCAGATCTTCACATTGTGTTGGAGATGGTTGTGGACGCCTGTGGCCTGGAGAACAGCACAGGTGGTACCTATTTACAAAAACAAAGGAGAGCAGGATGACCCTAGTAACTATTAGCCTATTAGCTTGACATTGGTGTTTTGTAAGCTCTTAGAAAGATGTATAGCTGGGGAGCTCCTTTCAACCATGTCTGCATTGGACATGGCTCAAGGTGGATTTTGTGCTTGTCATGGAACTCTAGACCAGGCCCTCTGTCTCCATAAACTTATGGGGTTGTATGCTGCTCAAGGATCAGGAGAGCAATATCCAAAACCTCCAGTTGTCATCTTCCTAGATATTAAAGCTGCATATGATAGTGTGGAATGCTCTGTCATATGGGAGTTGCTGATGCCCTTTGTGTCTCAGCCATTGCTCTTGCTACTACAGAATTTGTTTGATGACATTGTGGTGAATGTGATTCTGAAAAATGTAGCATCCCAGGACATTGTACCTAAACAAGGAGTCTTACAGGGTAGTATTCTTTCTCCATTCCTTTATTCTATTTTCATTGATACTCTTCCACGTTTCTTGAGGTTTGCTTTGGTATCCCCAATACTGGTTGGTATGCACCCACCTACCATGGGACGGTCCATTAATCTCTGTGCTCAAAATCCTTTCTCTTTTGCTTCCCCACAGGCAACTGTTCATGCATTGCTTGATGAGTTACAGAATTCCCTTCACAATCCTTTTCCTACTTCTACAGTTTTGGATGACTCTTCTGAGTTGTCAGATTCCTCTTACAGGCCGTCTCATGTCACTGTTACTTGGGCTCCTGTGAATTGTTTGTTGTATGCTGATGATGTGGCTCTTATGGGCTGCCCAGAAGATATACATCAAATGCTGGCACTTGCCAAAATTCACTTGACCCTCCTTGGTTACAAATGGAGTCTCTCCAAATGTGAAGTACTCAATGCCCTGGCCAATGTGCCATTTTACCTCTATGGCAACAAGCTTCCAACCTGTAATACTTTCAAGTACCTTGGTATCCCCTTTTCACATCAAGGTATTAACCAAGATGCACTTTTCTCACACTCACAAGTCAAGGCAATTGCAGTAATGCAAAAGCTGAGAGGAATGGGTGTAAACATGTATGGCTTTGGGATTACAGCAGCCCTAAGAGCGTATACTGTTTTTGTTTGGCCTATTCTTGAGTATGGGTTGGCTATTTGTAATGTCAATAGATTAGGCATCTGCCCACTACAAATCTGTCAGTCTGCTTGTCTGAGACTTTGTCTTGCTAGATCTGATACTGCTAGGTTTGGAACAATCCAGGTTGCCCAATTAGCTGCCCTCCCTAACATATACTCTTGTTTTCTTTATCTGCAAGCCAAATTTGTTGAGTGCGCAGCTACCCTTCCTGAAGACACCCTCCTCTGGTGCCTTGTCCCGCAGCTTGAAGCACCCCAGAGTAAAGCCAGATGGATTAAGCTACGTGGCAATATACTCTGGCAAAATGCTCAAAGAATAGGACGGGCTCACAACCCTCCTAAATATCCATTAAAAGTAGCTTATCTTGAACGTCTTCAAAGTGAAATTACTAGTCTAGTACGTGGCAAGAATCTGCTGATGACGGTAGCCTGTGGACTATGTAGACCTGTTTGGGATCCAATTCTTCTACTACCATGCATGTGCAAAGAAAGACATCGTCTACTAAAATGAAGGATTGCTTGGTTACCACCAACACCTTCAGTTCCTTGCCAATGTGGCCACCCATCTGCCAATCGAGACCACTTTCTCACTTGCACATTCGTTGACCATGAACGCTCCACATTCTTGTTCTTCTTAGTTCCTGCACCACCACAAGACATTCATCCAATTGACTATTGTCTAAATCTTCTGCCGCGCACGGTTAAGTCTTTTGTTAAATGGCAAGATCTCTGGCCCAGTTTGTTAATACTGCTGCAAGCCATTGATCGAGCCACGTCTACTCGAGACTTTAAGGTAGAGCCATCAGCTGGTAGCTTGCTCATTGAGGCTGCTGATGGGTGTGTTGAGCGGGAACGCAAACACCGCCATAGAGTGCAAAGACTCCTTCAACAACAGATGCTGTATCCTCACTTTTCCTCGGATCTCTCCTCTACCACCCATTCTTAACCCATTTAGCAAAGCCAGAAGCTGTTAGGGTAGTTGCTACATATATTCTCAGGATTGTCCGAGTTGCTCTAAATATCCCTCGTTGGATTTCAGATTACCATAGGATCATGGTTATCTTTTTGGTGTTCTGGTTTCCTTGCTGACTTTATGGCCTTTTGGATGTCTATTCATAATTCTCATTTACAATCATTTCTCACGTTTCATCATTTTTCATCATTTTTCCCTCATTGAGGTTTTATATTCTCTTTTCTTTCTGTCTCTTCTCTCTTTGCATTATTTTTTTCACTTATGTATTTGAAGTGTTTCAATGTTTATTCTTTTTTTTTCAAACGATCTCATAGGGTGGCTAAAATGCCCAATGCGCGAATAGCAATCAACACCCATAAATAAAAATACTTTGAACTGTATAATGTCCTTTAAATTCACTGTAAAGATCCAAAATATCCAAAGTGCTTGCAATAAAGTTAAAGTAATGACCAGTAACTGTTCCAGTAGTTTTCTGCATTTTGGTTGTTCTATTTGCTTTTCTTTTTCTTGGTGAAGAATTATAAGGCACTCTTACTTTAACATTAGTAATGCCATGAGAAGATATAGCTCCCAAAATTTTTGTTGTTTTTGCTCTTGTTGTGGGCTGAACAACCTCTGCTCTGGTTCCTTTCTTTGACCAAGCCATGGTTCTTTTCAGATTTATATGAGAAGTAGACTCATCAATAAACACATAGTTACTATTGTAATCCATGTCTGTTTGGTTCCATCTGATAACCCAGTCAAATCTTTTCTCAATACTCTCAGGCGAGTTTATTTCCTTTGAATAAAGGTGTGCTTTCTTAAATGACAAGGCACACTTTTCTGTCATAAAGCTGTAAACCGTTGTCTTGGCAACTTTTAAGTCTTTGAACTGTTCAGTAAAACTGTCCATTGCTTGATCTAACGTTGCAGAAGGGTAATAAAAAAAAGAATTTTCAGAAAGATGTTTCTTATGGTCTTCATTTAATAATGCTGGTCGGCCCATTTTTGGGGTCTCTACTGGATCAACTTCGAGATCTCTGTTCATATTTTGCATGATTTATTCCTGATCTCTTTCAAGCCAGTCGTATGCGGTTCGATGAGCAATGCCCAACTGCTTAGCTGCTTTACCTGCAGTCATATCTAGTTCATAAACCAGATGAAAAAAGTGACCTTTAACATCATCACCATATTTCTTGTAGTAAGACACAGGTGCTAGAGTAGAAGTTGTATCCTTTTTGGTGGCCTTGGGTTTTCGGCTGAGGCTTCTCGGGTGGTTTTAAGTCCAAGTAAGTACTGTAGTCTACGATGTTTTGAAGAGGAAAAGATTATTTATCCACATCCATCAATATGGGCTCATTGCCCGATTCATCGATAGTATTTCCCTGTTCATCTTCATAGTAGATTTTTAAGCTCATTGTTGAAAAAATAGTATTTCGGAAAGTGTGCAAAAAGAATTTATGAAATTATGCAAAAAGTAAAATATAAAGTGTGCAAAAAGTGAAAAAAGTGTGCGATCTTTTTCTGAGGTTGTGCGAATACTTTCTGAAAAAGGTATACAGTAGAAGAAATAGAACAGAATAAAAAGGTTCATTCATTTATAGAACTTTAATGTGCCTATATTTTTCAATGAATTAGATTATTCATTTACCAGTTTTCTGAATAATTGACTCTGGATAAGTATTCTGAAAGAGAATCTAATTGTTAAATTAATAGATTTGCTGTCAATAGAGATCATCAACAATAGACCGTAAAAGGAAAGACAAAAGGGGAAAACACCCGACGATAGAGAAAGATCAGCGGGGAAGCAAATAAAAATAGATGACAGTAATTGATGAGTCGGCTTACTCTTGTGTAGAGATTGGGAAGGGATTTAATAGATGAAGCTGTTATCCCAGTAAGAAAATAAACTAATACTACAGATCCTTGAAACATAATGAAGTTTATTGAGATATTTTCATATAATCGCCAACAAATACCTTTTAGTACTACCTATAGGAAGATCGTCTAAAGAATTTAGAGCTTTTCATTTTATTCATGTTGATATGTATAACTGCAGAATATTTGTGATCTGACCTATTATTATCCAATTTCCACATATCTTGTTTTAGCAAGAAATATAGATAGATCTATATATTTCTCTCTTCACCATAAGCCTTTCATGAGAAGCTATGATGTTTTTGGCATTTTAATGTGCTTGCACAACCATTTCTGACCCATGAATACTTTTTATCTCGTTAATGAGATGTTCTTTTGATATAGATGCTTCTTAAGAGGTAATACATTATATGTAGAACACAATGCCTGGATCTTTCATAATAGATACAGGATAAGAAGTAGAAATCATAAAAAAAAGCTTCACATTACAATAAGACATGTGAATAAAAGTAAAAAGTATATATCTTGCTCTAAATATTCAGCCTTATTATGAAGTAGAAGAGTGTTCATTATATTGACCAGACTTTGCATTTCCAGTCATATGATGTATTCCAATATCTCTCTAGATTCATTCACCCAATAAAAGATCGCTATAGAGGCGATAGATAAAGAAGAAAAAAGTACAATGTTTGATTAAATACAACAGAGACTATGCCTCTGTTTACTATACAAGGGGTTTGTGCTAATATATTCTATAACTAGCGAGGTATTTTAAGAACAACAGTGTATTTGATGACGCCTGCACCAACACCATACTCTTTTAATCTTAATCTTCCCGCTTTGATCTTCCTCTTTTATGGGGTGGTTCACACCAAGCATCGATGTTCATATTGCTTAGCGATCTCCCCATGAACGAAAAGTCTGAAGGTGTAAAACGTCGCTTGAAATTATCAGACAGAGATTCAGGATAGTGACCAGTGTCATAAGTGTGAGTAGCTGGAGAATATGTGGTTCTTAGAGTGGATGCATTATGAGGGATTGAAAAGGTGAATTGTGGATTGGAATCTATTTGGAAAGGGTTGGGAAGTGTACCGCCTTCATAATACTGTACAGGGCCTGTTTCATGGTGGGGTGTATTAGCTTCAGAAGCAAAGATGGTGTGAGAGGGTTGATTATGACCAAATGATTGAGATAGCTTGGGTATATTAGTCTCCATTCGTTGCTCATCTACTGCAGTAGTAGAGGTAGTATGGTTCATCACTAATGACTGTGCTTGACTCTGTATTGGGGATGGTTGTGCTTGTTGTTGCTGCTGTTGCTGCTGCTGGTGTGCCTGCTGTTGCTGGTGTGCCTGCTGCTGTTGCTGTTGCTGCTGCTGCTGCTGTTGCTGCTGCTGTTGCTGTTGCTGTTGCTGTTGCTGTTGCTGTTGCTGCTGCTGGGGAGGTGGTACTGGCATCATAGTGTCATGCAAACCCATCTCCAAAGTAAGCTGTGTGTTTCTATCTCGAGCAAATTCTAGTAGATCCTGAACTGGGATTGACCCATTCTCGATGGCATGATTTTTAAAAGGGTCTTGCTGAGATATGCTCGTATTAGGGTGAGAAGTAATGAATCCATAAAGATCTTGGAGTGCCTGCTGATAGCCAGCAGCATAAGCTTTTCTGTTTTGCACCAAAGAGTCTTTGTATAGAGTGGTGACTTTTAGTGCAGCTGCTTTAAATGAATCCATCAGTGCATTGTCGGTAGATTCATAGGAATCAAGAATAGAGTTGGATTGATGATTCATAACAAGCCAAAGAGGGTAAAATGAGCCATAGTCTTTTGCGCGTACATTGCCTGGAATTCAAGCAACCCTTTGTTAATAGTCACATCTACGTCATGTGATAATCAAAACTACATTTCTTGATACGCTGGACCTATTTTCCAAGAGTCACACTCTTCCAATGGAATACAAATACAGTTTAAATACCATTGTGTAGAATATTCTTTAGCCGATACAAAAGTATTTATACTCTCATGTTCTTCTACCAGATTATATTAAAGCGGATCACTATAAGTCATGGACTACTACTACTACTAATAAAAGGTTAATGGAGCTAAACTTAGTAGTCGTCCCAATATGACGATTCTTATCTTGAGTGTCTAATTGGATAGTGTGTGTTAAGAATCCTTGAGTAAATGGTGCTACTTGGTTTTAAAAGAGTATATTTCTCGAAGATGCAAAGGGTGCATCTGTTCTCACTATTTATGCTATTCTATATTCTACACATATGGAATTACTATAATAGGTTCTCCTGGTGTATACAGTGCTTACAGTATCAAATGGCAGTCTTTTTATAGTTAATTAGCGTCGACTTTTTAACATGTTGTAATTTGAGGCAGTGATAGATCCAATAGGCATATAGGGATCGAGATGGTAAGGCTGATAACACAAAGACCACACACAAAAAAGGGATTTGAGGAATCTAGTTAACAGATCAGTCTTTCTGTATGGTCAGAAAGACTGGTAACAGAGACTAAAGAGTGTTCACCAATAATGGTGATAGAAAACAAAACAAAAAAGTATGTAACACTATAGGTAGTGTTACAGAGATAGAAAAAGAGATTGTGAAAATAGAAAATAAGAAAAGAAATAGAAAGTGCTATATGTTTCAATGTTTAGAGCAAGCTTAGCCTCTACAATACGATTCAGAAGATACAAAGGAAAATGATTGTTTATTTAAGAGGTATATTATATGTTTCATATACATAATATTTATTATGAAATGCTAGTCTTGAGACAAGCTATTTCATCTTGAACTTCTCATTGTCTTATTAAATTTCAAGCCAACATATAGTCAATCTTGCCTATCTATTACAACGCTATTTAAACCATCATTTGATACAGTACAGTGATCACAGTACCAATTCACAGGGTTTTATTGATCAATTTGCAGTTTGTAAGGTATTGATTTTCAGTTTCTGACTGTTGAGGGTGAAGATAAAGGTGATGGTAACATCCAACCAAAAAAAAATGGATTCTATTAGTGATAGTATCAGTGAAAAAATCCTTTTCTTTTGCAAAAAATGCTTTCACAACAATGTGATATAGAAAATGAGCTTTGTTTTTATATATAAAAAACAATAGTAATTAACAAGCTTACTCAAATATAGATAGGAATGTTGACAATGCTATTTTACCTGTGAAGTGGAAGTGTAATGACTAGTTTGTTCTTGGCTTTTTGTTATAACCATTAGATTGTTTATTAAATAATATAGAATTAGATCGCAGTATAGAACACTCTTGTATAAATACTCGACTTATTGTTTAAATAAAACGATATCCTGATATCTGTTTTCTACCTGCACTCTGTCCTTGTCTTTTCTTGTTCCTCCTACCTATTCCTGATGCACAACAATTAGTACCTCTGCTTCCTTTTCCCTGTCTTTCCCCTGATCCTTACAGGAAGCCGGGAAAAGATCATTTAAGCAAACTTTTGCTAAATGACCTAAATGTCATAAATCTGGTTGTTTGCTCTTTAGTTGGTAATGTAATCTACTGTTTGTATAAATATGCTATAACTATCATATTTATTATCTCTTTATAAGTGAAGTTTTTCTAGAAAATAGCTACACTTTAACACAAACAGAATGGGCCAACAATAATATATTAGACGTGTTATACACACCATAATATAAAGTAACTGAAGCTAACCTCTGATTTTAATTGAAATTCAGTGCTTAGTTTAACTATCTTTTATATCTGATAACAATAAGTTTATTTTACATAGAATTATACCAAAATTAAATATATCATAATTATAGATTTTCTCAATGTTTTTTCATTATCTAAGAGGCGAGATTCTTAGTTTTTATCAACAAGTACACAACAGCATAATCAAGATAGCTATAGTTCAAAGTATTGTTTTATTTTTGGGTGTAGTTTGCTATTCGCGCATTGAGCATATTAGCCACCCTGTGAGATCGTTTGAAAAATAAGAATAAACATATAAACACATCAAATACAAAAGTGAAAAATAATAATGAAAAATGAATGAAAGACAGAAGGATAGAGAAACAAAAAACCTCAAATGAGGGAAAGATTCTGAAAAATGAGAAATGACAGTAAATGATAATTAAGAATAAACGTCCAAAAGGCCATAAAGTCAGCAAGGAAACCAGAACACCAAAAAGATAACCATGATCCTATGGTAATCTGAAATCCAACGAGGGATATTTAGAGCAACTCGGACAATCCTGAGAATATATGTAGCAACTACCCTAACAGCTTCTGGCTTTGCTAAATGGGTTAAGAATGGGTGGTAGAGGAGAGATCCGAGGAAAAGTGAGGATACAGCATCTGTTGTTGAAGGAGTCTTTGCACTCTATGGCGGTGTTTGCGTTCCCGCTCAACACACCCATCAGCAGCCTCAATGAGCAAGCTACCAGCTGATGGCTCTACCTTAAAGTCTCGAGTAGACGTGGCTCGATCAATGGCTTGCAGCAGTATTAACAAACTGGGCCAGAGATCTTGCCATTTAACAAAAGACTTAACCGTGCGCGGCAAAAGATTTAGACAATAGTCAATTGGATGAACGTCGTGTGGTGGTGCAGGAGCTAGGAAGAACAAGAATGTGGAGCGTTCATGGTCAACGAATGTGCATGTGAGGAAGTGGTCCCTGTTAGCCAAAGGGTGACCTCAAGATAGCTATAGTGACTTAAATTTTTTTTAGGTATCGTTTTACATTCCGATATGCTTTTGTAATAGAAAATACTTATCCTTCGTCATAAAAACATACATTAAACATATAGTAAGTACTTTTAAATTAGATAAAATATAAAGGTTAATAGAATAATAGATACAAGTTTTTTAGGTAAAGCCCTCAGCATTTGGTGTAGCCACCTTTTGCTTCTCTAACAGCCTTGCATCTCCAATGTATACTGTTAATGAGGTTATCTATAGTATCTTTGGGGGTTTTTTTCCCATTCTTCCAACAAGAGTATCTCCAAATCCTGGAGACTAATTCTATATGAAATCCTCTTAAGAATTACCCTGTCAAGTTCGTCTCATAAATGATCTATGGGGTTCAAGTTGAGACTTTGTGAGGGCCACTCCTTCATAGCAACAACGTTCTCGTTTACCTTTTACATCTTGGACTTTTTGTTTTTATGACAGCTAGCATTGTTCTCTTGAAAAAAATCTACCTCTGGATTTGGTGCCTTGATTTGATCCAGCTTAGAGCAGTAGATTTCTTTCAAAATCTTGATATGTCTTCTGTTGTCAATACTGCCCTTCACAGGCACCAACCTTCCGACACCTTCACCAGAGAAAGAAACCCAAACCATCATACTGTTACCACCAAACTTCATCGTTGGCCTCACGTTCTTTGAGATTAGTCCCTCCTTTCTTTGTATCACTCTGTTGTGGTGGTTGTTGCTTATCAGCTGGTACTTTGACTCATCGGACCAGATGACTGTCTTCCAGTCTTCCTCAGTCCAATGAAGGTGGGTCTTGGCCCAGGCAAGTCTCAACTTATTGTGTTTAATGCTGAGAGAAGGTTTTCTAACCACCCTGAAAGAGAACAGGTCAAGCTTCTTCATCATCTTTCTGAAAGTGTTCATACACACTTTGGTGGTCATCTGCTTATGAAGTTGATACATTGCTTGGAATGAATCCCTTTCCAATTTGCATACAACTTCTTTCTCGTACTTATATTTAAGAAGAGGCTTACTCTCAGTGATTTTTTTTTTGGTCTTTAAACATTCAGTTTCCTTGTATCTCTTTACAATACGGGAAATATACTGCCTACTAATTCCAAACCTAGAAGAAATGCTAACATGAGTTATACCATTTACGATGGTCTCGTGAGTAATGAAACAATGATCATAGTCGTCACTATTTTTTCCTTGTTTTAAAGAGATCTCATAGGGCTTTCAGTGTTGTTAGATAAGGTAGACATTATAGTGAAGAAGTGATAAATGAAAAGTGTTTAATAATTTTTTAATGGTGAAACTATCGTCTAGATTTGAAATATACCTAAGATTTTAGCAAGTCATTGTATTTACACTCGTTGAGCGGGAACGTCAACACCAACCCCTCCATAGAGTGCAAAGACTCCTCCTACAACAAACTCTTTATCCTTAAATTTCCTCTAATTTTTCCCCTACCATCCAATATTAACTAGTTTAGCAAAACCAAAAGCTGCTAGTATAGCTGTTATATCTGTGCTTTTAGAATTTTCCGGGTTGCTTTAGGTATCCCTTGTTGAACCTCGAATCGCCACAGGATGACGGTTATCTTTTTGGTGTCCTGTTTTTCTTACTGAATTTATGGCCTTCTGGATGTCCGTTCTTTGCTATCATTTACTGTCATCTCCACTTAATTTCCCCTCATTTGAGGTTTTATGTTCATATATCCTTCTGTCTCTCACTCCTCTGGATTTCTTTTTCACTTGTGTATTCAGAGTGTCTATACGTATATCTCAATTTTCAAACAATATCATAGAGTGACTAACATGCTCAATGCATGAATAGCATCTACACCCAAAATAAAAATAAAATACATTAAAATGTATTCACACCCAAAGATTTTTGGGATATAGAAGTACAGTCCTATGTAATAAGTTACTAAACAAAAAATCAATTATTATTATTATTATTTTTGAAAAATAAAGGCATATCTATCAGTCAAAGATGTCCATAATAAAAGGTTAATGGAATAACACAAGATTTAGAATAGTTGTTTTTTAGATGATTATCTACATCCTCATTATAATTATATTGCTCAGTACTTTGTAGTAAAACTTTTATTCTTCATCACAGCAAAGCATCCCCTTGGCATTCTATCCACTAAATTTTCCAGAAATTCATTTGGCATCTTCTCCCACCCACTACACAAGCATCGTTCAAGCTGTTTTGCATTGGTCATGCTTTTGAGTAAGTGACATATCAGGTAGTCTTGATAGTGAGCATGAAATAATTCCGAGTTCATTCATGTATTTTTAGAAATGTGCTACGGAAAACACCCACGCCTGTATCATTCATATTTTTCAAATGATATGCAATTGTTTGCATAGGGTTTCTGCAAATAGACAAAACGATAGCCAGTTTTGAAGTAGATGAAACCTTTTTAGGTCTTTCTGTATGAATTTTGAGTTGGATTGTGCCTTTATTTTTTATACAATAGGACGATCCTGCCCACTGTGCTCTTTGGGATGTCAAGATCGTCAGAAATCTCTTGATAAATAGCATGTCTTCTTCATTGTCCTATGATTTGACCTCTAATAAACATATCATATTCTCTTCTTTTGATGGGACTATCTTTATGTTCTTGAATAAGAATTGGCTGATTTTCATTGCTTGAAGTCATTTTTTGAATATGTTAGAAAAGAAAAGAAAAGACCTCTATTTTATTTTTGAAGAGTAAAAAATAGAAATTTATCTTTTGTTTAGTCACTTATTACATAGTACTGTAAATACATGGAGAATAAGATTACACTTTATCTCTGATTGGCTAATATATTTGAAAATGACTTTTTGCTGTCTAAATTCACAATTTCAAACTCTACTTGCCTATCTTAGCAATGACTATTGACTGCAATTAAACGCTATAAAGTTGGATATAAAAGGAAGAAATAAAGCTAATATTACAACTCGGCCACTGCATTTATTGTTTAACTTTTTTTTTGTAGGAAGACAACATAGGCCTTGAAGGTTATATTGTTTAACATAAGGTGTTATCCTTAAGCCCACAGTGTTTGAAGTGCAGACACACTTAATTGAATTTAATACTTGCCGAAAATTGAATAAAAAAAAACATTCTTGTATAAAATTCTTCTAAATAGTGTTAAACCAACACAACATGTCAGATATATTTTCAGAAACTCACACTTGTGGAGAATATAATAAAACAGAAGATAAAAAGCTATGGGTCAATTATTACCTGTTGAAGACTGGATTAAAGTTGACTGTCATCGCAAACGTAGTTGAGATGGATAAGCCCACAGTTCAAAATAATATTATAAATATCAAAGAACATAGATTATTATTACGTTTAAAGAGTCATGGAAAACCCCAAAAAAGTAAATGAGAGGAATCTCAGACACTTGGCAAAGTTCATCAGAAAGGATCCATGTGCCTCATACGATTAGCTGAAATTAGAACTATCAAAGTTTGAGATTGATATATGTATAAACACCCTTATCAGCTACTGTAAGCAGTTAGTTTTCTGGATATTTCTCTCCAGCTTACAAGCTATCCTTAACTGCAAAACACAAGGAAAGATGGCTTTGTTAGGCTAAGGAACATTTCAATTAAACAAACAAACAAACAAACAAACAAACAAACAAACAAACAAACAAACAAACAGTGGAGAAGTGTCATGCTTTGGAGCTGTTTCTGGGCTAATGGATTTGGTCCATTAGTCTTTGTTAAGGCACTAAAAACTAAGACAAATACATCAAAATTATGGCTGGTAAGTTCCATCCTTGGTTCATGGAATTACATCAGAAATAGAACAAATAACTTCTGTTATGATAAATGAGTGCTAGCTGTCATACTGGGGCCTATACTATATAGTGGAAAGAGACATATCAAATCAGGGTACTTTGATTACTGGCCCTCACAAATACCATACTTGTACCCAGTTGAACATGTCTGGTGGGCCTTGGAAAAACGAATTGAAGAAAGAAGAGTAGGAGGGAGATGGTGTTAAACTTGCACAGTGATAAGTTCAGAGTATGACAGATAGATGCCAGACAGTCATTGATGCCCAAGAAGGCCATACAAAATACTAATTATTGCTATTATTATATTATTCTCGATAATTAAAGATGTTGACCTTTGGTTTACTAAAGTTTAGAGCTTCTAGCTCAAATTTGAAGTGTTTTATTTGATGTTGAACAGGTCTTATCTACTTTGTCCTGAAATTTATTTTCAGGAGTATTAAATTCAATTGGGCGTGGCTGTATACTTCAGGTTGTAAAATCATAACAAAGAACTATGAGTATCACCCTTGAATATTCCTTCAACAGCAAATAGATATTGTGTGCGCAATCCTCTGATAATTCCCTATCTTGTACATTTCCTTATTGAAGGAATAGTTAAGGATGAATGATTCATACCTTAGACTCAACTCTATCGTGTAATTGTATAGAGTCTTTCTATCTTGATTTTTTTAGGAATGTGAAGCAATATAATGGCATTATAAGTATTAGCTGGTATGTTCAACTGATTAACAGCAGTATTCACTCATATATGTATATTAAGCCTATCGATTTGAATGCAACAAACAATAGATCGAGTTTGAATGGTGTCGTGGTGATGGTGATTGTGTTGTCGTTGCTTTGATAATTCTGGTAGTCATTTGAAAGATAAATATTTCTTTATATACAAGAAAATAAAGATTCAATTATCAAATCCCCAAAGCTCAAGGCTGAAAAGTATATTGTAGTGTAGTGGTTGGGAAATGATAGCATTGATAAAATCCTTAAAATATAACCTAAGAGTTAATATTATGTATTTACTGATAATGATGTGAGTGTATCTAACCCTTCTGTGGTAACCATGTTTTAAATATTTGAGCGGTATTACAGAGGTAAAAGTATTAGTCTATTTCTGATACCATAATAAATACCGTGATAAGGGGCACTAAGATAAAAGAGACTAGTAGAGCTTGTGAAAGAGTTGTCTAGAACACAACTACTTTGAAGAGCTAAGCATACTAGAAAGGTACTTAACAAGTATAAAATAAACGAGAACAACAGAACGCTTCTGATTCTTGTGATTCGAAAGAATGCCAACAGTGAGATGATTTTCAGACAGATACGGGCAATAGCATTAAGGAGTTACGGCTCTGACTTTACGGACGTCTACTGAAAGAACTTGACTAACAACCACAACCACTTTAAAGATCAAAAAACGAACAAACATTTATTATTGTCTTTATCTTCCAGTTATATAATTTTACGATCATACCACAATGTGTATGCCATGATACACTTGTTCTTCTGTGATTGTCCTTTCCCTCACAGTCACATCTTGATTGAGAAGGCGGTTCTCTTTGGTTGACTCTACACTACCTCTTCACCCCAACTTATTTTAGTTCAAAAAACAGACAAACAAATAACAATAGAATACTGTCCATTGAGAGTAGAAAGACCCTCTACTGAAGAGGTTATTTCTACTCTTTGAATTTCCAAAAGCGTCAATTGGCACTCTACAGTGACCAACCCAATGTTCGTTTTGTTGATATTCAATTTTTGTTTTTTAACCTCAAGCGTTTATTAAAGTAGCTCTCTGTTAAGGCATTCTTGGAAGTTATTGATGGGGTGTTGAGCAATATCATGAAGAGTCTTTCTGTTAATGCCTTTGCAAACTTCGGTAATTCTAGTTTTCGAATCCTCGGCTTCCTGAAATTAAAGTTTGTTTGACAGCACCTTTGATAATTGACCAAAATTATTCAATTAGATTAAACTCAGGGGAATACAGGAGATACATAGCTCTATATCCTCTAGCCTCAATTATCCTTGTGATATCTTGCAAAGTATGAATCGGTGTGTTATTCATAACGACGTAGAGAATGCTCATCTTAAGGAACTTGTCAATTTCATCCAGTGTCTTGGAGATAAACCTCATATAGTGTCTAATGAAAGTTCCTCAAGACATCTTTGCTACAGGCCTCATTCTCTTCCTGTCATCAATCTTCATTTTCTTAGCCTTCAAAGGTTTTCTATTTCAACTGCAATAATTTCACTTGCTGTTATAGCTCCCAGAATAGTATGTATGACAGCACGGGTGGTGAGTGTTCCGACTATTGCTGGAGTACCTCTGGTTGAGTAATCACTAGGGCTTGTCATGTTGATGTTGAAACCAGCTTCGTCCATGAAGACACAGTTTCGTAGATAAACCATATCCGTGGTTTCTGTTCATTTCTTTACCCTATTGTGGTTCTTCTCGATATTGTCAAGGCTGTTTCTTTCCAAAGGCTGTACAGTCGCTCTCTTCACGGCCAGGTTATATTTATTGAGAATGAAGTTCCCAATAGAGGCTCCTTTCAAGCTGAAATCATCGAATACTTCCGTCAATTTCTCTACTGCATTATACTTCGTTGCTCAGGGATAATGATCGAAGAAACCAAGATGTTGCTTGTGCTCCTCCTGAAGTTGTAAAGGTTTTCTATTAAACATATTCGTTTGCTTCTCATACATATCCCAATCGAGATATTCCTCGAGTCACTTTGCTCACTTCTATGCTGTAAGTATTTCAAACTGGGCCTTCTGTGCAGAAAAGGTAGCCTTCCATAATTTGATTCTGTTGAAATAATAATAATAAAAAGAAGGCTGATTTTTGTTTGCCATAGTACACATTGTGCTTTCTGCCACTTGTTACTTCCTCTGATAACGCCTCTGCTGGTTCCTTCATCTTTACGTCAATCTTCCCTATAGCTTCAGTAGGAGAGTGGCTTTGAAAAGCTCGATACTGAGACAGGATCAAATTACTAAGGTTGTAAGGGTCAACTTCTTTTTCCAAGTTTATTACCTCTTCCTTGCTTATCCATAGTACTGCTTCGTCGGTCTTCATAAAAAAAAACTGTTACTCGTCTGAATGCAATAGAATCAAAAAGTCAAAAACAAAAACAAAAACAAAATTGAATACGAACAAAGCCAACTTTGACCAATAAGAAAGCAAGTTTAGTTTTCTGGAAAATGAATATTGAGAGTAGAGCCACTGTAGAGTTCAACTTATTAAATGGTACAGAATTATAGATGGTGAAGACTATACTTAATGTTGTACAAATGTGAGTTGAACAAGAGAGGTTATTGTAATTCTATCATACAGCATTTTACTCTAAAAAGAGACAAATTGTAAATTGAATTTTATATGATATACCATTTTCTGTAGATAAGCGTGAGTTCATTTTTAGACAAAGAGGGTTTATTTTAACCCGAAATTAAGACAATTGGACAGTTTACCAGTATAAACTGCTGCTAGCATGAGTGACATTGGTGTTATTCACTAGCAATAGCTCTCTATTCCTATGGTCATTTATTAAGAAGCAGTATACTACAGTGGACAATCCAATATACTACCTTGTTTAATTTGCAGTATCCTTTTCCCTTTCTTCCTGTACCAATAGCCATCACCGATAGTTTTTTTTCTGGGGTTGTATTGAGCCTTCTTTTTCTTTCAATACCAATGTTCTTTTATAGACCTATGATGGTGAGGATGAGGATGATGAGGACATACATGGGATTTGTGTGTCTTATGATTCAATTTTCTATAGCTACTACATTGGACAGAGTCATTTTTCCTATTGTTCTATAACTGTCCTTTGTGCCAACCAAAATATAAATAATAGTACTACTCATTTAGAGCGACTACTACACTCCTCCAGAAATACCAATACAAGTCTTTGAACAGTCGTATATTTTTGTCTATCGCCTTTATAAAGGTGTCTTATTCATTTACTGAAATGTCTCATTTATCTATATTTAAAAACATTTTATTTTATGTTTAAACGGTGGATACTGTATTTATTTTTGATTCCAAATTGCTTTCTCCTTTCATGTTAACATAATGACAAGTTTATTATGGCAGAACCAAGCCAACAAAGGCAGACTGTATTCTTTTGTGACCGATATTTTGGGGTATATTTGTGATATGTATAGTATGTATAGTATTTATAGGGTGTGTAATATTTGTGGCATATGCACCTAATGCGACGTTTATGGAAGGTGTGAGATATATGGTATCTGTGCTTTAGGAGCTTAGTAGGTTTACTGAGCATTATCAGCCTAAAGACTTGTTTTTTAAAAAAGTAAGTAAGAAATAAGCAGACACAGAAGAGGCTACGGTCTTGTTACTGTTTCAAGTAGCATAAAAGCTTAAATAAGGTGAATAGACATCAGCATTATAGGGTCTCCTCCTCCTTCTTTCATCCCTTATTCTGCATGTATTAATACTCTTCTTTTATATTAGATGTACTATGGATAAAGAGTGTCGGGATTGTAATGAAGTTGTGTGAGGATTCTTGGCGGATTTTTATCTTGAAAATAGTCCATTTCGTGAAGTTCTTCCTTTTCGGCCTTGCAATCCGTAATACTATAAATGAGATAATCAGTTTTACTATTAATTGGTTTCTTTCTTTACTTCTCATTCTGAATCTATTCTTCAGCCACCTTGGACTCTTCTTTATTCCTTACAAAAGAAGATAACAATCTCCAGTCACAATGGCAGATACTCCTTTAGATAATGATATCTTTACATTGTCACCCTCCCGACCTATCCTCTCCTCCACACCTGCCACCAACACTGAGGGACACAGCCATTCCCCTTCTTGGTCGTCCTCTTCCCCCTCTACACTTGTACAGACCCCTGCTACTGATAAAATATTGGTAGAAAAAGGTAGGCCTCTGGCTACTCCACTGTCCTATAAAGAATGAACTCATTGTATACTGTTTAATCCAGATGCCATGGTAAAGGACACTGTGCAACTTGAGGCTGCCTATGCCACTGCTGAATTCTCTGAGAAAGTGTCAGGAAAGAGACGGAGAATGCCCAATAGAAATCGTTGTGTACGATGTCTTTGTTGTGCCTGCTGTCTTCCTCTCTGGGCTACTCGGGTGGTGTGGTGCTTCATTATAGCCATTATCATTGTCGTCATTGTCATTGGATCTATTCTTGCTACCTTTAAAATGCCAACAATCGAGTTCCAGGGCATTGCACCTCTTGGTAGCAGTTCACAGTCTACAATTGCAATTAGTGGTGAAGTACTTACTATAGGATTTGGCCTTATTGTGAATATTGTGAGTGCCAATATATTTCCCATCTACCTCACCAACATGGCGGCTTCTGTAAGTATTAATTTACCTATCAATATGTATCCATAATGAGGAATATCACTGCTGCCTGAATCTATAGCCGCTGTCAGCAGTAGTGAATATTATTTATCCGTGCTAATCCACAACCATCCGTGTTTACTTGTACTTATTCTACCTAGGCCTATTACCCTTTTCCTGACCAACCCTCAGTAATAGTACCCATTGGCGATGGCTATCTAGATTACCAATATGTTCCTGTCAACAGCAATACCAATTTTACCTTTCCATTCACAATCAAGTACAACCCCGCCACCGATCCCAACTTATCGATTCTCGGTAGTATTGCTGACAAATGCGGCCTTACCGGTGGTCCAAAGCAAGACCTTAATATTCAATACAATATTCAGCTAAATGCCCGAGTGCTTCTGTTCACTGTGCCCATTACTATCGGGTCTAGTGCCAATTTTCCTTGTCCATTGGATGTAAGTTACAGACACAAAAAACAAGTTGTACACACAATACTCATTCAAGGGGGCAATTTTCTTCTTTTCTTTTCTTTTCTGTTTTTCTTTTTTCTTTTTTTTTCCTTGTGTTTCTATCCATGCTAAAAACAACTACAAATACAACAATGCAAATGATCTCTATAACAAACAACAAACATCAAAACAAACAGAGCGATGCATTACCAGGATTGAATACTGACTCACTTAGCCAAATGTTTGGTAGTTAATGAGTCACGCCTACATACCTTTTCTCTCTCTTTCTATCAGTCTGCCACCGCCACCGCCACCGCCACTCCTCTCTTCCAACACTCTTTTCTTCTTTTGTAAAATGCTGACAATGTATATATCTTTTCAAAGTGCGCATATCTTGATAGATAGTGTGTAGAGTAAATAACACTCTTTCTTCTTCGGCACAAAAAAAAAACACCCCCTTGTCTCTCTTTTTTTTCATCTTTTTCATAAAAGCGCAATTTGTAATCTTCCAATAACAATGGTGTGTTCAAGAAAGGTAGGGCTGTAGTGATGATATGCAAAGACTGCTTAATGACATCGTTTATTGCACGGGATAATCATCATCTTTCACTAATTATAAACATGTGGCAAATGTACAAAAGAATATAGTAGAAATATAGATGAGTGTAAATTACATACATAGTTTAATTCTCTTAGTAGGATTTGCTATTTTAGTGGTACTATAGCAAATAGACATGGGCTGATATGAGTTTAAGAGATGAAAGATAGAATCTAATCTCGAGATAGAATAGGCTATAAAAGGAGGAGGAAGAAGAAAAAAGGCCAGCCTCCAGTGCAGAGGAATTTATTAAGCAAGTGCTAATTATGCGTGTGCCTAACAGATCGATAGGTGATTCGTTTTCTTTTTTCTTTTTCTTGTGTACTACACTTGTAGGGGAAGACCCAGATAGCATTGAGTTTGTCTTTTTCAGTGATATCTGTAATACAGTAGCTTGCTCTTTGTTCTTGTTCTTGCTACAGTTTATCCATAAAGAAGCCTTTATTTTCTTCCCTCTTTATTATTATTACGAATAGATGTATTAAGAATAGAGACAGAAAGAGGGAGAAAGGGAAGGAGTGGTATAGATAGTATAGTAGATGGCATTCTAGTCCAATAGGTATGTCTGCATCTGTAGTTGTATTTGGAGTGGCAGTGGGGAAGGGGTTATTAAACTGGTCCTATTGATAGTCATTATCGTCATCATTATGCCTACATATCATCCTTTGTGTTTGTATCTTCCATTGTTCCTATATTAGGAGTCGATGCAAATCGCTGGATTCTTTATTTATCTAATAAGAATAGGCCTATTCCATGGTTATACCTTTGGCCAAGAGAATAATGAAGATAGAGATTAAGATAGAGATTAAGATAGAAACAGAAATGGAAATGATCGCCTACAACCTTAACCCATTCATATTGGCTTTGTTGATGGTACAAGAGCCATAAATAAGACTCATTTTCCTCGTGCAGAATGGGAATCTTTAGAGTGTAGAATCTCTCTGTATGTACATAGGTAGTTCAGTAGGTAGTTCAACAGGCAAAGAAAGACGGAAAAAGAGATTGACGCTTCTCTACCATCAACAGAGCGTCTTTCTATCTATAGTGAACAGTCTTACTTCTTTCCCCTAACAAAACAGCAGAAAAACAGAGCAAAAAAGAAAAGAAATGAGAGAGAGAGCAAATGGCTGGCTGCTATTCAATCACTTTCTACCTACATGTGAATGCATTTCGTCAGGCATTTCTCATTTACCTTATACAAATAAAGACCCTTTTCCTTGTGTCCGGAAATATCTGGCCCTCCTATGAAATAAAACAGACAAAATCCTATCCTTAGCACTTTATATTACAATCCTTAGGCTCTATGAAAGGTGTAGAACATCTTCTCAAGACAACTCTCCATACATTTGAACACCTAGCACTGGCTGCTACCACCCGCATAGACCACAGTGTCTCTTTTGACTCCATCATGTCCCAGCATACCTCTCATAACCCACCATGGCCCATAGATGACATTGGCTCATGTCAAGGTCCTTGTGCAAGAATAGTGTCTTTATCACCAGACAGCAGCCAGTTGGTATACATGCCCTACAATGAACAAGGCGACCGTATTATCGACTTTTCAGGTGCTGGTTACAACGAAGGACACACAGATTTGCCTACACCAGAAGAAATCCCTGTCGCCGTCCACCTCAACGCCACAGACACTCTCTTGGATGACTCTGAGAGATTACAAGAGGCTTTGACACATATAGGCAGTCTACCAGAACTCCCCAATGGATTCAGAGGTGCACTCCAATTGGGCAAAGGCACCTTTTATCTCTCCAAACCACTGTCCATGCGTTCCTCAGGGGTTGTGCTTCAAGGCCATCCAGAGGGCGGTACTGTGCTTGTCGCCACAGAAGCCATGTCTCCTCTCACCACTACCCACCTGATCCAAATTGAAGGAGAGGCCAATGTTCCTGCCAAGAAACGTGTGCCTATTGTCGATGATTACATTCCTGTAGGCCATACCCAGGTCCGTGTGCGTTACAGTCACCGCTTCAAACAAGGAGACAATGTTGTGGTGGCTGTAGCCTTTAATCAGGCGTGGATAGAAACCATTGGTATGCATATTATTCATCCCAAGGGGGATGTGAGTAAGAACCACGGCTGGAAACCAGGGCGCTTTGAACATCTCCGTAGAATCATCAAGGTGGAGGACAGTGGCAAGCTATTGACTCTGAATGAGCCATTGACCAGCAGTCTTTCCTCCAAGTATGGAGGTGGGTTTGTGGAGATGTACGAGAACAGACGGGTGCAAAGAGTGGGTGTCCAGTACCTGGAATGTACCTTCCCTGCCAATCACTTGAGAGGGCCGGATGCTATTATGCAGGCAGAGAAGAACAATGTCATGGACTATCGATTTGCAGCAGAGATGTTTGACCATTTCCTGATTACCATGCAGCATACTGAGAATTGCTGGGTGCGCCATGTAAAGTCTGTTTGGTGGCGCAACTTTATAAGAGTAGGCACTAATGGAGTAGCTATTACGCTTGAGGTAAGGTGCAGAGATAAAGTATTCTTAATGATGGTGGATTAGCACTGCCTCCACACTTTTCCACAGCCACTTCCTTCCAATCCCAGCAAACCAGCTTCCTTAGTAGGACAGTTTGCATTTGAGATTTCTGGACAGATGGTGCTGATTGATCAATGCCATTCAGAGTATAGTTTCCATGCCTATTCCTACAAGGGAAGAATCCCAGGTCCCAATGTTGTATATAAGAGTACAGCAGTAGCAAAGAATGGGGATGTAGGGCCTCATATGAAGTGGTGTAAGTGTATTTCCATCTGTAGAGTATGTGTCCTGTAGATGATAACCCATTCTTTTATATTTATATTTCTTGCTCTTGCTTTTGCTCTTGCTCTTGCTCTGTACATAGCCACTGGACAGCTGTATGATAGTAAGTGAACAGAAGAGTGATAGAGTAGATCAGGTTGATTGACATGTATCTGCAGACTGTAATATAGAAGGACAACTTCTTATTCAAGACAGATACGATGCGGGCACTGGACATGGATGGTCAGGAGCCAATTCAGTAGTATGGAATACCGTAGCCCATGGTGGTATGGTGGTGCAGAGGCCTCCTCTAGGCAATAATTTCCTTGGTAAGTGTTGATAACAGAGTCATAGCATAATGTATTTATTCTAATGAGTGGTTTATTTCAGTGGGAAGTTCGTCCAAAAGATCAAAACCACGCCATTTCACTCACCCTTGGGGATGGGAGGAGTCTCCTGATACGATGGTATCTCCCCTTAGTTTGTACATGGCCCAGCTAAAAGAGAGAAGGATCAGAGGAACTGATCCAGCGTAGTCTTTCACTGCAGTCTAAAGAGTAGATCTGTGGCTATAACTGTAGATAGATCTGTGGCTATAGATGGATCAACAGAGTGAATAAACACACCACTACACTAAAGATCACACCCTTTATTCTCCTTTATAGTGATGCAATGTGGTATGATATGATATGATATGATATGATATGATATATGATCGGATCGGAGGATTGTGACTTGTCTCACCTTCTGTCTGGGCAATGGCAAAAGGTAGAAGATTCACTCTTTCATTGGTCGTTTATGCTAGACACTCTCCACATACTAGAAAGTGACGATGAGCAGGGAAGGGCAGGCACTCTCTCTCGCAGACACACAGGAAAACAAGCCTACTATCACAGCTCAACAAACACAGCAGAACCCACCCACCACCTCAGACTCCCTCACTTCTTTTCTCGCTTCTCTTTGCACCGACGCCTAAGACCCACCCACCGACTAGCAAAGTGGGCTGTAGGGTGTACAGTGGTGCTGTTATTAGTGTACAGTTACCTCATCAAGACAACACCACAACAACCACAACAACTTCAACAGCCTATACCTCCTCATATAGACTACCCAGACACTTCTCAGTGGGTGGATAGCAGTCTGCTGCGTTCACTTCTGCTGCACAGTCTCCACACCTCCTCACCACCACAGAGAACACAACCACCACCCCTTCTCTCTCTCCTGTCTCTCCAGCAGAAAATAGACCAACAGCCGATAGCATGGACTGACAGAGAGGCAAGAACAGTGTCTGTAGTAGCACTGATACATACCTCCAACACATCTCTACCCGACCTCCACCTCCAATTACAAAGTATCCTATCCCAATCCATAGTGCCTGAAGCTATCTGGATTGTATGTCCTCCCCAGGAGTATGTCCATGTTGCCTCCATAATAAGTGGGTGGACCAACAGCCCACACGTCCACACCATAGCCACCCACGACACAGGCATCAGCTGGATTTCTGTAGCCTCCCGTACTGCCACTGACTATGTGTGGATTCTTAATCCAAAGGTTATGCCAGGCCCCAACTACCTGGAGTCAATTTTACGGCTGTCCAGTATAGAAGAATACAGCCATGTTTTGATGGGAACTGAGGCAGCCACCTTCTCTGAACAAGTGTCTGCTATGGAGTGTTGGCCCTCAGCCCACAAGGAGCTGTCAATGCACCACGGACAGATCATCAAAGACACCTGGTTATTAAAAAGATCCTGGTGGAGTACTGTGGCCTCTACTCTTCCATTGGATAACCCACCATGGCCCTCTAGTTTTCTTGGTCACTTAATAAGCTATGCTGTCTACCAACATACCGGAGCCCCCTGTCTTGTTGTGCCTGTGAATCCCATCAACACATCTGCCTGGGGGAATATCCAAACAGACACCGAAAAGCAAGATCTTTGCCGTGCATTGAACAGAGACATTCTCCGTGAGAGAGAAATGAACACAGAATTCAGAAGAATAGACAGCTACTTGAAGGCAGACACCCACGATCCCAGCAGAAAGGACACAGAGAGCAGCAGAGGTGGCATTGTGATTGTCTTGGAGGGGCATCAAGAATTGAACGAGTTTGTGCCTTTGATATGCAGTTTTAAGCGACAGAACCTACCCCTCTCTTTGATCACTACAGGAGAGAAGCAAGGACTCTCCGATGAAGAAGTGATCTCTGTGATTCAAAAGTACAGTTCATCCTGCACCAACATCAGTGTCTATGCACTGAGTATTGAGCCCACACCCATCTACCCCTCTTCTTTTATGGCATGGGAGAGAGCCACTACTATTGAGTACAGTCTCCTGCGTCTATTAGAGCGTCTACAGCCTAGGATTCTTCTCCATGGAAAACAAAAGACACCTGTCATGGCAGAGAGTATCCGTTCAGCAGGGAAACAGGTGAATGCCACTGTCATTGGATTGCCAGCAAGAGACATTGGCCAGTCCCTATGGATGGCTGACTTGCCTCTTGACTCGTTGGAACGTAAGTGATCATTATAACCATTCTTATCATAACCATCACCATAACAACCATCATAACAACCATTATTATTATTATAACAATAAACATGTCCACCCATTCCCAAGAGCAGAATGGCACTCTTTTACTATCCAACTAGTGATAATAACAGACAAGAGTCCAAACTCACTGTCTCGTCTTGTCAAATCAGCTGCCCGTGCTCTTTACCTGGGAGACACCATTGATATGACGATTGTCATGGAGCAGACCAGTGATAGAGTGACTCAGGCATTTGTCAATCACTTGCCATGGCCTCACGGTGAAAAGACCATTCGTCATCGTATTGTAAAAGTAGATCCAATGCCACTGTTTGTAGAAGCATGGTACCCCACCCACAATCATGAGTATGTGATCATGTTGGATGAAGGAGTCGAAGTGTCCAGTCTGTTTTACGTATGGGCCAAATACACGCTTCTTCGCTATCGGTATTCTCCAGAAACCCTCAAGGAAACTGCCTCCATGTTTGGGATCAGTCTTTACTCTCCACGTCTGATGGAGACAGATCCCAAGGGCCGTCGTATCTTTGCACCAGACACCACTTTGGAGAGATTTGGCTATCCTCGTCACTCTCCTTACCTTATGCAAGCCCCCAGCACTTCAGGTGCTCTGTTCTTCCCCGAGCATTGGCGTGAGTTCCATGACTATGTTACTGTTCGTTTAGCAGATCAAGTCAAGAAGAATCTGCAGATGATCCAGGTGCCCAACACACGGTCCAGCCAATGGATGACTTCATGGAGACGCTATTTTGAAGAATTGGCGTACCTGCGTGGCTATGTGATGTTGTATCCCAACTATGAGAACTACACCAGCTTCTCCACACGCCATTTGGAGTTGGGTTCTCACATCTATGAAGACTATTCTTTGGCAGTGTCTCTTTTCCGAGTGCCCCTGATGAATGAGAAGCACAGGACAGAGTCACCGCTGTTTCCTCCACTGCCCTCCTTGAATCGTCTGCCACTGTTGGATCTGTGGGGGGAAATGGGACAGTTGGAGTCATTGCAAGAGAGAGGGATTGAGTTCCATAAGCAAGTGTCTGCATGTGAGCCGGTGGCCTTGGAAGAGCGTCATTATGATCCTTCTGATATGCTCTGTCCATTTGCTCAATTGGTGACAGTGCCTGTGGCTTCTGAGGATGAGGTTGTGCCTGACTTTCCTACTAGAGTGGTGACTCTTTATGTTACTGGCACACCACAACCCACATCAGCAGTAAAAAGAAGAAAAGAAGAAGAAGACTATATCGAGAATGCCAGTGAACAAGAGTTTATTGAGGAGTTTATTGAAGAAGAAGATGCAGAGTTTATTGATAGAGAAGAAGTGTTGAATGAAGAGGGAGATGTTATGCGTGAAAATGACGATGATGAATTCTTGCAAGTAGAAGAGGAAGAAGACAATGATCATGGTCATGGTAATGATAGAGAGGAAGAAGAAGAGGAAGAAGAAGACTAGTTCATGGATCTCCAACTTACTACACTACACCATACTACACTAGTAAAGAATGGAATCAAACCTAATAAAACACCTTTATTAATACATAACTCTCTGTTCTTTAAAGACGCCCCACAAGTAAACCCCCTGTGAATCTCCATAGAATTCAATGGCTTATGAATAAGAGCCAGTGCTATTCACTTCCATCTACTTAGACACCTATATCTCTTTATATCTCTTTATATCTCTATAGTCTCTATAGTCTCTATAGTCTCTATAGTCTCTATAGTCTCTATAGTCTCTGCTTGTTTCTTCTCCAAGTTCCACCGGCTTCTTTATGCCGAAGAAACACTACGCCAAGTCTCCCGGTATGCACAACGGCCATGTAACGTCACTCTTTGGCCTTTTCATGTCTTTGGCACCCTCTAAAACCAGCCCTCTTATGCCTTTAGACTCAAAAGCTACACACACTCCTCTCATGCCCGACACCACCTCAACCCTCATGGCTCATCCGAGACCTAATCCGCCTAAAAAGCAATTTCTTAATAAGTTTGCAACCCTTCCTACTGATAAGTGCCCACAGAACCTATGTCGCGATCTTCTCCTGTCCAACTTTGATCGTAACCTCACTGTAGAAAAAGCCCACTTTGAGCCACAACCACTGGCTATGAGTGCAGTACCACAGCCATCTACATCTACATCTTCTCATTCCTCTCTTCTTGATCACGACAAGACAGTAGAGACGGGTGAACACAAGCACCGTACTCGATTACCACTCAATAGTTCCTCACCCCCTCCTTCCTTACTGCATATGCCTCTTCCACCCCAATTATCGCCTCCAAAAAGCACCCATTCTACTGTGCAGCAAACACCTGCCAATAGTACACCGCTGTACACACCCAACACACCCACAAGTGAAAGAAGACGAGGCTCCAATCCAAAAGAGGTACTGCCAGTGATTCTGATTGTTATTGTTATGGATTGTTATGGCTTGAGCCTACTCACACTATTCATGCCATTAGCCTGAACGCTACCGTGCTCCAGCTTCTTTTAGTAAGCGAAAGAAGCGTTCTATGGCTACATTGGGTGGAACAGCAAGTCCAGCAGAAGTATTTCATCGTAACCTGGTGGACGCAGTGTCCAATGTGGAGGGTAATAGAGTCATAGAGTTATAGAGATAGTGACTGTGGCATTGATATGGGCACTGATAACATCTACATCTAAATACACCCCCAACAGACTCGGATGAAAATGAACAATATGTTTACCCCTACAGTGGATCAGAGATGACCACCCATCTCTCTAATCAGCCTTATTCATTCTACTCGGACAATGGCTCACTCCACAGAGCACACTCCATTCAGTCATTATCAGGTAATGCGGATATGCCAGAGAGAAGAAAGGGAATCTTTGGGGATTTATTCAAACCACCTGCTGTGAATGAGCCAAGGGTGGATGAAGAAGCAGGAGACTATCGACCAAGACTCCGTAATCATGTTATAGATTATCCCTACAGATCCAAAAGGGACTATGGAAAGAACTCAAGAGGGCAGCAGGGCGAGGATAGACACACCAGTCGAAGGTCCCGCAAACACTACACACCATCCTCCCAAGGGCCTTCTTATGGGGATGGCTATACGAGCGATGATGAGGGAGCTCCTCTGCTAAGAATAGGACGTCCTCGTAGTCGATCCAAAAAGGGTTGGTAAGTAGCCAGTTGATCCCCATCCCATCCCATCCCATAGTATAGTACAGTATATTACAGTACAGTACAATCTCATTTATAGTTGAATACAGGCTACAGCACACTGTTCTGGGTGTGATGTTTTTGTGTGTGTTCTTTTTCATGATTCTTCTCTATCGAGCAAAACCACTAGAAAACACCCAAGTAGAGATGGGCAGAGTTCTTGCTTCTGATAAAGAACTGATCTTTGATCTTCATGTAAAGACACTCAATTGGAATTGGTGGACTGTGAAGATAGCAGAAGCAGATATCAGTATGTTTGGATTTAGCCAGATTGTTCCTCTCTCTTTAAATACTACTGACAAGGATGGACATACTGCTGGTAAGTAAAAAAGTGGATACGTCCCTCACTCTTGCTAGGTGCTGATCCTGCTGAATATTTGGGAAGTTTCTATCGTTTTGATGAACCTTTGTCCATTCCCTCCACTTACTTTTCAAAAAGAAATACAGTGAGCATTAGTCAAATACGTATCAAATCGCCTGGTGCTGATAAAAGTGGCAGTGAGCGATGGTCAGTAAATATGAATGATCATTCACAAAAGAGACTGATCTATGTCTATCAGGTCACGCATAATTCGTTATTCTTATGGTCTGGTTGCTCGAGGAGTCTTTAGATATCACCCGATCCCTTTTCCCGGTACTTATCTGCAGTCCATTGCAATATGTGATGTGGTTCAAGTCGATCCAATGACTGGCAGTGTATCAGAGGATCCTGACCAAAGTTACTGTATGAGTAACTAGAACAATATGAAGAACTCTTTTGTGGTGTTTAGTGTGGATTATTATGAATCCACCTTTTCTTTTAAATTCAATTTGCTATTGTACATTTTATACTATCAATAAAAGATAGTTTATTTCTTAGGAAAATGATTCAAAGCGGGTGTGTTGACAATGCGTGATAATGTGTAATAATGTGGGTGTGTGACCATGGGCTGTACTACCCTCCCACCCTCCCAACCACTCCTTCCTTGTTACACCATCTCACTGTTGCTATGTTACTATGTTACCATGTTACTCTATTCACTTGTACCGAGTGTCATAAAGTGCGGGTCGGGAAAGGGTGGATATCACATGCACTGCCGACATCTGCTCGGTATTTCATTTTCTGTCATTTTTCTCCCTTTATCAGCTATTAAGTTGCCTCTTGACAAAGAGTGAAGGAAGTTATTCTCTCCACTATGACACATGTACTTCATTTTGAGACTTCATTTTGGTCTCAAAAACAGCCCTCGTCCACCTCACCCGATTTCTATTCTGGACTGTCTGTTCTGCACCAAAAACTACAGCAGAGTAGAGTAGAGAACGATGAAGTCATCACCTTTTTCAAAGATCGTATTGCCATTGAGGAATCTTACGGTAATAAACTACTGGACCAAGCAAGGGAGAGTTCAAAAACAACAGGATTTGGTCGAGATGAAGGAGCTGCCTTGAAAAGTTGTTTTGAGAACCTCAAGACAGCCAGTGGTCAGCTAGGAGCTCGTCATCATATCACAGCCACCACCATGACAGAAAGTGCTCTTAAACCTCTCCAAGCTTTTCATGAAGACTACAAAAAGACACTGACGACCAGTCGATCTTCTGTAGAAGCCAAGATCAAACAATTTGATGGTCTGTTAAAAGAGACAGAGCGTGCCAAAGCCCTTTACCACCGCCGTTGTCGCGAGGCAGATGCAGCAGAAGAACAGGCTGCCTTTATGGCGGTAGAGGAATTGCACAAAGGAAATGAAAAACAACCCTCAGCAGCACCTCCACCCTCCAAGAGTCAGAGTGTGCAGTTAGGCACACAAACCTTTTCTCCTGGTGAATTTGATCTTCTTTTACAGCGTATGCGCCAGGAAATCCCTACCAAAGACCATCGTATCCCTATTCTCGGTACTTACAAAGCCACTTCCACAGGTGAGGAAGTTTCGCGTTGGCTGCAGTTGCATTTGCCACAGTGCAAGGATTCGCCTGCAATGGCAGATATTGTAGGACAGCAACTGATCCAGAACCACAATGTATTGCGGCTCATTGGACAACGCGGAAATAAGTTCCTACCGAGCAATACTTCCGTATATCAATGGCGTATCCGGGATCCAGAAGAAGTAGCCTCTTTGGGTGTATCTGCTCTTGGGGGTATTTTGGAGAAGATCGGTAGTGGTGCTAATGGCTATGCAAGTGTTCAGGGAGATGAACTGTATAAAAGGGCAAGATTGGAGGCTGAAAAGACAGATGAAGCCTACCGTAGTGCTGTGAAGCGTCTTGATACGATGCGGACTGTCATTGAAGAGGCATTAGTAAGGACGTCTCTATTGTTTATAAGAGTAAGCTAATGGAGGGAGTTCTAGTTTAGTCATTTCTCAGAGATGGAGAAAGTGGAATTGACTCGATTAGACACCCTTAAGCAAGGTAAGGGTGTGTCTACTATGAACAACAAGAGATCTCAACCAACATAGTCTTTTCTACATTTACTTCTTGCTTGTCTGCTGGATTACCGGAGGATAAGGCAGTATTGGATCAAGTGCGCCTATTTCTTGAGTCCCTTACTCCAGAAAAGGACATCCAGTACATTGTTCATCATTACTGTACATCTGGATTCTCACCCAAAGCCATGGTGTATGAGAACTTCTATCATGGCATAGCTCACGGTAATATAGTCTGGTGGCTGTATAGACTGATATCATTGTTAGATCAACTGTTTGGTGTGCCATTGGAGGAATTGGGAAAACAGACACCCGACAAGGTACCTTTGTTTGTTCGTCAGGTATTAGACACAATTGCACAAGGTAGGCTGGGTGGTATGGGTAGATGCATAACTTACTCTCTTGTGGATTGTATTAGGCGTCAAGGAGACTCCTCTCGAAGGTAAACAATGCCATTGGGGCTGTCTATTCAACTGTATTATGAACTGTGTACAGATAAAATAAGTCTATGGTCTACTCCTGTTGCACTGAGCACTGTCCACACAGCAAGAGCAGAGATGAACATGGACAGTCGTCGTCTTGAACCTGCCTTGGTGGATTCCTATTCTCCTGGATTACTAGTGGCAGTATTAAGGCTTTTCCTGCTGGAGCTACCAGAGCCATTGATGACCTATGATCTGTATGAATCAGTGTGTGCCCTATATACAAATGGTAGGTGGTGGTGGGGTCTGGGTTGGGGTGGTTCTTTACAAACAAAAAAACAAACAAAAACAAGACAACCAGGATGAGAGCCTTCGTCTCCTGCCTCTTAGTCATTTGATAGCCACTCTTCCTGCCTCCCACTTCTATACACTGGATCTTCTCTTATCTCATATAGACAGGCAAGTGAGCCGCTTTTCTGTCTGTTCTTAACCCTCTTCATAGCCACCTACAAACATGCCAAGGAAGATCTCTTGAAGAAACAAGTCAATGCCTTGGTCCTATTTTTCTCCGTGCGCGCACTGAGTCCCTGGCCACCCTCACAAGCCAGGTTCCTTTTCAACTGACCAGGGATCTTCTCCAACACTACAAACACATCTTTTCAGAGAACACGCGCCACTCTTTTGCAGAAAATGAAAAGAGACGACAGACACGTCCTTTGGTAAAAGCAGGTTCCTTTGTTGAGGGAGATAGCAAGAAGAATGGCCTCATGTCTTTTATGCGTCCTACTGAGGACACTCCAAAATGGGGAATGCCCTCTGTGATGGGTGTATTCCAGCGGTCGCCGTACTCTCCTATTCTCCCTACAACAGACACCCGTACTTATGTGCCTACTTCTTTGCATTTTGGCTCTGCTATTACCCAAACATCCCCTCCTTCTTCGCCTGCTCTCTCTCCTACTCAAGATCCCTTTGTGATGTTTGATCTTGAGGATCATTTGTTCACCTCATCCACAGACAAGGACACAGCAGCCATAGCCACAGCCACAGCCACAACCACAGCAGCAGAAGGTGAGCTGGATCCTTTTTTTGCGGATGATTAGTACAATAAAAGCAGTTGTTCTATAAACACACTCTCTTCTATGGAGTTTTTTTTTCTTTTTCTTCTTTTTACAAGTAATAAAATACACGCTTGAAGACGCCAAGTATATTTATTAGACTTTGTAAGTTTAGAGTTCCTGGATGCTAAGAGCAGGAGGGAGAGACTGTCTAAGCTTCTGAGCCTTTTGCTTGTCATTCACAACAAGAGTATAGAGGTAGCGAGAACATCTGACCTTGAACTTGTACTTGTCACCGTTTTTCTTGACACGGGCAGCTAGTAGATAGAAAGAAAGAAAGAATGGGTGAGTGAGTGAGTGAGTGAGTGAGTTGTTTCTGGTGGCGGCAGTAACAAGCAGATGATAAGAGAGAATCCTTACACTTGGCATCTTTTCTGCGGGTGATTTCAAGGAAATTCTTAATGTCTACAACCTGTTTGGGCTATAATAGAATGAAAGTTAAGGTCTAAGCATCCACAACTTCAACAGAATGCATGGAATGAGAGCGCAGGGGGATGGATGGATGAAGATGGATAGTTACCATACTGACGGAATTATACCAGGGAGAAGGAGAGTCTCTCGGTTGGCCTGCTTAGAGCAAGACTTTCTAACAGGGTGGCGTGGAAGAACCTCTTGGGTTGGACCGCACTTTAGATGGGTGCGTGTCGGACTACCTTTTTTTCCGGCAAATAGATAGTTCAAGGGATCCACCCCTTCTTTATCTCTGTGTAGGACGAAGCTATAAAGAAGAGATAACCAAAAGTGTCCAATCAACTTCATTCTCGTTCTCCACGCCCACACTACCCCCTCCCTCATTTGAACTTTCTAACAGGATAACAGGAATATGCCCTCTACAAGAACACAAAAGAATTCTATCCGTTCATAGACACAGATCTATTATATTATTATCACTTATATTATTATCAAGACTATATTATTATCTCAGTTATACTATTTAGTGTCTATTATTATCACGACTATTTACACCCAAGGGCCTCTCAACATAAAACAAGCCATAGTGCATTAAAGTTAACTACTTATTGAACCCAAGCATTATCCATCCTTGCTCTTTTCTATCCCCGCCCAAGCTACCCACTTCTTTTCCATCCCCGTCAGATGAAGCAACATCAAGACAACTAAGAACATTACCATTTCTAGCCATCTTCTCTGCATCTGATTGGTTGTTTCTAGCATCTCATCAATTCTTAAGATCTCCATTGATCCCATGACAAGACGCATAAATAACCTCCATCTTACGCGTTTCCAACATGTTCTTACTTCTTCTTCTATCCAACTCTCTACACAATGGTCAAAGCAACTAACATCGGTTTCCCTTATGTCGGTGCCAAGCGTGAATTGAAGAAGCTTGTCGAGTCCTTCTGGTCCAGCAAGATCTCTGAGGAGGAGCTCCGTACAGGCTATGCAAAGATCCAGGCTTCTCACTGGCAATTGCAGCAAGAGAAGGGCATTGAACACATTCCCTCTGGTGAATACACCCTCTATGACCGTGTCCTTGATACTGCCCAGCAGTTTGGTGCTATTCCCCAGCGCTACCAGCACATCAAGAGCCCCATTGAGCAGTTCTTTGCCATGGGTCGTGGTCTCCAGCGTCCTGCCACTGCCACCACTGAGAAGGTGGATGTCCCTGCCATGGAGATGAAGAAGTGGTTCGATACCAACTACCACTTCATTGTCCCTGAATTCGAGGTGGACCAAAAGTTCACTCTTCAAGAACCCCGTGCTCTCGAACAGTTCAATGCTGCCAAGGCACTTGGTATCCACACCCGCCCCGTCATTGTGGGTCCTGTGAGTTTCTTGCACCTGGGCAAGGCTGCCAAGGGTGTCGATGCCTTTGACACCCTCTCTCTTCTCCCCAAGGTCCTTCCTCTTTACATTGAGCTGTTGAAGCAATTGGAGGCTGCTGGTGCTGACTGGGTTCAGTTGGACGAGCCTGTCCTGATCTTTGACTTGGATGCCAATGTCAAGCTTGCTCTTGAGAAGGCCTACAAGACTATCCAGTCCCAGACCAACCTCAAGGTGTTGGTAGCTGCCTACTTTGGTCGTGTCGAGAACAACATCTATGCCATCAAGGACCATGTGGATGCCATCCACCTTGATCTTGTCCGTGCTCCTGAGGAACTCGACGCCATCTTGCCCTTGTTGAAGGAACACCAGACACTCTCCTTGGGTCTTGTCGATGGCCGCAACATCTGGATCAACAACCTCGATGCCTCCATTGCCTTGGCTGACAAGGCTGTCAAGGCCCTTGGTTCTGACCGCGTCTTTATTGCTCCCTCCTGCTCCTTGGCCCATGCTCCCTTCTCCACCTCCTTTGAAAAGAAGATTGAGGCCAAGAACCCCGAGTTGTTCAGCTGGTTGTCTTATGCTGCTGAGAAGTGTTCCGAGGTCGTGACCATTGCCAGGGCCCTGAACGAAGGCCGTGATGCCGTCAAGAGCACCCTGGAGGCCAATGCTGCTGCCATTGAGAGCCGCCGCACCTCTCCTCAGACCAAGAACCCTGTGGTCCGTGAGCGTGTGGCCAAGATCCCTACCGAGGCATGGAAGCGTCCCTCTCCCTTTGCTGTGCGTCGTGAAGCCCAGGTCAAGAAGCTCAACTTGCCTCTCTTCCCTACCACCACCATTGGCTCCTTCCCCCAGACCAAAGACATCCGTGTGGCCCGTCAGAAGTACACCAAGGGAGAGTTGTCTCAGGCCGACTATGATGTCTTTATCAAGGCTGAGATGAAAAAGGTGGTGGAGTTCCAGGAGAAGGTGGGCTTGGATGTGTTGGTGCACGGTGAGCCTGAGCGTAACGACATGGTGGAGCACTTTGGTCATCTCTTGCATGGTTATGATTTCACTGAGAACGGCTGGGTCGTGTCCTATGGTTCTCGCTGCGTAAAGCCTCCTGTGATCTTTGGTGATGTGAGCCGTCGCCAGGCCATGACAGTAGATGAGATTGTCTATGCCCAGTCCTTGACCAAGAAGCCCATGAAGGGTATGTTGACTGGCCCTGTGACAATGATGAAGTGGTCGTTTGTCCGTGATGATATTCCTGCCAACGAGCTGTGTGCACAAATTGGTCTTGCGCTCCGTGATGAAGTCGTGGATCTTGAGGCTGCTGGTATTCCCTGCATTCAAGTGGATGAGCCTGCTATTCGTGAGGGTCTTCCCATCCGTCGTGCTGACTGGGACAACTACCTTGACTGGTCTGTTGGCTGTTTCCGTCTCTCTACTGCTGGTGTTCGTGATGAGACCCAGATCCACACCCACATGTGCTACTCTGACTTTAACGATATCTTTGATGCCATTGCTGCTCTCGATGCTGATGTGATTACCATTGAGAACTCCAAGTCAGATGAGAAGCTGTTGAAGATCTTTGATACCAAGCAGTACACCAACGAAATTGGCCCTGGTCTCTATGATATCCACTCTCCTCGTGTGCCTTCCTTTGAAGAGATGAAGACTCGCTTTGGTGATATGCTCAAGTACTTGCCTGAACATCTCTTGTGGGCTAACCCTGACTGTGGTCTCAAATCCCGTGGATGGCCCGAGGTGGAAGCCGCTCTTACCAACTTGGTGGAAGTGGCCAAATACTACCGTGCTCAGAAGGCTCAGGCCTAAGTATTTTGATCTAATGTTATAGTCTGGAAGCGTGCTGGGCATGTCTTTTTCTTGCATGATGGGCCAAAATGTACAAATAACAAATAACAAAACACTTTCTTGTTTTGAAAAAGAATAAGAATAAAGTAAAATAAAAATAGGCTTATAGATTAGATAAGTAAGATCAACGAAGCTTATCTCTTCTGTCTTGCCATTTTGTGTTAATAAATAAATAACAAATAACAAATAGCTTGGATCATGAATATAATAACTAGTGCCTTGTCTCTTTGAATCACGTGAGATGGTATGTCCCACCTACTGTAGCCTGATCTGTCTGTCGTCTCCACCCTCTTACCTTTTTACCCTTTTTTACCCTTATTTTTACGTACGCCCCGTCATCCTCAATGCAAGTCACTCCTCAAAGACCTAAGCCCATGACAAGACAGCCCATGCCTGGTTCAGCAACACACCCACACACACCCACACCCACATCAGTCCCCAAGAAACAACTGGAGGAGCTGTTGGGCTATACACTCTTCCTCAAGACAGTGACCAATGAACACGTCGAGGGGAGTCTCTATACACTGGACAGAACCACCAACTACATTGCACTGAATATCCTTTAATATAGAGAAGTATAGAGCGTATAGAGCGTATAGAGCGTATAGAAAAGTATAAAGAGTATAGAGAAGTATATTGACTCTATGGTTGCCTTGATTCTTTACATACTCACCCAAGGTAGCCAACAAGAAAACCTCTCGTTTCGCATCCTCAAAATATCAAGCATAAAGGACATTCTCAATGTCCAAGCACCCGACCCACAGCATGCATGGATGTCGTCTTCCCTGCGTCGTGTTCATCTGGACGCACTCCAGGCCAAAGAAGCAGACGCACTCAAGGGCCATCTGCAGCAGGTGGCCAAACAGGGTGTGGGCGTAACAAAAGAAGCCCAGGCCATTTTTGATGCTCTCCACAAGACGTAGGTAGACCTCTTCCTTTGGCTTGCTTATGTATTCTATCCCACTATGCCATCTATTCTATACTGCACAGATTGCCCTGTCGCTGGTCCAACGATACCATTGTTGTCTTGGATGAAGTCCTTATTGCTCCTCCATATACCATTGACCACTGCAAGGCCAACAGCTCTTCTGCTGCATCCCTAGCAAGAGTCAAGAAAGTGGTATGTAATCTCTCATGATGACCACTAACTCACAGAGCAGCTTGAGGGAGAGAGAAGACGTCTTGCCCACGCCAGAAAAGAGAGTCACTCTTCTGCTGCCTAGTGTGGGGTGTGTGGGGTGTAGGCAGAAGTGTTCATGGAAGAGTCACACGTCATGCCACTTGTTATTCCGTCTCCTTTTGTGGCATTCCTCGTCTCTCTTTTTTATACACCTATCTATACTATACACCTATCTATACTATACACACATACATACATACATCAACGCACACATACACACATCAACACACACAGATATATATATATATATATTTATATATATATTGCGTCCTTGTAGAAATATAGAATGGCAGTCAATGCACACGTCTTTGATGTTGACATGGTAATGATGACAGTCCATGAGGCTAAGCTAAATAATAAAGATACATGTCCCAAGCGACCAAGTGAAGAATGTTCTCCGAGGTAATCTTGTTGAATAAGTGCAGTGAATAATAAATATATAAAACAATAAATAAAGCCATTCTTCACTCCATCTTCTTCCATCGTCTCCTCACCAACGTTACTCCTCGAGAACTAAAGATACTCGACACAACAGTGGTAGGCTTAAAAACAAAACAAAAAACAGGCATACTTCTTGGCTAAGGACTTGTTTGTTTGTTTGTTTCTTTTCAGTCCATCACCGACAGTGCAGAAGTAGACCAGCTGGTAGAAGAGAAGATTCTTGAGTTTGTCCATCATACGAATGGACACGCTCAGCAAGAAAAGGTAATATAGCACAGCAGAGCACAGTAGAGCACAGTAGAGCACAGTCTGTCGTCCATCAACTCCTTTGGTGTGTCTTCTACAAGCCCTCTTATTATTCACTCTGCAAAGATGGCTGTGTTCTTCTATGAAAAGAGACTGAAGAAGAACTGGTTCCAATTCTCAAAGTCAGACGAGTGGGTGTGTTGGGAGCAGTGGACACTTCACATCAGCAGAATCTACCCACAGAACGAACAGGGTAATTAAAACACAGTCCCCATAAAGAAAAAAAGAAGACTAAGCAGGAAGAGGTATCCTTAGAACGATCCAAGGCACAGAGGGCTGTGGCAAAACAGCTGTCACAGTGTTTGTTAGGGATCCTTAAAATGGCCAATGATTACAAGGAACACATTCCCTCTATTACCACCACAGAAGGCAATCCATTTCCCTTCCAGGTAAAGGACACAACAACCAACAACGAGTTCCTGCTGTACCAACACTCTTTCTTCTATACCAACTCCATGATAGATTGCCACTCCCTCTAAACAAGAGTCATGGAGTGCCATGCTAAAGCGATTGCTAGTCACAGATGCACCCATGACAGAGGGACAGCGCAAAGTCACATCCAATGCAAAGTCACACTCTCTCCCTGTCCCTGGATCAGCAACAGAAAGATAGCCACTGTAGTAATAAAAAAAGACATAACAGAACAGAACAGGACAGAACAGAACAGAGCTCTTCCATTGCAGTAGAACCAAGACAATGAATGTTGGAAACAACCCCTTCTTTTGTCTCTCAAGGGATTTTGTATTGAATGGGTCATAAAGATACTTTACATGGAGAATGATTTCTTCAATGAAGAGATAGTAGTGGCAGATGGGGCTTATTTGGCAATCTCAACACCACTGGTGGCACCCAACACACGCTTGATGTCGCCGTAGATAGCGAACTGACCGGCGGTAAGAGTGGCCACCATCACAACACGGGGACCAAGACCCAAGAAGAGACCCTTGACACCGAGCTGACCAGCCATCTGGACAAGACGGGAGGCTACGGATTGACCATCAGCACCCTTCTGCTTGTTGATCTTGGACAAGAGAGTGTCGGCAGGCTGGGAGACAATGGCAGCAGCAGTACCAGCAATGATACCAGAGCCCAAGTTGACATAGGTTATGGTGGAGGCAGCCAACTGGTCCTTGGGAGTAGAGAGGGAGGCGTAGATCTGCTCACTGTAGGACATTGTAGACATGGATGAGTTCCTGCTCCTGCTCTATTCTCTGATAATCACTTACGCTGCAAGTTCATAGACAACGAACTTGGTCATGGTGTAGGGCACCTGCTTGAAGAGGATGGGACCAAAGCCAGAGTAGAAGCCCTTGAGGACACCCTCCTCCTTCAGGATTCTGCTAAAGCCACCCAAGAGACCGTTGGCAAAGGTGGGCTGGGACACAAGACGAATGCGGGTGGCCTCAAGAGGACAGAGAACCACATCAGCAAAGAACTCAGCAATAGCAGAGGCACCGAGGTAGATGGCAGTGCGGTTCTGGCTGGCCTTTTCAGTACCAACGACATCAATGGCCTTTTTCTTCCAGAACTCGTATCCTCCAAACTTGAAGGCACCCTGCAAGAAGTAGCCAGCAGCAGTGGGACCTAAGCCAGTCAACAAGGCACCAGCACCCTGGGTCTGCACTACCTGGCGGAAACCAACAATCATTCCCTATAACACGCGATAAGTCCTCCCTTTCTTTCTCTTCTTTTCTCTTCTTTTCTCTTTGTTTGTTTGTTTGTTTGTTTTGGGCTTACTCTGTTGTAGACCTCAGGCTCCAGCTGGATTCTGGTCTTTACTACATCAACAGGGGTCATGGCACCGTGGGTCACACCACAGCAGATAGCACCAGCAAGAGCAAAGCGGGAGTAAAGGGCAAGACCAGTGGGAGCAGGTGCAGCATCCACAGCAGGAGAGGGAACAATGAAGTTCTTCTTCAAGGTTGCTTGAGAGGGGAACATGTTTGGGTGGAGAGAGAGAAAGGAAGGAAATAATGCCAGGGCACCTCTTCTTTCCTCTATTTTCCATCTTCCCATCCAACTCCGCTCTCTGGATAAATAGAAGTAAATAAAAATTTGCAGGGCCTTTGTATCCTGGGCCAATCATAGCAGACAGGCGGTGCGTCGAGGACACGTTTCCGGGAGAATCATCAAGACGTCTTATGGAGCGTCACGTGGATCTCAGCACCACTGCCACTGCTACTGCCACTGCCACGGGGAAAGAAGGGAAATACAGCCACTCTGGGCCAATCACAGCACATCAGACACCACAGCTGAGTTGTCTGTCCCGAGAGCCTCCCCTCATTCTTTCTCTGGTAATGAAGGAGGAGGGGCGGCGGCGGAAGGAGTCTACAGTGGACCGGGTTTTTCCTATCCACCTTGGCGGAGAGTGGACTCCCCAAGTGTGTCGACAGAAATGACAGGAGCAATAACAAAAGTCACCTAAACAGGGTGGTTCTCATTACGTCACTCTTTCCTATTTTCCCCACAAGGGGACTTGCCACCACCACCACCAACAGCAGCAGCACCACCACTAACAGCACCACCACTAACAGCACCACCACCACCACCAACAGCACCACCGCTGCCTTTTTTTTTTTTTTTTTTTTTAATTATTATTATTATTATTATTTTCATTTCCCCGTATTTATTAAGTTATCCTTACGTGTTCTTACTTCTTCTTCTTCTCCTCCTCCTTTATTTATATACTATATATATATACTATATACACTATATATATACACTATATATACACACTATATACACATACACACACTCATACAAAAGAAACAAATAACAACAATGTATCGATTGGCGGCACTTTCTCGTGCCACACGACCCCTTGTGTCAATGACACGCCTGTCTCAAACCACTCCCTTCCTCCGTTCAGTGCCAGCTGCCTCCTTCCACACAGGCAGAACCTCCATGGCCAAAGAAGGACCTGCCTCCAACGATGTGTTCTTGCAGGGAACTTCAGCCAACTACATTGAAGAGATGTACGAGGCCTGGTTGAAAGACCCCAGTGCTGTCCACCTCTCGTGGCAGGTATACTTTAAGAACATGAGCAACGGTGTAGCACCCACAGAAGCCTACGTACCTCCTCCCACTCTCGTGCCCTCAGGCAGTGCACGTCTTCCTGTCTTGCCTGGTGCTGGATTCTCCTCTTCTGCCAACGCCTCCTCCAAGGAAGTCGTCGACCACATGAAAATCCAACTGTTAGTAAGAGCTTACCAAGTGCGTGGTCACCATATCGCCCACCTCGATCCCCTTGGCATCCAACACGCTGATCTGATTTCAGAAGCACCTCCAGAGCTGTCTTATGACTACTATGGATTCACCGAGAAAGACTTGGATCGCAAATTCACCCTTGGCCCCGGCATTCTTCCTGCCCTGGGAAGTGGCGACAAGGAGCTGACACTGAGCGAGATCATGGAGGTGCTGAAGAAGATCTACTGTGGCTCAATTGGTATTGAGTACATTCACATTCCTGACCGTGCTCAGTGTGACTGGATCCGATCGCGTATTGAGAACCCCCAGCCTTACAACTACTCTGTGGATGAGAAGCGCATGATTCTTGATCGTTTGACATGGTCTGACAGTTTCGAGCGATTTGTTGCCTCCAAGTATCCCTCTGAGAAGCGCTTTGGTCTTGAGGGGGGTGAGTCATTGATTCCTGGTATGAAGGCCTTGGTGAGTTTTTATTTATTATTATTATTATTATTATTCTCTTTCCATTCCATTCCATTCTATTGTTGCTGTTGCTGGGATGGAGAGAAAGAGCACTAGAAGAAACCAACACGGAGACTGATGCCATAGTCTATAGATTGATCGCTCAGTTGACTTGGGTGTTGAGTCCATTGTCATTGGCATGCCCCATCGTGGTCGTCTGAATGTTCTCAGCAATGTCGTGCGTAAGCCTAATGAGTCCATCTTCTGTGAGTTCAGTGGCTCCATGGAACCCTCTGGCGAAGGCTCTGGCGATGTCAAATACCATCTCGGTATGAACTATGTGCGTCCTACACCTTCTGGTAAGCGTGTGGCCCTTTCCTTGGTGGCCAACCCCTCTCACTTGGAGGCTGTGGATCCTGTGGTTCTGGGCAAGACAAGAGCCCTGCAATTCAACAGCAACGACACCAAAGGAAAACACTCCATGGCTGTGTTGATGCATGGTGATGCCGCCTTTGCTGGTCAAGGTGTTGTTTACGAGACCATGGGCTTCCACGACTTGCCTGCCTACTCTACAGGCGGCACTGTCCACATCGTCGTCAACAACCAGATCGGCTTCACCACCGACCCTCGTTACGGTCGCTCAACCCCTTACTGCACAGACATCGCCAAGTCCATCAATGCCCCCGTGTTCCATGTGAACGGTGATGATGTTGAGGCTGTGACCTATGTAATGCAGCTGGCTGCCGACTGGCGCCAGACATTCCACCGCGATGTAGTCATTGATTTGGTGTGCTACCGCAAGCATGGCCACAACGAAACCGATCAGCCCATGTTCACCCAGCCCAAGATGTACAAGGCCATCAGCAAGCAGGTGCCTGTAGCTCAAAAATACACCGAAAAACTCGAAAAGGAAGGTACCTTTAGTGCTGCTGAGATTGATGAAAATAAGAAGCGTGTGTGGGATATCTTGGAGGAAAGCTACGCCAAGAGCAAGGACTATAAGCCCACCTCCCGTGAATGGCTCTCTAGCTCATGGCCTGGATTCAAGTCTCCCAAGGAGTTGGCCGAAGAAGTCCTTCCCCACTTCCCCACTGGTGTCACCCATGAAACCCTCCAGCAAGTGGGAACTGCCATGACAACAATGCCACACAACTTCAAGGTCCACTCTAACCTTAAGCGCATCATCCAGACCCGTGAAAAGGCCATCAGAGGAGGCAAGGGCATTGACTGGTCTACTGCTGAAGGATTGGCATGGGGTTCTCTTCTTGTAGAAGGCAAGAATGTCCGTGTGTCTGGTCAGGATGTTGAGCGTGGTACCTTTTCCCAGCGCCATGCTGTTCTCCACGACCAGGAGACTGATTACAAGCATACTCTGCTGAACCACATCTCACCTGAACAGGGCACTCTGTCCATCTCCAACTCCTCATTGTCTGAATTTGGTGTGCTTGGTTTTGAACTGGGTTACTCTTTGGTGGATCCTAATGCCCTGGTTATGTGGGAAGCCCAGTTTGGTGATTTCGCCAACGGTGCTCAGTGTATTATTGATCAGTTCCTTGCTGCTGGTGAACAAAAGTGGCTCCAGCGCACTGGTCTCATCATGTCCTTGCCTCACGGTTATGATGGCCAAGGTCCTGAACACTCTTCTTCTAGAATTGAGCGCTACTTGCAGATGTGTGATGACAACCCTTACGTCTATCCTTCTCCCGAGAAATTAGCCAGACAGCACCAGGATTGCAACCTCCAAGTCGTATACTCCTCCACCCCTGCACAGTACTTCCACGTCCTCCGTCGTCAGATCTGCCGTGAATTCAGAAAGCCTGTAAGTTAATATATCAGCAAAAAGGAAGAAAAAAAAGAAAAGGGATACATAGATAGAAATGAAAGAGTGTGCAGCTTGCTTACATTTTGTCTCCATGTCATGTTCTTTAGCTTATTATGCCTTTCTCCAAATCCATGCTCCGTCATCCTTTGGCTCGTTCTAACATTGAGGAAATCATCGGTGATACTCACTTTCAGCTTTACATTCCCGATGAACACCCTGATACTCTTGTCGTTCCTGAAAAGATCACCAAGCACATTCTCTGTTCTGGACAAGTTTACTATGCTCTGCTCCGTGCTCGTGAACAGAACAAGATGAACGATATCGCCATTTCTCGTGTTGAACAATTGAACCCCTTCCCCTACGAACAGGTCAAGGAGCATGCAGACAAATACCCTAACGCCGAGATTATTTGGTGCCAGGAAGAGCCTCTTAATATGGGTTCATGGCAGCATGTCCAGCCTAGAATTGCTACTGCCTTGTCTCAGACCCAGCACCATGCTGGCAAACAAGCCAAGTACACTGGTCGTGCCCCATCTGCCTCCGTAGCTACCGGTAACAAGAAGAAACATTACCAGGAAGAATACAATTTCTTGAGTGAAGCTTTGATTGGCCAAGCTACTGCACCCAAGTCCATTGAATCTGGCGCTCCTGTCTGGTAAAAAAAAGAAAAAAAGAGGGAAAGAAAAGAAAAGAAAAAAAAAGAAAAGGGGAGATTTTTTATTATTATTATTATTTAGTTCTTGTTATCTTGCCTTTTTATTCTTTTCTTCATAAATATTCCTACCCGCAAATTAAATATGTTCTAAAGCAATTTCCGAATCGTTACAAAACATTGTCTGTATTATTCTCATGACAATAGAAATGAGTAAGAACCCAAGAGGATTATTGTAAACTGAGATCTACAAACAATTACATAGGAATAACAATATTTTATAAATTTCGTATTAGCATTTTAGCTTAATAAATGTGTACCCTATATATTATTTTATTGCTGCTTATAATACTGAGAAGCACTTGGGAACACAGCATGGATGGGTTGGTTTGAGTAGGCGTCTGAATATCGGCGGGAGAGAATTGGGTGCCGTCATTATACTGAAATCTTATGCTGAAGTGGGGATTAGACTCAGACCCCATCAATCTTCTGGTCACAAGAATAGAGCTATAATGTTGGGCGATAGGATCTTATTGTCAGCGCGTAGGTCTCTGGTAAGAGGGCTACTGACATAGGGGTGACACAAAGAAGACCGATTTGGGGATGGTGTGGGATGCTCAGTGGATCAGAGACTTCCGGAGAACAGAAAAAGAGGTACCGACAACGATGACCAACGAAAGGGACAGAGGGTATGTATCGACCAGATACAGGAGCAAAACAAGAGAAGAACTAAGGAACAGAAACAAACAGAACAGAACCAAAGAAAGAACAAAACCAGACTTGTACGATTGCTTAAAAGGCCGAGCTTCTAAGGGCAGTACACAGAAAAGGAATAATAGAAGTTCAATGATTTTATTGAGGTCTCAAAGGTCTTGTTTAAATACGTTTTTACTTGCGTACTATACACCATCTTGTCTTCTATTTGCTAACTCTCCTATCTCTACTATATGAAACAGTTACTGTTGATAGTCAGGAGAACCTGACTATCTCTACAGAGCAAACATGTCAGACGGTTATTAATTATAATACAGTTCAAAGTATTTTATTTTTATTTTTATTTTTATTTTTGGGTGTTGGTTGCTATTTACGCATATCAGCCACCCTATGAGGACTTTTTTTTTGAGGAATAAGAATAAACAAAGAAACACTTCAAATACAAAAAGTGAAAAATAAAAATAAAAATGAATGAGAAACAGAAGGATAGAGCAATATAAAACCTCAAATGAAGGAAATATGTATAGTACAATAGGGTTCAAAAAAACAAGGGATTTTTTCATATCCCGGTATGCTTCTGTAATAGAAAATACTTATTCTTTGTCATAATAAAACACATTAAACACACACATTAGAAACTTAAAAATTGGATGAAGTATAAAAAAGGTCAACAGGATAATATATAAAAGTTTATTGGATGGAAACTATTAGTACAGTGGCTTTCAAAATAATAATGGACTTTATTCATGCCCCGGTATAATTCTGTAATAGGAAATACTTATTCTTTATCATAAAAACATACATTAAACACACAGTAGAGACTTGTAAATTGGATGAAGTATAAAGAAGGTCAACAGGATAATAAATACAAATTTATTGGGTGGAAAAACCAAATACTAAAGGTAGAAACCCTTGGCCTCAATGACAGTCCTACATCTCCGATGCATGCTGTTAATGAGGGTGTCTGTGGTGTCCTTGGGAATTTTTTCCCATTCTTCCAACAGAAGCACCTCTAAATCCTGAAGGGAGCTTGCTGGGGTCATTCTTTTCCTGATGGCCCTGTCAAGCACCTCCCAAAGATGCTCTATGGGGTTGAGGTCGGGGCTTTGTGAGGGTCACCCCTCCATAGTGGCAATGCTCTCCTGTGCCTTCCATAGCCTGGACTCCTTGCTCTTGTGGCAGCTAGCATTGTCTTCTTGAATAACATAATCCACCTCTGGATTCAGTGCCTTGAGTTGAGCCAGATCAGGGCAGTAATTCTCTTTTAAGATCTCAATGTATCTTTCACTGTTTATACTGCCCTTCACAGGCGCCAATCTCCCGACACCTTCACCAGAGAAAGATCCCCACACCATCACGCTGCCACCTCCAAACTTCATGGTGGGCTTGACGTTCTTTGGGAGCAGTCCCTCATTAACTTTTCGCACCACCCTGGTACGGTTGTTGGTGGTGACCAACTGGTATCTGGTCTCATCAGACCAGATGACCGTCTTCCAATCGTTTTCGGTCCAGTGGAGATGGGCCTTAGCCCAAGCAAGCCTCAGCTTCTTGACCACCCTGCAATAAAACAGGCCAAGCTTCTTCATCATTTTTCTAAAAGTGTTCATGGACACTTTGGTAGTCATCTGCTTGCAAAGCTGATCCATTGTCTAAATGAATTTCTTTCTAATGTGTGTCCAACCTTTCTCTCGTCCCTAACTAAGAATGGGCTTACTCCCAGTGCGTATTCTGACCTTGAAGCACCAGTCTCCTTGTATCTCTTTAAAATACAAGAAATTGACTGCTTACTAACTCTAAACCTAGTAGAAATGGCAACATAGCTGGTCTCATTTACAGTGGCCTCGTAAGCAATAGGACAGCGAGTAAAGCTATCAATATTTCTTTTTCATGTTTACAATAGGTCTTTTGGTATGTTCTGTGGTGTTAGATGAGGTAGACATTATACTGGGAAAGCAATAAATGAAGAATGTTTAACAAAAGAAATATTTTTAAGGGTAAAATTATGGTCTAAATTTGAAATCTTCCTTGTTTTATTGAAAGCCACTGTAATACACTCTTTCTGGAAATTATTGGTGCAAAAATAAAAATAAATTTAGTGCAAGAATATGATATCCTTGAGGATAAGGTTTCTTCATCCAAAAGAGCTTCTCTTTTGAGTCTACTCTTTACAACTGACCAGAACTACTCAATAGGATTAAGCTCAGGCAAATAAGGTGGAAGATAGACTCAGTTATATCCTCTACCCTCAATGTAAAGCTGAATGTCCCTATCCATAAAAATAGGGGTATTATCCATGATCAAATACAGTCCTACTCTTACCTTTTTGACTCTGGATGGGACCACTTACTGCTTTTTTTTTCTTCAAAGCTGCTTTGTCAATGAAAGCACAGTTGCTCAAAAAATCCATGTCGGATTCCTGCCAACAAGTAACCCAGTTGTACCTTTCTTCAATCTTTTCGGGACTGTTTTGCTCTACTGAAGGGAAATGAGCTCTCTTGAGTGTGAAATGACATCTCTTGGTAAGGAAGTCATGCAAAGTATATTTCTTAATTTCAATACTCATAAACTGGGCATTCAACCGCTCTATCATTTACTCCAGGACACTATCTGGCTTTTCATCTACCATGTCAACCACAAAATCCTTGTGTTCTTTGCAAAGTTTAGGTGGTTTTCCAGCCGAATTACTATTCGAACCGCCACCATTTTTCCTGTGAGGTAAGTCTTCATCCTTATTTAAACTCTCTGTTCCTTTTTTGAACCGGTTTTGGCCAGTGCTAGGAGGCATTTTGATCTTTCTGTAAGCAGTACGGACACTAAGTTGCTTCTCATATACCCAATAAAAAAAACCTATCCTTATCCTCTTTTTTATATATAACAATACCTTGCTTTTGCAACCTGTTCATTTTTGATGATGCCATCATCTTTTAAGTTATCAAGTTTATTGTCCTTGACCTGCTTTTCCGGAGGCTTCAGTTCCATGTAGTGTCTAAAATCTGTGACGTTGTGCAGTGGGTATTGCTCATTGTCCACTTTCATATCTAGAACAGCAACTGAACCCTCCATCTTAGTTGTAAAGATTTCCACTTCCATCTTTGTAAATAAATTGATCCATGCTCAATGTTGAATGGTTGTTTTTTAAAAAATAAATAAATAATCAGTATAAAAGTGCACCAAATTGATTTTTTTATCTTTGCAGCAATAATTTCCGAAAAGAGTGTAATCCTATAAGGTATTATATTTTATGTCCATAAAACTGATGAATTGAAGTTCAAAAGGCCAACTACTTTCATGGCCTTTAGTTTATAGTTTCACCATAATATCTTGTTTAAGTAAAAGATAAAGTTTCTAACATCAGTATTGAGTTAATTTTGATATATATTTATATATATAAAATTGCCTATATGTATACTGAATTAATAAAAAGAAATCTTTAAAGAAGTCTATCAGGACGCTCAATGAATCGAACTTTGTAAGGCTTGGGCATAAAAACCAGACCACCATCAGCAAAGCTTTCAATATCAGCATACAGAGGATTGCCTTTGGAATCAAGTACTGGCTCAATGGTACAACATGCCCAAAGAGCAACATAAGTAAGGAAAATCTGAGTCTCAGCCTATTGGGAACCAATTCAAATATTTTCATTAATATACAAAGAGTCATATCTGCATTAAAAGGCCTTTTAAAAGACCTACCAAATAAATTCCAGGACACATCCGTCTGAAAATACACAAAGTGTGAGGTTATATACTCATGGGTAGCTATAGTAAATCATTATATTATTTACCTTCCCCAGCCAAAATTAAACTGGTCCCTTTCTGTTGGTTTTCCATGAGCAGATGCATGGAATGTAGACTTATCATTTATAAAGCGCTCAGGAATGAATTTTTCAGGATCAGGATAGACATCAGGGTTTCTGTGCATGCTATACATATCACTGACTAGTGTTGTTCCTTTCTTAATCATATAATTGTTCACTACAACTAAATTTATAGATTAGATTTGTGCCAAAAACCTCAAATAACATTATACTTACAATCCTGTTCAGCAATGTGGGAAACCCCATAAGGAGAATTAGGATAGAGACGTAGGATCTCTCTTTGAACAGCAATGGTGTAAGGAAAATTCTCACGCTCTGTAAACCTTGGTAACCGCTTATGTTTGGCAATAAAGACGTCAATTTCTTCACATATCTTTTTTTGGACTTCTGGGTGATGTGATAGGAAAAGAAAGGCTCTGGAAAGCGATACAGAAATAGTGTCGGTTCCACCTATCATCGTATCATCTAAGCGAAGAATCGAGAAATAAGATTCAATTCTCTTTTCTAGCTACCAGTAGTTTCTAATATATAACTTACTGATAATCATTAGCACGTCTTCATCATCATATGTAATTGAGCCCTTTGAGTTTTTCATTCTCTTTACAACACAATCTTCATCTTTTTCAATAGCTTTGGCTATCAATTGCTTAAGTACAGGTGTACGTGTATTGTTAACAAAATCATATTTCTCTCTATTTTTGCCTCGAGCATAGTTCATGTACTTCATCACTGGGATACACGCATCCATGTTCTCAACTAAGCCTCGGTATAACATAGATAAACGATTGATATTTATAAACTTCACAAAAAGTGGATCGTTTAGCGATTCAAAACGAGTACCAAGACACACTCTTGACATTATATTAAGAGACCTGAATGTCAATAATGAGAGTGGATCAATTCCCTCAGCAATGCTTCCATGATTCATCAATTGATTAATGAGATAACTTGTCTTAAATTGAAGTGGCTCGTATAATTGATCCACAACCTTGGATGATAGGTAATTAGTTACTGTGGTAATGAGTTAGTATACTATTTTTACTTATCATCTTTTATTGTTATTACTTACAGGCAGCTCTTGAATCTTTTAATTTGCTTTTAGTTCCAGCAAATGTTATTCCACTAAGTATATATAATAGGCTAAATAAGTCACTGAATAGCATCATCACAATGATTTTTAGCTACCGTTTGTTGACGTTATAAAAATCATCATTAAATTTGTTAGATGGTCGTAAAGTTGTGATACCGCCATTGACGGTAAATATTTCATGTGCGATATTAGGATCAGAGATAAATAGAAAGTCTTTTACACCCATTTTGATATGAAGAAGAGGACCTATATAGACATGAATAAGAAAATAATCAATAGATCTATTCCTGTAACAAAATTAAGAATATTATTTACCTAGTTTTTGGTGCCACTCATACAGCTTTAAAAACGAATTCTCACCAATATATGGTGGATGGCCTATACATTATTCCTGTCAAAATTTTGTCCACTACAATTAAATTATTACCAAGGTAGGGATATTTTTCACTTGGCATAGGTAGCTTGTCAAATCTGTCAACTCTTTTGTCTTTAGAACTATAATAGATTGCACAAAAGGCTGCACCAACAGCCACACTTTGAAGAGGGTAGTCTTTCAAAAGACTGGCCACAAAAGACTGCATTTCAAGAAAAGAAAAAGAAATGAAATTCATCGATAAAAGATAGAAGAGTAGAGTGAGTTGGTTAAAAAATACACTACTATTTATACACTCTTTACTGATTAATGCTTGATTAATGGGGATTATATCAAGATCTGCAATAGATTATATAACTGTTAGCTTCATCATACATAATGCTTTATATTCCAATACATATTGTAGTTTGTAAAGCCATAAACAGCCGCTGCAGGTGATAATGGGAAATATTAGTTGTAAAGGAGATCAATCTCTAATACATTTCTCCTGGATTTTTATGACTATCAGAAATATTTTATTTGTATAAGACTCTTTCTTTGTATGGCTCACCATACATCGTAATAAGATATATGACTGAAAATTCATAGTTTACACAGGGTATTTACAAAATAATAAAGATGATAGAGCCAAAATAGATGTAAGACAATGATTTAACTTCTTTTAGATATCGAGAGTGCTGAGGAGAGATGAGTCATGTTAGGAGATGTTGAGAATTGAAAGAGGTGTTGTAGATGAATCTAGCCAAGTAGGCCTGCAGAATGGCCTATATTACAGCCCAAAGATTTGACTACTTGTCATATGCTCCTTATGAGAGAGTAAAATAAATTCTAATTCTATATTTATCCTACCTTAGAGGGTAACCAGACAATAGACCAATAAGACAGAGATGATAACCAGACAAATTATCTTCTTGGGTATAGATTACCAAGAAATGATTAAGGCACTGGTGGGGCAAGTACAAAGGCTGTCGGAAACTAAATAGAGATTGATATGTCTATCCTTTTTAAAGTATTGAAACTAAGTGATAATTTTAAATACACCATTCTTACTAATTATTAGTGTGCTTTTGAAATAAGAATTACCCTAGAAATCATAAAAAAAAATATTTCATCGGCCCAAACAAAGGCTGTATTGTAAATGTGTAGAATAGGTAGAGATACGTCACCTATTCGCATGGATGGCTGTGGCAAAGGAGGAAATGGTGAAGTTGCTAAAAAGGCTAGAAGTAAAGAAAGGTTTCAGATAGGAAACATATGAAATTGCAAATTCTACATTAAAAATAAAAAAAGAAGTCAACATATACCTTGGATTCCAAAGAAGGGTAGTTTATATCCTTAGGTCAATTATAGTCGTTGGTTCTTGCTCTGTACTTTTTTGTCCTCTTTGTTTGTCCCTTTTGTTGGTCCGTCGTTAGAAAGATTACCTGTATCTGATCGTTCGTATCCCCACAGCCCTACTTCCAGAGTGTCCCCTCCAGACGGCTACAACCATAGTCCCCACAGCTGTAAGAACCGAGTTCCCCATATACACCACACAAGATCTCTCCCCAACTCCTACATATACAAGAGCAGCTAGCCTTTCCTCGAGGTCCTGCGTGTCTTGAGAACAAACCCTTTGACCCAAACATACAAATACAAGAAATAATGTGATCCTCAACAAATAACCGAAAACTTTCAAATCTCGGGCTATTTTTATACAAATAACATACACTATTTATTTTTCTTTCATAACACTTTTCTTATAATGTCTAGCTCATCCAACACCATGAAAATCTTCACCAAGTCCCCCGATATGTATAAGAAATAGACCAGCTTTGAAGCCTATACAGCAATCTTGCATGAGGTGCTGAACATGAACACAAACATGGCCGAGGTATCTCACATGTTCAACATGGCTTCTTCCACTGTATGGAATATTATGAAGCAGTACAAAGAAACAGGATTGATGGTTCCTTCATTCAAGAGTGAATGACAAAGATAGTTGAACTATAAGGCCATCAAATAGTTGAGAAGAACAGTTGTGAGGGATCCCCAACAGACCAAGGATGTCTCATGGTAGGCATGGCTATCAAGGTATTAGACAGGACTTCGAGGTAGTACCTTAATGGAATGAGCTTTTATTCATCTATTTTTGTATTCAAGCCTTTTTTGAAAAAGAATAGCATAAAAGTAAGGTTCCAGTTGGCCCGTGAGCACGTTGGTTGAACTTATGAGCAGTGACAGGAAGTTGTCTGGTCCAATGAGTCCAAAATCGTGCTTATCAGCTATGACAGAGGGGTAAAAGTCATCAGGCAGCATGTTAATGTCTTTGAGCCTAACATTGTCTTAAAGATAAAAAAATTGGAGGTGGTGGAGTGATAGTATGGGGCTGCTTCAGTGGGGAGGGCGTTAGGAGGTGGATCGTAGTGAAGGATGATAAACTCCGACAAGTACATCGAGGTACTTGGAGAAGTCTACTGCCATAAACTCAAGCGTCTCTCTCTATCCTAAACCCCGAATTAAGTTACTGTCTAAAGGAGAACAGTGATAAAGCCTATACAAATAAAACAACTCATGAGTGATAGGCAGCAGATGATATAGTAATGACTCTTTAATGACTCTTGCAGTCCCGATCTCAATCCAATAGATCATCAATCGACTCACCCCAAGAAAGTTATTAGGAAGGACAGAATGCTATATACCACCAAGGAGAAGGAGGCGGCTTTGATGCTGGAATGGGGTAAAATATAGAAAGAAGTAACAGACCATCTCATGGCCAGCATGGGGCAGAGATGCCAAGCTGTCATTAATGCCAAAGAATAATAGTGGTTACTAAGCAACCTTTCAATAATAACTATTTTATTATCAGTTTTGTCAGATTCCTATTCATTTCGTATTCTAATAATTTTACATTTTTAACTAATTCTGTAACCCAATTTTCTATTTTCTAGAAAACCTTATTTCCAAGAATGTTTGTCCCACCTAATAAATTCATTCAGCTTAATGTTGCTTCTATCCTCACTATGTTTCCCACAGGGCTACTATTTCTGCTAAGATCAAACATGAAGCCATGTTAACCCACCACACATCCGAAGACATAGATATTCCTAAACAGAAAAGTGCAGTTGATCATGTAAAAAGATTAAGGGAATGATTAGAAGAAGTATCAAGATATGCGGTTGGAATCTCCAACTGCCTCCCTATGGATCAATTCAATAACATGTGTAGCGAAACAAATAACCTTGCTGAATGCATCAGTTACCTAAATGAAATCTGTTTTTTTTTCTCTGTTTTCTATTGTTCCTGTTGTCATATTTCTCTTCTTATATCGAACTCAATTATACCTTTTGTGAAATAACTAGACCTTCTAAACAAAGCAGCTCATAGTTAAATCATACAATCGATATTTTAATCTGTACATAAATTACAATGCCTTATTCGCTATTCTCAACATATATAGTGGTAATTCATTATATATCTAATCCACGAGATTCAGATATAGATTAACAGCTATGATTGAATAAAAACTTTTTTTCTATTTTTGATATTAAAGAAAAAATTCTTTTGTCATGATTCTCTCCTCACTTTTTTATTAAAAGGATTACGAAGAGACTCATTCTATAATCAATTTATTCTGCAAAGACACTTTTTTTGTTCTCTAATACAGTGTCACGACAAAAATCTAAAATATTTTTTACATTCCGATATGATTCTTGTTTATGGAAATACTCATTCTTTGTCATAAAAACACACATTAAACACACAGTAGAGACTTGAAAATCGGATAAAGTATAAAGAAGGTCATCAAGATAATATATACAGATTTATTAGGTGGAAACCCTTAGTATTTGGTGTTTCCACCCTTGGCCTTAATAACAGCCCTACATCTCCGATGCATGCTGTCGATGAGGGCGTTGTTGACAGTCTTGGGTATTTTTCCCACTCTTGCACCAGGAGAGCCTTCAGATCCTGGAAGGTTCTCCTTGGGGTCATCTTCTTTCTGACTTCTCTGTCGATCTCCTCCCAAAGATGCTCAATTGGGTTCAGGTCAGGGCTTTGAGAGGGCCACCCCTCCATAGTGGCAATCTCCCTCTCATTCTTCTATTTCCTAGTCTCCTTACTAGTATGGCAACTGGCATTGTCCTCTTGAAGAACATAGACTACCACTGGATTCAGTGAAGAAAGACGAGCCATATCGGGGCAATAGGTCTTCTTTAAAATACTGGTGTATTTGGCACTATTGATGGATCCCTCCACCACAGCAAGTCTACCAACACCTTCACCAGAAAAGGAACCCCACACCATCACCCCACCACCACCAAACTTCATGATAGGCTTTAAATTCTTTGGGAGCAGTCCCTCCTTGTTTCTGCGCACTACTCTGTTGCAGTGGTTGTTGCTCATTAGCTGGTACTTGGACTCATCGGACCAGATGGCTGTCATCCAGTCTTCATCTGTCCAATGAAGGTAGGTCCTAGTCCAATTAAGCCTCAACTTCTTGTGTTTAATGCTGAGAGAAGGTTTCTTAACCATCCTGAAAGAAAAAAGGCCAAGATTTTTCATCATTTCTCTAAAAGTGCTCATCCACACTTTGGTGGTCATCTGCTTGCAAAGTTGATCTATTGTCTGAAATGAATCTCTTTCCATCTCGTATACAAACTCTCTCTCGTCCTTCTACTTCAGAATAGGCTTGCGCCCGGAGCTCTTCCCTGCTTTGAAACAGCCAGTTTCCCTGTACTTCTTCACGATAAGGCTGACAGTGGAATTACTGATGCCAAACATGGCTGCAATCTCCACTTGGCTGGTGCCATGTTGAGTGGCCTTGTGTACAATGAGTTTAGAAGTAAAGTTGTTGATATTTTTCTTTCTGTTTCCAAAAGGCTTGGTGGTTTGTTCAGTGGTGTTAGACATATAAGATGATATAGCGGAAAAAGAAGAAATGATGAATGTGTAAAATAAAAAGATTTTTTTTTTTTTAGCAAAATTAGTCGGAAAATGAAAAATATTTTAGATTTTCGACGTGACACTGTAATAAAAACATGCTACATACTAGAATACAGTTTCGAAATAGGGCAAATAAAAAAAACTCAATATTTATACCAGAATTTTGGCTTAATTTTCTCACTTATTTCTCTTCATTAAATGTCTTTATTGTTATTTCTCTATTCAAAAACTATCAGTGGTACTTTTGAATCATTCAATAATCCACTGATAAGTGCTGTAGCTCTTGTTACAGCTGCCTATTCAGCTTATTACATTATGAAAAAGGAGAAAGCCTAAGACTTCGACTCAATCCCAATGCCAAAAGGAAGCTACCCAATTGTTGATAAGAACTATAACATGAATTATTGAAAGATTCATCATGTATTTTTAGGCCACATACCACACCTTGTTAAGTCTCCTCAACTTAAACTTCATGAATGGCATAAAGAATTAGGTAAATAGTGTGTTCTATTCATGTTAGCATATACCAACTTATATATTTTCAGGGCCCATTATTCATATCAAGATGGGTGTAAAATATTTTATCATTATATCTGATCCAGGAATTGCCCATAGAATATTCGTAACTAATGGGATTAACACTTCCTCACGTTCTCCCAATGCATTTATTACTAAGTATCACAGTTATGATGGAAGGTAAAATGAAATAAATGAATGAAATATATAGAGGTCTGATTTTATTTTCTCTTTGAACTTTAGAGGTATCATCTTTGGTGAATATGGAAAGAGATGGAAGAGTTCAAGAGCAGCCAGTATATATAATTCATAAGTTTTTGACTCTATTAGCTGTTTATCATAATTAACACCTTCTTAGCACCCAAGGCTGTGAATGATTCTAATGATATACTTTTTCTTTAAGCCGAAAGCCAAGTAAAAGAATTGATAACACAAACGAAATCAAAGAAGAGTGTGAATCCATTTAACTATACTGTCTTCACCTCTCTTAATATGATATTAACATTCTGTTGTGCAATACGTATTGATTCATCTGAGGATTCATTTTAAAAAGATATTATAGACACAATTGATGTTTCTATATATAAAAAAAGGCTAGTTTTGAAGATGACATAAGCTCATACATTCCCGTCTTGTCTTTTATAGATTACATAAGTGGTAAAGATAAGAAAGACTGTAGATGGGTTCGTAATTCATGTGACCCTCTCATGAAGAAGTTACTTAAAGAAACCTTCGAGAGCGACACCAATTCAGCATTCAAAAAAAAATACGAATCAAATGAAAAGATCCAATTCGAGGAAAAAAATTTCATTGTAATTCTAAGTTGAATTAAATACACCTTTTTCGGAAAGTATTCGCACAACCTCAAAAAAAAATCACACACTTTTCGAAATACTATTTTTCAACAATGAGCTTACAAATATACTATGAAGATGGATAGGGAAATACTATCGATGAATCAGGCAATGAGCCCATATTGATGGATGTAGATAAATAATCTTTTCCTCTTCAAAACATCGTAGACTACAGTACTTACTTGGACTTAAAACCACCCGAGAAGCCTCAACCAAAACCCAAGGTCACCAAAAAGGCTACAACTATTTCATTACCTGTATTTTACTACATGAAACATAGTGATGATATTAAAGGTCACTTTTTTCATCTGGTTTATGAACTAGATATGACTGTAGGTAAAGCAGCTAAGCAGTTGGGTATTGCTCGTTGAACCGCATACGACTGGCTTGAAAGAGATCAGGAAAAAATCACACAAAATATGAACAGAGATCTCGAAGTTGAGCCAGTAGAGATCCCAAAAAGAGGCCGACCAGCATTATTAAATGAAGACCATAAGAAACATCTTTCTGAAAAGTTTTTGGATCACCCTTCTGCAACGTTAGATCAAGCAATGGACAGTCTTACTGAACAGTTCAAAGACTTAAAAGTTGCCAAGACAATGTTTTACAGCTTTATGACAGAAAAGTGTGTCTTGTCATTTAAGAAAGCACACCTTTATTCAAAGGAAAGAAACTCGCCTGAGAGTATTGAGAAAAGATTTGACTGGGTTATCAGATGGAACTAAACAGACATGGATTACAATAGTAACTATATGTTTATTGATGAGTCCGCTTTTCATATAAATCTGAAAAGAACCATGGCTTGGTCAAAGAAAAGAACCAGAGTAGAGGTTGTTCAGCCCACAACAAGAGCAAAAACAACAAAAATTTTGGGAGCTATATCTTCTCATGGCATTATTAATGTTAAAGTAAGAGTGCCTTATAATTCTTCACCAAGAAAAAGAAAAGCAAATGGAACAACCAAAATGCAGAAAACTACTGAAACAGTTACTGGTCATTAATTTAACTTTATTGCAAGCACTTTGGATATTTTTGATCTTTACAATGAATTTAAAGGAAACTATATAATAATAGATAATGCACCTATCCACACAGCTGAAAGTATTAGCAGACTTATTGAAAGTCGCGGCTACAAATGTGTATACCTTCTACTGTACTCTCCTGAGCTTAATCCCATCGAGCAATTCTGGTCTGTTGTGAAAAGTAGGCTTAAAAGAGAAAAGCCCTTAGAAAATGAGACGTTAAACATGAGGATCACTGAAGTATGTAGCAATGTTCTTATCAGTGATCTTAAGGGATTTTGTTATTACTCTTCTTTGAAATTTGAAACATGTTTAAGTAGACATACCCTTTAATAAATTTCGCACACTTTGTGCAAAAAGAATTTATAAAATTGTGCGAAAAGTAAAATATAAAGTGTGCGAAAAGTAAAAAAAAAAAGTGTGCGAAAAGTAAAAAAAAAAAGTGTGCGATTTTTTTCTGAGGTTGTGTGAATACTTTCCGAAAAAGGTGTACAGATTCTCAAAATTTCACAAGACTAAACAGATTTCTTAGATGACATAATTTCTGCTGGAACAGACACTACTGCTGTTGTAATTGAAAGAATTTTCCTATTCTTATCATACCATCCAGAAATCCAGAAAAGAATTTGTGATGAGATAGTGTGATGACCTAATCTGAACACTCCTTTTTACACCATATCCCCGCCATCAACATCACTCCTTTATTTCGCATCACTTCTATGTCACTGATCATACACTCCTTTATTATTCGTATAGCATATGTCACTTAGTAATTGGATAGTACCATAGAAACAATCATATAAATACCTATCCAATTGTCATAATAAAATCCGCATTCTGATATCTGTTATCAGCTTATACTATCTACTATATCTCGTCTCATACGCACAACACTTAGTACCTTCTTCCTACCTGTTTCCAGTGGTCCCTTACAGATAGACATATTTATCACTAAACATGAATAATTACCAGATTTTTCAGAACGTAAATATTTTCCTTACATTATATCTGTTCAAAGAGAAATGTTACGCTGTTTCCCTACCTCTTCTTTGGGCGCTCCTCATGTTACTGATAAAGACAGTCAGTATATTTTATCTGCTCAATAGTAAAAAAAAAAAAAACTGACTCATATTTTCTCATTTTATTTAGTCATAATTGATAACTACCTGACTAAAAAAAGGATCAACATTTCTTGGCAATATGTATAGTATGTGTACGTTTGGGCAAAGGGTACGTTCTTAAGACACGCAGGACCTCGGGGAAGGGCTGGCTGCTCTTGCAAGTGTATGCGCTGGAGGTGGGCTCTTAAATGGAAGATTGGGAACTCAGTTCTTTATGGCTGCGAGAACTATGGTTGTGATAGTCTGGAAGGGACACTGAGAGTAGGTCTGTGGGGGCACGAGAGAACAGATAACGACAACCTTCCTAACGACGGACCAACAAAAGGGACAAACAAAGAGGACAAAAAAGTACAGAGCAAGAACCAACGACTATAATTGACCTAAGGATATAAACCACCCTTCTTTGGAATCCAAGGATAAGACGACTTTTTTTTATTTGCAATGTAGAATTTGCTATTTTATGTTGTTTCTACACACCAGGAGATTTTTCTGGCCTTTAAGCGGTGATATCTCCTTTCTTTTACGTAAAAGAAAAACCTCACCTTTTATGGATCTGTGTTTAAAATCAAAGGTTTGCGGATATCCAAATATTCGTTTCCTTTTGTGGATAACTCAATATCAAATTGTATTATCAATAGAATATATTGTTTATGAATAGAAGTGTTTATTGTAATAGTATAGATAATACTGTATTATGACTAGCTACTGCCCAAGTGCATTCCCTCATAGCAATAGAATCCACAACCTAAAAGCCTTGTGATTTATCCTTGAGAGATAGATAACTATGCTCAGGAGTATACCCTAGAGATCTTAGACAGTATAGAAGATCACCTGAGACTGACTTGAAAGGAGTCTTTGCTTATTAATAACAATACAATGAGTGTCTTGTGAAATACAACGAGCTTAAGCCCAGATGAAGATACTGCTTACCTTTTTACTTTCAGAATAGTCCTTGGTATTGTCTATCACCTCTCTTTATTGTTTCTGTTTGTTAATAATGGCACATTACCTTGCTCAGTTATGCTCATCTTGACGAGTACTTGAATGTTAGGTTGTATGTGCAGTGTGGGAAATAACAAAAGGACGGGATTATCAAAACAAATAATCTTTCTTTTTCTATTCTGGTGGGGTATACACTAGCCTCCACCCATAAAATTCACAAGTCAAACAATTCACACTTCATTTGCCTTGAGCCTAAAGCCCAGTATTAGAAACAATACTTAGTTCTCATTAAGCACCACTGTTAATACCAGTTACAATAACATAGTTACTAAAGTGATTATTAATATTGAGTCAATAAATGACTATAATGTTCTCAATATAAGTGAATTTGGTTCTATTTTATGGACAATGACCACTAGAGTTAATTATGTGTGTCTTATAATACATTTTTCTTAAGCAGTGTTATGTTGCAAATACTGTGGGCTTAAGGATAACACATTATGTTAAGAGAAGAATATCAGTGACTGAGTTGTAATTTTGGGGTGATTCTTGTTCTATTTCTTTCTTTACAGCTAATTCTATACTTTTTAATTACAAAGTCAATAGCCATTGCTAAAACAGGCAGGTAGAGTTTGAAATAGCCCATTTAGACAGCGAAAAAGCATTTTAAAACATATTAGTCAATCATAATAATATTGCAATTTTATTCTCAGTATATTTCCTTACATATCCCAAAAATATCCTGGTGTTTAGTAATTACATCTCCGATAAGACTCATTATTTATTTAAATTTTAGGGCGTAGCTATATCAACTCTCATCACTTTCATCCATTTTCTCTATCCCAATCTTTCTCTGTGAATATATTCCAATAGTTCTGATTGTTAAATATTCATCTGTTTTCTTGAAATTCTATGAAAGAGAGTGACTTCATGAGAGAGAAAAAAGAAGAGAGTGCAGGACGAATATTAATGTGACAATAGACTTGATCATCAATATTCAAATTGTTTTTTTTGTGATTCATCTGCTGTTTATCTCAATTAAAATACTGTTTTGGCCTTTCTTAACTCACTATTATGTATATTATCAATCTATATGTATATAAGTCATGAACTTTCTATGAATCATACTATAGATGAAACGTAGAATATTCGTGTCAATGTTGCTATTTATCTTTAAACTATTACCAGGAGAAAATATACAATGTTGAATATCTACACAACTTTGTGACTAAATAGTAACTTCTTTAATTAAAATTGGACTTACACTCGAATTCTATTGAATAATGGATTATTGATACACATGTGTTATATTTTCCAGATATACTTACAAACAATAGTTATTTTTTTTAGTTAAACATTCTTTTCTTGTCATCAATTTTAAAAGTTTTGCTGGATAGTTCAATACTAAACACTTTAGGAGAATATTTACGCTACTAAAGTAATTTATAATATCAAATCTTTAGACTAAATTTATAGATGATGTTATTTTATTTTATTTTATTTTATAAATAAATAATAGACAGAGTGAATTATAATGTCTATACTATAAATATTGTTCAAGTAAGTGGTATTTTAATTATCTAGGCCAATCCCCATAGTATTAAAAATATCTTGTTCAGATTCTACACAGGCATGTTCATTTATACAAGAATCATCTTGACACATCAATAAGTCAATAAGATTTGGTATCTTATCAAGTCGAAGCTGGTCGGTACACTGGCATGATAGAGAAATAATACTATTTAGAGCCCATTCTGCATCAACTTGAGTGCCTTGTTGAAGGTCATGCAATATACGCTGTCGCGTCTCATTGTCGAATTTATTTTCTATTCAGGTATTTGTCAGTGACATAATAAAATGATATGAGCCTACCTGAACAATCATTGGCACAAATGTTATCTGGCGAATGGGTGTGATTAGGAAAGACTTTTTGGTGATTTTCAGAAACTAGGCATTGGCTGTGTTCATCTGTGATTGAAATATGATCGAGTGAAGGACAGTTTTCCAGTGCAAGCACAGGACATCCAGGAGGAAGTGCAAGTACATCCTCAGACTGCTGGGAGTTGGGATGGTAATATGAATCATGGTAATTGTCTTGGTACTGATCATATTGATGTTGATGTTGATGTTGATGCTGATGCTGATAGGAGTGCTGATAGGGGTGCTGATACTGATGATGGTATTGATGATAGTGTTGGTGGTATTGTTGATGGTATTGTTGAATATGTTGGTGGAGATGTTGGTGGAGATGTTGATGGAGATGTTTGTGAAGATGTTTGTGACTGAGATCAGGCCGAATGGGTTTGTAGGTACGAGTGAATGAAGAGGTCACTGGTTTTGGTGCTAATCAACACATCTTATTCAATGACTGTATTCGAAGCATCAGTACACTTACGATGACTGTACTTATTATAAGATTTTCCAGCAAGTGTTGATACCTTGTGAGCTTCTGGTCCCAAGAGTTCTTTAGGAGGAGTCCAATTCTTCCTCCATATTTTTTCCTCCTCCCACCCCAACTACTCCACACAAAATGCCTTTTTGTGAGTCAACTGATTTCACATAAGAGTCTACTCAATTACCAGATTACGAATGTAAAGACCTTTAAGAATGTAGGCACTGTTGGTGCAAGTCGATGGAAATTGAAATATGTCCCCCACTTGTTTCCAACCTCGATTCTTTGTCACCTAGCTCTTACGGTCAGAATCCATCCTGGGGTTATTATCCGAGGCGTTTGATAGAAAAAAAATAATAATAGGTACCTTGTCAAATCCACCTGCCTCTAGAACAGCCTCATAGAGCTTTAATAAATCCAACTTTTTACCACCCAAGACGGGTTCTGTTTGCAGCCGAGTACTGTTGGCAGAATAAATAAAGTAGGTGGTTTTAGTAGGTTACCCTTTTCTGGCATGGAACTGCATGAGGTTGTGAATAAACTCATTGTATTTTCTGGTTCTCTCAATTATATCTAATGGATTAGACATTGTTTCTAATCGAACTCTCTGATAAATAGAATAGATATTCGAGTGTTGGTGGGCTAAGTTCAGCAAGTGGCTTCTGCTTGTTGGTAACTAAAGCGCACAACCGGTAAGGTCCTCATAAAATCGCAAGTAATCCAATGAAGTGACTGTATACTTTTCTATTTAAACACCGATACAACAGACTGGTGGTTATCCTACGCATCAGAGAAATCATCTCTCTATTATACTAATATTTCGACTTTATTTAGTAGTAAATATCGTTTCTGAGAAATCTGTGTTGGATTATTTGAAGAGTGACTTGGAATAAATCTACTGACAAGTACAGACTATTGCCACTGAATTATCAATAGAACACATTCAATAGTAAGCCTATCTTAATATATACAGTCACAACATGCTCTTGTCTGTGTAAGACTCTTGTAGTAGGTCCATGGTGGTGGGTTTGGATGCTGAATAACTTTATTTCTTTTATTGTTTGTTACTCATAGAGATGACTTGGCAATCTTTGGCTTATACACAGACTATTGAAATGAAGAGTATCGATTCTTTTTGGGTGGAATATCTCTCATTATTATATAAATGGTGTCATTAGAGCCTTTTAGTATCAATATCAATAGCAATAGCACGTTTATTGTCTCTTTTATAACGATACAGTCACTTCATACTTTATAAATTGAACACAAAGCAAATGATGTTCCTATGGCTAGATAGTAGTATAGCGGATGATTGACATAATTTAAACAGAAAATACCCTACCAACCACCACAGAAAATTTCTAGTAAATAAAACAGCGTCTCCGAACAACCTCAAGGCTGTCTCATGTGAAACCAATCGTCTTCCACCCAATGAAAAGGTCGTACAATGACTATCTTTCCAGATCATCATAGTAACACGGAATAGTCCGTAAAGACCTTGTTCACCAGCTCATTGACTTTACCAAATGATTTCCTTTGTCTCCATAACACTGCGATTATTACTACTGAATAATTCCTAATATAATAATAATAATAATAAATAAATAATAAAGTAGTAGTAAATAAACATGCCAGAGGACATTGACTAGTCAATCTGTCATTGAAGAGACAGAATGAGGTTAAGAAAAGAAAGAAAAAACATAGCAAACTCAATTGTTTACATAATAACCCCCTTGATCAGTATCATTCTCAATATTACATTGAATCTGCCAATGAGAAGAGAAAAGAAAAGAATAGACACTACATACTTATGAATTATAGACAGTTGGTGTACTTAAGCAGAAGGTATTACAGAGTTTGGTTTATTCTCTAGATATGCATCCCTTATGCTATTGTTGAAAATGGTAATGGACTGAATTCTTATGTTTCCAATAAACAATTGGTGTGGAGGGTGAATAGCATATCATAGAACAGTTCCATCACTAGATGAAGACCTAATGTTTTGTATCTTTGAGAAATATACATTTTAAAATGACCAAACATATCTTTTGTTTCTTGTTTTTGAACACTGCCCCTAGCAACAGTAACAGGGTGGTGTGGTGTATTTATTCAATGCATTAACTCTTGTGACTCTTATCTGTAGGATGGAAGGATAACCCCAGACAAATACCATTGCCATGTATGCAACAGATATGACCTGTCTATCCTTCCTATTGATATAGCATTCATGCTGCTGAAGTATCCTACACAATAACTACTCCATAAAGAACACAACCCTACACATATCAGGAGTCTTTCTAAACGCGTTCTTGACACAGCAAGATACCGTCATGTTACACTTGTGAAATAGTACATGAGTATAACAAACACTTTGACACAGATCACATGCATAGAAGCCTCCTTTTTGTTGTGTCCTGTATTCTTATCTGATCTTTATTGCTTCTTCTCTGAAGCCTATGTCTAAGGAATAGCACACAGAAAGGATGCTTGTAGCTAGCACATCGCACCAAACCAAGGATCCCGTGTTACAGAAAACAAGCGCTTTGAACGATAACGACAAAGTGACCTCAACTTCTATCCTCAGTATTCCCGACGAAGATATCAACTTTGACCTTGTCTATGCCCTTCATAACTTTGTGGCTACTGTGGAAGGACAAGTGTCTGTAGTTAAAGGAGATGCACTTATACTGGTAGATGACAGCAATGCCTACTGGTGGTTGATTAAAGTTCTAAAATCCTCACAAGTGGGCTATCTTCCAGCCGAGAATATTGAGGCAAGTCTTTCTTTTTATTTTATTTCTTCCTTTATTGACAGATCATTCAACAACCAGACTCCATTTGAACGGCTTTCTCGTCTAAACAAACACAAGAATGCAGAGGTAGGGTGGCTATTTCTTTCCGTTCATCTATTGACATGATAAGATGGTGGGTATAGATTCACACCCCACCCCATGGCTCCCCAAACACCAACAGAAGAAAGTGCGCCTATCGGGAACAGTGAGAGTGCAGTCACATTGGACATGTGAAGAAGAGGGAGTATGGAGAGATACCTATACAGAACACGAAAAACCCCTCCCACCCATGGCCCAGGATCATTGGGTCCGGGAATCCACTTTATCTGCACATTCACCAAAGAATGATGAAAAAGAAAAGAAGAAAACAGATGTATTTTGGCGATTGTTTTCGCGTGGAAAAGGAGATCGAAACTCCATTGATGACAGAGAACAGTTCATGCAGCCAATACTAAAAGAAGAAAAGGAAAAGGAAGAAGAGTTGAGCAGTGTACTGCGTGTTTATGCTGGTAATCTTCATGTCGGTGTCACTTATAATTCTGTGCTTGTCACCAAGAATATGTGTGCAGAAGAGATGTTAATGCAGGCCATGGAGCGTTTTCATATCTCCCAGATTGAGGCCAAAGCCATGCGAAAACTCAGTACCAGTGGTGTGGAATACTATCTTTCCCTTGCCTCTGTGGACCATGAAGAGATTATCTTGTCCCCTGAAGATAAGCCGCTCGCTATGTTTAAGTCCTTAACCAATCACTTCACAACACCCATGCCATCTCTCCATCATTTTAAACAATGCTCGCACCACTTGAATGCAGCTGATTTCAGTCCTAATAGGACATCAAGTAGACAAAAGACCAAAAAACAAGAAGAATGTTCAATAAGATTCTATCTCCATAAACGCATTCGAAGTGTCAATGAGAGGGAAGAACAGCTCCATGTCAAAATCACCTATCTTCCTTCCAGAATGAGTAAGAGAATAGGGTTAGAGGTGTGTCCCGAGAGAATTGATAAAATAATTGCAATGCCAAAAAAGGCCACTGTGCATGAATGTATTCGTATTGCGTGTAATAAATTCCACCTTACTCTTGGTAATGAAGAGACATTTCAGCGACAAGAAATGCCTTGTTTTACTCTGACAGAAGCAGACAAAGGTAAGTGAAGAGTGAATGCACTGTCTTGTATATGTGTATATGTGTATATGTGTATATGTGTATATGTGTTTGTATATTCACACATCTATACATCTACACATCTGCACATCTACATAGAACAACCACTGTGCAATACAGCCATCCTAGCAGAAACACTACAGGAAAAACCCCATCCTCTCCCACGGTTAATTCTTCAGTCCAACCCATGGCTAAAGACACATCCCTCAAAAAGAACACTGACACATGTACCACTGACTGCAGAAATAGAAATCATTCTGCAGAAATTGACGAGTGCACTGGCGGCTTCTTCTTCTGAAACACCACCGTGCACTGTATGGATGGCAGTGGCTCGCTCTGGTGAGGATAGTGTTGACATCATCATGCCTCATGGAGTGCTACGTAGTACTTCTCTACCTCAGCATCAAGTACAGTATACACTGATGGCATCCACCCCTACCCATGCATTAGGAATCATTCTCAGAAAGGTAGTACAACTTGGCCATCCTCCCAGTAAAATACTCGACACTCTACCCAGTAATGCTTTGGCAGCACTGGTAAAGCATGGGACACTCTACTTACAGACACAGTAAGAGCCTATGCTTGGACCGGAACAGACCGCCTTCTCCAACCTGGAGGATCTCGAACAGGTAAAGTCCAATTAGCCCACATCATTCACTCTATTCATGCTTAGGAATTACAACGTATTATAAGTGCTTATGCAATGAATAATAATAACCTATAAAATATACATTCTATTTTTCTTCTTTTTTTTTCTTTTTCTTCTTTCTTTTTCTATATATTTTCTCTTTTTTTCGGACTTTCTATGATGGATAGCTTAATTAAACCTACAGAACACAGATGGCTCCCTCTTGAAGCCAATCCTGATGTAAGTAGTATTTGTAGGATGTATCAATAAAAGAGAGAGAGAGAGAGTGTGTGTGTGTGTGTGCGTGTAGCATTTCTATAATAGAATTTGTGTTAACATTGGAATAGGTTTGGAACAAGGTAAGGAGAGAGAAATGGATTGTACGTGTTTTTAGAAGACACTGCTGATGATAGAGCAGATCATACATCAACTCAACGTCAAGACAGAATGGAACTATACAGATATTTATGGTAACTACACAGTCTCCAATCTCTTCTTGTGGTGTCTAAGGATAGATAGGTTTTGATCCTGAACTTCTGGAGATGATTCCCCGTCCTACGTGTGCTATTGTATTCCTGTTCCCACTCACAGACAACTATGAGAAGCACAAGGAAGAAGAAGAAGCTCGATTGACGCGTCTTGAGCAGAACATCAGCCCCAATGTCGTCTTCTTCAAACAGACAATAGAAAATGCATGTGGCATGATTGCTCTTTTACACTCTATTGCTAATAATGACGATAAGATTGTTGGTAAGAACAGCTCAGGTAGAGACGAGTGTGTTGAGATGGATAACACTGCCTAGGTCCTGGTCTCTTGAGCGACATTCTCGAGAAGGTTCAGATCATGTCCCCTGATGAAAGAGCAGAGTTGCTCCAAGAGAGCACTGAACTTGCCCGTGTGCACCAGGAAGCAGCAAATCAAGGCCAAACACAGGCACCTCCCTTGGATGAAGAGACTCGACTTCACTTTGTATGCTATGTGAAAGTAGACGACCACTTATATGAATTGGATGGTCGCAAGCCCTTTCCAATTAATCATGGCAAAACCACTGATCTGGTGTCGAGTACTGTCCACCTTATTCGTCAACACATTGCCCGTGATCCCGAAGAAACGGATTTTAGTGCCATTGCTTTTTCCAAGAATTAGTTTTTGATAATAATAAAAGAGTGAATGGTACTCATGGGAGCACAAAGGGTATGTAGTTTAAAGAATGTCTTTGATACTCTATAGTTCTAGACAGATAGACACTATGGAACGCATAGGCAGATCAATGTGCCTACACCTCATCTGTGCACTCATCCACAAGTACACACCTCTTTCTTCTAGGAAATCCCTTTGTTTATTAACAATTACATAATGATCTTGGATCTGTACCATGCAACACTGGTGTTAGTAGGAGATTCTCCTCTCAGAAAGACTCACCGGTAGTCATCAATGTTCTCATGTGTTAAGATCACTGTTTACATTAAGTCACTGCTAGTCCAACAATAGCACTTACCCAAATCACGCTTTGTCAGTGTATTCTTCGTCAATGGACAGATATTCTTCTTTCCCTCCCAATTTGTAAGACATCTCACCCAACTATCATATCTACCACTGATCAATCTCTTCTGCTCTCTCTCACTTACCCCATCACATGACCGTATTTTGAGATGGCAGGCTTCACTACTTCATCCAGCGTTATGGGATCAATAAACCCAGGAAGTGGGTTTTCCAGATCAATGTCTTCACTCTCCATAGCATCATCTTCGTGGTGGATATCTTTACTATTTACAATACTCTCCTGCTCTAACTTTGAACGCGCCCTTCGTGAAGCACGGGTACTCAATGTAAACGTGCCAGAATCATCATTATGGTCTTCAAAGTCATGCTCATCGTCCTCCTCATCACTATCCCATCCTCTTGTCCGTCTTTTTCTCTTCTTTAACTTCTTATCTATCACGGAAGTTGCTCTGCTACGTGAAGAAGGCGCTGATATTCTTCCTGTGCCATGTTTGCTATGAGTTCTGAATGTTTTCTCCACTTGTCCATCCGCATTCTTCTTATCAAACAAGTAGTGTGCCTTTCCCTTGGCATCCAGCACATAGTTTGGATCATTCACCTCCCCTGTCTCCACAAGCAGTCGATAAAAGTTGGAGCACTGGAGGAAAGGAAATGAGTCCTGATAAACCATCTCGACCCGCCATACAATTTACCTGGTAGCCTACACGTCCGGGCACCTTCATTGCAAAGATACCCCATTGACCATTTGCTCCCAACTCTTCCAATCGCTCAAAGAACACCTCACGCTCATCCTCTGCCCATTGACCCTTACGCTGCACCTCTCCTGGTGCATTGAAGCGGTAGTAGTAGCTGTTGGGGTTCTGATCAATCATCTGGTAAGCACGGATGCGTGCCTGTGACCATCCCTCAAAGGCCTTTTCAGGATCTACTTGATGGTTCTGCACCTGTTGAAGGGCTTCATCCAATCCTAATCGACCTCCCATACGGTATTGTCTAGAACATTAGTCTTTTGTGGGTGGATCTTCTTCTTTCTCACTTTTTGGCAGTATCATTGGTGGTCTTTTTGAGTGTCTCTGAACGCTTCTTGATCAGTTGTTGGTAGGCTGCCTGCTGCTCTTCGCTCATAAGATTGTCTATAGTATGTCTCTATAAATGAGTCACGACTCTTCTTTTGAGTCTACCTACGTGAGCTCTCTACTTCAGGTGCATGTTTTGTAGCAATCAGTCGTCGAATCCCCAACAAGTAGCCACTCTGTGTCAGTCGAACAATGACTTCATCCTGGTGCCTTTGAATCAGTACAAAAAAAAACAATACACATGAGAAGGAGGGCTTCTATACCTCATCATGGCCACAATCCACCAGCATCTCATCCAATTCCTCAGGTGTCAAATAGTCATACAACTCTTTGATCTTTTTGGACTTTCGAGTGGTCTCTCTACGTTCATACTCTGCAAACTGACGCTGCTGAAGAGCAACTCTCTGTTGAATGATGTCCATTTCTGATGCAGTGACTTTTTCACTAAACACATTCTCCTTTCTCACAGTTTCAATTTGCTCGCTACCTCCCCAAGACATTAAAGATTGATTAACCATCCACCTCTCTCTCTTTCTTTTTCTCTCTGTTGATACACACACTGGGATCTACAGGTAAGAACAACTCGGCCTACCTTTCTTCCATGGACAGCTTATAAGGCGCATATTCAGATTCCACATAGACATCAAACACTTGTTTTACTCTACGCAGAGTGGCCTGTAAAAGATAAGCAAAAAAAACAAATAGAAAAAGAGAGAGAGAGAGAAAAAAGACACTCTCCAACAATATCTATTTACCAAGAGGGGTTGGATAGTAACGCAGGCAGGAATTTGACTGTCTCTCCAGCTGTAGTAGCCTTGAGCACCCCCTTGAGAGAGTGCCCTGGAAAGTACCTTGGAAGGTGGGCTGTGATCTGCCGTCATGAGTCATTGTCATCCATAGAGAGAGGACTCTACCTTCACCAAGGAATTTAGCAACCCATTTCTCTTCTTCAGGCAGAGATGACTTTTTGTTGCGGGCCATCACTTGGGTCCTTGGAAAAAGACAAGCGTAGGCGTAGGCGTAGGCGATGGGGTGTCTGTGGATGGCTCGATTCCTTTTTAAATAAAACACGAAAAATAAAAATATAGGCAAGGCACAGTCACACTGCTTTGGGGGAGGAGACACCTTAAGGCAGTGTGTACTTCATTAACCCCTTGGGTCTTTAATGGCATTGGTCTATGGCTTCTTTTTTTTTTGTTGGATTTTGATACATAGGCAGGAGAAAGGCAGTGTCATTGCCAGGGTTGGGAAGAGAACATTGGCTTTCAAGCGACATGAATGGCGCGACGAAGAGCAAAAAAATAAAGAGAAAGAGAGAATGTGGGCCAAGGATGGGTCCATGGTCAGTTGCAACAGTATTAAGCAGTGTGCATGCTATTTCCATAGGGTGTCGAGTGCGCTATTTTTGGTAGGTGTAAGGAGGGCTGTAACAGAAGGCTGTGTGGTGTTTGTTGCATGATAAAGGAGGATATACTTGTAGCTTGCTTTGTTTTGATAAATCGCATGCTTTTAGACGCCGAGGACGGGAATAAAACAGCCTTGACGTAGATAGGGTGGTTAGTTTCTGCTTGGTGTATTTTTAATAGGCAGTAAAGTCCTTTATTCCTCGCTAGTCTATGTATGCCTAGTGTGGATAAGAAGAGAAAGAAACTCGTAGCCATGGTGTAGGTGACAGATGTCTCTGATCTATCCATCTAAACAGGCTTATGGAATATTGGATTTCCCTATTCCTGTTTATTATTGACTCTTAGTGTTCTTTGTAGGGCATTTGTATAAGGGTTATGTTAATACACTCTTTGTAAGGATATCCAGTGTGGTTGAAGTAGAGAATACTGAATACACAGTAGAATATAAACACATTTGATCTCCTGGAGACTCATTCACTATTAAATACGATATCAAGGGGTATAATCTCTTTCTTTTTCTTTTTCTTTTTTCTCTTCTTTATGACGAGTGGTTTTTGATAAGGCTTTTTGTTCTTTCTTTATCAAGATTCCATTGAAGAATAGATAATAACTGAATATAATAGTCCTGCAGTCTAATGAAATGAAATAATCGGTGGAATACATCTCCAACCTTTGCCCAAAAAAAACAGACAAAAGTAAATGAGTCATTTAAATAAGTGCTTAGTTGCTCTTTCTTGGGCCTGTCGAATGATGTATTGGGAATAATCCTACTTCAAGTAGCTGATGATGTCCTGCTGATATCAATATCCATGGATATATATCATATGCAATGCATTTCATTAGATTGGTGGCATTAGACAAGACATTAATGCGATACATTTCTCTCTATAGAGACCTATCCATAGTGGTATGGAGATTAAGACAGTGATAGATTATTGAGTACTTGGATCACTCTTAATGTGTCTTTTCTACAGCTCTGTTACAATCTATCCATCTACTATTTATTTATTTATTTATAATAGTAATAATAAACACATTAGCCATGACCTCTATTATTATCAATGCATTATTGATCATTGATGAATTCATCAAAGAATAAACAAGATATAGTCCACAAGACAATAGAATGCATAAAGTTAAAGTTATGTATCAGACAAAGCAGAGATCACAGTGTGACTACTTTACGACTGATTATCTGGCAATGTCTACCATTGAACCTGCTTTAAACATGAAAACAACTAGTGTGTACATTTGAGATACTTTAAAATAATCTCCCACTATCATCAATACTGGTACTGCTCTACACATGGTATGATAAGAGTCATATCGCTGTCAGGTGCTCTTTTACTCTAAAGAAAGGTAACCTTCAATGCTATGAAACCAGTCATTGCATACTATTTGAAAATGAGGTGAATGAGTCCTAAGAGATAACGCTAAAAGAAAATAGCAAAATAACAAATACTATTAGCCACTATTATTTAAATTTCAATGTCTAATTTCATAGAATCAATTTCTAAGCTGGTATTACCATACTTTTTACACAACATTAACACTTTTTAGATTTCAGTGAAGCCTTTTTATTTTATTATTTATTATTTATTATTTATTATTTATTATTTATTATTTATTATTATTTATTATTATTATTATTTATTATTTATTATTTATTATTTATTATTTATTATTTATTATTTATTATTTATTATTTATTATTTATTATTTTATTATTTTATTATTTATTATTTATTATTTATTATTTATTATTTATTATTTATTATTTATTATTTATTATTTATTATTTATTATTTTATTATTTTATTATTTTATTATTTATTATTTATTATTTATTATTTATTATTTATTATTTATTATTTATTATTTATTATTTTATTATTTTATTCCTCAGTGTGTTTTCCTATATACTTTTTTTATCATATTATTCTTTACATTCTCCAGTCGTTCCTGTTGAATAGAGAAGCAACATTACACTATAAGATAAACATTCTTTTCTTTCTTAATCCATTCCATTCCATGTGTGACCCTTTTCGAGTTAAAAAAGAGTGTACACAAGGTATTACTTATTTTATTAATAAAGCAATAAAGAGTCAGTTATGTATACCCTTTTAAAGAATAATATGGGCAGTCTAATAATGAAAGAGGGAAAATGTTACCAGTATTTACAGCTTCTTTATCCTAAAAGAATAAGGATCGGTGATGGTAACCTGGAAACATCTCATTCACCAATCATGGTTTACTAAAGCATATTTCCAGCTTGTTAACTTTGTCTAATGAGTAAATAAATAGAATTCAAGTCATAGACAAGTCATATACTTTTGTCTTTGGCTGACTACATGATCAGATAAATAAGCAGTGATAATTCTGTGTGATCACTATGCTGAGTTGTTTGAATAGGTTCACTCTGGTCACGCAAGTTATTGCAAACTGAGCTATTCCATGCTAGGTTGTTTTTATCTAGGGAAACAGAAAGACATCCAGCAGAACAAACGCTATGTAAAAGTGTGCGACTATAGGTAAGATAGTCAGAGAAGTACAATAATAAACAAATAATAAACAAATAGAAAAAACAAAAACAAAAAAAAACAAATAGAGCAGATATTGGTGCGGAAACAATATCAAATCACAGCACAAAAATAACAGTATGACTAAAACATAGTGACTAATAAAGTGGGATAGGTACTAGGCACAGAAAATCTCTTTACAAACTACACTGCTACATCAACAGAAAAAGACAAAGAGCAGAACTCTGACTATGGAGTCTCTTACTAAATCCAAGTGTATTCAAAAGATCAGACGATTCCTATAAATTACCACACATTCTCTGTTTGTTTTTCAGTCCTTTGAATCAAAAAGACCAAAACATAAAAGATGATATTATTTTTAACACTAGACAAACTTTTTTTCATAAAAATAAACTTGACATCCCTAGATTATTATTATTTTTACTCACTGGTTTATTTTGGACGCCGTGAGTTATCCCATCGTTATTGGTACGTGTTACCAACTGAACCTTCCTAACTAACCAATGATGACCTCAAGGGAAAAGTGCAATGGCCTAGCATTTTGGATTCTCAAGAACAGCACATCCGATAAAAATTAGATGAGAAAAAACACATGTTTAAAAAAGAAACAAGCAACAGGGACATGGCATGGCATGGTACTGGAGAAAGTACCTTTTGGTGATCTGTAAAGCAAGGTTTGTTGCGTGCCATGGTCACAAAGAAATATCACATGATGTAAAGGTGGGGTATTTATCAAAAAAAGAAGGAAAGAGTCTGGCAAAATAGTTAATTTTATAACTCATCTGAGGCGAAAGAGGTTTGTCATTAGAATAGCACAAAGACAATCGTTGTCTATCCACGAGCAAATAAGAAACCGCCTTGAAGATGAATTTTTAAACACACGTGAAATAAGATAGACTAAAAAATATTTTCTCTATCGATACAAAGATATCTAAACGTATCTCAACTGACTACTACATCCAAATATTTCTGACATTCCTTTGTTTATTGCAGTAAAAGGCACAATGAAGTACTTATTGCACTTTCTAGGGCGATTGTACATTTACAAAAGAAAAAAAAAGAAGAAAAAAAAAAGAAGAATCAGGGCGGGAAATATGACTTTCTAAGCTACCGTTACGGGAAAACACATAATACAATAGGATAAAGTCCACGCTTTCTATAAAGTCTCTCTATTCTTTATCTTTCATTTCATTTATTTTATCATTGTCCATCCCCCCCTTTTTTTGTTTTGTTTTTGTTTTTGTTTCCTCTTTACTGCATAATAAACATTCATACTCATATACACACCAATGAGCAAATTCACCTGTAGTCCAGCTTCTCGAGAAAGTCTCTTATCTAATTATACCTGTACATCTACACCAGAAGCGAATCTACTAAACCACACATCCAAGAATCATCCTGTATTAAGGATAGCGGCCAAACATAATACATTTTCCTCATCCACCCATAAGCCTGTCAATACTACACATTCATCCTTTTACAATCTACAAGAAATCGTTCAACAGTATCAATCACAGCCAGAACTTCTCAAATTAATTCTAACAAGCAAAGTGGAAGAGGATAAGCGAAGAGCAGAAGAAGCGAAATTAAGATCCAAAGAACTTGATATGTATCTCCATAGAATAACACCTGATTATATAAACTATAAGGATTCAGAAGCCAATGATCAGAAACGGCGGTTATCAGAGGTAGAAGACCAAGAGACACTTGAAACAGTCTCCAGCTGGTCAATTCCTATGGATCCTCACCAGAAACGACGCAACTCTGCTGCTGTTGCCATGGTTGCCATGGGGACACTTGCTACTCAACCCTTTTCACCATCATCATCTTCTTCCACCTACTCCTCCTGTTCAGGTTTAGATGAACATTCTGCCAATTCACCCTCCCCAACTCAAAGGTAAATTCAGACAACACCGCCAACATCTATCTATCTCTATCTCTATCTCTATCTATCTCTATCTCTCTATCTACTTGTATCTTTATTTATCTATCTATTTATCTCTCTACTCCTTCATTCACTCATTATCCTTGTTAGTGCTACTCACGCTTATCCTTCACCTGCTACTGACCATTCCGACCTGCATGAATCAAGACTCTACTCTTATAGCACAAGCTCTGATGATGAAGTGAGATTAACTCTCTCTGGTCGTCCTCGTCGGAGGAGAGAAATGCAATCCATCACAAAAATAGTAGAAACTCGTGAATTTCCATACGCTGACAGTTTCTTTTGGAAGAATAATGGCAATACCACACAAAAGAAGAGTGGTTGTAAGAGTATCTACTTCAAATGCTCCAATAGCAATAAGGTATGTATGGGAGACAGACGGGATTTGGCGGGCTATGTGGGGGGCATCGGAAGGAGGGTTGACAGTTGCGGGTTTCTCCGACGTGGACTGGAGGAGTGGAGGACTGTCATATGAAGTTCATGCCTTGGCACAACCCTTTCTCACGGACAGCTGTTTATTCAAAGACCGTCACTACCCCGCACCCAAAAGAACATGGAACAATTCACTGATGATTTTATGTATCTACTTTATTGCTTAATTTAGGGTTGCCCTGTCAATAAGACTGTCACTGCTCGGCTGAAAGGAGACTACCTGATAAAATATCGAGGAAAACACTTAGTAAAATGTGGAAAAGTGGAGCGGATCCGTGATCTTTGATGCCATTGGTGCTCTGGTGGATGAAGACGGATAATAATAAAGACAAAATTGGGCAGATAAGCTTTTGGTTGCTTTAGGATAAATGCGGGTGAATAAGACAAGAAGAGGGTGAGGGGACCTTCTGGCCTATTTTTCGTATAAATAGTAACTTGCATCTCGCATTTCTCTTCGTATTTTTATCCTTTCTGTCTTTTTCTGCTTCCACCTTCCCAATGGCCTTCCATCTTACACGATTCTCTGGTTCCACCCTTGAACCTGCTTCAGAGTCTATTTCCATCTTCCCAACAGCCCATTCTCTGCCTGTAAAACAAGAGCCCTTTATTATGAGACGCTTTTCAGGCTCAACATTAGAGCCCTGCCCTGACTCCATTTCACTTGATTCTTGTCGTTACTCACTTGACTGTTCTCCTGCCACACCTCCTGCCATGACAGCTGCTCCAGCTGCTCCAGCTACTCCAGCCAGATTTCCTATGGCCCCCACACTTTCTATTCGTATTATACCCACTCGTCCTACCAAACCATTAAACAGAAATGCAAAACCCAGCTCTATCTCTATTCCTGATGTGCATCAGATTGCAGATATGAATGCTATGGATCTCATCTCTGACAATGGGTCTCCATGGTCGGAAGAAGCTGAAGAGCCATGGGTAATGTGGGACGAAGAAACTCAGACAATCTATCGACCAGAGAGACGCCATGCCTTTTGGGATACTCCTCCTCTTCGTCATTCGACCTTCTCTGCCTACTCTCCCACGCCTTCCTTCTCCTCAGCCAGTAGTACAAGCAGCAGCGATTAGACAATCTCCACACATACATACACCTTTTATTTTATTTTTCCATATAGTCCCCCTCTCTTTCACTCTTTAATTGTAATATAAATCCACCCTACTCCACATATCTAAACCACTTGTATACTTTAGTAAATCCAATAAACACTTTATTATTCTTTATTTACTTATCTATTATCTATTATCTATTATTTACTCATTTACTTATTATTCTTTATTTACTTATCTATTATCATCTATTATCTATTATCTATTATCTATTATCTATTATCTATTATCTATTCTTTTTTATTCTTTTTTTTTAATTCTCAAATAGCACTTGCACTTTTGTAGGTCCATAGCTTTTCATTACAAACTTACTATAATTTTACTGTCAATGGAAAATACTAAAAAATCATACCCTTTTTTTATTTTATCATGTCATGTCTATTTCCTATTCCAACATTAATAACAAAACAAAGCTTTTTTTTTTAGAATCACATTGAATGAGTAAATCTTTATTCTGTTTGTTTTACAAGACGTTTTTATTTTATATATTAAATAGTACAGTGTAATCTTACTATCACTTAATTAGATAATAGAGTAGCTGCTACGAGCCTTCACACGTTCATAGTATGCCTTCAATTGAGGACGATGTTCAAAGAGAGCCTCGGGTCTCAAGAGCAACAGACGGTGGAGATAAGGCGTAAAGTGGACATCGGCAAGAGAGTATTCGCCCACCAGATAGTCACCCTTCAGCTGAGATTCAACAGTGTCTAAGAATTCATTTGCTACCTCCCACAGCTGCTTGTTCTGAGCAAACATGGGGCTGGGATCTGCTCCTGTGTAAAAGGCAAGGAGCTCCTGTGTGTTTGCAATCTGGACATCATAGATGTGGCTGTGCTGGGGTGCTGATTTCTTGTAGTTGATCCATCCTTCAATACGGCCTTGGAGGAAGGGAGCCACGAGACCCTTCTTGCTGTTCAACTCCTCAACAGATCCAGAGGTAAAGAAAAGGGGGTTACCGACGTCATATTTACCGTGCATAGCATTAATCAAGTCCTCAGTGCCCTCAGTAGGGAGGTGGGTGCTACCAAGAGTGTTCAGGTATTCAGTCACAGTAGTGGAGTCTGTCAGCACCTTGACTCTCTTGTCACCCTCCACTACTTCCAGAGCAGGCACAGTGGACTCGGAACTGACAGCAATGTACTGGGGTCCAAAGTTCTCTCCTTTGGAAAGATCAATATTAACAAGATCAATGTCTGGGATGTTGTTCTCAGCAATGAGAAGGCGGGGGACACCAGCCCAGAGAGAGAGAGGAAAGGTGTAGAGGCGGGCGGTAGCAGTGTGAGCGCTCATAATGAAGTGATGAATAGATAATAATACTTTAAGTTTACTCGCGTTTGTATTTATACTTGATCACGAAAACTGAAATAGCATGGCCAGCGAATTTAGTAAGTCAATCCGTTGTCATGACTCAGTTTCAGGCGTTTGGTATTCAGTTTGTCCTATTCATCGGCTAGTTCTCCTTCTTCTGATAGGCTGCACACGTAAGCAGATCCAAGCTTACTCTCTTAAAGAAAATAAATATCTTTATTCATTTCCCTTCTTCCCCCCAGAGAATATCTGACATTCATTTTAAATCCCAGATTCAGCACTCAATGTCCATTGGATAATATTATGCAATAAGTAACCATGCTTAATAAAATGACTAAATACATAAAAATATATATAAATAGGCTTTCTAACCATTGTCAGATTCTCATTGGACAGTCGTATCTGTCATCCATGAACAAAGACTATGACTTCATTGGCCTCATCATTGGCCAGTATTTGCTGGAGCTGAAAATCATTGGTAACAAAGGCAAGTTAATAGAATGAGGCCAGTAATATAGCTATCCTTTCTCACAGACTGTGTATTCCATTTTTGTAAGATATACTCTTTTTGTTACTGTATAGTCACGCACTACAATAAGTAGGCTAATAGGAGTGGACTTATGGGTGAAATTCATAATGGACACAAGTACACAATGAAATGTAGGAAAATAGGAAAATAGGAAAATAGGAAGAAAGAAAAAAGAAAGAAAGAATAGGAGACAATAGAAAATTATACGGACTAGCATAAAGAGATAAATACATACAGAATCAAATCAGAAGATAGAAAGATAAGATCTTGTTTGAATAGCTACTAGGCTATGAAATGTATCTGTTCTAATAAAGCATAGTGAACGCATTGAGTGACTGTGATAGAGTGAGAGAGTATAGGCTATAGAAAATGGCACAATAAGCATAGAAATACTACACTAAAGAAGCTCCATATTGACTCAATTTCAGATCTAGAACAGCAGCTGTAAGAATTACTGTTGACATACCAGTGAGAAACTATTACATCGCTGGTTTAGCATGAGCTCTAGACTAACTGGCATTCAAAAGAACCGTATCATGAGAGAGAGAGAAGGTATAACTAAGTCCAATCCCTTTCAGATTCCATATACTCTTTGTAAAAGAGAACTACAGAAGAGATTAGCATAAAGTTATTAGGGATATCTCTCAATAAATACTGATTTAATGTATAAAAGCTTAAAGTCATACATCTATTAGAACAATGATAAATAAATAAAAGCAAATCTCTCGTGAGACTCAAGGGATGTGTGTTCTGAGGAGACCAGAGTTAAGCTTCATTTAGCAATAGGAATAGTAATTACGTCATTAGAGAACACTGTACAGATCTTCAAGGAATATCCTACTCTCACCAAAAAGTAGGCGGGTGTGAATCGTAGGATATAACTCTTTTGGTGGAAAAGATCAAGTAGAAAAGGGATAGGGTTGTACATTGTAAAGAACACTCTGAGTATATCATATTTACTGCTTGAAGGAGATCTATTGTCCGAACCCTTGATGTCTCTTATCCCTCAAACCCTGTGGTTGTTTACTATTCATACAATCATAGGTTCAAGCGATACACACAATACTACACTAACAAAGAGGGAAAGGAAAGAAAACTGATGAATGTAGTCAATAATATGGTGGTTTTGCATTGCTATAGTCATTCCAATGGTGGATCCTTTCCTATCATTCATTACCTTTGAGCATCTTTTGGGAACAGGATTGAAAAGAATGAATATAGTATTATTATTTATTTTTAAAACTATTCAATTTCATTGGGTGTAGTTTTATTCACACTTTCTTGAACAAGTATGTTTATCTAATTATATACCCAATAACTTTCTTCGAGTGAACCATCTTCGAAATAGATATGCAAGCTGTTGTAAGTATGACTATTTGCGCAAAATTCATTACAATTGTCTAAATAATAATAGAAACCAGACAGAAAGTAGATATATTGTGATAAGACCAAGAAATGAAGGCTTGTTTTAGAGAATCAGTGAGATGAATCAGTCATACAATCCTATGAGATAAGTACTTCTTTCTTCCTATAGGAAAGTTAGGTTGGAATATAAATATATAATCAGTCAATAACCAAAATGTTATGATAAGCACAATCAAACACTATTGCTTCAGATTGATATACATAAAGATAAATCACTTGTATTTATTTGAAAACCCCCTTTATCAGTACAGAGTATATACTAACATTGAACAAGGTCACTTGGATTTTATACGACATAACCCCATTAATGTATGATAAATAGTAGCTAATACTATTCAATGCTATTAAAGGCTATTTATTTCCTCTTTATTATATTTCTATTTATTTTCTTTGAACTATAAATGCTAATTATTCATCAAGATGCTACTAGAACAAAAAAAAGGGTCTAAGCTTTCTTGTTTATCCTTCTCCTCCCCAGGTATCTCTGGGGCCTCGGTTGACTAAATGACAGAAACCCATGATATAGGTAAACTATATAAAAATAATAATGAAGTGTGTCTTATTGGATCTTGTCATGCAAAAGATATTATAATTTTTAGTATATACCACTGAGAGATAACTATAGAGCACTCTAATACTGGGACAGAGAAGGCCTTTTCCTGGACCAAATCAATGTTCTAATTACTCGTAGGAGGCAGAGATTTTTAGCACTATTATTTACAATCTAAATACACACACAATAAACTCTATTTTGGTTCATTCTGTATCTAAAAGTCTTTATCTTAGCAATGCACCCAGTGAATAAGAACTTGTATTTGAAGACCACCAGCAACTTGTCTTTATAAGCGACATGACTAATCTGAGTTGAACTGTTAGCATAAATGCATTGCTCCTGGGACAGTCTCTGAATTATATTTTCAATGGCTAATCAATAACTCTAAACACAATATCTACAAAAAGAATTGCTTTTCCAAGCCAATAAAGTAATCAATACAGTACTTATTCATTTTATCGTTGTAAACACATAGAATATTCAATTGGCCCACTTTATAATACTATAGGTACCAACTATCACAAATAAAGGAGGGTTGTAAAACTATTTTCCACTGTTAAATTTCCACTGATAAGCATTCCTATTTCTTTTAATGTTCATAATAAAATATTTTGAGATATATAATGCATTGCTTTAGAGTTACGCAGATTTGGAACATTAGAGAAATACACTTTTATTTTATTACAGTTTCCCTTGACTATGCCGTGTTCTCACTCACAGGTATACTGTATGCAGAGTACATACTGCCTGACTAAATTCAACACCTGTATGGAATAATTGCAGCAAAATATGCAAGGGAATACTGTAAATAAATATTGCTGGCAGATTGAAACAATGTTGCTGTTTAAATATAGAATAATAAACAGTGACAGTAGTGTCGTTTATGGCTTTTTTAGTCCAGAAGTATCCTTTCAACTAACTGTTAGTTAAGCACAGAGTTCTTTATTAAAATTTATTACGACTCTTATACAGCTTTATAGAGTCTGTTATTTTCTACTATCACGTATGTTAGGGCTGTATAGGATGTTTCTCTAGTGATAAAGCCCTCTCCTAATTCTACATCCTGTTTTGGTAAATACTGAGTCTGTAGGAGTAACGGCTGATGATTCCATTTTAGGAAAGTGACTTTACGACAAGTACACTATTTGATATAAGTGATTTATCTATAAATTAGTACAAATAAATTTAGCTTTAAAGGATCAAGGTATTGCCGACACGCTATTGACAGAGTTATTGGCATGAATAGAGTCTATTTAGTCAAATATAATATAATATCAACAGATTCTAACTAGCGAATTATTTAAGTCTCAAAGATGTCGTAAAATCCATTGATCTACTAGTTTTTCTTGGACTTAATGAGTTTCAATAAGAATATAGAAAAACTTAATGAGCTTCAACCATGAGTGATTGTTTTATTTTTCTCATAAAGGATAAACGCTTGTCCACATGTAGTGCCACAGATATATCTGTATTTAAAGTTAGGCAACTGCTTCATCATCACAAACACAAAATGATCGATCTGTTTACCTCAAGTGGTTGAATAAATATAGATCAGTTTGCATTACTTTATGTTTGAATCTATTGATCACAGTTGCTTTATCGGTTAAATATTTAAACTAAAAAGACTGAATAATAATGTATACATAAACGAGTTTATTATCAGTGGCAAAGACATAGGTACGACCAGAAAGGAGGTATACTATCGTTATTGTTACTATTATCTCAGTATACATGTACCTTCAGTGTGTTTCAATCAAGAAGTTATTCAACTGAGAAGTTTTCAATATTGATTGATCATTGAAAATATTTAAATGACAGTATACGCCTTCACAATTACAAAGATACAATTATGATTCTTTGTCAAACTTACAATTTGGGATGATTTTAAGGTAATGACATTTAATTTACCATCAAAGATACGGGTGCTTTCATATGAGTTTAGTAACTTGTTAAACCAATCAACAAAAAAGGGTGCAAAAGCTATATCAATAAACAGCAGTCTACCACGAGTTCGTAATGCATTATAATATGGTGATCAGAACTTTTGAATAGAAAAATTAAATCCATTGCATACTTCAGATATAGAAAAAGAGGTTGCAAAAAGAATTCTGACCTATATTAACTTATTAGTATAGATTTTGAAAAGTCATGATGAGAATAGCCTCAGTAAATATGCTTTATCTTTGTTTCAACTACACACCCAAAGATTATTGGGATATATAAGGAAATATCCTGAGAATAAAATCGTAACATTCTTGTGATTGGCTAATGTGTTTGAAAAAGATTTTTCGCTGTGTAAATGAGCCATTTCAAACTCTACTTGCCTGTTTAAGCAATGGCTATTGACTTTGCAATTAAACGTTATACACTATCTTCGGGAATTATTCGCATAATCTCAGAAAAAATTGTACACTATATTTTGCTTTTTGCACAATTTCATAAGTATTTTTTGCACGCTTTTCGAAGTATTATTTCTTCAAAAATAAGCTTATAGATTTACTATGAAGATGGACAGAGAAATGATATCGACGCATTGGGTAATGAAACAATATTGATGGATGTAGTTAAAGAATGTTTTTCTCTTCAAAATATCATAGATCACAGTACTTACTTGGACTTAAAATCACTTAAGAAATTTCAGTCAAAACCCGAGGCCACTAAAAAAATATAACTTCATAACAGAAAAGTATGCCTTATCATTTAAGAAAGCACACTTTCATTAAAAAATAGGCCTATTGTAGGTTATGGCTACAGATGTGTATACCTTCCACCCTACTTTCCTGAGCTTAATCCCATTGAGCAATTTTGGTCTGTTGTGAAGAGTAAGATTAAGAGAAAAGCTCTTAGAAAGTGAGACGTTAAACATGAGAATTACTGAAGCATGTAGCGATCTTCTTATCAGTGACCTTAAGGGATTTTGTCGTTGCTCTTCTTCGAAATATGAAATATGCTCAAGTAGAAATACCCTTTAATAAATTTCGTACACTTTGTGCAAAAAGTAAAATATAAAGTGTGCGAAAAGTAAAAAAAAAAAGTGTGCGATTTTTTTCTGAGGTTGTGCGAATAATTTCCTAAAATAGTGTAGAGTTGGATATAAAAGGAAGCAATGAAATCAATATTGAAATTCAGCAACTATATTTATTGTTTATGATATGCTTCTATTAACAAGATAAAACAATAGAAGGAAGTAATAGACACCACTAGAGGCTATTCTAGTGATAAAAAGGTAAACATTGTCATAATCTGAGATTGGTATTATTAAAATCAACAAGACATAGTACTGATTTTTCTAGTAGATAATATATGGCTTATTATTCTCAAGAGAAGTACTGAGTGCAAGGGAAGCATACTATCTCTCTTGATTGAATTATTACTAATGCAATTATCTGTTATTAGGCAAGTAAAGACTCTTCTCAAGTGAGTCTCAGGTGGCCTATTATTCTTTCTATAATATCAATGGTGCTTAGGATGTATTCCCAAGCATAAGACTTTTAGGGTGTTAATTCTATTGCTATGATGGAATACACATAGGTATTAACTATAGTATTATAATAAACAATATTATTCATAAACAATATATATTATTATTAATACAATTTGATATTGATCTCGTCTTTGGTTATTTAGTCCAAAGGTATACTGAGCAGTAGAATGTGTAGTTAAACTGTTGTTTATTGAATGGAATTACTATGTCTATTATACTTTTCTAATGGCTTTTGCTTCAGGGGTATTCTATCAAAATACTATGAACTATCAATATCCCTTAATATTCAATAGAGTCTCCTTCTTAGTTTGGTAATAAACGAGTTCTAATTCTCAAGAGTGATCCTTCCAATTATGACAAAAGGTCTTAACGACATTGAGGTGTTTTACAAAAGAAAGTAATAAATGTAGAATGCCGTTGTGGGCACCGAAATTTATTCATTTTTAACGCTTGACGAAATGTTTAGAAACTCCTACTTAACGCGTATAAAGCACAGTGTCCATGGTTTGAAGGGACTGTAAGGTCAATCGAGTGGGCATGAAGGGGAAAGAATAGATGGGATAAGATAAATGAATTAAGTTGAGACAGATTTCTACCATAAGAAGTACCACCAAGAGCCAAACAGGGTAAGTTAAATGTCATACAGAAAGTATTGGGTAAGCAAGATAGCCTCAAGCAGGAAATACAGTACAACACAGAAACATCAACAAATGCTCTTCCACACCATGATCCGAACGAGCGATCTTCCACCTGGCAAGCAGACGTTCTTTCTGTTGGGCTAATCACCACGACCCTACAAAAGAAAGTAATAACTTAGATACTTGCAAACTTTTGATTTCAAATACCTTTCCATAAAAAGAAGTTATACACATTCTCTCTTTAAAGAATGTGTTGCCGCTTAAAAATCAGATGATCTATGGGTGTGTAATAAAGAAAAGTATGGCTCTTATAGCTGTATTATCACTGAAAATATTCACATTCAGTAACATTTAAATCAAGATATTTGATATTAAAATGATATTTAAATCTATTTATACATACGAAAGCACTCACTATCAATAAGGTTCATATTGTAAAGCATATCTTTATAGAGCTCTTTAACATGATCCTACTTAGGAGATTAATCACCATATTGTGGATCCGCCTCAATAATAACATTGTCAATCCTTTGCATCATTTATTTTAATCACAGTTGTTACCACAATAAATCCTCTACTACCTACCTGACAGGAATGCCGGATAGAAGCTATTTAAAACAGTGTGATGGTATATATTTCAAGACAGTAGTATTGTTAGATTTTTATTATAATATTTAATAGAATGAATCTTATTTAAATAGTATACTTAGATTCTTAACAACGATAAGTTTTTGTTATAAGCTTGAGCATGTTTTACTTGCTTCAGGGCCCCAATTAGAATATAGCTCAAGTTTAATTGATGATTATGTATCTACACTTATTCATTTACTATTATTATCAATCATAATTCTGATCACCCTATCAGATATTTTATCGTCTTTGATCTTGAGTATCAAAGAAATTCAGCCAGTTAACGTGTGGTTAAACTCTGCTCTTTATTCATTCAAATGTATACTTCTTTTATACTTATTTTCTACTACTATTATACTGCTATAAAATATGATGTCAGGTATACATTTGCTGATATGATGCGAGAGTGTCAATGGCATAATGCTTTGTAGTATTCTGTGTTGCTCACGCATCACTAATACCTTTCGTCATCTTCCTCTTTTGGTTGCTCAGGGACACAAATGATGAACATCCATTTTTGGAAGTAGTCTTACGACAATTTATTTAAAAATTACATACACACCAGGAGATTTTTGGGATATATAAGGAACTATCCTGAGAATAAAAGTGTAATATTCTTATGATTGGCTAATATATTTGAAAAGGCCTATTCGCTGTCTAAATGAACAATTTCAAACTCTACCTGCCTATTTTAGCAGTGACTATTGACTCTGCAATTAAATACTATAGAGTTGGTGTCGTCAATGGCTTGTTAGTCCAAAGGAAATCCGGTTAGTTGACGGGTATTTAGACTCTGTTGTTTATTAATTTGTATTTCTATGTCTTTTATACTTTTCTAGTACTATTGTTTAGCCTCAAGGGTATGTTATTGAATGCTATGAATTATTATCCCTTAGTATCTGATGGGATCCCCTTCTCAGTTTAGTAGTAGGAGTTTTTATTTCCAAAAAGGGTTGTAGTTCCGGTTATAAAAAATATCTTTACAATATTGGCTGTAAGGATAAGAAATAGAACAAGAATCACCCCAAATTGAAACTCAGTCACTGCATTTATTGTTTAACATAATGTGTTATCCTTAAGCCCACAGTATTTGCAGCATAACGCTGCTTAAGAAAGATTTATTATAGGACATACTGAATTAACTCTAGTCATCATTGTCCATAAAGTAGAACTAGACTCACTTACATTAACAAATGTATAGCCATTAATAGATTGAATATCAATAATCACCTCAATTATCTCATTGTAACTGGTATTAACAATAGTACTTAATGATAACTAAGTATTATGTCTAATAATGTCCTTTAAGCCCAAGGCAAATCGAGTGTGAATTGTTTGAATTATGAATTTTATGAGTAGAGGCTAGTTTATACATCACTAAAATAATAGATAAAGCATTATTATTTGTTTTGATATTCCCCTCCTTTTGTTATTTTGCACACTGTCCATACAACTTAACACCCAAGTACTTGTCAATATGAGCATAACTGAGCAAGGTAATGTGCCATTATTAACAAAGCGAAACAATAGAAGGAAGTGATAAACACTACCAGGGACTATTCTTGAGATAAAAAGGTAAGCAGTGCCTTCATCTGGGCTTGAGCTCAATGTATTCCACAAGACACTCATTGTATTGTTATTAGGCAAGTAAAGATTCCTTTCAAGTCAGTCTTAGGTGGTCTTCTATACTGTCTAGGGTGTCTAAAGTATACTCCTGAGCATATTTATCTATCTTCTAAGGATAAATCATAAGGCCTTTAAGATATATATTTTATTGCTATGAGGGAATCTACTTAGGCAGTGTCTATAGTACATACTATATCATTAGCTATAGTATTATAATAAACAATTTCATTCATCAACACTATTCTATTGATAATACAATTTAATATTGAGGTATCCATAAAAAGAAATAATTATTTGGATACACCTTTTGATTTAAATCATTGTTCCATAAAAGGGCAAAATTTAGGACCCTCGTAAAAAGGAGATATCACCGCTTAAAGGTCAAAAAAACCTTATTTATAGTTCTATGTTCTTTAAAAAATAATACCACGAGATGTTAAGTAGATCGATCTTTATTTAAAGCGGTATATTCACTAAGCTCTGGATACAATATTAAAGATAGTCATGAATAAGGATATTTTTATAATGTAATAGACTTTACATATCGTCATTTTATTGCTATGAAAACTAACAAGCAATTATAGATAAGAAAACCTATTTTTTTTAAGTATCAGTAATACACTCTATGGTAACGATGTATTCTTTTGACCCAAAGATGAGATTCTTCTCATCAATGAAGTTCCTTCTTCATACAGCCATAAAGACCAAATAATAGATTGGAACAACCACCAGGCTTTTGCAAGTTCTATAAAGGAATGCCAGTGGTACTTTATAGCTAGTTGACTCATTAGGCGTTCTTTGACGTCTATCCAGACAGCCTTTGAACAAAATGCACCCATGATGATATAGGTACTCTTTTGTTGTGCCACTACATTCAGTGTTTCATCCACCACACGTAACAAATCATTGGTCTTGAGCAAAAGCAAAACAGGGCGAGGCATTCGACCAAGGATGTCTGCCACTTGAACAAGGTAGTCCATGGCCCCATTAGAGAGACGCTGAAATTCAGCATCCGTGCGTACAGAAGACAGATTGGTAGACCCAATAGTTTCCCAATCACGACCCGTCAGCATACATGCAAATAAATGATAGATATCAGTGCCTCCCACTTTGAATGAATACTCCTTGATACCCTCTTCATCTCCTGTGATAATGGCTCTCCACAAATGAGCATAATCTAGCCTTAGTTCATTTGAAATAGACTTGTACAGACCATGGTCTAAAAGAACAAAGTCAAAATTATACTTTGAGCTTCTAGGGTCTTTAGCAGGTCTTATAAGAATATTTCCAGGATCTAAAGCAGAATTGAGTGACTCTTCATAGTACATCATAACTTACGTGGATCACAATGAACAAATCTTCGAATACATTAGCACTTGCTTAGCTCTATTTACATCACTTACCCATCAATGAAAATCATCTTTGAGAAAACACGCGCCATCTCATTGGATACTTGTCGTGGATCAATACCATGTCTCTTCATGAATTCATGATCATCAATACGTACACCATCAATATCTACTCATTGTTAGAAACAGTCTTTTTTGCCTTATAACTCACACTCCATACACATAATTCTTCGTTTTGCCCATATAACATTAGGAATTTTAAGGGATGTGTTTCGTTGTTTATGTTCTTGTTCGAAATTCGCTTGGACTTTGCATGCATTGTTTGCTTCATAGACAAAATCAAGCTCTTTTGGCAGTGTTTCTTGCATTTCTTGTGCCAGCCATTCAAATCCAAATTCGGGAAAAAACCGTTTAATGACACCAAACAAAAATGTCACCGTGTCTGTGTCTACTATGGAAAACTCATCCAAAGTAGGGTGTTGGAATTTCACTGCCACCCAACCATCATGGTTGTCTGTGTCTTTTAGTTTTGCACGATGAACTTGTGCTAAGGATGCCACACCAATAGGATTCCAGTCAAACACCTCAAACACATCTTCTAGTGGTTGGCCATAATCAGACAAGAATAAGTCTCTAATGTCTTGAGAAGGAGTAGGATCACATCTGTCTTGGAGTACAGACATCGTGGATGTCCATTCAATAGGAAGAATATACACTAGGGCAGAGACATGTTGACCAAGCTTAATATATATTCCACCGAGTCTTTGAAGGCTTTGTAAGATACAGTCTGCAGATCGCTGGTGGCATGCTCTTTTGGCTTTCTCTCTTTCTTCTTTTGTTGCATAAGAGCGAGAGAGAGTTTTCTTATAGTCTAGTCCCACTTTTGCACTTGCTATGCCTGCTATACTACACCTTTGAACAGATTGTATAATATGGCGAGACGAATCGTTGGTATGGTAGAGTGCTGTGCCCATTATGCCAACAGCTGCAGCAGTAGACACCCACGCCATGGTAAACTTCTTGAGCGCATGACTATGCTTAGTGCTGTTGATTGTCAGTTGCGCATAGTGTTGATGTCTTTGGGGTGTAAGTAGATAAGACTGTGATGACCAGGGTTGTTTTACTCTTTGTGCCCATTTCAACATGGTAGAGCCCCAACAAAATATTTTATGATTGGAATTCGCATGAAAAAAAATGCACGGTTCATTGGACTGGTGAATTTCAATACATTTGGACCACGCCCTTTTCTAGTGCCTATGAAATGAAAGGAGAATGAGCAAATTCCGGCTAATCTTTGATTTTTCATACACTATTTCCACAAATTATTCGCACACCTTTTTTTTTTGTATAAAGTATGCGAAGTTTATCAATGAGAATTTTTACTTGAACATGTTTCAAACTTGAAAGAAGAGTAAAGACAGAATCTCTTAATACTACTGATAAGAACATCGCTACATGCTTCAGTGATCTTCATGTATAGTCCCACTTTCTAATAGTTTTTCTCTTTTAAGTCAGTTGTATATGGTTTGACAAGTAATACTCAATTGCTTAGTTGTTTTGCCTATAGTCATACTTAGTTGATAAACCAAATGAAAAAAAGAAAGAAAAAGAAAGTGACCCTTAATATCATCACTATATTTCTTGTACTAAAATACAGGTAATAAACTAGAAGTTATAGTTTTTTTTACTGAGCAAAAGCGACCTCAATCTGTTGTTTAATTATGTAGAATGGTCTTCTTTCTCAAACGGACGTCTCTAAGTAATCTCAGATATGCTTAATGTAGTTCAAGTCTCTACTTTAAAATAGTCCGTAAAATATTGTCACCATACTATTTTCTGCCTTCAGCATTTTTATATTGATGATAGAACAACTGAAACTATTCTAATATAGTCAGTAACTGAATTCAGGTTTTAGGCATAGATATGAGCAGAGCTTATGGTGATACATTTCTCTCATGAGATAAATGTCTTTGTTTTTAGTGCTCGTTGTTATGCATCTACACTTACTCGCTTTATAACTTAAACCTCTTCACAGCATTTCATTAGTACCATTCAACTTCCTGGTAAAGGCTAGTAAATTCAGGAGTAAGGCTTTATATTTATATATCTATATACTTACTATTATCTTTCTCGTATGGGCCCATATTATAACCTATTCGAATAAACAATAAAATAGAAATACTCATGAATTTAATGGAAATGTCCATGAGCTCATTGCACTTTCTTTTCCACATGCTTCCTGGTGAAAGTAAGTTTCATACAAACAAACAAAGATAAAGTGCCATGTTAGTTCAGAAAAATAGTCACAATCGAGATGGAAGAGTCTTGGCGCTAAACTACCATGAAAACATCTTTGAGCAAAACTACTTTTCTTGGCAAGTCTATGGTCAGGATATGAAAGTAAATTATCTAAATTACAATTAGTATTTTTTATTTTTATATAATATAATGGATTGGTACAAACATAGTATAGGTATTGACTATAAAACAGCCATGAAATACACGTTTTTACTTTTTAAAGCACATTTTTTGCCCAATATTTTCAACAGTATAGAGGCATTGTTGATCATAGCTTCAAGAAGAAGAACCTTGGTCTGATAAAGATGATAGTAGATGGCTATTAATATCTCCCTGTCATTATCCATACCACCTTTCCTGTTCTTCCTTAATTAGGTGAATCTTCAACAGTATTGTTGTTGTAGAATGGTTTAATAACTCTGTCTATAGTAAGGCATTCATCATCAATGTGGGGGATATTTCATTATTGGATAGGTTGGAGAGTTCAGACATAAAAGACAGCATTTGGTTGTAGGATAGAAAGATAGCGTCTTTATTACTTTATTCAAACCCCTGTCCGAAATTTAAAAGTTTAGTATTTCTTTTGATGGTCAGTATACTCGGGGTAAAATGACTGACAAAAATAGAGAACTGTCAGATATTGATATTTTTATTTGTTTTCTTATACAGTTACACAACATTAGAAAGTATAGGATTTTCATTTTTTGAAATCCTGAAAAAAAAGCATGCTTTACGGATATAAATGTTACGACCTCAAAACACATACTAATGACTTCAAATTCAACACAAAGTTAGTTTAACATATTTTCTATAGTAATATATTTATAAAAGTTTTTATTTAATATTTTGTTGGGCCACCTTTGCCATCAATAACTGCCTGGCAGCGATCCTTCATTGAGCCAACTAAACGTTCGACAAGATCAACGTGGATATTTCCCCAAGCTTCTTCTAAAGCTGTCTTGAGCTCATTGATATTATTAATACTGACTCTCTTGTTATTGATAAGCTTATCAAGACAGCTCCAGAGATGTTCAATGGGGTTGAGATCAGGACTTTGGGCAGGCCAGTAATCAAAGCGCCTGATTTGATGTATGTTTTTCCACCATGTTGTATAGCCACCTGTATGGCAGCTAGCCCCATCTTCTTGGAATATGAAGTCCTTATCCTCCTTCTCATTCAATTCAATGAACCATGGCAGAAATTTTCTGCCAAAATGTTGACATATACGTCCTGATTCACAGTGCCATCAACAAAGACCAAAGGCCCAAATCCACCCGCCCAGAAACAGCTCCAGATCATTATGCTGCCTTTCCCCCATTTGGTTGTAGGTATGATATGAGCAGCCTTATACCTCTCGCCGATCTTTCGAATCACTCTGGCTTCTCCCTGGTAACCCTCTACTTCAAACCGTGACTCATCAGACCATACAACGCGTCTCCAGTCCTCAGGAGTCCAATTGACCCGTTCCTTGGCCCAACGAAGTCTTTTCTTCATGTTTTCTTCAGACAACCTTGGCTTGTGTGCTGCGAAGTAGGAACCAAACCTAATCTGATGTATATATCTGATGAATGTTGCTCTACAGATGATTATCTCATGTGCCTTAAGTTCCAAATTTATGTAGTTATAGGAGGCAAATGGGTTGCCTCTTAGAATGGCCTCAAGTCGTCTGAGGTCTCTCTCGTTAAATTTTTTTGGTGCACCAGAACTAGGTCTTGGTAGAGGTGTACCATTAGTTTTTATTCTACTAATGATCTTTTGGACAGTAGACTTGCTAATGCCAATGACCTTTGAAATGGCACCCATGGAGTATTTTTCTTTTTTAAGCCAGTAAACACTCCAGTACTCTCTTTCTTCAAGCTTATTATAAACTCTAGAGTTTTTAGTTGAGGATTCTGCGTTTGACATTTGAGATTGCTTAATGGAATGTGATTCAGTGGTAAAAACAAGAAGAATCATGTTTAAAATTGTATAAATTATGGGGTTGTATACTTTCTAATGTTGTGTGACTGTACATCTTGCATGTTTTTTTCTATAAACAAAACAAAACAAAAAGAAGAAACTCTAGTAGCAGATATAACTGTCAATGTACATTCTTTTTTCATGTATCCAAATCAATCCACCTCCAATACCTTCTAAGAGCATTTTAGAAGAGATACAAATAGTTTCTGTGATGAATAAAGTTCACTGCAGGAGACATTTTTTCCTAATGGATACACAGTAATTAAAGTCCTAATGACAGTGACAGTGACAATGGTATCGACACTGATATACATAACAATGGCTACAATCAAAAGTAATAAAAAATTCGTAGTCTATTTAAAAACTGTAACCCTGAAATCCCCCCAAGACCCTGAAGAACTCATGGTTCAGCTTGAAACTAAGGTTATTTCACCATGTTCTGTCTAATATTGTAGATCTTTTGAATGGGCTACAAATGGAAATGTTGATAAACTCATTAGGATAAGCCAATAGACTGCTTATATTCATCTGTAGTTTATGTTGAGTGAATCAAATGTAACACATAATGTGATGAAGAGAGAACTAGAAAATTATTTTTTTATCATTTACACTATAGCAAGTGGTAGTTTTTATTTTAGTCACTATACAATTGCATAGAAAACTTAATTTCAATATTCAATATAATCATTCACATTGTGTTATAGTAGAGAAAGGGCTTTGATTCCTTCTAATTAGTGCTTCTTAGTTCCCTGGATACTAATTGATAACACTATATAAATTAAGCGGTAATTACTCTGTTTCTATTTGTAAAACAGTTCGAGTTAACTACAGAATATTTGATGGCCACAGGAAAAAGAATAGCAGAAAAAAAAAGACTGGTACAACTAATGAAGCTGACTTTTTAGAATTTAATATACTTCAATGGAATCTATTCGTTATCGTCTTTACTGTATCACGTGCTTCTTATACCCATTTACTATACATTTTTAGATTGATAAAACTGTTTATTCTTTATATTCAAGATGCAAACAAGAACAGTGAACGTATTGATATCTACTTTCTACTATAATAAAGAGGTGTGAAGTTTATTGTGACATATTATCCAATGATCATTGCATTTCCATTATAGTTATAGCATTAACATTAAATAACAGTATAACAGTACAAAACTGCCTATTCTTTCTTAATGTTTCTGAATATTCTGCAATCACTAGAATGTTTGTTTCGGATGTTCCTAGATAGGTGATATCATATTCTAAGATATATCAAAATGACAGTAGATTGTTTTTTCTTATATTTTATTTGTTTCCTATTTAGTATTTGCCACTGAATGTTTGGTAATACTATAGAATATTAGGTGCACAGTTCTTGCCCTAAGCATGGACTAGGCTTTATTAACATGGAAACACATACCATGGTTTACAGCGATTTTTTTTTCTTTTTCGATTTGTCATTAATCAATTGCTATATTAAGAAATTTAAATGGCCACCCACCAGTGTTCTGAGTAAGAAAAGGCAGTGAATGAGTAGAATCAATGGGAATAAAAATAAAGCACTTATTGTTTATACTAATCAGAGGAAACAAAAAGTATATTTTCCTAAAAAAGTGTAGGAAAAGGTAGAATGTCCACAGATTATTTTGCCTTTCATGTCTAGTCCTAAACTTAAAATCACGCATTTTTGAAGACGATAATATCAGTGATCCATGCAATAAATAATAAATGAATCATGCAATTTTATCCAAACTAATAACCTCACTATACCCTAGAAAGTCACAAATAATTCACTAGATAAATAGCCAATTATGATTGTACTCTCCAATTTCCATATTAACATAGAGAAAGGACTGCAACTAAGATTACTGTAGGACGATTTAAGACCAGCATCCCACATTCGAATAATAGAACGAAACATCTGGCATTTACAGGACTATGGATGGGATTGATATTTGTGCACGCTCTTGAATTTTCACTACAGAAAAGGAACAGTAGTTTTTGTATAAATTCCCTACATTTAAATTCGTAGTTTCTATTTCTTGTTTTTAAGTATTTTTTTTATGCTTTATTTTCTTCTTGCAAGTCTCCTTGGACTTGTGTGTCATATTTCAGGAACATTGGCTAGTGCAGCCTATGGCTCACAGCGCCTTACTGCCTATGTGGTAGAATGGGTAAGATGAGATACAACAAGTACTCTAGTTTGCAGTGTGCTTAATTCCATGTCATATTAGTCTCTCCCAAAAGAAATTCCTTGGGAGATGCTTGACCACATTGCCTACGCCTTTGCTATTCCTGATCAACATGGAAGACTTACACACTTTAATCATCAAATTCTTTCAAAAAGTAAACAGAGAAAAAATATTTTTCATTTCAACAACAAAAATCACTCACACATTTGATATAGTTGTTAATGAAGCACATTCTCGTAAAAAGGGTGTCAGTCTTAGTGTTGGCGGGTATGTAAATGCAAATATATAGATATATCTATCTCTCTATCTCTCTATCTCTCTATCTCTCTATCTATAATAGTATATTGACATGTTTCCATCTTTTTTTTTTAGCTGGACTGGATCAGTCTACTTTAGCTCTTTGGTTAGCACAGATGAATCCCGCGAGAACTTTACAAACACTCTTGTTCAGACAGTGAAGCAATTCGACCTGAACGGGCTGAATGTTGATTGGGGTAAGAAAGCATTTAAAGATATCCCACTTTTCTCTCTCTCTCTATCTACCTAGCTATATAGTCTAATCAGCATGCCTATTGTTATCTCTTATACCTAATGCTTCTTCTTACACATTCCATAGAATACCCCAATGATCCCAATGGAGTGTCCTGTAATGAAAAGTAGGTTAGTTCTTGGATTACTTTTTATTAATCTATTTTCCAGGAAACCAAAAGACACTGAAAACCTGTTGAAGTTTTTCCAGCTTTTACGTAAAAAATTGGATATTGCTTTCCCTGAAGAACATAAATTAATTACTGCTGCCGTCAGTGCCAACGTATTCAATGATGAGAAGGCGACACCTTACGTTACTTTAGACCAAGGTTGGAGTACTGCCTTGGACTCTATTTTCATTATGGTAAGCTATCTTTCTCATATTTCCATACAAATTTGCTCACCCTATTTCTTCACTCTTTATATAAAAGGCCTACGATCTTACTGGCATTTGGAGTGACAAGACCGGACCCAACGCACCTCTTTACAGCGACTCCAAAAGCAGCAGTGTGGATACTTCTGTCAAACTTTGGATTAATGCAGGCATCCCCCGAGAACGCATTGTAGTTGGTGTACCTTTCTACGGATATAAAACACTAACACAGATCCGACCCAGCAAAAGCTCACCTATCAATGTCGATCAACGCTTGAGCCACCCACAAATCCAAGGCGATAAACATGATAAAAAAGAAAAAGAACCTTGTCCCGGTAGTCGCTTTTCTTATTCCGGAGAAATGCAATGGAGAACAATTAATGAAATGCGCATCTTGCACGGAAGAGGCGCATGGACAACCTCCTGGGACTCCAAGAGTCAGACTTATTACTCTTTCAATATGAAGAGAAACGAGTTCCTTAGTTTTGACACTCCACGATCATTGCAACTCAAAGCCACCTATGTTGTTAAAAACAAGTTGGGTGGTGTGATGCTGTGGTCTTTGGACATGGTAAGTGATTGCTGGCTGCCGAGTGTAGAAATTGGTACTCATTGTTTTCTAGGACGATGCCAAACACTCTCTTATCAGATCTCTCCAAAGTGTTCGTCGTTAGAAATTATAATACGTTCTTCTCCCTCCCCAAATAAATATTACATTCTAGAAACCTTTTTAATACATCTATAGTTTGAAATGCACCAACAGACTCATTCACAGTATATGACATTGTGTGATATGTAAAATAAATATAGAATCTATCATTGATATAAAAATATAAAGAGATCTACGGGGCAATAATGAAGAGACAAAGATGGATGTAAAAGACATATTCTATTCACTCTCCTTTATCTTCTGTCTGTACTCATCTTCTGTTAAAAAGCCGTGGAGTTGTTGTTGAGTATTATCTGTGGCAGACATGATTACAGCAATAAACCCAATGTCCATTGTATGCTCCCATAGCAGTTCAGGATTTTCAACAAGACGCGGGTTAAGCTCGAGCAATTGTCCCTGCATTTGTGCTCTGATAGCGTATATCAAGCCATTCTTTCTCACTTCAGCAATAATAGTGTTGGCTTTTACTTTCTTTCCAATAATATCAGTCTTGAATTCAATCTTTGAGTCAGCAAGGTTTTCCTGCTTTAAAAAGGCGTGGCTGGGTGCCATACCAAGAACGCAGATCTTGTTGGGAGACTGGCGAACATAAATATCACTGAAGAGTGTGCCCTCGGGTGCAGAGTCATTGGTTTCAATATGAAAAAAAAGAGTAAAATATCGAGAAAGATACTGATTGGGTTCACTATGCCATGACTGAACTATATCAGTGTATTTAGAAGGATCGTAGTCGGCAGTGTCTGTTGTCGAAGTCATCGCGTGCAGAAGAGAAGGTCAGACATGGAGTGAAATGCTTTTCTTCACTAGATAAAAACTCAGTCACATAAAAGTGAAGAAAATCGAGGGTCTACTATTGACTGTCGGTGCTTAGTAAGAGTTTTTTTTGTAAGAATACAAGATTAAAAAGAATAGAACTTATTAGCAAATAACGATTATAAAGGTAGGGGCTTTTATTATTTTTATTTTTCAAAGAAAATGAGTAAGTGTATATCAGAAGCCTCATTTGCTACAAATCCAAGTGTTTGGCCCCACCCACAGTAGTAATGTCTATCTTTCTGTGAGCATGAGTATTTATAGAGGAATTGGGTCTGTTATTTATTCTTCTTTATCAGAAGATTACTACACCTTAAATAAGTCACTTTCAGTCGAGAAACTATGAACTATGGGTCAACAGTTCAAAGTATTTTTTTAAATAAAGGAGCCTGAAGCTTGAATTTATTGTGATAATCTGTACAAAGTAGCTATAAAGAGTCACCTTTTTTTCTGTTTAACTTTTTGGATTTTGAATTTCTTCTATTTTATATTGTTAGAGCTTAGAGGAGAGCGGAGCCTTTGTTGTAGGAAGATCAATATCTCTTTCAGCAGTAAATTGCTGTAGGAGTCTATTGGTGGAGAAAAGTATGAGAGAGGAGGTCAATGGTTGGTTCTGGAAGACATTGAGCCAATGATGGCGCCAGATGGAAAGCAGAAAACTGCTGAAGATGGTGACAGAGGGAGAGCAAGAGCGGGAGCTTGGTAAGGACAGTGAGAAGAAGGCCTCTCGAAGGCTGGACACTTTAAAGGTACTGTTAAAATGTGTGAGCCAACAGAAAGACCAGGCCAAGAACTTAGCCGGGCATAAGAAGAGAACGGAATGGGATTTTCTTATGGATAATATGGAACCATAAAGTGCAGACTTAGTGGTGAATTGGAAAGGCCCAGAAAGAACGCCACTGCTTGGTGTTTAGTCGGGGATCATAGGTGGGAAGAGGGTGGATCTTGGTGGAGCATATGCAGTGGTAGGAACAAGAAGACAAACAAGACCATGAGAAGGGGGCAACAAGACTTGAAAAAGAGGAAGTGGATCCACACTGTCACCCAAGATGGGGGGGAAGATCTAGGTGAAGGTGGTAAATTTGTTTGGGAGGGAGGGTGGTGCAAAGAAGGAAAGGGTGGAGGAAAAGAGTGTTAGTCAAGGTACCGGGAAAACTTGCATATGATGTATGGCAATCTTAGTAGCTCTGTTGGGTGCTGTCTGTGCAGTACTCCTGATGCAGTATCAGTGATAAAGGCATTGGATACCAGGAGGTGGTGTGTTGTAATCACAACGACAATGGTAGCAGCCATAGACTTATTAAGTCGTCTCCTTTCTACAACGTAATTCATAGTTAAGCCACCGCATATTAAAGTCTACTGAACAGGCTATAATTAAAGGCAGTATAGATCTAAGAGGTACGTAGGTCTCGAGAGAGATTGACTACCAACACAAAGACCGCACACAAAAGAGGGAATTGGGGGATGTACTTAATTGAGTAGTCCTTCTGCTAATTCAGAAAGAGTGATAATGGGGACCAAAGAGTGTTCACCAACAATAGTGACAGAGACCAAAAGAGGGTATGTAACCTACAGTGTTACAGGGACAGGAAAGGAGATTGTGACAAAACAGAGAAGGGGTGAAAGAATAGGAAGCACTGTTCGTTTCGATATTTAGAGCGAGCTTAGCCTCTACAATACGATTCAAAAGATACCAAGGAAATTCGATATTTATTAAAGAGGTCTATACTATGGTTTATATGCACAATATCCTCAATGGAATGTAAGTCCTCTAATACTAGATATTCGGATTTAACATTTCAACGTCTCATATCATTCCGAGTCGACATATAGACATTTTTGCCTATCATTACAGTATCTTGTTCTTGAGTCTGATATTCTTTCTTGGATTTTAACACAAGTGGTCTTAGCAGGGTCCATTCAGAAACCTTTTCCACACATGTATCCTAGTAATTTCAGATCTTGGTATCCAGATTTGTATTTGAACTTTGCAATGGATAAGTTGATGCTGGATACAATGGCCAATACCGCATTTAGATGTTGTACATGGGCCTCAAAACTGTCAGAGTATACCACAGTTCAAAGTATTTTTATTTTTGGGTGTTGGTTGCTATTCGCGCATTGGACATGTTAGCCACCCTATGAGAACTTTTGTGAAATAAATGAGAATAGACATAGAAACACTTCAAATACGAAAGTGAAAAATAATAATGCAGAGAGAAAGGAAACAGAAAGAAAAGAGAATATAAAACCTCAATGAGGGAAAAATAATGAAAAATAAGAAATGATGGTAAAATGAGAATTATGAATAGACATCCAAAAGGCCATAGAGTCAGCAAGGAAACCAGAAGACCAAAAAGATAACCGTCATCCTGTGGCGATTCGAAATCCAACGAGGGATACTTAGAGCAACTCGGACAATCCTGAAAATAAATACAACTACCCTAACAGCTTCTGGCTTTGCTAAACGGGTTAAGAATGGGTGGTAGAGGAGAGATCGAAGGAGAAGTGAGAATACAGCGTCTGTTGCTGAAAGAGTCTTTGCACTCTATGGCGGCGTTGGCATTCCTGCTCAACACACCTATCAGCAGCCTCAATGAGCAAGCTACCAGCTGATGGCTCTACCTTAAAGTCTCGAGTAGACGTGGCTCGATCAATGACTTGCAGCAGTATTAACAAACTGGGCCAAAGATCTCGCCATTTAACAAAAGACTTAACCGTGCACGGCAGAAGGTTTAGACAATAGTCAATTAGATGAACGTCGTGTGGTGGTGCAGGAACTAAGAAGAACAAGAACGTGGAGCGTTCATGATCAACGAATATGCATGTGAGAAAGTGGTCCCGATTGGCAGATGGGTGGCCACATTGGCAAGGAACTGAAGGTGTTGGTGGTAACCAAGCAATCCTCCATTTTAGTAGACGATGTCTTTCTTTGCGCGTGCACGGTAGTAGAAGAATTGAATCGCAAACAGGTCTACATAGTCCACGGGCTACCGTCACCAGCGGATTCTTGCCACGTACTAGACTAGTAATTTCACTTTGAAGACGTTCAAGATAAGCTACTTTTAATGGATATTTAGGAGGGTTGTGAGCCCGTCCTATTCTTTGAGCATTTTGCCAGAGTACATTGCCACGTAGCTTAATCCATCTGGCTTTACTCTGGGGTGCTTCAAGCTACGGGACAAGGCACCAAAGGATGGTGTCTTCAGGAAGGGTAGCTGCGCGCTCAACAAATTTGGCTTGCAGATAAAGAAAACGAGAGTATATGTTAGGGAGGGCAGCTAATTGGGCAACCTGGATCGTTCCAAACCTAGCAGTAGAAGATCTAGCAAGACAAAGTCTCAGACAAGCAGACTGACAGATTTGTAGCGGGCAGATGCCTAGTCTATTGACATTACAAATAGCCAACCCATACTCAAGAATAGGCCAAACAAAAACAGTATACGCTCTTAGGGCCGCTGTAATCCCAAAGCCATACATGTTTACACCCATTCCTCTCAGATTTTGCATTACTGCAATTGCCCTGACTTGTGAGTGTGAGAACAGTGCGTCTTAGTTAATACCTTGACGTGAAAAGGGGATACCAAGGTACTTGAAAGTATCACAGGTTGGAAGCTCGTTGCCATAGAGATATAACGGCACATTGGCCGGGGCATTGAGTACTTCACATTTGGAGGGACTCTATCTGTAGCCAAGGAGGGTCGAGTGAATTTCGGCAAGTGCCAGCATTCGATGTATATCTTCTGGGCAGCCCATAAGAGCCACATCATCAGCATACAACAAACAATTTACAGGAGCCCAAGTAACAGTGACATGAGACGGACTGTAAGAAGAATCTGACGACTCAGAAGAGTCATCCGAAACTGTAGAAGTAGGAAAAGGATTGTGAAGGGAATTCTGTAACTCGTCAAGCAATGCGTGAACAGTTGCCTGTGGGGAAGCAAAAGAGAAAGGATTTCGAGCACAGAGATTAATGGACCGTCCCATGGTAAGTGGGTGCATACCAACCAGTATTGGGGATACCGAAGCAAACCTCAAGAAACGTGGAAGAGTATCAATGAAAATAGGATAAAGGAATGGAGAAAGAATACTACCCTGTAAGACTCCTCGTTTAGGTAAAATGTCCCGGGATGCTACATTTTTCAGAATCACATTCACCACAATGTCATCAAACAAATTCTGTAGTAGCAAGAGCAACGGCTGAGACACGAAGGGCATCAGCGACTCCCATATGACAGAGCGTTCCACACTATCATATGCAGCTTTAATATCTAGGAAGACGACGACTGGAGGTTTTGGATCTTGCTCTCCTGATCCTTGGGCAGCTTACAACCCCATAAGTTCGTGGAGACAGAGGGCCTGGTCTAGAGTTCCACGACGAGCGCGAAATCCACCTTGAGCCATGTCCAATGCAGGCATGGTCGAAAGGAGCTCCCCAGCTATACATCTTTCTAAGAGCTTACGAAACACCGATGTCAAGCTAATAGGCCGATAGTTACTAGGGTCATCCTGCTCTCCTTTGTTTTTGTAAATAGGTACCACCTGTGCTGTTCTCCAGGCCACAGGCGTCCACAACCATCTCCAACACAATGTGAAGATCTGATGTAACAGAGGCACTAGCACTCGAACTAGGAGTTTGAACATTTCTGCTCTAATATGATCAATGCCTGGTGCTTTTCGATTTGGCATCTTTCGAATAGCAGAGTGAATAAAGTCTACGTCCCATGGGACTGGATTGTCTTGGAGAATAAACTCCTGACGCTCCTGTCTTTCCGTAGATCCGCCAAACACACTCTCTAGGTGGTCAATCATGCAATTGGCAGCATGCCGAGGGCCCTCTGGAGATGACAGGGAAATTGGCGAAGGTCTCCGCAGCCTCATTCCTTTCACAGCACTTATCATCTCTGTTAAGCCCTTACGAACTTTATCACAGAATACATGCCAGGTTTGTCGTTGTGCTTGCCTTATAGCCTTTTTCAAAGCTAAACACGCTTCCTCATACAAGCGGTGGGCTTCAATGCGTTCAATATCATTGCCTACCCGTCGTCTATAACAATAAAGTTCTTGACGACGGTCAGCTAACTGTTGTAGATCAGCATTCCAGTAGCTTTTCCAAGCTTTTGGATGGGATTGTGCGCGCCCTACGCTATCATCCAGGGCCTTGTAGATTGACTCATTGAGTCTCTCAGCAAAGTCCTCCATCTTAACAGAGCACAACAGGGTTTTGTCTTCCAATAATTTTTGGATCTCTCTTTGCAGTTCACCTGTGTTCTCTGCAAAACATTGCTTGTACTGGTCACAGACTGTTTGTTTGTTTAAACATTGCAGTCTCCAGAGGTGATGGACAGCTGTTTCTGTCATGAGTGGTGGCATGAGCACCAGCTGAAAGGACAGCTCACACAAGTGGTGGTCTGAACCTAACGTCAGATCGTCCCTAATGTGCAAGCACACTTCGGAGAAGTTGTAGCTTCTTGACAGGGACAGGTCAATAATGCTAGCAAACCGACGACCATCTGCTAGAATTCGCTCATATGTAGGCAAGCCAAATGCCAACTCTGAGTTTCACAAGGTTAGATCCTGACGGCAGATCCAGTCTTCAAATCCCACATGTCTGTCGTTTATGCCATGATCTCCAGTCAGGCGGCCTAAACGTGTATTCAGGTCACCAAGGATGAGTGTGAAGTCGTCTATGGGTAGTGAATTCAACCTTTCCGCAGCCTCACTAGACGACAGCCTCGGAGGTAGGTACAGACCATGGAGTGTATATGGGCCAATCCTACAGGAGACCACAAAAGGATTAGTAATTGGTAAGGAATGTACATGGTAAGGAAAGTCAGGACGAATAAAGAACAAAACTCCATCAAAACCTTGTCCAGCATCACCATGGGCTGTAGCATAGTTGTGTATTTGTATCCAGGGGCACCTCAATATTTGCATGTCTTTGTTCAAGAAAGTCTCTGTCACTAAAAGTATATCAATATCATTCTGCACACACACATTCAGAACGTTCACCAGTTTGGACCTGATTCCACAAGCGTTCAATAGACCGATCTTCAGTCTATTCATAATTCTTCTTGGTGGGTGTTCTGGGTGTCTCCCTCATCTTCTTCCATGGCTGAGCCCGATCCAAATGCCTGGATGGCTTCTTCTTCAAGGGTGGCGGGGCGGCTGGCAACTGATGTCTTGGTCTTGAGATCCGCCAAGAGCTTCTCAAAGGCAGTAGCAGAGAGGCGGGGAGTGGTATTACCAGAGCCAAAGTGGCGAGCAATGCTGTACCCTAAGTGGGTGATAGCACGGAGGCAGGTGTTTGACACTCTCTGGTCAAAGAGTTCCTGGGCCTTTGCAGCCTTGGTACTGTTGGTTTCCCCTTGGAGCTTTGAGTCTGCAATGACTGCAGCAGACACAGGGTTAAAGTCCTTCATTGGACTGATCTTCAACTTCTCGAGGTGCTCCTCGAGTTCCTTCTTGTAGCTGCTGTGGACCAGCAGTGCAACTGTTCCCCTTGCCGGGAAGTGGATGTCAATGATCCGTGACTGTTGGATCTTCAACGATCCCAACATCTTGCGGACCTGGCCGTACTTGAGGTAACGGCGGCAAGGGACGTATAGGAATTCGTATACTGAGGGTCCAGTGGGCTCCTGCAGGGCACGAACTGCTCGTGTCTTAAGCACAGCCTTGGCCTTTGTAGGCTTCTTGGCCTGGGTGTTCTTCTTAGCCATACTAGCATAAGAGGTGGGTGTGGGTGTGGGTGTGGGTGTGGGTTTGGGTTTGGGTTTGGGTTTGGGTTTGGGTGTGGAGGTTGGGGCATGCTTTGAAGCATCAGTCGAGTTGTCTTGCTTGGCAGTAGTGGCAGTAGTGGTGTTGGTAGTGGCCTGAGCCTGGAAGGATGCAATGATTGAATCTTTGGCCTTCAATTGGGCCTCGAGTTCCTGTATGCGGAGTCCAAATATCTCCATCTGCTTTTGAATTGCTGCCATCATTTGCAGCAATTGTTGGGTGTAGGTGTCGGCCTTTTCAACCTCGGACATTTTTTCCTCGCTGGTCTTTGCTCGGGTGCTGTCGTGTTCCGACTTCAATCCAAAGATTCTTCATGAATTGGTCAACATGAGTAGTATTCTGTGACATTCAGAATACTCTTTGAAAGCTTGAGTGCACACAAGTACCATAGTATATCTCTGTATAATCTCACTGATCGGTCGTAACTACAAATGAACCTTCTAAGCTCAATTTACTATCGGATACTTAATAAGAGCTACCTTCATCTATAAATCCTTGGTGAATAAAATAAGACCTATCAAGGGCAATTAAAGTGAAGACACATAATAGATGGCTCTATAATGGTGTTCTTATTCAATGAACCAAACATAAGGCTCCAATATGTAGTCTACCATTAGGTAGAACACCTACACCAACCATAAAGCTACACCTATGTAAACTGCCATAGGATAAATCATCTACACCAACCATACGGTTGCATCTATCAATAAGCTATGCCATGGACTAATCATTAACTAACAAAAGGTAGAATGCCACTGAAGGATAAGCACCCACGAAAAGTATAAATAATGAACCACTCTTCACTTAATAAAAATTATCTTTGTTCAGTCTCGTTATTTTCTACTTGTCTGAATAATCACAAATGGGACAAGATTCCCAAGGAGGTTACCAACAACCTCATTGCCAGCATGTATTGGAGATGTAGGGCTGTTATAGAGGCCAAGGGTGGAAACACCAAATATTAAAGGTTTCCACCCAATAAATTTGTATATATTATCCTGTTGACTTTTTTTATACTTCATCCAATTTTCAAGTCTCTACTGTGTGTTTAATGTGTATTTTTATTAAAAGTAATAAGTATTTCCCCAAACAAGAATTCATGTCAGAAAATGAAACTTTTATTATTTTTTTGCCTGACACTGTATACTCATGGGTAGCTATAGTAAATCATTCAATTATTTACCTTCCCCAGCCAAAATTAAATTGATCCCTTTCTGTTGGCTTTCCATGAGCAAATGCATGAAATGTAGAGTTGTTAGTCATAAAGCACTCAGGAATGAATTTTTCGGGATCAGGATAGACATCAGAGAAATGTTTTAAAAGATTTAATTCAGAAAAAAATAGAATCAATAATTTATTGTTGATGTTTCTAGAAACTATTAATACCTAAAAAAAAAGATATTAATTTTAAAACAATTAAGATATTTAAAATATAAAACCTCGTTCCTGAAGTTGCTGAAACAAGGACTGACAATGTGGTAGTAACCAACCCTTAAGAAAAGAAAATAGAATATTATTATGTAGCTTAGAAAGATATAAAGTAGTAAAGATAGAATTTTATTTTTATTTGTAAGAGAATAAAAGCGTGGCTTTTGAGAGCAATACCACATTGTCAGTTCTTGTTTCAGAAACTTCAGGATTCTTGAGAGAATTTATTCAACCTTGAATTTAGTATAAATAATGTCAAAATTGTTTTAATAAAAAGTATCCCGTTATTGAGTCTGATAATTCTTCCTTGGAATTTAACAGGTAGAGTACCAAGAGCAAAAGAAAAGGTGATAAGGGGATATGCTCATAGCTAGTATCCTTTTTATTGTTTTTTTTATTAGTATTTTGACTAAATAAAGAAAAGATGGTAGCACAGCAAGAGTCTCTACAAAATAAAGGATAGTAGAATTAACTATATTAATATTAATATAAATAATACAATTTTTAATGTTTATATAAAATTATAAAGATACTTCAGTTTACAATATATTTGCATATTTATTGTAGACAAAATTAAATTATATAAACAGATTTATATTCATAAACAGTATCTCTTCTTGTGGATATAATTTCTCTCATAATTAAAAAATATTTATAAGACCTATTAATGTTATAATATATTTATATATGATGCTATGTATGTTCATAGTTAGGTAGACAATAAATCCTCTTAAAGCATAAGTATTTCTAGTATATATTTTAGAATTTATATACTTTGTTTTTCCCTTTATAGAGAATGTCTTTACAACAAGCTTGTGGAAATTTATTTAAAATAGTGCGAGATACTAAAAAAAAATAGCTAAAAAATAGCTAAAAAAAATAGCTAAAAATTGCCTATATGTATAGTGAGTTGATAAAAAAAATCTTTAAAGAAGTCTATCGGGACGCTCAACAAATCGAACTTTGTAAGGCTTGGGCATGAGAACTAGACCGTTGTCAACAAAACCCTCGATATCAGCATACAAAGGTTTGCCCTTGGAATCAAGTACTGGCTCAATGGTACAACATGCCCAAAGAGCAACATAAGTAAGAAACATCTCAGTCTCAGCCTATTGAAGACCAATTCAGATATTCTCATTAATATACAAAGAGTCATATCTGCATTAAAAAGCCTTTTAAAAGACCTACCAAATAAATTCCAGGACACATCCGTCTGAAAATACACAAAGTGTGAGGTTATATACTCATGGGTAGCTATAGTAAATCATTCAATTATTTACCTTCCCCAGCCAAAATTAAATTGATCCCTTTCTGTTGGTTTTCCATGAGCAGATGCATGGAATGTAGACTTATCATTTATAAAGCGCTCAGGAATGAATTTTTCAGGATCAGGATAGACATCAGGGTTTCTGTGCATGCTATACATATCACTGACTAGTGTTGTTCCTTTTTTAATCATGTAGTTACTATAAGTAACTGAAAATATAGATTAGATTTGTGCCAAAACCCTCAAATAAAACTCAACTTACAATCCTGTTCAGCAATGTGGGGAACTCCATAAGGAGAAGTAGGATAGAGACGCATGATCTCTCTTTGAACAGCAATGGTGTAAGAGAAATTTTCACGCTCTAGAAATGTTGGTAACCGCTTATGTTTGGCAACAAAGACGTCAATTTCTTCACATATCTTTTTTTGGACTTCTGGATGATGAGATAAGAAGAAAAAAGCTCTGGAAAGAGTCACAGAAAGAGTATCTGTTCCACCAATCATCACATCATCTAAGAAAATAATATTCAGCTCTCTTTCCTAGCTACCATGAGTTGATAGTATATAACTTACTGACAATCATTAGCATGTCTTCATCATCATAGGTAATCGAAGCCTTTGAGTTTTGCATTCTCTTTACAACACAATCTTCATTTTTTTCAATCGATTCGACAAGCAGTTGTTTAAGGACAGGTGTACGCAGATTGTTAACAAAGTCACGTTTTTTTCTGTTATTGTCTCGAATGTAGTTGATATACTTTAATATCGGAATATATGCATCAATATTTTCAACTATGCCTTGGTATTCCATTGATAGACGATTGATATCTATAAACTTCACAAAAAGTGGATCGTCTAGCGATTTAAAACGAGTGCCAAGACACACTCTTGACATTATATTAAGAGACCTGAATGTCAATAATGAGAGTGGATCAATTCCCTCAGCAATGCTTCCATTATTCATCAATTGATTAATGAGATAACTTGTCTCAAATTGAATTGGATCGTGTAATTGGTCTATAGTCCTGGTTGACACGTAGCTAGTTACTGTAGTAATGAGTTAGTATACTATTTTTACTTGTCATCTTTTATTGCTATTACTTACAGGCAGCTCTTGAATCTTTTAATTTGCTTTTAGTTCCAGCAAATGTTATTCCACTAAGTATATATAATAGGCTAAATAAGTCACTGAATAGCATCATCACAATGATTTTTAGCTACCGTTTGTTGACGTTATAGAAATGATCATTGAATTTGTTAGATGGTCGTAAAGAAGTTATACCACCATTGACGGTAAATATTTCATGTGCGATATTAGGATCAGAGATAAATAGAATGTCTTGTACACCCATTTTGATATGAAGGAGAGGACCTATATAGACATGAATAATAAAATAATCAATAGATCCATTCCTGTAACAAGATTAAGAATATTATTTACCTAGTTTTTGGTGCCACTCATACAGCTTTAAAAACGAATTCTCACCAATATATGGTAGATGACCTATAGATTATTCCTGTCAAAACTTTGTTCACTACAATTAAATTATTACCAAGGTAGGGATATTTTTTACTTGGCATAGGTAGCTTGTCAAATCCGTCAACTCTTTTGTCTTTGGAACTAGAATATATTGCACACAAGGCTGCACCAACAGTCACAACACCCACACTTTGAAGAGGGTGATCTTTCAAAAGACTGGCCAGATAAGACTGACTTTGAAGGAAAGGAATAAAAATGGAGCTCATTGATAGAAGATAGAAGAGTAGAGTAAGTTGGTTAAAAAATAAACTCCTATTTATACACTCTTTACTGATTAATGCTTGATTAATGTGGATTATATCAAGATCTGCAATAGATTAGATAACTGTTAACTTCATCATACATAATGCTTTATATTCCAATACATATTGTAGTTTGTAAAGCCATAAGCAACCGCTGCAGGTGATAATGGGAAATATTAGTTGTAAAGGGGATCAATCTCTAATACATTTCTCCTAGATTTTTATGACTATCAGAAATATTTTATTTGTATAAGACTCTTTCTTTGTATGGTGAGCCATACATCGTAATAAGATATATGACTGGAAATTCATAGTTTACACAGGGTATTTACAAAATAATAAAGATGATAGAGCCAAAATAGATGTAAGACAATGATTTAACTTCTTTGTAGATATTGAGAGTGCTGAGGAGAGATGAGTCATGTTAGGGAATGTTGAAAATTGAAAGAGGTGTTGTAGATGAATCTAGCCAAGTAGGCCTGCAGAATGGCCTATATTACAGCCCAAGGATTTGACTACTTGTCATATGCTCCTTATGAGAGAGTAAAATAAATTCTAATTCTATATGTATCCTACCTTAGAGGGTAAACAGACAATAGACCAATAAGACAGAAATGATAACCAGACAAATTATCTTCTTGGGTATAGATTACCAAGAAATGATTAAGGCACTGGTGGGGCAAGTACAAAGGCTGTCGGAAACTAAATAGAGATTGATATGCCTATCCTTTTTAAAGTATTGAGACTAAGTGAGAATTTTAAATACACCATTCTTACTAACTATTAGTGTGCTTTTGAAATAAGAATTACTCTAGAAATCATAACAAAATTTATTTCATCAGCCCAAACAAAGACTGTATTGTAGATGCAAGAAATATAATAAATAGTCTAAAAATTTTGATGAAGCCCATAGTTAAAGGGTATTATTATTTTTTACTTTAAGTTAGATTTCGATAAATATTATTAGTGGTAAATAAAAAAGGAGAACTCTGCAAATACTGTAATCATTATTCTACAAATATAGTAATTTATATTTTGAAACCCGCAATACTAGTGAAAATGGTGCATATAAAAGTAAAAGCTTAAATTTATTTCATATAGATGATTAACTCATTTCGTTTTAAACTATACAAATTCTCAGATGTGTAAATAGTCATGCGTCTCAATGAAGACTGACTAATTTATGAAATCTATACCAAATTCTGATAGTTATTTCTCTTTCAATTTTCGAACTTTATCTAATAATCATAACTTTATGAATATGAAATACTTTATTTTCAATAATGAAAGATAAAAATATAGTTTTACAAAAACAAAAACAAAAAGACCCGTATAATTAGTTAATATTTAGTATGATTACTTTTGAAATTTGATATAACCTGGAAGATATGCCTTTATGCTAGTGATGAGAGTATTTGTGAACTCCTTGGATACTTTTGATTCTAAACCTATAACGGCTCAAGCTTTCATGTAATCTTTTCTTCAATCTAGCCCAAAGATGATTGACTTGATTCAAATCAAGGCTATAAAGAAATAGATAAAGTAGCTTCTATACACTGCCACTTCTTATTTAACCTCCCTTTTATCACCCATATGATATGTGATATTTTATTCTTAGATTTTATAGCTAAATCCGTGGTTAACATAATATAAACGATATGGTTCAGGACAATATACTTTTCCCAAGATATTAGGATAAACTGTCGTATTTCTCTTCTTATATCGAACTCGATTACACTTTTTGTTAAATAATTAGACCTTCTAAACAAAGAAGCTTATAGTTAAATCATACAATCGATACTTTGATCTATACATACATTACAATGCCTTATTCACTATTCTCAACATCCATAGTGGTAATTCATTATATATCTAATCCACAAGATGCATATTATGTTTTTGATGTACTACATAAATTAAATATACTATAATTGCTCATCTAATGTACTGTTTATAGTTTATAATGTATTTAATCACCAAGACAGACTTTCACAATGATAATAATATTGCCTAAATTTTCAATATCTATCAGGTTTTATATGAGAGACGCTATACTGTTCTTTTTTTTTCTTTTTTTTGGCACATTTTAGTTGCTATTGCTGCCACAGAGATTGATTTTAATTTCATTCCACTCGATAATTGAGTACCATTGTTCATTAATTAAAAAAAATTAATCATGGGTCCATTAAATTTTTCACTCAATGCCTTTTGCCATCATTGAGTTTTTCTTAGTTTTGTTTATGTTATTTCTATAGTCATTAATATAGCTACGCCTATGAATTTAGATAAATACAGTTCAAAATATATTTTATTTTTGGGTGTGAGGTGCTGGCTGAGTATTGGACCTAATAGCCACTCATGAGAACTTTCGATAAAACTAGGATGTACATATAAACATTTCAAATAAAAAAGTGGAAAAATAAAATGTAGAGAAAAGGACACAGGAAAATAGAATACAGTGGCTTTCAAAATAATAAGGAATATTTTTTATGTCCCGGTATGCTTCTGTAATAGGAAATACTTATTCTTTGTAATACAGTTCAAAGTATTTTTTATTTTTGGGTGTTGGTTGCTATTCGCGCATTGGGCATGTTAGCCACCCTATGAGAACTTTTGAACAATTAAGATATACATATAAACACTTTTAAATACAAAAGTGGAAAAAAGAAATGCAAAGAAAAAAGAAACAGAAAGATAAGAGTATATAAAACCTCGAAATGAGGGAAAAAATGAAGAGAAATATGAGAAATGAGAGAAAATGACAATGCAGACATAGACATTAGTTTGAGCCTAATCCCACAAGCTTTCAATAGACCAAAGATTGGTCTATTTACAAGTCTTGTTGGGTGTGTTGATTGTCTCCCTCGACTTCTTTCATGGTTGAGTCAGACCCAAATGCCTAGAGGGCTTCTTTTTCAAGGGTGGCGGGAGGGCTGGTGACTGTGACCTTGGCCTTGAGGTCTGCCAGGAGCTTCTCAAAGGCAATGGTGGATAGACGGGGTGTGGCAATGCTTGAGCCAAAGTGGCGAGCAATGCTGTACCCTAAATGAGTGTGGGCATGAAGACAAGTGTTGGACACTTTTTGCTCAAAGAGTTTTTGGGCCATTACAGCTTTGGTGCTATCTGACTCCTGCTGGTGCTTAGGGTCTGCAATCACCGTTGCAGCTACTGGATCAAAGCTTGCCTGTGGCTTGATCTTTGATTTCTCGAGTTTCTCCTCGAGTTCTTGCTTGAAGCTACCGTGTACAAGCAGTGCAATTGTACCACTTGCTGGGAAGTGGATGTCTATGATCCGTGACTGTTGGATCTTCAGTGATCCCAACATCTTGCGGATCTGGCCGTACTTGAGGTAGCGGCGACAGGGAAAATATACAAAGTCGTATACTGAGGGCCCAGTAGGCTCTTGTAAGGCCCGAACTGTTTGTGCTCTAAGCACTGCTCTGGCCTTTGCTGTCTTCTTTGGTGGGGAGGCGTTCTTTTTAGCCATGTTGGCATAAGTGACAGTAGCCTTTTCTATGGCATCTGTGGGTTTCACTGTGGGGATAAGGGTGGAAATAGGGGCGGAGGGTGATTTGGGTGCATTATCTACACTCTTGGCATTGATCTGAGCCTGGAGAGATGTAATAAGGTCATCTTTGACCTTGACTTGTGCTTCCAATTCCTGGATGCGGAGTCCAATTGTTGCCATTTGTCTCTAAATATCTGACAGAAATGCCATCATCTGCTGGGTGAATGTATCAGACTTTTCTACCTCAGTCATTTGATACTCGTAAGTCTTTGCACGAGTGCGTTTGGTAGGTAGTCTGGGTTTTCTGCTGTCTGAGTTAGGAATGGTGGTAGCAGTGGTGGCCTCAGACACAAAGGGTCTGACAGGTGCTGGTACAGGAGGTTGCTTGATGGTTGGTGGTTGGCCAGGATCCGTAGTTGGTGTATCTAATGTGTACTGTGTACTATGTGGGTGGATGGGGATTGTTGCTGATGGATGGATGTTACTTATGTTGAGTTTTGCGATTTGTATTTTTACTCTTTTGGGGTAATATTGATTACACGAAAGAGCCTCTCTTTGTAATACAGTATTTAGTGGAAAATATATAAAGGTATTTATTTTCCGATAGGATTCTTGTTTGGGAAAATACTTATTGTTTTTAATAAGAACATACATTAAACACACAGTAGAGACTTGAAAATTGGATGAAGTATAAAGAAAGTCAACAGGATAATATATACAAATTTATTGGGTGGAAACCTTTAATATTTGGTGTTTCCACCCTTGGCCTCTATAACAGCCCTACATCTCCAATACATGCTGGCAATGAGGTTGTTGGTAACCTCCTTGGGAATCTTGTCCCATTTGTGATTATTCAGACAAGTAGAAAATAACGAGACTGAACAAAGATAATTTTTATTAAGTGAAGAGTGGTTCATTATTTATACTTTTCGTGGGTGCTTATCCTTCAGTGGCATTCTACCTTTTGTTAGTTAATGATTAGTCCATGGCATAGCTTATTGATAGATGCAACCGTATGGTTGGTGTAGATGATTTATCCTATGGCAGTTTACATAGGTGTAGCTTTATGGTTGGTGTAGGTGTTCTACCTAATGGTAGACTACATATTGGAGCCTTATGTTTGGTTCATTGAATAAGAACACCATTATAGAGCCATCTATTATGTGTCTTCACTTTAATTGCCCTTGATAGGTCTTATTTTATTCACCAAGGATTTATAGATGAAGGTAGCTCTTATTAAGTGTCCGATAGTAAATTGAGCTTAGAAGGTTCATTTGTAGTTACGACCGATCAGTGAGATTATACAGAGATATACTATGGTACTTGTGTGCACTCAAGCTTTCAAAGAGTATTCTGAATGTCACAGAATACTACTCATGTTGACCAATTCATGAAGAATCTTTGGATTGAAGTTGGAACACGACAGTACAGCTGCTGTATTTGTGCCTTCAGAATTGTCCGAGTTTCTTTAAGTATCACTCTTTGGATTTTGAAACGCCCAAGAATTACAGTTATCTTTTTGGTGCCCTATTTTCTTTGCTGACTTTATTGACTTTTTGGATGTTTGTTCTTAATTTTTTTTTTACTTTTATTCTTCATTATTTTTCTTTTAATTTAAGGCTTTATGTATTCTATTTTCCTGTGTCCTTTTCTCTACATTTTATTTTTCCACTTTTTTATTTGAAATGTTTATATGTACATCCTAGTTTTATCGAAAGTTCTCATGAGTGGCTATTAGGTCCAATACTCAGCCAGCACCTCACACCCAAAAATAAAATATATTTTGAACTGTATTTATCTAAATTCATAGGCGTAGCTATATTAATGACTATAGAAATAACATAAACAAAACTAAGAAAAACTCAATGATGGCAAAAGGCATTGAGTGAAAAATTTAATGGACCCATGATTAATTTTTTTTAATTAATGAACAATGGTACTCAATTATCGAGTGGAATGAAATTAAAATCAATCTCTGTGGCAGCAATAGCAACTAAAATGTGCCAAAAAAAAGAAAAAAAAAGAACAGTATAGCGTCTCTCATATAAAACCTGATAGATATTGAAAATTTAGGCAATATTATTATCATTGTGAAAGTCTGTCTTGGTGATTAAATACATTATAAACTATAAACAGTACATTAGATGAGCAATTATAGTATATTTAATTTATGTAGTACATCAAAAACATAATATGCATCTTGTGGATTAGATATATAATGAATTACCACTATGGATGTTGAGAATAGTGAATAAGGCATTGTAATGTATGTATAGATCAAAGTATCGATTGTATGATTTAACTATAAGCTTCTTTGTTTAGAAGGTCTAATTATTTAACAAAAAGTGTAATCGAGTTCGATATAAGAAGAGAAATACGACAGTTTATCCTAATATCTTGGGAAAAGTATATTGTCCTGAACCATATCGTTTATATTATGTTAACCACGGATTTAGCTATAAAATCTAAGAATAAAATATCACATATCATATGGGTGATAAAAGGGAGGTTAAATAAGAAGTGGCAGTGTATAGAAGCTACTTTATCTATTTCTTTATAGCCTTGATTTGAATCAAGTCAATCATCTTTGGGCTAGATTGAAGAAAAGATTACATGAAAGCTTGAGCCGTTATAGGTTTAGAATCAAAAGTATCCAAGGAGTTCACAAATACTCTCATCACTAGCATAAAGGCATATCTTCCAGGTTATATCAAATTTCAAAAGTAATCATACTAAATATTAACTAATTATACGGGTCTTTTTGTTTTTGTTTTTGTAAAACTATATTTTTATCTTTCATTATTGAAAATAAAGTATTTCATATTCATAAAGTTATGATTATTAGATAAAGTTCGAAAATTGAAAGAGAAATAACTATCAGAATTTGGTATAGATTTCATAAATTAGTCAGTCTTCATTGAGACGCATGACTATTTACACATCTGAGAATTTGTATAGTTTAAAACGAAATGAGTTAATCATCTATATGAAATAAATTTAAGCTTTTACTTTTATATGCACCATTTTCACTAGTATTGCGGGTTTCAAAATATAAATTACTATATTTGTAGAATAATGATTACAGTATTTGCAGAGTTCTCCTTTTTTATTTACCACTAATAATATTTATCGAAATCTAACTTAAAGTAAAAAATAATAATACCCTTTAACTATGGGCTTCATCAAAATTTTTAGACTATTTATTATATTTCTTGCATCTACAATACAGTCTTTGTTTGGGCTGATGAAATAAATTTTGTTATGATTTCTAGAGTAATTCTTATTTCAAAAGCACACTAATAGTTAGTAAGAATGGTGTATTTAAAATTCTCACTTAGTCTCAATACTTTAAAAAGGATAGGCATATCAATCTCTATTTAGTTTCCGACAGCCTTTGTACTTGCCCCACCAGTGCCTTAATCATTTCTTGGTAATCTATACCCAAGAAGATAATTTGTCTGGTTATCATTTCTGTCTTATTGGTCTATTGTCTGTTTACCCTCTAAGGTAGGATACATATAGAATTAGAATTTATTTTACTCTCTCATAAGGAGCATATGACAAGTAGTCAAATCCTTGGGCTGTAATATAGGCCATTCTGCAGGCCTACTTGGCTAGATTCATCTACAACACCTCTTTCAATTTTCAACATTCCCTAACATGACTCATCTCTCCTCAGCACTCTCAATATCTACAAAGAAGTTAAATCATTGTCTTACATCTATTTTGGCTCTATCATCTTTATTATTTTGTAAATACCCTGTGTAAACTATGAATTTCCAGTCATATATCTTATTACGATGTATGGCTCACCATACAAAGAAAGAGTCTTATACAAATAAAATATTTCTGATAGTCATAAAAATCTAGGAGAAATGTATTAGAGATTGATCCCCTTTACAACTAATATTTCCCATTATCACCTGCAGCGGTTGCTTATGGCTTTACAAACTACAATATGTATTGGAATATAAAGCATTATGTATGATGAAGTTAACAGTTATCTAATCTATTGCAGATCTTGATATAATCCACATTAATCAAGCATTAATCAGTAAAGAGTGTATAAATAGGAGTTTATTTTTTAACCAACTTACTCTACTCTTCTATCTTCTATCAATGAGCTCCATTTTTATTCCTTTCCTTCAAAGTCAGTCTTATCTGGCCAGTCTTTTGAAAGATCACCCTCTTCAAAGTGTGGGTGTTGTGACTGTTGGTGCAGCCTTGTGTGCAATATATTCTAGTTCCAAAGACAAAAGAGTTGACGGATTTGACAAGCTACCTATGCCAAGTAAAAAATATCCCTACCTTGGTAATAATTTAATTGTAGTGAACAAAGTTTTGACAGGAATAATCTATAGGTCATCTACCATATATTGGTGAGAATTCGTTTTTAAAGCTGTATGAGTGGCACCAAAAACTAGGTAAATAATATTCTTAATCTTGTTACAGGAATGGATCTATTGATTATTTTATTATTCATGTCTATATAGGTCCTCTCCTTCATATCAAAATGGGTGTACAAGACATTCTATTTATCTCTGATCCTAATATCGCACATGAAATATTTACCGTCAATGGTGGTATAACTTCTTTACGACCATCTAACAAATTCAATGATCATTTCTATAACGTCAACAAACGGTAGCTAAAAATCATTGTGATGATGCTATTCAGTGACTTATTTAGCCTATTATATATACTTAGTGGAATAACATTTGCTGGAACTAAAAGCAAATTAAAAGATTCAAGAGCTGCCTGTAAGTAATAGCAATAAAAGATGACAAGTAAAAATAGTATACTAACTCATTACTACAGTAACTAGCTACGTGTCAACCAGGACTATAGACCAATTACACGATCCAATTCAATTTGAGACAAGTTATCTCATTAATCAATTGATGAATAATGGAAGCATTGCTGAGGGAATTGATCCACTCTCATTATTGACATTCAGGTCTCTTAATATAATGTCAAGAGTGTGTCTTGGCACTCGTTTTAAATCGCTAGACGATCCACTTTTTGTGAAGTTTATAGATATCAATCGTCTATCAATGGAATACCAAGGCATAGTTGAAAATATTGATGCATATATTCCGATATTAAAGTATATCAACTACATTCGAGACAATAACAGAAAAAAACGTGACTTTGTTAACAATCTGCGTACACCTGTCCTTAAACAACTGCTTGTCGAATCGATTGAAAAAAATGAAGATTGTGTTGTAAAGAGAATGCAAAACTCAAAGGCTTCGATTACCTATGATGATGAAGACATGCTAATGATTGTCAGTAAGTTATATACTATCAACTCATGGTAGCTAGGAAAGAGAGCTGAATATTATTTTCTTAGATGATGTGATGATTGGTGGAACAGATACTCTTTCTGTGACTCTTTCCAGAGCTTTTTTCTTCTTATCTCATCATCCAGAAGTCCAAAAAAAGATATGTGAAGAAATTGACGTCTTTGTTGCCAAACATAAGCGGTTACCAACATTTCTAGAGCGTGAAAATTTCTCTTACACCATTGCTGTTCAAAGAGAGATCATGCGTCTCTATCCTACTTCTCCTTATGGAGTTCCCCACATTGCTGAACAGGATTGTAAGTTGAGTTTTATTTGAGGGTTTTGGCACAAATCTAATCTATATTTTCAGTTACTTATAGTAACTACATGATTAAAAAAGGAACAACACTAGTCAGTGATATGTATAGCATGCACAGAAACCCTGATGTCTATCCTGATCCTGAAAAATTCATTCCTGAGCGCTTTATAAATGATAAGTCTACATTCCATGCATCTGCTCATGGAAAACCAACAGAAAGGGATCAATTTAATTTTGGCTGGGGAAGGTAAATAATTGAATGATTTACTATAGCTACCCATGAGTATATAACCTCACACTTTGTGTATTTTCAGACGGATGTGTCCTGGAATTTATTTGGTAGGTCTTTTAAAAGGCTTTTTAATGCAGATATGACTCTTTGTATATTAATGAGAATATCTGAATTGGTCTTCAATAGGCTGAGACTGAGATGTTTCTTACTTATGTTGCTCTTTGGGCATGTTGTACCATTGAGCCAGTACTTGATTCCAAGGGCAAACCTTTGTATGCTGATATCGAGGGTTTTGTTGACAACGGTCTAGTTCTCATGCCCAAGCCTTACAAAGTTCGATTTGTTGAGCGTCCCGATAGACTTCTTTAAAGATTTTTTTTTATCAACTCACTATACATATAGGCAATTTTTAGCTATTTTTTTTAGCTATTTTTTAGCTATTTTTTTTAGTATCTCGCACTATTTTAAATAAATTTCCACAAGCTTGTTGTAAAGACATTCTCTATAAAGGGAAAAACAAAGTATATAAATTCTAAAATATATACTAGAAATACTTATGCTTTAAGAGGATTTATTGTCTACCTAACTATGAACATACATAGCATCATATATAAATATATTATAACATTAATAGGTCTTATAAATATTTTTTAATTATGAGAGAAATTATATCCACAAGAAGAGATACTGTTTATGAATATAAATCTGTTTATATAATTTAATTTTGTCTACAATAAATATGCAAATATATTGTAAACTGAAGTATCTTTATAATTTTATATAAACATTAAAAATTGTATTATTTATATTAATATTAATATAGTTAATTCTATTTTATGGGCTTGTAGATGTTCTTCATAATTGAGTTTAATGGATTTGAAAAGAAATTTCAGGACGAAATATTTAAGATATGTTTAACATCAAATAAGACACTTCATTTGATCTAGAAGCTTCAAACTTTAGCACACCAAAGCTCAACATCTTTCATTTATTTAAAATTGAAAAATAATAAGAATTAGTATTTTGTTGGGCTTTCTTTAGCATCAATAATTGCCTGGCATCTGTCCATCATAATTTGAATTTATTGTTTTGCAAGTTCAATACCAAATTTCCCCCACTCTTCTACAGTCACAACATTAGAAAGTATACGATTTTCATTTTTTGAAATCCTGAAAAAAAGCATGCTTTACGGATATAAATGTTACGATCTCAAAACACATACTAATGACTTCAGATTCAACACAAAGTTAGTTTAACATATTGTCTATAGTAATATATATAAAAAAGTTTTTATTTAATATTTTGTTGGGCCACCTTTGGCATCAATAACTGCCTGGCAGCGATCCTTCATTGAGCCAACTAAACGTTCGGCAAGATCAACGTGGATATTTCCCCAAGCTTCTTCTAAAGCTGTCTTGAGCTCATCGATATTTTTGATACCGGCCCTCTTGTTATCAATAAGCTTATCAAAACAGCTCCAGAGATGTTCAATGGGGTTGAGATCAGGACTTTGGGCAGGCCAGTAATCAAAGCGCCTGATTTGATGTGTGTTTTTCCACCATGTTGTATAGCCACCTGTATGGCAGCTAGCCCCATCTTCTTGGAATATGAAGTCCTTATCCTCCTTCTCATTCAATTCAATGAACCATGGCAGAAATTTTCTGCCAAAATGTTGACATATACGTCCTGATTCACAGTGCCATCAACAAAGACCAAAGGCCCAAATCCACCCGCCCAGAAACAGCTCCAGATCATTATGCTGCCTTTCCCCCATTTGGTTGTAGGTATGATATGAGCAGCCTTATACCTCTCGCCGATCTTTCGAATCACTCTGGCTCCTCCCTGGTAACCCTCTACTTCAAACCGTGACTCATCAGACCATACAACGCGTCTCCAGTCCTCAGGAGTCCAATTGACCCGTTCCTTGGCCCAACGAAGTCTTTCCTTCATGTTTTCTTCAGACAACCTTGGCTTGTGTGCTGCGAAGTAGGAACCAAACCCAATCTGATGTATATATCTGATGAATGTTGCTCTACAGATGATTATCTCATGTGCCTTAAGTTCCAAATTTATGTAGTTATAGGAGGCAAATGGGTTGCCTCTTAGAATGGCCTCAAGTCGTCTGAGGTCTCTCTTGTTAAGTTTTTTTGGTGCACCAGAACTAGGTCTTGGTAGAGGTGTACCATTAGTTTTTATTCTACTAATGATCTTTTGGACAGTAGACTTGCTAATGCCAATGACCTTTGAAATGGCACCCATGGAGTATTTTTCTTTTTTAAGCCAGTAAACACCCAAGTACTCTCTTTCTTCAAGCTTATTATAAACTCTAGAGTTTTTAGTTGAGGATTCTGCATTTGACATTTGAGATTGCTTAATGGAATGTGATTCAGTAGTAAAAAGAAGAAGAATCATGTTTAAAAATGTATAAATTAGGGGGTCGTATACTTTCTAATGTTGTGTGACTGTATAAGTAGAGCCTTAAAACTTTCAATATTGGTAATAAATACCCTTCTTTCTTCAATTCGTCTTTCCAAGGCCCACCAAACGTGTTCAATTGGGTTCAAATATGGTATATGTATGAGCTAGTACTTAAAGCACCCTTATTTTATGTATCTCTTTTCACCATCTTCCTGTAACTGAAACTCTCTGTCCTCTTTCTAATGCAATTACATAAAACAAATAAGAAACTCACCAGCCAAAATTTATCAAATTTTGTCTTAGTTTACAGTGTTATCAACAAAGACTGATGGAACAATTCTACTCGCCCAAAAACAGCTTCAAAGTATGACCCCACCGCCACCAAACTTCGTTGTTGGAACACTATGATTAGGATTATAACATTCTCAAACTTTCCTGATGATACAAGCACCTTCATCGTTCCCTTTCACGGTGTACCTTGATTCATCAGACTAGATGACATCTCTCCATCAGTTGTTTGTCCAAATGGTATGTTCTCTAGCCCAACAAAATCGTTTCTCATGTTTTTTTAGTTAAGGCTGGCTTGTGAGCTGGAGAAAGATATCTAAACCCTAACTGGTTTCAGTAACTGATAATAATATTTCTACACACATCCACCTGAATCTTCAACATTTATGATTTCAGTTGATTATATGAGGCAGATAGGTCCTTTCTAATGATTTTTCCCAGGTGTCTGAGGTCCCTCTCGCTGGCTTTTTTTTTATATTATGTCTTCCGTGACTTTAAACTTAATGATGAACTATGTTCTTTGATGTTTCTGATAATATCTTGAACTGTGGACCTTTTTATCTCAACTATGCTTTCAATGACAGTCAATTTTGATCCAGCCTTCAACAGGTAATATATGCCTAATGGCTTTTTATCTTTTGTTTTATCCTATTTTCCATGAATGTGAGTTTCTGAAAATATATCTGACACATTGTATTGGTTTAATAATATTTAAAAAGAAAAAAGGTTTTATGCAAAAATAGTTTTTTTTATTCAATTTTCGGCAAGTATTAAATTCAATTGGGTGTGGTTGGACTTCAAACACTGTGGGATTAAGGATAAGACATTATGTTAAACAATAAATAGAGTGACTGTGTTGTAATATTAGCTTTATTCTTCTTTTTATATCCAACTATATACTTTTTAATTGCAAAGTCAATCATTATTGTTAAAATAGGCAATTAGAGTATAAAATATATAGGGTTAGGCAACGGGATATTTCTGGAGACACGCAGGACCTCGGAGAAAGGCTGGATGCTCTTGCAAGTGTATGCGCTGGAGGGGGCTTGTTAATGGGAGATGGGGAACTCGGCTCTTTGTGGCTGCGAGAACTATGGTTGTGACGGTCTGGAAGGGACACTCTGAGAATAGGTCTGTGGGGATACAAGAGAACAGATAATGGCAACCTTCCTAAAGGTAGACCAACGAAAAAGACAAACAAAGAAAACAAAAAGAAACAGAGCAAGAACCAACTACTATTCTTCACCAAGGGTATAAACTACCCTTTTTGCGGAATCAAAGATTTAGGTTGACTTCTCTCCTTTATTTTTATTTTTATTAAAATGTACACTTAGCTATTATATACATTTCCTTTCTTAAACATTTCATTACTTCTAGCTAGTTTTAGCAACACCACCTATTTTCTATTCTTTCACAGCCATCCATGCGAATAGGTGTCACATCACCGCCTATTCTACAAATAGTTCATTTAGACATCAAAAAGGCCTTTTCAAACACATTATCCAATCAGAGATAAATTTTAATCTTATTCTCCGTGTATTTACTTTGTATTGTTGCACGGGATAAGATCTTAGAGACTTTTTAGGGTCTTTGGAGGGGATGACTACGTTCACAGATATAAGAAAGCAGAAAAGGAGATTGGGGATGTCCTTGCACTTGCTAGAGATAGTTATTTGACGGGGATCTAGTGAAAAAGAGGCCAATGCAGTCGTCCAAGAGAAACAGAGGAGGTAGAGAGTAGAATGGATCCAATTGAAGAGCCAGAAAAAACCAAAGAAGACGACCAAAACAGAGAGATTACGGAACACATACAAGAAACAGTCAATTACTTAGCCTTAGAGTCAATATTACTCGATTATCGGCCTCAAAGTATTACTCAGATCAAGATAGCTTTTATTAATTGTGAAAAGGGAGGGTTTATATAGTTGTTTGAAAGGCTATGTTCTTACACACACCCTTCTCTATTGGTCTATCTTCTACTTTTTTTTGTAGGAAGGCGACATAGGCCTTGAAGGTTAATTTATTAGAGGAGAAAATATATAAAAATAAAAATAAATTCAGGCAGGGAAAATCACCCAACATCAAGATGAATAGATGACCCCAAGTAAATAATACAAAAAGAAAGATCAAAAACAGGGAAAACTAAAGTTAAAACTTAGGTAAGATCAACTTCATCAGTAGATATAGAAACAAGAGTGTGTGCAGTACGGGTGACAGAAGCAGAGACAAAAGGTACCCCATCAAATACACACCTCCAATGGGCTCTCCAACACGCCAACAGACAAGAGCTAACTACTTGGCAGGATTCAACGGATATTCCGCTGGATACGGCAGGAAAATTAAAGTCTCTCTTCTACTCCTAGTCTTCTACATTCATCCATGCAAGTAGGCAGTCACACTGTCCTATTCTACAACTTCTATATCCCAAAAATCTTTGGGTGTGAATACATTTTAATGTATTTTATTTTTATTTTGGGTGTAGATGCTATTCATGCATTGAGTATGTTAGTCACTCTATGATATTGTTTGAAAATTGAGATATACGTATAGACACTCTGAATATACAAGTGAAAAAGAAATCTAGAGGAGTGAGAGACAGAAGGATATATGAATATAAAACCTCAAATGAGGGGAAATTAAGTGGAGATGACAGTAAATGATAGCAAAGAACGGACATCCAAAAGGCCATAAAGTCAGTAAGGAAAACAGGACACCAAAAAGATAACCGTCATCCTGTGGCGATTCGAGGTTCAACAAGGGATACCTAAAGCAACCCGGACAATTCTAAAAGCACAGATATAAAAGCTATACTAGCAGCTTCTTGTTTTGCTAAACTAGTTAATATTGGATGGTAGGGGAAAAATTAGAGGAAATTTAAAGATAAAGAGTTTGTTGTAGGAGGAGTCTTTGCACTCTATGGAGGAGTTGGTGTTGACGTTCCCGCTCAACGAGTGTAAATACAGTGACTTGCTAAAATCTTAGGTATATTTCAAATCTAGACGATAGTTTCACCATTAAAAAATTATTAAACACTTTTTATTTATCACTTCTTCACTATAATGTCTACATTATCTAACAACACTGAAAACCCTATGAGACCTCTTTAAAACAAGGAAAAAATAGTGACGACTATGATCATTGTTTCATTACTCACGAGACCATCGTAAATGGTATAACTCATGTTAGCATTTCTTCTAGGTTTGGAATTAGTAGGCAGTATATTTCCCGTATTGTAAAGAGATACAAGGAAACTGAATGTTTCAAGACCAAAAAAAAATCACTGAGAGTAAGCCTCTTCTTAAATAGAAGTACGAGAAAGAAGTTGTATGCAAATTGGAAAGGGATTCATTCCAAGCAATGTATCAACTTCATAAGCAGATGACCACTAAAGTGTGTATGAACACTTTCAGAAAGATGATGAAGAAGCTTGACCTATTCTCTTTCAGGGTGGTTAGAAAACCTTCTCTCAGCATTAGACACAATAAGTTGAGACTTGCTTGGGCCAAGACCCACCTTCATTGGACTGAGGAAGACTGAAAGACAGTCATCTGGTCCGATGAGTCAAAGTACCAGCTGATAAGCAACAACCACCACAACAGAGTGATACAAAGAAAGGAGGGACTAATCTCAAAGAACGTGAGGCCAACGATGAAGTTTGGTGGTAACAGTATGATGGTTTGGGGTTCTTTCTCTGGTGAAGGTGTCGGAAGGTTGGTGCCTGTGAAGGGCAGTATTGACAACAGAAGACATATCAAGATTTTGAAAGAAATCTACTGCTCTAAGCTGGATAAAATTAAGGCACCAAATCCAGAGGTAGATTTTTTTCAAGAGAACAATGCCAGCTGTCATAAAAGCAAAGAGTCCAAGATGTAAAATGTAAACGAGAACGTTGTTGCTATGAAGGAGTGGCCCTCAAAAAGTCCCAACCTGAACCCCATAGATCATTTATGAGACGAACTTGACAGGGTAATTCTTAAGAGGATTTCATCTAGAATTAGTCTCCAGGATTTGGTGATACTCTTGTTGGAAGAATGGGAAAAAAAACCCCCCAAAGATACTATGGATAACCTCATTAACAGCATACATTGGAGATGCAAGGCTGTTAGAGAAGCAAAAGATGGCTACACCAAATGCTGAGGGGTTTCATCTAATTTATAAGTCTCTATTATGTGTTTAATTTATGTTTCTATGACAAAGAAAAACAATTTTCTACTGCAGAAACATATCAGAATGTAAAAAAAATACCTAAGATTCTGTTCCGTCATTATACAAGAGATGTGTAGAATAAGTGGATAGACGTCACCTATTCGCATGGACGGCTGTGGAAGAAGTGGGATATGATAAAGTTGCTAAAAGTATTTACAGTAATGGAATGTTTCAGAAAATAGTATATATAATAGCCAATTGCATATTTTAATAAAAAAAGAAGAAGTCAAAACAAAAACTTGGATTCCGTAAGAAGGGTAGTATAAACCCAAGGTCAAGTTAAGTTGTTGGTTCTTGCTCTGTTCCTGTTTGTTCCCTTGTTTGTCCGTTTCGTTGGTCCGTTATTAGAGAAGGTCGCCGTTACCTGTTCTCTCGTGCCCCTATAGACCCCGTATCAAAGTGTCCTTCCCAGACTACGACTCCCATAGTCCACTCAACCCTCTAAGCCAAGTTCTCCCCGACTCACCGCCCTAAAGCTAGCCAACTCCCACAGATACAAGAGTAGCCAGCCTTCCCCGAAGTCCTGCGAGTCTTAAAGAACGAACCCCTTGCCCAAATATACAGATGGAAGAAATGATCGTAAGCAACCACAGAAAGCATAAAAAAAAAGCTGTGAATCATTTTATTTTTTTCTGGTGAACAATAAGCGCATTTTTATTCACAGTGTTGTGGACAAGATTAAAGTTTATTATAATATGATTGAAAAAGAGATACAAACAGTTGTTCAAACACCAAAAACAAGGGTCAAAGCAATGTCTATTTTTCTTTAGCTTTATTTTTTGTATAATCAGTGGAAAAATAAAGATTCCAAAAGTCACAATGCCCTCAAAAGGAGAGAAATCATCAAAAGGTACTTCATCAACACAAAGGGAAAAGAGGTGGCATGTTTACTAACTATTATAGATAAGCATAAAGAGTTCAAAGAGCATTATGTTGTGATGAATAATAAATTCACCTATAAGAATTCTGATCAAAGATAATAAATCAAACTTCGTGGTTATGGCTGTATTTATCTTTTTATTCTCTCCAATTTAATCCAATGGTACAGTTCTGTATAGGCAAAAACAAACTGAAGAAAGAAATCCTTTTTAGAGGAAGAAGCTATATCTTTGAGAATTATATAGGCCTTTAATGTTTTTCATAGGTGATCTAAGAGGCTTTCAAGGGTACTCTGTATCAAGCTATGATGATTGTTTATAAATAAATCTATTGAATAAGGACTTCATTTTGGAACATTTAAAACAGTGGAGTTTGGTTTATCCTCCTCAATCTGTGTTTGAATGTATGAATCTATTATGTCTCAAACTTATTTTGGAAATTGCACTATGTCTTAATCATATTTGCTCTTATATAAGTTACCATCACAAGTACATATCAGTTATGAAACATTAATATAAATTTTTGGTTATTTTTATTTAAAGCAAAACAATTATATTAGTCTTATCTGATGATTTTTTTTCTGTTTGGTTTGGAAAAAGATAAGAGAGAAAGAGAAAGATATACTTTTTATTACAAACTACATTTGAGGCTGATTGTTCTTAGTGTTTCTACACAACAGGAGATTTTTCTGGCCTTTAAGCGATGATATCTTCGACCTTTAAAACAGAAAATATCTTGCCTTTTATGGATCTGCATTTAAAACGAAAGGTTTGTGGATATCAAAAATAATATTTCCTTTTGTGGATACCTCAATATCAAATTGTATTATCAGTAAAATATATTGTTTATGAATAAAATTGTTTATTGTAATAATGTAGCTAATACTATATTATGACTATAGCTACTGCCCAAGTGCATTCCCTCATAGCAATAGAATCCACACCCTAAAAGCTTTGTGCTTTATTCTTGGGAGATAGATAAATATGCTCAGGAGTATACCCTAGACAGCCTAGACACCTTAGACAGTATAGAAAGAAAAAGACCACTTGAGACTGACTTGAGAAAGAGTCTTTACTTATCTAATAACAGAAGAGTGTATTAGTAATAATTCAATAAGAGAGATAGTATGCTTACCTTGTACTTCATACTTGTCTTGAGAATAATGAGTCATATATCATCTATTGGAAGAAGAGTCAGTACTATGTCTTATGGATTACAATGAGCTCAAGCCCAGATGAAAAGCTCTTCTAACAGTTACTCTTATTTTTGTTCTCAAGATCTGCCACACTTATAACACAAATATTCTCACTGAGGTATTAGTGAATTTCAACAGTATCCGCGCTTGCCAAAGTTGCGGAATTGTTTGGAACAGAGATGTGAATGCATCAAAGAATATCTATACAATTGCAGAAGAGGCTTTGAAGGGTCGCCACCGACCAGTTCCTTTCTGTCGAGAAGCATAGATACTCTTTGATGCATTCATATCATATATCGCCACATCGAAAGTGGTTTCCTTCGGGATTCAGATATTTACAGGTAAATTTACATAATAATCTTTATTTAAGAACTAACATGAATATATTTCACTTTTTTTGCTCCTTTTCAAATCCATGTCATTCTTAAACAATTGTATTTCGACTATTTCCTTTTATATCCTAAAGACCTCCTGGTGTGTAGTCAGTTATAAGTACATCTATGAGAACAATTAAACCATCTTTGAAATTCTAGTCTTTTTTTTCAGGCCAAGAGTAAGAGTAAGAAATGAGTTACTTGATAAGCCTGTATTCTGATATGTATGAAGTTATATTTTTGAAATGGAAATGAAAAAAAAAATGAAAAAAAAAGCGATAAAGGCAAAAAGTAAAATTGAATTACAATTTAGAAACAAGAGAGCAAGATACAACTGTTTGTTATGATAGACAGAGAATGAAAAAGAAACTAAAACATAAATTCAGAGATCAAGTCATTATAGGCTACAGTAAGACTATAAAATTTCTGTTTCAGCTGTCCTTGTCATTGTAGGTGGGTTGATATAGACATGATTTAGTACTTCTTTTTGTGCTTCCCATTCCAGCCTCTCCATCTAATGAATTGATAATTTGAACAATGGGTAAGTCTTATGTTTAGGCAATACACATTTACCTCGAGGGTTTCCACTCTATGCTGGAGTGCCCGCATGGCTGTATAGAGCTCATCGACTTCCTTTTTATAGGTTGTATCTCTCAACTATTATCATTGACATTATCATTAATATTGTGGTGCATAGAAGTATCTTTCTATTACCATGCTATTGGGCAATAGAGTAGTCTGCTTTAGTTTTTTCTGGTACGCTTGTACTTGTTGATCTAGCCTTTCAATCTCCATGTCGCGTTGGCTATAAATATACTCAGTGAACATGTATCTTTTGTTACTAAGTATACTATTTACTTTTGATATTCTGCCAAAGCACAGTTCTCTGACTGAAGACTTGATACAAGCTCCTCCATTGTCCACCATTGAGAACTCAATTTATTAGAGTACTGTTTTTGCTTCTCCAACTCGGCCGTATCTTTCTCCCTAAATACCACATCTATAAGGACACTATAGATTTTTTTTGGTTGAGTGAGCTTACCATAATAACATTTGTTTGGTCAGTTGCTGAACACGGTGCTCATATTCTGTTACTTTCTCCAGTTCAGGCTGAATAGTATTTAACTCATTCTCCAGCTCAAATTTCCTTAATACATAAAATCAATACAGCCTCCTGCTTCTCAAAGTCTCTCTCTTCTATCTCTTTTATCTATAGAGCACTGCAAAGAGAAACTTACTGTTGTCGTGCCTCATCTAATTGAGTCTTTTGCTCTGATAATAGTCTATCGTATTCAACAATTTGACGCTGTGCTGCATCCATCTTGTGCTGCCAATCTTTACGCATCTCACGATAACTTCTCAGCTTTCCCGACTGTTCATCTTCCCATTTAATGTGCTTTTGTTTTGTCATGGCAGATTCCAGTTTGAGTTTTTCCAGTGCATCTGTTGTTTGCTTCAAATGAGCCTTTAACATACGGGTTGTATTGTACTAACAAAAAAAATAAAAAGACACTATGAGAAAGAGGCCTTTTTTCTTTCTTTTTTGTCTTTCTTTCTCCATACCAACTGCTGTCTTTCTGCCTCTACTGAGTTATCCAAGACATGTTCACGATGTAGACGACCAATGTGTTGAAGATGTTGTTGTTTCAGAAACAGTTCAAAATTAAGCTCATTTCGAAGCAACAGCACTTCACGTTTCAATGCAGCCACCATATTTCGTGTCTCTGAAAGTCCAGGAGCATGAAGAAATGTCTCTGTACTTTCCACAATACTTGAAGCAGTATCCAGTTTGGGTGTGCTGATACCTGAGGGAGGGGGTGAAGATAGGCGCTCAAGACCCGCATCCTTGATACCATTATGAATACATATACACACATTCTATCTTCTGATTCTCTTTCTATTTCCTAGAGTAGCTTACCCAAACATCATCCCCCACAAGTACTTCTGCACCACTCTTCAATGCACGGTGTACCTGAATAATATTGGATATCATTGGTTTTTTCTGCATAGACACCTTTTCTGCTTTCTCCTCCAGTGTTGGCTCACAAGTCAAAGATATCTGCTCCTTCTCTTCTTGTCCATGCTTCTGTTCTATTGAGGTCACATCCTCCACAATGGACACTTCTCTGCCTTTCTGTAAATCCACCTCCATTGATAATTGCTCTGCCTGTCCTATCTGCTCCCATAGCGTCTCGTTGGCTCCTCTATCCTGCTGTTGCTGATGTCTCTTCCGTTCATTTCCTGCTGTAAAGGCAACACGAGAAGCTGCATTGGTCAAATCCAGACTCATGATCTGAGCAATCACATCAGGAGGTTCCATTTTCATCCATCGCGACTTGTCTGTGAGCTCTGTCTCGGAATCCATAGTGACTACATTCGGGTGCAGCATATGGCGTGCCACTTGCAACTTGAGTCGATGTCAGCCACTCCCATGCACCCAACACATGAATAAAAGAAAGAACGTACCATGGTGCGTGTTCGAAAGGCCTCTTCGTCAAATTCTTCAGGTAGTTTGAAATTGTTAGCTTTGAAGTAGGCATAAGGTTTATGGAGAAAATGGAGAAAGTTGCATGGATAAAGACCATACAAAGAGGTAAAGAAAGGTCCTGTTTGTGGATTGGACGGTGGTGCAGACAGTTTTGAAAATGTATAATCTATAGAGATTCCAAAGGTGGATTCAACAGTAAATGCATACGTTTCTCTTTTGCTTCTGATATAACACTCATTTTTCTTTTTCTTTTTCTTTTCTTTTTTCTTTCTAGGTATGGTCTGCTTACCAATGCAATCCCAATCTTGTGGAATGGAGCGTGTAGTGGCTGGTTGTTCTTCATTGGGGTGTGCGTGTGCCATTTGGTTCTTGCGCATGTCTCGTAGCTGATCCCAGCACAGAGCTCTAGCAAAGATATAAAACAGTTGTGGTAAAAAAGGAGGTAAAGAAGTACAAATACGTGGCAGGAGCATGATCATGTTGGTGACTGAGATGGCAATCAATGTTGTGGAGTTGTCATACTACACACGCTGTTATTGTTCATCTGTTTTGTTTTATTTTATTTATTCATATATCCAGACAGGCATCTTACCATAAGAGACAGTAACATGGAATTGAAAAGAGGTGTCTCGAGTATTTCATGAAGATGTGTACGCTTCACCAAATGTGAGTGTTGCTTCCACAATGAACCTGCAAATAACACCTTACTTTACGCAGCATAAACTCACTCAAGAGGTATACAATCTGAAGGCGATGTTTGCTGGAGAGAAAGTATTCATTCAGCAGCATAAAGAATTGCTGTGTCTGGAGTGTGAGGGCATTGTTCTTCTTTGTGCTTATCTTATGTCTTCTGTGGGTCTATCTGCTTTTCTATTACCTTTGTTTCTGCTGCACCCAATGCCAGTACAATGACCTTGAGATTCTTAGACCACTCGTCCTGTTCAATGTCTAACAATGCCTGATGTTGTAATCGTAGTCGTCCTGTCTCGTCGTGGATGGGATCCTGCAACAGATCCAGAGTCGTCTCTTCTCTCTGGTGGTGTCGTTTCACCCAAGCAAGGTATTGATCTACAATCAGCCGACTGTATTTTGGTTCTGCCAATGGATTGGATCGACACTCGTGCTGTTCTTCTATCAAACAGTCGGACACAATCTTCCGTGCTTCCTGCTTTATCTGGTCTGTGTAGGAGGCTGTAGTAAGAATAGGCTTCAACACAGGCTCCCACCAGTCTTGGAAGATACGCTGGGGTCTCAACAGAGGTAGAAGGTGGTGAACAAAGCGCAATATCAGATAATGTTGTTGGTGTGCCTTGCGTGCTTCTGGACTGCTCGATACAATGGCTGCCTCCTGGAGGGTTCTATCGGTCTGTCCAAATAACCCAAATAACTCACTCGATAGTTTGTCGATGGCAGGGTTATCAGAATGAGAGGCATTGCTCTCATTGCCAGAGTGAGTCTGTTCGTCAATGTACGTTTCAATGAGGTTCAGAGTTGCCTGTCCGTCTGCTTCGCATGTGGCATCTCGGATAGACTGACCGGCAGAACGAGCAATTTCCTTAAGACTCATAAGAAGAGGAGGAAGAAAAGGGAAGAAGAACGATCCAGTAGGAAGATGAAAAAACAAGTCCCACTACATGGGAAACAGTCAGGAAATTGTGACGGATTTATAAAAAGATATTAATCTATGGGTAGATTTAGGTATAGAAAAGGAAATAAAAGAAAAAGAGAATAAATGTGTTTATATTTTGTACAGGCGTAAGATTAATAATTAATACGGGCGAATCCGGGCCGTTCTAATTTAATATGCTCAAGAGGTGTACGCACAGATTCAGGAATCACCATGGGCTTGAGGGTGGTTTTAATTTCTTTGATTTGGATGCCTCTGTAGATGAGTTCATTGCGGCCATCATCCACAATCACAGGAGGAGAGGAGGTTTCTGGTTCTGTGGGTGGAGGAGTAGGCTGACTGACCCAGGAGAACCTTGCTGATAGAGACTGGGAGCGAGACATACGTTGGGATGGGGAGGATGTATGAGGAGATTGAGATGGAAAGGACTGGGAACGAGACATGGCGTGAAGTGACTGTGAGGAAGTAGAAGAAGAAGTAGAAGAAGAAGTAGAAGAAGAAGAGGTAGTAGAAGAAGAAAGAGTAGAAGAGGTATCGATTGACACCCCCCCTTCTCTTTTGATATTTCTACTAGGTAGATCACTCTTCTCTTGCGACCTGCTTTTCCAGCCAAGAGAAAAGAAAGGTCTTCGGATGGGTTCTTCAGCAAGAGGAGAAGAAAGGAGGGCTTTGGGAAGAATAGAAGCGTGGCCTGAAGACAGTGAGGAAGGAGCACCGCCTGAAGAAGACATTTGCACTGCAGCAGCAATTACAGCAGACATGGATTCAATTGTCAGTGCTTCTGTTTCTGCTGTCTGCCCTGTCTGTCCTGTCTGCCCTGTCTGCTTTAGGGTCAATGGATCATGGCCCTCAAAGTATGTTTCGGGCATATCATGGGGAGTGGGAGGAGGAGAGGGGTGTGACGGTTTGTTGGTGATGATGGATGCCTTTCCAAAGGTGAGTGACGACTGTGGCTCGTCCTGAGGCCGTGTGAGAGAGCGAAACATGGGATGAAAAGAGGGAAATAAATAAAGATAAAACAGATTCTCATTGATAAAGAAGCACTTTAAGCTGATCACAAATGGTAAAGATGTGTGCTACGTTACATATTTATTCATAGTCCACTGCTATTGTAGGTACGGGCGATGTGGTCCAGGGCATTGAAAAGTGAGGTCTTCTATAACAAAAGACTGCTTCTTCTCCGCTGGAGTGGAGAACATATTCTAAAAAGCAACAGGTCAATGGTGCTGCCATCTATCCAAGCCAATGAGAGTCCTTACATTCCAGAGAACAGTAGCCATCACCTGATTGGCACAGCGGTTGGGATGGAAACTGTACAGTCATCAGATGATATGTCTTGTATTTTTTTTCTTCTTATTCTCAAGTGCAAATCAATTTACCAGTCAAATCCACTCAAATAGTGCTGTTGAAAGTCCCCCACTGGAAAATAGGTAAATGCTGGTTGATACACCACTGCAAACTGACTGTCATTTCGTAGTCTGAATTCGGTTGCTATTTTCTCCAGTCTGACATTGTATTCTGCTACCACGAGGTCGGCAGCTGTAGTAGGATAAACAGTCACTAACTGTCTCTTCCGGAGTCACAAACCATGGCGCTGTTCATCATTGCCCTGAATGCATGAACAGACAGATAAATGGGATGGATCAAGGATGAATTCACAATAAGCATCTCCCTTGGAAGCCTCATAGACGCTCGAGACCTTTTTATATATAATATAAATATATAAATTGTCATAGTCATCATCACTGTTATGACTATTGTTTGTCTGTAGAAAGAGAAAAAAGAGGGACTTACATTAAACAGGCCTACAAGATTCACAAAGGACTTGCCCACCTCTGTTCTTAGACGCTCAACAACATCTCGCACGTGACTCTCAAACACATCCGCATCCGCAAGATGAGGGAGTCGAGTGATGGGCTCAGTACACAATAAACAGATGTTGTTAGCACCTACAAACAGGGTAATCACTTTCCATTCGTCCTTGAGAGAGGCATAATTGCTTGTTTTTAAGAGTCGTGTTAGACGAGTGACTTGGCTGTCCAAATCCTGTGCTTTGGCCCCAGTGACCTTGTGAGTTTGTTAGAAGATAACTCTCGATCAGCTCTCTAGGCCAAAACAAGTGTCTATAAGTGTCTTACTGCATTGTTCAGACGTCTTCCTCTTGCTAATGGAACAGTGACGCCCTCAGGTGCTCCCAGTGGTACCGTGTAGTGAGACAGAAACTGAGTCAATGTGTGCTCACCTAGATCCCCTCCTGCTGAAAATGCCTTTCCACGGTGCTCCCACACAGAAGCAAAGGGAGGTCTTCCTGCCGTAGAATGAGAGTCTACTTGTCTACACTCTCTATCCTGCACTCTACCTGATACCATTCCAAATCCTGCTGTAATGCTATCTCCCAAGGCAATGACGCTTTTGATATCCTAAATCCTCATGAGAAACATGCTATTGTTCATCAGCATTTCTCACCTCTGGACGAAGGTGGTAGGCATCACGATCTATGATAGAGTCTTCCCAGTAGAATGGCTCGCAGGTGAACTCGGGAATTTTATGCAGACACTCTTCTTCTGGCTGAGATCCATTGACATAGGACAGTGTATTATAAAACTGCTCCAAGACATGAACCCAGGCCGTAGTGTAGGGAGGAATCATATGAGCAGACACAGTATCAGACACAGTATCAGACACAGATCCCAGCACCCACTGTGTTGGATCTCCTACAACACAGCCCACTACAGATAGGAAAAGAACCAAAGAAAGCATTGGTGGACATGGATGCATAGGTAAAGAAGGCTACAACAGCAGCTACTACAGCTACAGCAGTAGTAATAGAAAAAAAAGAGAGAAAAAAAAGAGAAAAAAGAGACACACAGAACAGCCATGCATCCCACACTGTAGGGCTATAAATACTGCCAAGCCAATCATGCTTTTAGTCACGGGAAAAGAAAGAAAGATGTATGTATATTTGCATGAATTAGCATGCCTTTTTCTAGTAATACTTTCTTTTTCTTTTTCTTTTTCTTTTTCTTGATCTCCAACACTATGACAGAAGATAGACAGTCAAGAGAAAAAGACATGCTGTGCTGCCTCTTCTATGGACACTCTTCCCTTGCTACTGACATAGGCATTGAGCCTATCATAATCCTCACGTGTGACAAATACAAAGGTGTCATTGGAACATAAGGAGAGAGCAAAGTCCTTATCACAGAGACAGAGCTGCTGTAGTATGGCCATGACTTGCTGTAAAGAAAGACTGAGTTTCTGTCTGCTGGATGCATTGGGTTGGCTTGCTATTGGGGTTTACTTACTTCTTCCTCAAGACCCACAGCAGAGGCCACTGTCTCCATAGTGCACACCTTGAGCTTCTAATGTAAAAATAAATAAAATAATAAATAAATAATAATAAAAAGGTGTGGAGCGACCCAATGTTTATCTGTTGACCCTCCCTCACACTGCATGGAGCTGATCCATAGAATGTGACTCTCCTACTTACCTCCACATAACATTTGATCTTTTGGCTGTACTTTACAAATCTCGCTTCTGCTCTCTTCTTCTCCTTGTCGTGTTCTTTCACTAACTGCTGCCGTTCATTCTCTTGGCTTCTTTCTTTCTTAGCCTGGGCCTTTCTCATTCGATCCATCTTATAGTCATGCAGAATAAGAGGACCATTCATGGGCTCGCTGTCTTCTTTACTCACCTCATCTGCTCGTCGAATGGATTCCTCCAACTTCCTCTGCTGATATATCTCCTCCTCTCTCTGTTCTTGGGCTCTCCTTGCTTCTGCCTGTTGCTGCATGTACTTTAGAATAGAGAGAGAGAATGAGTTGAACATTTTCCCTTTACTAGTCTACTAGTCTATGACTGACTTCTTGGTACTGTCGCTGCTGTTCCTTTCGCCTTAATTTGTCGCCTTTCTTCTTTCCTATTTTCCGTACACGCACTGTACTCGATCCTTCTGCAGGGTAGTCCTGCTCTTGCTGATCGTGTTGCTCTAGTTGCTCTAGTTCTGTGTCCGAGTCATGACCAGTAGGAATAGGCTCATGCTGCACTGTAGTTCTAGTATCTAGGACATTATGAAGCTCATCCACATAACTACAGGTGAGCTGTATAGGCCTTACCTGCTTCATAGCCATACTGGGACTGTCTTTGTTTTCTACGAATCCATAGCAAAAAAGCAATTCCCACTAGACAGAGAGTGAATGGGACATAGACAATCCACGGAAGGTCATTAGTATTCTTGGAGGACATGGAGAAGGAAACAAGCCCAGACTAGTAGTGTAGGTGGAGATTGAACTCCTTTATGTATCTCTATTTTATTTGACAGACATTTCTCTCCTAACAGAAAAGTATGTATAAATAGATAGATAGATAGATAGATAGATAGATAGATAGACATCTATGTATGTATGTATGTATGTATGTATGTATGTATGTATGTATGTATGTATGTATGTATGTATGTATGTGTATGTGTATGTGTGCTAAAGGTAGATTATTGGATACGATAGGCTAATTGAATTCCAAAGTCATAGATATCCTTGTAAAGAGTAGGATGAAGAGATACAAGAATATCTTTTGTATGTGGAAAGGATTTCAATAGGACAGAACCCTATATATGAATACAAGTATACAAGTAGAGTGAATAAGCTTCTAACTGAATCCATAAAAATAACAATAGTAATAAAGGAATCAATCTACCTCTTTAACATGTGTCAATAGAAAGTCAACATAAGAAAGACCAAGAAGAACAAGAGCTCTTTCTTGAGATTGTATAAAATCTAAAAAGACTGTAACAAAGAGTAGGTAGTCTGTAGATAAGAACATGCCCATTTACCTGGTAGTAATTTAGAGTGAGGAAGATCTGGAATACATGAAATATCACACAGGATAAGATGAAAGAGACATTCTGCTGCCTAGAATAGAGACATAGAAAGGATGAGTTGATTCATAGACACTCTTTTGTACATACCTCTTCACAGATCTCATAAGGACACTCGATGATAATATTAGCTACAGAATAGATAAGATTGGCTTGTTTGAATACATGCACTGTTTCTGCTGTGGGCCTAGTCATAAGGATAGACATTAGATGAGCTCAATCCTAGTCTATCTTACTCAACTGTCATTAGAGATAGAACCCACAAGGCTTCTTTGACAATGGTCCTAGTAAAGTAAAAACAAAAGACATTAGTAGGGATCACTCTCTTTTCTTTTCTTTTTTCTTTTTTCTTTTTTCTTTTTTTGTATAAGTATCACTCTACCAATCTTCTGAATGAATCAATTCAACAAGTGTAGTAAGAAAAAAAGAGTGGAAACTCAAAGGACTCCGTGTAGCAGTGTCCTTTACAAGATGACCAAGGACTCTTAGTGGAGAAAGAACGGCAGGTCCATAAGACACCAATGCTTGTAAACAAGAAACCTAAAGGAAGAGTGTCAGTGCACTACTAAACAAGGTTCCTACCAAAGGATCCACCCAACCATTCTCAATTATATATAGACGAAATGCTTGACTTTCTGATGCTACATGACTGAGGAGCCAACATATTTCCGTTGATGTTTCTGCCTATTCAATGGATATCAATATATACATACACACTTACATATCACCTACTGCTTCTTTTGTTAACTTGCGAAAAAGAGTACGTGAAAATAGAACTGGTAGTACTTCAGAAGAGTGGCTAATAAGGACTTTATAGAGTGAAGTCAATGTAAGAGCACTAGAGCAGACCAGTTTAGCCTCCTAAAATACACATCAGTCTTTTCTTTCTCTCTCTCTCTCTCTCTAAAGAATCTAGCCCTTTGAATTACATTAGATTCCAACATTCGAAGCAGACAAGGAATCGCGCCACTCTTCACTATACTATCTTGAACATTCTCTTTCTCCTCACATGCCATATTGCCCAGTGCATCAGATGCCACCTCACGAATTGTCTACCAATAACAAGCATCAGATACCATCAAATACAAAAGACGCTTAAAAAGGAGTGTACCGAAACATCCGATGAAAGTAATACAACCAGGTACGGAATAGCAGGAAGTGCATACAGACACACATGGTAAGGGCCAGCAGTAATGTCTAGCAAAAGAACCCCATTGAGCCTATTACTATCTAACAATTCTATAAGAATTACTAGCAATCACTTGTGCAGTATGGTAAATGACTTGAGGATCTGCTTCTTCTACCATTGTACTCTTTTTGTTTTTTGTTTTTTTTTGTTTTTTACTGTGTGATGAGTTATTTTTCTTTTTTTAGTATTCTTATAGGACCCACCATCAATGTCTTTATACATTCACCTGTCTCCAAGTAGCAAACAAGAGCATCTGAAGGTTCCAGTACAAAAACACTCAGGTTCTGTATGGCCTCAAGACGAGTCTCTTTATCACTACTTGTGAGGCCTTGGACTAGGGTTTGGACATGTTCACAGTCCAGAAGATACGACTCTACAGCTAAGAAGAAGAGAAGCATATAAATTACCATGATAGAGAATAGAAAAGCATATGAAAACAAAAAACAAAAAAACAAAAACAGCCTCTTTCTCCTCTTCTTTTTCTTTATTAATATGAGACGATAGGTACTCTTTACATCGTTTTCAGAACAAGTGTCTTGTGCTTCTTCAAGAGGAAAGAAATAAACTCTCTTTGCTGAGAAGAGTGCTTCACGGTGTTTCTTTCTTAGTTTGGAGTCAAGAAGAACACGCTTTCGTCTCAATTCACCGGATGAACCAGAAAGAGACGTGCGTTTATATGTATCGTGTCGATACATATTCATAACAAAACAAAAGAGGGTTTTCTTTCTGCTATCAAGAGGCGCACAACTCTCTGCTTGGCTCTGGTCTAAGGATGACCGTCACACTGATGTAGGAGTATTGCAAATTGAAAAGTATTCGATCAGAACAATACTCCATCTCTGGCATGGATTCTGAGGCGAAAGAATCCTACCAATACCTTGGAGTATAAAAAATAGATGTATTTATCGATTATTTTATTAATATCATATAAACTAGCGATCTATTACAGACACTGTTCTCTTTAATAGATGAAGGTTTGAGGTCTTTACCTAAAGAATTCATAAAATTATACTGATATAAAGGCAGCACATGTCACTACCAAGAAACACTGGTTTCATTGAGCTTTTATCAAGGACTGGGTAGATTATAAATCATTGATGGGAGAGGTAGTCAAGTCATTGAGAAACTTTACAAGTCCTCCTTCAGACCATTGATGGACTATAAGAACAACAACAGATAAACATCCACACAACACAATGAGGAAGTTCACGATGAGAAAGAAATCCAGCGCCCATGCCGTCAAGAAAGAGTCTTCTTTATAACTACTTACGCACCCAACCACATAAATCTACCTCTTCTCTCCTCTTCTCTCCTCTTCTCTCCTCGAGACTACAAAGATATCACTAGAGTTACTTATCCATACTCCAAAACAGTCATTATAAAATAGAGTATTAAATACAATTCATTCTATGCTGTCCGCATTTATAGAATAAACAAATGAGAAGAATGGACTACTTTAGAAATCCCTGAAAATCATAATGACTTCATCCAACCGCTTTTTAGATACTTCAATTCGCTCTATAATATTCTCCATCAGTGCAATTTCTGCTTTATCTCCTTCACTAAGAAGATCCATATTCTCCTGTACATCCAATCGGTTCAACTTGTCTATTAAACGGCCTCTCTTTTTAAGTTCTTCCTTCTTTCGTTGCTGGAGATTGGCTATGCTACGGTAGACATCCAGTAGTAGTTCCTCATAGCACTTGTCAAGAGGGACATACCAAAGATGAAAAGAGCGTCCTGGAGCACGATCTGCGGACCTTGGTACCTCCTATAAGCAACACACACTCTATCAATAGACTGTCTTTCCTATCATAAGCCCACAAGTAACATTACCTGAATCTCAACAAATCCTTTTAGATTTAACATGGCAAGTTTCTCTCTTGTATCTTTGGCAGGCAACATGGCAAGTTTCTGAACTTGTGATTCATCCAACTTTCCCTTATCAATAAGAATACGCAGAATACGACACGTAGCCACTCCCAATTTCTCGCGTACAACATCCTCAAAGATCTTCTGTCTCAAGGTGTTGCGTAATTTGGAAAAGTTGATAGCATATTGACTTGCACCACGTTCATCTTTTGACTTGACAAATCCAGCTGTATCTGCTTTGAGTAGGCTGATATAACCTTGAACAATGTCTTGAAGAGAAGGCGCCTTGCTGGGATGAATCAAGTCGGGTTGAAGTACGATGTCTCCACGTGTAGCCACATCGGCAGGCAGCAGATTGGCAATATGCATAGGAGTGGCAGAAGCTATAAGCGAAAGGGAAGAGAAGGAAGAGAGATGAGCAGACATTCCTGAATTATTGGAGTCTTACGTGAGTCTTCTTCTTTTAACATCTTCATCTTATCCTTGCCATATTGGAAGAATGCATGCACCACTTGGCCTGCTGTACGGTTAATGCGTTCTGTGGCATAGTCTACAATACACTAATAGCAATGAGATTTCATGTTTGTTCTTTCTTTCTCCTTACATTGTTACGGAATAGCATATTGAAGCGCTCGTAGTTCACTCTGAAATAGACATTCTCTTCTACTTCCATTTCCTCTACTACGGCAACGGTTCGCTAATGTATCCATGTCCCTATCCCATCAGTACACTCTTTTTATATATATTATCAAGAAAGGGGATCACGTTTTACCTTGCGAGGCTGTTTTACCACAAGATCATCCATTCTACGCTTCATGCCTGCATGTTCTTGTGATCCAAGTTCAGCCTCAACACTAGCAAGAGCAGCCTTCTTAATCGCTTGTAATTCTTTGCTGGTGGTAATTGTGTATTTCTCGGATTCTTTTTCTTCAGCAGCAAGATAGCGATCCATGGCAGATCGACTGTGTTCAGGAAGGACAGCAGTGATGTACTGTTCAGTTGCCATTGTATTGAATACTCTAGTATACTTTTCCATCTCTATCAAAAGAGATACACAGTGAGTGTGTTTCTTATTCTCATCTTACATCCTATAGCCAATGACACTCTAGAGTGACACTTACTGTCTTTGTTGGGCTTCCCTTGTTCCTCTACCCATCTTCGAATACCCGATATCTTCATTCTACCATTAAGAAAGAGGAGTCTACAGATATCAGTACCCTAATAACACACACACATAACACACACACATCAATATTTATGAGCACACACACACACACACATATTGAACATACTAGATCCCCTCCATGTCTTTTTGTGTGTGTCCAATCCACAGCAAAACATTTCCTGCTTTTATGTGTCTATAGATAGTATTACCTCTTCCTTCCACAGCTCTCCTGCCATTTGCAAGATAGACATCATACGAAGACGCATCAGTACTTGTTCAGCCCCCACTTGATAAAAGGTAGGCTCCCTTCGTGCATCTACGGACTCTGTAAAAAAGGCCAATCCATGCTGAATCAAGGTCACCAAGGATTCTTTCACGAGTCGAGTGGTGAATTTGCTGTAACGGACAAGGTCTCCCAAGGAAAGTCGTCCCTTGAGAAGCATATGGTGGGCTACTTTCTGTCATGGACAATACATAAGGAATAGAGAATGAATACGCTGGTACTGCAAAAGTTGGTGTGGATTGGGGCTGGCTAGTGTCTGTTACTTACTCCAACCACTACACCAAACTCCTCTTCTATGATTTCTCTGCATAAACGTGCTTGTTGTGACATTATGTTTTGCTTTGTTTTTTCTTTTTTTTTCTTTGTTTTTTCCTTCTTTTCTTTTCTTTTTTCTTTTTGTTCTGCTCTGTTGGTGGGGTGTCTGTTTTCCGTTTTCTATCTTCTGTATTTAATAAAGGCTGGAGACAGATACAGCCAGTAAGAATGGCATGCAATGGAATAAAAGAAAAATAAGTAGGAAAATAAATAAATAAATAAATTCTCTTTTATAGGTCCACCATGTCTCCAGAGTGTGACTTGATTCTGTCGCCATGAAAAGATTGAGTCAAAAGAGAATAGAATCTACTGCCATTGACAGAGAGTAAAAAGAAAGAAAAGGAAAAGCAGCGTCACTAGAGCACCTCAGGAGTGGGTGGAGGGTGGAGAAGAATAGAATAGAATCCATTGCATGGGCTATTCCTTTTGTTCATCTTTTTTCTTCTACAAGACTAAGGAATAGATAACAGAGAGAGGTGGAATAGAAGAAACTAGAGCTGGCTGTTGATATAACTATCTGTCAATAACTCAGGCTCACGAATATCCAATCCCTGTAATAGAGAAAGAAAAGGGTGGGTGTTGAGTCATAAGAGGTCTATGGTGAGTGACTTACTCTTAATACATCGGTTGTTTCTTGGACAAATGTCTTTGCAGAGGCATACTGTAGTAGTAGAGTGCAAGTGTTAAAGTGCACGTAGTAAGGAACACAGGCAAAGATAGACTAGTGAAGCAATTGAATTACCAGCATGTTGATCTCTGCCTTTGCTGAAGAGGGTGACCAGTAGATAAAGAGCAGTGGATAATTGACTCTTCCGTCACTGTGTTTACGCTATAGAAGATAAGAAGTGTCAGTGCCTTGTTTTCTTTCTTTTGTGTGTGTGTGTGGTCTACTTGCCTCGAAGCTAAGAACAATGTAGCGAGGACTTGTCTCGGGTAGTTCTGAACAAAGAATAAGATCAGTCCTTCAAAGACATCTCCTTTTGTCTGTCTGTAGAAACCACACCCTTTACCTTCTACCAAATCCTCCAAAGAAATACTCTCGTAAACTTCATCCTCAACAATACTCAGTTGTTCTCGCTCAATCTTCACTGCAGTAAGTTATGAGTCAGTGGAAAGACTGACAGAAAGAAAAGAAAAGAAATAAGACTCTTACGAATAAATGCAGCGTGGCCTTGGGTGTACTTTGCAAAACGAAACTTCTTTATCTTTTCAACCAACTCGGGTGCTATATCACAGGTAGAAGAAGGCTAAACAAAGGAAAAGTTCTCTTGTATAAGAAGGCTCTCGAATAGGGAATATTACCATGGCGTATAAAGGTAACCAAGGACTGGGGGAAGGAAAGAAGAGGTACTTGGATGAATTCAAGGGCATTCATGACATGAGCTATATTCTGCAAGTGCACGTGATGTAGATGAGAAGGATGCTAAGTTATCTGATAATATTGAATGCTATGATTTCAGGTGAGTTAATATTACAGAATGACATTTGTGACAAGAGAAGTAGAGATAAGAAGAACAAAGGCAGGAGGAGTGCTTACAAGACATGGGCAGACTATTGAATTCATGGTGAGAGAAGGTATTTATCAAGTCTATAGTATAGTGATGTAGTGTTGTATTCTAATATTAGTGTATTCTAATATTAGTGTATTCTAATATTAGTGTATTAGTGTATACATTTGATAAAGGCATCAGTTATAAATGGAGACTCATCTACATATCCCTCTCTTGTCTTATAGAATACCATGCAAGGGAGAAATAGATGCACTATTGCAGTAATAAGAGTAATACTCTCTGTTTGGTTTTCTTTTCCCTTGACTACTCCCTCCTGTTTTTGCATGAACACCCACAAAATAAAATAAAAAATAAAAACAAGGCAGTGCATTCGACTGAAATTGAGGAGTGTTGACATTATAAGGTATAAAAACGTAGAAATAGAAATAGAAATAGAAATAGAAAGAAATGTAGGCTGTCTCCTGTTAGCAGTTGTTTTGTACCAACACAGAGGATATTACAAGTAGACAAGAGATGAAATAAGAAAAGAAAAGAAATAATAAAGAATGAATAGTAGAAAGAGAATAATAAAGAAGAAAGAACTTGGATCACTCGTTTACAGGCTGTGTACTAATGGTGCTATCTAATATTACTGTGACATCGTCCATGGCTGTTAGTTCTTCTAAAAAGGCCACCAAATCCAAGAGTTCCGTGTCGTGTGGATCATTGAACCATGTTGAAACAGGAACAGCATTGGTGGCATGGAATAAGTAGCTGGTAGGGGAATTATCAAGAATCAGCGTAGTAGCAAGATCTCTTCCCAGTTGTGATAGATCCTACAGTACGGAGAGAGATAAATACAGGATGGAGATAAACACAAGATAAACACAGGATGGAGAATAGATTTACCTTGACATAACTGCCCTTGTGGTTGTAGCATGACTCCCTGAACAGTCGGTGGTGGACTACTTTGTGCACATCGAGAATATCAAGCACAGGATCAGCGTACTATTCAAAAAGAAGAAGGAAGGAGGAAGGAAGAAAGACGACATACAAAAGGAGCGTTTTTATTATTATGACTAGAATGGAAGACTCTTCTTTCTTTCTTTTGTCATGATGGACTTGTCAAGGCACACATACAAAAGAAACAAAGGATTCCTAGAAGGGCTTACCTTTGATAAACTGGCTGTAAACACTACAACTTCGTACAATTCACCCATTCTACGCATGAATTCATCCACACCGGGTCGTTTTAGCACATACACATTATGAAACTGGTTGTCGATTTCAACGGGAACAACAAAATCGGGATTAGGGATACTCTATTATAAACAAAGGCAGATGAATGGGTAAGGAGATGAAGACATAAGAAAACAGTTCATTTGTTAGGTTGTCCTTGGATGTTCTCTCACTATTGAGCAGGTACAAATGGACTTTTTTCTTTTATATCAATCCTCCTTACCTTGAAGGAGCTGTGCACAAGTGTCTCGTCCAGATCCAAAACAAGGCACTTTTTACCCACATGTTCTGACGCCAACGGGGGCAACAGCCACATTACCTAAGATTATCTGAGTGTTTTGCTTATTTTCTTTTTCTACTATTCATTGTCTATCTTTCTGCATAGATGTAGAGTGGTGGTAGCTACAAGCAGGTGGCTATACACTGCTACAAGCAGGTGGCTATACACTGCTACAAGCAGGTGGCTATGCTTACATTGTTATTGGATATCTGTGGAGAAAGGGGCATGCATAATGTTTCTTCCAACTGTGCAGAGTCAACACTTGCTGTGGCTGCAACAACACTCGCCTTGTCAGTAGGGATGATGTCAGGTAGATTAGATGTCTGTGGTGGTGGTGAGGAAGGATGAACTCTGTCCTGAAGTGGAATCGGTACTGTTTTCTCCGCCCCATGACTACTTGGGTTGGGCGACGTACTTGCTCTACTATGCCGCTTGCCTCTTCTGCGGTGCAACACCGAGTTTTTATCACCACCAGTGTCTGCAAGAGAACCACCACCAGCAGCCCCCACGGAGCAACAAAACATGAGAGACAGGAATCCACCCAATGAGCCCATGGACTGTCTGAGAGATCCTGCTCTCGATGCAGGTGGGTCTCCTCCATTGGTAGTCGTGTGTGGCATAAGAGGGTGGGTGGCAATGGAGTTGGAAGCGAAAAACTAACCCACTCGTCTTTCTTTAGAACCATTTTCCCTTTTTTTTTTTTTTTTTGCTCCCCAATTTCTATCAAATGCTGCAAGTTTGTTTCACGTGATACAATCTGCTCGAAGAATCGTCTCTCGCCACTTGACTCTCTTCTGGAGAACATGCTGAAATGCCTCTAATAAAGAGAGTTGAGTTTGTATCACCCTGTAGCATTAAGGGATTCCTAGGGATACAGTCAGGTACCCTTGGACTTTGCTTTCTTAGGATGAGATGTGCAGTGGTGTGTGGGCTGGGCTATGGACAAGGGTTGATTGTCTTTGAAAGAGCCACCTCCTTCCTCTCCAAGAATAATAGATAGACGTGGATATAGGTATATAGGTATAGATATATAGGTATAGGTAGATAGGTAGATAGGTAGATAGGTAGATAGGTAGATAGGTAGATAGGTAGATAGGTAGGTAGATAGGTAGATAGGTAGATAGATAGATATAGATATAGGTTGATAGGTAGATAGATAGGTTGATAGGTAGATAGATACAAATAAACAAAGGAAGGACAGGGAATAACCGAGATTCAGTGGTACATTGAGCTGAAGGAGAAAACACAAATGTGAAAGAGAGAGTGTGGACAATGTTATTATTAGTGCTAGTGTTATACATTGTTATCAGAGAGTCTATGGTATTATTATAGAGTCCATGCAATGCATAGAGGCGTGTGCAGGCAGGAAGATCAATGGCATGCTTCATACAAGGTGACAAATCATAGTATCATAGCATCATTATCAGCATAAACAGTGTTACTATTATTGGTGTTATTATTATTGGTGTTATTATTATTGGTGTTATTATAATAAGTGGAAATAGTAGTAGTATTAGTATGAGTGGTGTTATTATTATTTCGAAGAGTAAAAAGGGGGACAAGGGAAAAAGGAAATAACAATAATAATAGTAATAGGAAGAAAAGGGGAAAATAGAGGGAAGCATAGTTGCAATGTGGAAAAAGCGTAAAGTATAAAACCATTCAATACATAAAATAGATGTATAAAAAGGCTCTATAGGTGTATAGCCTATAGAAGTATAAAAATATAAACTAAATAATAATAGAATGGGCCAATGATTACATTGTGTAGGTACAATAGAATCAGAAAAAGGGAGAGAATCAAGTGAAGGGGTGTGCTTTGTCAGAAAGTGTAAACTATAAGAAAGAAAAGAAAAAAGGTTGTTTTTCTTCTATTTCTTTGTCTCAAAAACTGGCCTTATGAAAACAAGCCCCTATTGGAATAGAGGTAAAGACGAAGGAACATCAAGACGACATTGAATGGAAGATAGATACCACTCTCACTCTTTAGGTAGATAGGTAGATAGATGTCTACCTACAGATACTTTTCAAACTATCCACCTATCCACCTACATAGTTACATAGATAGAAAGTAGTATCTATCTCCATAGAATAACTTACTTGCTTCGTGTGACAAAGGTCTTATTCAAAAGCTGAAGAATCTTCAATACATTAAGGCGCACAATCTCTAAATCCAGCAATTCCACGTTGTTTTGTTGCTAGAGCAGTCAATGTGAGTTCATTTTCATGTGTCTGGGTAGGACGCGCATAAGCTCGATCGTTACCTGTTCTAAGAGGTCGTCTAGCTTGAGGTCCATTTCTAAAATAGCTTTTTCCCGCCCTATAAGTGTTTTTTAATAGAATATAAAGCATGTTAGTGAATGCAGAGTCCATTAATTGCCCTTAAAATAGGAAAGCAGTGCCAATTCATTGATACACTCACCTTTGAAAAACATGGCAATAATAAAAGTGCCTGGAAGAGGGGAGGTGATTGAGAAGTAAATGTTGGGACGTCTATTGGCAGAGAAGAATACAGGTGAGTTGTCCATTGTTGCTGTTATTGTTGCTGCTATTGACCACTCTACTGGCTAATCTACTATTGACCACTCTACTACTGACCACTCTACTACTGACCACTCTATCGACCACTCTATTGACCACTCTATTGGCTAATCTATTGACCACTCTACTACTGACCACTCTACTACTGACCACTCTACTACTGACCACTCTACTATTTACCTGCTCTCGGGCACTGTACTCTCAGCAATCACACCTTCCTTCTCCAACTGATTATGTGTAAATTTAAAAGGACCTTGAACCGCACTGCGTGTGGGTGTTTTCATACGACTGCCTTCCACCGCAACTCCAATCCCCACAGAACTCTTTGTCTGCTTCTCACCCCCACTCTGAATACGCACATTCTGGAGATACGCCTTGTAACTCTCCAACTGACTGCGCAAGTAACTATTATGATCTAATATGGCATTGTAGATGTTTTCAAGAGAGTCCATCTCCTGAAGCACCTTTTCCTTGAGATTGCCGAGGTGAGCCAGCTCTTGGGTAATCTCTTCCACCAGCAATTTATAGCGATCTTTATGGTCAATCACACCTGCTTCTTCGAGTTCTCGTAACATGTCCTTGACTTTGATCCCTTTGCGCACCAACTGAGCATCCTTGGTGGTGGCAGCTGTTTCTGCAATGTAGTCTAGATCCAGTGGGCCCATGCCAAGATGGGGCAGGGATCGGATCAACTGGACATAAATAGCCTTTGTTTCCATGTACAGGATATCATTCTGCGTAATGTTATTTTCAGACATCAGGGCTGTTGTTAAATCTAGAGTGTGTGGATGAGAAAAAAGAAAAGAAAAAAGAAAAAAAAGGGCTGTACAAGTGTCACTCTACCTTGAATGGGGATCTCCCATCGACTGAACAATGGCAGATCAATGGTTTTGTTTTCTTTACGAGCCACTTGCTGGGGAGCAGGGCCAAGATCATTCATAAGAATACGGATATGGTCTTTCTCTTTAGGAGAGATCATGTCCAGATGTTCCTGGAGAAGTGAATGGGTGCTGTAGATCTCATTCATGGTGATACTCAGTTCGATGTTCTTCTTGGATAGCGCCATGTATTGGTCCATTTCTAGGCTTTCGTAAAAGTCACTGACTTCACACAACTCATTTAAGAACCGGTTGATGCGTTGTTTGTTGGCCTCAACAAAGGGATTTGTGGGCAGCATGTACGATTCTTTTGAATACGAAGGACGATTGGCGAGATTCTGCAGTAGTTTTGCCACCTAAGATAAGATAGTATATATTTATATATAGAAACATAGAAATAGACATATATAGAAATATATAGAAATATATCTATAGAATAGTGCTCTTACCAGAGTCAGGGTCCTTCTCGGGTGTTTTCCTGGTACATTGTCCATCAGCATATAGGCTCTTGGGGTGACAATGGCAGGATTAATGAATCTCAAAAAGAAGAATCCACCAATCATTGAACAGACAGAGAATTCTGAAGCATTCGGACTCTTTCTTTTCGTAAGCGATCTGATTTGTTTGCAGATCCAGCGAATGCCATAAGGAACAGAAGAAGTAGAAGAGATAATAGTAGCAAGGAAGCTCTCTGCTAATTCCATGATGATAGTAAGGCGTGGCTGAATCATGGCTTGTACTTCTGGATTAGAAGCCGCCACTTCTGGCGTCACACTGCGAGGTAGATTAGGAGGCAATGCGCCCTTTTCTTCTTCTACTTGGCTGACCATTTCCTCATACACCTAGAAACAAGCAATAATGAGGAGATCCGCTCTTCCTGTACTCATTTTTACCTTGAGAGGGTTGATTTCCAGGTTGAGATCCTTGTATTCTACCAGACTCTTTACTTTATCCGCCAGCACTGCCTTGAGATAAGCTTGCCCCGGTCCTCTTCGTGTGTAGGTCGTCATCATACGAGAGACAGGCGTATTGGCACGCAAGAGAGAGCCAAACTCGGTGGATGTTTCGAATTGAGCAGCTAGAACATTCTATAGGCAGAATAACACAGGCAGGATAAGCAGATGCCGGGTGGAAAAAGGAAAAAGGAAAAAAGGAAAAGGAAAGGAAAGAAAAAGAAGCCACTTGCCTGGAACATGGTCAGTAGTAGATGTTCTTCTCTGCTCTCATATTGATTTCCGTACAATGTAAACATCACTGTCTGGAGAAGAGTGTCGATCTCTGACAGACTCACTAGTCTACAGAGAGTGGCAATGTGGCGGGGTTCGCTCTGTAGAATAAATAGTAAGTTGCCGTATTGCTGTAGTTTTCTGTCGTCGGGATAAAAGTCAGTGTCAGCGTCTCCTTGTTCTTCTAAATGAGTGGCCATCTCATTTTGCTATAGAACAAGTGGGTCAGCCTATAGCCGTTCAATTATAAAGTACCTCTGCCAATGCAATTCTATTCTGTATCAGCAATGCAATTCTAGAATCCAAATAGCGAACATCTCGCTCCAATACAAAGTTCTTTTTAGATTGTGCTGATATTTTGGATTTCAAATCTCTCAACTGGCGCTGGGCTAAACACCAAAGAAACTGTCAGTCCCTTGTCTGTGCGGGGGTTGTGTGTGTGTGGTATTAGTAGGCTCTAAAGTCTCTTCACCTTGAGCCAACTCATCTTCCACCTCATTGTCTTGCTCAGCTGCCATTGAATACAGCACTGATACAGAATAGCGGTTCGAACTTCGTCCTGCTCTACGGTTCGAATGATGACTGTTGGCGGCTGCTGCTGCTACTGCTCTCGACACAATCTGCGTTGTCCCGGGTGTGGAGGGATATCCATACGCTTGCACCATACCGCTACGGCGATCAGTCATTGAATAGGCTGTCTTGGAATTATTATGCTGTGGTGTATTATAGAATAAAGAAGAGAGAAAGGAACAAGGTGAGAAAAGCACTAGTAAAGATGGAGAATCAAGACAAAAAGAACACTGTACAATGTTCACGCCAATTCACTCAACACCACTCACACACTAGTGAAGAACAAAAAAATGCAAAAAATACAAAAAATACAAAAATACAAAAATACAAAAATACAAAAAAAAAAAAAAAGAGAATAAGATAAAATAAGAACAAGTGAAAAAGTGGAGAAAGTTGCAGTGTCCTTGTCCCGGACTGTTACACAACCAATACCAATCCAGGACCGGCATTTGTGGTGACGTTCAAAATGTCTGTCCGTCAATGAGCTGAGAGCATAAATATCAATGGAAGGACTCGCTCTTTGATGCTCTTCTACCGACCCTGTCACGTGAGAGGTGAGGGTAGGGAGGAGAAAAGAAAAGAAAAAGTCCTCTTTGTCGTCCATGCCAAGTCTGTCCTTGTTTGCCTATTGGTTTTCTTCTTTCTCTATGCTTTATTGCTTACCTTGAATGGATTCCAGCAAGAGAGAAAAGAAAGAAGAAGAAAAAAAAGGAAAAAGGGAAACTGATAGAATCACTCTTTCCTTTCTTGGAAGGGGTTTTATCTCTCTTGACGACTGGATTCTTACTACATCCCCTCCCAAAACAGGAGATACACTGTACAATCACCTCTACGCATCAGGAGATTTTTCTGGCCTTTAAGCGGTGATCTATTTTTCCTTTTACATACGCAAAAACGCACTTTTTATGGAAATATGTTTAAAATCAAAGGTTTGCAATTATCTAAATTATTATTTTCTTTTTATGGATATCTCACTATCAAATTGTATTATCAATAGAGGTGTTTATGAATAAAATTGTTTATTTTAATAGTATAGATAATACTATAGTATGACTGTAGCTACTGCCCAAGTGCATTCCCTCACAGTTATAGAATATATGCCCTAAAATCCTTGTGCTTTATCCTTGGGAGATAGATAACTATGCTCAGGAGTATACCTTAGAGACCCTAGATAGTACAGAAGACCACCTGAGACTGAGTTGAAAGGAGTCTTTACTTGCCTAATAATAATACAATAGGTGTCTTGTGGAATACAATGAGCACAAGCCCAGATGAAAAGCTCTTCTAACAGTTACTCTTATTTTTGTTCTCAAGATCTGCCACACTTATAACACAAATAGCCTCACTGAGATATTAGTAAATTTCAACAATATCCGCGCTTGCCAAGATTATGGAGTTGTTTGGAACAGAGATGTGAGTACATCAAAGAATATCTATACAATTGCAGAAGAGTGTTTAAAGGGTTTCCACCGACCAGTTCCATTCTGTTGAGAAGAATAGATATTTGTATTCATATCATATCATATCGCCACATCGAAAGTGGTTTCCTTTGGGATTCAGATATTTACAGGTAAATTATAATAATAATCTTTATTTAAAAACTAACATGAATACTTCTTCATTTACTTCTGCTCCTCAAATCTATGTCATTTCTTAAACAATTGTAGTTTGACTATTTCCTTTTATATCCTAAAGACCTCCTGGTGTGTATGTGCCTATTCTGCCCTACTCCCTCACTAGAAATCCCCTCTCTGCCTATCAGAAAAGAGGCAATCCCATTCCCAACTCCCCTTCCTCCTATCCCCTTTCAAATGAGTTCAGCAACAGCCACTCTGAACACGTGAGCCAATGACTCTGGGTGCTCTTACTTCTCTTTGACACCCCGCTCCATTCGAAGACGCGATGAATCACTTGCTCAGGTGGAAAAGATGGAATCCCGCGTTTTCTTCTCCTTTCCGTTTCTCTCTTTTTTTTTTCTTTTTTTCCCCCTCTTTTCCTCTCTTATACATATAAATTACGATGAGTCATTCTGTAAGTGAGAAGAGAGACAGAAAAGAAAGAAAGAAAGAAAAAAGAGGAGGGTCTTGACCAATAAATAACCTTTGGTTGTATTAGAACCAGCCTACTCAGGAACAACTTGATGGTAAGTCACCGCTATCTTCTATCTGGCACAAGGAAGAAGAGCAGAGAAAGAAGGTGGAAGCTGACGGCTGTGTTTAGAGTGGAAAGAGGCCTTTTCTCTCTATGATAAAAAGGGAAACAGCACTGTGTCCTCCAACAACCTTGGTGATTTATTGAGAGGCCTTGGACAGAACCCTACACAGGCTGAAGTGCGTGAATTGGTCAAGTCTGTGGGTGGATCAGATAAACAGGGTAAGGACAGCAAAGGACACTTGTAGGATGGGGGACTCACCATAGCAACAGAGGTGGACATTGACTTTGGTACCTTCCTTACCATCCTCACTCGTCCTGATGGATTCCGCCCTGCTGGTTCCTCCCAAGAGTTCATTCAGGGCTTCCAAGTGTTTGACAAAGAAGGCGACGGCTTTATTTCAGCAGGAGAACTCCGTTATGGTAAGCCCGACCCCCAACACTATCAACCGTGCTTATTGTGTAGTCCTGACAAACCTCGGTGAGAAACTGACGGATGAAGAAGTCGATGAACTGCTCAAGGAAGTGCAAGTCGGCAAGGATGGTCGTATCAACTATGTCGGTAAGAGATCACACTACTGTGTTTATTATATTGTTTTTTTATTGGCTTGACTACTTAAACATCTCTGTTATAGATTTTGTTACTCTTGTTCTCTCCAATTAAATATCTCTTCTATTGGCCTATCTACTGGCTACAGATATATACTCTATTTGTATTTTTCATAGACACACTCGTAAAGAGAAAGAAGGAGAATGTAGTGAGGGTTTAAAGAGAAAGAGAGAGAGAGAGACTGTTAGACATCCCGTGACTTGTGTCGTAAGCATGGACTTTGAACTTCACTCTCTTTGCTTTACTACTGGGAGGGTAGGTGGGTGAGAGGGCAGAGATGGCATAGAAAAAGGCAATGCTTACACAGTACTACGTCATAAACAAGTGTAGACACTTTTTATTTTATCGTAAAACTTGAACTCTTATTATGTAGCATGTTACACGCCAGGAGATCTTTAAGATATAAAAACAGACGAAATACAACTGTTTAAAAATGACACATCGATTTGAAAAAGAGCAAAAATAAAGTGAGATGTATTCATGTTAGTTTTTAAATAAAGATTATTATTATAATTTACCTATAAATATCTGAATCCCATAGGAAACCACTTTCGATGTGGTGATATATAATATGAATACAAATATCTATTCTTCTCGACAGAAAGGAACTGGTCTGTAGTGACCCTTTAAACACTCTTCTGCAATTGTATAGATATTCTTTGATGTACTCACATCTCTGTTCCAAACAACTCCATAACTTTGGCAAGCGTGGATACTGTTGAAATTTATGAATATTACAGTGAGGCTATTTGTGTTATAAGTGTGGTAGCTCTTGAGAACAACAAAATAAAATAAAACAGAGTAACTGTTAAAAGAGCTATTCATATTGGGTAAGAGATCAATCACATTTACCTTTGATGTAAGGAACTCATCGACATCAACCACAAGAAGATCTCCACCCTTTTGTCTCTTTTTCAATGATTGATATAAAACTCTCGTCAAACCAACACGATGGCCTTTGAACTTGGCAGGATATTTTACCTTTATTCCTGTGCCATAAGCAACGACTGGCAGCTTGGTAGGATCATACTCCAATATTCTTAGGTGCCAATACCCCTTCTCACTAATAAAATAATAGTAAAAATAATTAGTTCAAAATGTATTAATGCACTCTATCTGTGTGTGTCGTATTATCCTTGCACTGGCACCTTCTTCCTGCCTTTGCCTTTGCCTTTGTAACGGATTCACTGGGTTTATTAAAATAAAAGAATATAAAATAGAAACTGACTAACATGTCAGACATAATAAACATATACTCACCATATCACAACTGTTGGTTTATATGCCAGACAAAGGCAAACAAAATAAAAAGGATAGAAGTTATGAAGAACAGCAGACAGTGTAATTAGCAGGTATTAATATTCGAGTAGAAGATAAAAAAACGAAGCTTCACAAGTCATTTGCTTAATCAGAACCACCAAAGCAATGCAGACTACAACAACATTTTAGAAAGAAAAGAATTCCTTAAAGAACAGTTGCCTAGTTACCCGTTGTGATCAAATCGTATGTTGTGTTCCTGTTCATGTTCATGTACCCTCTTTGATTTCCCTAGACCAGCCTTTGTATCCAAATTCTATTTTTTCGTCTCTGCTAGAGACCAAACAACTACAGATTCATCTCTCTAGTGGTCCTGTTGATAACCTTAGTACTCTTTATTACAGAATAAAAGATATATTTTACAAAGTTACATAGTATGGATTTTGAGGCTACTTTTATATATATCTTTAAGCTATAAGGATCAAAACTATACGATAATAAAATCTCATTAAATTCATAGTAAAAAAAGAAATAAATAGCAAACTAGTATAAACATTGACTCAATAGTCATAATCACTTCAACAACTATCTCATTGTAACTGGTATTAACAATAGCACTTAGTGAAAACAAGATATTATTTCTAATACTGTTCTTTAGACCTAAGGCAAATAGAGTGTGAATTGTTTGACTTGATTGTAGGAAAGAAGAGGCAAAAGTGTAATACATCATAATAGAGAAAGAAAAACTATTATCTGTTTTGATAATCCCCTCCTTTTGTTATTTCCAACACTGTCTATACAATTTGATACTCAAGTACTCGTCAAGATGAGCATAAATAAGCAAGGTAATGTGCCATTATTAACAAAGAGAAACAATAGAAAAAAGTTTTATATACCACCAAAGACTATTCTAGTGATAAAAAGGTAAGCAGTGTCTTCATCTGGGCTTGAGCTCATTGTATTCCACAAGACATAGTACTGACTCTTCTTCCAATAGATGATATATGGCTTATTATTCTCAAGACAAGTATTAAGTACAAGGTAAGCATACTATCTCTCTTGATTGAGTTATTACTAATACACTCTTCTGTTATTAGATAAGTTAAGACTCTTTCTCAAGTCAGTCTCAGGTGGTCTTCTACAATGTCAATAATGTTTAGGGTATACTCTTAAGCATAGCTATCTATCTCCCAATAACAAACCACAGGGCCTTTAGTGTGTGGATTCTATTTCTTCAGGGAATAAACTTTGGCAGTAGCTATATTATTATTATAAACAATATTATTCATAAACAATATATTCCACTGATAATACAATTTGATATTGAGGTATCCATAAAAAGAAAATAATAATTTGGATACTTGCAAACCTTTTGATTTTAAACATATTTCCATAAAAGGTGCGTTTTTGCGTATGTAAAAGGAAAAATAAATCACCGCTTAAAGGCCAGCCAAATCTCCTGGTGTGTAAAAGAAAATTAAGTTAAAGCCCTTCTCCTTGTGAATCTCCCCCATTTACAGGCAATGCAATGCTATTGTTACGTGTGTAATGCACAGACCCATGCTATTGGCAGAATCAACCTGAAATGTATTTACTGTCAATCTCAGTACATTAAAGAGGTGTGTTTATAGTGGTATCCAGGGGCTAATGGTGTGTCATCATTGTCATCAGTTGGCAACGGACTTGGACAGCAACAACGACAATGACAACGAGAGCAAAGGGGGTAGTATAAGTCAGGCCACTTATAACTCTGATGACTACGAGTCAGACCTTAAGGATCTTACTCAGCGCTTGGACACTACATTAGCAGGGCCTTCTGGTGTGGAAGCAGAGTGGGAAGAACATTATGTCAGAAACATATTAAGACAGAATCACTCTAGACAACGGCATAACAACTACACTTTGGCCTCATCACAGAGCTCTTCTCTTGAGAACAGTACCAGCAATGGTAGTAGAAACAAATTCACTCACCAAACACTCTTGCCTAGTCTAGCAGAAGAACATTACAATAGAGTGAGGTATTCGAATGATTCCAGCAGTAATATTTATGATGAGGATGAGGCCAGTACCACAAATAGAGTACTCTCTCCTAGTCTAGCAGAAGAACATTACTATGGGACGACTTATTCCAGTGGCTCTGGTAGTGAGATGTATAATGATGAGGACAGTGAAGATGACGACGACGATGACGACGACGATGACGATGACGACGATGATGATGAAGATGAATACGACGACGATGAGGCTAGCACTACAAATAGAGTGCTTTCACCTAGTCTAGCAGAAGAACACTACTACACAATGACCTATTCCAATGGTTCTGGTAGTGATCTATATGATGAAGACGACGATGAAAACGATAGATCATTGAGAGACACCTCTAATTCACAAAACAACAGCAATCTTCCCCTGTATGCTTCTTCAGATGATCTGGAATCTGATCTAAGCTTGGACAGACTTCATAGTGATGGTGAGGCTTCAGATGATCATCAAGAAGCATTACTTACTGCCGCCTGTCTTTCTGCCTTATCCCGAGACGATAGTGATACTGACACAAGTCTCCTTGCTACTCTGGAAGTATCAGACACAGATACCAGTGACAGATACTCACATAACTATACCCTCAGTGAAATGGATGAAATCGAATTACTAGCAGGAGAAGAAGAATATGATGGAGAGAGTCTATTCAGTGATAGTGATATGCATGATGTTACCCATCATCTAGATATGGATGGTGCTGACTTGCCTTACTCTCTTCATGCCAGTGATGAAGAGTATCTTTTAAATTCATTTATTACCCCTGGTCCGATGCTATCATTTGCAAATATGAATAGAAGAGACACATTAGAAGAAGACGATCAACTAAATGTATTTGCACACTCTCATCCCGCACTCTCTTTTACAGATATTGATAGGAGGAGAGAGAGAAGAGATCGGGATTTCTTGGATCATGGGGATCTTGTGTCTATTGAGAGAGAATGGATACGTCGTCGTAGTCAATGGTTTGGTGAGAATGCTAGAGTGTAAGTCTATCATTGATATACTTTGGCTTAATTGTGTAACAAAGAGTACACGTCGATAATAGTACTAGCCAAGTCCATGAGGAAGAAGATTCTTCGACGAGGTAAGAATAGATCCGAGAGACCAAAGAAAATAGGTAGCTAATGCAACAATTGGATCTATATAACAGTGTACGGCCCATACCTGCCTCTGCTGATGCTATCAATAATCTCAGACGGCGCATTATTCGTATAGAAGATAAAGGTAAGCAGCCTTAAACTTATAGGGGGAAAATTAGATTCATAGCGGGTAGATTGATAAGGTGGGTTATATTCTAGGAGAGGAAATAGAGTGTACCATTTGCCAAGAAGGAGTGGAAATAGGTACCATCTTAGCCCAAATGCCCTGTCAGCACGAATATCATGATATATGTATACGACAATGGCTTGCATTGAATGGCACCTGTCCAATATGGTAAACTACTCTCTGATAGAAAATATAGACCTGCTCATGATACCTTATATATATCTATCTTTTCTCTCTACTTTATTCTATCAGCCGCTTCACTCTGTGCACATCTCACTTGACTCCAGATCCCAATCTGTGGGGAAGAACTCCTCTGCCCAACACGTATAGATCTCAGTATGCTTCTCGAGAACAAGAATACCCAGACCAGGAACTTCAGACGGGTGTATATCGTATAGCACACACATCATCGACAAACTCCTTGACTGCTCCTTTTACTTCACGTATAGGATTGGCCTCTATACCTGTTCTCACCCCTATCCCCACACCAGCATCTCTTCGTTCCATGGCAAGAGGGCATTCTACAGAGTCAGCCACATGGTATCATGATGCCTCTCTTTTTACCACAAATATTTCTCGTTGTGAATCAAGAAACAGTATGGATGAATTAGATTAAGATACAACTGAGCAGGTCTCAGTGGACACTATACAATTAAGCAGCAGTCAGCGATAACTATGTGTAATTATTGAGTTATTGAGATGTTCAAGTACAACTACTGACAATGGAGAAGAGAAAGATAGAAAGCTATTCTCTCATATTAATTCTTTCTCTCTTTCTTCCATAAAAAGAGGGGAAGAGAGGCAGGATTGGATAATGATAAATTATGTGGGGAAAAACTCACGTAGATGTATTTTATGAATACTATGAAAAATAGAATAATGATAAATACAAGTTAAAAAAACAGGCAACAAGATAATAAAGAATAAGAATCCATCAAAGTCTACTTGTTAAGCATGCGTCAGAGAATGAGATGTAGTGAAGAATTAGAAAACCACAAGTTGTATGTTTGTGTTATAACATTGCTTGGTGTACTAAATAGAGTGCTTATGAAGACAGCAATGCCTTTTAGAATGACTGACCTGATTCCGTTCAATGATATATAGGTCTCTGATTTACATTCTAAATAAATGGACTTGTTTCAAATGTACTTTTATCCATAAGTGTATAGATAAGTATTCAACTCGTATTGGTATTAAGATACTTCATTACTCTAATGGTAATACAATGACTTTCAAAACGTAAATCATGCATAAATGTTACATTTTTAGCACTAGAAATGCATACATTTGATACCATTGGCTACAGAGAGAACTTCATCACCCATGTAGATGGACACAGTACTTCATTTTTTATAGTGTCATCTACCTATTTATGTAATACTTCTTTACTTGAATAATCGAATTAACTAGAGATGGTATTGTTTCATAGAATATTCTATTATTATTATTATTATCCTCTCGATGTTTGTTTCTACAGAATATGACAAGGGTGAAATATATTTCATATTTATTATTATGACTAAGGTTTGTAAGAGACCATCCCAAGGATAAATATTTTTAAATATCTTTATAACAAAGAAATGATGTATATCTGTTCAAGATAAAGTATAATCTACATGCTTCTTAGTACTGATTTGAGCTTTGTTTTCAATACAGAATGTTGAAAAAGATATACCCAAGGAGAATGGGGAATAGTAATAATCCTCATGCTATAGAACATAGTATTGAAACAAATCCATTGCATCATTCCTCTATTTCTTCCTATCCTTTTTTAATAGGTTTTCCTATTGAAAAGGCCAAAATTCTTTATTGGACATAAACCCATGGCAACCTATTTGTTTGATATATATATAAACTATTAATTTTCTTTTACGTTTTACTTTTAGAACGATATAAGAATATTACAAACATCTCTTATCTCTTCAACTCATTGTATATTTATTATCGAAACATGAAGTCCAATCTATTGAGCATCACATGTGCTGTTCTTTGGCTTCAAAACTATGTTACATTTGGAGAAGCAAGAATGACACAGTAAAGTACTTTATTAATACATGCATTTGACTAATGAATCTATTTTGACTTAGTATTCCCTTGGCAAGAAACAATGGAAAAGTCAAAAACACAGATGTTCATGTTCAAAATACAGTTGCAAAGTATACTCATCTTCGCAGTGGATTTGTAAAGAGTGCATTGAGTGTTGATGGATCGGGTACTATCAATCTTAAGAGTGTCAATATAGATGTAGAGGTAAGATATGTATTACTTATGTTTGCTTATAAGTTCAAGTATGTCGGTACCATTGGCATAGGAACCCCTCCACAAATTTTCCAAGTGAACTTTGATACGGGAAGTTCGGATCTTTGGGTTCCCTATAGTGAATGCACAAGCTGTGGTACCCATAATCTGTTCAACGCCAACAGCTCTAGCACTTTCAATTCATTAAACACTAGCAGTGAATGGACAATTGGCTATGGTGATGGCTCGCGTGTTTTTGGTGTCACTGGTAGAGATGTTATCTCCATTGACAATTTCCATGCTGTCAACCAAACTATTGGTCTGGTCATCACGGAATCTGTTTCCTTTGAGAAAAACACAGATGCTGATGGGATTTTCGGTCTTGCCTTTCCCTCTATTTCGAATTCAAAACAGGTCACATCAGTGACTCAGTCCATGCAAAGACAAGGTGTGATCAACCAAGCTATTGTTAGTTTCTGGATTGCACGAACAGAAGATCCTGAGATTGGAGAGATTGTAAGCCAATTGTATAAATATACAAATGTGCACAGAAATTCTTTTACTGATGCTTGTCTTTGTAGACATTTGGTGGAAGCAACCCAGCACGCTACGAAGGTGAGCTCAAGTACGTTCCTGTCACTACCCAAGGATACTGGCAAGTGAGTCTCTCCAATGTGTTAGTAAATGGCCAGCCCTTGATGAGTACTCCTGTGGCTGCTATTGTTGATACTGGCACTACCGAAATCATTATCCCCGTAGATTTATGCAATGGTATTCACAAAGGTATCCGAGGCGCTATATTTGATAACCTATACGGATGGTTAATTCCATGTGATAAGAAAGATGATTCTACCAACATTCAGTTCAATATGGGTGGCCATGATTTTGGATTTTCTGTCTCTAACATTCTCCGTGAAAAGAATCCAGACAGCAATAGTACGCTGTGTTATTCAGGCATCAGTGGTGCCAACATGAATGTTGCTATTTTGGGGGACATTTTCTTGAAGAACTATTATTCTGTCTTTGACTATGATAATGCTCGTGTTGGGTTTGCACTATCCAAGTGATCGATCTTCCTTTTTTTGTAGCCAAAAGAAAACAAAAGAAACGACACCATAACGACAACACTAGCCTTTATCTAGCTTGTCCCTACTATCATAACAATAATAAACTATAATTACCACTGTCCACCTTTTATTGTTTACTGTTTATTGTGAGAAAGAAGGAAGTAATGATCTCTTTTGGTTGATTAACGACGTTTTATATTGGGTGATTTTCGTTGAATAGCCTTGACTTTTTCTCGAATTTCTTGATCTCCCTTGGAACGTAAAGATGAATCAGATGCACTGGTCTGCTTGGTGATCTTTCCGTACTTCTGTAAGAGTCTTTCCTCTACAGTGTCCAAATCCCAAACATGAGGGGTAATCAAAATATTCTCCTTCTCGGCCAAAAAAAGCTTATTAAAGTCCTGTTGCTGACCTGGCTGTCCAACACCTGGCATCGCGCCTGGCATACCTCCCATGGCTGCCATATCAACACCAGCAGCTAAATAAGAATCAAATAAGTGAGTAGGCTAAGTGTCTGGATCCAAGACAGAAATAAGAGACCCACCATTGTTATCACCAAGAATCAGAGCAAACACACTGCCAAGACCAAACAAATTCAAGAAGTACCAAGAGAGAGAGGATACCCAGGTGACATCCATATCACGGGTATCCACACCACTCTGGAGCATTGTTTTGAAACGAGGTGTCAGAGGGAAAGGCAGCTTAACTATAAGAATGGTCATATAGGCTATAAGTAAACGCTCTACCACCACCACTACTACTACTATTACTACTATTACTTTACTACCCTTGGTTTCATTATGGAATACATACTCACAACAAATCCTTGAAAGAAGAAATTAATCCATCCCATAATCAACATCTGAGGCACCATATTCATCATCTGCTTCTTCATTCCCTCCATCATTCCCTCCATCATGTCAGGATCCGTCATTGGATTGGCAGGTGCAGCACCTTCTTTGTTGGCATCAGGATTCTTGAGGTACTTTCCTGCTTCAAAGGCATGAGCTAAATAAGCCTTTCGAGAAGTAAAAGCATGGTGCGGAATACAATTGCCCGATGTTCTTAGTCGCATGCCTCGTAACAGTGCCTTCCTATAGTACAAAACAAGATGGAAAAGAAATTAAGTCTATGAAGAGCAACACTATACACATAAAACATTTATGCGTGACCTAGCAGTTGTTGTTGTGTGTATTCAAACTTACGATTCACGAATTGCCTTGAGTTGTGGTGTCTTGGGTGCACTTGTGATAAGCAATGTGATGTAGTGTCGGAGAACACCAACAAGCACCATCACCACCATGATGGGAATCAAGACCCAGTTTCTGATAGCTGTTATGACATGAGTTAACCACAGTGGAAACACAAACAAATAGGTCTACATGGTAATATGCCAAAAGAGAGAGAAGGAGGGAGGGAGGGAGGGAAAAGATAACTGTATAGGTGAGTTACTTACCAGGATCCAGAATCATCTGTTGGCTATGTTGTGTTTATAAACATAGCATAGATATAATATAGGTGAATATTGCTGTTCACTAATTTTCTTTCTTTCTTTCTCTCCTTACGTGTCTGACATGTTCAAAAGTGTTTCTCTCTCTCTCTCTCCAACACAGACTTGCTGTTTCTTTGGATGAAATGGAATAACGCAGTGGTGCTGGCATTGAATAGTCTTGCTTAAGGAAGCACGTCACATCTCATAGGCCCAAATGCTATACCTGTCTAATAGGAATAAGCGATGCTCTTTTGGCCCAACACCTCATGGTAAAGGGATTTATCGTGCTAACCCAGCTTTGGCTGCAAAACCTGCTTTTCAGCATAAACCTTCCTTTGTTTTGACGGATCTTTTTCCTTAGCTTAGTGCTTTGGACACTCAGAGCCAGTGGGAGAGAGTATTACAAATATGGAAGTATTTGATCCCTGGCATATTAATATGCTAGAAATCCTTCCTATGCTTTTGGAAGAGATTGCTTTTGTAATTTTATATAGACTAATGTATCAGATAGAAAAATTATATAAGCTATCCATCTATTAGATAGAAGAAAGCTTTGCGAAATATATTTCTTATATTACAAACACACCTTTTGTTTCTGATTTTTTGAACAAGAGTAAAGGAGTCTGTTAGGCAGACAGCTCAACAATTCGGTCGCAAACATAACCGTATTCTTCGCAACTATCGCTACACCTCTTATCTCACTACTCTTCTTCCTCCTGTTGAGACACAGATTGCTGTGCTCCAGCGAGAGATGATAGAGATTGCTGCTTTGAAGGCTGGAAAGCATTGGAGAGAACATGGAGAGATGTCAGCAGGGTATTTGAAGCGCACTGTAGCCAATAGGCAACAGCAGCGATCTATTCCTAGTCTCTGTCACCCCACTACCAACAACTTGCGTACTACTTCTAGCGAAAAGACTGAGGCTGCTCAGTGCTTCTACAAACAATTGTACACTCCAAATCCAATTGAAGATTCAGCCCTAGTTTCGGCGTTAGAGGCTATTCCCACAACATGCATCATACCAACCACTGTTAGAAATAAGCTTTGTGATCCATTTACCATAGATGATCTTCTGATAGGTGTTTCATGCACACCACGTCAAAGTAGTCCCGGCCCAGATGCTATTCCATATGAAACTCTTGCACTTGTTTTTCAACATCACCTTTATGGCAATTTAGTCAGAGAAGTGTACAAAGATGCTCTGGTGTCTAGTATCTTCTCTTCTAGTTGGCGTGATACGGTTATGGTACTCTTGCCCAAGACAGTGGATCTCTCTTTACTTCGCAATTGGAGACCCGTCTCTCTCATTAACGCAGACGCTAAAGTGTTTACTCGCTTGGTGAATGCACGTATTATTGGCAAATGTGGACCCTTGGTAAATCCCTGCCAAACTGGCTTTGTGTGTGTTAGGTTCATAGCTGACAATGTTATGATGGCACGACTGGTGATGGAAGATGCCCAGAAATGTGGATCTTCTAGTATTGGTGTGATGATAGATCAGGAAAAGGCATACGACCATGTTCACCCCCTGTATCTATCTTCTGTTCTTCTTCGGTTTGGCTTTCCTCCCCAGTTAGTCAACTCTATCACAGCTCTCTTCTTTGGAACCATGATCTGGGTTAATGTTAATGGGTTCTTATCCTTACCAATACCTCAAGACAGAGGCTTGCGTCAAGGTGATCCACTATCCCCTGTACTATTCAACTTGGCCTTTGAACCATTATTACGCTGTATCCTCAACGATCCTCAGTTTAATGGCTACTCTCTTGTTCACGCCAACCCACACAGTTTTGAGTCTATTCCTGCCCCTATCAAACTATTGGCCTATGCTGATGATGCCCTGATTTTTCTAAAAGATCAACAGGATTTGAATAGACTGCAAATACATTTGGATCTCTACAGTAAGACATCTAATGCCAAAATCAATTTTGCAAAGACCCAAGCCTTTTCTCTTTCTGGTGCATCTTTGCCCTCTTGGCAACCTGCTCTTGAACAGCATGGTATGACCAGTTGGCACGACAGACATTCTACTCATCCATTGATCTATCTTGGGTTCCCACTGTATACATCTTTGGCACAGAGAAATGTGTTCTGCACTCGACTGCTGGATACTATCAGTACGGCATGTCAGATCCATTCACAACGTCAGCTGTCTGTTCTTGGTAGAGCAACTGTTATGAATACTCTTATTCTTTCGAGGGCATGGCATGTTCTCACGGTGATCCCTGTTTCTAAGCTCTTCTTTCGTCGACTCGAATCAATTATATCTTCTTTTCTCCAACACCATATGTTTCCTGTTGTTCGTTACTCTTTTCTCACTGCACCCAAGGGTAAAGGAGGACTGGGTATACTGCATCCACCTAGACAGCAATTAGCATTGCAATGGCGTTGGCTTGCACCTCTACTTTCACCTCGTGCCAGTGGCTTTTTTGCTACTGTTTATATCAGACATGTTCTTCAGTCTCTGTGCAATGTTGGTGACTATTTTATCCCACTCTTCTTTCTGTCTTCTTGCCTTTTCTTTTTGCAAAATGGCCTTAATTCTCTAGCCACTTTGCTTAAAGCCATGGATGCCTTGCCCCGATCTCTCTTTAATTTTTCTCTATCACCAAATACATGCTTGACTTTACCATTGAAGAATGTTTGGCAAGTAAACTCAAAGACTTTTAAAGACTCTCCTGAATACCGAAAACTTCTGGTTAGAGATGCATTTTTCTTTGATCCAGCTCTACAGGGACTTCGATGGAAGTCAGTAGCAGATTTACTAGTAGCTCCATGCTTGATTTGCTGTCTTCGTTGTGCCCATGCTAGAAAGGAAATTCTTTTAGCTGCTCTGCTAGTGAGATGTTGTCTTCCTCCCCTGACAGTTGATTCCAATGAACACAGATCAGGGATTTACGATCTTAGCCCAGTGGTGAGCTGCCTGAAATTAGGAAATATCTCGATTCACAAATTGAGCTCTTGCTCTTTCTGTCGCCTGGCTTTGCCTGCTCAAGCATTTCCTTCTTTCAGTCACCCTTTTATAACAGTACAGTGGAAATACTTCTGTCACTTTCAAATACAACACTCAGCGCGCAATGTGTGGTTTCGCCTACTTTATGGTAAACTACCTTGCCGCCAACGACTCCACTCTCTTGTTGCTGCAGTTTTTGCCTCCAGCTCTCGTCTATTGTGCAATCAAGTTGTTGAAGATCCTCTTCACTTCTTATTCCAATGCCCACCCAGGTGGCAGGTCTTGTTTGATGTACAGTATTTCTCGAAATTATTCACGCACTTTTTTAACAATTTCCAATGCTCTTTTTACACTTTCTTTTCCGTATGAAAATGCACATGAGTCTATGTACTCTTGCCAAATTATCAGCTCGATTTTATTAGCCATTTGGAGAGCACATTGGAGACTTGTTATCAAAAACAAGTCTTTTCTACCCACTGTGGTAGCCCAACGTGCATTCTCTTTGGTGACTATTCTGGCAGAAGAGCAAGAGCTAGACAATACTCTGTAGTAGTTTATTTTATTTTATTTTATTTTGCCCTTTTATAGATATATATTTTTCTCTCGCCTTCCTCCCTCCTTCTGACAGGCTGTGCGTGTAAATAAAATTGAAGTTAATGACTTCCTTACAAAAAAAAGAAGGAATAAGCGATGCTGCATGTCATAAAGTATCGGCTTATTAAAATAAAAACTTATAGGAATAGATGAATTAGATAGGTGTGGCTTTCATATAGAGACATATCAGAAGAACTTTGGTTTAATAAAAAGATAACCAAACCATGAACTATTGAACTACAATGGAAATAGGCTATTCTATTCCGAAACTATCATGAAGTATTCTTTTGATATAGAGAGCCATAGCATAAGGACCTCCCGAAAGACATAGGCCTTGGAGTTCACACTTCATATTCATATGCAGAATAGCACACAGTTCTTTTCTATAATATAAGTAAAGTTATGATTGCTTTCTTCTTAACCAAAATAAATGAGAATGGCCTCTTTACATAAATGCCTTGTAGTCCACTGCATTGCTTTTGGAAATCTGATCTGTCCAAGCACTTTCTCTTCTTCCAAAAAATCTGTCTCTTGTACTCAACATATTTCTTCCCTTGTCTCTGTCAGCTTTTGTAAAGGGAAGAAATGCAGAATTGGGAATATTAAATCTGTTTATACTCAATAATGTTAATAGCTTCATTCTATCTTATAGGCATTAGCTCAACTGCTTTCCTTTCTTTGTCCTTGTAAGTAAGCCCAAGCAACTGAAGTCCTGGTACTGCCAAGTTAGCAGTATCATAAGCCTGACCCTTTTATAATACAATAAGAGATGGAAATAGAAATGGAAAATAAGTCCATACTACCAATCTCTCTATAGAAAAAGAAGACTTTCATAAATAAGACTTACCCAACTTCCCCATTTATAAACTGAAAAGATCTCTAGACCATAAGGATCACTGTCTACTAATGCCAATATGGGCATATCTTTGTACTTTGTGGAGATATAGCGTAGCATATGTCGTGTAGCAAGATCCTTGTTAATGACATGAAAATATAAAAAGAAAATGCATTAGTGGTTGGGCTTCTTTTATTCTCCTAAAGAGAGAGATAGTAAGGTGTTTAAGTGCTCCTTACTGGATAACCACGACCCTTATGCATAAATATAGGAATCATTAGATATCACGAAAATACATTCTATTCTACTCTCTTACTGTGATGAGAATACAGGTCTTGAGATAGTCATAGTTAGACTTTGCTGATACAAGATCACGAAAGGTTGCCTAATAAATGTGCATATAGAAATTACATGTATAGTCAATAGTCTTACTCTCTCTTGTTTTAGGGGTGGAACTCCATCCATCCATCTACCTATCTTATCTACCTACCTCCTTTTCTACTACAATAACACATTTGGCTTCAGTATCAACCTGTTTTACTTGGTTAATAGGTGGAATAAGGCATCCCTACAACAACAACAACAACAAAGAGAATCAGATAGTGTACGAACATCCATTGGATTATAATTACTAGCTCATCATTATGCTGTTCTGTTTTTTTAATAAGAGCTTGGCAGTTAATACGTTTTCCGCTCTTTAGGCTGATTTTAATAGGACCAGAAACAAGTCCTTTGGAGGCTGCACTCTATTTCTACTTATCAAACACCTTCCTCTTTATTCTAACATATAAAGACTTACAATATGAAGTGAGGAATGGGGAACATTGAAATAGCAACAAACAGAATCCACCATCTATTTTTATTTATAACTTTATGAGTAACATTATCTTTTTACTTTATGAAGTATTTTTTGATACTTTTGTTTGTTTGTGAAGTTGACTTACTTTGTTAACAACTGTTTGTGTACCAAAAAGAGAGACATCTCTATAATAGATATCACGTTTGGTAACAACAGTATCAGATGCTATGGCTGCGTAAATAATCTCCAAAAGACGCAGCTGTCTTGCTATGATGTGTACAGCATAAATAGGTTCATGTTGAATATACAGATTTATACATTTTCTTGATATTTATAGCCCAATGTATTTACCGAATAGTTTGGAGGTGGGTATAGTGCTTGGAGTTATTCTTCTGGGCGCCTTATCTTGTTTAGTCTTTGATAAATTATGTGGAGTTTCCAGTGACAAGACAGAAGATTGTGTAGCAGTATCCTCCTCCATATCAAACAATGATCTTTTTTTTGAAGTTCGGCTACTAAAGAAAGATAAAGACAGCGAAAGAGTGTCTAAGATTAGATACATATATTATGATTTTTTGAGGGCTCATATTCTTTTCTTGCCTTGAGAAGCAGGGCATAAAGAGTGTTTTTCCTTCAGACATGGCAAGAAAGATACTCAAGATAATGTCCTCAATTACTGTCATAACAGTCTCTCTATAATATCACTTCTGTTAACCATGAAAAGAAGACATAATTATAGCTTACCTGGATTGAGATTCAGTGCTCGTTTGGGATAATTCACAAGAGACTACATTGCTCTCTTTTTCCGATGATGTTATGCCTGTAGGAACCACTTGTAGACTAGAAAAGAATGGAAGACTGTAGGGCTCATAGCCAGTATAATCGTGCTGGTAATGGTCCAGGATGGGATTAATGGAGTCTGAAGCACTAGAAGTAGCCTGACATTCATAGAGTAACTGACTGGATGCATTATCCTCTGCTGAATCACAATATACACTGAATGAATCATCATTATAATCAAACCTGGGAAGGTATTCTTTCTCTGAGCCAGAATAAAGTGTAGATTGTGATATACTTGTGTCTACAGTTAGACATGAAGATGACCTGTCCAGAGAAGGACATAGTTTATCCTCTATGCCATCATCAACTGCGTAGGACTCACAGATCTTTTCACTTGGATTGCACTTCTCATATGACGGGAAATAGAAAGAATCCATTGTGTTCTTTTTATATATGGATAATTCTATATTGTGTGTATGTGTACAGGAGAAGAAAGAAGTTAATGATAAAATTATAAACATCATCTATCAGTGAAATATCATTTTATCCCTACTTTCACTTAAGGAATGACGGTCTATGGTGTTTGTTGTCACATTGATGGCTTAATTATCCATATTAGAATGGCCTATCATTGCTGAAGTAGCAGTTCATCTGTGGGCTCATATAATAATAAATAATAAATAAGCAAACAAACAGCCTAAACCCATGAACAATAAAGGTGTATCTTTTACTGAATAGTCTTTTACTGATTATTATTTTTAAAAACAAATAAATAAATAAATAATAATAATAATAATAATAATAATACAATCTGTTTCCATACTACACTATGATATATAGTTGGAATAAGAGCGTATATTCTTAGATTTACTTTAATGGCATGGATGTTTGTTATAGGTGTCAGTCACCTCAAGTAACAAAATCATGGGGCTTTATAAAGCCACACACAGGCTATAGTCTCTGGTAGATTACCAAAGGGCATCCCAAAGCCTATTTATCTCTACGCTAGTCTGATTCTTATTGCTGAATTATCCTATACCAAGAAGACCTATTGCTTTTGAATATGTCATTTTACAGGTACCCTCATTTCACCTGCAGTCCAGAGGCGGGTATCTGTAGTATCTGTACCACTCTCTGTCATCAACTGTTTGCACGTGGCTGATGCCTTTCTCTTTATTGATGTGGGCTAGAAAGAGAACTAAACCAGCATGAGATGCTACTTTCTGTCGACATAATGACTCCTTTTGTACACTAAACCGCGATTATATCATACAGTGTTTTATACTCTGATCTCAATAGAGGTCGCTACTGTTCTCTGTGATAATAGTGATATTGTATACATGCCTACCAGCCAGTATGTGCTTATTTAACTAACCAAGGGTTATTTTTTCATACCAGTCACTACTCTCTTATGTGTAGCACTCATAAAAACATACAACATGTATTCGTACTATTGAATGACATTCTGAATAGTTTTTTTTATAAAAACCTTTGTGCTTAAGAACCTTGTAAATAGACTCATATGAGAAGATCATCCTCTCTTCACACCAAAATACTATTCCAGTGGCGATGATAATAATAGTAATAATAATAGTAATAGTCTTCAGAAACAGAAACATAGTTAAAAAGGTCATCTGGCTTGATAAATACAAACTAGCTCATAGTAGATAGACTTTTATTACGAGATAAGCAACACCAATCAAAGCTACTCCCATTCTTATTGTGACTTTTTGATTTGTAGGATGGGTAGACTCAAGTTATCTCTTGCCACCGTCCTTCACCTACAAAAAAGAATCTCTTGACACCATGGCCAGTTATTTGTCTGACATTCATAGTGAGATATTTGTTTCCTGGGCTTGGCCAATTTCATCCATCTGCTTTATTTTTATAACTCACTAGCCATTATTATTATTTTGCTTCAGGGGAGTGCTGATGGCTTTTTAATTGAGAGATAAAAAAAGAAATAGTGATTATAAAATATCAGTAATGATGTACAGCCTAAAAGATTACTTTTTTTTTCTCAGTGATGAAATAATGGTGGACTCCAGTGTTTGTACTCCGTTCCTATCTGTGCGCTAAATAAGCTACTCGTTATTACTTTTATTATGTCACAGTAGCCTATACCTAAAGCTCAATATAATCTCATTAGTAGAATTAGTATTCTTGTTATCACTCGTACTATTCACGTTCTCACTAGTATTGGTATTGGTATTAAGTATTAAGTATTAAGTATTATTATTAATATTAGTAGTAAAAATACTACTACTTTTATCTTCTTCCACATCTTTCTCATTATGATTGTGTCTATACATATACACATGTATTTAATATGGATATAAAAAGAGCTTTAGTACCATTTTCTAAGTTGAAAACTACAAATCATAAATCATAAATTTGGAGAAAATAATTGAGTTGACAAGTATAGTCTTTAGTGGAGCTTTTATAATCGAATGCCGAAATAAAGACATAAAGTCCCGTACACAGTCTAGTTGGTAATAAAGCCATATATGTTGCATAAAGAGAGTGATTGACAAGTCACTGCGTGGCTGAATAGGTATATAACTAGTAAAATAAGTATGAGTAAATAGAAACATATTTCTTTTAATTGGATGCAAATGAATGATGGTTGATAAATGTAAGAGGGAGAAAGGAGGAGGGAGGAGAAAAGTATGAAGTATATGGTTTTTAAGATACAATATGCTGGAGAGCTTCTGTTAGGATGGCCTCATCATAGATGGCCTCTCCATGATCAGAACAGGTGCCTTGGATAGAAATACATTGAATACCAAGCTTTTGCATGGCATGAACATCAACATGGATTGAGCTGTTATTGAGATAAATTAGATGTGTCACAAATGCAGAAGGTGGGCTTGGGAAGAAAAGGTGATCTGGAAAAGGAGGATAATAGTATGGAGGTGATCCAAGTGTACTGCTACTGCTGCTGGTTGTTTGAGAATGTGATGAACAGAAAGAAGGTACTGAGCTGACTGAATTTGAATCATTATCATAGCTATCACCATTGATAGAAGATACTTGGGAGAAAGAAATATCATGGGGATGTGACACTGATGTTACAGTTAAGTGATCTTCTGTAGATTCGCTATCGTATGACTGGTAAAATGCACGGCGGGCGTCAATGCGCTGGCTTTCATTAAGAGCAGATGTGATAGTGGTAATAAAGTCCAAGGCAGTGTAGCCGTCTGTTTCTCGATCATTTGTACCATTGAGAAGAAATACTTTATACTTCAGGTTAGGTGATTGCGCAATGGTGTTGCCGACATTGCGTAATACAAGACAGGGAACAATAGAGGTGTAGAGGGAGCCAATGGAGTAGATGAGTGTTTGTTTAAGTGAGAGGTGACTGATGACTTTTGGATTGGGAACAGGGTAAATTTCTTGGCCATATTCATTGATGTAATAAATGCGATGAATACGAGACACGAGTTTCTCATCTGCTTGTTTTGAAAATATAATATTTGAGTTCGAGGTAGGTGTGTTCCATGCGTCGAATTCTTCTTGCTCAGCAGAGAGTTGTGAAAATGCGTCTATAGGGTTTTGTCGGCTACGCTTACAGAAATTTTGTCTGTCAGATTGAATAGAAGGGTGGGATATTTCACATTGACCCACTAATATATCGTTATTTTCTAACATGGCGGCAATCGTAGCTGTGTGGTTGGTATTGATTACAGGCACCACAGCTGTTGGCTCACTCACTCCGGTAAGCGCTGAGAATAAAAAGAGAGCAGCTTCAAGAGAGCCAAAAAAGAGACGAGCACCTGTCAAGAAAAAGTTACCAATCGATCCATTGCAAAAGTTGAATCGTTTGTTGGCTCTCTTGAGGATCTCAAAATTGAAACTGGTAAGAAAACCACGTATAGCCTCCTTTTTCTCAGTTGATATTTCTTTCCATAAACTAGTAATATAAAAATAAGATGAGTCGTTTGTATCTTGTTCTTATAGGTAATTTGTAGCAATTTACATGTGGTGTCCTTCTACGATCTCTGCCCATTCATCTTTAAGCTCGTGTTCAGATCCATTCGAGGGTAGACGATAACTGAGTAACTCACGGATGGCAACTCTTTCTGCTGAATAACCATTGGTGTTACAAACATCAATCAGTCGAGTCAATCTAGAGCGCAGATCTCCAATACTAGGGCCACCCAAGACACGAAGAAGTTCACTCTATAAGAAAGGTAAGACTTATGTTTTAATAGGTGATCTGTTTTAATCAATGGTATCATGATCTGTCTGTCTATCTGTGGATACTTACAGTGGAGCCACCATTATCAGATACACCGAGAATGTAACAGACATTATTGCTGCCAATTCGATGGAATGCCCGGGCAATATTATTGCAAGCTGAACCACCCGAAATAACAACGAAACTTTGCTGACTTGACATTGTTAACTATTATTTGTTTATACTTTTGTTTGTGATATGCAATGTACAAGGAGAACAAATAAATAAATAATGAATGAAAGAAAAACAATAAACGAATAAAAGCATAAAAACTGACTGTCCCTCATTTATGCTATTTACAGATAAGAGGTCTGTCATGAGAGCCAGTAAAATTCTTGAGCGATAAGACCCGGAAAGTGCTAATAAAGTAATAGGTGATAAGCTTATACATCACGTGACCAGATTGTCCATAATGGGTCGCTGAGAGATCGACACGCTATCGTTAGGCTAGGCTGGCTAGATTTGTAGGGTATAAATAGCTATCCACTCAGAACATATTTTCAGCTTATTTTCTTACTCTAGGGCACTTATGGTTTGCCTACTATCTCTAGAAATGCTTTTATACATGGCAGATTGTGTAGAGTTTAATTCGGAGTGTTACTGGTTGGTTACTGGAGAGAGGTAACTCTGTAGGTCCGGATTTCTAAACCTTCAATAGACCTATGAAAAGGATGGCCTTGGCAGTTGAATGCCAGTACCATTAATGTCACATGGATGACGTCATTATCCAGAATCTAAAAAGAAAAATAGAAAAAGAAACAAAAAAGAAACACCGCTCTTTTCATGAGCAGAGGGTGAAGAGGTCTTACATTAAAGCACTAACCGTATCAGAAAATGGCCCCTGTAAATAGTCCAATACCATTGTGTAGTTTATATACCAATGATCTTTAAGCTATATAAAATAATTAATGATCCATAGTAATTGAATAAAACTATACTTTAGTGAAAACTACGGCCAATGCCAATGAAGTACAATATACACATAGACACCATCATCTTAAATATAATGAGTAGAAATACAAGACAAAACTTAAATGTAATAAGATCCTGCTATGTTCTCGGCCTTAGTGTAACTGTTTGTTGAGAGAGAGAGAAGAATTCTGCAATTTAGAAATCTCCTACAAACAATTGAAGGTAGACCAAGATTGTGGAGTCGGTGATAACTGCTACACAGGATGCTTTTATCTATAAAAAAAATTGAAATAGCATACTCTGGCATTTGACTTTTGCTATTATTCATGGTCAAATCAAACTGCTTCCTATATTACAAATTCTTGGCAAATGGCAAGTGGCCATAAGTAAAAATAAGAAATAAAAACATTCATGTAGATTATGAAGATCTTGAATTTTACGATTAAATCATAACTTTATAAAAACTGATCATTACTTACTGTGATATTCCCTACAATATGCAGTCGGAAGCGTGCTCTGAATATAGTCTACGAATGATAAAAACTATTATAGCAGTCAACGTAAAAAATATAAATGAAACAAGTAATACAAGCCATTCTGTTATGGAATATATACCTTGAAATGCAAATAATAATAATAGAGTTGTTTAGTAATATGAGAAAAGGAAGCAAAAAGAAGCCATTCGAATAATTTATATCTAAAAAGGTATACAATGCCTGACTATAGGGTCTTAATGAACACAATCATGCAAATGAATCATTGTAGGCGCTAAATATCATGTAGGCATAAATATAATAAGTGATTGTCTATTATAGACATCAATTAAACTAAGGTTATTCTTTATCGAAACAAAAAAAATTCCAAGGAATCCCATTATATATCCTAATATATGTATATGTTTTTCATAAACACTTATTCACATTTTTATATATAAAATATGGTAGCTTCACATGTCATAGCTATGAATTCTACTAGTGTAAGAGTTGATATATATTAATATATAAAATTTGGTCTATCTTGCACTAAAATCACTTAGAAATGTTGACAATACTTTATGTGGATGGTGTGGACTATTCAAGCCATACTCTGATCTCTTCAAACTCGTACATATTTTATCGTACTACAAAAATATTATTTGATTCACTTTACTCATAGCCCCCGGAGTACAAGGAAAATTTAGTACCATTTGCTAGAGATACACTAATACTAAACATTTCTCTTTATAAATTATATAATGACTTCTTATTTTTCTAAAAAGAAGTAGAAATATAATAGTCTAATCATTATTGTGATCCACAGATATAATGACAATGAAAATATAGTCAACACAGACACCTGTGATATTATGCATGTAATCACTATTCTCCATGATATCTTAGTATGAAGCCTAATTTAGTTTATAACTTGTTATATTATACTAATGGTATACCAAATGTATATCACAATTAATCATCATTACAAGATAAAGATGAAATGCATATAGCTAAAGCATTAAAGATTTTAGGGCTGAAAACATTTTACAGCAAATAAGACAAATCTACATACCACCTGTGAACTAACTTAAAATAAGGAAACTCGGTGCTATTCAACACGTTACAAACAATAAAAAAACTCTCTTTCTATGGTATTTCAAAAGTCTAAACAGTAGCACAAACATAAATCTTTGTATACTACTATAAGAATAAAACAAAGCATCTTTATTTGGATGTTTTTATTCGTTTTCTTCATATTTGAATGATGTAACAATAGTATCATATATATCATATTGTAGGA